>CM066322.1:176679395-179079395 GCA_033807775.1 Saussurea involucrata
TATTTGCCTCATATTGAGATAGAACCATGGTTTTGGGGCCAAATATTGGGCCACGTAAACGATGGATGGCTTGAGAACCATGTTAGTACATTGTTTCCCTTGACAATTTGCTTGCTAATGACACATGACTACAACTAATCATTGAATGGTTTATTTATAGCATATGGAGGCATGGGTTCGAATGATGCTCTCTTCGCGGTCTGCAAATTCCGAGTGGACAGTTGTTAGCCCAGAGTTTTGGGGAAGGCTGGCACTTGGGCACCTAGATGAAGCAGCTCAGCACGCGAACGGGTCAATGAGCCAGACACATTTATTTCCGGCTTGGACATCTAACGTGACCAGGGTATGTAAAATTGTTTCCCTATTTCTAACATTATGAATTTATATCATCTAGCTAATGTTATTTTTATGTTTTTCAGGTTCTTATTCCCATCAACATCCAAGGTAGTCATTGGTTGGTTGGGGAGTATTGTTTAGAAGACATGGTATTGACCTTATATGATAGTTATAGGGTCCAAGCCCTTTATGACAGAGTTCGTGATGGCGTCATCTCTTTCAAGAATTCTATGCCTTACATATTATGTTCCATCGAAGCCCACTCACGAGCTTCCCAGACGACACACAATTTCAGTTGGAGATATGCAGATCATGTTATGCAACAGACTGGTGTGCAAGGCGACTGTGGTCCATTCACGTGCCTATTTTTGTCAGATAGGGCTAACTGACATAATCCGAACATGAATATCGATATCATGGCTTGGCGGAGAGAAATGGCCAATACCTTGTGGATGTTGACGGGAAATCAGTTGAACTTCTAATTATAGAATGGGTTTAGCTTGTAAAAACATGTATAAAGTTTTATTTACGGTTTAAGTATTCTTGTTTGGTTGTTAACTTTTATTATTTGTTCTTTAATTGCATACATCTGTAGATCTATCAACATTACAACAAGATTACACGAAATGCACAATTCCATAAAACTAATTCATGTAAACTACAATTAGAACTTGCAAACACACCCTTGATTTTTAAATACCCTCGCTAGATGAATTGTAAAAGTCGCTAGAAGATTAATTAATGAAGGCGTCTTGGAGTCTAGTTATCAAGTTAACCTTTTCGTTGATCACGTCCTCCATTCCCATGTAGTCCGATTCGAGTTCTTCTAGTTCTTCTTCAACTTCCTTAATATGTCGTTGCAGCTCCCGAACGTGAGCCCTAGTTATGGCCAGTTCTCGTTTCTTCTCCGCTAGATACTCAATTTTCCCCTGCTGAATCACCCTGTTATGGTTCCACATACCTTTTACCTTTTCGATATCGGCGTTCGCCTCATCAATGGCGTTTTGCACTTTGGGAATAATCCGTTGACTTTGTCGAAGACCCGACGGCATAAAATCATACATTGGTGGGGTTCCCATGCCATTATCGTAGTAGTAATTGTCGGATGTCATCTCCCAGTCTGCTTCCTCCTCAGGCGTGAAAGGAAAATCGGCCGCAGTTCGCCCACAATTTCTCCACTCCTCGTCTGTTTCCGGTACCTTCCAGGTACTCCGGCGAGCTCCATCGTTCCGTGGTTGGTAGGCTGCCGAACGTGAAGTTCCAGCCCCGTTGGCCGACCTGTTCGCCCTTAATCTTGAACCTTTAGCCATAGTGTTGGATTAAACAAGGGAACGTTTGTAAACGGTGTAGAGGGGGTATTTATAGCAAGTTGTGAACCCGCTACTTCAGTGATCGTTGAATTCTACACCACTCCACGGGAGTATTTATAGAAACACACTGCCCCGCACTTGCGAAGCCGCACCCGCACTTGCTTCTTCTGTCTATAAATACCCATGTTAGTTCCAATTCCAAAGGTCACAACATCCATACAACATTTTCATATCATAGTATAGTCTCTACCCAAACAAATGGCATCGTACTCTAACCCACGCCCTTCACAAGAAATACCCGATAAAATCATGAAGGCGATAAAACACAAGGAAGCGGAGATATCGCAACTGACCCAAGACTGGAATGAAATGATGGACAGGAAGGCAGTCCACTTGAGAAAGATCGAAGAGGAAGACAAGGAGATCAAAAGAATGAAAGGGGATATAAAAGCTAGGGAGGTTCGTATTCGTCGAGAACAAGAAGCAATTCACCATATTCTGCAAGACTTTGCAATTCTTCAAGACAAGGTAAACGACAAGCAGAGTTGGATTGATGAAACTAAGGCAATTTTTGAGTAGGTGGTAGTAAGGGTCTTGGTTTAGTACTTTGTTCCTTTCATGTTTCTATGTTGTTGTTTCTTCCACTGTACTAGTTTCCATTATTTATGGGTATCAATAAAATGCAACTTTCATGTTTACTTCTTTTTTACACACAAGAAGACTTAACAGAAACAACAAACTACATTGAAATTAACAGTAAACATAAAGACAAGAAGGTTGAAAGACAATTGAACATAACAGCCATAAATTGAGACTTAACAGAAACAACAAACTACTTGTTCAAATCAATGTTTAGATCGAAAGTATGATGCCTAGAACTTCCGTAGTTGGTCTCCTGAGTCGCTTGTGCTTGAGTTTGCCGGCTACCAGATGCTCCTCTTCGACGTTGCCGGCTACCAGATGCTCCTTCATTCACTGGAAATTCATTATGACAGTTTGACCGATTATGTCCGCTTTGTTTACACCGAGAACATCTTCTCGGTGTCGGATCCTCACCACGGGATGGGATACGATCGTGGTTGCCGAATCTACCAACGCGTTTCTTCATCACCGGAGGATTAACGGTCATAAGTGGTGGGTCTGGAACAACCCACTTTTCAGGAGGCCCAGCCGGATGTACGACCTCTGAGTATATTGCTCGCCAGTTACTTGTCGTGAAGTAATCGAGCGCCAGGTGGGTGACATTTGTATACCGGAGATGTCTTGCAACGACGATTGCATGACTGCAAGGTAAACCGGACATCTGCCACTTTTTACAACTGCAACTACGATTATTGTAAGCCACCTTGGCGTCCCTGCGCATATCGCAAACTTCGTATAAACCATGACCAATTTCATGGACAGTAAACCCCGCTGACTTCATTTGTCTCCTTTTAACCTTTGTCATTGCAAATGGGGTTAGAAAATCTACCCATTTGGCTGCAGAAACAAAAATAGTCAAAATACTTAAAATAATCTCAGTTTTTGATAACAACAGTAGATTGTATGTAGGTTGATGTACGTAAAGATGATAACCTGCGTTGTTCCGACGCTTCGAATACCAGTCTTGTTGCATTGATCGAAAGTAATCCATCAGGGACACGATAGGTAACCTCCGAGCGTAACGGGACAGTGCATTTACTGACTCTGCACTGTTTGAAGTCATTATGTTGTAACGGATTCCAGGAAAATGGGCCCTAGACCATCTTTCTGGTGTAGTATCTCGTTCCAAAACTTGGGCTCCCACAGGTACAGCAGCTCGTAGAGCAGCCATTCTAAGATCGAAGTCACGTTCCGTGTACGCTTTACAGGCCTTCCAAAACAAGGTCTTATAATGGTCGATCCTATTATCTCTGCTTTTCATGTTCATCATAAGATGGCGGGTACAGAGCGCATGATGGACACCTGGGTACACCGTATTGATAGCTTGGCGTATTGAACCGGCCCTGTCGGAAACGAACACCAACCCTTCCGGTTCGCCGATACATTGCCTCAGGTTGGACAAAAAATAAGTCCATCCCTCTCCACTCTCAGACCTACCAACTCCGAAAGCGAGCATGGATATTTGATTATTGCCGTCCATAGCAACTGCTAAGAACATTGTGCCCAAGTAAGGCCCCTTCAAATGAGCGCCGTCCATTATAATGACCGGGCGCAAATAGCTCGTAAACGATCGAATCTAAGAAATGTTATGCTGAAAACGTTAGAATACTATATAATATAATGAAAGTGTAGACTATATAACAGGAAATAATATATACCGCGCAACCAAGGGCGTACAAACAAAGGTTAAAACGTCCTGTAATATCTGTCTGTATTCGGGAAAAGGTACCAGGGTTTTGAAGCTCCAAATTATAGAAAAACCCGGGGAGTCGCCTGTAAGAATCATGGGGGTCGCCCCGCACCAAGGCTAGAGCAAAAGCTTTCGCACGCCACGCTTGCAAATACGAGATATCTACGTTGTATTGCTCCTTGATGTCCTTCACAATGTCGGATCCACGAAGTTTACGGCTTACATCCCGTACTTTAGGCAAGATTATATGACCTAGTACTCTTCTATTGGCGTTACGGTGGTTAGGATGCATCTGGGTCCTTGAACAAACGTGTACGTCATTCAGCCTGCGTACCTGGAACATAATGCTATCTTTCACATTTGCAGCATACAAACGCCAATCACAGCTACGATCCCTACACCTCGCTTCAAATCGGGAATTTGAAGATCTTTCCACATAATACTGGTAACCCTCTTCAACAAACTTTTTTCCAACTGCGAGTGTCAGGTCGTCTTTCGTGACGAATATATCCCCTTCATTCACTCTGTTACTACGATTATAACCTACGGGCGCTTGGGGTGGTGTTATCAAGTTGTCATCCCGCTCTGGAAGGGGAGGAGGTTGGCCAAAAAAATCATTTATTCCAGCATATGATTTAATAGGACTGCTGTCACCGTCTTCATCTTCTTCACCGTCTTCTTCATCGTCTTCTTCCTCGCCAGTAATACCAGGAATATCCAAATGGTAAACATGGGACTCGTCTTCTTCTTCTTCTTCTTCTTCATGTGGTTCTTCTACAAGTTCTTGGGTCTCCGGAACAATTTCGGGGTTATACTCACTATAACCATAATTATTTTGAGTAAGAAAGTCATTATTATACCCATACACACGCTGCTCATCTTCATGCTGAGGCACGTAAGATTGAGGCACGTAAGATTGAGTCTGCTCAACGGCAGAGACATCTGGTTCTCGTACGGCGTACGAACCACCACCAACATAAAAAGAAGATTGACTCTCCTCAGCAACAGACACATTAGTCTCCCAACCGCTGCTGGAACCACCCCCAACATTGTTTGTATGGAAGCCTTCAGGATCGACATATACAAAAAGTGTTGGTGGATTTCTTACAGCCGCAGCAGATTCCATAAAACCTTGTACATCTTCAGTGTCGAGTAACTCATAAGTTTGGCCAGAATATTGGTACGCTATTTTTAGCGTACCAATATTCGGGTTCATTCCACATTTGTGTTGAACACACCTAACCAGCTTAGAATGTGTAATGTTGGGGGCCACCATGACTCGCATGATAGGGAGTGCGGAAACATACTCCCACTCCGTCCCATTTTGTTGCCAAGAACCCCCAGGCTAAATACGTAGCTTAACTTTATCAGGTAATGAACTCATGTTTAGAAAGGCTAGAAAACAGAGACAAGAATCTGAATAATTGGAGAAGGGTTTGAAAATATTAGTTGCAATTGAAACAATTTGGCAAAAATCGTATAGAAAAAATCAGTATATATAGCAATTAGGGTTAGGGTTTCAAATTAAGGTTTGGCCGGTGCGCACTTGCGGTCCGCACTCCGCACTTGCGGTGCCGGCCCTAAAACGTGACATGTCTATTTTGTTTGTCTTTTAGCGGTCAAGTGCGGACCGCACTCGGGTCGGGTCGGGTCAAGTGCGGACCCGTGGCTATTTTTACAAAATGGGAGAGAGAATGGCTATAAACTCAACTTATGTTTCTGATTTGGCTATATCAGCCAATTTCCCCCATATTCAGCCCAAAAAAAGACAAGCCTACCCTTAGACAACAATCACGTCTCTCTCCAAAAAATAGTGAAACCCTGGCTGCTACTTTCTCCAAACCGAACAAGATTTCAAGGTCTCTCTCTAAATCGATTTCTGCACACGATCTCTCCTCCAAATGTGACGTTTTCTGCACTCGATCTCTCCTCCAAACACAACGATTTCTAAGGTCGATTTCTTCTCCATTTGTACATCGATGTTTGTCTATTGTTTGTGTGTTTGTGCTTGTTTATCGATTCTTCTCCATAGCTAGGGTTTCTGCAGTAGCTTTCTTCTGCTATATTTGTTTAATAACAAGTTCTTGGGGTTCTTCTGCAGTCGCTAGGGTTTTTGTTGTAGCCTTTAGCAAGACCGGGAAGAACTAAAAAGAGGAAGAGACTTCTTTTTTATTTGTTGCAGTAGCTTTTTGTTTGTGTCACCAAAAGTATCTTTTATTTCTTTGTTATTTTGCTTTTTATTTCCTTTTACAATTGTTGATTCTTTGTTTTTTCAACATTAGCTTTTATTTGTTTCTTTTGCTTTTTATTTATTTGTTATATAATTGTTGATTTAGGTATGGAATAAATCATTTGGATGATATCAATGGATTTATAAATATATGTTTTGATGTTTAAATAATTTTTGTGTTTAAGAAATATCATGTCTTAAAAAATAAACAATAATTATCAAACAAAATATAATTCTTATTTAGGGGTAAATCGGTCATTTCTGTCATTCATGCTGTTGGTTCAGATAAAAAAGTAAACAACAACATCAATTTATCTGGACAGACAAATTTATCCAGACAGACACATTTATCCATACATGACTTAATGAAAAATTTGGTAAACAACCCCTTAGTCCTATAAACTTAAGTCATCTAATGCATGTTATTAGGATGCTTAAATATTTTAAGTGTCTTATAAACTCAATTTTAATGTAATGTCTTGAAGTTTGGGCGACCATTAGTTCTTGGATAAAAAATATCCCTTATTCCAAATTCTTATGTTATATTTATGTCCACCAACACACACTACTAAACGAAAGACTTTTCTCTACGAACTTTTTCAGGGAAATCTGTTGCTAAAGGACGATTCATCCCAAAACCGTCACAAAAGTTGGTGGGTAATGCAAATCAGTGACAAATTACCCACGGATTCTATGGGTGATCCATGGATATTTTCTCGAAAAACATCGGATTCTACCAAGCTATTGGTATTTTCTGGGTGATATCCCTGGGTAATCACCTACGGAAATTTTCCTGGGTAAATTTTGTGGATAAAAATCATTTGTTTTGTAGTGACATAAGCCAAAGAGACAATGTGAACATAACAAAATGTGAAAGTAATAATCAAAGCATAAATACCAAGAAGAAAACTTAAAAATGAAAATACATGTACACTTTTCTTTATGTACAAAAAGCTGAAGTTACACCCACGTTGAAGAAGACATAACAGTTAATTGCATTAAATATTTAAAATTGACAATTGATAAATTTCATTCATAAATAAATTGATTAGTGCATGACTAGAGAAATCGTAATCTTGAAGTTTAGGCAAGCATTTATTCTTGGATAAAAATCTCGTATTCCAAATCTTTACATTATATTTTTATCAATCAAATAAGCGTATCTCCAACAGTTATACTAAAATGGAAGAAGATGGATTTTAGAATTTGTGTTGCTCCAACAGCTACGCTCAAGGCTGGTCCCGAGATTTCGGATGCCCATGGCGAAAGACAAAAAAGATGCCCCTATATTACGGAAACAACAAACAATTTGTTCTTGTCTTTTTTTCGTTTTCTATTTTGAGCACCCGAGATTTGTGATCGAGGATAAATTATAAAAGAATTAAGGAATTTGGATTTGTAGAATAAATTATAAAATAAATTTTATTTAAAAAGTACATAACTTAATTATCGATGATTAATAAGAAACTAGGAAAAAGAATCATTAAAAAGTTTAATTAAGGGTACGAAAAATATGTTGCATGGTTTATTCATCAGACTAATAGAAAATTAGAAAAGAAAAAACTTCAAAATTACAAACCCAATGAAAAATTTAAGAAACTCAAAAGCTGATAACAAGATTCAAGCACGAGTCTCCCATCTCTTTCAGTAATGTTGTTTTTGCCTTGCCACCGCGCCAAACACAGGTTTTGTTAAAGTAGTGCATTAATTAATTAATATACTATTATTATTAATTTTCTCTACCTACAAAATTTTGGGCTTAAAATATAATGCCCATCAGATTTTTGATGACCTGGGCCGCCGTCCCACTGGCCTAGGCCCAGAGCCGGCCCTGGCTACGCTATCTTCTATGCTAAAATAGAGGAAAGAGATTGTAAAAAAACTCTAAATAAATAGTTTCCTTCCAAAACAAATTATTACCCCTATAAAAGCAAACTTTTACTCTTTCAGCTTCCATTTATTGAATATTTTAATAATATATTTAAGTAAATTGAATATTTTAATAAGATAGTTAATACTATAGTATATAATTACAACTATAATATTTTTAACTTTAGACAAAATTGTATCTGCTTAATCCATCGTATCGTGGGAAACATAAGCTCTAGATGAACGAATATGTTTTAAGGACATTGTGGCCATCATAAGCCTTGGGTGCTTACGAGTTTTTCTTTCCATTATTGCACCTTTTTTCTGTAGATTCTTACAATTGTCTTGGTTCGTTCACGGTAACTAACAAAAACAAACAAGGGTTCAAAACAATAGAAACACAAAAAATAGCACTACTTATAAATTAAAATGCTCACTAAATACCTACAAATGTGCAATCTATTATCAAATCGGGTGTAGATTGTTAGAAAAATTTTATCGTGCAAAAAATACGAGAAACTCACAAATGATTTCTAAGGTTTCAAAACGAGTAGAAATCCAAGTGCACAATAAACTGTTAGTGCCTTAATTACCTAGTTGTACCAAGTAGAGGGACCTATTGTGTAATTGTTAAGTTACAAACTATATATTGTAATTTTCCTCTAGATTGACATTAGGTCATCCATTACAAACACACAATAGTACACATAGTGCACTTTCTCTCTACATTCTTATCTTGTGTACTTAGTGAATTTCTCATTGATGAATATATGGATGGCTATCTGATTGTATTCACTGATTGATTACTTGTTCTGGGATCACAATTGGTATCAGAGCTTCAGTACATCATTTTGATCAGATTAGATTTTGAGGTTTTTGCAAAAAGTTTGAGTGTTCTTCATTTTTCATCTTATTGATTGATTTTAGCCATTTGAGTGCTTCAAATGGATTATAATTGATCAAGGAGTGTTAGTTGGTAATTCCTGAGTGTTTTTATTTCGCAAATTCACTAGGATTAGACTTAGATTGTGCAAAATAACCATTTTCGGACTTTTTGTTTGCACTCACTGTTTGGGATTGAAAATCGCATTTCTGTTGGTTTTTGGGCGAAACTTGTTGTATTAAAGTTGCCCAGAATCTAAGTGCGAACATGCGTATCAATTTTCAGCCCAATTGGATCATTTTTTAGGATTAGACTTACAATCGTTTGAATCTTCATCATTATCGCAACCTTGGGTGTTCTTCATTATCGCAACATTCGAAAGTGAACAATATTATATCGCAACACGCCTTTGCGACAAGTCTATTTTATCGCAACTTTTCAATTGTGAACAGTATTATATCTCAACTGCCCTTTGCGATAATCCGTTTTCATCGCAACTCGTTACGTGTGAACAGTACTCTATTGCAACCTTCTATTGCGATAAAATTCAATTTTGTGTTCATCGCAACTTCTTTGTTGCGACAAAACATCCATTTGCGACAAAAATTGCTTGCGACAAACTCTGTTCTTGCGATAATCTTGGGTTGAGACAAAGTGTTGGTTGAGACAAAATTTGTGTTGCGATAAGTTCTTGAGCTTGGGTTGAGATAAACTTTGTGTTGCGACAAGACTTCGGTTGAGACAACAGTGACTTGCGACAAACCAGTGTGCACAATTATTTACTAATCGGATCAGAAGGGTACTTATCGATCATTAACTAGTAATCTAAAATGACAGCCAAAGACATACTGACTATTGGGTCAAAGGACAAACCACCTGTTCTTTTTCCTAAGGAGTTCAAAATATGGAAAGTCAGATTTATGGATTACGTTGAACGTCAAGAGAATGGGGACTACATTGTTCATTAACTCAAGAATGGTCCCATGGGAACAATAACAAGAAGGGGACTAGCTACTGATGGTGAACCAGTTCCAGAATGGGTTGAAGTTCAACCAATACATTATGATGTTGAACAAAAGAAACGTTACAATGCAGATAAAGCGGCAAAATCATTAGTCATGCAAGCCTTGACTAATAATATTTATCAGAAGGTGGATAGCAAAAACATTTCTGGGAAAGCTATGATTGATGAGTTAATCAAACTGTATCAAGGATCTGAGGTGGAAAATCAGATGAAAATCTCCAATGCCATAAACACGTACGAGAATTTTAAACAAAAAGAAGGTGAAGCACTTGATCATACGTACGACCATTTCATTACTATACTGAACGAGCTGAATAGGTACAACATAGACAAGACAATAATCGAGCACAATGTGAAATTCTTGAGTGTTCTTTAACCTGAATGGAAGAAGTTTGCTCACAGGATGAAACATAATGCCAGGTTAGCAGAATTGCCTTTACAACAAATGTATGAAACTTTGAAACAAGATGAGGATGATGCTGATGAGAAAAGAGATAAGAAAAAGAAGAAAGAGAAGAAGGATGAGAAGAAAGAAGTTAAGGAAGAAGAGATTGATCCTCTTGCTTTGATATCTAACAAATCCACCAAGAAATATTCAAAGAATGTTGATAATGAGTCTGATGAAGAACAATATGAAGGAGATGGAGTGGAAGAAGCTGAAAGCCTGAAACAAGTGATGATACTTCTTACTAAAGCTTTTCAAAAACAGTTTGTGACAAGGCCCGGTTCTAATAATCAGAGATATGCATCAGGCTCCAAGAATTTTGAGCACAAAGAACGTGTCGAGTCAAGAAAGAAGTTTGATGAGAAAAGGGATGAATACAAGAGGGATGACAAGCGAACTGATGAAAAGAAGGTGTTTGAGAAAAGGGTTGTGTTGGTCCCGAAAGGGTTATACAAGTTTGTAGAAGGGGGGGTTGAATACAAACAACGATTTTTACTTTTCTAAATTGTTTATTGATAAATCATTAACAATTTACAGCTTGTTACGGAACAAGATAAGGATAAATCATAATCTAAACAAGTTGGAACACTAAGTTTCTTGCACTAAGAAAGAGAAGGAAATTACTAATAATAACCTATCTCAATGATATAAGAAGGATGACTCGACCAGAGTTTACGAGTACTTCAAAATGAAGTGAGGTCTTCTTCTTATATACTGCATGCATTTAATGCATGACAGTTTATACTTTACACGTGGCAGCAGCTGATTGGTTGTTTGATTCTGACTTTAGTAGACAACCTTTGTAGCCGCATGGTGCACAGTGTAGAATCAGAGTTGGTGTACGATTTCAGACAATAAGGATGTATGTTCTGACATTTCGTACGGAGTCGTGCAAGGGTGGTTAAGACAAAAATACTTTGTACGGAAGACTTCATGATCAGCTTACGTTGATTCAGAGCTTTATCATTGTTTATCAGCGAATGATAAAGTTCAGCGATAGTTGAAGTCTTGTACTTGATACTTCACGTTGAGTGGACAAATCTGAGTCTTCGCTGATCCGCATCAGTTCATTAGGAGACTTGTCACTGGTTCTTGAGCTTGATCTTCGACTTCAGCGTAGAACCTATGTTAACGTGAAACTTGTCTTCAGGGATCATAAGTAAACAACTAGGATTGTCAGCAATCACCAATAGGTCTGAACAGGCGTAGAGCTATATATGGATATGTGGTGAACAGTTACGCTGAACAATATAGGAGATCATCAGCGATCATCAACAAGACTGAACAGGCTCAGAGCTTGCTAAATGAACAGGGTTCGCTGAATGTCTAATCTAAAGAACGAGAGTTCCTATCAGCGGTACTGAAAACAGTCTTAGTACTTATCAGCAATAGTGAAACTCTTATACATTGTTTACTTACAATTTTCACTAAGTAGAATGGCGAGGGTCATTATCAAATCCCTGAGGGTTTGGATCAACAATCTCCCCCTATTTGATATTGACATAGCAACAGAGAAAATTGCTAAGTTTGAAAAACATAAGGATAAAAAGAACTCATAAAATATTTGTCCCTTTTACTGTTTTTTGGGATCTTTTCAGTACTTATGGAGTAAAGTACTTTCGCTGAAATCTTTCTTTAAACTTCGTATTAGATTACAAAGGGAAGTAGAAAAATTATAAGTACAGCGATTTAATTTACAAGTACAGAAGATTAACTGATAAAATAGAAGAATAAGGCGATCCTATCAGCTTATAGAGGTTCTTCCTTAATGAGAAGTTCATCAAGGGTCTGTGTCGTAGGGATCATCCAGTCAGGGACTTTTTCTCCCTGATTTCTTCTTTCTTGGGCGTCCTTGAAGATCAGCGGCTTCATGAAGTGTCCGAGAAGGTCTTCTCTGAATTCACACCAATATATGAGATCTCTGAGCTGTTCGATTGGAGTGATGGGTAGCTCAGCGATACGTTGAAAACATTCTCGTCCCTCGTAGTCATGAAAGAATATACCGTAAGGATTACTTATGACTTTACCAGGGATAAAACGTTCACCGGGTGGCAGAGATATGTCGAGGGCAGAAAGATCAAGGTCAGGACCAAGCACTTCAGCGCGAGAGAAACCAATACCAGTTTCATTTCGTATGGGAGGACCTGAATCTGATTCTTGTATCTTCTTCTTTGCAGAGGAGCAGGAGGAGGAGGAATATCCACAACAGATGAGACCAAGTCGATCTGTCGATTTAGAAGTTTTTCGAAATGATCCTTGTACTTTGAACGGGAGTGCTGAATGGCTATCCTCATCTCCAACCTTTGCTTTCTTTGGTGAGACAAAGAAGGAATCATCATCATCATCAAAGTTATCATCACCCTTATCACTGGATGATGGTTCATCGTCAGAAATGTCGACGGCTTCCTCGTCTTCAGCTTCATCGGAATCTTCAGCAGCTTCTTCGAGTTGCTCCCCCTAAGATACAGAGGGAAGTTTCTCGGTTCCCTCAGGGTTTTCAACTCCCTGAGGTCCAACAGTTGTTTCTTCATTTGTCTTCTCCCCCTCTTCAGTAAGGGGAAGGTCTTCAGTCTTCTCCCCCTCAATAGATTCATCATGGGGAAGGTCTTTAGAGCTCTTCTCCCCCTCTTCCACGTGATGGGTGGGGGAGGAATGTGATGATTCAGCAGATGGGACAGATGGTGTTGGTTCCCTGTCTTCTTGGCCAGAGACTCCGATACAATTTTCAATCTCCCCTAATCTGGCTTCCAAGCCAGTTATAGCAGGATTGATCTTTAGAAGTTCTGCTCGATCCGCCGGAGTAAAATATGAAGGTGCAGGGGCGTTCATGCGATCGAGGATCTGCTTGACCATCGTCTTCACTGAACTTACGTCAGTCTTTACTGAAGTCACGTCAGTCTTTACATCGGACACCTCTCCCTGAAGATTTCCAACCGCTGTCTTCAGCGTTATGACCTCGCTGGACAGGGTTTTAACTGTTGTTTTGAGGGAGGTGTTGTCAGTGTAGATATCAGCAAGGACTTTGGCAAAATCACCGAGAGTACTATCAAGGTTCTCCAAATCAGCTCTGGAGGCTTTCTGTTCAACCACTTTTGTCAGCTTGTTGAGATTCTCTCCAGCGTTTGTTACAACTGAAGAGTTTTCCGAGAGAGTAGTGGTGAGACATGTAAGCTTTGTATCCATGCTCTTCAGAGAGGTGTTGATGTCTCCTAAATTAGGACCTGTAATAGATAAGAACTTATGAACAGAGGAAAGCTTAGAAGTTTGGGGTTGAGATATAGTGTATATTGTTTTGTGTATATCTGTAGGAGGGTTGGTGAAGTCGTCAAAACTTCTGTGTCCAGAAAATAGTTCCATGTCGTCAGCGAGAGTACCTTGACGCATAGAAGTTCCTGCAGGTCCTGTATCCATCATTCCTTGTATAGTTTCAGCAGTTGTAGCTTGAGGAATGAAGGGCTTTCCAGATATCGTAGTGAAAACTGGAGTAGAGTCCAAGGGAGTAGAAAGAGAAGCGAAGGTTGAGAAAGTTGGTTGTGGTGCTGATTTAGCATTGGATCCACTGAGAATCACTTCTTCAGTCCTTTAAGGGGCTGAAGGAGGTGAGGTCTGTTCCAAGTCTACAACTTCAGCGTGTAGAGACGCTGAGGTTTGGATGAAAGGGATAGCTTGTTCAGCTGTGGCAGAGCGTACCACGAAAGTATCCAGCAACTCTTGTGTAAGCTGAGTCGTGGAATCTTCAGCATGAGATTGCTGGGAGGGTTGCTCCTTGGTTTTCTTGATCCTTTTGGAATCAAGGGGGGGTAGTAGAGTGTTTCCTTTTTCGAGGAATGGATTTTGTGGCCTGGGTATCAGCGAGGGGTATTGTCGCTGAAGTAGCCATAGAAATAGAAGAAGGAGGATTAAGAAGAGATAAGAGAGTAGAAAGACGTACCTCGTTTGGAAGTGGCTTGAAGTCAAGAACTTTGGGGCCGACTTGGGATAGTTTCAAGTCTCCTACCCTTGGATATTTATCCTTCAGTCCTTGTGCTAATAGAGCACTGATAAATCTTGGATATGGAACCCATGATGGACGATCAACAGCAGTTACTCTTATCAGCATGTCATCAAAGATGATCTGAGCCCAGTCAATATGGAGACCCTTCAGCAAGGAGTACCCCATGGATTGTTGAGATTGTGAGGCTTGATCAGATGATCCAGATTTGGCGGTGAGGCAGCTGATAAGATGAGCGAATATGAAATTCATTTCGCTGGGCATCTTGGATTTCTTCATTATTGTCAGCTTCTTATCAGGACGACCGTCTCTTCCTAAGTCCCAAGCATAGTTCATAGCATCGAAAAATGCTATCAGGGCTTCCCTGTCTGAGGAGTTTTTCTTGGGGTCAGGGAATGGGACGAAGGGTTTTTCTTTGGAGGCTGCGGGGAGGTTCAGGGTATACCTAAGATTACCATATGTAATCTTAGAAGTGCCATGGTCAGTGTCAAAGAGAATGACACTGATGGTCTTTTTAGGGTTTCGAGTGGATGGGATCTGAGCACTTCTGGCAAAATACCAGAACTAACTCAGTAGGTGTTTATCAGCTAGAGGAGAAATGGTTAGGGCTGTGGAGATAGGGCAGTTCTGAAGGAATTTAACAGCGTCATCCAGATGATTGACCCATTTCTTTTCAGGGAATTCGAATAAGGCATAAGGATTGTTGCTCTGAAAAGTTACATTCTTCAGGCTAAATTTGACCTGAGGAGCCCTTGGAAGTTCAGCAGCTATCTGAGTATCAGTGGATTCCATTTCTGCTATAAACACAGAATCACGAAGAATATGAACAACAAAATATGAATTTTAAGATTTTGTCCATTTCATTCAGCATTTTGTCCATTTCATTCAGCCAAAAATGACTTAATGAAGAATATATGATTTCCAGTTTCAGAAGGGATTCTGGAAAAACATATGAAGAACAAGTTTAAGATTTTAGGTCTAAACTTGAAGAACAACCATGAAGGTTGTATTCATAAAACCATGAAAGAAGATGATTTCATTTTAAGAATGGTTTCTTTTGTTTGATCTTTTAAAAAAAACAACGATAAGATCCAAAACAAGTTAAAAACAGTAGATAATATGAGAATATTAACCTTGTGTTCTTTGTAGAAGATGAACAGTTTTTGAGAAAACTTTGAATGTTCAAGATGCAACAGTATTTTCTTTTCTTGAAAAGGAAGTTTTTCGCGAGAAGAAAGAAAAATATACACTCAAGGAGTATATATAGTGAGAGAAGAGAGAGAAAAACTATGAGTGGGAAAGTTTTTCATCATGACACGGACACGTGTTGGCATTTGATTGGACGATAGAACGAAACGTGCCTAACGTGTGTCAGAAGAACGTGCCAGGGGTTTATCTTGTAAGAATGACGTCATAAACGTCCTTTCATATTTTAAAATGTCTCTGAGGTTTTGAAAAACTCAGGGATGTTTTGAAAACATGAAGCACTGAATAGAAATATCAGTGTTAGAGAAATTTCAAAAATATCACTTTCAGCGATATAAATTGTTTTGAAATCTTGCATTTACATGCGAGTGTCAGAGAGAGAAAAACATACCTGGTTATCAGCGAATTTGTTTGTTCAGAGAGTTGATGATAGAATGGGTTATACAAGTTCATTCTTATCACTGAACCACTTGTCGTTATTATGCAAATTTATCACTGAGGGTTATACAACAAGTATACTGATCAAATGTGAACCACTGAAGATTTTACTCTTCTAAGTTCAGCATTCCAAGCTCGCTGATGAGAAAGTTAAATCTTGTCTCATCAAGAGGTTTGGTAAACAGATCAGCTAACTGGAAGTCAGTGGGGATAAAATGAAGTTCTATATCACCATTCATCACGTGGTCTCTGATAAAATGATACCTGATTTCGATATGTTTGGCCTTTGAGTGTAGCACTGGATTGTTGGCTATAGCGATGGAACTTGTGCTGTCGCAATAGATTTGAATTTTGGACAACTGAAGGTCATAGTCCAGTAGTTGATTTCTCATCCACAAGACCTGAGAACAACAGCTTCCAGCGGCTACATACTCAGCTTCATTGGTTGAGGTGGACACTGAGTTTTGCTTTTTACTTGTCCAACTCACCAGCTTTCCACCCAGGAGCTGACAACCTCCTGTGGTGCTTTTCCTATCCATTTTGCAACCTGCAAAATCACTATCTGAATAGGCGATTAGATCAAACCCTGAATCTTTGGGATACCAAAGACCTAGGTTCGCAGTACCCTTAAGGTAACGAAAGATTCGCTTTACAGCGATCATATGAGATTCCTTAGGTTCAGCTTGATACCTTGCACACAAACAAGTTGCATACATGATATCGGGTCGGCTAGCTGTAAGATACAAAAGAGAGCCGATCATCCCACGGTATGCAGTGACATTAACAGATTTCCCTGAAGGATCTTTGTTAAGTGTCAGCGGCGGTGCCATAGGGGTTTTCATAGCTGAACTCTGAGTTAAATCAAATTTCTTCAGCATATCTTTAACATACTTTCCCTGATTTATGAAAGTTCCTTTTTCATTTTGTTTGATTTGAAGACCAATGAAATATGTTAGCTCACCCATCATGCTCATTTTGTACTCAACTTTCATTCTTTCAGCGAAACGAGTACAAAGATCAGGGTTAGTGGAACCAAATATAATATCATCGACATATATTTGAACCATAATGATATGACCTTTTATTTTCCTGAAAAACAGCGTTTTATCAATTTTACCTCGCTCAAAATTTTCATTCAGGAGATAAGAGGATAGAGTGTCATACCATGCACGAGGAGCTTGCTTTAAGACATAAAGTGCCTTATCCAGCTTATAAACATAACCTGGATGCTTAGGATCTGATAATCCCGGGGGTTATTCCACGTAGACTTCTTCATTCATCTTTCCATTGAGAAACGCTGACTTGACATCCATTTGATATACCTTGAAGTCTTTATGTACAGCATATGCTAAGAAAAGACGAATGGCTTCTAGACGAGCCACTGGAGCAAAAGTTTCGTCTTAATCTATGCCTTCCTCTTGTCTGTATCCCTAAGCAACAAGTCTAGCCTTGTTGCGGGTTACAGTTCCGTGTTCATCCAACTTGTTACGATAGACCCATTTAGTGCCTATCACTGACTTGTCAGATGGTCTTGGAACGAGATTCCAAACTTTGTTTCTTTCAAATTCTGTCAGCTCTTCTTGCATAGCGCTGACCCAGTTTGGATCTCTGAGGGCATCATCTATTTTCTTTGGTTCAATCAGAGAAATAAAGTTAACAAATAAACAAATGTTACTTGCACTTCGTCGAGTCTAAACACCAGCGTTTGGATCACCAAGAATCTGATCAATAGGGTGATTAACAGTCCATCGCTGAGCCGGAGCATAAGTCGCTGACTCAATCTGAACTTGAGAGGCTGAAGATGAGGCTTCAGCAACTTCTGGTATATCAGTCAAGAGAGGAATATGTGCAGACGTCATTTCATTCGCTGATTGAGAAGTAAATGGCATCTCTGAGGTAGATTCATGTATAGTGTTTAGAGGAACAGCTGAGACCCATGAAGTTTCAGCTTCACTATTCTGCATGCTTCGAATGATGGTAGGATCATCATCTTCAGCGGTATCAGTATGAGATGGAGGAGTGGGAACATCTTCTGAATCACCAAGATGAGAAAACATCCATTGATTCAGTTCTTCAGTATCAGCAGAAGGTCTTGAGTTCGCTGAACGGGATTCGTCAAAAGTGACGTGAATGGTTTCTTCTACAGACTGTCTTCTACGATTGAAGACTCTGAAGGCTTTGGAAACTGAGGAGTATCCAAGAAAGATTCCATCATCAGCCTTAGGATCAAACTTTCCAAGGGCATCTCTGTTGTTTAGAATGAAGCACTGACAACCAAAGATGTGAAGAAAGCTAATTGAAGGCTTTCTCCCATGGAATAGTTCATAGGTTGTCTTCTTGAATCTTTTGACTATCAGCGACATGTTTTGCGTAAAACAAGCAGTGTTGACAGCTTCTGCCCAAAACTGAGTAGGCAGGTGAGAATCGCTGAGCATTGAACGTGTAGCTTCGATGATCGTTCGATTTCTTCTTTCAGCGACTCCGTTTTGCTGAGGTGTTCTCACTGACGAAAAGTTGTGAGAAATACCCTTACTCTCAAAGAAGGAATCAAGAGAACTGTTTTTGAATTCAGTTCCGTGATCACTCCTTATTGAGCGAACGGTCATATTGTTCAGGGTTTCCATCTTCCTGACAAATGTGATGAGTTCTTCAGCGGTGTCACTCTTGGAACGGAGAAACATCACCCATGTAAAGCGAGAGAATTCATCAACTATGACCAACGTGTATTTCTTTCCAGCGATGGATTGTTTGTTAACAGGGCCAAACAAATCCATATGGAGTAGTTGTAGAGGAGATGACACTGAGGAGACTTGCTTAGTCTTGAAGCTTGCCTTGGTCTGCTTCCCTTTCTCACACGCTGAACATAAGGACTCTTTGGCGTATGAGTGCTGAGGTAGACCAGTGACTAACTCTTTTGAAGAAAGAGTGTTCAGTGTCTTGATGTTTAGATGCGAGAGCCTCTTATGTCATAGCCAGTTGACATCAGATGAGGCCTTTGAGAAGAAACAGGAGTTCTCAGTGGTTGTAGAGTCCATGTCTATTACATAAACATTTTCCATACGATAACCGCTGAGAGCTATCTTATCCTTTTTGTCAGAGACAAAGCATGACGTCTTAGTAAATATTACTTTGTTGTCCATGTCGCAAAGCTGACTGATGCTCAGAAGATTGTGCTTCAGCCCTTCAACATATGCGACTCTTCTGAAGGTTGTTGTACCATTAGAGAGTACACCAAACCCTCGGGTATTGCCTTTTCCATTTCCACCAAAGGTCACCGAGGGACCCTTTTCTTCTTTGTATTCAGTGAGCAGGTTTTTCTTTCCAGTCATGTGTCTAGAGCATCCGCTATCAAGATACCAGATACCCTTCATAACCTTAGAGGTAGTAGATGAAGTAGAGGGTATGTCAGACTTGTCTTCCTCATCTTCAATCTTGGCCATGAGACAGAGATTGGCTTCATCATCATCTTCAGAGTCAGATGATGATTCTTCTTCATCAGATGCAGCCCAATCATAGTCAGCCATCAGACTTTTGCCTTTCTTCTTAAAGCTTTTTAACTTCGCATACCTTTCTTTCAGCTTGGCGTATTTGTCATCTCTAGACCTGAGGTTAGAGGATTTCTTGGGAAACGCTGAGTTTCTCGAAACTTTCTTTGACCTGCACTCGTTAGCGAAATGTCCTATCTTTTCACAGTTAAAACAAGTAGCAATAGCCTTATCAACAGGAGCTGATGATCTTGGGTTGTCAGTAATGGAAAGAGGTTTATTCTTTCTGAACATTTTCTTTTTGGCGAATCTCCTGAACTTTTTAGTGAGGAGAGCCAAAGATTCATCAAGATCTGAAGAGTCAGAATCTGATGACCTTTCAGAGTTACTCTCCAACTCAGTGATAGTGACCGAGGGTCGCTGAGTGGAAGGTTCCTCTGAGATTAAAGCAACAGGGGTGATTTTGGAATCTTTTACAAGATTCTTCTTAAGATGACTCGATTGCTCATGATTTAGCATCGTGCCATATAAGGTAGAAAGATTCATCGATTTGAGATCTTTTGACAGCTTGAGACACATTGAATAGTTGTCCCAGCTTTCAGGTAAACATTCTAAGAACTTTGTCAGTGCCTCAAAGTTTGAATATTCCTTACCAACGCTTTTCAGATCTATTATTAAACAATTAAAACATTGATGTACTTCAGAGAGAGATTCATTCTTACCACAAATGAAGCTTTCGTACTGTCTTACCAGGTTGATCTTTCGAGAGTCCTGAACTTCAGACGTACCTTTATACTGAACACAGATTGTGTCCCCCATGGCTTTGGCACTTTTCAGGTTCATGACGGAATGGTAGACTTCGTCAGGTAGCGCCATGGATAGAATGGATCTAGCTCTGGTATCAAGACCCACTTTCTTCTTATCTTCATCCGTCCACATATGGATTTCCTTAGGCACCAGTCTCTCTGGAATAGCAGGTCTATTCTAAGAGGCTGGAACTTCAGGATCTATTCTAACAGGGATATGTGGACCATGTTCGATATAGAAAGGTATAGTTGGATCTACACCATCTAAGAAGAGAATCATCCTATTTTTCCATAGATTGAAATTATCTCTGGAAAATCTAGGGGGTTTTGCAAGAGAACCGTTGTCTATGTAGTTTGTGTTTGTATTGGCCATTTTAAGATTAGTATAGATACGATCTTGTTTATGAGATTAAACAAATCTGCTCTGATACCACTTTTTGGTCCCGAAAGGGTTATACAAGTTTGTAGAAGGGGGGGTTGAATACAAATAACGATTTTTACTTTTCTAAATTGTTTATTGATAAATCATTAACAATTTACAGCTTGTTATGGAACAAGATAAGGATAAATCCTAATCTAAACAAGTTGGAACACTAAGTTTCTTGCACTAAGAAAGAGAAGGAAATTACTAATAATAACCTATCACAAAGATATAAGAAGGATGACTCGACCAGAGTTTACGAGTACTTCAAAATCAAGTGAGGTCTTCTTCTTATATACTGCATGCATTTAATGCATGGCAGTTTATACTTTACACGTGGCAGCAGCTGATTAGTTGTTTGATTCTGACTTTTGTAGACAACCTTTGTAGCCGCATGGTGCACAGTGTAGAATCAGAGTTGGTGTACGATTTCAGACAATAAGGATGTATGTTCTGACATTTCGTACGGAGTCGTGCAAGGGTGGTTAAGACAAAAGTACTTTGTACATAAGACTTCATGATCAGCTTACGTTGATTCAGAGCTTTATCATTGTTTATCAGCGAATGATAAAGTTCAGCGATAGCTGAAGTCTTGTACTTGATACTTCACGTTGAGTGGACAAATCTGAGTCTTCACTGATCCGCATCAGTTCATTAGGAGACTTGTCGCTGGTTCTTGAGCTTGATCTTCGACTTCAGCGTAGAACCTATGTTAACGTGAAACTTGTCTTTAGGGATCATAAGTAAACAACTAGGATTGTCAGCGATCACCAGTAGGTCTGAACAGGCTCAGAGCTATATATGGATATGTGGTGAACAGTTACGCTGAACAATATATGAGATCATCAGCGATCATCAACAAGACTGAACAGGCTCAGAGCTTGCTGAATGAACAGGGTTCGCTGAATGTATAATCTAAAGAACGAGAGTTCCTATCAGCGGTACTGAAAACAGTCTTAGTACTTATCAGCGATAATGAAACTCTTATACATTGTTTACTTACAATTTTCACTAAGTAGAATGGAGAGGGTCATTATCAAATCACTGAGGGTTTGGATCAACAGGATGAAGAATCAAAGTGCTATAACTGTGGGAAGACTAGACACTTTGCCAAGGAATGCTGGAAGCCAAAAGTCAGAGATTCTGGTTATTATAAGAACAAGATGCTGCTTGCTAAGCAAAAGGAATCAGAGATAGCATTGCTGGTTGAAGAGGAATACTGGCTTGATCAAACCGATGATGAAGCAGATGATGATGAGACGGCTGCGCAAACCAAGATGTACTTCATGACGAGAAACACTGATGAGGAAGGGTCAGAATCTACTTTAGAGACAAATGAGGTACATTCCGATCTTTATAATCAATTTTTAACTCAACAAGCATATCTACAAAAGTAGTTAGATGATCTAACAAATAAATTGAGAAAAGCAGATGAACTAACTTCATCTCAAAGAGAAAGACTGATAGAACAAGAGAGTCACATTGAAAAACTCGAAAAGAAAAAGACTGAATTTGAATAAAGCAGGCCAAACTGAACAAACAATTCACATGAATAAGCCCAGTAAATTTCGGTATTTCAATTCTAAGTGGGGCATAGGATATGACAATCCTCATTACCTGAGGAATGCTTTATTGAAAGCCCCCACTCTTTATGAATTCGATTGGTTTATTCTTCCATCACTACATCCTAGCAATCAAATCAAATGGCTTAAAATGGATGATGATGACTATGGGGCTGAGGAAGAAGTAAAAAGAAAAACCACTGTCAAGATGCAACTTCCTTTTTGGTATGGTCCTGACAAGGCAAAGGCATTAGAAAATGAGAAAACCTTGCCAAATGACTATTTTGAGAGTTATGTTGTTGAACAACCAGAGGCGATGGAAAATACTCAAAAAGAAACTAATGAAAAACCAGTTTTTGAGGGCAAAAGGTATTTTCCACCAATGGTTCTTGAACAAAAACTCATGGACCTCGAAAGCAAGATTAAAAGTACTATTCAGGAAGTTAGAAATGACAAAAAACTTGCTTTTGAGATCGAAAATGAAGCTATGATCACAGTATTTTCAGAAAGTTTAAAAGAAATGGAAGCTAGACATAAAGAAATATCTGAAGAGAAATTTTTGAAAGAAAAACATTCTTCAGAGTCAGATGTTTCTTCGTGTAAAACATTTATGGGAAATACTATCTATAGGAGCTTGACAGTTGATGACCAAGATGATCTTGAATCTTGGGATTTGAAAAGTCAACTTGATCCTGAGATATATATCCCTACAGAAGAAGATAAAGCATTTCGAAAAGAACAAAAGGATTTTCTCTATCCGACGTCTCATTGTATCTTTCAAACTCCATTGAAGAGTCAGTCTGATTGTGATGTTGAGATTATTTGTGACGGGAATAATAAACAAGCACAAGAAACTGCTGTACAATTTGACTTTAACGCAAAGCTTCCAGATCACTCTGATTTTATAATCAAAGAAGAAACACCTAAGAAGAATTTCTTTAAGGGTGAATCTTCAAAATCTGTTGAAAAACCTTCTGCTGATGATTATTATTCAAAATCTAAATCGAAACAATCATTACAGAAGAAGAAAAGAAAAACAAAAAGAAAGAAGCAAAATAATTCATTTCAAGCTCAGAATTCCAATGCTTATAACTCTTATATTTCTGGTATTTCATATCTTTATTTGAGAAACAATATGCATATCGAGTGGAGAATAAAGGAGTCCACACAGGATGTGGCTCAGAGAAAATCATCCCACGTTGTTTTAAATTCCAAGAAAAACAGTTTTGTTTCAAATGTTAGTGATCATGGTGTTGGCAATAGACAAAAACTTGTAATCCCATACAAGCTTTATTCAATGCGACAACTGATTAATTTAGCACATGATCAAATTTGTTGTTCTTCTTGTGGTGTGGATGATTTTATCTGCAAA
The DNA here is from genome assembly GCA_033807775.1 of Saussurea involucrata. NCBI lineage: Eukaryota > Viridiplantae > Streptophyta > Magnoliopsida > Asterales > Asteraceae > Saussurea > Saussurea involucrata. The sequence continues at coordinate 176,703,106 of CM066322.1, forward strand.
TCTAACTATAACCGTTGGTTTTATTCAAACGACTACTTTAACACAGGTTATAGATATCAAAATGCCAAGTCCAAACCTACTAATCAGAAAGGACCCATTTGGAAATGGGTACCTAAAACCATCTAATTTCCCTTTTGCAGTCCAGTCATGTATGATATTTGGATTCAGGCTGCTCAAAGCACATGACTGGAAGAAAGGAGCTGCTGGTTAATTTTGTGGAAAAATAGGGTGGTAGGGTTAAGTTTGGGAATGATCAGTATTCTCCAATTCTGGGTTATGGAGATATCATCAAAGACAATGTCAGAATTACAAAAGTCAATTACATCGAAGGTTTAGGACACAATTTGTTTAGCATCGGTCAATTTTGTGATAAAGATCTAGAAGTCCATTTCAAGAAGACCCGGTGTGCAGTTCTAACCGAAGGAGGAGATGAACTTCTAGTTGGCTCAAGGATATCCAATCTTTACACCATTGACCTATCAAAGCTCAAGCCTAAGAATGACGTATGTCTGATGTCTAAAGCATCATGGGAGAAAAGTTGGCTGTGGCATAGACGACTATCTCATCTCAACTTCCGTTACATTAAAAAGCTGACGTTGGGAGAATTAGTCATAGGTCTACCAGTGCTGAAATTTGAGAAAGACAATTTCTGTACCGCTTGAAAGAAAGGGAAGATGAGGCGAGCTCCTCATCCACCAAAACCTGAGCCTAGCACACAAATTTTTTTTGGAAATCCTTCATATGGATCTCTGTGGTCCGATGAAGACTCAGAGCATAAGTGCCAAACGATACGTGTTAGTCGTCGTCGATGATTATTCGAGATATACTTGGGTGATGTTTCTACGATCAAAAGATGAAACACCTGACTTGATCATCTCATTAATCAAACAACTTCAAGTGAATCTCCAACAATCAGTTCAGACTATCAGATCAGATAACGGGACAGCGTTCAAAAACAAGACTCTTGATGACTTCTTTAAGTCATTAGGAATATCTCATCAATATTCTGCGGCCAGAACACCTCAGCAGAACGGAGTCGTTGAAAGACGAAACCGTACACTAGTTGAAGCTGCCAGAACGATGTTGTCCTATGCTGATCTACCTCTGTTTCTGTGGGCTGAAGATGTATCGACGGCATGCTATACACAAAACCGTTCAATTATCCATCGACGGATTGGCAAAACTCCATATGAATTCATTATGAATAGAAAACCTGTAATACACTACTTTTGTGTCTTTGGATGCAGGTGTATCGTGTTGAACGATAAGGACAACTTGAACAAATTCAGTCCTAAAGGAATTGAGGGCGTTTTTATCGGATACTCGCTCACATCAAAAGCATACAGAATCTATCTCAAGTCTTCTAGAACTGTGATGGAAAGCATAAATGTCAAGTTTGACGAAACTGAAGAGATGGCTTCTGTGCAAAACAGTACAGAACCCGCAATATCCGAAATACTAGCATCTGGACAAATCCGTCCAATGATGACTAGGACGTCAAACAAAGATCAAGCTTCCACTTCTAACTCTACTCCTAACGAACTTGATATATTGTTTGAACATTTTTATGATGATTTCTTTGGAAGTGATAAATCTTCTTCATCTGTAAACAACAGGAATCATGTTGATATACCACCAGTTCAAGCTACAATGTCAGGACCTTCACCGGTGCTGACTTCATCCAATACTGGTGCAACTACTCCTGCAACTTCTCCAAGGAACGCAACCATGACATCTACGCAAGCAAGACAACAAGTATCTACGAATGGTGCTTCTTCATCTGGTGCAACTTCAAATGTCAATGGTCAGAGTACTGAGAACATTCCAGACAAATCAACTGAAGCCGTTCCCAAGGCAGTTCCAGTTGTCTCTTCTGACAATCAAACAGCCTCACATCCGGAACCGACATTGACGATCGAGTTGAACTTTGATAAAGATCCTACCTAGTAGACCCCAATGAAGATGCTATTTCTCTCCATCTACATTCCAAGAAGTGGACATGCAGTCACCCAATAGATCAGGTGATTGGTAAAGTATCTGAACCAGTAAAGACCAGATCTGAATCCGTAAACGAAGTTTTGTACGCGCTCTTTCTAAGTCAAGTTGAACCATCAACAGTTAAATAAACCTTAGAAGATCCATATTGGTTATTTGCGATGCAAGAAGAGCTGAATCAATTTGAAGCTCTGAAGGTGTGGAGATTAGTTCCGAGACCCAAGGGCAAAACAGTCATTGGTACCAAGTGGGTCCTGAAAAACAAGAAAGACGAAGACGACATAGTTGTGCGAAACAAAGCAAGACTAGTAGCAAAAGGGTATAGGCAACTGGAGGGTATAGACTACGACGAGACGTGCGCACCGGTTGCTCGCTTAGAGGCAATTCGTATGTTCCTATCTTTTACCGCCTATAAGAACTTCACCGTCTATCAAATGGACTTGAAGACTGCATTCTTGAACGGTTTCCTGAATAAGGAAGTGTACGTGTGATAACTCTATTTTTAGAGTTATTATTTCCTTTTATTTTTATTTTATTTTGTCAAATTTTAGCCATTTCACTTCTCAAAACCCCCATTCTTGGTAACATTCACAAAAATGTGCAAAAAGAGTGAACCATAGTCTTTAATAAATTATTTGGTGGAGTTTGTTGCTTTTTTACGAAAATCTCGTAGTGACTTGCGCATCCCACTCCACTCCAAATGCTCTGGAGAATGGAAGGTTCAATGGTAGAAATATGGGGTTGAGAAGTACAAGCATCTTTCTTGAAGATGGCATCAAGTACACCCATGGTACTTTAAAGTTTACTTGGTGAAAAGGTGAAGGGTCCATTGGGTAAAAGAGCTACAAGATGATGGATAAAAGAATTGTTCAAAGTGCAGAATCTCATCTTGATACTGCAGTCCTTATTCACTAGATAACCCATTTTTGTGTAAAACCCAAACCTTCCTTTGAGTATAAAAAGGGGTGTTGGGTTCCATTTAATTAATCTTGGAATCCTTAATATCTCAACTACCACATTTGGTGTGAGTTTAAGTTCTAGTTTTTAGCTTTCATTTACTGCAATAGTTCTTTAATTTCTAGCATTTAATTTCGTAGAGTAATTTGTAGTTTCAAGTAATCTGTGGCAGTGACGTACCCTCGTTCCCCACTGCAGTTTTAATACAAGTCACTTTCAGTTTACTTATGTGTAAATCTTCATCTTTTGTTTTCTTTACTTCAGTAATTATGGGCTAAGCATCCCTTGGGGATGTAGGAAAGAGAAGTACCTGGATTTTATGAAAAATGCTTGAGTAATCTTTATACTTGGAATATTTGTTGTTTTGGTCATTCACTTTCGATTTTTGCCCAATGATGCAAACAAGCCGATCACTTGTAAGGATCTAAAGTCTAGTTCTCAACTCAGAAATGAGTAGAACACAGTGACACGAGCTTGGATGATGCTAGGGGATTCGAAAGAATTCTTATGACACTTGCGAAAGTGAGGTCGGCACAGTGAGCTAATCTCAACCCACTAGAGTAGTAGGCAAGCTAGTTGGTGTATTTAAAAACACTTAGAGTATTTGTCTCTACACATTCCATCGAGGCCTGAAAAGGTCCATTTTGAGATTACCATTGACAAAACAACAAGTACTAAGAGTATAGGATTTTTACCTAACGGTGTGAGTATTTTGTAACCGGGCTTTTCTAGCGAAAATGCCCACCTCAAGTACGAGGATCACTTTAAGGATCAGGTATTTAATATAAAATCTAGGGAAAATCCAACCTACATTCCTCCTTTTAAATCTTTAGTAAAATCGTTAAAGTAGCTATTTCACCGTACAAACCAAAATATTGCTTCTTCTGTAATCGAAACTTGTAAAAGGAAGCTCATGAGAACCGTATTGTCTTGATTGCCCAGTCCCTGTGGATTCGATTCTGGTATTTTACCAACTATTACTTGCTGTGACGATCATAGTGGGCAGTGTACACTTGCACTTCCCATTGTGGACAGTTTGCAACCCACTGCGATTAAAACACATATTTCGTACGTAACAAGTTTTTGGCGCCGTTGCCGGGGACTGGCGTGATTTTAAATCTCAAGACATTAGTTTTTGTTCGAGCCCGAGTAACTCGTTTTTCTAAGCCGTTCGTGTTGTATGCCAAGGCAACAACACAAACCTTTGTTACCAATCGATCTAGAAATAGAGAAGACTTTTCGAAAAAGACGCAGAAACAGAAATACAAATCGACAACCCCCTGTAATCCCCACTGTGAACATGGCAGAAATACCACCACCTATAGTGGAGACCACAGTGACGATTGCCGATAGCAAAAATCGAAAAATACGGGACTATGCTACTTCCGGAGTTGGTGATTTAAGCTCCGGAATTTTAAGACCCAACATTGTTGCAACTCATTTTGAACTCAAACCGGTGATATTTCACATGATCCAAGCCATGGGTCAGTTTGGAGGATCACCATCTGAGGATCCGCATTCACACTTAAAATCTTTTTTGGAAATGACTGATTCCTTTCAATTGCAAGGTGTGAGTGATGAAGCGTTAAGGCTAAGGCTTTTCCCTTTTACACTAAGGGATAAGGCAAAGGCTTGGCTGAACTCACATGCACCTCACTCGATAACCACTTGGCAAGAACTTGCTGACAAATTTTTACAAAAATACTTTCCTCCCACAAGGAATGTAAGGTTTCGAAATGATATTATTTTGTTTAGACAAGAAGAAGATGAGGCTGTTTCGGATGCATGGGAACGATTTAAAGATTTACTTCGAAAGTGTCCACACCATGGCATCCCACATTGCATCCAATTGGAGACCTTTTACAATGGTCTTTCCAATGCAGCCAAAATCATCTTAGATGCAACAGCAGGTGGAACATTCACAAGTAAAACCTACAATGAAGGATATCAAATCTTAGAAAAAGTGTCCAACAACAATACCAAGTGGTCCAATCCTAGAGCACCCATACCAAATACCAACACCATTGACTCCGAAGCACTCAAAACCATGAATGCGCAGCTCGTGGCCTTAACCAAATTAGTGTTGAATCAAAATAGAGGCCAAGTCAATTCCGCAACTCATCTCGCCTTAAACTGCTCCCTCTGTGGAGAAGAGCATGTTTTTTATTATTGTCCAGCAAATCCCGAGTCCGTTAATGTTATAGGAACCAACCCGAGGAACAACCCTTATTCACAGACTTATAATCCAGGTTGGAGAAATCATCCGAATTTCTCTTGGGCTGGTAATCCAGGACTCCAACCCCAAGGGGCGAGTCATGTCCAGCAAAGACCACAAAACCCCCCTGGATTTCAACAACATCACAGTGGGCAGCACCCACATAACTTTCACCAAGGACAATCCTCACAACAATTCCAACCACGATCAACTCAACCCGTTGAGGCTCAACCATCACTCGAATCAATTCTCAAAGGTTTCATGAATCAAACTAAAGCAGCCATTAGGAACATAGAGACCCAAGTAGGACAACTAGCTGTCGAAGTCAAGAATAGACCACCAGGGACGTTACCTAGTGACACCGAACACGCTAGGGTGATAGGAAAAGGATCTGAACAAGTCAAGTCCATAACACTTAGGAGTGGAAAGGATCTGAAAGATATCGTTTTTGATTCTGATGATTCGCCTCAAATACCCACTGGTCCTAAACCCACAGTGGCCACTCCTCAAGTCACTGTCATTCCCACAGTGAGGACCGATGTCCCTGAGCTTCCCACTTTTGGACCCATACCAAAACCTACTGTTCCAAGGACAACACCACAACAAACTCAAATCGATCCACGAAATGTGCCTTTTCCGGAAAGGATGAAGACTAAAAATGTCGATGTTCAATTTAAAAAATTCTTAGACATTTTTAAACAACTTCATATTAACATACCCTTGGTAGAGGCTCTAGAGCAAATGCCAAGCTATGTTAAATTTTTAAAGGATATTTTGAACAAAAAGAGAAAGTTGGGTGAATTTGAGACAGTGGCTTTGACCAAAGAATGTAGTGCCCTCATTACTAGCAAGATTCCACCTAAGTTGAAAGACCCGGGTAGTTTCACAATTCCATGCACAATAGGAGGACAAGAAGTAGGTCAAGCACTCTGTGACTTGGGAGCTAGTATCAACTTAATGCCGTTGTCCATTTTAAAAAAGTTAGGTATTGGAGAGGCTAGACCCACAACCGTGACATTACAACTAGCCGATCGGTCCATTGCCTACCCAAAGGGAAAAATAGAAGATGTCTTGGTCCAAGTGGATAAATTTATCTTCCCCGCCGATTTTCTAGTTCTAGATTATGAGGCGGATAAAGATATCCCAATCATCTTAGGGTGTCCGTTTCTTGCAACTAGACGTACTTTGATCGATGTGCACAAGGGGGAACTCACTATGAGAGTCAATGACCAAGAGGTAACTTTCAATGTTTTCAAATCCCTTAAGTACATAGAAACCGAAGACTGTTTTGCTTTGAGTTCGATTAGTGGAACCCACAGTTTTGATTCAGTGACCACAGTGGGGAGTGAGAGTGAGCACTCCGACTCTGAGAATGATGACACTTTTAAGGATGAGTGTAACGCAATAGTGGCAGCCTTCGAACCGCTGGACTTTAAGGACAGAGATGTCCAACCCCCTTCAATAGAACAACCTCCCGAGTTAGAGCTAAAACCATTGCCGTCCCACTTGAAATATGCTTATCTCGCTAAGGATAATAAACTTCCCGTTATTATCTCTTCCAAACTTAGTGAAAAATAAGAACAACTTTTAATTGATTTGTTGATGAAGCATAAGAAGGCAATTGGTTGGACCATAGCGGACATTCGAGGTATTAGCCCCTCCCTATGTCAACATAAGATTAACTTGGAAAGTGACCACCCTGGAAAAGTCCAACCTCAAAGAAGGTTGAAACCCATCATGAAGGAGGTAGTTAAGAAAGAAGTTTTGAAGTGGTTAGGCGCCGATATTATCTACCCAATAGCTAGTAGTAGTTTGGTGAGCCCCGTCCAATGTGTCCCTAAAAAGGGAGGGACGACCGTAGTGAAGAACGAAAAGAACGAGCTCATTCCTACTAGGACTGTCACGGGGTGGAGAATATGCATGGACTATAGACAACTCAATCTAGCCACTAAGAAAGACCATTTTCCCTTACCTTTCATCGACCAAATGCTTGATAGGTTAGCGGGAAAATAATTCTATTGTTTTCTAGATGGATACTCCGGATACAACCAAATCCATATCGCCCCCGAGGACCAAGAAAAGACCACCTTTACTTGTCCCTACGACACTTTTGCCTTCCGGAGGATGCCATTCGGATTGTGTAATGCCCCAGCCACTTTCCAACGTTGTATGATGGCCATTTTCACCGACATGATAGAAGACACCATAGAAGTTTTTATGGATGAATTTTCTGTGATAGGGACATCGTTTGACAACTGCCTGGGAAATTTAGAGAAGAACCTAGTGAGATGTGAGACCCACGACCTTATTTTAAATTGGGAAAAATGCCATTTTATGGTCGAAGAAGGTATTGTCCTAGGTCATCTTGTTTCAAAAAGAGGGTTGGAAGTGGACAAAGCCAAGCTTGAAGTAGTAGCACAACTTCCCGAACCCACAACTGTAAAAGGCATTCGAAGTTTCTTGGGTCACACAGGATTTTATAGGAGGTTCATCAAAGATTTTTCCAAAATAATTAAACCCCTATGTCTCTTGCTGCAACATGAAAAATAATTTAATTTCACCCAAGAATGTCGAGATGCCTTTGAAACAATCAAAAAAGCCTTAGTTACTGCACCCATAGTGACCACTCCTGACTGGTCACTCCCATTCGAAGTGATGTGTGACGCTAGCGAGTGGGCTGTGGGGGCTGTTCTCGGACAAAGGAAGAACAAAATCTTTCACCCCATTTATTATGCAAGTAAAACATTGATTGAAGCTCAGATTAATTATACTGTCACTGAAAAAGAATTACTTGCGGTGGTGTTTGCTTTTGATCGTTTCAGGTCGTACTTGATAGGGACGAAGGTCATCGTGCACACTAATCATGCAGCGATAAAATACTTGATCAACAAGGCTGATTCCAAGCCACGTTTGATTTGATGGGTTTTATTGCTGCAAGAATTCGACCTCGAGATCGCTGATAGAAAAGGAACAAGCAATCAGGTAGCTGACCATTTGTTCAGGCTCGAGAAGATAGTGACCACTGTAGATCCCACTCCGGTCAAAGAGAATTTTCCCGATGAACAATTATTATCAGCCCAACATCATGAAAATAATATTCCTTGGTATGCTGACATTGCAAACTTTTTAGCAAGTGGACTAAAACCCCACGGGATGAGTGGACAACCATTTAAAAAGTTTTTACATGATACACGACAATATGTTTGGGACGAACCTTTCTTATATAAGATAGGGACAGACCAAATATTGAGGCGTTGTGTCCACGGGAGTGAACAACATCAAATACTCCATGGTTGTCACACATCCCACTACAGTGGCCACTTTGGTGGAAATCGCACTGCTGCAAAAGATGAAACACCTGACTTGATCATCTCATTAATCAAATAACTTCAAGTGAATCTCCAACAATCAGTTCAGACTATCAGATCAGATAACGGGACAGAGTTCAAAAACAAGACTCTTGATGACTTCTTTAAGTCATTAGGAATATCTCATCAATATTCTGCGGCCAGAACACCTCAGCAAAACGGAGTTGTTGAAAGACGAAACCGTACACTAGTTGAAGCTGCCAGAACGATGCTGTCCTATGCTGATCTACCTCTGTTTCTGTGGACTAAAGTTGTATCGACGGCATGCTATACACAAAACCGTTTAATTATCCATCGACGGATTGGCAAAACTCCATATGAATTCATTATGAATAGAAAACCTGTAATACACTACTTTTGTGTCTTTGGATGCAGGTGTATCGTGTTGAACGATAAGGACAACTTGAACAAATTCAGTCCTAAGGGAATTGAGGGCGTTTTTTATCGGATACTCGCTCACATCAAAAGCATACAGAATCTATCTCAAGTCTTCTAGAACTGTGATGGAAAGCATAAATGTCAAGTTTGACGAAACTGAAGAGATGGCTTCTGTGCAAAACAGTACAGAACCCGCAATATCCGGAATACTAGCATCTGGACAAATCCGTCCAATGATGACTAGGACGTCAAACAAAGATCAAGCTTCCACTTCTAACTCTACTCCTAACGAACTTGATATATTGTTTGAACATTTTTATGATGATTTCTTTGGAAGTGATAAATCTTCTTCATCTATAAACAATAGGAATCATGTTGATATACCACCATTTCAAGCTACAATGTCAGGACCTTCACCGGTGCTGACTTCATCCAATACTGGTGCAACTACTCCTGCAACTTCTTCAAGGAACACAACCATGACATCTACGCAAGCAAGACAACAAGTATCTACGAATGGTTCTTCTTCATCTGGTGCAACTTCAAATGTCAATGATCAGAGTACTGAGAACATTCCAGACAAATCAACTGAAGCCGTTCCCGAGGCAGTTCCAGTTGTCTCTTCTGATAATCAAACAGCCTCACATCCGAAACCGACATTGACGATCGAGTTGAACTTTGATAAAGATCCTACCTAGTAGACCCCAATGAAGATGCTATTTCTCTCCATCTACATTCCAAGAAGTGGACATGCAGTCACCCAATAGATCAGGTGATTGGTGAAGTATCTGAACCAGTAAAGACCAGATCTGCATCCGTAAACGAAGTTTTGTACGCGCTCTTTCTAAGTCAAGTTGAACCATCAACAGTTAAATAAACCTTAGAAGATCCAGATTGGTTATTTGCGATGCAAGAAGAGCTGAATCAATTTGAAGCTCTGAACGTGTGGAGATTAGTTCCGAGACCCAACGGCAAAACAGTCATTGGTACCAAGTGGGTTCTGAAAAACAAGAAAGACGAAGACGGCATAGTTGTGCGAAACAAAACAAGACTAGTAGCAAAAGGGTATAGGAAACATGAGGGTATAGACTACGACGAGACGTGCGCATCGGTTGCTCGCTTAGAGGCAATTCGGATGTTCCTATCTTTTACCGCCTACAAGAACTTCACCGTCTATCAAATGGACGTGAAGACTGCATTCTTGAACGGTTTCCTGAAGGAGGAAGTGTACGTGTCTCAACCAGAAGGCTTTGTGGACAAAGATAAAACGGATTACGTGTACATCCTTGACAAATCCCTTTATGGTCTCAAACAAGCCCCACGCGCCTGGTACGAATTCTTATCTACCTTTCTACTAGGAGCTGGCTTTGAAAAAGGTAAAATTGACACAACTCTATTTACTTTGCGCGAGGAAGGTGAAATTCTTCTAGTATAGATTTACGTTGATGATATTATTTTTGTTTCGACTAACCCTGGACTATGCACATGGTTTTCTGACATTATGATGACCAGGTTTCAAATGAGTATGATGGGAGAGATTAATTTATTTCTCGGATTACAAGTCAAACAATTCTCTACTGGTATCTTCATCAATCAATCGAAGTATGTGTTTGATATCTTGAAGAAATTCAAGATGGAAAACTGTACGTCGATTGGTACGCCTATGGCTCCAGCATCTAAGATAGGTCCAGATCCATACGGTATTGATGTTGATGTTAAGAATTATAGAGGAATGATAGGGTCACTAATGTATCTTACCGCTAGTCGTCCAGATATAATGTTTGCAACTTGTATGTGTGCAAGATTTCAGGCCAAACCTAAGGAATCACACCTCGGCGCCGTCAAAAGAATCTTTCGCTACTTGAAGGGCACCCCGTATCTAGGACTGTAGTATCCCAAGGGAACCGGATATGAACTCACTGCATATTCAGACGCAGATCATGGAGGAAGCATGCTGGACAGAAAGAGCACCTCGGGGCATGTACGGTTTTTGGGGGACAAGCTCGTGAGCTGGTCATCCAAGAAGCAGAATTGTTTCTCAACATCAACGGCGGAGGCAGAATACGTTGCCACAGCCAGCTGTTGTTCACAAGTCCTTTGGATGAAAACCCAACTCATGGACTACGAGTTTAAATATGAGAAGATCCCCATCTACTGTGACAGTAAAAGCGCGATTGCCATATCTGCTAATACTGTCCAACACACAAAAACCAAGCATATCGACATCAGGTATCATTTCATAAATAAAAGATCACGTTGAGAAAGGAACAATTGAATTATATTTTGTTACAACTGAGTATCAGCTTGCCGATCTTTTCACAAAAGCCTTGGATGAAAAACGCTTTAATTTCTTAGTATCCAAGCTTGGCATGCTGAATATGAAAGTTTAACTTCCCTATATTGATTATATAATAGATGGAAATACTTGTATCTCAATCTGGATATTGTATCTAGATTGATACACTCAAATTTTCATCATATTCTATTCTCAATATATGTTATTTAAACTTTCATATCTTAGCTGTATTGCAAATGTTTATTCAACTTGTTATTTCTTTCTCTTCTTTTAAATACCTTATCTATGATCTGTTATGATATATGTATCTGCACAAGGTGTGTTAATGGTCTCAGGGGGAGTTTAGTACAGGATTTATGCACAAGAATAGGGGGAGTGTGCATAACTGCCATATCTTGTAAGTTTAGATGTCTTGTGACTGTTGATTTAGAGATCACAAGGTAAGTATTCTAATTTGTTTTGAACACTAACTCTTAAATGATGAAAACAAATTTTCAAATCCATGCATCATTTAAGGGGGAGTGAAAACCGTGTTTAAAACCTTGAGTGCTTAATCAATTGGAAGTTGGACATCTTCCAATGTGATAAAATCATTTTTGAAATTACTGAAAAAATGTCTAAGTATTCATTTTATCGCAACCCACTGCTTGCGATAACAAGATGAACAGTTTCATCGCAACCTTCTGTTGCGATTAAACATGAAAGACATCTTATCGCAACCTTTTGCTTGCGATAACACTTTTTCATCGCAACCCTTGCTTGCGATAAAATGGTGTGAACAGTGTTAATCGCAACTCCCTGTTGCGATCAAACACTGAAGTTGTTGTCGCAACCTGTTCCTTGCGATAACAACAAGGGTTATCGCAACCTCCTTCTTGCGATAACCTGACACTGTGGCGGTCAACTATTGGACCAATCAGATGATGCCACATGTCAAAAGTCTCAACTGTCTATAAATACGCACAATTTGAATTTTTGTCTCATTTCACATCCATTCAAACTTCTCTCAACTCTCTCTCTCCCGACTCTGAAATCTTTTTCGAAGTGTCTCGGGTTCAGATTACTTGCATTCCGTTCAGATCACTATAGAGGTAAACATTCCAACTTCTTGTTCGATTTCATCCGTTAAATTATGCTACATAGTTGATTTTAGGGTTAGATCATCGATAATCTTTTTTGTCTTTACATATTCTGCCTTGAAATCGATACACGTGTGTTTGTTTATGATCTAGAATAGATCTTAACTTGGTGTTGTGCGAAAAATTCGAATTAGGGCCTAAAACACTTAGAATCTATTCGATGTTCAAAGTTATCGCAGCCTTAGGAGTTCTTCGTGTTCATAATTGTCGCAAGCCACCAATATTCATCCTTATCGCAACCAATGCTTTGCGATAAACTTTTATCGTAACCCTCACATTGCAATAAAATTGTATCGCAACCTGCTTATTGCGATAACCATTCCTCGCAAGCCCTTCATTGCGATAAAATCACCACTTGCGACAAATTAATTGTGTTAGTTGCGATAAACCCAACACTTAGGCAATTTTTGACAATTTTTTTCCTGAAAAAAAATCTGTTTTTGGCTCTGAACTGACTGGTCACTATTCAGATGGCACACAATGATGATCATTCTTCCGATGACAACACGGTTATTCCATCACACCAGTCGTCACATCCGTCGGTAAATGCCAGAGATCTAGACGAGGAGCTTCTACCGAGAAGTCTCCATCTTTCCCTCATGGACAACAATCGCCACCTTGATCTCAGCGTGGCGTTCGACCATCGCATTATACTGGAGATTATCCGGGGCCATCCTCTCCGCATAGCTCTTACGATGGTAGTCACTGTGCCACTTATATACCTGCAACAATTCTGGCACACACTACGCTTTCATCCTGTACACCGATGGGATCCGCATTTCACTGCGAAAGTCGATCATTTTGATGTTCGACTTACCCTTGGACGACTCCGTCGAACTCTAGACCTACCCTACAGTGACGATTTTGAAGACATGGTCCTAGAAGAACAACTCTTCGGCGACATCCGGAGTCTGGGTTATCAAGATCCACAAAACCCGATGCTTACCAGTTCGTCAAGATTCTAGCGTAGATTTCTACCACCAGTCTGGTACACGCTATGCTCGATCATCAATCGTTGCATGACCTCGAAGCATATCGGCCTCGACAAGTGCAACATTTCAACGCTAAAGATGTTCCATGTTGTCGCCTTCAACCGACGCATAGACTATGCCGTATTGATATGGAACGAGATGAAAGAGCTAGTGGAAGATAAAGCCAGACCGAAGAAGAACCGGAATTTTGTGCCATTTCAATGCTTCTTCCAGATCATCATTCAATAGATCTTGGAAGACAACCAAGAGATTCCACGACGCCCGAACGTAGTCCAAGGCCCGAGCCAGTGGATGTACTTCCTGAAAATGCCCGACCCGATTGAATTTACCCATATTGTTGTGATACCCGAAGCCGTATTTGCCTATGCTAACCAACAGTCTAAGGTAGTTATGTAGTATAGAATAGATAACGCACTAATGGTCCAGCCAGAACCGGAGGGACCTGCCCAAGGTGCAAACCAAATAGGAGGTGAGGGTATCCAGGTCGAGCAGGTTCAGGAACATGGGGTTCCTAGACGGGGAAAGGTGAGGCGAACATTAAGAAAGAGAGTGGGTGGGGTGGCGAGGACTGCTGGTCAGACATCAACCTCCGGAGCTACAAGAGTTCAAATATTTGCCGATGACGTGTCTATGGATTCAGATGAAGATCCTGATTTTGACCCTGATGCTTCTTCATCCGAAGATGAAGCATCAACCCAACCTAGAAACAATGACGATGGAAACTCTGACTCCGATCCAGATCATGATCCTGACGCTGACTTGATTCCATGACATGTTGGACGGAGACCTATTATAGAGAGTTCCGAAGCTTATTCCACCTGGAACTTCGGACTCTCCGGCGATATCGGTGACATAAGGAGGGAAGAGGGAGATGAGGTTAAAAATGAAAATATTATGAGCAAAGAGGATGTGAGAAAAGAAATGGGAGAGACTGTGACAGGATCAGATAAAGCTTTAACTGTAACACCCAGAAAATCCTTGTGAGTAAAAATAGTCCTAATATTTCTTTATGTTTTGATTTCTTAGATTATAATTGATTTCCTAAGTAATTTCCGTGATTGTTACTTATTATTTGAGAACTCCCGATAGAAATCAGTAAGTTTATTCCTTAAGGAAATAAATGAAAAATAGATGATAAAGTTAAATATTAGATTTTATGGATTAGTTGGATGGGTAATTTGAATAGGAGTCCAACGGTTCTTTCCGGAGCAAAAACGGAGTTCTAACGAAGAAGTTACGGCCAAATTAGTAGAAGTTGGAAGATTTGGCAAACAGAAGCCGGCGCCAATGGAGTGGCGCCGATCCATCGGTGCCGACGACTGGCGCCAATTACCTGACGTGCCAAATAGAGGGTTAAACCCACCCCTTAGTCATTACTCATCTCACTTTTCACTTAGAACTCTCAAAACCGAAATCTAGCTCTGCTCCTCATCTTGCAAACGATTTCTTCATAAAACCTAAGGTAATTTCATCTCTTAATCCTAATCTTATCCAAGTAAGTGTTATATGAATCTTAACAATTAAACTTCAAATAGGGCTTGCAATATTCATCTTCTTCTTGGAGCAATTAGATTCAAGTATTCAAGTTAGGGTGTTAGCAATTGAAGAATTAAAGGTGAGTAACTTGTAATTAATTGTTTGTATTACATTTATATACTATTCCTCATCTAGATTTTGGTATAGTTAATGAGAAATCTTGAATAATATGCTCTTAATGGTTAAGAGGGAAATAAGAGGAGTTCAAGTAAGTTAATGTGGCTAAATTGTATTTATTACTTTGTATGCCATAATAAATGTTGATGTTAAGAGTTTGGTTGGATTATATATCCATAGTATGTGATATTGAGATGATGACTTAATAGATGTCTTAATGATGAATTGATGGCTTAATGGTCCAAATGGATTTATTCTTGAAATGTAAACATGGTGGTTTATTGTTGAATTCTTATGGAATGTGAATTAATACATGTGGATGTATATGAACTACATGGAAGTAGTATGGATTATGTTAAATGGTTGGACCATTGCTAAAGTGCTTAATATGCTTTGAATCTTATTTGGAGTAACATATTTGGTATTCACTTAATTGGAGGAGCACCTAGTATGCATTGGAAGATATATTCATACATACCGTGGGGTAAGTGTATTTCGTTCATACCTTCGGATACCGTGGGGTTTTCCGTTGTGTTATGCCTTGTGACAATGCCGTGGGGTATCGATCAAGGTATATCTTCGATTATGATGTAACTGGGTAGCGATATGGACCTTCTCCATGGAATCCAATTTGTGAATGTATCGAATTGTTATTCCTACATGCTATGATTATGCTCTATGTGTTATGTGTAAACCTCACTTAGGCTTTAAAAGCCTAACACTTGTTATGTGTTTTATATGTTACAGATATTAGTGGTCCCGGATACAAGAAGTATAAACTGGGGTTGTGAGCATGGGATCATTGTTGGAGAGTTAAAGATTTGAAGAATATGATAGAACTTTCCGACACCTTTTGTTATCTGATAAGCTAGTGGTCCATTACTAGTCGTAATTAACTAAATCTTCGTATTAATGGTTATGTATACTTTTACTTTAGTAATGAGTACCACTCTTCCGTTTTATGGAAGTTTTTGTTAACCCCTGTTTTGGGGTGTTACAAGTTGGTATCAGAGCTTTAGTTTAAGTGAACTAAGTATGATGAGGAAATACTTAGACTTAAGCTGAGATGAATTAAGTTATGAATCGTGAGAGTGGGTAGAAGTATTAAGATTTGATGGCCTTAGGGTCGACAGAAATACGTGAAATTAGTACGGTAACGACGGTAATGAGGATTCTCATGTATGATACATTCATAATCGCAATTAGCTACTGTTATTATGAATATATTGTTACATAAGCATACTTGTTTCTAAATTGTTCTGGTGACTAATGATCGGTAAGGTACGTTTCGTGTGTCTATATTCATATAACCATTTCTCAGGGTTATTTTTTGTTTTATAGCATAATGATGGTGAAAAACGCCACCAAGGTCTTTCAATTCTTTAGAGGACAGATCGGTAAATGATCGAGGATAGGAAGGACAACCTGGAACTGGCGGGACTCATGAAAGTCCGCCGAGACAACTTTAAATAAGTGGATTAAAATGTGTGGAAATAGAATGTAAGATGTTTGATCAAGATGGGAATAGTATGAAATGGTTGAGTAAGTAAGCCTTGGAAGGCATGTATAACAAGTGTTAGAATGTTGAGAGGGTAACCACTGGTTGAAAATAGGGCGTCAATGATAAGTTGCGGGAGTTAAACGATAAGACCTTGTTTAAGCAAATAGCCTTCAATTGCAAGTAGAGTTTTATGCATGGTGTCCTCGAGTGTGTGTTACATGGGTTTATGTGATTTCAAAACAAATGCATAAATAACAATTTAGTTGATGATGAGTCAGTAGGTACACGTGGGTATTTAAAGAAAGAGGTAATACCATTTACGTCGCGCAGTCAAATTTTGAGTTTAGTAATTTGCAAAATACATTATACTTTACAAGAAAAGTTAAATATAGATGAGTGTGAGAACCAACTAGCTTATTTTGTGTCGGTAATTTCTTGCAACTTTTGTCGTATGAAAAGAGTTTCATTAAATATACTACGGTCATAACAATATCGTTTTGGTTGAAAAAGATTAAGTTTTGTGGAAAGTAGTATGCAAATGATTCTCGTGATCGTGGTGTAGTACACTAAAGTTATAAGAATCTTGGGGTCATGTGTACCCAAGTTGCTCCAAGTGTTGTTCTTTAAAAGGAGGAAATGTGTGAAATAATACATTTAATACATTGTTATGTATGAAGGTTATGAGAGAACTAAGTCGTAAAATATTACTATAAGCTAAGAAAGAACTCTGAGAATGGAGAGGTGTTGGATAAACCATGGGAGAATGTTTGTAAGTTTTGATAATGGTGTTTAGGAGGAAGGTGAACAATGGGAGAGTTGAAAGTGGACTTTAGCGTCGGTTGTAAGAAGGTCTATACCCTTGTTTGGTAACTAGAAATAAAGTTGGCAAGGGACAGTAGTGTCTGGAGGAAAGATTAGTAGTAATCAAGGTGATGGAATTAGCAAATTGCTATGAGTAGTGTGGTGAGACAGTAAGGAAATACCCTCGACGTTAAATAAGAATTTATGGTGATCTTGTGATATTAGTATTGCACGAATAAGTTTGAAATGAAGACGATGAGATGTAAAGTGTATTATGTTTTGTCGAAAGGATTAAGTTCAGTCCTTGTTGATGAATAGATTAAAGAAGTATCGATAGGTCGACTATTGACATTGAAGTCGGCAGTTGTGTTGGATGTATGAGGCCTTTTGCCTGTCACAGGGTGCGGTCTGGGTGCGTCCCGCGTATGCCTGTGCGGGCAGGAACAAAACCGTGAGCGGTGCCGGCATGCTGTTATGCAGAGAGTATCCGTAAAGCGGACAATATCGTGTACGGTGGACTTGAGAATGTTACAGAATGTTATAGAATGCGGACAATACATATCTTGTGAAACACCACATGTGTGGATTTTGAGTTATTGGCGAATAAATCACGAATAGAAAAGGTTTTGGTTAAATTGCTACAGAAGTAAAAGTTAGGTGGTCAAACTACGCTTTTAGAAGTTTATTGTGGTTGTGCAATAATTTTGGTGTGGTATATGCTTAATCGCATTTTTAGTGTTGGTTTAACTATTGGTCTTATGTGTGAGGACAATTTGATGGTCTTGTATTTTTAGTACCTTTGGGACTAGTGACCTATGGCAAAATAATAATATATATATAAAGATATATAAATATATTGTGGAGTATATAGAGTTGTACATACGTGTACATATAGATACATATATGAATTGACTTCATTGGGAAAGTAGCAATGAAGGGGTCGTGAGATTATCATGTCTCGAGGCGTGTGTTGCATGATGTGGGATTAGATGTATTTTAAATTTCATGAATTGATAACTGATAAATGATCTACCCTTTGAGCGGATGGCTTGGTTTTAAATTCGGTTGAGTCTTAAGGGTATTCGTCGGTTTAATTAACTTGACATAGGCTTGAGGGTGGGAATTACATGAATTGTATTATAATTAAAGTTTACGTAATGTGAATACATTAATTTCTTCTTTTGAGACCATGTATGAATGTCAATCGGAAGATTAAATGATGAAGGATCACCTTGTGAGGGGGGGGGGTGTTAGGATAGTGAAAGACTATTGTTGTAGATGAATATTCTACTTATGATGTAGATGGTTTATATATAATGAAGAAATAGGCACGAACATAGTAAGGGTATGGACTATGTCGATTTGTGATGTAGTGTGCACTGTATATATAATGGTTTGGAGTCACAAAGAAGTAATAGTAAGTGATAAAGAGGGGACATTAGATGAAAGTCTTTTCGGGGATTCCAGATGAATAGTGCTAGTTGTCAATAAAGCTGTTGGAATATGTGGTTGTAAGATGGTGTAGTGATTTGGCTATTATTGGAATAGAATGTCGAGCGGTAGTATGAGTTTATCCAAAGTGATTTTGGTTGTGTGAGTCGCTAAATAAGTTTATGATTTTGAATCATAGGAAGTTTAATAAAGATGAGAAAGTGTTATCGGTATGTGGAAAAGTTGGGGAAAAGAGACAAATAATGATTGGAGGTTAGTACTTCATGCTAACGTAGGAAGTAATGATAGAAAGGTCGGACCTAAGAATGTAGTTATACTACAGGTTCAACGGAATTATCACCTTTGATATAAAGTATTTTAGTGCTTGGTTGCAATGTGGTCGCATAGTACGATATTGATGTGAGGAAGTGGTAGTACTTTTTACTGAAGAAACGTGTGGGTCATAGATGTAGTGATGGGTGCCGTAGATATAGAAGTATTCAAAAGTGGTGAGTATGCCCAATTTAAAGTGAGTATGGATTTTCAAGCATCATACGTTAATGTTATTTTGAGATGTGGATGATGACGGTATGGAAGACTAGGCAATAGTCGGATAAAGGTTTAATGATAAACGGTTACTTTAAAGAGGCTTACAAATCTAAGTTGGGGAGTAGTTAATGAGGAAAGAAGTAAGGTTCAGGAAATATGAAAGATGAATCCTTGTTCCTTCTAGATTTTTATTTGTGAATGGAACCCATGTGTGGGTTTGGTTAAAGTGCAAAGGTTGGTGATAATTATGTGTCAACTTTTGGGTTTAAGGCCAAACACCTTTAGTGTAATCGGGAAATTGTAGCTGATTTTAAAAAGAATGATGGTGATGGTAGTAGTAACCTTAAGATACTCATTTGTGATGAGTGGTTTTAGTGAACTAACCTTTGTGTATGATTAGTGAACCTGTCCGTATGATGATTAATTATTTGAGATGGATTTTGGAGTCTATTAGAGCTCTTTGAATGAGAATGGCCGTTAACGATAGGGGCAATTGAAATTAGAGATTCGGTTGGTCTCAGTATTAATTGAGCCTTAAATTGATTTAGAGTTAGAAACTGAAATCAAGATGTATAGAACATTTTAAGGTTGGGAGATGACTGAAGTCGTATGGTTGGGAGTTTCTCTATGGTTGGAACGTTTATCTGTACATGAGTACAACGTATGTGTAGGGGCTTTGTTAATAAACAATTGTTCGAAGAATTGTCTTTATAGACCGTGTGGATAGAACTTAGATTCCTGTTAGGAATTGTTGAATTTTGGTCGACAGTGAGTCGGTTGACTTTGGGTAGTAAAGGATATAGATTTCGAGGACGAAATCATTTTAAGGTTGGGAGAATTGTAACACCCGGAAAATATTTGTGAGTAAAAATAGTCCTAATATTTCTTTATGTTTTGATTTCTTAGATTATAATTGATTTCCTAAGTAATTTCCGTGATTGTTACTTATTATTTGAGAACTCCCGATAGAAATCAGTAAGTTTATTCCTTAAGGAAATAAATGAAAAATAGATGATAAAGTTAAATATTAGATTTTATGGATTAGTTGGATGGGTAATTTGAATACGAGTCCAACGGTTCTTTCCGGAGCAAAAACGGAGTTCTAACGAAGAAGTTACGGCCAAATTAGTAGAAGTTGGAAGATTTGGCAAACAGAAGCCGGCGCCAATGGAGTGGCGCCGATCCATCGGCGCCGACGACTGGCGCCAATTACCTGACGTGCCAAATAGAGGGTTAAACCCACCCCTTAGTCATTACTCATCTCACTTTTCACTTAGAACTCTCAAAATCGAAATCTAGCTCTGCTCCTCATCTTGCAAACGATTTCTTCATAAAACCTAAGGTAATTTCATCTCTTAATCCTAATCTTATCCAAGTAAGTGTTATATGAATCTTAACAATTAAACTTCAAATAGGGCTTGCAATATTCATCTTCTTCTTGGAGCAATTAGATTCAAGTATTCAAGTTAGGGTGTTAGCAATTGAAGAATTAAAGGTGAGTAACTTGTAATTAATTGTTTGTATTACATTTATATACTATTCCTCATCTTGATTTTGGTATAGTTAATGAGAAATCTTGAATAATATGCTCTTAATGGTTAAGAGGGAAATAAGAGGAGTTCAAGTAAGTTAATGTGGCTAAATTGTATTTATTACTTTGTATGCCATAATAAATGTTGATGTTAAGAGTTTGGTTGGATTATATATCCATAGTATGTGATATTGAGATGATGACTTAATAGATGTCTTAATGATGAATTGATGGCTTAATGGTCCAAATGGATTTATTCTTGAAATGTAAACATGGTGGTTTATTGTTGAATTCTTATGGAATGTGAATTAATACATGTGGATGTATATGAACTACATGGAAGTAGTATGGATTATGTTAAATGGTTGGACCATTGCTAAAGTGCTTAATATGCTTTGAATCTTATTTGGAGTAACATATTTGGTATTCACTTAATTGGAGGAGCACCTAGTATGCATTGGAAGATATATTCATACATACCGTGGGGTAAGTGTATTTCATTCATACCTTCGGATACCGTGGGGTTTTCCGTTGTGTTATGCCTTGTGACAATGCCGTGCGGTATCGATCAAGGTATATCTTCGATTATGATGTAACTGGGTAGCGATATGGACCTTCTCCATGGAATCCAATTTGTAAATGTATCGAATTGTTATTCCTACATGCTATGATTATGCTCTATGTGTTATGTGTAAACCTCACTTAGGCTTTAAAAGCCTAACACTTGTTATGTGTTTTATATGTTACAGATATTAGTGGTCCCGGATACAAGAAGTATAAACTGGGGTTGTGAGCATGAGATCATTGTTGGAGAGTTAAAGATTTGAAGAATATGATAGAACTTTCCGACACCTTTTGTTAACTGATAAGCTAGTGGTCCATTACTAGTCGTAATTAACTAAATCTTCGTATTAATGGTTATGTAATGATTTATGTATACTTTTACTTTAGTAATGAGTACCACTCTTCCGTTTTATGGAAGTTTTTGTTAACCCCTGTTTTGGGGTGTTACATTAACTACCGATCCTCCCCAAACCGTTACAAGCCGGGTGATAACGCCATTTTTTGGCGTTATTTTCGGTTCTCAAACCAACGAGATTGGCTTGTACTCAAGTAAAAAGGCGGGTATTTTACGGTTTATTGAGTGATTTACGCAGGTTATATAAAAGGCGGCATTCCTCGGAAATAGAAGCTAAACAGAGCCCAAAACGAGTCAAAACGAAGCCTAACGGGAGCCCAAAAGCCAAGCCCAAGACCCGCAAACAAACCAGGACCCGACCCGCGAACCAGAACCGACCCAGAAGGGATCAGCAACACGCGCGACCTTCTGCGCGACTTGCAAGTCGCGCCAGAAGTCGCGTAAGCCTCTGTTTGCGAAATTCAGTTTTATAAGTCGGGATTTAGGTCACTTTTTCGGTATCCAACTTACGGCAGACGATTGGGAGCAGTCCGGGGGCGATTTCCAGAGCCAAGTGACACCGTTTGGAGCCAAGATCGAGAACCAATCGAAGGAACGTTCAAGACGCGAAGGAGAATTCAGCACGGGAAAAGGGAGTTCATCAATTCATCTTACACCGTCACCACGATCACGTTTACCATGTTTAATTACACTTTCGTTTCTTTTCCTTTTGTGTTTGAATCCCCCAACATCATGAACTAACTTTAAGATGTTGGGGGTTGGATTGAATTAGGAGTGAACATATAGATGGATGACGAATGATTTTATCAGTTTCTCCGATATAATGAATGCGTGCGATTTTGTTCTTAATGCCTTTGTGAGCGTAGCTAACTTGCAATTGTTTTATTGTCATCAATTATGTTCGTGAGAATTAATTGAGATCTAGAATTAGGAATCACATGTCTAAAGTAAGAAAGGATAGAGATATACCGAGTAAACTTTAGTCTCATAATAACCTACGCTTAATGTGTTTTGAACTACATAAGGTGCGATCGAGAGATTAATCTTGTGTTTGTTTTCGAAATAAACTTCACGGTAGCTTGAGAAAGCACCATGTTTTACAAATATAACTGTTGTTACTTGAGAGAGAGCAATGGTTAGATCAAGGTTGAGCATTCATAAACGGAATTAACTGGTATTTATCTTTAGTCTGATGTTCATATGTGAAACCTAAGGATATCCAACCCTCAACTGTTTCTCCATCTGAATTCCAAAGCTGCTTACTAGTTGTCTGGCGTTTGTGTGATTTTAAATTTTGCAAGTAATTAGTTATAAAACCAATCCTCCAACTTCGACAGTCCAATTAATAGTTCTTATAGTAATTGTGATATTTAGTTCCTAGTTCCCCGTGATTCGATACTCGTACTTCTAAAGTACTATTACTTGACTTCGACCCGTACACTTGCGGTAAGATTCGCGGGGTGTCAAAACCCCGTGTCAAGTTTTTGGCGCCGTTGCCGGGGAGCTAGTTGCAGCTAATAGCACTACTAGCTATACGCGCTATTAGATTGGGCATTTTTATTTTATTTATCTATTTCGTATTTTATTTCATCACTTTGAATTTCTGGATTGCTAAGCTTGTTATTTTCTCTTCAGGTGCTAGTGGTTTATGCCAAGGGAAACCCGAGGGAAAGGAATCGAGCCAATCGATCCGGAAATAGAAAGAACCGCTCGTCGGCTACGTAAAGAAGCGAAAGCGAGAAGAAATCTGAAAGTCGAAATGTCTGACGACGAGAGACCTCCACGTAATGATCCGCCTCGCAACAACCCACCACCACCTCCTGCGAGACGTCCTATGCGGTCGTTCGCCGATCCGAATGTGGCGGCGGCCCGAATAGGCATTCAAGCGCCCGCTACTGGGGCAAACTACTTCGAGCTGAAGCCGAGCACCATCGTGATGGTGCAGCAAAACCAGTATGGAGGGACACCGACAAAAGACCCTCATGCACACCTTCGTGCATTTGAGCGGGTTTGCAACACTTTCAAGATCAATGGCATGAACGAAGATGCCATCAAGCTGCGATTATTTGGATTCTCCCTCAAAGGCCGAGCCGAAGCATGGACCGAGAGCATCCAGCCAGATTCGGTCACCACATGGGCACAATTGAAGGCTGCATTCCTTCAAAAGTTCTTTCCCCCGAGTCGGACCGCCCAACTAATGGCCGAGATCACCCATTTCGCACAATGGGATCAAGAAACGTTATATGAGGCTTGGGAGCGCTTCAAGGACATGATCAAGAAATGTCCTCACCATGGGTTACAAGATTGGGTCATCATTCAGACCTTCTTTAGTGGCCTTCACCCGCAGTTTAAAAATGATATCACTGCTGCCGCGGGTGGAGCACTAATGGATAAATCTTATGAAGAGGCATGCGAGCTGATTGAAAATCTTGCCGAGCATAGTTTTTCCACTCCAAGGGCTGATGTTAGAAGAGTCGCGAGTGTTCGGGAGTCGGATGAGCTTAAGGAACTAAAAGCTCAACTAGCTTTTATCACGGACCGTATGAAGGGAAGCAAATTGGGAGAACCTGAACAGGTTCAATTTATGCAAAACCGCAACCATCAGCCACGAAACGGTCCGTTCTCCAACACTTACAATGAGGGGTGGAAAAAGCACCCCAATCTTTCATGGAGTCAGCCGGGTCATCCACAACCAGGTAATTTTTCTAACTCTTCTAATTTCCCTAATACTAATAGTGCTTATCGTTCTCCAGGTTTTCAGCAAAGAAACGAGGGACCATCCGGGGAGAAGAAGCCGGGATTAGAAGATATGATGATGAAGTTTATGTCAAAGATGGACAGCACGGTCGGAGAGCTAGCGAGCACGGTGAATACTGTGAAAGCCGCAACTGAGCAGAATACAGCTGCAATAAAGATTCTCGAAAGACAAGTAGGGCAGATTTCTTAAACCCTACAAACCCGACCTGCTGGAACTTTCCCAAGTATGGCTGAAAAGAGAAATCAAGAACATTGCAATGCCATTCATCTGAGAAGTGGCAAAGAGTTGATTGGAAACCCGGTAAGCAAGTCTTCCCCAAAGAGAGCCGAGGAAGAATCCGAGACGGGAGATGTGGGTGAGTTAGAAGTCAATAAAGAGAGTGAAGCTGAAGGAATCGAGAAAAGTGAAGAGAAGAAGAAAGAAGCGACTCTACCGGTCAAGCCGGCAGTACCGAAAGTTCCTTACCCGAGCAGGCTGCAAGCAAATAAGGATCAGGTTAATTTTTCCAAATTTATTGAGGTCTTTAAAAAACTAACGATTAATATCCCTTTTGCAGATGCTCTCACCCAAATGCCCTCTTACGCTAAGTTCATGAAGGAGATTATATCGAAAAAGAGGACACTTGATCACCAGGCCACTGTTGCACTCACTGAAGAGTGCAGCGCCATCTTCCAGAATAAGCTTCCCCAGAAGCTCAAGGATCCAGGGAGTTTCTCTATCCCTATTCAAATTGGGGACTTTTCTTTTACTAGAGTTTTATGTGATCTAGGGGATAGTATTAATCTGATGCCTCTTTCTATTTTCAGGAAACTTGGCCTGGGTGAGGTGAGCCCAACATACATGACATTGAAGCTGGCCGATCGATCGATAAGGTACCCATACGGGGTGATTGAGGATGTGCTGATAAAAGTGGGTAAGTTTTACTTTCCTGTCGACTTTGTGGTAATAGACATAGATGAGGATGAAGAGGTCCCGATGATTCTGGGGAGATCCTTCCTGGCTACGAGTCGAGCATTGGTCGATATGGAAGAAGGTGAGATAACTTTCCGGGTAGGCGGTGAGAGAGTAATCTTCAAGATGTTTGAGAAGGCGGGAGGTCGAAGTGAAGGAGAAGCTGGAGCTGGTCATGGAGGACCGAAGATGAAGGAAGCCGCGAAGAATCGCAAGTGTGGGCGATTTGACCCCGCGGACACCGAACCGAGTTGAGAACCGCACAGTCGTGCCACGACTCTAAATAAGGCGCTGGGTGGGAGGCAACCCACCAAGGTTAGTTTTCGTTTAATTTTTTATTCTTTTAATTTTTGAGTGTGTTTAAATAATGAAAAAGCCATAAAAATCAAAAAATCAAAAAAGTCAAAAAATAGCTAAACAGGGACATACGCGGCTTTACACGCGGTTTGCATACCGCACAGAAAG
The DNA here is from genome assembly GCA_033807775.1 of Saussurea involucrata. Classification (NCBI taxonomy): domain Eukaryota; kingdom Viridiplantae; phylum Streptophyta; class Magnoliopsida; order Asterales; family Asteraceae; genus Saussurea; species Saussurea involucrata. Next base: position 176,729,005 of record CM066322.1, read on the forward strand.
TCGCGGGGCCCTCTGTTGGTTTTCTGAAACAGAGGGTTAAGCGGTTTTCCACGCGACTTGCAAGTCGCAGACTAAACCGCGTGAGTCCCAATTACCCCGTTTTTCGTGCAGTTTTTGTTTTCTTTATTGCTTTGTGTGTTTCCTTTGCTTGCTTTGTTTTTCTTTCCCTTGTGTTGCATGTTCTCCCTTTCGTATCCGATTAATGATCAACTGTCAAGAATCCTCCGGCCGGGCAAAACAGGTATGTTCTAAATCCTTCTCTGCTAAAAGAGTGGTGTTTGATGTGTTATTCTATTTCAATTGCACGAGATGCAACAAACCTAAGTTTCACTTAGGTTTGGGGTGCCTCATTTTTGAACCATCTACACACTCACATTAGACCCTGTGTGTAAAGCCCGTACCCCGGTATGTAATTTCTTTTATTAATTCGTTTCTTTTAAGTTGGATTTAATGTGGTTTCCATTAGCGGGGTTAGTCGAATCGGACCAAAAAGTTAAATGAGTCAACCTTTTTGGGTTTTTGCAAGAAAAGGAAAGTTGAGGGGCTAATTGGGGCATTTCACCAAAGTTTGGCAAGAGATCAGCCAAGAGACCCTCCCTTCCTCTTCCCCCTTCGGTTTCATGCTAGTAACTCCCCAAGAACCCTTTAGTCATCCCCCCTCCCCCTTGTTGTGTGTTCGGCCAAGAAGAAAGCTAGAGAGAAAGAAATCGAGAGGGAAAGAGAGAGAGGTCGCCGGCGAGAGGAGAGGGAGGGAGAGCACGACGGCAACCACCCTTCTCCGCTGCCACTACCGCCGGAGGAGTGTAGAAAACGCCGCCGCTTCGCCGTAAGGTAAACCCTCGTTCCTTTTCCTTTTTCTTTTCATTTTCCGGCGAAGCCACCACCGCCGCACGCCGCCGCTGCGGTGGCCGTGGGTGGACGGCTGTGGTGGTGTGTGTGAGTGGGTGGGGCCGCGGCCTAAACCCTAAAAACCACCTGGTGGAACCCTAAGACCGCTGTGGTCTTGGCCCGAAACCGCCTAGTCGTTTTGCAAAACCATCTTATGATTTCATGGGAAGTTAGTAATCTGCCACTGTATTGCGTAAGCCGTAACGTTTTACTCGTAGCACGGATTGGGGTGAAATCGGTGCCAAAAGTTCCCATGTTGAGTCTAGTAACTTTTCTATGTTTTGTGCAAAAACCAGTTCGGAACGTAGCTTAGAACAAATCGTCATTTCGTACTGAAAGGTTCTGTTTTCGCTGTTCTGCGAACCGTTTTTGTAAAATCCGTATTAAACTGTAGAAAAATCGTTAGGAGGAGTATAATATATCCTTGGAACCCTAACTCAGAGCACTTTCTGGTGATGTAATGTGATTGAGGATTTTCTGTGTTTGGGGAGGTCGGAACAGGTCCCGAACAGACCTGTTTGGTTAGACAGAAAAGTAGTTTTAGCGACAGTTGTTCGTGCGTCATGTTTTAGGGTTCGGACCTCGTGTTAATGCGTTTTAACATTTGTTTAGGTATTGGGAAGTGATCCCGATTTGGTGGAGCTTGAACTGTTGTTCGTGAGCTAGGCGCGCTTACGAGGTGAGTTCTCTCACCGCGTAGTTAGGAATTTCATGTGTAACGTTATTTTGTGTTATGTGTTATTACGTGTTTACGTGAACTAGTTGGGATGTGATCAATAGTTGTGGTTGTTGAATTATTATGTGAATGGTGTGTATTTTGTGTACACCTCGGTGGGACTGAGGGGCTCGGTGGGACCGAGGGCTCGGTGGGACTGAGCTAATACAATTGTATTATCTTTACTCGGTGGGACCGAGGGCTCGGTGGGACGGAGCTTGTATCAATGTCTTTACTCGGTGGGACCGAGGGCTCGGTGGGACTGAGCTTGTATCGATATATTTTTGGTGTGCTCGGTGGGACCGAGGTTCGTATTTATACGCTAATTGTTATGTGGATTTATATCCGTGGTGATGGTGATGTTGCCTACTGGCGAGTAGGGGCGATATACGTGGGGTTGCTACCTGTGTGTGTGATAGGATTCACTAAGCGTTTAGCTTACCCTTTTCCCAATATGTTGTGATTTCAGGTGCGAGCGGCAGTCGGGCGTGACGGTACACACACTAGGCGCGGAGTGTCGAGAATTGTTAAAGTTTCACTTTCAAACCTTTGGATTTTATTTTATGAAATTTCCGCTGCATAAACTTTATTGACTATTTGAGTTAACGACGTTAACTTCATTTGAGTTACGAATTATTAAATTGTGATTGTTTTATAATTAAATGCAAGTTTTAAAATTTTAAATTCCTTGTAATTTTTGGGACGTTACAACTTGGTATCAGAGCACAGCTTGAGTGAATCAAACACATCACGGTGTGTTTGGTCTCAAGTTGCGGCTATGAAGTTTTTTTAAACTCTCTTAATAGAATCTTTGAAAATAAATGAACGGAGAAAGCCCGTTTGGGAAACGGTGATCGTGGGCGCAGTGTGTACAGTCAGCCGACGCCAATTGGGAAGGTACAACACTTAGTGTATTTATTGCTTTCTAGGCATAGGGTATGCATGCTAGATTGCCGAGGTTGTTTACACTGTACTGTACGATGACTGCTTGCTAGTAGGAATCAATGCTAGTTATAGTAGGTTGTCAAGTGAAGGCCCTATAGGTTGCATGCAGTAAGAATCATATAGCCTTAGAATATTTGATTTAGTTCTATTGCGCAGCTCTTGTTTGAGTCCAACCGTTCTAGGATAGAATCTTGTATTCGAATGTCTATCTGATTCACGCTGCGTGCGACTGAGTATTCGCGAGGCAACTCGTTATGGCTAACAGGGATTCCGTTGTAGCAAGAGTAGTGGGATGAGATGAAATTCCTAGTGAGCTAGGAATAGCGTTTACATATGAGTACGTATGCTAGATTGCTTTCTAGAACATAGGAGTATGTATGCTAGATTGCTTACGTGGATTTTGTGGTACTGTATACTTGTTACTTGCTATTAGGAACTCATGCTAGCCTTGATAGGTTGTTATGTGAATGCACCTTAGGTTGTATGCAGTAGGAACTGAATAGCCTTAGAATGTTGGATTTAGTTCTATTGCGCAGCTCTTGTTTGAGTCCAACCGTTGTAGGATAGAATCTTATATTCGAATGTCTATCTGGTTTCACTGTATACGACTGTGCGTTTACGAGGCGACTCGTCAGGGCTAGTGGGGGTTCCGTTCTAGCAAGGGTGGTGGGGTATTACGACTTTTCTAGGGAGCTAGGAAAAGTGTTTGCATATGCCGGAATGGGCATATGTGTTTGGTTGTGGTAAGCAACTACTTGGACGTCCCGGGACAGGACTCGAAACGAGTAAGGATAGGTGTGAAGGGTAGTAGCAGAGCTCCTACTATCTGAAGCACATGATCCGTGCTCGAGTCGGGGAAAGTCACGGAGAATCCGAAGAGTTGAGTGTGAGTGTAGTTAGCAGGTTTTAATGTGTGCTAGTAGCTCGTTAAGGAGGAACAACAATGTTGATCCAGATGCTGATGCTGGAATTATTGCTGATCAGATTCGTGAGATGTTTGCGGTCGAGGTGACGCATATTTTGAGGAGGCGATCCCCGAAATTATTACCGCCATTCGTGATGAGGTAATAGTGTCGATGGAGGAGCGCATCGCGGCGATTCCACCCCCTGCGGGTGGGCAGCCCCGAACAAGAGGGTCGAGATCGGTTATGGAGTGCACATTCCTTACCTATGGTTGTCCTGCGAACTAGAAGGTTCGCTTCGCGGTGAATCTGTTACGAGACGAAGCGAAAGACTGGTGTGCTACTGCTTTGACGCTTAACGGGCGCACTACTGGACCTGGGAGGAGTTCGTCGTATGTTTCATGTAGAGCATGTGCCTCTAGTGGAGATGGAAAGGAGTGCCAAAGAGTTCTTGGAGCTCTGTCAGACTGCGGAGGCCATAAAGGAGGTGAACCGAAAGTTTACGGAAATGACATTATTCTATCCTTAGCATGCTGCTTTTGAGGACATGAAGAGGACACGGTACAAGGATATGTTACGTACCAAGATCAGGGAGTTCGTGAGTACCGCGCAGTATGCTTCACTTGCTGTAGTGATGGAGGCGGCCTGAGGTAGAGTTCGTCAACTGGGAGTGGAGGGGGCACAAGCTACGTATAAAGTGGTGACAGGTACGTTCTTGGTTAACTCGGTGCTTGCTGTGGTGACGATTGATAGCGGGGCTACTCATCCTTCCGTGTCTCACATAGTTAGTGAGTGTTTGGGGCCGAGTCGTAGGACGGTTAGGCTGTCCACTTGTGGTTGCAGTTGCTGAAGACAGGACCTTGACGGTTACTGACGTGTACCGGGGGTGCACTTTGGAGATCTCTGGTGTGAGGTTCCCGATTGATTTGATTTCGATCGCTATGCGGGAGTCGTGCGTGACTGTGGGCATGGATTGGATGGATGCGTATGATGCGGAGATTGTTTGTCGTCGCAAACAAGTACGAGTTCGAACCCCAAGCGGGGGAGAAATGCTAGTTCAGGGCGGCTTGCCTAGGCGGACCTCAGCGATATGTTCGGCTGCGAGGGCTCGGAGGTACTTGCAGCACAGTGGTCAGGGATTTTTGGCGTATGTGATCGACACGCGCGTCGACGGAGAGAAGAAGTCTGTGGAGGATGTGCCAGTTGTACGGGAGTTTGCTGACGTATTTTCCCGAGGAGTTACCAGGGATACCTCCCGAGCGACAGGTAGAGTTCCACGTTGATTTGATTCCGGATGCTGCTCCGGTGGCCAAGGCACCTTATCGCCTGGCTCCACCGGAAATGAAGGAGTTGTACACTCGTTGCAGGAACTTATCGAAAAGGAGTTCATCAAGCCGAGTTGTCCACCGTGGGGAGCCCCGATTCTGTTTGTGAAAAAGAAAGCCGGGTCCCAACGAATGTGTATAGACTACCGTGAGTTGAATAAGCTTACGGTGAAGAATCGTTATCCTCTGCCAAGGATCGATGACTTGTTCGATCAGCTTCAGGGAGCCTCGTGGTTCTCTAAGGTTGATTTGAGATCGGGGTATCATCGGATGCGGGTGAGGAGAGAGGATACGGAGTATACGGCCTTTCGTTCACGTCATGGCCATTTACAAGTTTGTGGTGATGCCTCTCGGGCTCACCAATGCACCCGCAGCGTTCATGGATCTCATGAACCGGGTATGTAGCCCTATGTGGGATCGATCGGTGATCGTGTTCATCGACGATATTCTTGTGTAATCGAAGTCGAAGGAAGAGCATGAGATGCATTTGCGAGAAGTTTTGGAAGTTTTGAGGCGGGAGAAGCTGTATGCTAAGCTCTCCAAGTGTGAGTTCTGGTTACGAGAGGTCCACTTTCGAGGGCATGTCGTGAACCAGAATGGTATTATGGTGGATCCGGCCAAGATTACGGCTGTGATGCGGTGGGAAGTGCCAAAGACTCTCTACGAAGAAATTTGCGGCTTTTAGTTGGGGTGAAGGGCAGCAGAGGGCTTTGGGGAGCTACGCAGGCGTTATGCGAGGCTTCGATGTTGACTTTGCCGGAGGGTATGTAAGAATTGGTGGTGTTTGCTCTCAAGATTTGGAGGCACTATTTGTATGGCGTCAAGTGTATACACTAACCATAAAAGCCTCCAGTACTTGATGACCGGCAAAACCTCAACATGCGTCAGAGGAGGTGGCTTGACGTGGTCAAGGATTATGATGGTGAGATACTTTACCACCCCGGTAAAGCAGATGTTGTTACGGACGCACTTAGTCGACATCTGGATGGTGAGCCACTGTAGGGCTTGTGCCAACGGTTAACAGTGGTTGCACCTCTTCTCGAGTCGATAGGTAGTGCTCAGGAGGTGGCAGTTTTGGAGGAAAATGCCAAACGCGAGAGAGTTTCGGGGGAAATTCCGAATTTTGTCCGTGATAGTCATGGGTCAATTGCTCGGTCTAAATGGTCGGTTGGGTATCTCGGGGTGGGACTCCGGTATTCATGTGTTATGACCTTGACTTTCCAGTAGGCACTAATAGGATACAGTCTTGGGCACTTACCTGAGAGGTAGCTCCGATGTGCCGGGACTTGAGACGTACCTGAGAGGTAGGCGTTGGGGTGTAACTAGGCTTCGTAGAGCGAGTGTGGAAGATAAGTCGATGGTGGAAGGTTGGGTATTCCACGCGTGTGGGTACTGTAGGCCGAATAGCATAGGTTAGGGAATGATGCCTTTGTAATAAAGAAGATAAATGCGTAGAATTTTTGAGGTAACTAGTATATTTAGGTGTCGACCTTTGGGCTTGAGGCCAAACACCTTAAGTGTAATCGGAGATTTGTAGCTGATTTTAATGGCAGTAGTGACCCCGAGATGCTTAATTGTGATGAATGGTTATGGTGGAATGACCTTCTTGGATGATTATAAGTTTACTGGTTTGATGACCCGTGTGAAATAAATTTTGGGAGTCTATTAGAACTCGTGGAAGTTAATCGGCAGTAATGGTAGGAATGATCGGATTCGAGTATCCGGTAGGGTATATTGGTGAGCACCTTTAGAATGGTTAGAGCTTGAAAGTTGAATCGGGATGTGCGGAACATCTAAGGATGGGAGTCAACCGAAGTCGTTTGACTAGGAATGAATCCAGTTGTTAGAGTGTTCTTCCGATCATAATTTCGGTGTCCTTGAAGGAGTTTTGTTAGTAAGAAAAGTATTCGAGAACTATTCCGAGTTATTCGCCGGTCTAGACTTCGAGGACGAAGTCTAATCCAAGTGGGGGAGAGTTGTAAAGCCCGTACCCCGGTATGTAATTTCTTTTATTAATTTGTTTCTTTTAAGTTGGATTTAATGTGGTTTCCATTAGCGGGGTTAGTCGAATCGGACCAAAAAGTTAAATGAGTCAACCTTTTTGGGTTTTTGCAAGAAAAGGAAAGTTGAGGGGCTAATTGGGGCATTTCACCAAAGTTTGGCAAGAGATCAGCCAAGAGACCCTCCCTTCCTCTTCCCCCTTCGGTTTCATGCTAGTAACTCCCCAAGAACCCTTTAGTCATCCCCCCTCCCCCTTGTTGTGTGTTCGGCCAAGAAGAAAGCTAGAGAGAAAGAAATCGAGAGGGAAAGAGAGAGAGGTCGCCGGCGAGAGGAGAGGGAGGGAGAGCACGACGGCAACCACCCTTCGCCGCTGCCACTACCGCCGGAGGAGTGTAGAAAACGCCGCCGCTTCGCCGTAAGGTAAACCCTCGTTCCTTTTCCTTTTTCTTTTCATTTTCCGGCGAAGCCACCACCGCCGCACGCCGCCGCTGCGGTGGCCGTGGGTGGACGGCTGTGGTGGTGTCTGTGAGTGGGTGGGGCCGCGGCCTAAACCCTAAAAACCACCTGGTGGAACCCTAAGACCGCTGTGGTCTTGGCCCGAAACCGCCTAGTCGTTTTGCAAAACCATCTTATGATTTCATGGGAAGTTAGTAATCTGCCACTGTATTGCGTAAGCCGTAACGTTTTACTCGTAGCACGGATTGGGGTGAAATGGGTTCCAAAAGTTCCCATGTTGAGTCTAGTAACTTTTCTATGTTTTGTGCAAAAACCAGTTCGGAACGTAGCTTAGGACAAATCGTCGTTTCGTACTGAAAGGTTCTGTTTTCGCTGTTCTGCGAACCGTTTTTGTAAAATCCGTATTAAACTGTAGAAAAATCGTTAGGAGGAGTATAATATATCCTTGGAACCCTAACTCAGAGCACTTTCTGGTGATGTAATGTGATTGAGGATTTTCTGTGTTTGGGGAGGTCGGAACAGGTCCCGAACAGACCTGTTTGGTTAGACAGAAAAGTAGTTTTAGCGACAGTTGTTCGTGCGTCATGTTTTAGGGTTCGGACCTCGTGTTAATGCGTTTTAACATTTGTTTAGGTATTGGGAAGTGATCCCGGTTTGGTGGAGCTTGAACTGTTGTTCGTGAGCTAGGCGCGCTTACGAGGTGAGTTCTCTCACCGCGTAGTTAGGAATTTCATGTGTAACGTTATTTTGTGTTATGTGTTATTACGTGTTTACGTGAACTAGTTGGGATGTGATCAATAGTTGTGGTTGTTGAATTATTATGTGAATGGTGTGTATTTTGTGTACACCTCGGTGGGACTGAGGGGCTCGGTGGGACTGAGCTAGTACAATTGTATTATCTTTACTCGGTGGGACCGAGGGCTCGGTGGGACTGAGCTTGTATCAATGTCTTTACTCGGTGGGACCGAGGGCTCGGTGGGACTGAGCTTGTATCGATATATTTTTGGTGTGCTCGGTGGGACCGAGGTTCGTATTTATACGCTAATTGTTATGTGGATTTATATCCGTGGTGATGGTGATGTTGCCTACTGGCGAGTAGGGGCGATATACGTGGGGTTGCTACCTGCGTGTGTGATAGGATTCACTAAGCGTTTAGCTTACCCTTTTCCCAATATGTTGTGATTTCAGGTGCGAGCGGCAGTCGGGCGTGACGGTACACACACTAGGCGCGGAGTGTCGAGAATTGTTAAAGTTTCACTTTCAAACCTTTGGATTTTATTTTATGAAATTTCCGCTGCATGAACTTTATTGACTATTTGAGTTAACGACGTTAACTTCATTTGAGTTACGAATTATTAAATTGTGATTGTTTTATAATTAAATGCAAGTTTTAAAATTTTAAATTCCTTGTAATTTTTGGGACGTTACACTGTGCAAACCTCGGTTTTACCGAGGTTTGGGGTTGGCTTTTACTTGGCAAACCTAGGCCACGGCCTAGGTTTGGGGTGCCCAGTTTAGAAATATTGGGATTTCTTTTTGCTTGTTATGTTAATGTTTTACCCGTCCTCTTTATACCTGTAAATAACTGCACAATGATCGAGTCGCGTGACCTACGACTTTGCTTACACATTGGGGACAATGTGTAGGTAAGGTTTGGGGTTGCCCAATCGGGCCCAAGCTTATGCACGTAGATTTCCTGCACTTCTGAGTGTCTAGATCAAAGTAGCTAAATTTTTTGATTTGAATGATTGAGACCGACCATTGTGGGAAGAACTTTATGATAGTGACGTGACCGTTAGGGAAGGACTGGGAAAAGACATGACTAGGGACATTAGTGGAGACCACCCGATTGTGAGTTTTGAGCCTAAGAGACGTCTTTCATTTCGAGGGATTTATACACGTAATTCTTATACACTTGTCGAATTCCTTGTCGTGAATGTAGAATGATCTCGCTACATTATTGCATTGAGTAGCAAAGACGAACATCGGGATATTAGGTGAGGGTATAGTAGACCATATCGTGTGGACCTTAAGAAATGATTCCAGACATTGTGTGTTTGTTTTAACCATTTTTAGCTATCGTTTCCCCTTTTACCCTTAGTGTGTATCCATAGCCATTTTGCAGCCAAACACTCACCTTATTTCTTTCTAAACCCATCATTTACCCTTTAGCCAAAAGCCTTAGCCAACCCTTATCCGAAAGTGTGTCAATCGGAAGCAATAATGAACTTAGAGAGATAGAGCGGAAAAGAAAGATATCAGGCCAGTCAAGAAAGAGAAAAGAGGGCCAATGTTGCCCCAATCAATAAAGAGGACCAATGAAGTCCCAAAAAAAATATATATATAAAAAAAAATTAAATTGCAGTTATTTAGATATTATCTATAGCAGAAAATAAGAGAGTCAAAGCAACTCCAATAGTGACGAAAAGGGCCAACTAAGAGAGCGAAAAACTATAGAGTTCGGAACTGCCAATGATTGACATGCCAAGGATATTTGAACCTTTTTACCCGTCGTTTCATAACCATAGCCTTAGCCCCATTACAACCCGTGTAAAGACCTGGATGATCTTTTGGAAAATGTGATTACGGTTTACGACTACCTTTACCGATATTCCCTGTCTTGCTACTTGATTCCGTCTGAGATTAAAATTTTGGACATTTGTGCGTCTTTCTTGAGAGTTGTCATGACATTTGAGTATTCTTGCACATAACCTCCTTAAACATGGCAACACGAGCGATAACCTAGGTTCGAGTGCAAAGAGACTATCCCGTGAGGTAGGGTCGAGGCGAAATGTTTTCCCTAGTATGTTTGGACCTAGTCTAACCCTAATGTAATCGGAACTGTCACGAGTTCAACTCCCAGTAGAAGGTCATAGATCGGACAAATTAAAGAATGAGGCGAAAGTGAGATAGATATTCACATGTATGGGAAATCACCGATGCATCACTTGGTACCAATTGGAATTGTGCAGTTATTATTCTTTCACAGATATATGCTTTTATTATGTTTTTATCGCTAATTTGCTTGGGGACAAGCAACGCTCGGTTTGGGGTTGTTGATAACGCCATTTTTTGGCGTTATTTTCGGTTCTCAAACCAACGAGATTGGCTTGTACTCAAGTAAAAAAGGCGGGTATTTTACGGTTTATTGAGTGATTTACGCAGGTTATATAAAAGGCGGCATTCCTCGGAAATAGAAGCTAAAAAGAGCCCAAAACGAGTCAAAACGAAGCCTAACGGGAGCCCAAAAGCCAAGCCCAAGACCCGCAAACGAACCAGGACCCGACCCGCGAACCAGAACCGACCCAGAAGGGATCAGCAATACGCGCGACCTTCTGCGCGACTTGCAAGTCGCGCCAGAAGTCACGTAAGCCTCTGTTTGCGAAATTCAGTTTTATAAGTCGGGATATAGGTCAATTTTTCGGTATCCAACTTACGGCAGACGATTGGGAGCAGTCCGGGGGCGATTTCCAGAGCCAAGTGACACCGTTTGGAGCCAAGATCGAGAACCAATCGAAGGAACGTTCAAGACGCGAAGGAGAATTCAGAACGGGAAAAGGGAGTTCATCAATTCATCTTACACCGTCACCACGATCACGTTTACCATGTTTAATTACACTTTCGTTTCTTTTCCTTTTGTGTTTGAATCCCCCAACATCATGAACTAACTTTAAGATGTTGTGGGTTGGATTGAATTAGGAGTGAACATATAGATGGATGACGAATGATTTTATCAGTTTCTCCGATATAATGAATGCGTGCGATTTTGTTCTTAATGCCTTTGTGAGCGTAGCTAACTTGCAATTGTTTTATTGTCATCAATTATGTTCGAGAGAATTAATTGAGATCTAGAATTAGGAATCACATGTCTAAAGTAAGAAAGGATAGAGATATACCGAGTAAACTTTAGTCTCATAATAACCTACGCTTAATGTGTTTTGAACTACATAAGGTGAGATCGAGAGATTAATCTTGTGTTTGTTTTCGAAATAAACTTCACGGTAGCTTGAGAAAGCACCATGTTTTACAAATATAACTGTTGTTACTTGAGAGAGAGCAATGGTTAGATCAAGGTTGAGTATTCATAAACGGAATTAACTGGTATTTATCTTTAGTCTGATGTTCATATGTGAAACCTAAGGATATCCAACCCTCAACTGTTTCTCCATCTGAATTCCAAAGCTGCTTACTAGTTGTCTGGCGTTTGTGTGATTTTAAATTCTGCAAGTAATTAGTTATAAAACCAATCCTCCAACTTCGACAGTCCAATTAATAGTTCTTGTAGTAATTGTGATATTTAGTTCCTAGTTCCCCGTGATTCGATACTCGTACTTCTAAAGTACTATTACTTGACTTCGACCCGTACACTTGCGGTAAGATTCGCGGGGTGTCAAAACCCCATGTCACCGGGTAGCCACATCTTCTACCAACGAGCGTTCGTCGCCGTTGCGTATTGAATAAGCCATGGTGGACCTAACCATACAATGCACAGCCCCTCTCAGCCACTCATCGGATACTCGTTATGCCGATGTTTCATTCTACACAGGGGATTCAGCACACAATCTATCGGCAGCACGCTCGGTGTTTGTCGGTATTGAACAAGGTAGGCTCCTGCCCCGGCCACCGACCTTTATTCTGAGCACGTTGAGTCTAGAGCCTTTTGGACGAACATCCTTTCCTAGGCCACGCGCGTCGGTATCTCACCAAGTTGAGGGCTTCCGTGCCCCAACCGGAACACCCCAAGTGCGGCCGCCATTTATTGGTGCCCCACGAGGACCGGGTGGAAATTCTGTCATAGCTTACACCATGCCAGCTATGAGCACATGCCATTCAGTTGCTACAACTGCAATGCTAACCGAAAACCTAAGTGGTTCGGGAGTTAGTTCATTTTTCCCACATATGCCGATTGAATAGCTTCTTTCCTTGCTAGGCCCGCCCCCACATTATATTACTCTACCGGTTCTTGGTGCCGCATTGGGCTCGATCGACACTACGTACAAGAATCAGCGTCGAGCCATGCAAGAAATCGTTGACCGATTAGCAAACGAAGTCAGTCGAGCTATCAAAGGTAAAGGTATAACAAAATCATCCTCTGCTCCTCAGAATCCACCATCCAGTGCTCAACCCGATACACAACCACCACCATCAGTTCCTTTACACCAGGTTCCTACCGATCAAATCAAATCCGATTTGTTAGCCCGTCTACTTGCCCAAGGAGAATCCAACACCACTAAAGAAGTAGATCTAATTAGATTGCTCCGACAACAAACCCAACCTCAAACCCAATTACCATCGAGCATCGACTTCCAGCATCTCACCGATTTCATGAAAGACATGACAAATGCCATGGTGTCAAGATTCACTTCCATATGTGACAGGCTTAAGGTTGTTGAAGAAAACTGTGTGATTCAAGCTCAGCCCCAACGGAAAAGAAGACATGATGATCAGGATGATCCTGATCAACATGAGGGGGAGAAGAGAGCTAGGGTTGGAGAATCGAGTGTTGTTGTTGCTACTGAAAACGTCGGAGGATCAGATCAGGCAGTAGATGAGGGGGCAGCAGGGGCAAGTGGATCAGGTACTGATGTGGTCTAGGTTTATGACACTGTAGTTCTAGTTGATTTCATAACTGGGGTTGAAAAGCCTCCGGTTGTTGACAATAGAATAGCAGACGAAAGGATGGTGGATGACTTGATCAATGATTACATCTATATTGACTCTGAGGAAGAGCCAGAGACGATGACGGTACAGATCAAAGAAGCTTATAGAAGACATATTTGATATCACCAGGGCTCTTACGATTGCTTCGGATTCCGATAATGATACTCCAGATGATACAACTCAACCGCAACCACCGAATGATCAGGGTGCAGGTACTTCCGCTCCTCAGGCTCCAGTAGTTCAAGCGAATGCTCCAGCAGTTCAAGTGAATGCCGATGGCAGGATCATAGATCCAGTACTCGAAGCTGAACTGACACTTTATCAAGAGGTGATAGACGCCGAGCCAAGGTATGTGGCTACAGGTGAAAGGGTAAGGATCTTGATTCCTTATCAAGAGAGCATCAGGAAATATATGTTTGTTAAAGACGTCCAGAAGATCGACTTGGAAAAGGTATACGACGTTGAGAACTGGCCATCACTTCAAAAGATTGAATTTCTACACGTTATGGGCAACAAAGATCTAGATACAGACGTGGTTAGATCTGATAAAGCCATTATGAAGGTGGTAAAGATAGAATCAAACAAGTTTCTCAATGTCTGGTACCCGCAGTTCACTGTTAGAAGATCTGACGGCTCCGAATACGTCTTCTCAGAAGCAGACTTCAAGAGCCTAAAGCTTGATGACCTCATAAGTCTATATGATATTCTTGCACGGGCTCCTGAAAAGAAGATAGAATGGTCTTCCGCATTTCAGAGTGTCAAGAGGTTCATGCGGAATATCCTAAAATTTTCTTACCTTACGGATTTCTAAATGGCCTTGGAATCACACCAGACCAGAGTAAACCTCAGAGCACCAAACAGGCGTCTGTCAGACATCCAAGGTATTCCCGCGTATACTGTTCTCAAGAAACCTGAACTTGGGGTTGTTTACTGTAATCAAGACTCAAAGAAAAGATTTATTAGAGTATGTGAAGCCAACAAGTTCAGTGATGGACTTTCAAGATAATTCAGATCAACCTTGAGAGCAAACTTCGATTGGATGCAAGCGGGGAGGTGAAGCTAAAAGACAAGGAGAAGGAGCTGATCAAGAAAGCCCTGGATGCCATTACCTATCGGAAGGAGTACCGTAATGCATTGCGAAGGTTCGAGATCATTTTTGGGATTCGGAAGAAGCATGTGATCTCGGTGGATGCTTAATCTCTTTGCCTCTACATTGGTACAAAAGGGCAGATTGTTAGTGCCTTAACTACCTAGTTGTACCAAGTAGAGGGACCTATTGTGTAATTGTTAAGTTACAAACTATATATTGTAATTTTCCTCTAGATTGACATTAGGTCATCGATTACAAACACACACTAGTAAACATAATGCACTTTCTCCCTACATTCTTATCTTGTGTACTTAGTGAATTTCGCATTGATGAATATATGGATGGCTATCTGCTTGTATTCACTGATTGATTACTTGTTCTGGGATCACATAAACCCAACAACGAATGCGGATAACAATAATCTAGATGTTGCACAATAATTCTCTAATGTAGAAAATTAAACCCACACAAATTATATATATATATATATATGTATAAAAACGAAGAAAAACGTTAGTATCTATCTATCTATATATATATATATATAGCGAGATATATATAAGTGTATATATCGACGATATATATATATATATATATATATATATATATATCAGTGAGATATATATAAATATAAAGCAAGATCACAACAAGTAACACCGGGATTTAACGTGGTTCCACTATCGGTGTGATAGTGTACGGACAACAAAGAGAGAGAGAGAAAGAATATTATTATTACCAACTGGGAGAGATTACGTGTTATCGAGATCCTTTGGATCAAGAAATCAGTTACCAATATCTTCCTCAACATTACAACGTTATTGTATCACTAGTAGAAGTCACTGGCGGAATGACTTCTTCAACATTATCGGGTGATTCTGGAACAATATCAGGAGCGGATGAACTGGGACTATTAGGACTGGCTATTGTCTCCACATCATCGGGAGTAGGGATGGCAAAAAAAACCGAACCGATGGTAAAAACCGAAAACCGAGCATTTTGGGTCGGGTTCGGGGACTTCTTAACGGGGACGGGGCGGGGATGATATCGGGTATTTTAACGGGGACGGGGACCGTCCTCACCGGCCCGGCCCGACCCCGATATATATATATAGTATATATATGTATATTTTATAAACTTATTACTTTATGGGCTACACGTTAAATACAGTAAAAGCCCAAGATTCATTACAGTCCAAGTCCAACTTATGGTTTACAGAATTACAGCTCCTACTAAATTACTAACCGTCGGCTAAATCCTATTCCCTAGATACACTTCACGTCCTAATCACTCGGCTAAGTGGTACTCGACGACACTCAGAATTACATTAGTTGCCGCTCTCGTCTGGACGAGGACGACAGTCGACGGTCGACACTCTCATTGGCAGTCCGACACACAGCAAGTCAAGTGGTAGTATTTTAACGAGAGTCACAATTCTCGGTCAAGTGGTACTCGTCGTTTTCCTCCTTCTTCACTCTTCACTCAGATTAATTTCAATTAAAATTGAAAGTTCTAATACACAGATTAATCTGCTTTGGTGATCATTTGGTTTTCCATGTTTAATTTCAATTAAAATTGAAAGTCGTTGTTCTTTTAATCTTGGTGATCCTTTAGTTTTTCATTATGTATTGGATGGTTTTTCATCTTGTCTAGGGCCATTCCTGACATATTATATGCCCTGGATGGGATGTAAAAATGGGTCCCCGATAAGTACGATATTTTTTCAAAATGTTGTCTTTTATCATCAGAAATAACATTTAGTTCAAAAATATTAATAATTCATATAAAACTGTTTTCGAGAATTCCTAGGCACAAAATCAATCAATAATTATTTCTAAATTAATATTATCTATCATATCATTTTTATCTAGCATCATAAATTCGTTCCATCGTCAAATACATCATATGATATACCTTTAATATATAGACCGACATCATTTTATATCACAATATTGACTATTCAGAGTAACACTATATGCAAATAATATAAATCGGTTAGGTTTCCATATCACCTCATACTAATGTTTTCACCATTTTTAACTTTTAGGGTTAATACATATACTTTTACGAACCATCAATCTTAGAATCAAAAGTCCATGTTGGTTATAATTTGAGATCTTATTCTTGTTGTAGATATAGGAGAATACTTAAATTATGTATTAAGTATTAGGTAATAAGGAAGTCCATAATGTATGGAAAAACAAGATTAGTTTTGAAATCCTAAATATAGATATATGGTGGATAGTCCCATATGGTTGGTAATTTTTTCAAAAGGAATAAGCTTTCTTAGTAAATAACAAGAAATCTACTATATTCTAATATAAATGTTTGAGCCCTTAATATAATGTAAAATTCTTTTTGGGTCCTATTAGATATTAAAAAAATGTGTGTCTTCTTTATTGACTAATTTTTTGAACTACTTGTTAGGACCAAAATGTCCTAATTATATGATAGTTTTGTAAAGGGTTAATGATTGTAATATGGGATTGAGCATTT
Source organism: Saussurea involucrata (assembly GCA_033807775.1). Lineage (NCBI taxonomy): Eukaryota > Viridiplantae > Streptophyta > Magnoliopsida > Asterales > Asteraceae > Saussurea > Saussurea involucrata. The sequence goes on from CM066322.1 coordinate 176,745,481, forward strand.
GCAATCATTATCTAGAGTTTTGTTGACGATGCTAGACCTTTGAGTGCTCTTAATCATTCTTCTGACCTGATCAATCAGAATTGTGAGTGCTTGCAATCATTGTTCTAGTGCTTTGGCTGTGATTCAGACTCTTGAGTGCTTATAATCATTCAACTATTTCTTGAAGATTGAAGTTCTGGATTTTCATCATTCAGTGTTCTGATATTTTGGAGATGAACATTTTTCTACAGTTGATGAACAATGTTACTTGTGAAGTTCTTCTAATCCCTACCTTGTAGTGTGTGCTTCATTATGTTTCCTCCTTCGAGCAAATCCGAACCAAGTTCTTAAGCCGAATTCCTATTCAACTCGCGGTTTATAGACGGATTTGGTGTCATAAACTGAGATTGCACTTGGTTTGTCATGCAACAACTCGCTCGTTATCTTTCTAGTGGGCTTATCGGTACGAGCTAGAGTTTCAACATTTTGAAAGATGTTTTTCGTGCACTCGGTCGAGGTTATGGTGCACATTGAATCCAGTTTTTCAAGGTTGAAATATAAAGAGTAAGAGCTAATTTTAAGGGGGAACCTAGACTACATTTGAAGAATTGCATCGCTATGGTTTGCTAAAGAAATATAGGGGGAGAATGTTTGGACCAAAATGTCCTAATTATATGATAGTTTTGTAAAGGGTTAATGATTGTAATATGGGCTTGGGTATAGGAATTATGGGCTTGGGCTTAAGTGACAAACAAGGGAGTATATAAGGAGTAGTGTGTGTAATTAGGGTTATGTAATCATTTTCACAATGTAGACATCATGGTGTAAGTGTGTGTTCTAGAGAGAGAACCATTCTCTCTCTAGGTAGTTCTCTCATTTCTATAATACACCATTAATTCTCTTATATCTCATCTTGTTACTATCTTCATGATTCTTGAATTGTTGTTTGTTTTAATGGGACTAACACTACTACTATATACTAAAAAAGTTTGGGCCTCTACTTTTTGTGGGTCCTTAATATAATGTTAATTTTTTTTGGTCCTATTAGATACTAAAAAAATTGTGTCTCCTTTATTGACTATTTTTTTAACTAGTACTATATACTATATAGTATATACTAAAAAAAATTGGGCCTCTACTTTTTGTGGGCCATTATTATAATGTTAAATTATTTTTGGGTACTATTAGATACCAAAAAAAAATTGTGCTCTTTTATTGACTAATTTTTTTGAACTACTACTATATACTATATAGTATATACTAAAAAAAATTGGACCCCTACTTTTTGTGGACCCTGGGCCCCTACTTTTTATGTATATTGCATATTTACAGTTCTTCATTCTGTCTATTGCATATTCTCCACTTTTTGAGTATATGCAGAAAGTAGGTTTAGGATTGATTTAGCAAACAGTTTTGAAGTATATGCTTTGGAGTGTAAGACCACTTTGTAGGTTTATGCTTTAATTATTCTTTGATTCCACTATTTTAAATTTTGAAAATTACTAACAAACAACTTTGAAGTAGTTCCCACTTTGTTGAACTGAGTCTAATTATATTGTGTGGGTTTAAGCTTTGGTATTCCCTAAATATTTTCTTTGATTATCTTTACATTGGTGAAATGGAAAGACAATGTAACGAGTCTAATACAAACACTCATTGTCAACCAAATAGATCGTCACCTGTGATTGATTCCATGCACGAGTCTAACACTCAAATTCAACCATCACCTGTGACTAATCCAGTGACTCAAGATGAAACTCAAACTATTGATGCATTTGATAATGATGAAGTTGAACTGGGGTCTCGAAAGACGAAAACACGATCAGTAGTATGGAACCATTTTAAGAAGATAAAAGTGAATGGTAGTGATAAGGCAGAGTGCAATTATTGTAAGAAGAAATTGGAGTTCTAAAAATGGTACAAGACACTTACATGATCATTTCAAGTCTTGTGTAAGGCGACCCGTGCAAGATATACACCAACATATCTTAGTAGGGGAGCAAAAGAAAGCCGATGGTACTTCATCATATGTTTGTAACTATACTTTTAATGCGGATCAATGAAGGAGAAATCTCGCGGAGATGATAATCATACACGAGTATCCACTTTCAATAGTAGAGAATCATGGGTTTGAAAATTCGTGGGAGGTCTTCAACCTTTGTTTAAAGTTCCGTCTCGAAATACCTTTAAAAGTGTCATAATAAAGATTTATGATTTTGAAAGACAAAAGACACTGAAGCTTTTAGAGAAGAACACGAGTAAGGTAGCAATTACGACCGATATGTGGACGACTAGCAACCAAAAAAAGGGATTTATGGCGGTCACTACTCACTTTATTGATGAAAATGGAATATGCACAGCCGAATTATGAGGTATATCTTTACTATTACATTGTTTAATGTTAGTTTGTTTAAATTATTTTATGTCTTTATCACGTATCAAATGTTGAACCAGGTTTATGTATGTGCCTTGCCCACATACATCCGAAGTTCTTGCAGATGTACTTTACGATTGTTTATGTGACTGGAATCTTGATAGGAAATTGTCCACACTAACTGTTGATAATTGCACCACAAATGATGCAATAATAACATATTGTTGGACAAGCTTCCTTTGAGTTCACTTATGATGGGTGGGAAGTTGTTCCACATGCGATGTTACGCACACATTCTCAATTTGATAGTTCAAGATGGATTGACGGTTATCGGGGAAGGGATTGAAAGGATTAGAGATAGTGTTGCCTTTTGGAATGCAACTCCAAAGAGAATTGAAAGATTTGAAGAAGCGGTCCGCCAATTGGAAATATCATCTACTAAGAAATTGACACTTGATTGTAAGACTCGGTGTAACTCTACTTATTTAATGATCAATGTTGCTATAGATTACAAGGATGTCTTCCACCACTTAAAGCAACGTGAATCTCAATATAAAAGTTTGCCAACTGAGCGGGATTGGGAGTTCGCTAAAGAGATTTGTGATAGATTGCAGTTATTTTATGAGGTAACTCTAATTTTTATTAAACTTTACTTTTGTGTTGTTGATATGAGGTAACTTTTGTTTTTGTTTTTTGACTTTTTAGCAATCCTTAGGTAACGATAATGTTTTATGGTTCAAAGTATCGTACAACAAATGTCTTTTTTCCATCGATATGTGAAATTAGATATTTTTTGCTTGATTGGGCATGTTCTCCTAATGAAGTTATTAAGAACATGACTTCCAAAATGCTTTCAAAGTTTGACAAGTATGGGTCTGTTATACATGGGATTATGGGAATGGCAACGATTTTGGATCCGCGGTATAAACTGAAGTTTGTGGAGTTACTTTTTTCTGTATTGCACGGACAAGACAGATCGTTGATTGAAATTGAAAAGCTCAAGGAATTGGTCTACACTTTGTTTCAAGAATATGAATCTAGTGATCCCGGTGTAAGAAATAACGATGAAAGTCTTAGTGGTTCGTCTTCCTTAAGCTCAGGGTCTTCAGCAAGTCATCGTGATGAGTTTAAAAAAATATTATCGAACATTGCTTCAATTGCCAACTAACATGATTATTTAGGTGTTACGACCGAGTTGGACAATTACTTGAAAGAGAAACTTTTGCCTAAGAACATAGAGGTTGATTTGCTACTTTGGTGGAAGACAAACGGGTTTAAATACCCAACACTTCAAAGGATAGCTAGAGACATTTTAGCTGTTCCCATTTCTACTGTCGCCTCAGAATCTGCATTCAGTACCGGTGGAAGATTGGTAATTCCACATCGTAGTCGGCTTCACCCAAAAACGTTGGAGGCTCTAATGTGTGCTTAAAGTTGGCTATTGAATGAAATACGAGGTAAGCATAATTTTTTTTATTTAAGTAGTATATATTAATCATTTTATTTTTATTGATAAACATATTATGTTTATTTATATAGAAACTTGTTCTGATGAGACCGAAGCATATTGTCGGACTTTTGGAGTATGATTATGATGTGGAAGAGGTAACTAACTAACTAACTATTCTACTATTGATGATGATTATGGTATATTTATCTATTTAGTTCTTTACATCGAACATTTTATTTTGTAGGAAGCTAAAGAAAATTCAAGTTTGAGTTGACGAGTTTGTTCGTTTGGGGAGTTTTGATTTCGAGTCGATAATCTACTTTATGTTGGTGATTTTACTGAAATCATCGGTCATTTTGTGTAATTGGATTCACAAAGGTAATAATGGGGTTGTTAGCTAAGCTATAACACGAGTTAGGAGGTGTGAAGTGCACACTCGTGTAAGCTAACTAGAACCCGGGATTGTTGGACGGTTGAGAATGGCACGTTACAAAGTGGGATTGTGAAATGAGAAATGGCGCCAGTACTGGCGCCAGTTGGCTAGCGCCAAACTGGCGCCAGGCTCTCGATTGTGCACGGGTTTGTGCATGGCGCGCATATCGGCGCCAGTTGTCTAGCGCCAAATCTAGCGCCGTGGTCTGCTTGCTAGTTGGCGCTCATTTCGGTGCTACTTGTCTGGCGCGGAAAGTAGCGCCGGCATCTGGACTGGTTTCTCATTTGTAACTCCCATCTTTAATTCCACAATCAATCTCATTAATTGAGATATTATTACCTGATTCAATATTGGTCAGTTACGATTATCTAAAGGTGTAGATATATGGATCGATTTCTGCCTTAATCGATAACACACTGAAAAATCAGAGATTATCCTCGAGAGAATTTCGTGATACCCGGGCAGAATAGGGTCGAAGTATCTCTTACGGAAAGCGAGCTCTACGCGATCTCTGGTTATATCCAAGCTATTCTATCACTCTTCTCTTTAACAAATATCCAGTTAAATCCCCCAACAATCGTAAGAGATATTTATCATCGTGATGAGAGACGGCGGGTGATCAAACCGTGGGAGACATGACTTCCAAGTTCACAAAACTTGAGAAGTTTGAAGGCGTGGATTTCCGTAGATGGCAGAAGAAGATGCACTTCTTGTTGACAGCGTTGAAGGTGGTGTATGTGCTAAGCACCCCGATACCGGAGATAATGGAGAATAAGACGCTGGAAGTTACCCGGCATCGCGGCAAGTGGGAGAATGACGACTACATCTGTCATGGCCACATCTTGAACGGTATGTGTGACTCCCTCTTCGATATCTATCAAAATGTGGAATCCTCCAAAGAGCTATGGGACTCTCTCGAGTCAAAATACATGGCCGAGGATGCTTCTAGTAAGAAGTTCCTCGTTAGTAATTTTAACAATTACAAAATGATGGACTCAAGGCCGGTGATGGAGCAATACAATGAGCTCCTTCGCATTCTAGGCCAATATGCTCAACACAATATGAAGATGGACGAATCCATCTCCGTATCGAGCATAATTGATAAATTGCCTCCCTCTTGGAAAGACTTTAAAAGCATTTTGAAACACAAGAAGGAAGAGTTGTCTCTTGTGCAACTCGGTAGTCACTTGCGCATAAAGGAATCTCTTCGGGCGCAAGAGGCTGAGAAACCTAAAGTAAAGGAGGTTTCTGCACCTTCGGTGAACATGGTGGAAGAGGGAAAGACTAACAAGTTCAAAGGAAAACGGAAGTTCAATGATGCTAAGAAAGGGCCCAATAAAAAGGTTACTTTAACCTGTTGGACCTGTGGGATGACCGGCCATCTCAAGCGGGATTGTCGGGTCGTCAAGAATAAGGGTGGAGCAAGCACGAGTGGAAGTGGGCAAGGATCCAAGGATCAAAACCCACGACAAGGTCAGTTAATTCACTTTGGTTTTAATTCAAATTTGAATTATGTACCACTAATATCCGAATCATTTTATGTGCAGGATGATGATGTTGCTTGGTGGATCGACTCGGGTGCTACAAGTCATGTGTGCAAAGATCGCCGTTGGTTCACTTCTTTGGAACCGATTGAAGACGGATCGACGCTTCGCATGGGAAACGAGTCGATGGCTCCCATTCTTGGAAGAGGCTTAGTTAGGCTAGAATTTAGTTCTGGCAAAGTAGTTGAACTTTTTAACGTTTTGTTTATACCGCGAATTCGAAAGAATTTGGTTTCCGATAGTATTTTGAATAAGTTAGGTATAGGCAAGTTTATGAGTCGGACAAGTTTATCTTGTCAAAGGGTGGCTCTTTTGTAGGATTTGGTTATTTGCTTAATAATATGTTTATGTTGAATTTGAATAAAATGAATGTTGTTTCAAATTCTGTTTTTATTGCAAATAGCGTTTGTGTTGATTCTAATTTATGGCATGCTAGACTTGGTCACGTTAATTTTAAATGGATGGGTGAAATGTCAAAAGACGGTCTTATTCCGGCTTTTGATATTAAGACTGATAAGTGTAAAACTTGCATGTTAACAAAGATCACTAGACAACCTTTTCCTAACGTGAAAAGGGACTCTTCGGTGCTTGATTTAATTCATAGTGATCTTTGTGATTTGCATTCGACTCCGTCTTTTGGTAATAAAAAGTATGTTGTCACTTTTATTGACAACGCTTCACGTTTTTGCTATGTTTATTTGTTACATTCAAAAGATGAAGCGTTGGTTAAATTTAAAGTTTTTAAAACGGAGGTTGAATTGCAAATGACTGGCTTAATAAAGTGTTTACGTACCGATCATGGTGGGGAATATTACGACCCCATGTTTTTCCAATCTGTAGGAATCATTCATGAAACTACGGCACCTTATACACCACAACAAAATGGTGTGGCGGAACGGAAAAATAGAGTTCTCAAAGAAATGGTGAACTCTATGTTATCCTACTCGGGCTTGAGTGATGGATTTTGGGGTGAAGCCATGTTAACGGCTTGTTATTTGTTGAATCGAGTTCCCAATAAACAGAACAAGATTACCCCATATGAACTTTGGTTCAAGAAAAGGCCGAACTTGAGTTATATTCGAGTTTGGGGCTGTCGAGCGGTTGTTCGACTACCCGAACCCAAAAGGAAGACTTTGGGTGAGAAAGGCATTGACTGCATCTTTGTTGGATATGCCGAGCATTCCAAAGCATGTAGGTTCTATGTTATTGAACCTAATGATTCTATAGCGATTCACACCGTTATAGAATCGAGAGATGTGATATTTGATGAGACTAGATTCTCTTCAATGCCGAGGCAAAAGGACATAGTTCCAAGTACTAGTGAAACTAGTGAGGTTGAAGAACAAGCAATTGTTCCAACCGACTCTCCGATGCTTCGAAGGAGCAAAAGAGGAAGGATTGAAAAATCCTTTGGTCCCGATTTCCATGTATACTTGGTAGAGGGATCAAGAGATGAGATTTGATCCCAATTCCTTTACTGTTATAGTGTTGAGGAGGATCCAAAATCATTTGTTGAGGCTATGAAGTCTCAAGATATTGCCTTTTGGAAAGAAGCAATACATGATGAGATGGACTCCATCATGGGGAATAATACTTGGGTATTATCGGACTTGCCACCGGGTTGCAAACCTTTGGGTTGCAAGTGGATCTTCAAAAAGAAGATGAAAGCGGATGGGTCAATCGACAAGTTCAAAGCTCGATTAGTGATCCAAGGCTTTAGGCAACGGGAAGGTATCGATTATTTTGATACTTATGCCCCGGTTGCAAGAATCTCCACTATTAGATTGTTGATAGCCTTAGCCGCTATTCACAATTTGGTGATTCACCAAATGGATGTCAAAACGACATTCTTGAATGGTGACTTGGAGGAGGAAGTTTACATGAAACAACCGGAAGGTTTTGTTATGCCCGGAATGTAGCATAACGTATGTAAACTTGTAAAATCATTGTATGGGCTGAAACAAGCACCCAAACAATGGCATCAGAAATTTGATGAGGTTATCTTGTCCAACGGCTTTATGATAAACCAAGCGGACAAGTGTGTATATAGCAAATTTGATTCATCCGGTAACGGTGTAATCATTTGCTTATATGTTGACGACATGTTGATCTTTAGCACCGACCAAAATCAAGTTGGGAAAACCAAAGAGTTTTTGTCGTTAAGTTTCTCCATGAAAGACATGGGAGAGGCGGAGGTGATTCTTGGTATAAGGATCAAGCGTGAGAACAAAGGGATTGCAATTAGGCAATCTCATTACATTGACAAAGTATTAAAGAAATTTAATAGCTTTGATTGTTCTCTGGTGAGTACCCCATGGGATCCGAGTGTGAAGCTTATGCCCAATTCGGGTGAAGCGGTGTCACAACTCGAGTACTCAAAGGCTATAGGATGCTTGATGTATGCCATGACAAGCACTAGGCCGGATATCGCATTTGCCATAGGAAAGTTGAGTAGATATACTAGTAATCCTAGTATTCATCATTGGCAAGCGATAAGACGAGTATTCAAATACTTAAAGAAACCCATTGATTATGGTTTGTCATATGTCGGGTTTCCTTCGGTTTTGGAGGGATATTCGGATGCAAGTTGGATTACCAATTTGGAAGATCACTCTTCCATGAGTGGTTGGGTGTACTTGCTTGGGGGATGTGCCATCTCTTGGGCTTCCAATATGTGGCGTTAGCCGCTGCCGGTAAAGAGGCGGAATGGCTAAGGAATTTGGTCTATGAAATTCCATTATGGCCGAAACCAATATCACCCATTTCTATCCGTTGTGATAGTGAGGCTACTTTGGCTAAAGCTTATAGCCAAGTGTATAATGGCAAGTCTAGACACTTAGGTGTTAGACATAGCATGATTCATGAGCTAATCACGAATGGGGTGATTTCGGTTGAGTTTGTTCGGTCGCAACAAAATCTAGCGGACCACTTGACGAAGGGGTTAGCTAGGGACTTGGTTCACAAGTCGGTGATAGGGATGGGATTAAAGTCCATCTAAATCTCTAACGGTGAGATACCCAATTCCCTTCTAATACAACGTTAGAAGTTGAATTCAATGGGGAAGCTCACTCTAAGAGATTGGAGCACAAGACGGTCATCCCAAGGTGTGTGCTCGGTACTGCAAGTGAAGGAGGTAATTGTTCTTTTGAAAAATGCATGTGCAGGTGCATGAGGAAAAGAACTACCTATATGAGTGGGAAGTGTGGCCGCTTCAAGAAGCTTGGACTTGGCTTTGATGCACTCACGAATGGATAAGGACACATGGCCTGTATAGTGTCAAGTTTATACTTTAGAGAGTTTTTAAATTCATGTGTATGTAATTTTCTGGTACTCAAATGGGTTGACGGGTTCAATCCTTAGGACACCCGGATTCTCGAGTATTTGAAATGTGTAATGTACTAAGATGGAAATTCAATCTTTTAGATATTTTCATTTATGCATGAGTTTGTTTACATGTATTGTAATTTTATTTGTGAATCAAGGATTGCACTAAAATGGGGGAGGAATGTTGGTGATTTTAGTGAAATCATCGGTCATTTTGTGTAATTGGTTTCACAAAGGTAATAATGGGGTTGTTAGCTAAGCTATAACACGAGTTAGGAGGTGTGGAGTGCACACTCGTGTAAGCTAACTAGAACCCGGGATTGTTGGACGGTTGAGAATGGCACGTTACAAAGTGGGATTGTGAAATGAGAAATGGCGCCAGTCTCTGGATTGTGCACGGGTTTGTGCATGGCGCGCATATCGGCGCCAGTTGTCTAGCACCAAATCTAGCGCCGTGGTCTGCTTGCTAGTTGGCGCTCATTTCGGCGCTACTTGTCTGGCGCGGAAAGTAGCGCCGACGTCTGGACTGATTTCTCATTTGTAACTCCCATATTTAATTCCACAATCAATCTCATTAATTGAGATATTATTACCTGATTCAATATTGGTCAGTTACGATTCTCTAAAGGTGTAGATATATGGATCGATTTCTGCCTTAATCGATAACACACTGAAAAATCAGAGATTATCCTCGAGAGAATTTCGTGATACCCGGGCATAATAGGGTCGAAATATCTCTTACGGAAAGCGAGCTCTACGCGATCTCTGGTTATATCCAAGTTCTTATAATCACCTCTTATTCATCTCTTTCACGACTCAAACACAAATCCTCCAACACTTTATTTGTCTGTCGCGAATCGTGATGTTATGGTTTATGTCTAAACTTTTGTTTAATTTTAGATTTCAATTTAAGACATTTTGTTCGTGATATTTGTTGGATTATATGTATTTGGTCGAATGAACTTGTGTTTGAGAAAATTGTGTTTTTTATGTTTGAGAAGCCTGTGTTTTATTATGTTTTGTTTCGCGTTCGAGTCGGATTCGAGGAAAACCAACGGGCAACAGTGCATTTTTTTATTAACAGGTTCCATTGGGGATCGGGAAACCACGGGAACCCGATGGGGATCCCCGATAAGATCCCCGATGAGGAATGGTACGGTTACGGGGAGGGGATTCTTAACGATTTCGGGGACGGGGACCTTAAAAACCGTCCGGAAACCGGCTCGTTGCCATTCCTAATCGGGAGTAGGAGCAACAGTAGTAGTAACTTCCGGATTTTGAGAGGACTGAGGATCATGTGACTTCAACAGGATCGATTAATCAAACGTGACATGTCGAGAATGAACCACCTTACGAGTCAAGGGGTTCCAGATTCGGTAACCCTTGATACCATCTGTTTAGCCGAGAAAGAATCCTTTGGTGGCTTTAGGATCCGACTTGTCCTGACCTAAAACATGAATGTAAACAGGACAACCAAAGGCACGTATGTATTTCAAACAAATGTTTCTTTTACCTCTCCAAACCTCTTCTGGAATCTTTCTTCCGATAGTCGAACAAGGTAACCTGTTAACAATGTGTACCGCGATGTAAAGTGCTTCGACCCAAAATGATTTGGGGAACTTCGATGTCGACAACATACATCAGACCTTTTCAAGCAATGGCCTATTCATCAACTCGGCAACCCTATTAGATCGAGGATCACCCGGTGTGGTGTAGTAATGAAGGATGCCTTTACTGGTGCGTTTGGTACACTGGACAGGACATAACAGAACAAAACAGGGTCCACTGCCCCACGTTTGGCAGGACTTTTATGTGGAACAAACTGGAACAGCCCTGTTCCACCCCCACCCCATGGAACAAGCTGGAACAGACTTATGTTTTACCAATATAGCCTCAAAATAAAATCTAATTCTCTTCTAAAACATCAAATAAACCTTTTATTTCATATTTTATTCATTCTTTAAATTTTAGAAGGGTAAATTGGTCATTGTTATCTGTTCTGTTATGTCCAATTCTGTCTTACCAAATGTGGAACAGCTGTTCTGTTCTGTCTTGTCCCACCTTGTCATGTCCTATCCTGTCTGCATACCAAACGCACCCTACAAGAACAAAAGTCTTTGAAGTTACCACTAGTAACTTATCCACCGTGCCAACCAAGTCTTGAACGTATCGAAGATATCTGACTTTAACTTTAGCACATACACCCAAAGCTTATGTGAGAAATCATCAATAAACGAAACAAAGTATTTACCTCCACTGGGGGACGGAGTATTGGATGGTCCCAGACGTTTATATGAACATAATCGAGGATTCTTTTAGTATTGTGTTTTCCAACACCAAAAGAAACATGTGTCTGCTTTCCTTTGACACATCCCGAACAAAACTCCAGGCTAGCAGGAACAGAGACTTTAATGAGTTTTCACTAAATCTCCAAGTTCTTCTTAGATGTGTGGCCCAAACGAAAATGCCATAAGCGAGCAACATCGAGATTCTGAGAAATATTGGCTACACACGATTCAGAAGAAATAATCTCGCCAATCAAATAGAAAAGATTATTTTCCGCCTGTTCGTCTTTCATTACGATAATACTCCCTCTAGAGTTCAATCCGAATGTTGCAACCCAATTTGGACAGTTGTCCAACAGAGATTAAGGAACGAGTCATGGATGGAACAAACTTGACATTATTCAATGTCCGAATACACCCATCAAACATATTGATCCGCACAGTACCGATACCCTGAGTGACACCAGAAGTACTGTTTCCCATATAAATACTGTTACCTTCAATTTTTCGAAGGTAGAGAACATTCCTGTAATGGTGTCATGTGGCAAGATGCACCGGTATATAACACCCATCGCCTCTCACCTTGTGGTGGTGTAACTGTGGCAAAGAAGCTATCTTGCTCCTCTTCGGCTGCTACGACTGAGGTATCCGCATTGTCTTTGTTTTTAAGACTCGGACAGTCCTTCACCCAATGACCTGGCTTATGGAAATAACTACAGTTGCCACGCGTCTTTGATTTCCCCCGAGAACTAGGTCGACGAGACAGAGAGCACCCATGGTTTCTTCCTCTTGAAGACTGCTGATCGTCTCGGCCTCTGTTAGCAAATAGGCATTGACTGTAATTATTCTCCCTGGGATTGTTACCAATTCGCATCTGAATTCTTTGATCTTTAAAAATCATCCATCTTTTCACATCAGACAAAGAAATAGTTTCTCTTCCATAAATAAAATTGTTAGTGAATTGATAATATTTCGCGAGAAGTGAATACAACAGGATCATAGCAAGTGCTTCTTCATCTTTTGTAGGAAGCGCATCCGTTGCCTTCAACTTCATGATGATGTCTTCGAATTCGGTCATATGCGCTTTAATTGTTGTGCCTTCCTTCATTTTGAAGAAGAGACACGACCGTAAGTTTTCTTGAGATATAAATTCTCAAGCTTGCTCCAAATACCTGTAGCTATATTTTCAGACACAATCTCAGATATAACATTATCTCACATAGCCATCTGCAAAGTAGTAAATGCCCACGCTTCCATTTCTTTAGCTTTAAGTTCAGACATATTGGGGTCTAACTTGTCTTTAGCAAATGCTACGAGATGGACTCCATTTTCCTAAGTGCAGCAGATGTTCTGAACTGCCATTTACCAAAGTCACCGTCCCTATTCCAAGTCTGTATACGAATCCCAACCCCCGATAAATTAAAGGTACCCTCTTGGTACGACTTTTGGGACTGGTTTGAGGAACCGGTACCAACTGAGTTTTCTACCCGAGCCATAGAGAAAAACAAAATGTGCAAACTAGTTTATGTATATTTTCTACACAAACCCAAATCTAAATCCGAAGCTCTGATACCAATTGTTAGAAATATTTATCGTGCCAAAAATACGAGAAGCTCACAAATGATTTCTAAGATCCCAAAACGAGTAGAAATCCAAGTGCACAATAAACCCAACAACGAATGCGGATAACGATAATCTAGATGTTGCACAAGAATTCTCAAATGTAGAAAATTAAACCCACACGAATTATATATATAGATAAAAACGACGAAAAAACGTTAGTATCTATATATATATATATATATATATATATATATATATATATATATATATATATATATATATAGGGGCAAGTTCAAACGAGAAGTTGTTAGGACACAAAATGTCCTAATTATATGATAGTTTTGTAAAGGGTTATAATTGTAATATGGGTTTGGGCTTAAGTGACTAACAAGGGAGTATATATAGGATTTGTGTGTGTAATTAGGGTAAAAAATCATATTACAATGTAGCTTAATGGTGTAGTGTGTGTGTTCTAGAGAGAGAACCGTTCTTTCTCTAGGTAGTTCTCTTCCTCATAAATAAAATACACATTTATCTTATTATCTCATCTTGTTACTCTATCTCTTGATTAATTGAATTGTTGCTTGTGTTAATGGGACTAACAAGTGGTATCAGAGCCAAATCGAAGAAATCATTCATTGATACGATAGTTCTGCAACAATTCAAGGATCTACAGCCCATTTTTTGATGAAACAATAAGTTTTTTGATGAAACAGTAATTTTTTGATGATTTTGTGCGTATAACTGGGTTTGGATCAGTGTTGATTGCTAAAGATTGATTGAAAAGTTTTTCTGAACATCATACGATCATCAGTCCATTATATTTTGATCAATTTGGACATTTTTGAGCTTTTTGTTCAGTCTGACTTCATATGTTCAAAGTTATCGCACAAGGCTATATTCATACTTATTGCACAGGATTATGTTCATCTTTATCGCGCATCAAAGAAGATTCAAGTTTATCGCACAAGTGGTGTGTGATAAAATAACGTGGACAATGTTTTTATCGCGCAAGTAACATGCGATAAAAGTGAACAATATTTTATCGCTCAAGTAGCGTGCGATAAAAAGGGTTATCGCACAAGTAGCATGCGATAAAAAGAGTTATCGCGCAAGCGTGTGTGACATCATTCTCATATTTAGTTTGTCACATACCTCTAGCAACTGTCAAAGTTTAAAAGAGCTCAAGTTTGTCAAGATTTTCAGAAGGTGGTTGTTGGAATTCAGTCTTTGATTGGATTGGATTAGACGTTTGAGCATTTGCAATCATTATTCTGGAGTTTTGTTGACGATGCTAGACCTTTGAGTGCTCTTAATCATTCTTCTGACCTGATCAATCAGAATTGTGAGTGCTTGTAATCATTGTTCTGGTGCTTTGGTTGTGATTCAGACTTTTGAGTGCTTATAATCATTCAACTATTTCTTGAAGATTGAAGTTCTGGATTTTCATCATCCAGTGTTCTGAAGTATATTGGAGGTGAGCATTTTTCTACAGTTGCTGAACAATGTTACTTATTTGGTTCTTCTAATCCCTACCTTGTAGTGTGTGCTTCATTATGTTTCCTCCTTCGAGCAAATCCGAACTAAGCTCTTAAGCCGAATTCCTATTCAACTTGTGGTTTATAGACGGATTTGGTGTTATAAACTGATATTGCACTTTGGTTTGTCACGCAACAACTCGCTCGTTATCTTTCTTGTGGGCTTATCAATACGAGCTTGAGTTTCTACATTTTTAAAGATGTTTTTTCGTGCACTTAGTCGAGGTTATGGCGTACATCAAATCCGGTTTTTCAAGGTTGAAATATAAAGAGTAAGAGCTTATTTCAAGGGGGAGCCTAGACTACATTTGAAGAATTGCATCGCTATTGTTTTCTAAAGAAATCAAGGGGAGAAGAACTGAAGATCTGAAGATCTTTCGAGAAGGGTGATTCCCTTACAAAACAATTGGGGGAGAATGTTAGGACACAAATTGTCTTAATTATATGATAGTTTTGTAAAGGGTTATAACTGTAATATGGGCTTGGGTTATTGTAATATGGGCTTGGGCTTAAGTGACTAACAAGGGAGTATATATAGGATTTGTGTGTGTAATTAGGGTAAGAAAACATATTACCATGTAGCTTAATGGTGTAGGGTGTGTGTTCTAGAGAGAGAACCATTCTCTCTCTAGGTAGTTCTCTTCCTCATAAATAAAATACGCATTCATCTTATTATCTCATCTTGTTACTCTATCTCTTGATTAATTGAATTGTTGCTTGTGTTAATGGGACTAACAGAAGCTAAACCTTATGCGAGAATGCGAGAAGTGTGTTATCATATATGATACACAAGCTCTATCATATATGATTAAACATATGTTACATTGGCAATACATAGACGTTTAATCATATATGATTAAACACACTCACATGTCGTGTAATCATATATGAGTAAACACTTCTCGCATTCTCACATAATGTTTAACTTCTCACATGATTCTTCCTCTCTCTCTCTCTCTCTCTATATATATATATATATAGGGGTGGGTTCAAATGAAAACTCATTTTCAATTGTGAACATGAGGACAAGTCACAACCATTGATCAAGATTTGGAAAACTAATCAATGTTTAAACTTAATTAAACCAATTGAGAAGTGATTAGGGGCAAATCTGGAAATTTGAATCAACGCCTACCATGTTTGACTTTTTATTTTCTTTTTTAATTAAAAAACTTTTACCCCCTTAAAGTTTAAAATACTTTATCTTAAAAATTACTAATATTTTAATCAAACAAATTACATCAAAAAAACGAGAATTTCGTGCTTTTCGATATGACATCCATCTCGATATAGTTTTTTCTTCATTTTAACCGTTTTTACGTGAAATGCTATGTATGTGTTATATTCGGTATGAATATGTATGCACATTTCCTGGTGTGCATATTCAGTATGAATAACAAAGAGGAACGTTCATTCACTATTCATGACGAACAACACAGTATTCAAAATGAATAATACAACATTCAGGATGAATAATACACGAATTCCTGATTCATGTATTATTAAACATGAATGGTGTATTATTCACCCTGAATAACACATTATTCACCCTGAATAATATATGAATGACCCATGAAGGTTGAACACATGACACACTCTCTTTGTTTTCCGATTCACAACCGAAACTTGGTTTTATTCTTTATGAATATGTATACACATCTTCAGGTGTCCACATTCAATATGAATAACAAAGGTGAACGTTCATTCACTATTCATGATGAATAATACAATATTCAGGATGAATAATACAGTATTCAGGATGAATAATACATGAATTCATGAATCATGTATTATTCACCCTGAATGATGTATTATTCATACTGAATGATACATTATTCATGAAGAATAATACATGAGTGACTCGTGAAGGTGTGGAGACGTGACACACTCTTTTTTGTTCATCGGTTCACAATCGAAACTCGATAGGTTCCCGATTCATCTCGATAGGTGTTGGGTTATGGTAATGAATAACATGATACCTTAGGACGCTGAAGAAAGTGTTGTAGAAGGTGATGTCGAGTTACGGACTTATGGTGTCGAGATGTTGTACGCACTTGAACATACATAAATATTCATACCAAATATAACACGTATATGACATTCCACGTAAAAACGATTAAAACAACAAAAAAACTATATCGAGATGGATGTCATATCGAAGAGCACGAAATTCTCGTTTTTTTGATGTAATTTGTTTGATTAAAATGTTAGTAATTTTTAAGTTAATTTATTTTAAACTTTAAGGGGGGTAAAAAAATTTAATTAAAAAAGAAAATAAAAAGTCAAACATGGTAGGCGTGAGTTTTAATTATCTTCCCTTTTTACCCTTAATCATCTTAATTAATAATTTCAATTAAAAACTCTATTTAATATGAGTCATTGGATCAATATAAATGAAAGAGCCAAGATCCGTCCTCATGTTCACAATTGAAAATGAGTTTTTATTTGAACTTTCCTCTCTCTCTCTCTCTCTATATATATATATATATATATATATATATATATATATATATATATATATATCAATGAGATATATATAAATATAAAGCAAGATCACAACAAATAACACGGGATTTAACGTAGTTCCACTATCGGTGTGATAATGTACGTCCACCAAAGAGAGAGAGCAAGAATATTATTACCAACCGGGAGAGATTACAACGTGTTATCGAGATCCTTGGGATCAACAAATCAGCTGCCAATATCTTCCTCTCTCTCTCTCTCTCTCTCTATATATATATATATATATATATATGTGTGTGTGTGTGTGTGTGTGTGTGTGTATGTGTGTGTGTGTGTATAAACCGACGAAAGGAAAAACAAGAAGGAAGGAGAAGAAGTCTAAGATTTTTACTGGAAACGGCAATGCATTAAAAGGCTAGCCAGAAACTAGCGAAACGAAACGGAATTACAGAGTCCCAAAACAACGAAAGTGAGAAATTCTCTAGGCAACAACATTTTTCACACTCTTTTTGCCTAGACACCATCCATCTAAAGGTACTATCAATAATGGCGTCGAAAAATCTCTCCTATTAGTTGTCGATTTCTCAAACACCATTCTGTTACGAATACATCAAATCGAGTAGCAGACCGTAAAAAAATCGCCTTCAAACATTTTCGCTGCAATGGGGCAATCGAAATCTCTCTAAACCTTCCAAAGCCATTCGAAAAGACGCGTAGGAAGAGAACGGATGTTGCCACCAACCTTCGATTTTTCTCCAAACAACCACAGATTCACAAGAGACATGCTCAACCGTTTCGACTTCTTGCTTACAAAGAGGAAAAATGATGTTGTCTATGTCGATACTCAGATTAGCAATCCTCTCTTTGACTGGAATTCGATCCTGCATTGCCTTCCAACAGAAAATGTTAACTTTAGAAGGAATAAGGTTATTCCAACTCGTTGACCGATTTTCGCTCCCGAACATAACGTTCTCGATTGTAACTCTAGCACTTTTAACGAAAACGTCTCCATCGCTAGAGAGCCTCCATTTCCATCTATCGGTCGAGGAGTTAAGGGCAATATTACTCATATTTCGTATCATGTGCAAAAGTTCTTCAGATTCTCTCCCGCCTCGAATGTCTCTTCGCCAATTCCATGTAAAAACGCCATTCCCAATTCTCTCTGCCACCGTCGCGAACCTGATTTGCTCTAACTCGAAAAGTTTGGATATTTATCTTTTAATCCACCCTCTCCGGTCCAATTTCCGATCTAAAAGGATGTATCTTTGCCATCTCCAACCTGTTTATACATAAGGTCGTCAATATGCATACCTTTCACTTTCCACCATTTTATCGCCTTTAGGACATTAGACCATGGATCGTGTTCATCGACTCCTATCTCTACATTTCCAAGCCCACCATCGATCCCATGAATAGCTTTCACCACTTTCCCCCAGATGTTCGTTGTTTCTGTTTTGAATTTCCATACCCATTTAAAACCATGTCGAGTAATATCCAAAACCATATCGAGTAATCGTATTTAGATTTGACATCCAAAATACATACTAACATCCAAAAAATATCGAAAAAATATTAATTAATATATAAACGGGGACGGGGCGGGGCGGAGAGTGCAATACCCGTCCCGGTCCCCATCCCCGGTTTTTGATAAACGGGGATCCACATCCCCGTCCCCATCCTCGGTTTAGCGAGGAATCCCCATCCTCGATTGAGGTGGGTGGACCGGGTTCCCCGACGGATCGGGGCCAATTCCCATGCCTAGCAGCAAATGTGAGGTGGTATTATATCACCAATTTTAGCAGGAATTGGCGAATTGACCAAAACTTAATATCTTACCTTATATATTAAGGCCAAAAGCATTGAAATTGTACTTTGATTTGGCTCTTATATTAAGGGACCATCTTTCAAAAGCCTATTTAAGTATCCATGTGAAAATGTCTCTTTTGGTACCCCATGTGGACATGTCAATATTGTGGGGCATAGGTATAAAACATTTGTATTTAAAATATGTTTAAAGAAATGGAAAATCTTCAAACGTAAACCTTTAAGAATCGAAATGTATATTTCATTTTCATGATTTCATCTTACAAAGAAGTGCAATTCTTTCTCACTACAAGAAAAACTTAGCTAGTGACCAAAAATTTGGTAAGTACTTATATTTTTTTTTTTGAGAAGGGTGTCCTAGGCTATGCCTAAACTAATCCCTTGGCAAATTATGACTGTAAGACATCGGCCCTGATTAAACCTCGGTGACCACAATTGTTGTGCACACCTGGATTCGAACCCTGGGCAGATGGGATATTCCACCACATCCCCAGGGCCTTAACCAGTACGCCAAGTACTTATATTTTGATCACTAACTACGACGTTAGTGACGATAATAAAGGCTGTCGATAAAATTTGGTCATGGGTATACATTTCGTGACAAAAACTAAAAATTCGTCACTAACTATTATGGCAAAAAAGAAAAGAAAAAAGTTTACCAAATTGATGTAGTTTAACGACTAGTTTGTTGACGACTATGGTTTTTCGTCACTAACGATATAAATTTATGTATTTAGTGACCTACATAGCCATCAGTAAATTGAAAAGATTAGTGACAAAAAAGTAGTGGTTATTACGTTGGAAAGTTAATGTGGTTGGCTGAACATAAAGACATTAACACTTGCCACTAAATAGGTGGCCAAAAGTACATACAAGTAATTAATAAGATGTGGAACCTACATGTAGCAAGTCCACTTTTCATCTCTATATAAGGGAGTCATTGATCCCATTTCTATCAATATAACCACTCTTTGGGTAAACTTGTTTTGATTTTTTTTACCATACAGCCAAAGAATTATCTCCATTTATATTCTCGCGATGCATCTTTCGGTTGTTAAGGCCATCCTTTTTTCTATATATGTTTCTGTTAACATTTGCAGCAGTGAGGAAACAGTAAATCTGCTGCCAAAAGATGTCTCTATATCAGCTGTCATAGCATTTGGAGACTCCTTCGTCGATACAGGGAATAATAACCGTATCAAGACTTTGCTCAAGGCTGATTTCCTTCCTTACGGAAAGGATTTTATGGGCGGAAAGCCAACCGGAAGGTTCTCCAATGGAAAATTAATAGCTGACATTATCGGTACAGTTTTATTCAAATGGTCCATGCATATCACCTCTTCATGTTTATCAGGCAAACATTAAGTCTTTTGATCAGCATAGATAATGCATAGCTGGGTCAAATGACTTTACACTCCAAAACAAATGTCTTTTACTCACAAAATTCACCCAGAAAATATGATGGTTTGGTAGAATCTGATGTTTTTTGAGAAAATACTCATGGATCACTCAGAGAATCTCTGGGTAATTTGTCACTGATTTGCATTGCCCACCTTTAGCGACAGATTTTCCTTGGAAAAGTTCGTATGTAAAAGTCTTTGTTTAGTAGTGAACTTATAAGTATTATTTGCCAAAAATCTTCAAAATAAAAAAAATACTACGAGACACTAAAGGAATAAGAGGATTGAATCCTAGATGTTAGGACACAAAATGTCCTAATTATAAGATAGTTTTGTAAAGGGGTAATTAATTGTAATATGGGCTTGGGTTATGTTATAAGGGCTTGGGCTTAACTATGTAACAAGGGGGTATATATTGATAAGTGTGTGTAATTAGGGTTTGTAAGAGTCATTGCAATGTAGCCTCCTTATGGTGTAGTGTGTGTAAACTAGAGAGAGATTCATTCTCTCTCTAGGTGTTCTTCCATTTCAATAATACACCACTTTGATTTATATCTCATCTTGTTACTATCTACAATTTATGAATCGTTGCCTTGTTGAAATGGGACTAACACTAGAGCACATGCATACAGTAGTTTCTAAATTAGAATCATTTAGACTGACAAAGCAGCAATTGTTTGATGTCAAATTCTAATAAAGCCGAGGCATTAGGAGTGAAGGAGTATCTTCCAGCATATATAGACCCTTTCATACAAGCCAAAGATCTTCTATCAGGTGTTAGTTTTGCTTCTGCTGGCACTGGGTATGATCCATTAACACCCAAAATATCGGTAATATCCTGTTTTTAGTTAAACCACTACAACAAATTTAGTCTATTGCGACGACAAAAGTCGTTGCTAAAGATCAATGTTGATCTTTAGCGACGAAAAAAGTCGTCGCAATATACTACATTTGTTGTAGTGAACTCTTACCTTCCTGCCATTTTCATTGTATATGTGAGTGTGCCTTTATTTTTCTTTTTTGTTTCTTATGTTGGGCATGCAACGATTAGTCTGTTATACCACTATCAGTTCAATTGGACAACTTCAAACAATACATTGGAGAGCTCAAGAGGAACATTGGAGAAGAAGCTGCCCAGAATTTGATCACCAATAGTGTGTTTTTGGTAGTAGCAAGCACCAACGATTTTGTTATAAACTACTTTGGAGTTCCAGTCAGAAGACTACAATATGATGTCCCTGCTTATGACAACAAGCTGGTAGAATTAGCCTTGAACTTTGTACAGGTATATATTCGATCTCCGTTAGTTTTCTATGATCAGTAATTGTATAATCACTACAACAAAATTGAGTTCATATAACGCCCGATATAAATAATTAAGCGTCCTAAAAAACCAAAGTTTATAGGACCAAACAAAAATGCGTCATATCTAAAAGTGTTACAAAAAGTTTATAGAACTCTTTTGGGCGTCGTAACATGTTTTTAGAACATTTTTCAAATAAAGCGTCCTGTTAACTATTTTATAGGACACTATATGAAAAAGTATCCTATAAACACAAGTGTCATCTAGAAAGATGGGTTTATAGGACACTGTTCAAAAGCGTCCTAAAATTAGTTAATACAACACTTTATTTTGAAAATGTCCCAAAAACCTTGTTACGACGCTCAAAAGCATGCTATAAACTTATTTTAAACACTTTTAGATAGGACGCTTGTTTGTTTGGTCCTATAAACTAAAGTCCTATAAAACACTCTATTAGGACACTTATTTATTTTAGACGTCTATAAACTCAAATTTGTTGTAGTGATTGTACAATATTTACACATTCAGAATAGATTTGCTTTGCCAGATAGAAAATAATTAAATACTTGCAGGTGATTGCTGAAAATAAAGAGTTCAAGAAACATGTACATGCTTCAATGAATATAAATAAGTTGTTTGGGAAAAGAATCAAACATAATTAATTTTATACAAACATAAACTTACAGATGTCCATTAAAATTTGTTGAAGGAAATTTACAAACGGGGAGCAAGAAAGATCGCTGTCTTTAGCGCACCCCCGGTTGGCTGTTTTCCTTTAGTTAGAACGTTAGCCGGAGGTGCAATTAGAAGGTGCAAAGTTAAGGAAAATGAGGCAGCACAATTGTACAACATCATGCTAAAACAACAGCTCCAAGCTCTATCAAGTAGTCTTCCTCAGTCCAGGGTGGCCTTTGTAGATTTCTACAATCCTCTGATAAGCATCATTGAAAACCCTCACCAATATGGTATTCAATATATACTTTTTTTATGAACAAAATTAAGTTAATTTGCAAATATTATGAATGATGCTTCAGAGTTTATAGTTATGAAGTTTCCTCAAATTCATATGATCTTAGTGTTCAGTTGTCATTTTATCTCACAATTGTCATAGTCATACCTTTGTTTTTTAGAATGGGAAGTATCAGTAACCAACAGAAAACCAATTCTAAATCTCCCTTCACACTTGCATATGCTGTTCTAACAGTGGTTAGCATTAGTTATATTTTATAAAGAGTTTATAACCACCTCTTTAACCATATCCGTTGGATCATCTCTATCAACAGGTTGGATGGGTTCTTCGGTTCTTTTTTTCAAAGTTATCTAGATCTTTTTCCCACATATATATATATATATATATGTATAGAGAGAGAGGTAGGTTCAAACGACAACGCTAACTATTTAAGAAAACACGAGAACAGTAAATCATGTGATTTTACATTAACGGCAAAAAACTGGCCGAAACAAGACTTTGGCCGCGACTTAAGTCGCGAGGCAAAGTCGCGTGAATCATGTATGATTTTGTACATTAACAGCCGTTTTCGTGTTTTATTAAATAATTAGCGTTCTCGTTAGAACTCACCCCTCTCTCTCTCTCTCTCTCTATATATATATATATATATATATTTTTGGGAATTTAATTAAAATACCCAAAGTTTGACTTTGACTTACCAAAATACCAAAAATCTCGGACAGTTTACCAAAATACCCATTTTTTCCGCGGTGGGCCTCGCGATCGCGGGCTAGGGCCTACGTGGCACCCGTGTTTGGCCAAAGTGTCCCGCGGAGCCCCCCAACTATGGCCGCGGTGACACTTTTGGTCCCTCCCCGCGGAGGTTGCTCCCGGTGGGTCCGCGATGGGCAAAAATTTATCACTTTTGGTCCTTTTTTGCAAAAAAAAATCACTTTTGGCCCCTGTATTTGAACGAATCTTGCATGTTTTTACTGTTTTTTTCCACAATTATTGTACTTTGAAGATCAATTTGTGGTTCAAATTCACTGGCATGTTTGAGATTCCATCCATAAATATCAGTGGTGAATTTCTTCTTTTTCTCTCGAAGTGGAAGAAAAAGAGATCAAAAGAATGAAAGGGGATATAAAAGATAGGGAGGCTCGTATTCGTCGAGAAAAAGAAGAAATTCACTACTGTACGCAAGACTTCACAATTCTTCAAGCGATATTTATGGATGAAATCTCAAACATGCCAGTGAATTTGAACCACAAATTGGTCTTCAAAGTACAATAATTGTGGAAAAAAAACAGTAAAAGCATGCAAGATTCGTTCAAATACAGGGGCCAAAAGTGAATTTTTTTTGCAAAAAAGGATCAAAAGTGAAAAAAATTTGCCCACCGCGGACAACCTCCGCGGGGAGGGACCAAAAGTGTCACCGCGGCCATAGTTGGGGGGCTCCGCGGGACACTTTGGCTAAACACGGGTGCCACGTAGGCCCTAGCCCGCGATCGCGAGGCCCACCGCAGAAAAAATGGGTATTTTGGTAAACTGTCCGAGATTTTGGGTATTTTGGTAAGTCAAAGTCAAACTTTGGGTATTTTAATTAAATTCCCTATTTTTTTTTGGAATCTTGGCTATATTAAGTTTACACATTCACATTTCAATAAGCTTTTTCTTCTTTCTTGTTTTTCCTAGGCTTGGAAGTTACAGATAGAGGCTGTTGTGGAACCGGAGCGGTAGAGGTGAGTGTTTTATGTAACAAACTCAGCCCAACGTGCTACAACGACTCAAAATTCTTGTTCTGGGATAGTATCCACCTATCAGAGGAAGGAAGTAAAATATTTGTAAATCAAATTCTACAAGATTTGGTGAATAGTTTGTTCTAGAGATATATCCAGATTTCACTGATGAGATGAAATGTTTATGAATAAAGGAAGGCAATTTTATTTACTTCGGAATCCAATTACCGTAACCTTAACCTTTCTTTTGGTCAGCCAATGTATTTTAAACCCGAATGTTTGCATTTGGATCTTGCTTTCACGAACGTGCTCTTTCTGCTCAGTGAAATATAGTTACACCTCTCTATTTTTTAATATATATACACCATCAATTGTCACTCAAGTATATATATATGCACCCTTTGATGCATTTGGAACTCACCTCTCTATTTTTTATTCGAAAAAAGACGAAAAATAAACAAATTTCGAACGAAATAAATTACACCAAATAAACGACTATATTTTTCTCGTTAATTTGACATCCATATTGATATATTTTTTCATCCGGTTTTTCGTGGTTTTCCGGTTTCACTACAAAAAATGTGGCCTATTGCGACGACTTTTGTCATTGCTAAAGATCAATATTGACCTTTAGCAAGAACTCTTGTCGTCGCTAAAGATCAATATTGATCTTTAGCAACGACTTTTGTCGTCGCAATAGACTACATTTGTTGTAGTGTTTTTCATTTATTTAGGGTTTTCGCCTGAACCTGACCATATCTATACTATCTTATAAAGCATATAGACTAAAAGTTTTAAATTCTTAAAGTCTTAAATCTTTTTTTATTTAAAAATTTAATTATATTCCTTTTCTTCTTTTATTTAAGCATGATGATTCTGTTTTTTCTATTATTATTTTTAATAAAACTGAAAATTAATTGTTGTAGTTATCTTTTTCTATCTCTCTAACAACTTAAACTCAAATCTTTTTTTATTTAAAAAATTAATTAAATTCATTTTCTTCTATTATTTAAGCCTGAAAAATATATAATTATTTTGAAAAAAATATGATTATTCATGTTAGAGAAAAATATATTAAAATTAAAAATCCAACAAACAGATTATTAAATCATTTATGAAACTTGAAAATTTTGAAAAATGATTTATGAAACATAAAAATCTTGAAGTTTTTGAAAAAATAATTTATAAAACTCAAACAAACAGTTAATTACGATCACATGATATATTTTCAAAAGTCTTACATCTTTTTTTATTTAAAAACTTAATAAAATTCCGTTTCTTCTTTTATTTAAGCATGCTGATTCTGCTTTTTCTTTTATTATTTTTAATAAAACTGAAAATTAATTGTTGTAGTTATCTTTTTCTATCTCTCTAACAACTTAAACTCAAATCTTTTTTATTTAAAAAATTAATTAAATTCATTTTCTTCCTTTATTTAAGACTGCTGATTCTGCTTTTTTTTTAATAAAACTGAAAATTAATTGTTGTAGTTATCTTTTCCTATCTCTCTAACAACTTAAACTCAAATTTTATTTTATTTAAAAAATTAATTATATTCCTTTTCTTTCTTTATTTAAGCCTGAAAATATATAATTATTTTGAAAAAAAAATATGATTATTCATGTTAGAGAAAAATATATTAAAATTAAAAATCCAACAAACAGATTATTAAATCATTTATGAAACTTGAAAACTTCGAAAAACGATTTATTAAACATAAAAATCTTGAAGTTTTTAAAAAAATAATTTATAAAACTCAAACAAACAGTTTATGAACATGAAAAAAATCGAAAAACGGTTTATAAAAGTTAAAAAAATTCATATAATACACTATAATTTAATAAATACAATTAATGTGATTACATGAATATAAAAACAATTAATTACGATCACATGATATATTTTCAAAAGTCTTAAAGTTTTAAATATTTTTTTTGCTTAAAAAATTAATTATATTCTTTTTCTTCTTTTATTTAAATTTTGTGAGTAAAAGCCATTTATTTTGTAGTGGAAATAGACACAAACTTGTTCGTATTTTTGACTTGACGATTCCGCTACCATCATAAAGTGCCCAATATTCCCA
Organism: Saussurea involucrata; assembly: GCA_033807775.1. NCBI lineage: Eukaryota > Viridiplantae > Streptophyta > Magnoliopsida > Asterales > Asteraceae > Saussurea > Saussurea involucrata. The sequence goes on from CM066322.1 coordinate 176,771,732, forward strand.
TAATTATGTCATGTCTCAATTTGTCAACCTAATATGACGGAGCAATAATGTAGGCTAATTAAAGTAACATAGGTCCATCAACACCTTCCAAATATTAATGGTATCGCAAAAAATATTATTGACATTTCTTTTTATTTTCATTCAATACTTTGAGATACTCTTGAAAATTTAGTAACCAATAACTCAGAATAAGATTAAAAGTCTTAATTATTAAATACCTTAAGTGATTTTTCAAAACTTTTCCTTTCACGTCATTTTTTTTTTGGAAGGGTGTCCTAGGCTATGCCTAGATTAATCTCTTGGCATATTATGACGGTAAAACATCAAACCTGATTAAACCTCAGTGGCCATAATTGTTGTGTACGTCTGGAATATTACACTACACCAAATGTCGCCTTAGACAACATAGGCTAATTGCCTATGTTGCTTAAGATAAGCTTAGGCAACAAAGGCTAATATATGTTGCCTAAGTTTCCTCTTAGGCAACATATCGTTATATGTTGTCTAAGTGAGAACTTATGCAACATATGAATAATTATATGTTGCCTCAAGTATCTTAAGCAACATCTTCCATTATGTTGCCTTAGTTGTGTAATCTTAGGCAACATATTTTCTTGTTTCTATGTTGCCTAAGGTAAAAAATTATAAATAAATATAGGTAGATGAAAATTTAATAAGTTGTGTACAGATGATTGATACCTACTTTTACTTAGGCAACATATAATCTATTGTATGTGTTGCGTAAGAGTTGGCTTAGGCAACATATTTACTTGTTTCTATGTTGCCTAAGGTAAAAAATTAAATAAATATATAGGTAGTTGAAAACTTAATAACTCATGTACGGATGATTTAAGGTTGACACATATGTTTACTTAGGCAACATATAATCTGTTGTATTTGTTGCGTAAGATCTCGCTTAGGCAACATATTTTCTTGTTTCTATGTTGCCTAAGGTAAAAAATTAAATAAATATATAGGTAGTTGAAAACTTAATAACTCATGTACGGATGATTTAAGGTTGGCACATATGTTTACTTAGGCAACATATAATCTATTTTATTTGTTGCGTAAGATCTCACTTAGGCAACATATTTTCTATTTCTATGTTGCCTAAGATCACATTTATTAATATATATTGATAGTTCCCCCATTTCCAACATTTCATCTTCCATTCCAACATTTTTCTCCATTTCAAAAAAATCGTTTTTCCAAAGAATTTGGACGCGATTTTGACGACTTTTGGCTTCCAACAAACGTTGTTTTCATCATCAAATGTCATTTAAAGATTATTAGGTAAGTATTATTTTATTTTGTCTAATTTATAGTTATTTCACGTTTATATCATTTAAATTTGGAACGTGATTTGGAGCGATTCTTGCTTCCATCAAACGCTTTCATCGTCAAAAGATATTTAGACTTTCTTAGGTAATTATAATCCTATTTGTATATAATCTTTTGCATTTGTTGCGTAAGTTATGTTTTTTTTTAATTCAATGAAAGTTATCTTAGGCAACATATTTTCTTGTTTCTATGTTGCCTAAGGTAATAAATTATAAATAAATATAGGTAGTTGAAAATCTAATAAGTTGTGCTTTATTTTTGACACCTACTTTTACTTAGGCAACATATAATCTTTTGCATTTGTTGCGTAAGTTGTGTAATGTTTTTTTTAATTCAATGAAAGTTATCTTAGGCAACATATTTTCTTGTTTCTATGTTGCCTAAGGTAATAAATTATAAATAAATAAAGGTAGTTGAAAATCTAATAAGTTGTGTACGGTCGCTTTAATTTTGACACCTACTTTTACTTAGGCAACATATAATTTTTTGCATTTGTTGCGTAAGATCTGGCTTAGGCAACATATTATCTTGTTTCTATGTTGCCTAAGATCGCAGTTATTAATATATATTGATAGTTTCCCCATTTCAACACTTCATCTTCATTCCAACACCTTTCTTCTCCATTTAGGGTATTTTTACAAAATGGAAAAAAATTAGGGTATTTTGATAACAGTTAGTCAAACTTAGGGTATTTTAATTAATTTCCCTATTAGTAATCATTAAGTTTCTTAAACTTTTTACAATTATCTCCCGCCCAACACTCCCCCCATTTTTTTTTCTCTCCCGCTCAACACTCCCCCCATTTTTTTTATCTCTCGCACTCCCTCTTTTCCCTCAAATTAGGTTGAAAAATATACTTCCCTCAGTGCTCCTAAATCTCACCTTCTATCTCTCTCTGCATTTGAAGAAAAGCACGGGGGTTTGCAGATGGAGACCTCCACACATCGATCCGTCTTCTAAAACATCAGATCCAGTGAGCTCGATGGCTTCAGAGGTAGCTTTTCCGGTTTCAATATCTTCATTTATACTGTATCGATTTCAAAATGAATCAGATTTTTTACAATCGGATTAATCGTCTTCAGATCGGAATAATATTGCAGTTAATCAGTTATTACGTAGTTTGTGCGTGTCTAAATTGGCGAAGTGAATGTTTTGAATTGATTTATGTTTATTTTTAGCTCGAAAACGACCGTGTTTGGGCGATGATTATAGGAAAGCTAGTAAAATTGGAGATTTTGCATTTGGAGGTTGATGAGGACAGTGTTATTTCTCCAATGGCTTTATCGTTTTGCAAGGTTTGATTTCACTCGTAACTCAGTCTGGTTACCTCTACACAAGTACAGTCTCTTGGTGTGTTAGCTGATTTTTTTTTCTAAGAAGGGGAATTTAGAAAATTCTTTGAATGAATAGATCGTGAAACGTTAATACTAGTATAGCGATGAATAAAAATGGGGGAAGATAATGTATATGTGTGGTATTTGTTGAACCAAATTCATGAACACAAAATGGGACGAAGATTAATTTGGGTGTGTAATTAAACAAAAAAGAACACAAATTAATAAAAGCATCCATGGTTTGTGTCGAATAAAATGGGACGAAGATTAGTGACTTTTCCCTTTTATCCATTATAATTGTGTTCTTTGTTTAGGGTTTTCAAGGACATGTTCTTTTCTGTGTGTATTTAGTTCTTGAAATTGCATTTTGTGTGCTATATTTTTACCAATATAATCAAGATTGACTGCTATATATATATATATATATATATATATATATTGCTAGCTTGATCAGTACCAATGTTTGGTTTTCTTGTTCGTCTGATGATTATACCAGCTGAACGATGTAAAGTTCATAGAAAGAGAAATTAGCAATATAAATAGCTGTGATTTGCTAAAAAGGTTCAAAAAATGTTCATTACTTTTCATCTTTTATACATCCTTCACGAAAAGAATTTATGATATTGCATAATTATACATTCACTCAATAAAGTAAAGACCTCAGTTAAAATGGACACTACCTTTGGCAATTTCAATTAATGCATAACTTGGTGTTGCAAAATGGTATTAGCTACATTTGGGGTTGTTTGTTTACCTCTTAATAGTTCCATTAAGAGGCAACCTCTGAATCGTTCAGAGGTGAATCTTGTTTGGCAAAAAAAAAGTCTGCCTCTTAATGGTTCCAAAACCCTGATTTCATTCTAAACAAATACCAAACAACCATATTTCATTTTGCACTATATCATAAAAGCCTCTTAACCATTATGACCTCTTAATCATTCTGCACCAAACCATTCAGCAACTGCCAAACAACCTCTTAAGACTAGTAGGGCTTGCATGATACAGTTTTTTTTTGTTAACAAATATAGAATTATGATTCAGTATATCGAGATGATACCATTCGTATCATAAAATCATGTGACAATTAAATTATCAGTATGTGTATCCTTACAGCTGAACTACGATGGATCCAGCTGATAGAATTACTTTAGCGTTTATCAACAATCATAAGAATCGTTGCAAACAAAGTATTTATTGAGTTTTTGAGTAATTGTACCAAAGGATATGCAACAGATCTTATAAACACATTACTGGAGATTAGGATTTTAGGACCACATGACTTACGAGATTTGTATGTAAGTTGTGTATATATATGTTGCTGTTTCAACATAGAAGTAAATCACAGGATGTACCCTAATATATTAATCGTTAGTAATAAAATGGGCATATACTTGCTGTCACCGGTGAGGATGGATATGTTAGCTTATACAATACTCGCTTCAAGTACTCTCATTTCAGCAACTGAAAATGAAAATGCAGGTAAAGATCCATTTACTACCATATTGTATAATTGATGCCTATTTTGCTAGATAGTTTATTTAGAACACTGATTTTTTTGGTTTTTTGGCAGATAAAGCCCGGATATGTGAGTGGCTTGCTCATGAAAATGCTATATTTGATGTATGTTGGATCAAGGTACAGAAAAATCAAAATATTTAATCTTTTCAGATCATTTGGTTTTGTTGGGATTTAATTTTGTGGCTTGATGAAATGGCATCCAACTTTTATTGTGATTAAATGATGTGAATGGCATCCAACTTTTTGCAGGAAGATACCAATTTACTGACAGCTTGTGGTGATCATAGTGTGAGTAACTAGTATTCTAGATATTTTTCTGTATATCATATCATACCCAACTTGTCTGCTGATATCTATTGTTTATGAACTTTGCACAGATAAAGTTACGGGACACTGAAGAAAGAAAAGATCTTGCAGTATTAATTGGACACACTGGAAGTGTGAAATCCATCAGTGCCCACCCCTCTAATAATGGTATGCTTACATCCTTTCACTTATGGTTTTGGCTTATTTAAACATTTTTGTTATTTTCTTGTACATTTTCTTACCTCCCAATCTGGTTTTATTTTAGGCAGGCGTGTTCTTATATTTCCTAAGGGAAACAATGTGGACCATTTGTCCATGTACTTGGTGGTTCGAGCTCCGAGGATGAGAGGTCCGACGAAGGGAACCTCTATGCCCGTTGATGATTTGCGGCGAAAACTTGCCGAACGTGACGAGGAGATTCGCTTACTAAAAGAGGCACAAGATGAAGCAAAAAAGGAAGCCACCGAACAAAAAAAGATGATATTATCTTTTTTGATGCAAATTTGCGGTGTTGCTAGCGATGCAAACTCTAACTCAACAACCTCGACAAGCAAGACTTTAGGTTAATTTTTATTTTTATGTTTTCGTACTTGTTGCCGACTTTTGGACTTGTTTAGGAAAAACATTATCGTTCAATTATAGAATTTATTAGTTTTATTTGGTTATTGGAGTTGTTTGTCGATTCACACGAGTTTGTTTGTTTATGGGAGTTTGTAGAAAACATGCGAGTAAAAAAATGCATCATGGTGTACAAAATGTGCAATAATTTTTTTTTATATAAAACATCTTAGGCAACATACGCAAATAGTATATGTTGTCTAAGTTGATATCTTAGGCAACATATGCAAATAGTATATGTTGTCTACGTTGATATCTTAAGCAACATACGCAAATAGTATATATTGTCTAAGTTGATATCTTAGGCAACATATGCATAAATCTAATGTTGCCTTAGTGTTTGTTTGGTGCAACATATGTTTTTCTCATAGGCAACATAACCAGTTATGTGTTGCTTAAGGAGTCTGCTTAGGCAACATATGTTGTTTGCATATGTTGCCTAAGTTCTTATGCAACATTGAGAAGGCAACAAGGCTTAGGCAACATAGGCATGTTGCCTAAGCCTTAGGCAACACATAAACTCATCTTAAGCAACATTTTTCATTTGTTGCCTAAGTGAGATTTGGTGTAGTGTTAGAACTCTGGGTAGATGAGATAGTCCACCACATCCTTCAGGGCCTTAACCAGTACGCCACAACCCTTGTGGTTTCCTTTCACGTCATTTACCAAGTGCCGTTTCATTTATAATATACTTTTGACAAAATTTCAGGTTTTTTGAAATTTTGGAAACCTTTCTGTTCATAAAACACTACATTGTTCATTTCTTTTTGACAAAAATGTGATGGTCGATGTTACTTATATAATTCGAACACTCTTCACTCTGCATTCTCCATTTCTTTTTCTTGTCAAATATGTTGTTCACCTAGCTTCTGTTCTATCAAATCAATATTACAAGCTAAAAGTGCGAGATGGTTGGCAGCATTATTAGTTTGAATAAGCAACCAGTTTTCTGAATGGCTGAAAATAGAACAAACAATCTCGATCTTAAGATATCGGAAACATGTAAAATAAATTATAAGCATATTATCTGACTCTTAAAGATGCATTTGGTGCAAAATATAAAAAGAGTTTTTAAGCCATGAAAAAAATAATCAACATCAAAATATGTGTGCACGTCTTGACTAGGAATGGTGTTTGTCTAAGCCTAATGTAATTAGCAGTTGAGTCTATGTTCGTAACTAAACTTAATTAGTTGATTAGGAACTAGTTTATAGAGTGTCTCATGTTAGTTTAATATTACAGACAAGCAGGGTATCGGAGCTCATAGCCTTTCTAGAATAAAGTGAGAAAATCTCTTTTATGAACAAGTCTATGATACATGTGATTTACACTCATTGCTAGTTTATAATTATATATTTCGTAGAAGTTTGACACCGTTTATGTGGATTGGCAACTGTTAGGACACAAAATGTCCAATTATAAGATAGTTTTGTAAAGGAGTATTAATTGTAATATGGGCTTGGGTATCAATTAATTGTTAATTGGGTTATGTCCAATTATAAGATAGTTTTGTTCCTCAAGGACATTGCAAAAGAAATAATTTCGGCTGGAAAGTCGTTGCAGTTGATTCAACATGTTCCTATCACATCGTCAGCACATGGTAGACATTGTGAGAATGAACGGTGCATGACTCAGCTAAGCTTGTCGGAGATATTTTGCTTGTCATTAACAGCTCTTATCGGTCATGGTGATCACATGTCTGAATACTTTTGGCAAAATGGTAGTTCTGTCTCTGCACTTGAATCCAATGCGGGAACAGAGAAATTAGAAGATAATAATAAGAGCATTCCAGACGTAGCATGCTTGGAGAAGATTTGGTATAAGTTTTTGGTTGATGCACTGCCTACAAAAAGAGAGAGCGTGGAATTAGGTGTTTCATTTGAGCCCCTTGTTAGCTCCTTCTGTCCTGAAAATCCCACTATCACTGTATGCCAAAAGGTTCTTCAAGCAAATAGCAATGACTGGAATTCATTAAACTTGTCTAAAAACTATATTCTCCCTCCCCTGAATGACGAAGAATTGAGAAAAGCTATATTTGGTGGAAACAGTAAAGAACTAATGACAGATAAAGAAATCAAGGGGGAGAAGAACTGAAGATCTTTCGAGACGGGTGATTCCTTTACAAAACTATAGGGGGAGATTGTTAGGACACTAAATGTCCTAATTATAAGATAGTTTTGTAAAGGGGTAATTAATAGTAATATGGGCTTGGGTTATATTATAAGGGCTTGGGCTTAACTATGTAACAAGGGGTATATATAGATAAGTGTGTGTAATTAGGGTTTCAAGTGTGTCCATTGCAATGTAGCCTCCAAGGTGTTTGTGTGTGTTCTAGAGAGAGATCCATTCTCTCTCTAGGTTGCTTTCATCTTGAATAATACACCACTATCATTATCTATCTTCTTGTTACCAATCTATCAATATATGAATCGTTGCCTTGTTAAAATAGGACTAACAAGTGGTATCAGAGCCAAAATCGAAGGAATCAATCATCGATACGATCATTCTGCAACGATTCATCATCAACAGCCCAATCTGGTATGAAACAGTAACTTTTCGAATTTTTGTTGCACACAAACTGTTTTGGGATTGAAAAACACATTTCTGTTGGTTTTTGGACAAAACTCGAAGTATTAATGTTGTCCAGAATACCCTCGCGCATCTACGTACCAATTTTCAGCCCAAACAGATCATTTTTTAGGATTAGACTTAAGATTATTTGAATCTTCATCCATGTCGCAATCAACATGCATTCAAACATTCATCCGAGATTCCGAGTCGCAATGGTCATATATTCATGCAAATCGCAATCCACTTGCTCATGAACAGTACCAAATCGCAATGGTCTATTGCGACTTGGCCTCCAAATCGCAATCTTCTATTGCGACTTGGCTCCAAATCGCAATCCACATCACGATGAACAGTACCAAATCGCAATGGTCTATTGCGACTTGGCCTCCAAATCGCAATTGCCTATTGCGACTTCGATCCCGAATCGCAATCCATTACACTATGAACAGTACCAAATCGCAACCTTCAGTTGCGACTTGGGTGAACTTTTACCTATTGCGACTTCAGGTGCTGCGACTTCAGCTATTGCGACTTCAGTGCGTTGCGACTCTAGGTTTTGACATGGTTTGTGTTGCAACAAAGGGTTAAAAATGTGTAATCGTGACTGTTTCTAGAGATCCAGATGAGATCCAGATGGTATCCAGCGGAACCCCCGTGCTTAGTCTCAGGAGGGGGGCATTGTTCATGGTGTTTAGCATAACGCGCGTGTGACATCATTCCCATATTTAGGCTGTCACATACATATTGCAACTGTCAATGCTTAAAGGAGCTCAAGTTTGCCAAGATTTTCAGAAGATGAGTGTTGGAATTCAGTCTTTAGTTGAACTGAATTAGACGTTTGAGCATTTGCAATCATTATTCTGAAGTTTTTGTTGACGATGCTAGACCGTTGAGTGCTCTTCTGACCTGATCAATCAGAATTGTGAGTGCTTGCAATCGTTGTTCTGGTGCTTTGGTTGTGATTCAGACTCTTGAGTGCTTATAATCATTCAGCTACTTCTTGAAGATTGAAGTTCCGGATTTTCTTCATTCAGTATTCTGATATTTTGGGGATGAGCATTTCTCTACAGTTGATGAACAATGTTACTTGTGGAGTTCTTCTAAACCCTACCTTATAGTGTATGCTTCATTATGTTTCCTCTTTCGAGCAAATCCGAATCACGCTCTTAAGCCGAATTCCTATTCAACTCGCGGCTTATCGACGGATTTGGTGTTATAGACTGAGTTTGCATTTGGTATTGTCACGCAACAACTCGCTCGTTATTTTTTATTGTGAGCTTATCGGTACGAGCTAGAGTTTCCACAATTATGAAGATATTTTTCGTGCACTCGGTCGAGACATTGAATCCGATTTGTCAAGGTTGAAATATAAAGAGTAAGAGCATATTTCAAGGGGGAGCCTAGACTACATTTGAAGAATTGCATCACTGCGGTTTTCTAAAGAAATCAAGGGGAGAAGAACTGAAGATCTTTCAAGACGGGTGATTCCTTTACAAAACTATAGGGGGAGATTGTTAGGACACAAAATGTCCAATTATAAGATAGTTTTGTAAAGGGGTATTAATTGTAATATGGGCTTGGGTTATGTTATATGGGCTTGGGCTTAATAGTGTAACAAGGGGGTATATAATGTTTAGTGTGTGTAATTAGGGTTAAGAGTGTAAGTGAGTGTCATTGCAATGTAGCCTCCTAGTGTGTATGTGTGTGTTCTAGAGAGAGATCCATTCTCTCTCTAGGTGTTCTTCCATTTCAATAATACACCACTTTGAATTATACTATCTCTTCTTGTTACCAATCTATCAATTTATGAATCGTTGCCTTGTTAATTGGGACTAACAGCAACGCTAATTGTTGTTAGCTTTTGCACTGTATTTTTTGTTTATTTTCTTTTTTGTCTTTTATTTTATTTTATTACATAACCTAATCGTGTACCTGGTGTCGATTAGTTTTGAGTGAATTTTACATATTTCATGGTGTATTTTCCTTATTCTAACGGGTCACGATACACACCACGGGATGCGATCCAATCAAGGTACGCCTCTCTTCACTTGAGTCAAAATTTTCCGACTAAACTAACATTATAAAACAAAAGGCTTGTAGAAAGGCACAGTCGGTGAGAATATTTGGGACATAAACATGCGCATCTAATGGACACATGTCCAACTTTCCACTACAACACTGAGCCGGTCTACACTTACAGAGGATTTCCGTGCACGAGCTAGTAATCTTTTTGACTCGTACTCAAGCACTTTCCATTCGAGATGGAAAGACCAACCATATCCAAATGAGTACGAGTACGGATGGCAAGATCATTCATCCTCTAGCTATGAACAAACACCACTGACAACAAACCACAATTCTGAGAACTGATGTATATCTGTTGAAGAGATGGTCCAACTAATAACCCTTACACGACTCTGTATTCATTTCAGTGAGAAGCATTCAATTTTCAGCAGATAACAAAAGCTAAAATTTAGGACCTTGAGAACAAGATCAGTGGGTGCATATCTTCTCAATGTCAAGAGACATGATGGTTGATGAGTTAAAAATTACAAGTCTCCATAGACGAAGAGTATGAAGAAACGACGACATCTGATTCACATTTGGGTAACAAGGGAGAGGACGTTGTAGAAGAAAAAATGGTCCAATAGTTGATCTCATCAAGGAAGAGGAGGAATGTTTAGATACCTGGGAAACCTTCACGGAACTTGAAAAAACGATGGTTGATGGCAAGAAGGTGACCCCGGGTGATGGTGCCTTTGCCGACCTAGAAAAACAATTATCACCAAAATGCAAAGACACGTCCCACACTTGAAATCTTGACGGACTTCAAGGCGCCACAACATGTAGAGAAGAAGCATGTATGGGGCATTAGTCTATTGGACACTGGATAGTGTGTGGGAGACGTCTAGCCAAAGACGTAAAAGAAAAGCGCTACATGGGAGGCAACCCATGGGTTTTAAGTTTATGCACTTGTTTTTATTTATTTATTTCCTTGCATGGTTTCCCATTTCGCCGTCTCAACCCCTATCTATATTTTTCAGGATTTTCTACCTCCAATATGGAGCTTAAATGGATGCACTCACCTCGTTGGCTCATACATTGTAGGATCACTCACCGATTAGGGGAGTTTACTGTTTTCCCTTACTTTTTAATGTTTTGAGTGTCCTAATCATATTGCAAACATTGAGGAAATGTATTAACTAAGTGTGTAGGTAGGATCATTTGCATGATTTGAAATGGTTTGGTAGATAAATACTTTTAGGGGTTAAATTTTTGCAAATTTTTGTGCTTAATTTTGGGTCGTTATTTGTTTTTGCAATGTGTTAGCATGCTTTTTAAGATTATATTTTGATGATAATGAGTTTTTGATGCATATATAGCATGAATGATTTTGATGATAACACATAAAATTGATTTGTAGTGTGTCGGTCAATTTTGACCCTTGCTAATCTCTTGAACAAAGCCTAAAAACTGTGAGAATTTGAGCACTCTGAATGAATATTTAGCATTAGTCTCACTTTCGTTCTTGTGTAATTATGTCTTGCCTAACTTTGTACTTCTAGAACTTGAATCATCCTTCCTTAAGATTACATTGATTTTTGCATGCTAATAAACATGATAAAGACCATTTTTTTGTTTATTGTTGTTTTAACCAATTAGCCTAACACTACAAAAAAAATCAAATTTACGACGGCCAAATCCGTCGGTAAACGGCTAAATCCGTCGGTAATCCATCGGTAATCGTCGTCGGAAATATTGTGGTAGGTAAATGATTTACCGACGGATTACCGACGGCCAGGATTACCGACGAATCACCGACGCCGGCATATACCGACGGTTATCCTTTACCGACGGATTACCGACGACACTCTTTACCGACGGATTACCGAGGGCCAAAAAAATAAAAATAAAATTTAGTTACCGACGGAAAATCCGTCACTAATCCGTCGGTAATTGTATTTTTTTGAAAAAAAAATAATAAAATTTTTATTTTGTATAAATTGCTATATGCATGCGTATATATATACTAGCTGTATACCTGTGTGATGCAACGGGATGCAATCAAGTATGCTAGAATAACAAAAGAAATTAAAATAAGAGTTACATCCAAAATGATAACTGAACCAACAACGATTATTAAGATTTGTCTCGTAGACATGTTTTCTATCACACAACAGATGCAATGTTTGATATAATACACAGCTTAATAAAAAACATTATGAACAATTCCTGCAATCATTCCCTCTGTTCACCTTGTTAGCTGCAATCATTATCTTCTCAATTGATTTTTTCTTCCAAAGCTATGACTTGTGTTCCATCATTTCAACAACACTAAACAACGTATGGATAACTTAAATCACATAAGATCTGCAAATATAGAAGAAATACTCATTATGAACCTCTGTTATTAATCTAACTAACAAAATCATTAATGATCACAACTACAATAACAACAACAATAACGAAACAACTTTTGCGCAGTGCACATTCATCGATCATCTGTTTCCGAAACTTAAAACTCAAATCTGAACTACAAATAACAGCAAGCAGAAACGAATCGAAAGATGAGCATTCACAGTGAAATGTGGAAATTGATCATGAGAAAAGTTGCACAAATATAATTGAACAAAATACAACAAAAATGAATTATGTCATCTGCCAACAACCAAGTTAAGTTAAGCTTGTGTACATTGTTTAAAGCAAGTAGAATAACAATCCTGAGGCTTCCAAGGCATATAAAGGAAGTAATAATAATTGCTTAATTAGTAGATAATATATATAGATGAAGGATAATTTGAAACCCTCTGAAAAATTGAAACCCTTGAAACCCACTCTATGACCATTGATTTAAAAACCCACGGTTGAGATGAAATCAACCAAATTAATTTCCTAAATATAATAAATGTTTATTTTTTAATCATAATATAAGGCGCTCAAGGGTAAATCGGATTCATTTATATTTTTCTGATTAAATCAATTTCATAATTAAATCCCGTGAAATAAGCAAGCACTCCGATCCAGTTTCCGATTATCGGTGCCACAACCCTCCGGAAAACTGCTTCCAATCTTGTCGACGATATGGATAATCGACCAAGAGGTTTGGTTGAAAACATTCAATTTATGCAAACCCCGTCATTGATTCTGAGAGTGATTAGAGAAAAGTTAAACTGGAACCTGTTGAAGTTGCTGACCGTGAGACCAATCACAGGAAATTCTGGTATGGACAGGATCGGAAAATCACATACATCTTCAAGAGACGACGAACGATTATGAAATCCCAATACCTTCTGCAAAATCACAGACACATCCGATAGTGAGGATAAAGGTAACATTACGATTTTTAATTTTAGGGTTTTTGGGTTTGTTATGAAATCCCAATACCTTCTGCAAAATCACAGATACATCCGATTCCGATTGTACATCCAAGTGAGGATAAAGGTAACATTATGATTTTTAATTTTAGGATTTTTGGAAAAGTAGCCGATTCTGAAGAAAGAAACAAAAACGGGAATTCTTGTGTTCATGTGTATCTATTTACAAAATTCTGTGAATTAAAATATAATGTATGGTTGTGGGTAGATAAAGCTTCGAATGTATTTGAGGAATCATGAATATTGAATCATATGATTCAGTATTCATGATTATTACCATGATATATGAATTTATATGATTAGGGGAATTCTTGTGTTCATGTGTATTTTGACACAAAATGTATATTGAATCAGATGATTCATTATTTATGATTACAATTTTGTTATTTAATATTATAGGATCACAAGGAATCGTGTGTGATTGTGATGATTATTGAATCATATAATTTGAAACTACGAGTGGATTGCGAGAAGAACGACTGGTAAAAACTTGGATTGGATCGTGTGGATGACCGAGCCGACGAGGGTGGTATAAGCTAGATGCAACAGGAATTAGAGAAGGATCGAATGGGATGTTTCGTACGACACGGTTCAGACGACGATACTGCTTGATGGCTCCCCTGGAGCTGTTTGATTAAGCCGTCTGATGGCTGAATGGGATGGCTGATCTGTTAAGCACTGTTGTACTGCAGCGCTGGTTTAAGCCAAATCTGATGTGTAACAGCGGCGACGAGGTTGCTGCAGCGTGAACGTTTTGGTCGTACATGGGTGGTTTCGGTTGGATGCTTCGTTTGATCAAAAGGAACCGTTCTTGGGAAATTTAGTTTAGCTCTCTTCTTTTTTGTAATTTGTTTGGGATTGATCTTTATGCTCCTGTGTAGGTTTGCTGCTGGCAAACCCCCTTTGTTCTTGTTTTGGCTGTGCACTGGGTTCTTATGGTCTGTGCATTGTGATGTACAACTTGGTTGTGTAAATTGTAATAAAGGTTGATGCTTTTAAAAAAAATATATAATTTGAAACTGTATTCATGATTTTCCTTGCTAAAAATCATTAACTTTATATGAAATCAGAGAATAGGGGAATTCTGCTTCATTCATGACTATGTTCTCGTTTTCGTGCATATTTTTCCCACGAACAAGGTTTCACAAAAAGATAAAAATTTATTGTTAATGATGGGTACGATAGACTGATTATTATTATGGAATAAATAATACAAAATCAATTTAATTATTGGATAACTAACTTACCATATCCACTCTCCACTAATTTAGGGATGATTTATTCAAATAATGATTAATAAAAAAACAATTAAAAACCGGCCAATTTAAAGGTTTACGAAATTACCCTTTTGGCATAATAAATTAAATTACTTAATAAATAATTACTAGGATTAGATCAACGACTAAGATTAAGGTTTCAAGGGTTTCAACCTTTGAGAGGGTTTCAAATTAGCCTAACCCAATATATATATATATATATATATATATATATATATATATATATATATTATAAATTATAAATATGCAATATTACCTGAAAAATGATCCTTTGAGATACGGTAGAGTAGCTTTCCATTAAATGACCATATGTTGAAGCCATTTTCCATCTCATGGCAACATACCTTGTTTACAGAATCACCAAAAAATATATATCTAAAACGTATGCACGAATGTTATTCATCATGAATATCATTTTTATGATATTGAATATGAATATAACCGTAAATATTATTGATAATATTCATCGTGAACAATTTTAATAAAAAGTAGGTTCGTTTTAGTACATCCCAGTAGGATCTCATTCTATGTCTGTTGTTGCCTTGATTGAAGGCCATCCACATTATAAAATTCCAACTGTCCATTGAATCCTCCCTTAAACCCCGCCAAAATGATAAAACGACCACCAGGTGACCAGAAGGGAGCATATATCACCAAAAGTTCCATATTTTACCAACAACCAATATAAAATAAATTAAAGAATTAACAAAGATGAAGAAGTAGGAATGAACCTATATGTATGTTCCTGGTTTGATCCAAATGTAAAGAGCTATTGGAAGCAACTGCATCAATGGGAACCTGTATCGTTCTATAATCACCTTGTCCTGATTGATCTACAACTAAAAAAAGATCCTGGTCTATTCTTCATGGTGTAAAGAGGGAAAAAATACTATTGTTTTAAGAAATGGACTAAATCCCCAACCCCAATTAAACTGATCGCAAAAATCCAATTACACACAACAAAATCATGAACTGTTGCATTTCTTTGAGAAAGCTGGCAATTCGTCGAACACCCAGAAGGCATATTACAACAAAACCCAAACCGTCAAAAGGGTCGAATAAAAACAGAAAGAAACACCAATTCATTTAATATATATTTGTAAAAATAATGTAATTATTTACCGATGGATTACCGACGGATTAGTTAATAAAAATAAATAAAAATTAAATAATTCGTCGGTAATTACAGACGGATTATTTATTTTTTATTTTTTATTTTTTAAATTAAATAATCCGTCGGTAAGCCGTCGGTAATTACCGACGGATTATTGTTAGTGCCTAATATTCTAGTTGTCCTAAGTAGAGGGTCTAATATGTAATTGGGTCAAACTTCCCTAGGTATATATAGTTTGCTAATTTTCTCTTTAGCAAATTAGGTCATCCATTTACATTTCTCATCCAAGTACACATACACCTTGGTGCTCTCTAGATTCCATATTGTACTTTGGGAATTGCTCATTCATTGAATATAGAGATGGCCCCCTTTGATTCATACATGGTTTGATTACTTGTTCTGGGATCACAATTGGTATCAGAGCAAGTATTTCATTTAGATCAGATTGGTTTTAAGAGTTTTTTGCATTTTTTAGTGTTCTTCAAGTTTTCATCATTTTCTATCGATTTCGGCCATTTGAGTGCTTCAAATGGATTGGAATTGATCTAGGATTGTTAGATAATCGTTTTTGTGTGTTTTGATTCCAATATCACACCAGAAATCGCCTCAATCATTGCAAAAACCCATTTTCGAACCTTTTGCCAAAAACCCACTGTTTTGGTCTAGAAATCATTGTTCTAGTGGTTTTTAGATAAAACTCGAAGATTTAAAAGTGCTCAGTTGTGTGTTGCGAACCTTTGTTATAAATTTCAGATCAATTCGATCATTTTTGAAGATTCAACTTCCGATTTTGTTCATCTTCAAAACTATCGCAATGTGCTTATTCATAACTCTCGCAACCCACTGAGTTCATATCTGTCGCAACCATCTAGCAAGGAATAGTGAACTCTCGCAACCTTCTGTTGTGACAAGCTCACACTATCGCAACCCTCATTGCGACAAGCCGTTGTTATCGCAATTTTTTCACTTGTAAACAGTGAACTCTCGCAACCCTCTGTTGCGACAAGTCCCAACTCTCGCAACCTAAATTTTTTTAACAGTACTCATCGCAATCTTCTGTTGCGACAAGGATTTGTTCTGCGACAAGGTTTTCTCTCAACTTGTTACTTGCGACAAGCTACTGCATTGCGATAGTCAGTGCACTGCGACAGTTTGTGGACTGAGATAGTTATTGGGCTGAGACAGTTTGAGACAGTTTGAGTGAATTTTATCTGTCAACTAATCGGATCTAAAGAATACAAATGATCATTAACAAGTAATCGAATATGACAGCAAGAGATATTTTAACCATTGGGTCGAATGAAAAACCACCGGTTCTTTTTCCCAAAGAATTCAAAATATGGAAAGATCGGTTTATGGACTACGTGGAGAGACAAGAGAACGGGGAATACATTTCAAACTCACTGATTAATGGGCCAATGGGAAAACAGATGAGGAGAGGGATTCTTACCGACGGTGAACCAATACCAGATTTGGTTGAGATTTTACCAATTCACTATGACCCTGAACAGAAGAAAAAATATTATGGAGATAAAATGGCAAAGTCCCTCGTTATTCAAGCGTTGACCAACGATATTTACCGAAAGGTAGATCGCAAGAACCACTCCGGGAAAGCCATGTTCGATGAATTGATAAAACTTTATCAAGGATCTGAGATTGAAAACCATATGAGGATTTCCAATGCCATCAATCTGTATGAGAATTTTAAACAGAAGGAAGGTGAAGCTCTTGATTCTGCATACGACCGTTTCACTACTATCTTGAATGAGCTGAACAGATACAACATAAACAAGACAATAATAGAGCATAATGTGAAGTTTCTGAGTGTTCTTCAACCTGAGTGGAAGAAGTATGCTCATCGGATGAAACAGAATACCAAGCTGGATGTCTTGCCTCTTCAAGAGATGTATGAAACTTTGAATCAAGATGAGGAAGATGATGAATCCAAGAGCGCAAAGAAAAAGAAGAAGGAGAAAAAGGAAGAGAAAAGAGAGATTAAGGAAGAAGAAATAGATCTGCTTGCCTTGTTATCTATCAAAACCAATAGGAGATATTCAAATAATTCTGATGAAGAACATGATGGAGAAGATGGGATAGATGATATTGAAAGTATGAAGCGAGCTATGGCACTCCTTTCCAGCTCTTTTCAAAGAAAGTTTGGGAAAAGCCCCGGGTCCAATAATCAAAGGTATTCTTCTGGTTCCAAGAATTTCGAACACAAGGCCAATGTTGAGTCAAGCAGGAGATTTGATGACAAGAAAGTTGAGTACAAGAGAGAAGAATATAAGAAGCCAGATGAGAAAAAGGTGTTTGAGAAGAAGGATGAAGCTCCAAAATGCTACAATTGCGGGAAGACTGGTCACTTCTCTAAAGAGTGTTGGAAGCCGAAAGTCAGAGATTCTACGTACTACAAGAACAAGTTGATGCTTGCCGAAAAGAAGGAATCGGGGATAACATTGTTAGTCGAAGAAGAATACTGGCTCGATTTGACTGAAGGTGAGAAAGCTGCTCAGACCAAGATGTGCTTCATGACCAAAAACACTGATGGTGAAGGTTCAGAGTCTACTTCCAATGAGGTACATTCCGATCTTTACAATCAATTCTTTACCCAACAAGCTTATTTAACAAAAAGGTTAGAAAATCTAACAAATGACCGGGATAGAGCAGATGAGATAACTTCCACTCAGAGGGCAAGACTAATAGAACAAGACAGTCAAATTAAAGAATTTGAAAAGAAAAGAACTGAGTTCGATATTGGTCATGCATATTTTCAAGACAGAATAACTGAATTATCAGAAAAATTGATGAGTTCGGAAACCAAGAATAGTGAGTTTGAGAGTCTTTTACATGCTTATAAAGATAGGAATGATGAGCTGTGTGAAAATGTCAAAGATCTGGAAAATAAACTGTACAAAGCAGGTCAAACTGAACAAACAATTCACATGCATAAGCCAAGTAAGTTCAGATATTTCAACTCAAAGTGGGGAATCGGGTATGACAATCCACAATACCTGAGTAATGCCTTATTAAAATCTCCCACTTTGTATAAATTTGAATGGATTGAACTTTCCGTACATTCAAACTTTCAAATCAAGTGTCTTAAGATGGATGATGAAGACTACGAGGCGGAAGAAGAAATAAAGAGGAAAACTATAGTTAAAATGCAACTTCCTTTTTGTTATGGTCCAGATAATGCTAAGGCATTAGATAAAAAGAAAACCTTACCAAACAATTACTTTGAGAGTCATATTGTTAAAGAACCATAAGAAAATAAAAATTCTCAAAAGGATAATACTGAAAAACCAACTTTGGAAGGTAAAAGGTATTTTCCACCAATGGTTCTTGAACAAAAACTCGTGGACCTCGAAAGCAAGATCAAAGTACTATTGAAGAAGTCAGAAATGACGAGAAGCTTGCTTTCGAGATCGAAAAGGAAGTTATGATCACAGTGTTTTCTGAAAGCTTAAAATAAATGAAAACCAAACTTGAGGAAATATCTGAAGAAAAAATTTCAAAAGAAAAGCAATCTTCAGATTCAGATGTTTCTTCATTTAAAGCTTTTATAGGAAATGCTATCTTGCGAGACTGGACAGTTAATGACCAAGATGATTTTGAACCTTGGGATTTGGAAAATCAGTCTGTTAATGCTGATCCCAAAATATATTTTCCTACGGAAGAAGATAAAGCATTTCTAAAAGAATATAATGAATTTCTTTTTCCTAAGTCTAATAAAACCGACAACCCATCCTATGATACTGAGTCTGATCTTGATAGTGAGAATGTTGGTGAGGATAAAGGTAAAGGTGTATGTGAAGTGCCTGTTCAATTTGATTTTAGTGCCAAACTTCCAGATCATACTGACTTTCTAATAAAAGAAGAAGAACCTGTAAAGATTATCTTGAAAGGGGAATCTTCAAAAACAGTTGAGAAAATTTCTGCTAATGATGATCATTCTAAATCCAAATCAAAACCATCATTACAGAAAAAGAAAAGAAA
This sequence comes from Saussurea involucrata, assembly GCA_033807775.1. Classification (NCBI taxonomy): domain Eukaryota; kingdom Viridiplantae; phylum Streptophyta; class Magnoliopsida; order Asterales; family Asteraceae; genus Saussurea; species Saussurea involucrata. The sequence continues at coordinate 176,791,182 of CM066322.1, forward strand.
AAGAAAAAGAAAGAAGCATGTTAATTCTTTTCAAACTCAGTATTCAAAAGCTTACAACTCCTATTTGTCTGGTTTTTCAAATCATAATTTGAGAAACAACACGCGTCTTGAGTGGAGAATAAAGGAGTCCACACAGGATGTGGACAAGATCAAATCATCCCACGTTACTTTAAATTTTTTAAATTCCAAGAAAGACAATTTTGTTTCAAATGTTATTAATTATGATGTTGGCAATAGACGAAAACTTGTAGTTCCTTACAAGGTTTATTCAATGCGACAACTGATTAATTTGGCACGAGATCAAATTTGTTGTGCTTCTTGTGGTGTGGATGATTTTATCTGCAAATCTGACTATAACCGTTGGTTTTATTCCAATAACTATTTTAACACCTGTTATAGAAAGCAAAATGTTAAACCCAAGCCTACTAACCCGAAAGGACCCAATTGGCAATGGGTACCTAAAACCGTTTAATTCTCATTTTGCAGCCCAGTCATGTTTGGTATTTAGATTCAGGCTGCTCAAAGCACATGACTGGAAGAAAGGAGCTGCTTGTTAATTTTGTAGAACAGGATTGTGGAAAAGTGAAGTTTGGAAATGATCAATATTCTTCGATTTTAGGTTATGGGAATATTGTAAAAGACAATGTGAGAATTACAAATGTCAATTACGTCGAGGGCTTAGGACACAACTTGTTTAGTATAGGTCAATTTTGTGATAAAGACCTAGAAGTCCATTTCAAGAAGACCCGTTGTGCAGTTATTACCGACGAAGGAGATGAGCTTCTTGTTGGTTCTAGGAAATCTAATTTGTACACCATTGACATATCAACGCTCAAGCCCAAGACTGATGTATGTCTGATGTCGAAAGCGTCGTTAGAGAAAAGTTGGTTATGGCATAGACGACTATCTCATCTCAACTTCCGTTACATTCAAAAGTTGACGTTGGGTGATTTAGTCATAGGTCTACCGGTTCTTTCATTTGAGAAGGATAATTTCTGTATTGCTTGTGAGAAGGGGAAGATGAAGCGTGCTCCTCATCCACCGAAACCCGAGCCCATCACAAGACAAGCTTTGGAGGTTCTTCATATGGATCTTTGTGGTCCGATGAAGACTCAGAGTATCCATGCCAAACGTTACGTGTTAGTGATTGTCGATGATTATTCAAGATACACATGGGTCAAGTTTCTATGCTCAAAAGACGAAACACCTGACTTGATCATCTCGTTAATCAAACAACTTCAAGTAAATCGTCAACAAACAGTTCAGATTGTTAGATCAGATAATGGGACAGAGTTCAAAAACAAGACTCTTGATGATTTCTTCAAGTCATTAGGAATAACCCATCAGTATTCTGCGGCCAGAACACCTCAACAGAACGGAGTCGTTGAAAGACAAAATCGCACATTTGTTGAAGCCGCAAGAACGATGTTGTCCTGATCTACCACTATTCCTATGGGCTGAAGTTGTTGCAATGGCATGCTACACACAAAACCGCTCAATCATTCATCGACGGTTTGGTAAAACTCCATATGAGTTAATAAATAAAAGGAAACCTATAATACACTACTTCCGTGTTTTTGGATGCATGTGTATTGTGCTGAACGATAAGGACAACTTGAACAAATTCAGTCCTAAGGGTATTGAGGGTTTCTTTATCGGATACTCGCTCACGTCAAAAGCATACAAAATCTACCTCAAATAATCCAGAACTGTGATGGAAAGTATAAATGTCAAGTTTGATGAATCTGAAGCAATGGCTGATAACGCCACTTATTGGCGTTATTTTCGGTTCTCAAACCAATGAGATTGGCTTGTGTTCAAGTAAAAAGGCGGGTATTTTACGGTTTATCTAGTGACTTGTGCAGGTAATCTAAAAGGCGACATTCCTCGAGAAAAGAGGCGAAAAAGAGCCCAAAACGAGTCCAAACGAAGCCTAACGGAAGCCCAAAAGCCAAGCCCAAGACCCGTGCCCGAACCAGGACCCGATCCGCGAACCAGAAACGACCCAAATAGCCTTCTGGAAGACGCGCGGTTTCCACGCGACTTGCAAGTCGCGTGGAAGGTCGCGTATGCCTCTGTTTTGCGATTTTCAGGTATTAGTTTCGGGGTTTAGGTCACTTTTCGATATCGAACTTTCGGCAGACGAACGGGAGCATCTGAGGGGCGATTTTGGGAGACTTTTCGGAGCCTTTGGAGCCACGAGAGAGAGCCGATCAAGGAGACATTCATCACGCGAAGTAGATACGAGCACGAGAGAAGGGAGTTCATCATCTTACCTTTCACGATTTCATCTTTTACGTTAATCATGTTTACATACACTTTCGTTCCTTTTTCTCTTGTGTTTGAATCCACCACCGACATGAACTAACCTGTTCATGTTGGGGGATGGAATGAATTCGGTTTGTAAGCATGTGAATAGATGATTTTTGACCTTTATCAGTTTTTCCTTAATTAATGAAGTATGCAAATTTTGTGTTTAATGCTAGTGTGAATTTGGCCAATTTACATTTGATCTGTTTGTAGTAATTAAGTTCGAGAGAATTAATTATTGCTTAGAATTAGGAAGTGCATGCCTGAGATGATAAATCGGTGATAGAGATATACCGAGTAAATCTTAGTCCTTAATTGAACCGTTAGGTTGAAATCGAGAGATAAAACCTATCCGTTCAACATAATCTTGCGCTTAATGTATTTTGAAATCCATAGGTTGAGATCGAGAGATTAAACTTGTCCTTTTCAAAATAAAACATGTTGTTGCTCGAAAGAGAACGACGGTGATTTTAAAGATTGGATTCATTAATGGGAAATAACTGGTAATTGTCGTGAGTTAGATGTTTGCATGTGAAAACCTGAGGATGTCCAACCCTCAACTATTTTCTCCCTCTGAAGTCTCCAAAGCTGTTTACTGTTTCGTTTGCGTTTTCTTTAGTTCTTGCCATTGATTAGTTTAAAACCATCTCTCAATTTCGACAGTTCAGTTAATAGAGCTTGTAGTAATTGTGATACTTAGTTCCTAGTTCCTGTGGATTCGATACTCGTACTTACCGTACGTTATTACTTGATTCGACCCGTACACTTGCGGTTAGATTTAGGGGGGTGACACCCGCCTTATCAAGTTTTTGGCGCCGTTGCCGGGGAACTAGTTTCAACTGATAGCACTACCAGCTATAAGCGCTATTAGATTGAACATTTTTTTTATTATGTTATTTTATTTTGTCACCTTCGATTTCTGGACTATTGATTTTGTTACTTTCTTTTCAGGTACTAATTGGTTTATGCCAAGGAAGACCCGAGGGAAGGAAATCGAGCCGCTTGATCTGGAGATCGAAAGAACCGGCCGCCATCTGCGAAAAGCGTCCAAAGCCCAAAGACAGTTAAAGATGGGTGACGAAATGCCCGTCAATAGACCACCTGGCAACAATCCTCCGCCTCCTCCGGCAAGAGTTCCGATGCGGTCGTTTGCCAATCCAAACGTGGCAACCGCACGGATCGGTATCTAACCGCCCAATACTGCGGCGAATTACTTCGAGATCAAGCCAAGCACCATCGTGATGGTACAACAAAACCAATATGGAGGAGCACCGACCGAAGATCCTCATGCACATCTTCGTGCATTCGAGAGGATTTGCAGCACATTCAAGATCAATGGCATGAACGAGGATGCCGTCAAGTTAAGATTATTCAGCTTCTCACTCAAGGGTAGAGCTGAAATCTGGATAGAGAGCTTACCAGCAGACCAGATCACTACATGGGCCGACCTGAAGGCCGCATTCCTCCAGAAAATTTTCCCACCTGGAAGAACCGCTCAGCTAATGGCCGACATTACACACTTTGCTCAATGGGAGCAAGAGACCCTTTATGAAGCGTGGGAGAGGTATAAGGATATGTTGAAGAAGTGCCCGCATCATGGATTGCACGGATGGGTCATCATCCAGACCTTCTTTGGAGGCCTTCACTCGCAATTTAAAAATGATATCACTGCTACAGCGGGTGGAGCCTTAATGGAGAAGACATATGAGGAAGCATGCGAGCTGATCGAGAACTTAGCCGAACATAGCTTTTCTTCTCCGAGATCAACCGTAAGAAGAGTTGCAAGTGTGCAAGAGACGGATGAGTTGAAAGAAATAAAGGCTCAACTGGCCATGATCACGAATCACTTGAAGGGAGGTAATCCGGAAGCACCTGAACAAGTTCAATTTGTGCAAAACCGGAACAATCAACCGAGGAATGACCCGTTCTCCAATACATACAATGAGGGGTGGAAAAAGCACCCTAATCTTTCATGGGGTCAACCTCAACAACAACCAGGTAATTCGTCTAACTCTTTTAATTCTTCTCATACTAACAATGCTTACCATCCTCCAGGTTTCAACCAAAGGAACGAAGGACCATCCGGGGAGAAGAAATCGGGTTTAGAAGAGATGATGATGAAGTTTATGACAAAGATGGACAGCACGGTTGGAGAGTTAGCGAGCACGGTGAGCACAGTCAAGGCAGCTACTGATCAGAACATCGCATCAATCAAGATCCTCGAAAGACAAGTGGGGTAGATTTCTGAGGCCCTACAAAACCGAGCACCCGGGAAATTTCCAAGTCAAACCGAAAGGACAAACCGAGAAGAATGTAATGCCATCTATCTGAGAAGTGGCAAAGAGCTGATCGAGGAGCCTACACGAGAATTACCATCAAAGGAATCTGATTATAAAGAGAAAGAGGTTGAAACGGCAGACAAGGATGAGTGGGAGGCCGATGAAGATATCGAGATGGAGGAAAACCCGAAGGATGAAGAGAACAAGAAGAGTGGAGAGACAAAGCTCAAGCGACCACCGGTCAAGCCGGAAATTCCAAGAGTGCCATACCCGAATAGACTGAAAGCGAATAAGGATGATGTTAATTTCTCGAAATTTATTGATGTATTTAAAAAACTAACTATTAACATCCCTTTTGCAGATGCCTTAGCACAAATGCCCTCTTACATGAAGTTCATGAAAGAGATCTTATCCAAGAAGAGGGCAATCGACCACCAGTCTACAGTTGCACTTACTGAGGAGTGCAGCGCGATCATTCGGAACAAGCTTCCCCCGAAGCTTAAAGATCCAGGGAGTTTTTCTATCCCTATTCAAATTGGGAAGTTTTCTTTTAATAAAGTGTTATGTGATTTAGGATCGAGTATTAACTTAATGCCTCTCTCTATTTTCAGGAAACTCGGATTGGGTGAAGTGAGCCCAACGTACATGACGCTAAAGCTCGCGGATAGATCGATCGTATACCCGTATGGAGTGATTGAAGACGTGCTGATCAAAGTTGGAAAGTTCTACTTTCCAGTGGACTTCGTGGTGCTGGACATCGACGAAGATATAGAAGTCCCATTGATCTTGGGAAGATCCTTCCTAGCCACAAGCCGAGCGCTGATCGACATGGAGGAAGGCGAGATGACACTCCGGGTTGGTGGTGAGAGAGTTGTGTTCAAGATGTTCGAGAGGGTGAGAGGTCGAAGTGAAGAAGAATCCGGAGCTGGTCATGGAAGGCCAAATGAGAGAGAATCCGCGAAGAACCGCAAGTGTGGGCGGTTCGAGTCTGCGGATACCGATCCAAGCTGAAATCCACATAGTTGTGCCACGACTTTAAATACGGCGCTGGGTGGGAGGCAACCCACCGAGTTTAGTTCTTTTAATTTCCTGTTTTTGAGTGTGTTCTTATTTACGAAAAACCAAAAAATCAAAAAACGAAAAAATCAAAAAAAATAGCTGAAACAGGGGCTTACGCGGCTTGCCGCGCGGCCTACAAACCGCGTACAAAGCCGCGGGACTGTCTGATTGGTTTTCGAACAGAGAGTTACGCGGGATGTCCCGCGACTTGCAAGTCGCGGGCTAAACCGCGGGAGTCCCCTGTTGCTTCGTTTTTTCGTTTTCCGTGCAGTTTTTGTTCCTATCTTGCGTGTGTTTTCTTTTTCTTTGCATTTTCGTCCTTTGCTTTCATGTTTTGTTTTTGTGTACCCTTCTCCCTCTATCCTTCCATTCTGGCGCTCAATCTTTTGAGAGAATCTCCTCCGGCTGGGCAAAACAGGTATGTTCTAATTCTTTCTGCTAAACGAGTGGTGTAAGATGTTTTTTTTTCCTTAATAGCGAACGAGATGCAACAAACCTAAGTTCCACTTAGGTTTGGGGTGCCTCATTTTTAGCATCTGCACACTCATCTTGTTATCCCTGTGCAAACCTCGGTTTCACCGAGGTTTGGGGTTGGCTTTGTTTGACAAACCTAGGCCAAGGCCTAGGTTTAGGGTGGCCATGTTTTGAAAATGCTAGAATAGCTCTTTGATGCTTGGGCTTAATGTTATGTTTGCCTGTCTGTTGCCTGTAATAACCGCACAATGATACTTGTTTTAGTATCGCCTACGCCGACACCTGCACATTGGGGACAATGTGTGGGTAAGGTTTGGGGTTGCCCAATCGGGCCCACGTATGCACGTAGATTTCCTGCACTTCTGAGTACCTAGATCACTTTAGCTAAAAATTTTGTTTTTGAATGATTAAGACCAACCATTGTAGGAAGAAGCTTGTGAGAGTGACGTGACCATTAGGGAAGGACCGGGAAAGGACATGGCTAGGGACATTAGTGGAGACCACCCTTTAGTGAGATTTGAGCCTAAAAGACATTCGTTCATTCCGAGGGATTCATACACAGAAATCATATACACTTTTTCGAGTTCCTTGTCGTGAATATAGAATGATCTCACTATATTATTGCATTGAGTAGCAAAGACAACCATCGGGATGTTAGGAAGGGGTATAGTAGACCAAATCGTGCGGACCTCAAAAGATGATTCCAAGCATTGTGTGTGTTTAACCCTGTTTTTAGCTATCGTACCCTTTTCACCCTTTTGTGTGTAACCATAGCCCTTTTGTAGCCAAACACTCACCCTGTTCATTTCTAAACCCACCGTTAAACCCGAGCCAAAAACCTTAGCCAACCTTATCCGAAAGTGTGTCAATCTGAGCGGTAATGAACTAACAAAGCTAGAGATGAAAAGAAGGAAATCAGGCCAGTCAAGAAAATAAATAGAAAAGAGGGTCAATGCAGCCCCAATGCAAATAAAGAGGACCAATGAAGTCCCAAAAAAAACAGTTAGTTAGATTTTATTTACAGTAGAAATAAGACAGTCAAAGCGACTCCAATAGTGACAAATAGGGCCAAATGATAGAATGTGAAGCAAGAAAGTTCAGAACCGTTAATGTTGACACACCGAGGATCTTTGTTACCGTTTACCCTTCATTTCTTAGCCATAACCTTAGCCCCGTTATAACCCGTGTAAAGACCTGGATAATCTTCTGGAAAACGTGATTACGGTATGCGACCACCTCTTACCAATATTCCCTGTCTTGCTACTTGATTCCTTTCTGAGATCAATTTTTGGACATTAGTGCGTCTTTCATTAGAGTTGTCATGTGATTTTTGAGTATTCTTGTACATAACTTCCTATACATGACAACATGTGCGATAACCTAGGTTCGAGTGCAAAGAGGGTATCCCGTGAGGTAGGGTCGAGGCAAAACGTTTTCCCTAGTATGTCTGGAACCAGAACAACCTTAGTGTAATCGGAGCAGTCACGAGTTCAACTTACAATGGAAGGTCATAGATCAAACGGAATAGGAATGAGGCGAGAGTGAGATAGGCATTCACGGGTATGGGAAATCACCAGTGCATTACACGGTACCGATGGGGAATTGTGCAGTTATTATTATTTCACTGTGTGCTTTTATTCTATTTGTTTCGCTAATTTGCTTGGGGACAAGCAACGCTCGGTTTGGGGTTGTTGATAACGCCACTTTTTGGCGTTATTTTCGGTTCTCAAACCAATGAGATTGGCTTGTGTTCAAGTAAAAAGGCGGGTATTTTACGGTTTATCTAGTGACTTGTGCAGGTAATCTAAAAGGCGACATTCCTCGAGAAAGGAAGCGAAAAGAGCCCAAAACGAGTCCAAACGAAGCCTAACGGAAGCCCAAAAGCCAAGCCCAAGACCCGTGCCCGAACCAGGACCCGATCCGCGAACCAGAAACGACCCAAATAGCCTTCTGGAAGATGCGCGGTTTTCCACGCGACTTGCAAGTCGCGTGGAAGGTCGCGTAAGCCTCTGTTTTGCGATTTTCAGCTATTAGTTTCGGGGTTTAGGTCACTTTTCGATATCGAACTTTCGGCAGACGAACGGGAGCATCTGAGGGGCGATTTTGGGAGACATTCATCACGCGAAGTAGATACGAGCACGAGAGAAGGGAGTTCATCATCTTACCTTTCACGATTTCATCTTTTACGCTAATCATGTTTACATACACTTTCGTTCCTTTTTCTCTTGTGTTTGAATCCACCACTGACATGAACTAACCTGTTCATGTTGGGGGTTGGAATGAATTCGGTTTGTAAGCATGTGAATAGATGATTTTTTACTTTTATCAGTTTTTCCTTAATTAATGAAGTATGCAAATTTTGTGTTTAATGCTAGTGTGAATTTGGCCAATTTACATTTGATCTGTTTGTAGTAATTAAGTTCGAGAGAATTAATTATTGCTTAGAATTAGGAAGTGCATGCCTGAGATGATAAATCGGTGATAGAGATATACCGAGTAAATCTTAGTCCTTAATTGAACCGTTAGGTTGAAATCGAGAGATAAAACCTATCCGTTCAACATAATCTTGCGCTTAATGTATTTTGAAATCCATAGGTTGAGATCGAGAGATTAAACTTGTCCTTTTCAAAATAAAACCCGTTGTTTCTCGAAAGAGAACGACGGTGATTTTAAAGATTGGATTCATTAATGGGAAATAACTAGTAATTGTCGTGAGTTAGATGTTTGCATGTGAAAACCTGAGGATGTCCAACCCTCAACTATTTTCTCCCTCTGAAGTCTCCAAAGCTGTTTACTGTTTCGTTTGTGTTTTCTTTAGTTCTTGCCATTGATTAGTTTAAAACCATCTCTCAATTTCGACAGTTCAGTTAATAGAGCTTGTAGTAATTGTGATACTTAGTTCCTAGTTCCCGTGGATTCGATACTCGTACTTACCGTACGTTATTACTTGATTCGACCCGTACACTTGCGGTTAGATTTAGGGGGGTGACAGCCGCCTTATCAATGGCTTCTGTACAAAACAGTACAGAACCCGCAATCTCTAGAATTCTAGCATCTGGATAAATCCGTCCAATGATGACTAGATCTTCAAACAAGGATCAAGCTTCCACTTCTAACTCTAATCCTAGTGAACTTGATGTTCTGTTTGAACATTTTTATGATGACTATTTTAACACTAATAAATCCTCTTCATCTGTAAATGACAGGATTCAAATTGAAACACCACCAGTACAAACTACTATGTCAGGCCCTTCACCGGTACTGACTACATCAAATACTGGTACAACTACTCCTGCAACTTCTCTAAGGAACACAACAACGACATCTCCACAAGCACGACAACAAGCATCTACAAGTGGTGCCTCTTCATCTGGAACAACTTCAAATTTCAGTGATCAGGGTAATAACAACATTCCTGAAAGATCAACCGAGTCAGTTCCCGAGGCAATACCGATTGTCAACTCTGACAAGCAACCCGCCTCACATATGGAACCGACGCTAACGATCGAGTTGAACTTCGATAAGGATCCTACCCTTGTAGACCCCAATGAAGGTGTTGTATCTCTCCATCCACACTCTACTAAGTGGACACGCAGTCACCCAATTGATCAGGTGATTGGTGCTGTATCTGAACCCGTAAAGACATGATCCGCTTCCGCAACCGCAAACAAAGTCTTATATGCACTCTTCTTAAGTCAAGTTGAGCCCTCAACAGTTTAACAAGCCTTAGAAGATCCTGATTGGTTGATTGCGATGCAAGAAGAACTGAATCAGTTCGAAGCTTTGAAAGTGTGAAGACTAGTTCCGTGACCCAAAGGTAAAACGGTTATTGGTACCAAGTGGGTCTTAAAGAACAAGAAAGATGAAGATGGAGTAATTGTGAGAAACAAGGCTAGATTAGTAGCAAAAGGGTATAGGCAACAGGAGGGGATAGATTATGACGAGACGTACGCGCCGGTTGCTCGTCTTGAGGCAATTCGGATGTTCTTATCCTTTGCCGCTTTCAAGAACTTCACCGTCTACCAAATGGACGTGAAGACCGCTTTCTTGAATGGTGACCTTAAGGAGGAGGTGTACGTGTCTCAACCAGAAGGCTTTGTGGACAAAGACCATCCAGATTACGTCTACATTCTTGACAAAGCCCTCTACAGTCTAAAGCAAGCCCCCATGCCTGGTATGAATTATTATCAACCTTTATACTAAAAGCTAGATTTGTGAAAGGTAAAATCGACACAACTTTATTTACTCTACGCGAGGAAGGTGATATTCTTTTAGTTCAGATTTACGTTGATGATATTATCTTTGGTTCGACTAACCCTCATCTTTGCACTTGGTTTTCGGGCATTATGATGACTCAATTTCAAATGAGTATGATGGGAGAGATTAATTTCTTTCTCGGATTACAAGTAAAATAATTTTCAACTGGTATCTTCATCAATCAGTCGAAGTATGTGTTTGACATTTTGAAGAAATTCAAGATGGAGAACTGTACATCGATTGGTACGCCTATGGCTAATGGATCCAAGATTGGTCCTGATCCAGATGGTATTGATGTTGATGTAAAACTTTATAGAGGAATGATTGGGTCTCTAATGTACCTGACCGCTAGTCGTCCAGATATAATGTTTTTGACTTGTCTCTGTGCTAGATTTCAGGCTAAACCCAAAGAATCACACCTCGACGCTGTAAAAAGAATATTTCGGTACTTGAAAGGCACTCCGTACCTCGGACTGTGGTATCCCAAGGGAACCGGCTTCGAACTCACTGCATACTCAAATGTTGATCATGGGGGAAGCATGTGGGACAGAAAGAGTACTTCCGGGCATGTCCAGTTTTTGGGTGACAAGCTCGTGAGTTGGTCATCGAAGAAGCAAAATTGTGTTTCAACATCAACCGCGGAGGCAGAATATGTTGCTGCGGCGAGTTGCTGTTCACAAGTTCTTTGGATGAAAACCCAACTCATGGACTACGGGTTTAAATACGAGAAGATCCCCATTTACTGTGACAGTAAAAGTGCAATAGCCATATTTGCTAATCCTGTCCAACACACCAAAACCAAACACATCGACATCAGGTATCATTTCATAAAAGATCATGTTGAGAAAGGAACTGTTGAGTTATACTTTGTTACAACTGAGTATCAGTTTGCCGACCTTTTTACCAAAGCCTTAGATGAAAAACGTTTCAATTTTCTGATATCCAAGCTCGACATGCTTAACATGAAAGTTTAAATTCCATATATTAAATATATAATAGATGGAAATATTTGTATCTTAATCTAGACGTCGTTTCTAGATTAATACACTAAAATTTTCATCATATTCTATCTTTAATATATGTTATTTAAATTGTTATATTCTCATTGTATTATAAGTATTTTTCAATCTGTTCTTCTTTTCTCAGTTTTTAAATGTCTTATCTTTGATTTGTTATAATATATGTATCTGCACGAAAGATATGCTCATGGTTTTAGGGGGAGTTCAAAAGACTACATCCTATGCACAAATCTAGGGGGAGTGTGCATAACTATCGTGTAAGCGTTGATCCCGTTGTGATTTATTGCCTCCGAGGAGTTAAGGTAAGTGTTGTAATTTGTTTTTAAACACTAACTCTTAAACGATGAAAACTATTTAGAAAAATCTTTGCATCATTTAAGGGGGAGTGAAAACCGTGTTTAAAATCATGAGTGCGTAATCAATTGGAAGTTGGACATCTTCCAATGTGATAAAATCTTTCAATTTTTATCTGAAAAATGTCCAAGTATTTCACTTATCGCAACAATGCACTGAGATAACCTTTGAACAGTAGGTTATCGCAACCAACTATTGCGATTAAAGTTAAACTTCATTCTATCGCAACACTTAGCTTGCGACAAGAGAACTATCGCAACCTTGCATTGCGATAAAAGCACATGAACAGTAACTTATCGCAACGGCCTGTTGCGATAAGGGGTCATGACTATCGCAACCCGTTCATTGCGATAAGAATGAGGGTTCTCGCAATGTGTTCATTGCGATAACCTGACACGTGGCAGGTCAAACCTTGGACCAATCTTGTGTTGCCACGTGTCACTGAGAGTCAAAAATCGTATAAAAGGGAGAGTACTTTCAAATTTCAAACTTTTTCCACTCTCACTCTCTCTCTCGAACTGCTATCTTAAAAAAATCAAAGACGTTTTTAGCAAGATCTGTTCCGTACATTCTACTCAGAATCATCTCAAGGTACACCCTTTAAAATTTTAGATGTTTCCGTCCATTAAATCTCAAGTTACGTTGATTTTAGGGTTTATAAGTTCGACTTTTTTGGTGTAGCCTTAAATCGATGAGTATACGCGTTTGTTAGGGTTGTTAGATGATTAGGGTTTGTTCACGAGTATATTGCGAGCATCTTAGTGTAGGTTTTAACATGTTTTGAGCAAATTTTTTTGAATTTGGGCTTGAACACTTAGTTTTTATTCAGTGTTCATCTTTGTCGCAACCAACATAGCTTCATATGTTCAAAACTATCGCAACCCACACACATTCAAACATTCATAACTATCGCAATGGGCATATATTCATAACTATCGCAACCGTGAGTTGCGACAAGACCTTATCGCAACCAATGGGTTGCGACAACCTCTTGTCGCAGTCTTCACATTGCGATAAGTGATTGCCTGCGATAACTTCTTTTGTGTGTGTTGCGACAAGCCCAACACTTAGGCAATTTTTCAAAATGTTTTTCAAGGAAATTCAACTGTTGGCACTGTTCTAAACTGATATGTGGTCCAGATGGAACATCATGATGGAAATGACTCGGATGACAACACCATCATCCGCTCACACCGTTCGTCTCATCCTTCGGTCAATGCTCGTGACTGGGATGAAGAGATCTACCCAAGGGCGTTATTCCTAAGTTTCCTTGACAACAACCACCATGTAGATCTCGCGACACCATTTGACCATCAGATCATCGTAGAGATCATTCGTGGGCATCCTCTACGAATCGCACTTACCCGAGTGGAACTGGTACCAGCCATATACCTGCAACAGTTTTGGGGTACACTCCGGTTCCACGACAACCTTCGACGACTACACTTCACTGCCAAAGTGGATCACTTTGAATCCATAATTACATTTCCAGGTTTACGCCATGCTCTTGATCTTCCATATTCAGAAAACTTCGATAACCCAGTATCCGAAGAGCAACTAGTTGCCGATATCCGTAGACTCGGATATCAAGACCCTGCAAACCCAGTACTTTCCGGATCTTCACAGTTCAGAAGAAAGCATCTGCCACCTATTTGGTACACAATATGTTCAATTCTTAACTGTTGCATGACATCAAAACATACTGGACTAGACAAGACAAACCTGCCCATACTCCGAATGTTTCATGCCTTAACATTCAACCGTAACATAGATTATGCCATCAGCATTTGGAATGAACTGATAGAGCTCGTAGCAGACCAAAGCAAACCGAAGAAAAGACGCAACTTCGTACCTTACCAGAGATTCTTCTAGATCTTAATCCATCAGATCATGGAGGACAATGCTGAAATCCCAAGACGTGCTAATGCTCCTCGAGGCCCAATCCAATATATGCACTATCTCAGAATGCCCGTTCATGCTGACTTCGTCCACATCGCTGTTGTAAAAGAAGACGTCCTAGCTTTCGCTGACCAACAGTCAGGGGTAGTTAAGAGATATAGGTTAGAACATGCATTGATGGTCCAGCCAGAACCGGAGGGACCTCCCCATGATGCTAATCCTTTAGGCGGTGAGGAAGTCCATGTCGAGGGGGTTCAGGAACTGGGGGAAGTTCCTGAACAACGAGAGGTGAGGAGACCCAAAAGAAAGAGAGTTGGGAGAAGTAAGACCGTTGGTCAGTCATCGACTAGACGACGCGTTACACGTTCCAAACAGATACAAATATTTGACGATGACGTGTCCTAGAATTCAGCCGATGCTGCTGCTGCATCCTCTTCCGATGAGGATGAAGCACCTATGTTTCCACCGTTTAATGAAGAAGACGATGATGATGATTCTGACCACGACCCTCAAGCCCATCTTATACCGAGACATATGGGAATCCGTCCCAGTGTTGAAACCTCAGACGCTACTGATGCTGCTGGTCCTTCCAATGTAAACGAAAAAGTAGAAGCAGAAGTAGAAGTAGGTAGTAGTGAGGATGGAGGGAGAAAAGAATTGAGCGAAAATGTGATAGAGCCAGAAAAAGTTTTAACAACTGGCTCTCCCCAAACCGATCCGAGCTGGGTAGCCACATCATCTACCAATGAGCGTCTGTCGCCGTTGCGTATTGAAACAAACATGGTGGACCCAGCCATGCAATGCACAACCCCACCAAGCCACTCATCGGCATCTCAGTTTGCCGATGTTTCATTTGCCACGGGGGATCAAGTACAAAGTCTATCGGTGTCTGCTGGTATTGAAACAGGTAGGCTCCTGCCCCGGCCACCGCCCATTCTTCAAAGTACAATGAGTCTAGGACCTTTTGGAACAACTTCATTTCCTAGGACACCTATGATGGCGCAACACCAAGTTGCGGGCTTTCGTGCCCCAACCGGAACACCCAGAGTGCGGCCGCCATTCGTTGGTACCCCACGAGGACCGGGTGGAAGTCCTGTCATGGTCAACCCTTTGCCAGCTATGAACACAGGCAGTACGGTTGCTACAACCGCTACTCTAACCGGTAACCTAAGTGGTCCGGATGTTAGAAACGCTTTTCCCACTTTTCCTCCTGAACAGGTTATACGGATGCTTGGACCGCCTCCACATTATATCACACTTCCACTCCTGTCGTCTGCATTATCTACTATCCATCTTGCCTTGCGACAAAACCAGAGTGCTATGCAATGAACAGTTGATAGGTTAACACAAGAAGTGAGCAGAGCCATCAAGGGCAAACACATTGCTGAATCATCTTCAACACCTCAGGATCAACCATCCGATACACAATCTGACCCACAACAACCACCTCCAGTTCCGTTACACCTAATTCCTGAAGACCAGCTCAAATCAGAGCTGTTAGCCCGTCTCCTAGCCAAAAGTGATACACAACACAGCTGAAGAAGTTGACCTAATTGGTTTACTCCGTCAACATACCCAACCTCAAACACACCACCTTCGAGCAACGACTTCGAGCGTCTTACCAACTCTATGAGAGATATGACGAATGCTATGATGAATGGATTCACCTCCATTTCTAACCGGCTTA
Organism: Saussurea involucrata; assembly: GCA_033807775.1. NCBI lineage: Eukaryota > Viridiplantae > Streptophyta > Magnoliopsida > Asterales > Asteraceae > Saussurea > Saussurea involucrata. Next base: position 176,806,520 of record CM066322.1, read on the forward strand.
AGGTAGTTGAAGAGAAGTGTGGAATACAAGCTCAAGCTCTACGGAAACGAAGACATGATGATCAGGATGATCTTGATTCTCATGAGGGGGAGAAGAGAGCTAAGGTTGGTGAATCCAGTGCTACAGCTACTGCAGATGTTGGGGGTTCAGGTCGGTCAGCTGATGAAAGGGAGACAGGAACCGGTGGAACGGGTACTGAAATGGTTCAAGTGGATGATATCAACGTTCTACCTGATGTCATAACTGGGGTTGAAAAGCCTTCGGTTGTTGACAATAGAACGAAGGATGAACGGATGGCAGATGACATGCTAATTGATATTATCTACATAGATTCAGATGAGGAAATTGAGAAGACTTTTGTCCAGATCAAAGAGGAATTAGAAGATGTATTTGATGTCACCGGAGTTATTATGGCTGCTCCGGATTTCGATAATGAAGCTCCTACTACTTAACCACAAGCGGCAACTGATCAGAGTGCTAGTACTTCCACTCCTTCGGCTCCAGTGGTACAAGAAATTGCTCCGATTGTTCGATTTCAAGCCGATGGCAGAATCAGGGATCCAAAACTCGAAGCAGAACTGAGGCACTTTCAAGAGATAATTGCTGATGAGCCAAGGTATGTGGCTACTGGCTTGCGAGTGAGGATTCTGACTCCTTATCAAGAGAGCATTAGAAGATACTTGTTTGTTAGAGATATCCAGAGAATTGACTTAGCAAAGATATACGGAGTTGAGGACTAGCCTTCACTGCGCAGAATCGAATTTCTACATGTCATGGGAAGTGAATGTCTGGATACAAACGTGGTGAGATCAGACAAAGCTATTGTGAAAGTGCTGAAGATAGACTCCTGTCGGCTTTTCAAAGTCTGGTTCCCACAGTTTACAGTACAGAGGTCCGATGGCTCCGAACACGTCTTCTCTAAGGCAGATTTCAAGAGTCTAAAGCTTGAAGACTTATGTAATCTGTATAAAATCCTGTCTCGTGCTCCTGGAAAGAAGGTTGATTGGTCGCCTGGATATCAAAGTGTGAAGAGGTTCATGCGGAATATCCTGAAATTTTCTTATCTTTCGGATTTCCAAATGGCCTTGGAGTCACACCAAGTCCACTTAAACATTAGAGCACCGAACCGACGTATTCCTGATATTCAAGGATTCCCAGCGTACACTGTGTTACAGAAACCGGAACGTGGAGTTGTTTACTTTGACAGAGACTCAAAGAAAAGATTCATGAGAGTTGTTGAAGCCAACAAGTTTAGTGACGGAACATTCAGGATGATAAAGATCCACCTTGAGAGCAGAATACGTTTGGATGAGAGAGGGGAAGTGAAACTGAAAGATAAAGAGAAGGAGCTGATCAAAGAAATACTGGCCGCCATAACATACCGACTGGAGTACCGGAATGCGCTAAGGAGATTTGAACTCACTTTTAGGATTCGGAAGAAGATGGTGACTCCGGTGGACGTTTAATCTCTTTGCCTCTACTTGTACAAAAGGGGAGAATGTTAGTGCCTAATATTCTAGTTGTACTAAGTAGAGGGTCTAATATGTAATTGGATCAAACTTCCCTAGGTATATATAGTTTGCTAATTTCCTCTTTAGCAAATTAGGTCATCCATTTACATTTCTCATCCAAGTACACACACACCTTGTGCTCTCTAGATTCCATATTGTACTTTGGGAATTGCTCATTCATTGAATATAGAGATGACCCCCTTTGATTCATACATGGTTTGATTACTTGTTATGGGATCACAATTATTTATTTTTTATTTTTTATTTTCTAAATTAACTAATCCGTCGGTAATTACCGACGGATTATTAATTTTTTATTTTTTATTTTTTTAATTAGCTAATCCGTCGGTAATTACCGACGGATAATTATTTATTTATTTTTTTAATTTTTTAAAATGAAATCCGTCGGTAATTACCGACGGTTTGTATCCGTCGGTAACTTTCGTCGGAAATTTGAGTTTTTCTAGTAGTGTAAGCCTACCGTCTTGTGATGTTCTTCCCAATTTGCATCCAAATGTGTGCCTTAGGCTAGTTCATTCTTAGCCAAGCTTCAAACCAATCAATCTAAACACTATCCACCGACCAATTGCCAATGGAGTATACCTGAGCATCCCTGTAAGCTAGAAAACGAAACATGTATGTTGGGGGAAAGAAAAGAAAAAACTAAATAAAAAATCTATATAAGAAAAAAAAATTGTCATCAATAAAAGAAATAAACCAAGACGACAAAAAGGATGATAAGGTCGAATATTTATATCCAATCACTGCTCCCTATCATCTAATAGCAATGCACTTTGAAGAAATATATAAAGATCCCATTGTTGCTTGAAAACTCATGTAGTAACCGAGTTCTCCATTTGGCATAAGGTTTTTAGTCACTATTTCCCAAATATATCTCTACCTTGCCTAAATAAGATTACTCATTACACATTGAAAGTCATTTTGATTTACATGCATGCTTTTAATCCAAGTAGTGGAAATGAGATTTTTCAAGCTTATGGTAACCGCATGTTAGTATAAAAACGTTTTGGGCGATATAATTTATATATACCCAAAGAGCGACTTAAGTGTTTGTTTTAACTTTACCATTCCTGAGAGGGTTCTTGAGATTAACTTGGGTCCAAATTATTGTGTGTGCTCACTTGTTGATTCTATGTTTCAAATCTCATGTTCATGGTTTGCTATATATGTTGACACTCTCGTCTATTTCCATTTTACCGTTAAATATCAACTTAGTCATTGCCGATAACTAACAATGGTTTAAATGTGGGGGTATTTGATAAATGGTAGTTTATACATTTTTAGCATCAAACTCTTATATTATATCATACTTTTATGGTTAAAAAGACCATATTAATCGTGTTCATATATTTCTATTTATAGGGAAAAGGTATGTGGAAAACATAAGAAAAAATGAACACTTGTTTGGGGTTTCAACTTTCACTTGGGTAGCTAGTCAAGGAGATATCCAAGTCCATATAGGTCCAATGCCCATTTGGCCGTCCAAAAGCGAGAGACTTCTCATGCGGATATAGTCGCCTCCTAACCCACGTACGTTACTGTTTTTCGACTCCAAAACTGTTCGGGCGGTTTCTTGAATACGGGGGAATTGAACCAGAATTCAAAGGGAGGATAAGGAGAGATTTTGGGATAGATTTTGTTTGTATTTCTTCAATTCATTAGGTAATTATAGTTTGTAGGTTTAATCTTTGATTTCATAGTTAATCATCTTTTACGTTTGAGCAATAAGTTTGTAAAATTTTGATTTAGATTTGTGTTGAGACTTGTTGGACAATTTCATATCATTTGATTTTCATTTAAGTAAACCTTGATTTAACCATTTATCATTGTGGGGTTATTTATTTAAGTCCATACCCTTGAATAGTTTAGTCTAATTTTCAATTGCTAGATAAAGTTGTGAATCCGTACTTGTTCTCAATTCTACTTTAGTAGCAAACAATACTTCAATTGATTGGACGTCTGATTAATTTTAGTGTTGTGGGTTTGTTTTATCTAGTCTAAATGGTCGGCATCCGATCATTGACTAGGAATGGCGTTTGTCTAAGCCTAATGCAATTAGTAGTTGAGTATATGTTTGTAACTAGACTTAATTAACTGATTAGGAACTAGTTTATAAAGTGTCTCATGCTAGTTTAATCTTACTAATAAGCAGAGTATCGGTGTGTATCGGTGTTCAACCTTTCTGTATTAGTAAGACTCATTCATTATCCTCAATTTGATGTGTATTAGTTAGTTTTATGCGTACTCAATTCTCTAACTATGGCAAAAACAACGGCGTTTGACCTATGAAAACTTCAGCAACAATGTAACCATGGTTCAACATATAGTAGCACCATGACACCAATAGCAAATAAAAATAACAGCCCTGTATCAACCCTTCTCATAATCTTTTGATTCAACCTCTAGTACTCGATTGCATCATCAGGATCAAAATGGCACTAATACACGAAAGACGGTTGCCTACGAACTTTTCCCTGAGAAATCTGTCGCTAAAGGGTGATTCGTCACAAAGTTGGTGAGTAAATTTTTAGTGGGTAATGCAAATCAGTGACAGATTAATTACTATGGATTCTCTGGTTGATCTTTTGGTATTTTCTTGAAAACATCAGATTCTACCGAACCATTGGTATTCTCTGGGTGATCTGTTGGTAATCACCGACAGAAATTCCCGTGGATAAATTTTGTGGGTAAAAGTAATTTGTTTTGTACTGTGGAAGCCCTCATATTTCTCTCATAATGTTAGAGGCCCATAAGATGCCTACACCCAAGACAGCAACATCAGCCTCAGAAGCAACATCAACCACCATTAAATTGGGCCCTTATCATTGATATACAAGCTATTGGACCAAAAATTAAACCTGAACATATCATATTGTTAAGTTCATAGTTTTAGTTTAAAATTTCATTTTGCTTCTAATTCAATTGTCTGCATATAGTTTTTATTTGATTTTTTAGTTTTGTTAATCGTCGTTGGGATATTGATTGGATATTTTAGTGTGTTTGTTCAAGCTTTGGCACGATAATTATAAGAAAATGGTGATGACGACGGATGATGGACCGAGTTCAAAAGATCGGATAATTAGAAGGAAGGTGAAGCAAAGTAATTGATTGATCAAATGCAAAGAATTGGACTTTTGGGCTGAAGTAGACCAACTGTAGTAAAGGAAATTGGGTTATTGTTCAAGACATTTTGGGCTAAGCAAATTCAAAATGAAATGAAGTTGGGCATATTCAAGGCGAATGATACAAGTTACAACCAAGTTTTGGTCCAATGTGAAACCCTCCAAAAACAATTGGAAATATTCTCTAGAGATCATTGTTGGGAATTTTTGGTATTAATCCCACTACAAAACAAATGACTTTTACCCACAAATTTTACCTGAAGAAATTTTCGTCAGTGATTACCCAGGGAAATATTTGTCGGTGATTACCCAGGGATCACCCAGAAAATATCAATGGTTCGGTAGAATCCGATGTTTTTCGAGAAAATGCCCATGGATCACCCAGAGAATCCCTGAGTAATCTATCACTGATTGGCATTACCCACAAAAAACTTACCCACCAACTTTTGTGACGATTCATCCTTTAGCGACAGATTTACTAGGAAAAAGTTCGTAGGTAAAGGTCTATTGTTTAGTAGTGGATCAATTATAATCCAAAGTCAAGACAATTTCAGTTGCATTTTAAAATGTCAACTGAATGGGATAATTAAGACCCGAATGAAATTTCATATATATATATATATATATATAAATATAAATTGGTTACCGAAATTCAGAATAACAACTTCAAAATATTTCATCAATCGATCATGATACGTCTCAAATATTTCATCAATCATGAACCATAATAAATATACAATGAACCATAACGAAAATACGATGAACCACCATGAAAATACGATGAACCATAAAGAATATATGATGAACGGTAATGAATATACGATGAACCGAAAATTACAAGAAAATAAAAAACATTAAAACGGTTTCATTAAAATAGATCATGAAACAAACATTATCTAAAAAAGATTTCATCGTCTACGCAAAAATAAAAATATTACATCATCTACAAACACTACAAACAACACCAAAAAAGATATTTCATCGTCTACAAAAGAAAACATGAGAACGCCCCCATGTACAAAATCATATGTGATTTTACACTAATAGCAAAAAACTGGACGCGAGCGACTTTTGCCGCGACTTAAAGGTCGCGGCGCAAGTCGCGTGAATCATATATGATTTTGTACATAGGTCGTCGTTCTCGTGTTTTCTTAAATAGTTAGTGCTCTCATTTGAACTCATCTCTCTCTCTCTCTATATATATATATATATATATATATATATATAGAGAGAGAGAGAGAGGGGGAGAGAGAGAGGCGGGTTGAAACGAGGAGCGTAACAATTTAAGAAAACGTGAGGAGCACCGTCCATGTACTGAATCACATGTGATTCACGTACAAAATCACATGTGATTCACACCTGATCGGGGGGCTTCCGCCCATGTAGTGGATCACATGTGATTCACGCCTAAAATCACATGTGATCTGGGCGACTTCCACGTGACTCGCGAAACCAGGTCGCCCGCTACCCGATTTTTTCGGGAGTAGTGGATCACATGTGATCCAGTACATGGAAGGCGCTCCTCGCGTTTCTCGTAAATAGGTACGCACCTCGTTTGAACCTTCCTTTCTCTCTCTCTATATATATAAATACATATAATTGTGTTTTTTAGTTTTCATTTCTAAATTAACAAAATTCTGAATTTCGTCAATAATCAAATTCAAAATTTTAAATCGTCCTTTGCCTTGCTTAACGTTGGTAGATTCAAAATTTAAAATCGTCCAAAGTTCCAACTATTGTTGGTGGATTTGTTTAACGTTTTTCTTTTAATTGCTCACTGTTTTTTTTATTTTACAGATAAATGTTTATTTTTATACATAATTCGGTATATATACAATTTTCTTGACAGTGCTATACTGATAGAAGTTTTATTTTAGATATAGATTGCATGTTTTTTTGTTTAAAGCCAATAATAGGCGCAAACCACCAAAATCAGTTAGACCAGACCGCCTTTTTGTGGTCCACTTTGTCAGGTTTGTTCATTTGCTTCCAAACCGTTCGGTTTGGAAATTTTCTAAACCGCCATAACGGTTTGACTTATGATTTAAGGGGTTAAACCGTCTAAACAGGACCGCTAACAGCTCTAATTTTCACTGTTGACAGTTATGTTGGGACGAAGAGAATATGAGTCAACTTCTGATTTATTGGGGTTGAATGCTAAGAGCATCCACATCCATCTTGCACAAGGCTTTGCAACATGACATAACAAGGTCTTTGTTAAGAACCCAATTCGAGGTGGGTGACCTCCAAAGGAAATAAAGAAAAAAACAAGAAGAGATTGGAGCAATTTTCTGATGATTATTAACGAAAACCAAATACAATTATGTTCCCTGTTTTGTAGGCTAACTTCTACCACTACTTTGACTGAATCAAGAAAAACAAAAATAAAGTAATTCAAATGAAACTAAAACCGAATTGGATCAATCTCGAAACCGAATCGGTAGTTGTGTTGCTCGTTTGGGCCGTTGGGCAGGGCCTGATGTTCGTTGGGCCAGGTCTGGTGATGGGCTGATCGTAACAGTTCCGCCCTCCTGGAGACTGGACTTGTCCGCAAGGCCAATGTCGGTGGCAACTAAAGGAGTTGGAAACAGGGCAGGATGTGTAGCTTTCAGGTGCTGCACATCTTCCCAAGTGGCGTCAGCTGCATCACTGCCTTCCCATTTGACTAAAGCTTGCGGAATGGCATTATTGTCGCGTTGGATTGTGCGATGTTTAAGGATGGCCTCCGGTTTGAGGAGAGGCAAATCGTCGTAGGTGTTAGGCGGCAACGTCTGTATCTGGGCAGTAGGATCACCAACACATAGGCGGAGAAGGGAAACATGGAAGATGGGGTGGATACGGGATTCAGCCGGTAAGTCTAACCGGTAAGCGACTTTACCGATACGTTCGCTGATGCAAAAGGGCCCAAAGAAACGTCCAGAAAGCTTGTGCGAATGACGTTGAGCGACTGACGATTGGCGGTATGTGCGGAGACGCACATAAACCCAATCATTTACCTCAAATGATTTGTCGCTTCGATGGCGATTTGCCTGATCTGACATCCTTTGTCGAGTACGAAGGAGGGTCCCATTGAGCTGAGAGAGGATGCGATCATGAGAGTCCAATAGCGACTCGATGGAGTCAAGAGGGGCGCTGCCCAAGGTGAATGAAGGTAGAGTTGGAGCATTCCGGCCATAAAGAGCCCGAAACGGAGACATGCCGACCGCGCTGTGGAAACTAGTGTTGTACCAATATTCAGCGAGGTACAAAAATCGAGGCCACGATCGTGGTTCATAGCTAGCAAAGCACCGTAAGTAAGATTCTAGGCAACGATTTACGACCTCCGTTTGCCCATCCGTCTGAGGGTGATAGGCACTCGAATGTAGGAGGGTGGTACCAACTTGCTTAAAGAGCTCGGTCCAGAAGCGGCTAAGAAATATAGGGTCGCGATCAGAGATGATCGATTTGGGCATGCCATAGAGGCGGTAAATATGAGTCATGAAAATCGTTGCCAAGGACGTCGCACTATAGGCCGACGGAAGAGCAATAAAGTGAGAAAATTTGGAGAGGCGATCCACGATTACCCAAATGGCCGATTTGCCATGAGAATAAGGTAGATTAGTGATGAAATCCATCGAGATATCTTCCCAAACTTGAGCGGGAATAGGTAAAGGCTGCAAGAGTCCATACGGCTTATGAGTAGGATACTTGATTTGTTGACAAACATGGCAAGAACGGGTGAACGCGAGAACACTTTTGCGCATACCAGGCCAATAGAAAGACCCGGCTAACCGGCGTAATGTAGCGAGGCTGCCCGAGTGGCCCCCAGTCGGTGTGGAGTGGCATTCGGTGAGCAAGGCTGCCTGAACATGGGAGAGGGCTGGAACGAACAAACGACCCTTGTAATAGAGCAACCCGGAGCTGAATTTGTAATTTGGGAAATTCGTAGGACGCTCGGCAAGGTTTGTGACCCACTGTTTACCGTCGGGATGAACTTCAAAATAGTCGCGTAAAGAGGCTAACCAAGGAAAGGTAGGGGTAGACAGAGCCATCATCTGATCACTGGGAACACGACTTAATGCGTCAGCAACCCGATTTTCTTTGCCTAGTTTGTAGAAGATTTCATAATCGTACCCGATAAGCTTTGAAGCCCATTTTTGTTGATCCGGTGTCTGGATGACTTGTGTCAAAAGATGGCGCAAACTTCGTTGGTCTGTGTGGATACGAAATCGGCGACCCAGTAAGTATTGGCGCCATTTCTTTACCGCCTCAGTGATGGCATAAAGTTCGCGGATGTAGGCGGAGGAAGAGTGCATGCGCGGCCCCATTTGTTTGCTAAAAATGCGATTGGGTGGTCGTCTTGGGATAGGACAGCACCCACGCCTGTGCCCGAAGCGTCAGTTGTGACGTCAAAAGGCTTAGAGAAGTCCGGCAAAACAAGTATCGAAAGTTCTGTCATTACCTTTTTTAGCTGGGCAAATGCGACTGTCGCTGCGTCTGACCAAATAAAGTTCGACTTTTGAAGGAGGGTGGTCAAAGGGCCTGCTATGGTGGCATATTGGCTGACAAAACGACGATAATACCCGGTCAAGCCAAGAAAACCGCGTAGAGCGGTGACAGTTCTTGGTTGCGGCCATTCGAGGATTGACTTGATTTTGTCGGGATCAACAGCGACACCGGCGGATAAGATAACATGGCCTAGGTAATGAACAGATTCAACCATAAAAACACATTTAGAAAGTTTAGCATAATACCGATGTGACGATAAAGTGGCGAAAACCGAAGCTAGGTGATCATAATGAGCCTCGCGGGACGGACTATACACCAAAATGTCATCGAAAAAAACGAGAACATATCGCCGAAGAGAATCTCGAAAGAGGTCATTCATGGCCGATTGAAAGGTCGACGGGGCATTCGAGAGACCGAATGGCATGACGAGAAATTCATAGTGGCCATCGACGGTGCGAAAGGCAGTTTTGTGGGTGTCTTCCGGGGCAACACGAATCTGATGATAACCGGCACGAAGATCGATTTTGGAGAAGAATCGAGCACCATGCAACTCATCCAAAAGTCCGTCCACTGTCGGTATTGGAAAACGGTCGCGAATAGTAAGCGCGTTAAGTGCCCGATAGTCAACACAAAAACGCCATGTGCCGTCTTTCTTGCGGACTAAGAGAACCCGGGATGAGTAGGGGCTCGTGCTTGGCTTAATGAAACCGTCACGTAACATTTCGGAAATGAGATCCGACATGATGGACTTTTGGTAATGTGGGTAGCGATAAGGTCGTACGTTAACGGGTTCGGCCAGAGGTTTAAGGGGAATATGATGGTCGTGAGAGCGCGCTGGTGGAAGTGATGTCGGTAAAGAGAAGAGGGAGGCGTGGCGATGGAGAAGTTGAGCGATGGTGGGGTCGACTATGTCAGCGGGAACAGTGTTGGGTGTTGATGGTTCTTCACAAATGAGGGTAAAGAGGGATGCCACAGCGTCTTTTTGGAGCAAGTGAGCAATATTACCTGGCGTGGCGGGACCGGCAAGGGGTTCACCCCGGAGAACGACCTGTTCATTGTTGTGAGTGAAACTCAATTGTGGAATACCAAAATCAGCAAGCACAGGGCCGAGGGAGCTAAGCCATGCCATGCCAAGGACAACGTCGGCACCCTCGATGGGGAGGACGAAATGGGATAGGTGAAACGTGGCGTTAGCGAGACGGACTGGAATGTCGGAGCATCGACCCTCACAATGGAGGAAATTCCCATTCCCGACCATGACCGGGAAGGTGGAGGTCTGTTCAATCGGAAGGCGGAGATGGTGGGCAATGCATGGTTGTATGATGTTGTGAGTGGAGCCGGAATCGAGTAAGACGAAGACGGGTTGACCAGCGATGCGCCCAGTAATACGTATTGATTTAGGGGAGGAGATACCAAGGAGTGCAGCCGGAGATAGGGCGAGATAATGTTTTTCTGGCGAAGGATCGACAATGGGAAGTGGTGGTGGTGGGGAACTGTCGTCAGGGTGATCAGGATGTGGTCCGGGCGCAATTGCATCGTCATCGAGGCCTAACATTAAGAACTGGGCTGGGTTGCATTTATGACCAGGGTGATATTTCTCAGGGCAACGAAAGCATAATCCGGCGGCTCGACGGGAACGGATTTCATCGGGTGAGAGACGATGAACAGGAAGTGGGGTAGGTGCTTGGGATGTTTGGGGTAGCACGGAAATAGTCGGGGTTGGGGAAGTATGGTGTGTTGTGGTGGGCAGGGAAGAGGAAGGACGAGGCTGCGTGTTTGTGGTAGTGTTCGGATGGTAAGAGGAAGATCGGTAAGTGGTGGCACGGGCTCGTGTGTCGGAAAGTTTCTCCTCGATAAGTTTGGCAAGCCCGATGGCTTGGGGAATGGTATGGGGATGGTGAATAGCGAGTTCTTGTTGGATGTCACGACGGAGGCCAGAAATAAAGCAATTGAGAAGAGCCTCGGGGGAAAGGCCACCCACACAATTGCTGATGCGCTCAAACTCAACCTGATATGCGGTGACGGTGGTGGTTTGGCGGAGTTTGAAGAGAGTTGCCTGATGATTTTCATATGAAGAGGGGCCAAACCGAAGCTCGACTGCGCGTTGGAAGGCATCCCACGTCGTCAAGAGTCGATTTTTGTGTAGGTATTTATACCAACTTAGAGCCTCTCCCTTAAGGTAAAAAGAGGCAATAGAAAGGCGACGATCAGGAGAAATGGTGTAGAATTGGAAGTATTGATCGGCTTGGAAAAGCCAGTCAAGCGGGTCGGTTCCGTCGAAGGAGGGAAGATGAATTTTTGGAGGTTGGATAGAGAGGTGATGGTTTTCGGTAGGGGTGGACGGTGAGGCAACGAACGGAGATGACAGTGGGCTCTTGGGTTCGGGGCGGAGGACAGCAGCAACGATGTGTTTCTGTGTGGTCCCTTGGTCGGAAAGTTGCTTCGAGATCGATTGGAGTTCACTATGGGCTGCAGTCTGGCTGGTAAGAAGTTTAGCGAGCGAGTCGGCCATGGAGGCCATCGACTCTTCAAGAGACGGTGGGTCACGTTTAGGCGGCATGAGAAACAATAAAAGCACCAATGTTAAGAACCCAATTCGAGGTGGGTGACCTCCAAAGGAAATAAAGAAAAAAACAAGAAGAGATTGGGGCAATTTTCTGATGATTATTAACGAAAACTAAATACAATTATTTATGCAGGTTACTTCTAGCCATGATCTCCATGTTCCCTGTTTTGTAGGCTAACTTCTACCACTACTTTGACTGAATCAAGAAAAACAAAAATAAAGTAATTCAAATGAAACTAAAACCGAATTGGATCAATCTCGAAACCGAATCGGTAGTTGTGTTGCTCGTTTGGGCCGTTGGGCAGGGCCTGATGTTCGTTGGGCCAGGTCTGGTGATGGGTTGATCGTAACAATCTTGCTAATTTAAAAAGGTCTTTCAAGATGACACATGAATAAATTAAATACATTTTTGTTAAATTTAATTTTTTTATTAGTTTGTTTAAACATTACCTATTAATATGTTTATTAAATTTATTTCATTTGTTAATTTATATGAACATTATTTTTTTATTAAAACTTATATCCACAATTTTTTATATAAATTTTTATGGCATGTTTTTTATTTAAACTACTAAAATAAAATACATCAATCAATTATTTATATTATAAACAAATTATATTTAATATTTTTGTAATATTAAATTATTAAAATAAGTAAATAAAACATAAAATAGTTGATGATGTGGCAATAAGGACCACTCTGGAAAAGAGTTTGGTCTTTTATTGATGTGGGAAGTGTTATTGCAAAGCTAATATAACACTTTAGAAAGGAGTTTAGTCTTGCATGAATGCGAATGGTCCAACAAATCTCATGTACCATAAGTCATAAAACAACGTCCGAAAACTAAATCAGAAGAAATTAAGATCTAATAACTTAACAATCAGTCGGTCACAATAAAATGTTTCATTTATTTGCAAACGATATCGAAAAATAAAAGTAATAATCAAAAGCATAAATAACAACTCTGAAACGTAAAGGAAAAAAACAAGTACAATTTTCTTTTTGTGGCTTGATTGTTCAAAGTACATAAAGATGAATTGTATCTACACTGAACAAGCTATTGTATTGATGATTCACCAAAATTCTGGACTCCTTATTTCAAATTTTATACAATTCACTACAACAAATGTAGTCTTATTAATCTTTAGTAACGATTTTTGTCGTTGTAATAGACTAAATTTGTTGTAGTGATTATTATTAGTTAGAAATGGACTTTAATTTGCATGAGGACTCGAACACGGCAAATCTTTGATCCTTTTTCATATCAGTTTTTTAGTCCGATGAAAAAAAAAGATTGGTTTTTCTTAGAAAAGATAAGACCATTCACGTCCATTTTGCTAGAGACTTTGTAAGATAACATGGTTTGCTATGTGGATAACAGGGTCTTGCAAGATACTCTTACACTTGCTAAATTAGGAAGATCTTGTAAGATGTGTTAGATAATATGTTAATATTCCTTTGGGCCGGGCCTTAGTTTAGTTTATGGGCCCTTGTATATATCCTTGTAATATAGATAGTTAGGTTAGATTAGGGTTTTGTCATATATAGTTTAGGTAGTCAGTATATTTCTACAATCTTTTTGCATCCTTGTAAGAACAAGCTAGCTTATCAAACCCTAACTATTTCTCTTGCATTTCTTCTTCATCTATCAAAGTTATCATGGTATCAGAGCAAGGTTAATCTCGTTTCTTCTCTCAAGTACTGTTAATCTCAAGAAAAATATTTTTTGGCGTTCGTTTCTGGTTCGAAAATCGCTTGACGTTCGTCTTCTGGGTTTCTGCTGGTTCGGATTTCTTCTGGATTTCTGCTGGTTCGAGATACGCCTTCCTTCTTCTGGTTTGTTTTTCTTCTGGTTCGAGAATCACTGTCTTCTGCTCGAAAATCGTCTCTGCTATAGGTATCTTTAATCTCTGTGTTTATTTCGATCTTTTGCTTACTTTTCTCGCTTGCAATGGCTGGAAACGATTCTCTCCAAGCCATTAGTGTTCGTTTAGATGGGAAAAATTACTCCTATTGGAGTTATGTCTTGAAAAATTTTCTGAAGGGAAAGAAATTGTGGGGTTATATTTCTGGTACCAGTGTGAAACCAACAGGAGCAAAAGAAATTGAATCTTGGGAAGTTGAGAATTCAAAAATTATCACTTGGATAAATAATTCTGTTGAACCTTCAATTGGTGTTCAGTTGGCCAAATATGAAACAGGCAAGGAAGTTTGGGACCATCTTGAGAGACTGTATACACAGTCTAATTTTGCAAAACAATATCAGTTAGAAGCTGATATCCGAGCACTCGAACAGAGAGATATGAGTATTCAAGATTTCTACTCAACAATGACAGATTTATGGGATCAGTTAGCTCTTACTGAACCTGCTGCTTTACGTGCATTTGAACCCTACATTGCCCGTAGGGAAGAACAGAGATTGGTGCAGTTTCTTATGGCTCTAAGAAGCGACTTTGAGGGACTTCGTAGTAACATATTGCATCGCACCCCACTTCCCTCAGTTGATTCAGTTGTAAGTGAGTTGTTAGCTGATGAAACTCGTCTGAAAACACAAACTGGAAAGGGTATTCTTCCTATACCAAGTCCTTCTGTCATGGCTGTTCCTCCCTATAGGTATCCTGCTCAAAATCAGAATAAGAGTCGTCCAAGAGTCGGATTTGATGAATGCAGCTTCTGTAAGAAAAAGGGACATTGGAAGTCTCAATGTCCAGAGCTTATGGGTCGAAACTCTTCTATGCAGTCCGGTCATCCGCGACAACCACATCGCTTCTCTCCTCAAGTTAGCACTGCTGCCGCTGTTCCACCATCTCGGTCAACTGCTGATCCTACTCTTGCGTCCATAACTGAACAACTCCAGAAGCTCCTTGATGCTAAGTCTCATGCCATGTCCGTCTCTTCTCCCATAGGTCAGTCCATTGATAACGAATCAGGTATTAATCCAACTTCATGGATTTTGGATTCTGGTGCTTCTTTTCATATGTCTCCTAATGCTAAATTATTTGCTTCTGTAAAACCTATGCCATCCTTGCCTGTCACTACTGCTGATGGTACTCCTATGCCATTAGCAGGCATTGGTCCTATTATGGGTCCAAAATTCTCTCTTCCTAATGTTTATCATATTCCAAAACTCTCATTGAATCTTGTGTCTGTTGGTCAATTATTTGATTCTGGTTATAAAGTATTCTTTTCTCTTGACTCTTGTTGTGTGCAGGATCCACGTACTCAGAAGCTGATTGGGACCGGCCGTAGGCGTGGGGGCTTATATGTGTTGGATGAGTTGCAGTTACCAGTAGCAGTTGCTCATACCGCAGATATATCTTCTTTTCGTTTGTCGTCTAAGTCATCTACTTTCTATTTGTGGCATTCACGCCTTGGACATGTTTCTGCTTCTCGTTTAAAATACTTGGCCTCGTCTGGAACTTTGGGAACTTTGCAAACTCATGATATTTCTACTTGTAGTGGTTGTAAACTTGCAAAATTTTCAGCTTTGCCTTTTAAATTAAGCAAATCTCTGTCTGTTGCACCTTTTGATTTGATTCATTCTGATGTGTGGGGACCATCTCCTTTTCCTACAAAAGGAGGGTCTCGATATTATGTTTCTTTCATTGATGATTGTACTCGTTTTTGTTGGGTTTTTCTCATGAAACATCGTTCAAAATTCTTTGATGTTTATTGTCGTTTTCGTGCATATGTTAAAACCCAGCATGATTCTGTGATTAAATGTTTTCGGTGTGATTTGGGAGGAGAATATACTTCCAATAAATTCTGTGAATTGCTTGCTTTAGATGGAACTAGTTACCAGACATCCTGTACAGATACTCCTGAGCAGAATGGTGTTGCTGAAAGAAAACATAGACATATACTTGAAACTGCTCGCTCGCTCTTGTTGTCTTCTTCGGTTCCTAACCAATTCTGGGGTGAAGCCGTTCTTACTGCTGTCAATCTGATCAACAAAATTCCATCCTCGATCACCTCAGGTATCTCTCCCTTTCAGAAACTTTATGGTCGTTGCCCTGATTATTCCTCTCTACGTGTCTTTGGTTGCACTTGCTTTGTACTTCGTCCACATGTAGAACGTGACAAATTATCTTCTAAATCTGCTGTCTGTGTCTTTCTTGGTTATGGTGAAGGACAAAAAGGTTATCGTTGCTTTGACCCTACCTCTCAAAAATTATATGTTTCTAGGCATGTTGTGTTTCTTGAGCATATTCCTTTCTATTCCATTCCTAAAACTGAACACAACTTGACTAAGTCAGATGTCATTAATCTTGATCCGTTCGTTGAGCAAGTAAACTCTACTCAGACTTCAGATACTCTTCCAACGGACGAACATGCTACTGGTACTTCAATGCCTGACATTGCTGCCCCCCCTTCTACTGTCACTCAAGATGCACCTGAGAATGTGGATCCACCTCGACAATCTCAACGTACTCGTAAGTCTACTCGTCTACCAGATTTTGCTTACTCTACCTACTCTCCCTCTTTTACTTCCTTCTTAGCTTCTATATACTCTCTTTCTGAACCATCATCTTATAAAGAAGCAGTTACTAACCCTCTTTGGCAGCATGCCATGAGTGAGGAACTTGAGGCTTTGCAAAAGACCCATACTTGGGATTTGGTTCCTCTTCCGGAAGGTAAACGTGCAATTGGTTCCCGATGGGTATATAAAATCAAGACAAAATCTGATGGATCTGTTGAACGTTACAAAGCCAGGCTTGTAGCTAAGGGCTTTACTCAGGAATATGGTTTGGACTTTGAGGAGACTTTTGCCCCGGTTGCCAAAATGACTACAATTCGCACTCTTATTGCCGTTGCTGCTGTTCGCAAATGGAATATTTCCCAAATGGATGTTCGAAATGCCTTTTTGAATGGTGACTTGAATGAGGAAGTATACATGGCTCCTCCTCCCGGTGTTCTTCATAAAACGGGTGAAGTTTGCAAACTTAGAAAAACTTTATATGGGCTTAAACAGGCCCCACGAGCTTGGTTTGAAAAGTTCTCTGGTGTTATTCTGTCTCTTGGATTCTCTGCTAGTGAACATGATTCTGCTCTCTTTGTCAAACATACTTCTGCAGGTCGTATATTGCTTTCCTTATATGTTGATGACATGATTATCACTGGTAATGATCTTCAAGGAATTCATACCTTAAAGTCAGAGTTAGCTGCACAGTTTGAGATGAAAGACTTGGGACCTCTTAGATATTTCTTGGGTATTGAGGTTGCTTCCTCTCCCAGAGGTTATCTGCTTTCTCAATCTAAATATACTGCTGAAATTATTGATCGAGCTCGCCTCACTGACACTCGTGTTGTGGACTCTCCCTCTGAATTGAATGTCGAGTATTCACCAACTGATGGTTCTCCCCTCAAAGACCCTACCTTGTATCGTACTATAGTTGGCAGCCTGGTTTATCTCACGATTACTCGACCAGATATTGCATATGCGGTTCACATTGTCAGCCAGTTTGTTGCAGCTCCGACTTGCACTCATTGGACAGCTGTTGTGCGTATTCTACGTTATCTTCGAGGTACCATGTTCAGAAGTCTCTTGCTATCTTCCACATCTTCTCTGGAACTGCGGGCATACTCTGATGCTTCTTATGCACGCAATCCTACAGACAGACGATCGGTTACAGGTTTTTGTGTCTTCTTGGGAGACTCGCTTATCTCGTGGAAAAGTAAGAAACAGTCTGTGGTTTCTCTTTCTTCCACTGAAGCTGAATATCGGGCTATGGCATCTACTTCCAAGGAGATCATTTGGTTACGTTGGTTACTTGCTGATATGGGTGTTTTTCTTCACCATCCCACTCCTATGTATTGTGACAATCGTAGTGCCATTCAGATTGCTCACAACTCGGTTTTTCATGAACGCACCAAGCATATAGAGGTTGATTGCCACTTCACACGCCAACATCTCAAACATGGCTCCCTTTCCTTGCCGTTTGTAAGCTCAACTCTACAACTTGCAGACTTCTTTACGAAGTCTCACCCGATCTCTCGCTTTCGCTTCCTTGTTAGCAAACTCTCGATGCTTCTTGATCCAGCATCATGAGTTTGAGGGGGGATGTTAGATAATATGTTAATATTCCTTTGGGTCGGGCCTTAGTTTAGTTTATGGGCCCTTGTATATATCCTTGTAATATAGATAGTTAGGTTAGATTAGGGTTTTGTCATATATAGTTTAGGTAGTCAGTATATTTCTACAATCTTTTTGCATCCTTGTAAGAACAAGCTAGCTTATCAAACCCTAACTATTTCTCTTGCATTTCTCTTGCATTTCTTCTTCATCTATCAAAGTTATCAAGATGTTGGACCCACTAAATTTAATAAATTAATACTATTATTTTTATAATATTACTTTATTATATATTTTTGTTTCATTAGTTTACTACATTATATTATAATTTTGGCAATGAGGACCACTTTAGAAAAGTGTTTGGTCATATATTAATATAGAAGATGTTATTGCAAAATTGATGCGACGCCTTAGAAAGAACTTTGCTTTTGCACTAATGCGGATGGTCTAAAGCTTGAATTAGTTCCTACAGTTAATTAGTTTCATATATGAAACACAAAGATTCATATATAAACTAGTTAAAAAAGGGTTCATATGTGAATTACAAAGGTTCATATATGAACGTATATTTCATATGTTAATCACACAGATTCATATATGAACTCGTCTCATGTTTTTTGTAAAAGTTACGAAATTGCCCTTTTATTTTTGGAACAGCCGCAACTTTTGATCAATTAAAACCGATCTTGACCGAATAAATGGCCAATATTACTTCTCTACTTCTCAAATATTTAGCACTTCTCATTTGAACTTGTGAATATATATATATATATATATATATATATATATATATATATAGAGAGAGAGAGAGAGAGAGAGAGAGGCCCACTATTTTGTAAACTTTTTTTCGTGTAAACTTTGGATTTCATAAGTTTTCTTAATGAAAATTTTTCATGAAATTATTTATTTTGATGAAATTGTTTCATATCATTCATTTATTGATCAAATTGTTTCATATATTTATGTTTTTATGTAGTTTCATATATATTTTTTCATTCCTATGAAACTGTTTCATATATTTTCTTAATTTGATGAAAGTTTTTCATTTTTACATAAAAAACACAAATATATGAAACAATTTCATCAAGAAATGAATGATATGAAACACTTTCATCAAAATAAACAATTTCATGAAAAAAAATTATCAAGAAAACCTATGAAATCCAAAGTTTACAAAGTTTACACACATTTAGAGGTTTACAATTTATTATCCCTCTATATATATATATATATATAGGGTCTCCTTCTTTTGTTAACTTTTTCATGTATTGCATATATGCACATCGGACATTGCATATATGCACATATTACAATTGCCTGATGTGCATATATGCACTGGTTAACAAAAGAAGGGGACCCTATATATATATATATATATATATATATATATATATATATATATATATAGGGAAAGGTTCAATAGAGAAGTGCAAATATTTAGAGAAATAGAGAAGTAAAAAAACACGGGACCGTTCATATATGAACGTTCATATATAAACAGTCATATATGAACGTTCATATATGAACGTTCATATAACAGTCATAAATGAACGTTCATATATAAACAGTCATATATGAACGTTCATATAACAGTCATATCTGAACGTTCATATATGAACGTTCATATATGACTGTTTATATATGAACGTTCATATATGAACGGTCCCGTGTTTTTTTACTTCTCTATTTATCTAAATATTTGCACTTCTCTATTGAACCTAAGGCTATATATATATATATATATATAGAGAGAGAGAGAGAGGAAGGTTCAAACGAGGAGCGCACCAAAACGTGAGAACGTGAGGAGCAATTGACAGTTATGAATCACATGTGATTGGCAGTTGTGGATCACATGTGATTCACAACTGATCTGGAGGAGCAATTGACAGTTATGAATCACATATGATTAACAGTTGTGAATCATTAATGATCCGCGACTTGCCACCTCGCGCCACATCTTGCGCGAATTTTCGATTTGTTCCGATTTTTTAGCAGTTGTTGATCACATGTGATCAGAAGCATGGGAGTGCTCCTCACGTTCTCTTAAATTGATGCGCTCCTCGTTTGAACCCGCCTCTATATATATATATATAATTTATGAATGGGGTACCCAAGGATTTTCCTCATATACCCAATGGGGATTCCTTCCCCTCGAAGGTGCATTCCAACCCTGTTTCTCTCCTTGATTAAAAGGAAAAGGGTTGATTTAAAGGTGACTATTTAAAGACAATTTTGATTTTGTACGTAGTATATAGATATGGATTTGTTGGGGTTGAAAGCTAATTAACAGATCATATCTTTTCTCATAATATATATCCAACAATTTAATGTGAAACAAATCATATCCACGCAATCGTGATATAATGATAGTACTCATGCCAAACATACAATAACAAAAGAATGAAAGAATAAATAACAAGAGAGGCTTACATGGTTTCACTTACTAGTGTAATAATATATTTACCCTTATTTTTTTGACTTATTTGCTTATTATTTTTCCTCACCGTAAATAAACTATTTTTAGTGTTTGGATTGAAAAAAAGAAAAATGCTTATGCATGACTTTTCCACACCACAAATCACTTGTTTTTGATAAGCTAATTTATTCTAACTTATTTGTCTAAATTACATTTTTACCCCCAACTCCTTTTTATCACGACATAAGTTGATAAACACTTTAAAAAATAAGCATACGTTGTTTTAAATAAGCAATCCCAAACACCCCCTAAAAACAGATTTTATTGAACTTTCTATCATAGTGCCCCCTAGTAATTTTTTGTAACAACCGGGTTTTTTTTTTGCAAGTATGAAAGTTTGGTGTTTATTGTGCAAAATGTGGAAGCTAAGTTAAGGGACTCTTTTGCAATTTATGAAAGGTATTTATTGACTCCAATCCCTAGGGCAGCCTCTAATTCTAAAATCAGTATTATTTTTGCTCCTTGTGTTTGGCGGCTAAGAGGAGACAAGGGAGAAAGAGCAAAAGTGGGAAATTCTTGATTAAGGAAGGGAATTGTTAACGTAATCTTCTAGAACTTCTTCTCCTGTTTATTGCAAGTTTCTTATTCTCTGTTGTCTAGAATTTGGGGCTGGAATCAGTAGGGTTTAATGGGTTCTTCACCTAATTAACCCTTAAGTTGAGCATTTTGGGTTTTGTTATCAATGTGTCGACTTTGGTGGTTTAAAAATGGAACTAATGGGTGTTTATGACTAGTGGATGAACCCTTATGCTTGTCTAATCGAGTTGTTGCCATAAAATAAGTTTTAATCACTTTTGGATTGCTATTTTTTGTCCAGTCCGTAGGTTTCCGGACGTCGCCCCGTCCGGACAGTAGTGTCCGGACAGTGGGGGGTTTCCGGGTGTTTTCATTGGTGTCCGGGTGGAAGGAGTTTCGGATAGGTTTTGGTGTCCGGATGGTTATGTCCAGGAAGGATTAGAGTCCGGGTAGTAGTGTCTGGAAATTGCTGAGTGTCTGGAGAGTCTAAGTGTCCGGAAAGTGCTAATTGTCCGGAAAGTCTAAGTGTCTGGAAAGTCCAATCTGATGGTATTCTTATGTCCATAGGTGTCCGATTTGTTTAGCTGAAGATATATTCAGGGTGTGCTCAATACTACCTAAGGTGAGTTCCCTAAATCCTCTTTACAACGTAAGATGTTAAATGCTTTTAACTGATTATGGTTCTTTACGAGCATGAAATGTTTACGAACTGATGTGCATGTTTTCCATGAAAATACTTATTTTATCTAAAAGAACTTTTGGGCATGATGAAATGAGAATTATGATTTATAAAGATTCTAAGTTGCATGTTTTATGAAATGTATGAGTATGCTATGTGGAGTGGGTTTGCACTGTGGGATCAGAGAGCCTCGGGATTCAAGGATCCCTTGGATATGTATGACAGGCCGGTAGGTTGGAATTCGTTTCCCTCCTATTCGGGTTGAGGGGGGTCTGCTTGGGCCCCGATACGAAGCGAGAGGGGAGTCTGCTGGGGGCCCCGATCGCGGAATGTTTATGTGATCCATTACACGGTGCAGTACCATGTTTGATGATATGTGAAGTTTTACGATTCATTTTATAAATGATTTCATATTGTTTATACATGTTGTTTTCGGAGGGAATTCACTAGACCTTTTGGTCTAACCCTCGCTTTTCAAAAACTAAACCATTTTCAGGTAAGCGTTCTGCGGGCTCTTCTAATAAGAACTAGGAGATAGCACAAGGAGGAAATTGGAGCTTAAAGCGACTCCAGAATTTTGATTATTACCTATAAATAGAGCTCTCGGCTGTGGATTAGAGACTTCCGCTGTCAAATTTTGTTTAGTATAGGTTATTGATGATTTAAAGACAAGTTTGTTTATGTAATTCGAATGGTTACTCTATGTTAATGCATGTTATGTTTTGGGACGTTACAAATGGTATCAGAGCCTTAGTTTAAGGGATTTAGGTGACCAGTCTGGCCTAAACTTAAACTGTAAGATGAGGAACACAGCCAAGACATAGGATTGCCTCTAGGAACGATCACTATAAATGCGCTTAGGAATAAGGTGCCAAGGACAAACGTGTAAGGTAAGTTTGGGATTACACCTGGCCAGTGTAATTACGAACTTACAGGTACATGTGCGTGCTTAAAATTACCTTATATAGCAAATTTGTTGTGTCATGTCTAGCAAAGGTTAATTGTTGTTCTCTTTCAGTTTAGCGCTATGGCTGGGAAGACTTTGAGGAGCAGGTCAGTACCTATTGTTTCAAGAAATCAAGATGAGGAGGTCCTGAATAATGGGCCGGTGGAACCTACGAGGGCGACTGTTACCCGTGGAAGGGGTAGGGGTCGTTGAAGGGGTCGGGGAAGAGCACCCCGCCGGGCCGCCACCCAAGTGGCCGGGGATGGGGGAAACCCGAACCGGAGAACGACCCGCGTGACTAGAAGGGCGAGGAGTGTGGAAGCCCCCGTCCACCAAGAAGACTCTCTTCAGGAGAGTTCAACTTCTGCAAGGAGGGTAACTCAGCCGAGGGGACGTGGTCGAGGCCGCAGATCTACTTTTGTCACCCGAGAGAATTTGGCTGCTGAGGTGGGTAAAATTCAGGAGACTTTGCAAGCTCTCCTGACTAAGCAGAATGAGTCAGCCTCGGGAAGCAAAGAAGCGAGTGAGAACAGGGAAAGTGTGGAACTGTCAAGCCCGATAGAGACTGGTACCGGAAGTCACTCGAAAATAGCCTCTCTGGTAGTGAATGAGTCAGCAGCTAAAGGGTGCAGTTACAAGGCCTTTGCCTCATGCAAGCCCCCTACTTTTAAGGGCGAGTGCGACCCTGTCTTGGCAATGAAATAGGTGAAAGAGATGGAGCTGGTATTCGATACGTGCAAATGCGCCGATGGAGATAGGGTGATGTTTGCCCTATCCATGTTGAAGTCTGATGCAGTTTATTGGTGGGATGTTGAGACTGGGGGAAAGGGTTCGGCAATGGCTAAGGGGATGATGTGGGGAAACGTTTGTGGAAAGATTTAAAACACAGGTTTGTCCACTCGCAGCGGTGAAGATGTTGGGAACTGAAGATTTGCTAAGTATGGATAGTACTGCCAGAACAACTTTAATACTGCCAGAGCATAATTAATACTGCTAGAGTGAAGTTAGTACTGCTTGTCAAGATTAATACTGCTGAAGCAAGGTTAGTACTGCTGAGTCAAGTTAATGCTGCTGGAATGAATTAATGTTGCTGGAGAATATTAGTACTGCTCATGCTGAATGAAGTTAATACTGCTGATGTGATAAGTTTGGTATGCGAAGATATTGGAGATAAAGATGGAATGGATGAAGATATGCTTAAAGAAGATTCAGAAGATCAATTTATTTTTGATAGTTATCTTGTAATTATTGTGTATAAATATTTTTCAATAGATAGCTATTAACACAGTTTTTTGATTTCGTTTTAGAGAGAATTAACCTCAAGGTTTAGAATCCTACTTCTAGAGAAGTAGAAGTCATCTTGATTGAGCCTGTTCATCAAGATTGAGGTTTGGTTGTAAGCTTGTGAGTTGAATTAGTGAATACAAACAGCTGTGTGTTTTCTGATATATTGTTCTTTGATTGTGTGAATTAAAGTTCTATTCCGCAGATTCTCTAATTCTGAGTTCTAAGTATTATTAGTCTTGTTAAGATTCGATCCTGACAAGTGGTATCAGAGCTTGTGTTTCTTAGAATTCTACAATTATTATGGACAATTCTATTGAATCAAATAGTACTCTTGTTTCTAAGGTTCCCATGCTCAGACCCAATGAGTTTGACATGTGGAAAATTAGAATCAAGCAGTATATTCTGCTTACTGATTATTCCATCTGGGATATCATAGAGAATGGTCCATGTGCTGAAGGAAGAATTGGACCAGATGGCAAAAGACCTCCTCCAAAGACTGATGCAGAGAGAAAAGTCAGACAAATAGAGATGAAGGCCTTAAGCACTCTGCTTTTGGCTATCCCCAATGAATATCAGCATCAATTTCATCACTGCACTGATGCTCAGATTCTGTGGAATGCATTGGAAAAGAGATTCACTGGCACCAAAAGCACCAAGAGGAATTAGAAGGCAATTCTCAAGCAGCAGTATGAAAACTTTACTTCTACTAAGAATGAGTCTATGACTCAAACTTTTGATAGATTTAATAAGCTGATTAGAGAATTGGCCACAGTAGGAGTCAAGATGGAGGCTGATGATGTTAACAGAAAGTTCTTAAGATCATTAGGTGAAGAGTGGACAATGTATATTGTGTCCTTCAGACAGAATGACCAATTAGAAGATAAAGAGTTTGATGATCTTTACAATGATCTTAGAGTCTTTGAAGCAGAGGTTGAAGCCAAAAAGAAGCCCTCTGGATATGTACATAATGCTTGGTATCAGACTGGAAGCTTCAACCAGAACAGAAACTCTGTTCAAGCTCTTGTCTCTCAACAAGGAATGGGATTTGATTGGAGTGATCAAGCAGAAGAGGCCATCCAAAATCAAGCACTTATGGCTGAAGTTTCAGATCTTCCCACTGAGGTAAAATCTAATCTCTATACTCAAGCTTGTATAGACACTGTTAAAAGGTATAGAGATCACAATCAGGGAATGTGTGATGACCTTAAGAGATTAGAAAAGGACAGAAAAGACTATGTAGTAATTGTTGAGAAGTTTGAAGAACAGATTGGGGCTTTTCAAGCCAATGAACTTCAACACTCCTATGATACAAACTACTGGAAATGGGAAAAGGATGGTCTAGAGTTCCAGCTTAGAGAATCCAGGGAAGAGTGTGAGAAACTAAAAGGAGAGCTTGAGAAAGTTAAACTTGATGTAGAAAAGTTTAATTGTGCCTCTAAAGTCATGGACAACATAATCAACTCTCAAATCCATAGTAAGTTGAAACCAGGCCTAAGGTACAATGCCACACCCCCACCCTACAACAACACCTACATCCCTCCTAAGTCAGACCTATTAGAAACTAAGGATAGGAAGGACTTACCTGAAGGAGCCACTGAAGTAGATCCATTAGATGAAGTAGTTGTTGAGGATAAGACTGAAAAAGAAGGATCTGATGAGGAATGTGTAAGTCCATGTGTTAAGAACAATGAGATGAAAAGGACTGGAAAGGGAAAGGGAGTTCATTATACACAGACCACTGTTGTGAACTCTAATACTTGTGAACATTGTTCTTGCAAGAAATCTCAAGAAAATAAGCCCCAAAAACATGATAAAAAGAGGGGAAATCAAAGAAATTGGAATAACCAGTGGGCACAAAAGCAAGGAGTTGATCTGCAAAGGATTAACAGACCAAAACCTTGTTTTATTTGTGGCAAATTAAATCATCTTGCCAAACACTGTTATTTCAATCCTATTAACCAAAAGAAAAGTTTTCAAAGAAGTTTTCAAAAATCTTCTGGTTATAGGAAGCCTGCAAGGAATAATGTGGCTAAGAAACAAGCTGAATCCAAAAGCCACATGAGAAACAGACTGAAAAGGAATGTGTCAATATGTGGGTCCCCAAAAGCACTAATGTTAGTACTGCTACCGCAGATAGTACTGCTGACAAGGATAGTGCTGCTAGAAGCAATACTACTGCCAATACTGCTGCTAGCAGCGTTAGTGCTGCTAACACTGTTAGTACTTCTTTTAAAGAGAATGCTGCTGCTAGCAGTGTTAGTGCTGCTAACTCTGTTAGTACCTCTTCTAAGAACAATACTACTGCTAGCAGTGTTAGTGCTGCTAACACTGTTAGTACTTCTTCTAAGGTTAATACTGCTTCTAGTTTTTGTGCTGCTAGACCAATCATATTGACAAAGTACTCCAGTACTGCAGTACCTAAGTTTGAAAATCTCATCAAAACCCAGTGCAAGTACTTTGATGAGCAAGGGAGACCCAAGACCACTTTGGCTTGGGTTCCCAATAAAAACTAACTGATTTATCTGATATGCAGGGCAACCAACAGCTCAAGGGGAAGAGCATCTGGCATGTTGATAGTGGTTGCTCCAGGCACATGACAGGTAACATGGCCTGCCTCAAGAATTTCAAAAGAATTGATGGAGGACATGTTGCTTTTGGGAATAATCCTGTAGGAGGTAAGATAAGTGGTAAAGGTGATGTATCAAAAGGAAAGATGACATTTGAGGATGTCTAGTATGTTGAGCAATTGAGATACAACTTGTTAAGTACATATTTTCTACTGCCAATGTGTAGTTAATACTGCTTTGTAGTTAATACTGCTTTGTAGTTAATACTGTTTAGTAGTTAATACTGCTTAGTAGTTAATACTGCTTTGTAGTTAATACTGCTTAGTAGTTAATACTGCATGTGTAGTTAATACTGCTTTGTTGTTAATACTGCTTAGTAGTTAATACTGCTTGTGCAGTTAATACTGCTGTGTAGTTAATACTGCCTTGCAGTTAATACTGCTCACTCGTTAATACTGCTAAGTCGTTAATACTGCTTTTAAAGAAAATCAGGGCTAGTACTGCTATAAATACTCTTTCAGCCCGCCAAAGTTCATAACGACTCTTTGCATTCAATTTATCTATCTCTCGTTCTAACCTTTTCTCCCTAGAATCTCTGTGTTTTCTATCCAAATCCTCAGGAAGAATGACGACAATGGAGTTTGTCGATGAGCACAATGAGATTGCGATGCTTCAGAAGCCAAAGCAGGCCGCAGGATTTCATGATATTGTGGATTTTCTCAAGTCCACACACATCTCTCATGCCCTAACAGTGTGCCCAACCATATATATCGAGCATCAAAAGCAATTTTGGGAGAATGCCACTGTTATATTCGAAGATGGGCAGAAAATCATTCGAACAAGGGTTTGTGACAAACCCTTGAAGGTCACAGAGGAGGTTATTCGCATCACTCTTCACTTAGATGATGCCTCAGGTATCACCTATCTCTCTAATGATGAACTTTTCTCGACCTTACCAAGAATGGGGTATGAAGGTCCCATTGGAATTTTTAAATTCTACAAGTCAAAGTTTTTCACCCAATGGCGATTTCTTGTTCATACTCTTATGCACTGTATTTCAAAGAAAACAACTGGATGGAGTGAGTTTAGCAGTACCATTGCTTATGCCTTGGTCTGCTTAGCCACTGCCAGAAAGTTCAATTTTTCAGCAATGATTTTTAATGATCTTGTGGCAAACCTAGAATCCAAAAAGAGCTTTTACATGTATCCCAGGTTTGTCCAAGAAGTAATTAACCATGAATTGACGGATTTACCTCAGTCTGCTGATGTATATGTGCCAAAACCCCCTAAAGGGAAGGTTTTCTCAAATATGAGAAGAATTCCTAGGGACTCGGAAGGAGTTGACACACCATTGTTCTCTACAATGATGGTTGTGTCCCACACCACTGAAGGTATGGCATCAGGGTCAAGGCCCCCATTAGACACACCCACTGATGGCCAATCCCAACCTTCCATCACTAAAGAAATCCCAAAGTCCATTCTTTTAAGACCCACTACCAAAATCACCAAGAAGTTTGAAAGAAGAAAGGTACACAAGGTTCCTTCCCTTGGTGTATCTCCTAATAGCCCAAAGCCTACAAGCCCTCTATTGGAGCATTCTCCAATAGAGAATATCAAAAGGGTAACCACAGGGGTGTCTCCCAACCCCAAGAAGGTGCTCTCTAAGGAGAAGGATGAGCATGTGGGCTGCAAGGCTGCCACTACTTCTGCTAGCAAAGAGAAGGACAGTGGTAACATCACTAAGACCTTCCCCACGGCAACTCAGAATGTGAAAACATTCAGAGGACCCAGGCGCCAAGAAACCATGGGAGTAGGTTGTGCTTTTCCTAGGCAAGAGACGCCTACTAAAACTTCCAATGATCCTGTAAGGGAGGTAAACACTTCTAAACCAGGTGAGGATAGATATACTTATGAGGAATTGATGGAAACCATTGCCAACATCAACATTGATGTCATGAATCAGCAGAAGGAGATTGATGAGCTTAAGAAGGTGGTTCTTTATCAAAACACCAAGATATAGAAGAATAAGAAGATGATCACCAAGCTGCTGCAAAGAAGGAAGAAAGCTCAGTATGTTCTGAAAAGGAGAAGATCAACCACTGATGCTTCCAAAAAGGGGGAGTTAGAAACTGAACTAAACATGGAGGATGCAAAGGTTGAGGGGGAGAATGAGCATAAGGTTGAGGGGGAGGCTGAGTAGGTTGCAGAAGTTGCAAAGGAAGCAGAAAGTGAGAAAGCAGCAGTAACTGAAACTGCAGAAAATGAGAAGGAAGTAGTATCTGAGTTTCAAGCAGCAGAAACCACAGAAAAAGCAGTAGAAACAGTTAATGCTGCAGTATCTGAGATTGAAGCAGCAGTAGCTGAAATTATGAAGAGTCTTGTTGATGCAGCTGTATCTGAAAGTGAGAAGGAAGCAGTATCTGTATCTACAGTAACTAAATCTGAGATTGAAGCAGAGGTATTTGAGATTGTGAAGAATAGTGTTGAAGCAGCAGTATCAAAGATAGTAAAAGAAGCAGTAACAGATAGAGCAGCAGAAATGGTTAATGCTGCTAGTCAAAAAGCAGCAGAAACCATTCAAGCAGCAGAAATGGTTAATGTTGCTGAAAAACATAAGGCAGCAGAAACCATCCCTGAAGCGGCAGAAACAAAGGAAACAGCTGAAACCATTCCTGAAGCTGTTAAATCACTCAAAAGAACCAAGATGGTGTCAAACAAAAGACCAAGAACAAAGTCTATAGCTTCAAAGAAGAAAGTTGTAAAGAAGCCTAGGGTGGAACCCATTGTAAAAGAAGCAAAGGAGGAAGTTGTGAAAGAGAAAGCTGATCAAAAAGTTGCTGAAGAAGAAGTGGCAACTCCATCAGGTCAACCAAGCAATGTATAATCACAAACAAATGCTCAATGTGATATGTATATTACTGTGGTTGATACTAGTCCAATCAAAGTTAAACCATTAGCTTCTATGGCTCCTGAGATCATCTTCTGGGACACATTGAGAGATGGGAGAAAGGAGTACATTAGAATAAAAAGGGCAGATGGAAAGTATGAAGTCTGTTCTACTTGGGGAAGACTTATAAGGATGTGCTCTAGATCAGACTTGGAAGAGATGTTCAAGGTGGGAATGAAGCTTTATGGAAATATGCTGACTGAGAATGGAATGTCCATCACCAAAATGGTACTTGAATACTTGTGTCTAATGTTCAATACAGAAGCAGTTAAGTATTTGACAGAAAGGCAAATTCAAGCTGTTACCAACTGGATGCTTATTGAAAACTGTGGTGTGTATGTCATAACACTTGACTATGCATATCATGAGTATTATTTGGTGGATAAAATATACAAGCACAGCATGACAAGGTTGGATGGAATGCTAAAAGCTAAGTTGGTGTGTGACAAAGATTCTGAGATGGCAAGATACCTGGTAAGAAGGATCATCAATCAAAGTTTGGGATTGAATCCTGACTTGTGTGTTCAAGATTAAGTTTTGGAAGCATCATCATCTGAAGAACTTGACTTCTCTTTCTAAAAGTCAAGTTAGGGGGAGATTGTTGGGAACTGAAGATTTGCTAAGTATGGATAGTACTGCCAGAACAACTTTAATACTGCCAGAGCATAATTAATACTGCTAGAGTGAAGTTAGTACTGCTTGTCAAGATTAATACTGCTGAAGCAAGGTTAGTACTGCTGAGTCAAGTTAATGCTGCTGGAATGAATTAATGCTGCTGGAGAATATTAGTACTGCTCATGCTGAATGAAGTTAATACTGCTGATGTGATAAGTTTGGTATGCGAAGATATTGGAGATAAAGATGGAATGGATGAAGATATGCTTAAAGAAGATTCAGAAGATCAATTTATTTTTGATAGTTATCTTGTAATTATTGTGTATAAATATTTTTCAATAGATAGCTATTAACACAGTTTTTTGATTTCGTTTTAGAGAGAATTAACCTCAAGGTTTAGAATCCTACTTCTAGAGAAGTAGAAGTCGTCTTGATTGAGCCTGTTCATCAAGATTGAGGTTTGGTTGTAAGCTTGTGAGTTGAATTAGTGAATACAAACAGATGTGTGTTTTCTGATATATTGTTCTTTGATTGTGTGAATTAAAGTTCTATTCCGCAGATTCTTTAATTCTGAGTTCTAAGTATTATTAGTCTTGTTAAGATTCGATCCTGACAGAAGAAGCTAGAAAAATAGTTTTTGGGTTTGGAACAGAGGGAAATGTCGGTACGAGAGTATACTTCCAAGTTTATCGAAAAATCGCGTTTTGCAGATCTGTATGTACCAACCGAAGAACGTCGGGTAGACCGTTTCATTTATGGACTGAAGAGCAGCATTAGGGAACTATTTTTGACAATAAACCCCACTACCTTTTAGGCGGCCATCAATACCGCCGAGCTGATTGAGAAGGAAAAGAACCGCCAGACAACTGAGCAGGGTGGTGAGAAACGTAAATGGGTTGGGCCGAGTAATGACTCGAGGAAAGGGAAAGTGTTCCGACCAGAAACTCGTGCTAGCAAAGATTCAACTGGCAAACAGTGTAGTAAGTGTAACAAGACACACTGGGGAGAATGTATGGCCGGTTCCAATTCGTGCTACCGGTGTGGGTTGCCCGGTCATGTGTCAAAGGATTGTCCCAAGGGGAAATCATGTTACCAGTGTGGAGCTACGGTTCATGTGCGGTATGAATGCCCGCAATTGAAAAAGGGTGGGTCGGCTCAGTATGGAGAACGTCAGGGAGGAAAAGGCAGTGATAAGGGAGCAGAATCGACGCGTCCGAATGGACGTGCGTTCCGCATGACTGCGGAAGAGGCGAAGGAAGTTCTGGAAGTTGTGGCAGGTATGTTTCTAGTGAACTCTCTATGTGCCAAGGTGTTATTTGATTCGGGAGCGAATCGCTCTTTTGTATCACATGCTTTTATGAAATGTTTGGGGGTGAGGCCTAGACGTTTGGAGAGGGCACTAGAGGTGGAAACTGCCAATGATAATCTTGTCTATATTAAGGAGAGGGTAGATGATTGTGTCATAGATATAGAAGGGAGGTTGGTGTCTATGCAATTATATCCCATGGCAATGGGGGAGTTTGACGTAGTGTTGGGTATGGACTGGTTAGCCGCGAATGATGCGAATATCTTTTGCAACAAGAAGCTGGTCAGAGTTCGGTTACCTGATGGGGATTCCGTAGTGATCTATGGGAATCGCCGTGATAGAAAGACTAGTCTTATATCCATGATTAGGTCTACTAAGTGCTTGAGAAAGGGGTGTCAGGGATTCTTGGCGTACGTGTTGGACGCCAAGAAGGAGAAGCGTGGGGTGGGTGACGTGCGTGTAGTAAGTGAGTACCCGGAAGTATTTCCGGATGACTTGACAAGCCTACCTCCGGATCGTCAGATCGAGTTCAGAATTGATCTAATGCCTGGAGCTGGACCAATTGCCCGCACACCTTATAGGTTGGCGTCGTCCGAGATGAAGGAAATGATGACTCAGTTGCAGGAGTTGTTAGACAAGGGATTCGTTCGACCGAGTACATCTCCCTGGGAGCACCTGTGCTCTTCGTGAAGAAGAAGGACGGTACTATGCGAATGTGCATAGACTACCGAGAACTCAACAAGGTCACGATCAAGAACAAGTACCCTATACCGAGAATCGACGACCTGTTCGACCAGTTACAAGGAGCCAGTTACTTCTCTAAGATAGACTTGAGGCCGGATTATCACCAACTCAAGGTAAGGGAGGAGGACGTGTCGAAGACCGCTTTCAGGACCAGGTATGGACACTACGAATTTTTGGTCATGCCGTTCGGACTAACCAACGCCCCGGCAGCATTCATGGACCTAATTAATAGGGTATGCCAACCTTATTTAGACCAGTTCGTGATAGTGTTCATAGACGATATCCTGATATTTTCAAGGTCGGAAGAAGAGCACGAAAGTCACCTTCGGACAATTCTTGAGCTACTAAAGCAAGAGAAGTTGTATGCGAAGTTTTCTAAGTGCGAGTTTTGGCTAAGGGAAGTGCAGTTTCTCGGACACGTGGTGTCTGAGAAGGGAATCATGGTAGACCCGTCTAAGATCGAAGCCATCCGAGATTGGGAGTATCCTAAGAATCCGTCAGAAGTTCGAAGTTTCCTCGGACTGGCGGGATACTACCGGAAGTTCATCAAGGACTTTTCGCGTATCGCCACGCCACTAACTTCTTTAACCAAGAAGAATGTTAAGTTCACCTGGCTAGAGAAGCAAGAAGAAGCCTTTAAAAAGCTGAAGGAGATGTTGAGCAGCACTCCGGTGTTGTCGTTACCGGAAGGTTCTAATGACTTCGTGGTTTTCAGTGACGCATCGAAGCTCGGACTGGGTTGCGTACTCATGCAACGCAGAAAGGTGATCGCTTATGCCTCTCGGCAGTTAAAGGAACACGAGGTTCGATACCCCACTCACGATTTAGAATTGGCGGCAGTGGTTTTTGCTCTAAAGATTTGGCGACATTACCTTTATGGGACGAAGTGTCAGATCTTCACGGACCACAAAAGCTTATGTCATCTCTTCGATCAAAAAGAGTTGAATATGCGCCAAAGGAGATGGATTGAATTGTTGACCGACTACGACTGTAAGATCGAATATCATCCGGGTAAGGCAAACGTAGTGGCGGACGCTTTGAACCGTAAGGAAAGAAGTGAGACCCCCAGTATTGTGGCCATGAGGGCCGAGGTGACGTTCAATTTGTTGAAGGAGATAAAGAAATGCCGGGATGAAGCGCTCGGAGGGGAAAATCTCAAAAAGGAGAGGATGGTGGGACAAACGTCCTCGTTAATGGAAGATGGTCGAGGGGTGAAGTGTCTTGGTGGGAGGATCTGGGTCCCGAAACTCGGGGAGCTCAGAGGAAATTTTTTAGAAGAAGCCCACAAATCAAAGTACACAATTCACCCTGGGACTAACAAGATGTACGGAGATCTACGTCGAGACTACTGGTGGCCTGGAATGAAGAAGGATATAGCTCATTTTGTGGGGACCTGTATGACGTGTTCGCGTGTAAAGATTGAACACCAACGACCCTACGGAAAGCTTCAATCCTTAGAGATCCCTATGTGGAAGTGGGACCAAATTACGATGGACTTCGTAACCCATTTGCCTAAGACCCCAAAGGGTTATGACGCCATATGGGTGATCGTGGACCGACTCACGAAATCAGCACACTTCCTGCCCATACGAGAGTCTTACTCGTTGGAACGATTAGCAAAGTTGTATATCGACGAGATCGTAACCCGCCATGGTGTGCCATCGTCGATAGTATCTGACCGAGATAGCAGGTTTACCTCCACGTTTTGGAGGAGTTTCCAAAGAGAAATGGGATCACAGATTAAGATGAGTACCGCTTATCATCCTCAGACCGACGGTCAGAGTGAGCGAACGATCCAAACGTTGGAAGACATGTTGAGAGCGTGTGCTTTAGACTTCCAAGGCTCTTGGGAAAAGCATCTACCATTGATCGAGTTCGCTTACAATAACAGCTATCACTCGAGCATCAAGTCAGCGCCGTTTGAGGCACTCTATGGTAGGAAATGTCGGACGCCTTTGTGTTGGAATGAGGTCGAAGAAAGACAATTAGCCGGGCCAGAGTTAGTGCAACTGACTTCAGACAAGATAGTCCAAGTGCGTGAAAGACTGAAGGCCGCTCGCGGCCGACAGAAGAGCTATGCGGATAAGAGACGGAAAGACATAGAATTCCAGGTCGGAGACCATGTTTTGCTAAAGGTGTCTCCTTGGAAGGAAGTGGTACGATTTGGGAAACGTGGGAAGCTAAGCCCACGTTACATCGGACCCTTCGAGATTACTGAACGAATTGGAGAAGTGGCGTATAGGTTGGACCTATCGGAAGAATTACGCAGCATCCACAATGCGTTTCATGTGTCTAATCTGAGGAAATGTCTAGCCGACGTGACCAAGGCGGTGCCGTTAAATGATATAAAGGTGGATGAGAAATTAAACTTCGTAGAGGAGCCCGAAGCTATCACAGATTTTAAAATGAGGAAGTCGCGGAACAAGGAAACCAGGCTGGTAAAGGTTCAATGGCGTCATCACAAAGGTCCAGAGGCGACTTGGGAGTTGGAGTCAGAGATGAAAGCAAGATACCCGCATCTTTTCTAGTAAGGAATTCCGGGGACGGAATTCTTTTAAGGGGGTGTGTTGTAACAACCGGGTTTTCTTTTGCAAGTATGAAAGTTTGGTGTTTATTGTGCAAAATGTGGAAGCTAAGTTAAGGGACTCTTTTGAAATTTATGAAAGGTATTTATTGACTCCAATCCCTAGGGCAGCCTCTAATTCTAGAATCAGTATTATTTTTGCTCCTTGTGTTTGGCGGCTAAGAGGAGACAAGGGAGAAAGAGAAAAAGTGGGAAATTCTTGATTAAGGAAGGGAATTGTTAAGGTAATCTTCTAGAACTTCTTCTCCGGTTTATTGCAAGTTTCTTATTCTCTGTTGTCTAGAATTTGGGGCTGGAATCAGTAGGGTTTAATGGGTTCTTCACCTAATTAACCCTTAAGTTGAGCATTTTGGGTTTTGTTATCAATGTGTCGATTTTGGTGGTTTAAAAATGGAACTAATGGGTGTTTATGACTAATGGATGAACCCTTATGCTTGTCTAATCGAGTTGTTTCTAGAAAATAAGTTTTAATCACTTTTGGATTGCTATTTTTCGTCCAGTCCGGACGTCGCCCCGTCCGGAAAGTAGTGTCCGGACAGTGGGGGGTTTCCGGGTGTTTTCATTGGTGTCCGGGTGGAAGGAGTTCCGGATAGGTTTTGGTGTCCGGATGGTTATGTCCGGGAAATATTAGAGTCCGGGTAGTAGTGTCCGGAAATTGCTAAATGTCTGGAAAGTCTAAGTGTCTGGAAAGTGCTAACTGTCCAGAAAGTCTAAGTGTCCGGAAAGTTCAATCTGATGGTATTCTTATGTCCATAGGTGTCCGATTTGTTTAGCTGAAGATATATTCAGGGTGTGCTCAATACTACCTAAGGTGAGTTCCCTAAATCCTTTTTACGGCGTAAGATGTTAAATGCTTTTAACTGATTATGGTTCTTTACGAGCATGAAATGTTTACGAACTGATGTGCATGTTTTCCATGAAACTACTTATTTTATCTAAAAGAACTTTTGGGCATGATGAAATGAGAATTATGATTTACAAAGATTCTAAGTTGCATGTTTTATGAAATGTATGAGTATGCTATGTGGAGTCGGTCTGCACTGTGGGATCAGAGAGCCTCGGGATTCAAGGATCCCTTGGATATGTATGACAGGCTGGTAGGTTGGAATTCGTTTCCCTCCTATTCGGGTAGAGGGGAGTCTGCTTGGGCCCCGATACGAGGCGAGAGGGGAGTCTGCCGGGGGCCCCGATCGCGGAATGTTTATGTGATCCATTACACGGTGTAGTACCATGTTTGATATATGTGAAGTTTTACGATGAATTTGATAAATGATTTCATATTGTTTATACATGTTGTTTCCGGAGGGAATTCACTAGACCTTTTGGTCTAACCCTCGCTTTTCAAAAACTAAACTATTTTCAGGTAAGCGTTCTGCGGGCTCTTCTAGTAAGAACTAGAAGATAGCACAAGGAGGAAATTGGAGCTTAAAGCGACTCCAGAATTTTGATTATTACCTATAAATAGAGCTCTCGACTGTGGATTAGAGACTTCCGCTGTCAAATTTTGTTTAGTATAGGTTATTGATGATTTAAAGACAAGTTTGTTTATGTAATTCGAATGCTTACTCTATGTTAATGCATGTTATGTTTTGGGACGTTACATATTTCGCCAGTGCCTCCACCAACCAATAAACCAAAGAAGGTATCTAGAAATCTACTAAAAACCCAAAAGTGTCTCTCGAAATCAACCAAAACTTAAAAAAGTCCCTCGAAACCGACCAATAATTTGAAAATCTCTTGAAATAAAAAAAAAACTTTAAAAATCCCTTGAAACCATGGAATTAGGCTTATAATACACCATGCAACTTTGCAGGCCTTTAATATTCGATCTACCACCTTAAGGTGTCTCCATTAGTCAAATCCGGGATCCGTCACCAATACACTAACGGTGCTCAATAAATACCCACAAGGAGAACATGAAACAAACATTATTACAACGAGAGAGCAATACATGAAATTAAACAAACGAGCAATACAAATACACTAACGATGCTCACTAAATACCTACTAGTGTGTTTTCTCGTAATAATTAATATATATATATAGAGAGAGAGAGAGAAAGAGAGAAATGTTCAAACGAGAACGCTAACTATTTATGAGAACACGAGAACGACCGCCCATGTACAAAATCACATGTGATTCACGTACAAAATCACATGTGATTTTACACTACCTGGATTTTCTACAAAATTACATGTGATTCACGTCCAGATTTAGATTTACAGGTAGTGTAAAATCACATGTGATTTTGTACGTGAATCACATGTGATTTTGTACATGGACGACCGTTCTCGTGTTCTCGTAAATAGTTAGCGTTCTCGTTTAAACCCACCTCTCTCTCTCTCTCTCTCTATATATATATATATATATATATATACACGACCCTCAAATATCTCACAGCTCAAAACTTTTCCTAGATCCAATTTCTTGGTTCAACGTATTAATTTAAACAACTTCATACACAACTTTTACGTGACTCAACATCTCGTCGATCCTATCCCAAAATGTTCAAGATCGACTTCGATTAATTCAAATGCGACATGGAGTTCACGAAAGCATGTCCCATGTAAAGTCTTCTGAATGCGACCATGTGGTTTGCCAAAACAAGTCACTTGCATCACAACTTCGAAACCAACTTACGTGACATAGGTAAAACTTGAGATATTTTTCTAAAAATAAAACTTTTCCAAACCATTAGCCCTTGTATGAATAAAGCCTTTTTAATATATACTCATAATGTATCTTTCGAAAGTATCTTTATCAAAATCAGGTTCATTCCTGACATTTTATAAGCCGTAGGTGAGATGTATATAAAAGGTATTCGATAAGTACGAAAAAAAATCTGCAATATATTCTTTCTATTATAAAAATAGGGAAATTAATTAAAATACCCAAAGTTTGACTTTGACTTTGACTTACCAAAATACCCACTTTCTAAATCATTGTACCAAAATACCCACTTTTTCCGTGACGGGGTCCGTGATCGCGGACCAGGGTGTAAAATTGAAAATTTGTGTCTGGCGATCGCAAGGAGTCCCGCGGTGCACATGATTTTTGATTGTTTTAATTTCATATTTATACTTTCAACCCCTATAATTATTTACTTAGTTTACTTTATACCTTTTTTTTACTTTCCTAATTTTAATTTTACACTTTCATCATATTAACACATATAATCGTTTATTAACTAAAATACGTTAAAAAATACGTTTTAATTTTAACAAGTTACACCATTGTAATCGTCTCTTCGATACCTTCGAAATGAGCCCAATATTGAATATTTTTTGATTTAATTGTTTTATTACATATCATATATAATACATAAAAATATTTTTAATATTTACAATTCATACCATTATAGTTAATTATTTGATTTATGGTACATTTCTTACTTTTTCAATTTTCGTTTTACACTCTTATCGCCTTAACATAATAATCATATATTAACTAATTGATTAAATCGTCAAATTATTTGGATTATATATATTTATCGAACTCCTTAACATATTTTAACGTAATTATGTATGTTAATGTGATATGTTAAAACGTATTTTTTAAAACGAATCACATTAACATACATAATTACGTTAAAAAATACGTTTTAACATATCACATTAACATACATAATTACGTTAAAATATGTTAAGAAGGTGTAAAACGAAAATTAAAAAAATAAGAGATGTACCATAAATTAAATAATTAACTATAATGTTATGAATTGTAAATATTAAAAATATTTTTATGTAGTATATATGATATATAATAAAATAATTAAATCAAAAAATATTCAATATTAGGCTCATTTCGAAGGTATCGAATAGACGATTACAATGGTGTAACTTTGTAACACCCCAAAATCCGGGCCAAATTGAACCTCAAGTTACAACAGGTTATGACAATAAAAACTACAACTTATATAGATAGCAAAGGAATTAACCATCAAGAGCGTATTTACAATACAGGATACTTCGAACAACCTATCAATCTAATCATGATACTATGTTAGTCCCATTTTAACAAGGCAACGATTCATATATTGATAGATTGGTAACAAGAAGATAGATAATGATAGTGGTGTATTATTCAAGATGAAAGCAACCTAGAGAGAGAATGGATCTCTCTCTAGAACACACACTACACCAAGGAGGCTACATTGCAATGACAAAACTTAACCCTAATTACACACACTAAACATTATATACCCCTTGTTACATAGTTAAGCCCAAGCCCATTACACTATATCCAAGCCCATATTACTATTAATTACCCCTTTACAAAACTATCTTATAATTAGGACATTTTGTGTCCTAACATACTATAATCAGATTAATTGAGTTATCTAAGCTATCCTTCAAAAATCTTCTCTTTGTTAATTGCCACTTCTGCTATTCCAAAAACACTCGTCCCACAACCCTTTATTTGCCTGAGCCTGAACCTGGTAAGAAAACATCATATGAAACGATTAGGCCAACGCCTAGTGAGAACATTCGTGTAACACCCCGCTTACCACGACACAATATTGTCCGCTTTGCCCCACTGGCTCACGGCTTTGTTCTTGGCGACCTGGCAAGAACTTCCCAGGGGGTCACCCATCCTGGTACTACTCCCACCCAAGCACGCTTAACCACAGAGTTCCCAAGGAACCCTCATGCTTGTGGCCCCAAAACGCGTTTTGGGGCCACAAGCATGCGGGTTCCTTGGGAACTCTGTGGTTAAGCGTGCTTGGGTGGGAGTAGTACCAGGATGGGTGACCTCCTGGGAAGTCCTTGCGAAGTCCTTGCCAGGTCGCCAAGAACAAAGCCGTGAGCCAGTGGGGCAAAGCGGACAATATTGTGTTGTGGTAAGCGGGGTGTTACAAATGGTATCAGAGCCACTCTTGTGCCGTTCGGGATGGTGGGGCAAACCTCATCGAGGACGATGAGTCCCTAAGGGGGGGTGTGTGTAACACCTTAGGCATATCCCACATCGGCCGTGGACAGGAGAGATGCTGGGTATATTAGTAAACCTTGGCCTTACCAGACACAACGCGTTTTGGGGCCACAAGCATGCGGGTTCCTTGGGAACTCTATGGTTAAGCGTGCTTGGGTGGGAGTAGTACCAGGATGGGTGACCTCCTAGGAAGTCCTTGCGAAGTCCTTGCCAGGTCGCCAAGAACAAAGCCGTGAGCCAGTGGGGCAAAGCGGACAATATTGTGTCGTGGTAAGCGGGGTGTTACAAATGGTATCAGAGCCACTCCTGTGCCGTTCGGGATGGTGGGGCAAACCTCATCGAGGACGATGAGTCCCTAAGGGGGGGTGTGTGTAACACCTTAGGCATATCCCACATCGGCCGTGGACAGGAGAGATGCTGGATATATTAGTAAACCTTGGCCTTACCAGACACAACGCGTTTTGGGGCCACAAGCATGCGGGTTCCTTGGGAACTCTGTGGTTAAGCGTGCTTGGGTGGGAGTAGTACCAGGATGGGTGACCTCCTGGGAAGTCCTTGCGAAGTCCTTGCCAGGTCGCCAAGAACAAAGCCGTGAGCCAGTGGGGCAAAGCGGACAATATTGTGTTGTGGTAAGCGGGGTGTTACAAATGGTATCAGAGCCACTCTTGTGCCGTTCGGGATGGTGGGGCAAACCTCATCGAGGACGATGAGTCCCTAAGGGGGGGTGTGTGTAACACCTTAGGCATATCCCACATCGGCCGTGGACAGGAGAGATGCTGGGTATATTAGTAAACCTTGGCCTTACCAGACACAACGCGTTTTGGGGCCACAAGCATGTGGGTTCCTTGGGAACTCTATGGTTAAGCGTGCTTGGGTGGGAGTAGTACCAGGATGGGTGACCTCCTAGGAAGTCCTTGCGAAGTCCTTGCCAGGTCGCCAAGAACAAAGCCGTGAGCCAGTGGGGCAAAGCGGACAATATTGTGTCGTGGTAAGCGGGGTGTTACAATTCGTTTCAATAATAACATTTGCAAAATCAATGTGAACAAGTTATAACAAACCTGGTTACTCCTTTTTCTTACCGTACGTGTAACTCTATTCCATTACACTGTTTCATCCAATACCGTGAATATGACTGACAGTAATTCCATCAGCATATCATACCGCAGAGCCACACTACGAATCTTCTCAGATTCTAGATCAATGCTCTCCACCAATAAATCGCGATTACACACGCCCATTTATTAGTAAGGAAGCAGAGATTACAAGTACTTATGTCAACCTCACTCTCTTCCTTAGAAATCAGGAATAACGATTAATACCACACGCCTATTCCATGATTTCCCACACACACTGGAATAACGATTAAACGAGTAATACCACACGCCTATTCCATGTGATTACCAAACTTTAGTGCCTATGGATCCATTACACTTAACACATTCCTGCCTAGCATCATACTAGCGCAGTCAATAAACCTAACATACTACTATTTAAAAGTACATATGTTCAAGTAACATAAGATATATGTCAATTCTTAAATCACACCTTTCCACGATTAACGAAACTATACTTTCCAATTTCTAGAATAGTACAGATAATACAAAGTCTCTGGATACCTTAACTATTATATTCTTAAGTTCATATCCAAGATCTATTACCAAAATCTGTAAACTGACTCTTTTTATCCAACTCCTGGTATCCCCAACTCCCGGTAGTCAACACATGTACCGGGACTTCACCGGAACTCATAAGTACCGGGATTTACCTCTACCGGGACTTCCAACTTCCGGTACTTTTGATCATATCGGGACTGCACCAGGACAAATCAGTACCAGGACATTTCAGTATCGGGACTTTCAGTACCGGGACTTTCGTACAGTTTATTTCTAACAAGTCCACAAATCGACTTAACTTGTGAAATCAGTTCAATCTATGTATTCCATTCAGTCCTCAATCAATTTATACAGCTATATTAAGGTTAGTATAACTTAAAAACACTGATTTGTACAACGAATCGAATGAACTCACCTTATGCTTTGTGAAACCGACTTTCTGAACAAAATAAGACTTCAGTCTCTTGAATATGATTCTGCAATTCAAACCCAAAGTACAGATTCATTCATAAACTGACATCTAAATCGAATTTCTCCAATATTACAATCGATTCTTACCGAAAGAAATCAATTTCTCGATTTCTTTTGTTCTCCTTCTTTCTCTCTGTCTTTTCTCTGTGTTGTCGACTCAAACAAACATGAATGAGATACTTTCTCATTCTCAGTCTTTATCCACACACACAATTTAGGAAATGACCAAACATACCCCTAAGTTTAATCTTTCCAAAAGTTACACAAAACTTTCATCTTTTGCATTTCAACCTTAAATTGGATTATAAAACTTCCATACAATCCCAAGGTTACAACAAATACGAAAACATCCCAATTCTTATTAAAATACTAATAACGAAAATTTAGGATGTTACAAACTTGTTAAAGTTAAAACGTATTTTTTTAACGTGTTTTAGTTAATAAACGATTATATGTGTTAATATGATGAATGTGTAAAATTAAAATTAGGAAAGTAAAAGATATAAAGTAAACTAAGTAAATAATTATAGGGGTTGAAAGTGTAAATATGAAATCAAAATAATCAAAAATCACGTGCACCGCGGGACTCCTCTGCGATCGCGGGAGACAAATTTTCAATTTTACACCCTTGTCCGCGATCACGGACCCCATCACGGAAAAAGGGTATTTTGGTAAAATGGTTTAGAAAGTGGGTATTTTGGTAAGTCAAAGTTAAACTTTGGGTATTTTAATTAATTTCCCTAAAAAATAACACTGAATTCAAGAAAATACTATAATTCATATAAAACCATTTTTCCGAGTATTCCTAGACGCAAAATCAATAAATAGTTATTTCTAATTTAATATCATGCACACCATTTTTACAACATAGGGTCCTTAATCCGTTCCACCATCAAGACATCCTATTATATGCATTTAGATTGACAAGTTGACTAGTTAGGGTAACACTTTATGTAAATCAATATAAATCATGTTAATGTTTTTCATCACCATTTAAAACTTTTAAGGTTAAAACAAAGAAGAAAGATGAGTGTTCTACTTAATTTGTGTTTACTTGAGTCCTTGTGTCAAGAAGAAAGTTTGGAGAAATATTGTGAATAAAAGAATCTGATAGTGAGGAAGATGAAACAGAACTTGAGGGATTAGAAGACCCACAAGTATTTGAGATTTTAGAAAGTGGGGATAGAAAACCCTAAACCTTAAAACCTAAAACTCTAAACCCTAAACCCTAACCCCTAACCCCTAAGCTCTAAACATGTTTAAACCAGTTACATTCAGGAATACGTAGGCCTACATTACAAACTCATCATTTCAAACTCAAGACAATAATGTTTCACATGATAAAAACCAATGGCCTGGTTTGGCAGCTGATGATCCTCATTCTCATCTGAGATCTTTTCATGGAAATTACAAATTCTTTTATGATTCCTGGTGTATCAGACGTTGCTCTAAAACTAAAACTTTTTTCACACTCACTAAGAGACAGAGCAATGTCTTGGTACAACTTTGAAACCAGATTCAATAACAACATGGAACCAAATGGCAGAAAAAATTTTAAAAAATATTTTCCACCCATGAAGAATGCTAAGTCAAGAATGATATCTGCACTTTTAAACAAATGGACAATGAGGCAGTTCCTGATGCATGGGATATGTATAAAGAGTTGTTAAAAAAATGCCCACATCATGACATTCAATACTGCATTCACCTTAAAACCTTCACAGTGGTTTAGACATCACTGCTAAACAAATGCTCGATGCTACTGCAAATTGATCTTTTACAGCTTGTACCTACAATGAAGGATACGAAATCCTTGAAAGATTTCTAATAACAATGGTCAATGGGCTGATCTACGTGCACAACCACCTAGAAAGACAACAGGGGTACAGGACACAGATGCATATTCATCATTAACTTCACAGCTTGTTGACATGTCTTCTCTAATAAAAAATCTCAGTGTTGTGAAAGTCAATACTGGTACATCTACCCCTACTGTAAACTCTATACACGACACCTATTGTGGTGATGGTCACAATTTTGAACATTGTCTTGGAAATCGTAAACAAATATATTATGTCCAAAATAATAAGAGTGGACCTTTTTCTCAAACTTACTACCTAGAATGGAGAAATCATTCAAATTTATCTTGGCATAGTCCCACTCTTAATCCACCACCACAAAAAAAGGACGGTCCAATTTTCAAGGACGGCCTAATATTCAACAGTAGTCTCATCACCAATCTCAGAACAACCAACATGCAAATTTTCAAAATCACCAACCTTCTTTCCAAAAATCCAATCACCAACCTGAATCATCTACTTCTTTGAAAGCATGATGAAAGGGTTCATCACCCAAACTCTGACATCAATTAAAAACCTTGAGACACAAATGGGTCAAATGACCTTGGAAATAAGGAAAAGCCTGCATGATCTCTTCCTAGTGAGAAAGAGATACCTCAAATAGCTGGAAAAGAGCATGTCAAGGCTGTCACACTGAGAAGTGGAAATTTTTTACTAGATGACATACAAAATCATTTGAAAAAGTCAGACAAAGCAGAGCCCGAAAATAAAAGCACATCTTCAGACTCTGCTCAGTCCAGTGGAATCATTGGGGCTAAAAATACTGTTATGCCTGTTGACACCACCACTATTCCACAAAAGTCAGACTCTCCACTATTATTCCCCTGATGTTAATGTTTTTCATCACCATTTTAAACTTTTAGGGTTAAAACAAACTTTTTCTGAACCATCAATCTTTGAATGAAAAGGAGAGTACTTAAGATTCAATTTAGGTAATAAAGAGTCAATAATGTATGGAAAATGTAGTTTTCAGATGAAAAGATAGGTATAAGTTGGATTGTCTCATATGGCTGCTTTTTTTTCAAAAAGTAGGAGTTTTCTTAGTTAATAACAAAAAAATCTACAATATTTTAAATACAAAATAGAATTCATGTGGATGGAATAATCAAAAGAGTTGGTGGGAAATGAATGACGAAGAATATATCAAAGTTTTCTACACAAGTAGTTTTGTACTTTGGTAATAGATAAAAATGAACTACTATACACTAAAAAAATATGAGCCCCTATTTCTCGTTTGGGAACTGGGCGCACGCCCAGCTCGCCCTCCTCTAGGGGACGACCTTAACTAAAATGAAAACCGAAATAGAGTATATCAAAAACTAAACGGCCAAAACACCTAAAAGGCCTTAACAACTACATAAACGGCCAAAACTACAAGTAATTAATGTG
This sequence comes from Saussurea involucrata, assembly GCA_033807775.1. Taxonomy (NCBI): domain Eukaryota; kingdom Viridiplantae; phylum Streptophyta; class Magnoliopsida; order Asterales; family Asteraceae; genus Saussurea; species Saussurea involucrata. The sequence continues at coordinate 176,851,230 of CM066322.1, forward strand.
AATTGACTACTGGCAAAGCATGAAAGAAACAAGTCCACAATTCATATCTTTATAATCGAGCCATAGTTCCCATTTCTAGTGCACAACACATATTTTCTATCGAAAACTAATCTTTGATTTATCTTGTTCTGATTTTTATTACTAAACAGCACAAGAACTTTCTCCATTCGTTTTCACGATGCATCTTCCGGTTGTTAAGGCGATTCTTTTTTCTATATATGCTTTTACTGAATTATGCAGCAGCGAAAAAACAACAAATCTGCCAAAAAATGTCTCAGTATCAACGTTCATAGCGTTCGGAGACTCCTTCGTTGATCAAGGGAATAATAACTATATCAAGACTTTGCTCAAGGCTGATTTCCCTCCTTATGGAAAAGATTTTATGGGTGGCAAACCAACAGGAAGGTTCTCCAATGGGAAAACAATAGCTGATATTTTGGGTACAATTTTTTGATACATTTCACCCAACTATTTAATTGATCTATACAAATCTCACCTCCTTCAAAGTTTACTGACATGCCCCACACAAACTTTAGGTCTTTCAATCAGCAAAGATATATATATAAATATAGCATATATAGCTGGTTCTTTGAAGGCATTTATTTTGCATTTATCATGTTTGTCTTTGTCAACTTGTTTTTTCATGCTGAATTTGAGCATTTCCGGTGTGTCTAGCTCGTGAACACTACAAAATAAATGATTTTTACCCACAAAATATACCCAGGAAAATTTCCGTCGGTGATTACCCACGGATCACCCAAAAAAACACTAATGGTTCAATAGATCCGATGTTTTTCTAGAATTTATCCATGGACCACCAACAAAATCTCTGGGTAATCTGTCACTGATTTACATTACCCACAAAAAATTTACCCACCAACTTTTGTGACGGTTTTGTGACAAATCAACCTTTAGTGACCGATTTTCCTGGGAAAAGTTCGTACGCAAAAGTCTTTCGTGTAGCAGTGGAAGAACCAAGTATGAAGAAGATCAAAATAATAAGTGATAAAGAACAAACACTACAAGACAGGATTTGAAGTATCTGAGTCCTGTAGGCGATAGCACATGCATATCATAGTTTCTAATCATTTAGACTAACATAATGCAATTATTGTTTGATATCAAATTCAAAGCCGATGCACTAGGAGTGAAGGAGTATCTTCCAGCATATCTAGACCCTTCCCTACAAGTGAACGATCTTCTATCAGGTGTAAGTTTTGCTTCGGGTGGCACCGGCTATGATCCATTAACACCCAAACTCTCGGTATGTGTCCATATCCTGATTCTAGAACTCTTTCCTTCCTACCCTTTTCATTAATTAGTAGATGAAAACATTCCATGTGTACGCGAGTGTGCATTTATGTTGCTAATTTGTTGTTTTTTTTTGGCATACAACGATTAGTCTGTTATACCACTATCAGTGCAATTGGACAACTTCAAACAATATATTGGGGAGCTCAAGAAGAACATTGGGGAAGAAGCTGCCCATAATTTAATCACCAAAAGTGTGTTTTTGGTAGTAGGAAGCACCAACGATCTGGTTGTAAACTACTTTACGCTTCCCATCAGAAGACTCCAATATGATGTCCCTGCTTATGATAACAAGCTGGTAAAATTAGCCTTGAACTTTGTACAGGTATTCATTCTCTCTTAGTTCTCTATGATCTATTTACAAGATAGAAAATAAATACTAGCAGTTGATTGCTGCAAATAAAGATTTTAAAGAACATGTACATGTGTATTGTGATATCCCAAGATACACAAGAAACGCGTATCTTGTGTATCTTATTGTGGAAAAATCCTTCTGTTGGGTTTTTGGCTAAAAACTCGATTGTGTGGAGAAGTTATCCTAGTGACTGTTTTAGATCCTTGTAATGTCGTTTGCTATATGCTAGCGGCTTGCTAGTTTTTATGAATTCGTTGGTTACTGTTAAAAAAACACACACACACACACACAAGAAACGCGTATACATGTTGTATCACATTATGCAAAATAGTATCACTAAGACATTAAATATTACACGCACATAAACTGCAAAGAGTCATCTTGAATGAGATTCCTTAAAGATGTTTTGAAAATTCGTTGTAGGAAATATACAAACTCGGAGCAAGAAAGATAGCTGTGTTTGGCGCACCCCCAATTGGCTGTACTCCCATAGTCAGAACGACAGCTGGAGGTGCTTTCAGAAGGTGCCAAGACAAGGAAAATAAGGCAGCACAACTGTTCAACAGCATGCTAAAACAACAGCTCCAAGTTCTTGCAAGCACTCTTCCTCACTCCAGCCTTGCCTTTGTTGATATCTACAATCCTCTGATAACCATCATTGAAAACCCTAACCAATACGGTACTAATTCGTTATATACTTTTCTTATGAACAAAAGTTCGTAGATATTAGCTTCTAATTAAACTTAATTATGGTTATGAAGTTTCCTCTAAATCCTTTTATCTTACTGCTGAGTGCTCATTTTATCTCACAATGGTATAGTAAGTCATGATAATTAATTAATTAATAGTCATGCTTAGCTAGGTGTTCGTAAATAGTTTTGGTTTATCCATATCCTCATATCCACTAGTTCAATAAAAAAATCCACACACACACACATATATAAATAGTAAAAGGTTACAATCCCGTGCAACCCTAATCTAAACTATTTATTTAATCCATTCATCATGTAAACACCGGATTGATTACTAGATTGCATCAACGACTACTGGTTTCATGCAAATCTTATATGAAATGCTTAGTATTTTATTAAATACCATGTAATAAGTATTGTTTCATTAAAGTAACACCTTCATCCGATACATCACATGAAACGTCATATACATCAACATATTTTGCAAAAGTTCGACAAAATTTGACGAAATCAGGCAAATTCATTTAGAGAATTAATGAAAATCCAAATGCAATGGACGGTTTAGATAAAGGTTGCACGGAATGAAACTTTTTACTGGGTTGCAAAATAACCGTAGCCTATATATATATTTGGAGATTAAGGGGAAAACCTAAAAAAAATGAAAAACAAATATGTTACAAATTCTGCAATCTTGGCTATATTTTGCACGAACACATTTCAATTTTCTTTTTCTTTGTTGTTTTCCCTAGGCTTGGAAGTTACAGATAGAGGCTGTTGTGGAACCGGAACGATAGAGCTGAGTGGTTTATGTAACAAACTCAGCCCAACGTGCTACAATGACTCTAAATTCTTGTTCTGGGATAGTATCCACCCATCAGAAGAAGGAAATAAAATCTTGGCAAATCATATTCTACCAGATTTGGTGCATAGTTTGTTCTAAGATAATGCTGATTTCAGTGATGAGATGAATTGGTAGTATGGAGATAATGGACCTTGTTTTATGAATAAAAGCAATTTTGTTTGCTTTGCAATCCAGTTATATTTAAGCTTTGTTAGTCAACTAATGTATTTTAAATCCCCATGTTACTTTATGTGCATTTGGATCTTGGTTTCATATATATGCTCATTGAAATCTAGTTACTACTCCATGTATTTCTATAAATCTAGGATAGTCTTATAATGTTCATTGCTTATCCAGATGTTTCACAATGAATTGCTTGATTGATTCAATTAATGTAGTGAGTTCGGTTGGCATCCTCTTTGTTCCTCTCCCAACTAATTGGTTTCAAAGCATACTTTTAGTGAGTGAGTGAGTGACTGAGTAAAGAGTAAACACATATTGAAAAATAATGAGAAACGACGGAAAGGTAATGGGTGCGCCACAACCACTCATACCGGCCTTTCAAAAGAAAAGGGTACGAATTCAGGAGCATTGTCAGTTGCGGATCCAAGAATTTTTGTCTGCTGGGGCACTTTTAAGGTAGATTATAGGTCCGCAAAGTCGTCCGATTTGTTTTTGACCTAATTCCTCGTTTTCGATAGATTTTTGAAGTTTCTTGGTTGATTTTGAGGGAATTTAAAGTTTTTTTTGTTGATTTCGAAAGACTTTTCGGTTTTTTTGGTTGATTTCGAGACTTTTTGGGTTTTTTTGTTGATTTTGAGGTGCCTTTTTGCTTTTCTTTTTGTTGGTGAGAGCACAGGCAGAAAAACACCGGAGGAAACTATGATAGAACGTTAAAAAAATTCACTGAGGGAACTATGATAGAACGTTGAAAAAATTTGGGTTTTACTTTTTACTATTTTAATCGGGGCCATCCCCCACCTTTACTATTGATCATATGAGGACTCTAATTTGTTGAGATTGTTTGGCTAAATAAAATAAAGCTAAGCTTACTTGGGAGGTTAGTCCCATATTAGTAGAGCAACGAGATTGATAGAGGTTTCATGCCTATAAAAGGGTTCAAGGCTCGTGTTTAAAATCGTCTTAATAAAATACACTTTAAGTATATATTTTCTTTTTTCCTTGTTCTCTTGTTTTAGAACATAGAAAGGAATGAACTAAATCTTTAAAAGTGTATAGGTCTACGTCTAAAATAAAATTATTTTATTTTATTTATTTTAAAATCTTGGGTGTGTCGTTTGAAAGTTTATCTATGTTTTTATTTTAAAATTATTTTATTTTATTTATTTTAGAAAGATCTGCAAAGGAATATAATCACATTCACATCCTCGTCCGCAACGAGGATCCCCAAGGCAAATCGAGGATCTTTTTTCCGTTTATGTGGGATATTTTAAATCAAATGTGTTAAACACCACACTCGATCTAAAATGATTCATGTTTAAATCTCCCATATTTCCAAAATTTTGATTTTATAGAGTATCAACTATTTATATTATGAAAATCACAAATCATAAATCATACGTAATTGTTTGTTCAAATGTTTTCAGCTCTCCATGGTTTTTATCTAAAAAAATAAGACAAGTTAAAAAAAAGGGAATTTAATTAAAATACCTAAAGTTTGACTTTGACTTACCAAAATACTTTTTTTCTCGCTGATGTTACCAAAATACCAATTTTTTCCGCGGTGGGTCCCGCGATCGCGGGCTTGTGCCCACGTGGCACCCATGTTTGGGCAAAATGTCCCGCGGAGCCCCCCAACTATGGTCACGGTGACAAGTTTGGTCCCTGTCGGTTCGCGGTGGTTGCCCGCGATGGGCCCGCGATAAGCCAAAAAATTACATTCTTGTCCTTTTTTCACGTGTACTGTTTTTGTGTGTCTTTGGATGAAAATGAGACCTTAAATTTGCAAACACGGGTCAGTTTAAAAAAATACAAACTGGCCAAAAGAGAGTACACGTGAAAAAAGGACCAAAAATGTAATTTTTTTGGCCTATCGCGGGCAACCACCGCGGACCGACAGGGACCAAACTTGTCACCGCGGCCATAGTTGGGGGGCTCCGTGGGACATTTTGCCCAAACATGGGTGCCACGTGGGCACAAGCCTGCAATCGCGGGACCCACCGCGGAAAAAATCAGTATTTTGGTAACATCAGCGAGAAAAATGGTATTTTGGTAAGTCAAAGTCAAACTTTGGGTATTTTAATTAATTTCCCTAAAAAATGCATATACACCATGTAAAAAAAAGATATTATTAAACCTAGCTATGTATAAGTAATGCATTTAATAATAAATTGATAACATATTTAATATATTGGGACAGGGTGGGGCGGGGCGGAATCACATTACCCCGCCTCTTCCTATCCAAAATTTTCAACTTTTGGGATCCCCGTCCTATCCCTAGTTTTGCGGGACGAGGTGGGTACACCGGTTCCAGCATAACAGGTCTAATTTCCATGCCTATGCTCGACTTAGGAGTTAATTTACATAAATTTGCTTTTATAACAAAATAACAGGAATATAAAATGACCAAAATGTGTCTGGCTTAAATAGTTGTAGTAAATGGAGTTAGAGGCAACGACCTAATCCGTAAGAAAAATGAAACCATAATGATAATACATGTAAGGCCATCCGTACCCATGGGTTCAAACCTTTTGAACCCTCAATGCCACATCAGCTCCACATCAGCTTTCCACTTTGAACCCTCTTCAACCTTTTGAACCCTCTAATCCCGTACCCCAACCTTTTGAACCTTTTGAACCCACATGCCACATCATCTAATTTTTTAATAAAAAATCATAACATTCATAAAAATAAAAATAAAATTACAAAATAAAAATAAAATTACAAAATAAAATTAAAAATTACAAAATAAAATTAAAAATTACAAAATAAAATTAAAAATTACAAAATAAAATTAAAATTGCCAATTATGTTTTTGTCGAATTCTCTCTTTTCTCGCCAAAGTAACCTGCAAAGCAGCTCCCGTAAGGTGATCGTGCGGGGCAAGGAAAAACTCGCAGTCTTTTTCATATTGCCTTTCTAACTCGATTTCATACTTTTTTTGTTCGATATCACACTTTTTTTGTTCGAGTTCAAGTTTTTTCATTTTGTAATCAAACGTATCTTCAAATTTATTTCGCAAGTCACTTATGTCGGAGTGATAGCGGTTGTCGTCCGTACTACTCGTTGCTGCCTTTTTTCCCTTGTTTCTCCCGATGGGTCGTTCGACTTCAGCGTCTTCATCGGAAGTGTGGGTACGTTTTGAACCCCGGGATGTATTTGTCATAGTTGGAACCGTATTCCATTTTGGAGAAAATTTGAGGATATCCCAAACTTGTTGATGGTTGAAGGCCGCTTGATATTCATTTTCGTACCGGACGTGTGCCGCTTTTAAAATATCGGCTTCACTCGATCCGCTTGATCTACTATTATACAAGTTGTTGTAGATGGCGGCGAATTGTTGTACCTTTTTGTTTAAGTCTGAATATTTGGTGCTTAGTTGATGATGTGTTCTATATTTTTCACGACACATCAACGTATAAAACACATTCTCGATGCGACCCCAGAAGCTATCTATATTTATATAACAATAATAATAATTATGATAATAATAATAATAATAATAATAATAATAATAATAATAATAATATTAATAGTACCTCTGCTTTGTGCGTTACCGGTTTTTGGGTCCTCCGAAACGTCGATCCACGCCTTTGCTAAAGCCGTTTCCTCCTCTCTAGTCCACTGTTGTCGAGTGGCTCTTTTTTCAAACTTTTTCTTTTGTCGTGACGGGTTTGGGCTTGGTTGTCGATCCGGGGATGATTGTTGTGTGGAGATCGTATGTGGTGTTTCCGGAACAATCTCTTCAAGATTGATTGCGGTGTTGAAAGCGGGTTGAGGAAGTTCAAAATTTGGAGGCGCAAAACCTTGTAGGATCATGCCTTCACGAGACATTGGATGAATAGATTGTGGGAAACCAACGTTCGGGGCATATTGCGGATAATAAGGATTATATGGAGTTTGTTGCGGAAAATAAGGAGTTTGTTGAAATGGTTGGAAACCAACGTTTTGGGTTTCTTGCGGTGAACCCGAGCTCGTCGATCGGTTACTACGAGGTGTGGGTGGGGTGTTTGAATTCATGATGAGAGAATTTAGAGGATTGAGAGTGAAAAATGAGTTGAGAGAATTTAAAGGATTGAGAGAATTGGTGTGAAAAATGAATGAGATTTGAGGTTAATTTATAGGGTTTGGAAATATAGAAAAAATGACCGTTTGGATTTTTGAATTATTACCGTTTGGAATTAAAAAAAAATGAAAAAAAAAAAATTATATTCGGGTATGCGGGCTGGGGAACCCGAGCCTCGAGCCCGCGCCCCTTACCCGCTCGAACCCGCTTCATCCGTACCCGCTACCCGCCAACCCGCGTGGTGAACCCGAGCCCGAAGCCGCTCCGGTACGGAAGGCCTAACTATTTCATTTGGAGGACCAGATGCATAATTTGCATATACCCACGGGGACTGGATTTGTATTTTTCTCTGCTTTTGTAAGAGCAAACTACAATTTTGGTCCCTATGGTTTAGACTAATCTCCGAAAGTGGTCCATAGACTTCAATAACTATAATTATCGTCTCAACTGTTTAAATTTTGCTTTGGTCACTATTTCTTACTATTTTCCTTTAAAAAATATTATAAAATTATTTATGTTATATATATAATATATATTAACACATATAAGCACGCACACATTGCCGCCAACCCTCACCTCCGCTCTTTCGTTTCATACCGAGCACCGGTGGACCACCTCCACAGAACCACCACCACCACCAGAGTAGATGGACACCATGTCACCTCCACAGAACCACCACCACCATCCGAGATGGACACCATGTCACCTCTCTTTTCCCTCTCCTATGCACCTCCCACAACCCCTTCGATGCAGAAGTTCATCATGGCATCCATCTTAATTACTCCCTCAATCCGAAATTAGGTGTCCACATTTACTATTTTAATTTGTCCTAAAATAAGTGTATGCTTTCAAAATAAGTTTTCACTGTGGATATTTATTTTGGGACGGAGGGAGTAATAATTTTCATCCTTGTGATTTGCCGTCGCATCTAGCTCTAGATCAAAATCCATGTAACGACCCAGACTCCATCGCCGACATAACTCACTATCGCTTCCCCACTCCCCTTCCCCTTCCCTGGTCCAGGGGCGGACACATAAATTTTTTCATACGGTGACACCATATAATATAGACAAAAAATAATTTCAAAAACACGGTTTTATCGGAATGCATTCATCTTTTTACCAGTGTTTATTGTCTAATGTGTTTTTAACCTAATTCCACCGTTTCGAGGGATTTTTAATTTTTTTTTCTTAATTTCGAGAAATTTTCAAGTTTCTTTATCGAATTCGAGGAATTTTTTCCTTTTTTTGATTGATTTCAAGATTCTTTTTTTCGATTTTTTGGTTGATTTCAAGTGTTTTTTGTTTTGTTTTTTCGTTGATTACGAGGTAGGGTTGCACCTTCTTGAAGTTTCCAAAATAATATGGTAGCAACTTCCAAAACGATACGGTTGCACCTTTCACGTACCTAAAACTTTTGACCCTTCGCCGGAGAAATAATACGGTGGCACGTGCCACCAAATGCACCATGCTAGGTCCGCCCATGCCATGGTCACCGTTACAACACCTCCACCGACCACCGTTACAACCCACCTTCTCAGGGACACTTAGGGACAGCTCACCGTTATTGCTTCTAGTTTGGTGGTTCTATCGGAAACAACCCATAGGACCATCTTAAACTCGGACACCAAATAGGGACTTAATCACAGGGACCATCTTAAACCCAACACATCACAGGGACCATCTTTAAAAAGGAATTTGATCTTTCATTGATGTAGGAGATGTTATTGCAAAACTGATGTATCACTTTAGAAAAGATTTTGGTCTTGTACTGCATTGCTGGAAACGCCAGCCGGATTAATGGAGTGCAAAATTGCTTTTAAAGGTTCTTTCTTTGTACTCCTGCCAATACACCTTTGTCAGATGGCTCTCAAGAGTTTATTAGTTGCATTTTCCGTATATAAATATTATATATTTCAAAAAGAAGATTTTATGAGCAAATTCCAATTATCATAATCCCCATCGAACTTCGGGAATCAAGTTGTTTATCTCGGCCATGATGTTCATTCTACAACGACTAAATCGTGATCGTGGATTAACCGACACAAGGAAATCACATTTATTGTAAGGAAAGCCCTTGTTACATTCATCGGTCATTCTTTTATCTATGAAAACACTACAACTTTCGCACAAATGCGTTTTTACTAACTGCTCACAACAAACGGACTCCGCACTTTATACTTACCATTCGACCACGTAATCGCCCCAAAATTATCATTAGGCAAATCACCATTCGACGTAAAAGTCACTTGATACGTTACTTGTTGGTTGCTTTCCGTGAATTGCAACGTACTTGGTGTAACTTTCACCTCCAACCCCCTTGGTGTTTCCACCGATGCAGTATAAGTCGTTTCACCACCGTCAACATTTGTTACCGTTCTGTTTACTTGCTTGCTCTCTTTCCCACTAATTTTGGAAACCGCTATTGACGGGTAGTTCATATTGGACACGGAATCGTTGTTTGATTTTTCGGGGCAGGAAAAGTCGGGAGGAACTGTAGCCGAGATGAGTTTGATTGTATTTATGTCGTAGCCAACGCCACATAAAAATTGTAGATAGTGAATCGTTTCAGTTTCGTAAATGAGTCCTGGTTGTAACGGGCTTGACGTTACTTCCCCTGCACCGAAATCGTATGGCGTGGCAACCGAGCCAGAATTTGTTGTTATTGGCTTCTTCACGTTGTTCGTTTGACTTGCTGTAATTCAAAATTGCAGGATTCGATAAGTTAGTACAAATTTGTTAGCTGCTTAATGAGCTTAATGAGATTCAAAACTTATTCGGTCAGCTATACAAGACAATTTGGTAGTGGTTGAATGATATAGAAAGTGGGTTCTTCAATAAGCTATGCAGAAAACCAAGTTTTTTCCAAACATGGCCCTCCCAATAAAATATGCGTTCTTTTTATCTATGAAAAAGCCCTCCCAAACAAAAACCTTCCCAATGCTATAGACAAGATTAATCCACCCAGAAAACTTTATCGATAGGTTGTTTTTTTTAAAGGTGTCTTAGGCTATGCCTAGACTAATCCCTTGGCAAATTATAACTGCAAGACATGATTAAACTTAGCGGCCACAATTGCTGTGTACGTCTGGATTCGAACCCTGACCATAAGGATATTCCACCACATCCCCCATGGCCTTAACCACTACGCCAGAACCGTTGTGGTTGACTTAGGGGTTGTTTACTTACAACTTAATGAGCTTAATGGTCTGGACGGCTTATTCTCTTAGCCATACATGAGGGTTTCTTTACGGCTTCATTTTTAAGCTATTAAGCTAAAATGGAGCTTAATGGTCTAGACGGCTTATTCTCTTAGCCATACATGAGGGTTTCTCTATGGCTTAATCGTTAAGCTATTAAGCTAAAATGGTTATATGGAATAAGCAAGGACCTCTCACTTGTCCCCATTAAGCCATCCCAAACAAATTAATGCCAAAAATGCCAAGAAATAATCCAACCCCTCTCTCTTTGCCTCCCTCGGACAGATTTATACATATAGACAACTTTACCTGTAGAGGGCTTAATGTAAACAAAGTAAACAGTCCCTTAATAACAGGTGTAAGTTTGTGTAAAATTTCTAACCCGTTGTCATCATTGCTGACTTGATAGCGGACGGGCCCCAGTTAGGATTTTGAGCTTTTATCATCGCGGCGAGCCCGGAAACATGTGGGCAGGCCATAGAAGTTCCCGAAATTATATAGAAATGCGGAGGAGTCTTTCCCCCGAGTGTCACTACCGAGTCGTTTTCTGGCCATGAAGCGAGAATAGCCACACCTGGTGCCGCAACATCAGGCTGCAACGTAATCCCAATCACGAAACTCGTATAATTAGTAAATAATCCAATCATAAAAAATGGTATAATCATGCTTAGCCTCTACATAAAAGCTATATTTTTTTGAAAAAGTGTCCCAGGCTATGCCTAGACTAATCCCAGCAAATTGTGACAGCAAGAAATCTGCGCTGATAAACTCAGTGGTCACAATTATTGTGTATGCCTGAAATTGAACCCTGGGCAAATGGGATATTCCACCACACCTTGAGGGTCTCAACCACTGTGCCACAATCCTTGTGGTTCATAAAAGTGATACTTTGCATAACGTAAAAGTGTGCTTGCCTTGATTATGTCTTTTGAAGCAAATGAAGGGCCCCTAGCCGAGAAGTAGGGGACGATGGGGGCGGGTTTATATTCCGTCACCGATACCGTTGGTAGAATAGTTGCCATAGGATTGCTTCACATATCATGGATAGTGATAGATTAATAACAAGCTAATAACAATTAAGATACTTGCAAAAATTATGCTTAATCTTTGCACCTTGTGGCCTTGATATAAGATACAATCTTACTTCCATCATTCAGACTAACCGAAGCCATTGCAAATGATCCATAAGACGAAGCCACGGCTCTTGCTTCATCGCTAATTATAATCATCCCAATTGCCCCGATTAGCTTAATGAACGCTAGCTTTTCTTTTGCTGTATATATTCCGTCTTCATTCTCACAAAGAATAATGGATCCTTTAACTTTGTTTGCATCCAACGATCGTGGTATGCAATTCCTGAAGAACTCCGGCATTGTTAAGTTAGCGAAATTGAAAGCTTATAAATGTGAGAATACCTTTGAATGTTTTGTTTATAATTACCTCGCGTCACTTTCGTTATAACGGCTACTATTTTTTTTAACTGCGCTCCCGTAAAGCAATGGGTATACCGGAGATTTTTGGATGTTACCGAAGTTTATGCCTCCGCCCTTGAATTTGAGATAAAATCATATCGGTGAGTATTTGAAACTAAAATAAATTGTTGAATCCGAGTATGGATTAGATACGAACTATCAAAACCTGTATATATGTATGAAGCTTCCTTCTCTCTATAAGAGCTCTTTTAGAGAGAGATTCAAACGAGTTTTACATGTGCACACATAGTATCAGAGGTAGGGTCTATCGCGCTCTCTCTCTCTCTCCTCCTTTTGTAAAAGAAAAACTAAAAAATAACCCAAAAATACATTTTTTTTCAAAAATACATCAATGTCGGCTAATGTGGGCCAATTCTCATTTTGCATTTCTAAAAAAAATAGGTGGTTATTTTTGATAAAAAAAAAATTATTTATGGGTTATTTTTGTAGTTTTCTTTTACAAAAGGTTAGTTAAGTTAATAACCCATTCTAGCTAGGGGCATCTTCTAGCTAGCCTCCGTGTTTGAGGGGGCGTATTAGAGTCCCAGATCAACTAGACATGGACTATCAAAAGTTGTACATATGTAGGAACGTTCCTTCTCTATATAACATTTCTTTTAGAGAGAGGTTCAAAGGAATTTCACATATGAACAGAAAGATTATCGAATTGAGTACCTTTATCACGGTTTTGTCACCCAAGGTGATATCAGCCTGAAAATCCCGGTCTATTGAACTAGCTGCAACCGTTAGTATCCACGGAGCAACATTTACCGCCGTTTCCCTACCTGGGCCATCGTTTCCCGCAGAACACACCACCGTGATCCCCTTTTCGACTGCATGAAACGACCCGATGGCAATAGGGTCATTTTGGAAGTTTGGTCCGTATCCAGCCGATGCACCTAGAGATAGCGATAATACATCCACGCCATCTTTTATAGCATCATCAAATGCGGCCATTATGGCTGATCCCAGACAGCCCCTAACTCCACATACCTTATACATTGCAATCCTTGCACCAGGAAAACCTCCCTTGGCTGATCCCATCGCAAGCCCGTAATAAGACGCATTCGATACAGCGTTGCCAGCAGCCGTTGAAGCCACATGAGTCCCGTGGCCGTTCGTGTCCCTTGATGTGTTGAAATCACCTCCACTTTTGTAATACCTTGCTCCTATTATTTTCCTGATAACATTCATAATTAAGATATCATTTTTAAGATACAAATGAAATTAAAACAATGCATTACTTTTTGGGGTAAGATATTTACAAAAAGAAACAATCCCTCTTTTTTTGTGGGAGATACCGGGTTCGTTTGGTTTGGTTAATTGAATTATCTTTTATTTAACTGATTATTAGAAAATAAATGTTTTTAACATATTTTTAAACATTATTATATACAAATCCTACGAAATCCCTTGAACCTAGCCACCCCCTTGGGATTTCAAAATATAATGTTTGAGGGATTTCAAAGAAATCCTAGGATTTCAAATCCAGATAATCCTACAAACAAAACACAGGATTGGAATGGATATGAAATCCAAATCCCTCCAAATCTAATCCATTCCTGCAAACCAAACGGACCCTGAAGGTTTTTAGGTACCTATTACAGTTTTCGCTTGTGAAATCATCACTTTGCATACAAGTTCCTTTCCATTTCGACGGAATAGGACCAAAACCATCGTCGTTGAAACTCTTGGACTCTGGCCAAATACCTGTGTTACAATGTTCACAACACAAATTAATAAATGTAGAAGAAATTCAAACTAATCATGCTTCTCTTTTATGGAAACAATTGCTTTACTCTACCTTTTTGGGCCAGAAAAAAGGGAAGAAAATAAAAACTCTAGTTTCGAGTGAGATATACTGGGTTTATTTGGTTTGGTTATTTCAGAATGATAACTTTATAAGGTTTTCGACAACTACCTGTGTCCAAAACGCCTATGATGATATCTGAAGGTGCATTTGGAACGGAAGACTTGTACGTAAAGCTTGATCTGAAGTCGGTTTCCACTCCGGTTTGGTATTTTAGGAAATCCCATGAGCGAGTTGTGTGAAGCTTGAAGACGGGATCTGGAAAGACCGACACTACCCCTGGTTTTCGTGCAATATCTTGAGCCTCGGTCTTCGTTAAACGAGCAGCGAATCCCAAGAAGCCGTTTCGGTAGTCATGCACCACTGCATTCCTTTTCCTAGCTCAAGTTAGGTATGTTTCATTACTTCCATATGATTCAGTTATTTAGTAGTAGCAAGAAGCCAAAAAGAAATATATATATTTTTAAGGGAAATTAACCAAAATACCCTAAGTTTGAAAGTGACTTACCAAAATACCTCAAAATTTGAAAAGTTTACCAAAATGCCATAAATTTCCACGGTGAGATCCCTCTATAGCGGGCAGGGACTGAAAGTGAAAATTTTAGCAAGATTATTTACACTTCCAGTCCCCACCGCGGGCCATCGCAGACCTCGATCGCGGGCCGTCAGGGACTGAAAGTGTAAATATATTTTGCAAAAAATTTCACAGTTGGTCCCTGACCGCGATCACGGGCTCCATAACGCGGGAAAAAATGGCATTTTGGTAAACTTTTTATTTTTTAGGGTATTTTGGTAAGTCACTTTCAAACTTAGGGTATTTTGGTTAATTTCCCTATTTTTAATGTGTAACATTTTATATGGTATAAGAAGACATTGAGTTAATAAAGATGGGCCCACAAACTAAAAAACAAACATTGGATATTTGTGTGTGTGTTTGCACTCAAGCATCACCAACAAAATTTCTAAAACGGAGAAAATCGAGATTTTTGAGTTTTTTTTGCTCTAACAGAATCTCAAAATAAGAGGAGAGGGAAGAAAAAATCCTCGATAAATCTCCAAATTTAAATTTTGGAGGGGAAACAATATGTTGATTATTTTTTTTGACTTTTCTTAACCGATAAAGACATTCAAACCCGTGAAAAACTCAGTATCATTTCTCCAACCGGTTTGCTATGTAGAAGAATATTGTTTCACAGTTTGATTTCAACACTCAAAGACATCCCATCCATGGAATCAAACCCGATACTAATTGATCATTGTTTTCCGATATTATTATTCATGCTGAAATTTACAAATATTTAACTGATGTAATTCATGCCGAAATCTCCAAATATAGAAACTGTTATGAGTTAAATGTAAACTTTTTTTTAAAAATTTTTGACTTTTACTTCCTTATTTTAAAGAAATCATAAAGAAACTATTGTAGTTTAATGTAAAAATTTTAAAAGTTTTAACCTTTACTTCCCTATTTTAAAGAAAATCATAAAGAAAATGTTAGAGTAGAATGTAAATCTTTTAAAAGTTTTTAACTTTTACTTCCCTATTTTAAAGAAAACCTTTAGAGCTAAATGTAAATTTAAAAAAAATTAACTTTTACTTCTCTATTTTAAAGAAAATCATAAAGAAACCGTTAGAGCTAAATGTAAATTTCTTAAAAAATTTAACTTTTACTTCTTTATTTCAAAGAAAATCATAAAAAAACGTTAGAGTTAAATGTAAATTTCTTTAAAAATTAAACTTTTACTTCCCTATTTTAAAGAAAATCATAAAGAAACCGTTAGAGTTAAATGTAAATTTCTTTAAAAAGTTAACTTTTTTTTGAAGAAAAAAATTAACTTTTACTTTCCTATTTTAAAGAAAATTATAAAGAAACCATTAAAGCTAAATGTAAATTTCTTACAAAAATTAACTTTTACTTCCCTATTTCAAAGAAAATTATAAAGAAACCATTAGAAATAAATTTAAATTTCTTACAAAAAAATTAACTTTTACTTCCCTATTTCAAAGAAAATCATAAAGAAACCATTGGAGTTGAATGTAAATTTCTTAAAAAAATTAACTTTTACTTCCCTACTTTAAAGAAAATTATAAACAAACCGATAGAATTGAATGTAATTTTTTTTTTAAATTTAATTTTTATTTCCCTATTTTAAAGAAAGTTATAAAGAAACTGTTGGAGATACTCTTACCTTCTTACCAAGGAACTAAGAAGTTGATTATGGTTGTTCTTTGAAGTAGCAGCAGCACCCATATACACAATATAAACACCATTACTTTCTGCTTCAACTCCCTTACTTTCCCTTAACAATGACACTAAAAAGATTAAGCTACAAACAACATAAAGACCTTTCATGTTTTTGCCTTGTTGTTATGTTTCCCTTCTTCAATGCCACACACTCACACTCACATATATATAGATACAGAAACACATGTGCATATAGAGAGAGAAAGTAATGATGAGAGAGAAAGAGAGAAGCACTAAGAACATAGAGAATTTGAAGTGGGCATATGATCATAGCTAGGTAAGATTGTAAAGATTGATTTTGGTGGGTACATGCGCATGCGCATTGCTTAATGAGGTTAGCATCCCCATTGGGATGGTATATTGCTTTAAACCAAATTCTCTGAGAACCACTATATACCATCAATTATATTCTATTTTGCTTTCTTGAATAAAGAGAATGTGTTTTTTTTTACCTTATTATTAGTATATTCAAAGATTATAAAATAAATATTAATGTAGTTTGTAAGTTTTATGGTATTTGATAAAAATTGATACCCTTTTTTACACTGAAATAAGTGTAATGCTATATGCACAATTTTATGTCAGAATGAGGTCAAATGATGCATTAGGAATGTAAAAGGTAATTAGGTTTGATGTTGATAAGTAAATTAGTAGGTAAAGATGCATTTAATCCACCCTAAAATAATTAGATAGAAAGAACTAGGCAAAGGAGTTGTCATAAAAAAAGGAGTTTCTTTTAATGGATTATGATTTTTGAATTATCTAGCTATCTTTTTATTTTAGTGGATTATGATTTTTGCGGTTGCAATAATTGTTTTTAAATGCACATCCAATATCTTAGCTAAGGGGCTATTCGGTAAGGGCTTAATGGAATCATTTGAGAAGCTATACTTTTACAGGGTGGTTCGGTTATGGCTTAATGGCTCGGATGATGGCTTATTTGCTTAGTTAGTTGAGGGGTGTTGTATCTATTATAGACGGTTTGTTCTGTTGTTTGTTGTTTTTGAGATTGCGTATTGATTTGGATTTTGGATTTTGGATTATTTGGATGTTGGAAGGTTCAATTGATGTATGTTGTTGAGGAACATACACGTATGTTGTTGAGGAACATACACGGTTGTAACAATTGTAGTAAAATAGTCATATTTCTCATATTTCAGACTGTATATTTAGCATATAACCGTGCATCAATTTAGCCTAATTCATACAGATAAATAAAGTTTGCAGATAACTTAATCCATATTGGGTTTAATAAAATAACAACGAGACATCTGTAAACTGAAATTGTTATGGCTTCAAGGCTTTATGATAATAGGGTGTGTCTATTTTGTTTGTTTATCCTTGTCATCTAAATCAAATAATGTGAATGAGTAAAGATATTAAGTATTAACTTTTTTTTGAAGAAATTTTGGTAAATATGATTGTTAAAGATTTGGTGGTCATTTTTCTAAAGGGGATGTGTACTGTATTTGAGTTTGAGAGTGTATTGTTTTAAGTTTTTCCACCTCTAAAATATGCTTTATTTGGGTATGAAATGAAATAAAGATGTGGTTTGGTGGTTAGCTTAATCAGGCAATTTTCAAGTATACTGTAAAATGAAGGATTTGCAACGATTAGTTTATACCTAAGGAACGGTGCACTTCTATTAATATTAAAGGTTAGGCGAAAGACGTGTGATGGTAATTTGTAACGATGATTTTGTTTTCTTCACGTTAGGAAAAGACATTATAAGCAAGCAATGTCGGTTATTCTCTTATGAGGATGTAGCACATATAACAATATAACGAAAATGAATATTGTACGAAAAAACAAGAGTTCTATTCACTTTCGATTGCTTAAATAATCGCTATAGTTAAGTATTTCTATATTTTTAATCATTGTACTTTGTGCATATATGGTTGTACTTTTCATAATTGGATGTTTGTTGTTACTCATGTTTTCTTTAAACATTGGGACACTTCCATGTCTTGCTTTTTACTTTCTTAAAGGGTCATAGACATCATAATTTAAAGTCATGAAGTCCTAGGAGCCTTAAAAGGTAATTTTATCAAAGGGCATAATGTATTGAAATATAGGGGGTGTTTGGGATTGCTTATTTTTTGGACTTATTTGCTTGTTGTTTTTCTTCACCGTAAATACATCATTTTTAGTGTTTATATTTAAAAGTAGAAAAATGCTTATGACTTTTCTCCATCATAAATAAGTTGTTTTTGATAAGTTAATTCATTCCAACTTATTTGAAACTACTTATAACTTATTTGTTCAAATTACATTTTTACCTTCAACTCCTTTTTATCACGAGATAAGTTAATAAGCACTTTTAAAAATAAGCATAAGTTGTTTTAAATAAGCAATCCCAAACACCCCGATACTCCAACACCTTAAAGCCCAAAGTCATGTTAGATTTTGAATAACTTTGAATTTAACTTAAAATCACGATGAAAGTTATTGGTAACATATAATTTGAGACTTATAAAGAGCTCGTAAATCTCATTTTCTATCCATGTTGGACGAGTTGTTACATGTAATAAAAAATTGGTTTATTTTTTATGTTTGATAGTGAATTAAATTTGCCGATAAATATTACAAACTTTTTAAAGTTCGTTATATTAATTGATGGGGGTTCTGTTTGCAGATAATAAATGTTAAATATCTTGAGAATGTAAGAAGGGAATGTTTACATGTTAATTATTAAAAAAAATCCGAAAAATAAATAAATTTAAAGATATATGTGTAACATCCCATATTTCTTTTTTGTAGTATTTTGGAATGAAATGGGAATTTGGTGGCCAAAGTGTGGAAAAACGTAACTTTTGGACTAAGTAGCAAAAGCTGGAAATTTAAAAAGGGTAAAACCCTAAACCCTTCTCCATTCTTATGATATGAACGTATTGTGGAGGCTTGAGAGGGAATCAAAGAGAAAGAGGCTTAATTCTTCATTAGAGCTTGGTGCAAGGAGAATTCAAGGCTAGAAACTTCATCTCCTTCAAGGTATGAACTCTATTTCTTCTTCTTCATAGTTGGGTGTGTTGTTTTCTAGCTTGGGGTTTTGTAATCTTTGGGATTGTGATTTCTAATCAATGGAATAAGAAACAATTGATTTTGGGAGTGATTCCCTTAAGTTTTGGATCAGAACATTGAGAAATCTCTTCATATTTGTTAAGCAATCTCCATACTTGCTATGGTTTGAGTTTGAGCTTTTGGGTTTTGAATCATGAATCAATGGTTGGGTTTTGGTTGAGTTTCATTAGATTAAATGATGTTTTGATGTTTGGTAATTATGGGGAAAGGTTTAGAACATTCATTATTTCATTTTGGAGGCTTAAAATCGATTTGGGATGAGTTGGGGTTGAGAAAGGGTGAAATTTCGGACTGAACGTGGTGTGCAGAATTGAGAGGGACAAAACAAGTAGTTGCGCGGTTTGTCCCGCGGTTTGCAAACCGCGTGACAAGTGGCGCAAGCCCCTGTTTTGTGCACCTTCTTCGGTTCGCTTCGTGTTTCGGGTCTAGAATCGAGGCATCGTTTGGGGGTTTGTCTTAGGGGCTTAGTAGGGATGTTTTGGGATGTAATTAGATGGTTAACACCATTCTTATGACGTCCAAATTCAGGTGTTCGGTTTGAGCTAAAGTGTGTTCTGGAGCATGTGTCGATGTGCTAAGGCTAAGGTGAGTTCCCTTACCTTCTTTGTGTGAACGAAATGTTTTGCGAAAGGTTTTCATAACTGATTATGGTTACGAGCATGATGACATGATTAAACTTTTTGAAAGGTTTTATTGTACATGACATGGAAATGTTTACAGTTGCATGAAAGTTATTTATACGTTCATTTATACGTAAATGTTGATTGCATATGCTTGTGATGATGTTGTTATGTGGAGAGTCTGGTTGCACAGTGGGAAACTATTATTGATGCCCGAATGTCGTGCCTGGCTTTGTAAGGTGAATGTCGTGCCTGGCTTTGTAAGGTGAATGTCGTACCTGGCTTTGTAAGGTGAATGTCGTAACTGGCTTAGTAAGGTGATGAAAGTTGTGACCACTGTGTTATCCCCGTTATGTGGAGTCGAGCATTTAAACTGGATTTCCGATTATTTTATAACGGTTAAATGTTTAAACTACTGTTTATGTGGAACTGTTTTAAAGAGAGAATTCACTAGACCTCGTGGTCTAACCCCCGCTTTTCAAAAACTAAAACCATTTTCATGTGTTAGACGTGTATGGAGTTTCATCTGATGATGATGGAAGGTCGTGTCGTGGTAGAAGAGCTAGGGGCTAGTGAAGACTGATAGACTACCGTCGGGCTTCCTGTAGTATCTCGGTTGAGAAGGTGTTTCCGCTGCGAGTTTAGAGTAGAACTTATGTAAATTTCTTGTGTTGGGACTGTTTTTGGTTGTAATTTGGTTTAATATTATTACAAATGGTATCAGAGCCATAGTTTAAGGGATTTAGGTGACCGGATGGGCCTAAACTTAAACTGTGGAGTAGAGTGGGACACAACTGAGATATAGGAAGCCATTAGGAATGACCGTAATCATAGTGTTGGGAACTGAAGATATTTGCTAAGTATGGTTAGTACTGCCAGAACAACATTAGTACTGCCAGATCATTGTTAGTACTGTTGAGTCATTAATGCTGCTGGAACAAGATTAGTACTACTAGTCAAGTTAATGCTGCTGGACCAGATTAATGCTGCTGGAACAAGTTAATACTGCTGGAATGAGTTAATACTGCTAGAATGAATTAATGCTGCTGGTGAAGATTAATACTGCTCATGCTGAATGAAGTTAATACTGCTAAAGTGATAAGTTTGGGATGCGAATATATTGGAGATAAAGATGGAATAGATGAAGATATGCTTAAAGAAGATTCAGAAGATCAATCTATTTTTGATAGTTATCTTGTACTTATTGTGTATAAATAGTTGTTGATAGATAGCTATTAGAATAATCGTGACATACGTATACGTGAGATACAGAATTCGATTTTGCTTAGAGAGAATTAACCTCAAGGTTTAGAACCCTATTTCTAGAGAAGTAGAAGTCGTCTTGATTGAGCCTGTTCATCAAGATTGAGGTTTGGTTGTAAGATTGTGAGTCGAATTAGTGAATACAAACAGTTGTGTGTTTTCTGATATATTGTTCTTTGATTGTGTGAATTAAAGTTCTATTCCGCAGATTCTTTAATTCTGAATTCTAAGTATTAATAGTCTTGTTAAGATTCGATCCTGACAAGTGGTATCAGAGCTTGTGTTTCTTAGAATTCTACAATTATTATGGAAAATTCTATTGAATCAAACAGTACTAACCAGAATAGAAACTCTGTTCAAGCCCTTGTTTCTCAACAAGGAATGGGATTTGATTGGAGTGATCAAGCAGAAGAGGCAATCCAGAATCATGCACTCATGGCAGAAGTCTCAGATATTCCTACTGAGGTAAAATCTAATCTCTGTTCTCAAGCTTGTATAGACACTGTTAAAAGGTATAGAGACCACAATCAGGGAATGTGTGATGACCTTAAGAGATTAGAAAAGGACATAAGAGATTATGTATTGATTGTTGAGAGGTTTGAAGAACAAATTAGGGCTTTTCAAGCCAATGAACTTCAACACTCCTATGATACAAACTACTGGAAGTGGGAAAAGGATGGTCTGGAGTTCCAACTGAAAGAGTCCAGGGAAGAGTGTGAGAAACTAAAAGGAGAGCTTGAGAAAGTTAAACTTGATGTAGAAAAGTTTACTTGTGCCTCTAAAGTCATGGACAACATAATCAACTCTCAAATCCATAGTAAGTTGAAACCAGGAATAGGGTACAATGCCACACCCCCACCCTACAACAACAACTACATCCCTCCTAAGTCAGACCTATTAGAAACCAAAGATAGGAAGGACTTACCTAAAGGAGCCACTGAAGTAGATCCATTAGATGAAGTAGTTGTTGAGGAAAAGACTGAAAAAGAAGGATCTGAAAAGGAATGTGTAAGTCCATGTGTTAAGAACAATGAGATGAAAAGGACTGAAAAGGGAAAGGGAGTTCATTATACACAGACCACTGTTGTGAACTCTAATACTTGTGAACATTGTTCTTGCAAGAAATCTCAAGAGAATAAGCCCCAAAAACATGATAACAAGAGGGGAAATCAAAGAAATTGGAATAACCAGTGGGCACAAAAGCAAGGAGTTGATCTACAAAGGATTAACAGACCAAAACCTTGTTTTATCTGTGGCAGATTGAATCACCTTGCCAAACACTGTTATTTCAATCCTATTAACCAAAGGATAAATTTTCAAAGACCTTTTCATAAATCCAATGGTTATAGGAAGCCTGCAAGGAACCATGTGGCTAAGAAACAAGCTAAATCCAAAAACCACATGAGAAAACAGACTGAAAATGAATGTGTCAATATGTGGGTCCCCAAAAGCACTAATGTTAGTACTGATACCTCAGATAGTACTGCTGACAAAGATAGTGCTGCTAGAAGCAATACTACTGCCAATACTGCTGCTAGCAGTGTTAGTGCTGCTAACTCAGTTAGTGCTGCTAACTCAGTTAGTGCTGCTAACTCAGTTAGTGCTGCTAACTCTGTTAGTGCTGCTAACTCTGTTAGTACTTCTTCTAAGGTTAATACTGCTTCTAGTTTTTGTGCTGCTAGACCAATTATATTGACAAAGTACTCCAATTCTGCAGTACCTAAGTTTGAAAATCTCATCAAAACCCAATGCAAGTACTTTGATGAGCAAGGGAGACCCAAGACCACTTTGGCTTGGGTTCCCAATAAAAACTAATTGATTTATCTGAGGAGCAGGGCAACCAACAGCTCAAGGGAAAGAGCATCTGGCATGTTGATAGTGGTTGCACCAGGCACATGACAGGTAACATGTCCTGCCTCAAGAATTTCATAAGAATTGATGGAGGACATGTTGCTTTTGGGAATAATCATGCAGGAGGTAAGATAAGTGGTAAAAGAGATGTATCAAAAGGTAAGATGACAGTTGAGGATGTTGAGCAATTGAGATACAAGTATGACTCAGATTGACAAGTGCTGCAAAGTGAAAGTATAGTTACTACTGCCAGTGCAGAGTTTCTACTGCTAGTACATATTTTATACTGCTTTGCTGTTAATACTGCTTAGTAGTTAATACTGCTTTGTAGTTAATACTGCTTTGTTGTTAATACTGCTTTGTAGTTAATACTGCTTCGTAGTTAATACTGCTTTGTAGTTAATACTGCTTGTGTAGTTAATACTGCTGTGCAGTTAATACTGCCTTGCAGTTAATACTGCTCGGTCGTTAATACTGCTAAGTTGTTAATACTGCTTTTAAAGAAAATCAGGGCTAGTACTGCTATAAATACTGTTTCAGCCCGCCAAACTTCATAACGTCTTGTTGCATTAAATTTTTCTCTCTCGATTCTAACCTTTTCTCCCTAGAATCTCTGTGTTTTCTCTCCAAATCCTCAGGAAAAATGACGACAATGGAGTTTGTCGATGAGCACAATGAGATTGCGATGCTTCAGAAGCTGAAGCAGGCCGACGGATTTCATGATATTGTGGATTTTCTCAAGTCCACACACATTTCTCATGCCCTAACAGTGTGCCCAACCATATACATCGAACATCAAAAGCAATTTTGGGAGAATGCCACTGTTGTATTTGAAGATGGACAGAAAATCATTCGCACAAGGGTTTGCGACAAACCCTTGAAGGTCACAGAGGAGGTTATTCGTATCACTCTTCACTTTGATGATGCCTTAGGTATAACCTCTCTATCTAATGATGAACTCTTCTCGACCTTACAAAGAATGGGGTATGAAGGTCCCATTGGAGTTTTTAAATTCTACAAGTCAAAGTTTTTCAACCAATGGCGATTTCTTGTTCATACCCTTATGCACTGTATTTCAAAGAAAACAACTGGATGGAGTGAGTTTAGCAGTCCCATTGCGTATGCCTTGGTCTGCTTATCCACTGCCAGAAAGTACAATTTTTCAGCAATGATCTTTAATGATCTTGTGGCAAACCTAGAATCCAAAAAGAGTTTTTACATGTATCCCAGGTTTGTCCAAGAAGTTATTAACCATGAATTGACGGATTTACCTCAATCTATTGAGGTATATGTACCAAAACCCCCTAAAGGGAAGGTTTTCTCAATTATGAGAAGACTTCCTAGGGACTCGGAAGGAGTTGACACACCATTGTTCTCTACAATGATGGTTGTGTCCCACACCATTGAAGGTATGGCATCAGGGTCAAGGCCCACATTAGACACACCCACTGATGACCAATCCCAACCTTCCATCACAAAAGAAATCCCTCAGTCCATTCTTGTACGACCCACTCCCAAAATAACCAAAAAGTTTGAAAGAAGAAAGGTACACAAGGTTCCTTCCCTTGATGTATCTCCTAAGAGCCCGAAGCCTTTAAGCCCTCTGTTGGAGCATTCTCCAATGGAGAATATCGAAAGGGAAACCACAGGGGTGTCTCCCAACCCCAAGAAGGTGCTCACTAAGGAGAAGGTTGAGCATGTGAGTCGCAAGGCTGCCACTACTTCTGCTAGCAAAGAGAAGGCCAGTGGTAAAATAACTAAGACCTTCCTCACGGCAACTCAGGGTGAGAAATCATCCAGAGGTCCCAGGTGCCAAGAAACCAAGGGGGTAGGTAGTGCTTTTGCTAGGCAAGAGACACCTGCTACAACTTCCAATGATCCTTTAAGGGAGGTAAAAACTCCTAAACAGGGTGAGGACAGATATACATACGAGGAATTGATGGAAACCATTGCCAACATCAACATTGAGGTCATGGATCAGCAGAAGGAAATTGATGAGCTTAAGAAGGTGGTTCTTCATCAAAACACCAAGATATAAAAGAATAAGAAGCTGATCACCAAACTGCTACAAAGAAGGAAGAAAGCTCAGTATGTTCTGAGAAGGAGAGGATCAACCTCTGATGCTTCCAAAAAGGGGGAGTTAGACTCTGATCTAAACATGGAGGATGCAAAGATTGAGGGGGAGTATGAGTATGAGGTTGAGGGGGAGACTGAGCAGGCTGCAGATATTACAAAGGAAGCAGAAACAGAAAAAGCAGCAGAAACGGTTACTGCTGCTGATATTACAAAGGAAGCTGAAACAAATCCAGCAGTAGAAACAGTTAATGCTGCTGAGATTGAGAAAGAAGTAGAAACTGACCAAGCAGTAGAAACAGATAATGCTGCAGTGTCTGAGACTGAAGCAGCAGTATCTGAAAGTGAGAAGGAAGCAGTACCTGCAACTAAATCCGAGATTGATGCAGAGATATTTTGGATTGTGAAAGATAGTGTTGAAGCAGCGGCATTAAAGGTTATAAAAGAAGCAGTAACAGTTATAGCAGTAGAAATGGTTACTGCTGCTGAAAAACAAAAGGCAGCAGAAACCATCCCTGAAGCAGCAGAAACTGTTAGTGCTGCTGAGAGCCACAAAGAAGAAACAGCTGAAACCACTCCTGAAGCTGTTAAATCTTTCAAAAGAACAAAGATGCTGTCAACCAAAAGGCCAAGAACAAAGTCCATAGCTTCAAAGAAGAAAGATGTAAAGAAGCCAAGGGTGGAACCAACTGTAGAAGAAGCCCAGGAGGAAGCAGTGAAAGAGAAATCTGATCCAAAAGTTGCTGAAGAAGAAGTGGCAACTCCATCAGGTCAACCAAGCAATGTACAATCACTGCCAAATGCTCAATGTGATTTGTATATTACTGTGGTTGATTCTAATCCAATCAATGTTAAACCATTAGCTTCTATGGCTCCTGAGATCATCTTCTGGGACACATTGAAAGATGGGAGAAAGGAGTACATTAGAATAAAAAGGGGAGATGGAAAGTTTGAAGTCTGTCCTACTTGGGGAAGACTAATAAGGATGTGCTCTAGATCAGACTTGGAATAGATGTTCAAAGTGGGAATGAAGCTTTATGGGAATATGCTGACTGAGAATGGAATGTCCATCACCAAAATGGTACTTGAATTCTTGTGTCTAATGTTCAATACAGAAGCAGTTAAGTATTTGACAGAAAGGCAATTTCAAGTCGTTACCAAATGGATGCTTATTGAAAACTATGGTGTGTATGTCATAACTCTTGACAATGCATATCATGAGTATTATTTGGTGGATAAAGTATACAAGCACAGCATGAAAAGGTTGGATGGAATGCTAAAAACCAAGTTGGTGAGTGATAAAGACTCTGAGATGGCAAGATACCTTGTAAGAAGGATCATTAATCAAAGTCTGGGAGTGAATCCTGACTTGTGTGTTCACGATTAAGTTTTGGAAGCATCATCATCTGAAGAACTTGACTTCTCTTTCTAAAAGTCAAGTTAGGGGGAGATTGTTGGGAACTGAAGATATTTGCTAAGTATGGTTAGTACTGCCAGAACAACATTAGTACTGCCAGATCATTGTTAGTACTGCTGAGTCATTAATGCTGCTGGAACAAGATTAGTACTGCTAGTCAAGTTAATGCTGCTGGACCAGATTAATGCTGCTGGAACAAGTTAATACTGCTGGAATGAGTTAATACTGCTAGAATGAATTAATGCTGCTGGTGAAGATTAATACTGCTCATGCTGAATGAAGTTAATACTGCTAAAGTGATAAGTTTGGGATGCGAATATATTGGAGATAAAGATGGAATAGATGAAGATATGCTTAAAGAAGATTCAGAAGATCAATCTATTTTTGATAGTTATCTTGTACTTATTGTGTATAAATAGTTGTTGATAGATAGCTATTAGAATAATCGTGACATACGTATACGTGACATACAGAATTCGATTTTGCTTAGAGAGAATTAACCTCAAGGTTTAGAACCCTATTTCTAGAGAAGTAGAAGTCGTCTTGATTGAGCCTGTTCATCAAGATTGAGGTTTGGTTGTAAGCTTGTGAGTCGAATTAGTGAATACAAACAGTTGTGTGTTTTCTGATATATTGTTCTTTGATTGTGTGAATTAAAGTTCTATTCCGCAGATTCTTTAATTCTGAATTCTAAGTATTAATAGTCTTGTTAAGATTCGATCCTGACACATAGGATATCTTGACAATGGTAGTGAGAACCCTCATGTAAGGTAAATTCAAGTAGCATCTGGCCAATGCTATTATGAATTTACAGGTGCATGGGTGTAATCAATCTCTATTGTCGGGATAAGCGGTGGGTGTGGCAGTGTGTAGAAGGTTCTAATCTTGTATTTGATAGCAAAAGGCTGATGTGCCATGGGAGATCGCTTGTGATGCGATGCTTTTACCGACTAGGTGAAGTGATTTTCGGTATGTTAGTTAGCCGGCTAGGCGTTTGATCCTTGGAATGGATGTGTCGGTTAGTTGGCATAGGAAGTGAGAATTATGTTGGCATCTTGAAAGCTTCAATTCAAGACCGAGAGAAAGAATCTAGTCTTGGATTCCTTAGTCAATCGGTTTAGTGGCAAGGTTAATGAATGAAGGAGATCAGTGTTGTTTTGAGGTATGCATAAGAGTAGGAAGTGAGATAACTGGTTAGTTTGGTAAACCATGTTGAGCGATCAAGAGGGTTGTGGAGCACTTGTACTACAAGTTGTAGCATAAGTAAGAAAGCGGTTGTTGGTCTTAGTGAGGTACCAGTGAAGAGTTGAAGTGAGTGCAACGGTTGACTTGGTTAGAGTGAATAGCCTTCAATTGCATATTAAATTTCATGCATTATGTCATTAAACTTATTACACGAGTTCTTTCATGTTAAAAGCATGTACGTGCATGACAGGTTTTCTTGTTTTGGGAAATAAGTTGACGCGTGCGAGCGTGTGTTTATTTAAAATAAAAGACAAACTTGTTTTCATTATACGATAAAGTTTTGAACGTAGTGAACTACGAATTATTTCACGCTTTTATTTGTGGAAGAGAACCTTCGTTACGAAAATATTGAAAACGTTTTATTGCGAGGTTTTGTTTTATAACCAAAATGAGTTTTGACTCGTTATTATCATACGAACGAGTGTTGGAGTTGACAGACCCACTTTGGGTAAGTGTTTTCATTCGAAAATTTTCTAGTCGTATGTGAAAGGGTTTCATTGGAGACAATCGTGGTGTTGACATCGATTTGGATGGATAAGGTTACGAATTATCGTAAGAGTACCTGCGAACGATCCTTGCGATCGTTGTGTTTTACTATTCATCTTGAGTGGTGTCGTTTCATGCATACTCAAGCTTGTTTTATGATTTTGTATCTATTGTGTTCTAAAAGAGTGTAAAATGATTTTGAATTGTTGTATCGTTGTGCTTGGAGGCTATAACTCGCCAGGTCGGGAAGGGTATTACGATTGAGGTTGAGGAAAGGCGGTGAAATTGGAAATGATTTGAGTGATTCTGTTGGGGAAATGGTAATATGCAGCGTTACGTTACTTGATGTAATGTTATCGGCTGTGAGTCTGAGTACTGAGATAGTGTTAGGACTAAAAGTCCTATAAAATAGAAAGTGATATAAAGAAAAGAATTGTTTTCTTTATTTGTTTGTAAAAGCCTTTTATGCTAAATGGGCTTAGATTAGTGTTTGTGGTCCATGGGCTTAGGCTTAAAGCCCTTGGTATATAAAGTTGTTTTTCCAATCTTTAGGTTAGTAGTGGTGAGATTAGTCGTGCGCTTAACAGTGTTTAGAGAGAGAGTTTGTTCATCATTCTAATCTTGTAACTCTCTGCATTCAATCACTAAAGGATTAATCGCTTCAAATTCATTGTTACTTGATCAATCTGGGATCCACAATTGGTATCAGAGCAGAGGGACAAAGCTATCGATTCAAAGGTATTTTCTGGTTTTTCTTGATCATTCAAAGTACGTACTGTGTTCATCTCAAGAATTTTTGATTGCTTTGATTTTGGTGTTAAAACCCAAAATTGAGGCTTGATACATTCTTCTCATAGGTTTTCTAAGATCTCTCTGTGTTTTCAAATCGTTTGGTTGAGTAAAAATCACTGATTTTTAAGTTCTTGATTTGTTTGGTTTTTGCTCCCTGTTCTTGAAAACTATCAGTTTTGTACATCAAAAGTACGGATTGAGTCGATTTAGGTAGAGTTTTTGTGCGATTTTGGTTAGCTTTGTTGGTACTAAGCTTTTGCAGATTGATTTTCGAGTAGAAAGTGCTGAAATTCATCATACCGGGTAAGTTTCCTTTATCTCCCTGTATTGTTTTCGAAGTCCCGGGACTCATTGATACCGGTACTTCATCTCCCGGTACCGATATCTCTCGGTAGTTGATATATCCCGGTACTCCATCTCCCGGTATTCCATCTCCCGGTACTCCATCTCCCGGTATTACATCTCCCGGTACCTAACTTAGTCCCGGTATTACTCAGTTGCGGGACTCGGTTTGCCAGTCCCGGTATCATAACTCCCGGTATTTCTCTGTGACTTCCCAGTTGCGGGACTTCTCAATTGCGGGACTTTCCATTTGCAGGACTTGCTTCTAATACCGGAAGCTTTAAATTTCGGATTTTTAGGTTTTGTGATTTTTGAACTTTCATAACTTCAAATCATCATAACTCGCTCAAAAATCAGTATTTTGCAATGAAATTTTACAGGGTTACTCGAAATGTGATTCTGAACATATTCTCTGGAATGTTTTCTGCTAAAAACATCTACAACTATTAGTTCGATCACACCACAGTAAACTGAACAGACTTTCAATTCCGGATCAGTAAACCCTGTCTGCTTTTGATCGATATCTTGAATTGTCTCACGATCACTTCTGTCAAGTAACAATGTCTTATCCGACTTACTCTTAGCTCAAAGAGAAAGTTTCTCTTTTAGAAGCGCATATCTCTAAGCTAGAAGCCGAGGCTAAGATCAAATATGATGCCATAGGTAGGCTAGCGATTGAAAAGGCTGAGGACAAATGTGTGATAGAAAACTATCAAACTGAGTGCTCGGTCTATTCAGAAAGAGCTAAACTCCTCGAGACCCAAATATCTGAATATTCTCAAAAGTTAGAGAAGTCTTAGGAGGAGTATTCTAAAAGCATTTTAGTTCAAGAAAATGTTTTAAAAGAAAATGAAAAGTTGACCACTAAGCTTAAGGAGTTTGAATCCAAACTTTACAAACTTGGTCAATCTGAACAAACCATCCACTTGAACAAGCCTAAGGAGTTCAAATATTACAACTCGCTTTGGGGACTCGGATATGATAATCCGTGCTACCTAAAGAAAGTCTTGTCGAAGGTTCCCACTCTTTATGAATTTGATTTCATGGGCCTAGACAAGATATATCCAGAGTACAAAATCAAGTGGACTAAGGCATCTAAGGAAGATGAGGAGTTTGAGGACTTTAAAAGACAAACCGCCATACCTCTACCTCCAATAGAGGCAAAACCTAAAACGGATAATTCCTCTTCGGAAAATAACACGAAATCGGATGATTCGCCGCCTAGGAAGAACATAAATGTACAAACTCCATTCGTGTACGAAACGCTTAATGCATCGTATTTAAAAAGCAAAATTCCTTATCTCCCAAATAATTACTTCGACATCTGTTCGCTTGCAAAAACGGTTGAAACTCCGCTTCCCGGTCCGGCAACACCAGATGCAGATTCTAACGAGAAATCAGAGTTCAAACGTTATGTTCCACCTCTGATTTTGGAAAATATCATTTTCAAACTTGAAGAATCGATTGCGAGGGAAGGGGAAGAGGGGGAGAAAGAGGCAGAGGCAGAATTGGGGGCAGAGTTCAGGGGCGCGGTACGGAGTTTGTTACGAGAGACGACTTAGCGGCCGAAATGGGAAGATTACAGGCAAATATCCAGGCTATGTTTAACCAGACTCATAATACTGAAACAGAAAGACCAGATCCTACACATGAAGAAGAGATGCCTATTACTCCTACTGTTGTACCAGTAATGAAAAAGTGTGATTATAAAATGTTTCTCAGTTGTAAGCCTCCGACCTATTCAGGAGACCGGGATCCAGTGAAAGCTATGCGATGGCTGAAGGAAATAGAAGCTATCTTCAAGACTAGTAAGTGCGCGGAAGAGGATAGGGTACTTTATGGAACCGCAATGTTGAAAGGTGACGCTTTATACTGGTGGGAAGCTCATATTTCTTCGGGAGGTTCTGACATATATTCTACCTTCTCGTGGGAAGAATTTGTTATAGCTTTCAGGAAGCAGTTCTGTCCTCATGCAGCGGTTAAACAACTAGAGGGAGAGTTTATGAACTTGCAGCAAGGCAATTTATCTGTTCGGGACTACACTGCTCGTTTTCTAGAAAAATCTCGTTTTGTGGAGTACTATGTTGCCACGGAGACAATGAAAATGGAAAGGTTTATCTTCGGGTTGAATTCAGATGTCAGAAGGCTAGTAACTGCAAAAGGACCCAATACTTTCTCAGCCGCAGTAGATGCCGCGGAAGATGTGGAGCGAGATAATAGGAGGGATGCTGGTGATAAAAGTATGGGAAAGAGAAAATAGGAAGGACCACCACATGATCCGAAGAAGTCCAGGTTTCAGCGATTTGATAGCCGTCCACCTTTTCAACCAGTTGAAAGACCTTGCCCAAAGTGCCACCGTTTTCATCAAGGAAGTTGCCAAGTGGATTCTAGAAACTGTTATAAGTGTGGAAAGATCGGTCACATTGCTAAAGACTGTCGGGTAGTTCGATTTTGTTACTCATGCAATTCTCCTGATCATCTTCAGTCCGATTGTCTACTGGGGAGAATACAATCGGGTGGTACGTCAGTAAGACCAACGGGTGTCAGACCAGTAGTACCGAGACTAGAACCAGCAAGAACAAGAGGTCGTTCATTTCAGATGACAGCCAAAGAAGCGGAGGAAACTCCGGACGTGGTTACAAGTACATTCCTAATAAATTCTATACATGCTAAGGTGTTATTTGATTCCGGTGCAAACCGATCGTTTGTGTCTCTTTCATTTGCTGCTTATATGCATTTAAAGCCTAAAGTGTTAGATCATGCTTTAATGGTAGATACTGCAAATGATAATCAAGTGTCGGTTAAAGAAGTATTTGATAGCTGTGTGATAAATATAGAAGGGTGTGGAGTACCGATACAATTATTTCCTATAGCTTTGATCGAGTTCGATGTGGTAGTGGGGATGGATTGGTTAGCTGAGAATCAAGCTAATATAGTCTGTGATAAGAAGTTAATAAATGTTGTCTTACCCGAGAAGGGGCCAGTAGTGATTTATGGTGACCGTAGAAATCATCAGTCGTGCCTTATCTCTTTGTTGAAAGCTCGTAAGTGTATCAATAAAGGTTGCCCGAGTTACTTAGCTTATGTGATAGATACTAAGCTAGAGAAGAATAAGTTGGAAGATATTCCAATTGTTAGTGAATTTCCAGAAGTTTTCCCCGAAGACTTGAATAGTCTTCCGCCCGTTAGACAGGTAGAGTTTGGTATAGATCTGATTCCTGGAGCCGCTCCTGTAGCCCGTGCTCCGTATCGTCTGGCGCCTTCAGAGATGAAAGAAATGATGGCACAACTGCAAGACCTATCCGATAAAGGTTTCATCAGACCCAGTTCTTCGCCGTGGGGAGCACCAGTTTTGTTTGTGAAAAAGAAGGATGGTTCGATGAGAATGTGTATCGACTACCGGGAATTGAATAAGTGTACTATCAAGAACAAGTATCTGTTATCCAGAATTGATGACCTCTTCGATCAATTAGTTGGAGCTTGTTATTTCTCCAAGATTGATCTAAGATCCGGTTATCACCAGTTGAAGGTCAAAGAAGAAGACGTTCTGAAAACTGCTTTTCGCACAAGGTATGGTCATTATGAATTCTTAGTGATGCCGTTTGGATTGACGAACGCTCCAACTGCCTTTATGGATTTAATGAATCGGGTATGTAAGCCGTATCTTGATAAATTCGTGATTGTATTTATCGATGATATACTTATCTATTCCCGATCCAAGGAAGAGCACACGCAACATCTTCGTTTGATTCTGGAGCTATTGAAGAAGGAAAAGTTGTACGCTAAATTTTCAAAATGTGAATTCTGGCTACGAGAAGTTCAGTTTCTGTGGCATGTAGTTTCCAAAAAGGGTATACAAGTTGATCCTACGAAAGTGGAAGCAGTTGAAAAGTGGGAACCGCCAAGAACGCCAACCGAAGTACGTAGTTTTCTAGGTTTAGCCGGTTATTATCGAAAGTTTATAAAAGACTTTTCTCGTATCGCGACGCCTTTGACTAAGCTGACTCGGAAGAATCTAAAGTTTGAATGGAAAGCAGAACAGGATGAAGCATTCCGGATATTGAAAGAGAAACTTTGCAGCGCACCGATTTTGTCATTACCTGAAGGTTCCGAAGACTGTTGTTTATAGTGATGCTTCCAAACTGGGATTGGGGTGTGTACTAATGCAGCGTGGAAAGGTTATAGCTTATGCTTCTCGTCAGTTAAAAGATCATGAAAGACAGTATCCTACGCATGACATGGAGCTTGCAGCAGTTGTATTCGCATTGAAGATTTGGAGACATTATCTTTATGGTTCCAAATGTCAAATTTATACCGATCATAAGAGTCTCCAACATCTTTTTGATCAGAAGGAATTAAATATGAGGCAAAGAAGATGGCTAGAACTGGTGAATGATTACGACTGTGAAATTCTTTATCATCCAGGAAAGGCGAATGTAGTAGCCGATGCATTGAGTCATCAAGAAAGAAGTGGAACAATAAAAGCTATTACACTACGAGCTGAACTGCTACCTAACATTTTTGACGAATTGCTGAAGTGTCAAATAGAAGCCTATCAGGAAGAACATTTGAAGTCAGAACGGTTAGTAGGGTTATCAGCATTGCTAGTGAAAGATGATCGTGGGTTATTGTGTCTGGGAAACAGATTTTGGGTGCCTTGTTTGGGTGGTTTACGTGATCGAGTACTTCAAGAAGCTCATCAGTCTCGATTCTCTGTACATCTAGGTACGAATAAGATGTATAAGGATCTAAAACAATTTTATTGGTGGCCGGGAATTAAAAGAAGCATTGATCAGCATGTGGAAAATTGTACTACTTGTAAGAAGGTAAAGATTGAACATCAAAAGCCATTTGGTCAGTTACAACGTCTGGAAATACCGATGTGGAAATGGGAGCAGATTACTACGGATTTCATCACAAAGCTACCAAGGACTCCGAGGGGATTTGATACTATTTGGGTGATAGTCGACAGGGTTGACGAAATCTGCACACTTTTTACCGATAAAGGAAACTGATTCATTGGAACGATTAGCTAAGTTGTACATTGACGAAATAGTAACTCGTCATGGCGTTCCAATCTCGATTATTTCTGATCGAGATAGTCGTTTTACTTCAAGATTTTGGAGGAGTTTTCAAAAAGAAATTGGGATACAGATAAAGTTAAGTACATCATATCATCCTCAAACTGACGGTCAGAGTGAAAGAACAATCCAGACTTTAGAAGATATGTTACGGGCTTGAATTGTTGACTTTGGGGGATCGTGGGATAAACATTTGTCGTTGATCGAATTTGCCTACAACAACAGTTACCATTCCAGCATACAAGCGGCACCGTTTGAAGTATTGTATGGTAGAAGATGCCGAACGCCTCTGTGTTGGAATGAAGTGGGAGAGAAACAGTTAGCAGGGTCAGATATAGTACAGTTAACAGCAGATAAGATTACTCAGATTCGGGAAAGATTGAAAGTGGCTCAAGATAGACAGAAAAGTTATGCTGATCGACGTCGGAAACCGTTAGAGTTCCAAGATGGAGATTTTGTAATGTTAAAAGTCTCACCTTGGAAAGGAGTCATTCGATTTGGAAAGCAAGGTAAACTTAGCCCGAGATATATTGGACCGTTTGCAATTACCGAAAGAATTGGGGAAGTAGCCTACAGGTTAGATCTTCCACCAGAGTTAAGTAGAATTCACAACGCTTTTCATGTGTCGAATTTTCGAAAGTGTTTGGTTACGACAGATCAGGCAGTGTCATTACCAGATATACAAGTTGATGAAAAGCTGAATTATGTGGAGGAACCTGAAGCTATTGTTGACCGAAAAGTCAAGGTTCTACGGAATAAGGAGATAAGACAAGTGAAAGTTCAGTGGCGACATCATAGGGGCCAGGATGCTACGTGGGAATCAGAGTCAGAAATAAGAGCCAAATACCCTCATCTGTTTACTTAACTGAATTCCGGGACGGAATTCTTTTAAGGGGGAGATGTTGTAATAACCAGGTATGTTATTGGTTTATTTAAAAGTGTTACTTTAAGTAAATAATATGGAGTTAGAAATTAAGGGGTAAGTTTTAATTTTATAATGGAAGTTTAGGGGTATGTTTTGCCAAATAGGATAAGTTTGGGGTTTGATTGGTCATTTTAACCAAACCCCCATACCACCACCGCCACACTCACCTCAATTAGGAGGTGTCTCCTTTGAACATACTTAGAAAATATCTAAAGTGTACATGTGTGTGTGTATTTTCGGTTGAGAGAGAGAGAGCCGTAGAAAGGAAAAGAAGGGAAGGAAAAGATTGTTGCTGAAATTAGAAGGTTCATCTTGTGAAGATTAAAGGTATGTAACCTCTTAATCTATCCTTTTTGTTTAGATAAAGTTTTGTGTAAGTTTTTAGATGGGTTTTGATAATTTAGGTATGTTTTGGAAAATCTGAGCATATGGTTAGGTTAGGTTATGTTAGTAGTCTTAATCATATATGCATAATTACAGCAACATGCATAGTTTAAAAGATTAGATTTATGGGTTAAGTATGAACTTAGTTAACTGAGACATTCATGCATGTCGCAACAGTGGGTTGCGACATGGTTGATAGTTGCGATCTTCATGAATGTCGCAGCCTTGAGTTGCGACTTGCTCATTGATGTCACAACAGTTGGTTGCGACTTGGTGCTATGTCACAACAGTTGGTTGCGACATGAGGGGGTAGTCGCAACAGTTGATTGCGACTTGGTACTGTGTCGCAGTAGTTAATTGCGACTTGGTACGGTGTCGCAGTAGTTGGTTGCGACATGGGGTATTTCAGTAGTTGATTGCGACTTGAGTCGAGGATTTCAAGATTGTAGAGATTTTAGTCTTTAAAAGAAATATTTGTATTTATGTGGTACAGATTCTGTGAAACTGGACTGAAGAAATTGGAGTGCTTGGTAGTAGCTTGGGAGGAATTTGGAAATAAGCGAATCGAGTGAGTTTTTATTTAAAATGTTTTCAACTGGAATACATATATGTGAATAAGTGTAATAATGTGCATATGGTATTTATATGAGTATTACACTGCATGAGTGCTAATTGGTCGGGCTTAGGACCGGTGAAAGTTGGCTGTACAGAGGGACAGTGGTGTTGGCTGTATTTAGTACAGTGGTGTAAATTAATTAATTGGCTTGCTACCAATTAATATGGCCAAGAGAAAGAGAAAGAGATGGAAATATACATGGTGCATGAGTCATAGTTGGTATTTTATTATGTGCATTATGTGTATTGAATGTTTGTAAAGATGGTTTTTGACTAACGGGGATTTTCTCACTAGACCTCAAGATCTAACCCTCATTTTTGTTTTTAAATATGTATTCCAGGTCGTGAAGCAAACAAAGACAAATGATAGGAGAGAGTTAGGAACTTCTTTTGAAGAACAATGAAGCATTCTTGTGTCTATCATGTTTAGTAATTATTATGAAAAGAAGTTTGTACTGAAAGACTTATTTGTTTATTTAAGGGACCGTAAATGAAATATGATGTATCTTTGTTATGAAATATATGTTATTTGTGTGTATTTGGGAATCGGGTTGTTACAACTTGACTAAAGGTCTTGACTGACAATTTTGGAGAAACCATTCTTTTGGACTGTAGCGGTGTGTGTTGGGCGTTCCGTGTAGGCACGAGAGAAAATGATGACGGTATGGTAGATCAAGTATAGACAGGTTTGCGGCGAGAAGATGTCAGGAGACTCTAGAAAGGTGGACTATAATTAAGGAACTTTTATTTGTAAGGCACAAAAAGAAGGGGTCGTTGTGTATGTCATGGTTAAAGAGTGGAGGAAGCTAAGTTCGTGCGATCGGTCTAAAAGCTGACTCATGTTAGCGAGTCGTTCTTTTGAGGCATCTTTAATGTATCAAGTTAGAAAGGAAACAAGTGGTTGGATGTAGTGCCCTGGTTGAGAGACCTTTGGATTAGATTCAATATTGTCGAGGAGAATGTTTCACATGAGCGTGTTGTTCAGTGTTCGATTAAGTGAGATAGTTTGAGTGAGCTTGGTGTAACACCCCAAAATCTGAGCTAATTTAAACCTCAAGTTATAACAGGTTATGACAATAAATACTTCAACTTATAAAAACAGGCAGTGGATTAACCATCAAGAGTATATTCACATTACAAGATCTTTCAAATAACCTATCAATCTAATTATGTCACTACAACCAGATTAATCAAGTTATCTATCAATCCATCAAAATCTCTTCTTTGTTAAATTCATCCACCTCTGCTATATCAAAACGCTCGTCCCACAACCTTTTACCTCCCCGAGCTGGTACCTGGTAAGAAAACATCATTTGAAACGATTAGGCCAACGCCTAGTGAGAACATTCGTTTCCAAGATAACATTTGTAAAACTCAATGTAAACAAGTTACAACAAACCTGATTATTCCTTTTCTTACCGTACAACAACTCCTTTCACTACTGGGAATCTACCCCACTTCCATAATTATGACTAATTCACCTAGTCATATATCATATACCAGAGCCTTCTACGAATCAATCCCAGATTCTAGATCAATGCTCTCATCCAATAAATCGCAATTACATATGCCTATTTATTGGAAAGAAAGTAGAGATTATAATTACTCATGTCAATCTCTATTCATCCCGAGAAATCAGGAATTGCGATTACTCACATCAATTCCATATTTCACATACACTCAGGAATTACGATTACTAACATCAATTCCATGTTACACCTAAATGGGAATTACGATTTCTCACATCAATTCCACATTTACAATACACACACTGGAATTACGATTACTCACATCAATTCCATGTTACACATAAATGGGAATTACGATTACTCACATCAATTCCACATTTACAATACACACACTGGAATTACGATTACTCACATCAATTCCATGTTACACATAAATGGGAATTACGATTACTCACATCAATTCCACATTTACAATACACACACTGGAATTACGATTACTCACATCAATTCCATGTGTTTATATCAAGCTAGAGCCTATGGATCCATTACACTTAACACATTCCTGTCTAGCATCATACTAGCGCAGTCTATAAACCTAACATACTACTATTTAAAAGTACATATGTTCAAGTAACATAAGATATATGTCAATTCTCAAATCGCACCTTTCCACGATTAACGAAACTATACTTTCCAAATTCTAGAATAGTACAGATAATACAAAGTCTCTGGATACCTTAACTATCAGATCCTTGAGCCATATCAAATTTTGATACCATTTAGATATACTGGTTTCTTTACTCAACTCCCGATATGCTGTACCGGGACTCACCTCTACCGGGACTTGCCTCTACCGGGACTTCCAACTACCGGGACTTGCCACTACCGGGACTTGCCACTACCGGGACTTGCCACTACCGGGACTTCCAACTACCGGGACATTCAAGTACCGGGACTTTCAAGGTTTTGCGTACTGTCTGTTCAACAAGTCCTCAAATCGATTTAAAACATGAAATCAGTTCAATCTACTCATTCTAATCAATCCTCAGTCAGTTCATACAAATATACCAAGGTTACTATAACTTAAAAACATTGATTTGTACAAAGAATCGAATGAACTCACCTTATTTGCAAAAACCCACTTTTCTGCACGATTTCGATTCCAATCTGTTGTTACTGATTTCTGGAAACCTAATCAACAAGCAGATTCGTTTACAACCCAACATCTATAACAAATTATATCAGAAACCAACACAAATCCTTACCAATTTGATGATCCAAGTTTCTTTCCTTTCTTTCTCTATTTTCTCTCTATTTCCTTTTTCTCTGCTCTTCTTGCCGACTCAAAACAAGAAAATGAGATAATATCTCATTCCTTTTAACCTTTATCCATACATACTTCCAAAAGTGACCCAACACCCCCCTCAATTTCCAATATTCCCACAAGTTACATCCAACTTTAAATCCCTTGTATTTTAACCCTATTGAATTATAAAGCTTCCATATAATTCAAGGTTAGTCAAAATACAAATAAATCCCAATTCTCATTAAAATACTATTAACGAAAATTTAGGATGTTACACTTGGTCACTCCTCTTCGTGGAGGGCAAGTGATTTTTGGTGGTAGTTACTATTTGGTGGAACCATTCGGTGGATTTGGCGAGGAATATAACTTGTGTATGGAATTGAATTATGGCTTAGTGATTGTTGTGAGTTTGGACCGTTGATTTGTAACTGTTGGGGCACGTGTGATCGGTGTTGACTCCGGTGGGGTAGCTTTCTTTTAAAGATAGTAATTTGGTGTGAGTAGTGTGATTGATCAAAGAGATTGCAAGTGTGTATGGTTCGACACGTTACCGACCTGAGGATGTGGTAGTTGGCCGAGGAGCATTGTCTAAGAATGTTGTGCATTGTCGGTTATGATCAGAAAGGGATGGCTAAGTGAATGGGACTAGAACGATTGGATTGAAAGCTATGAGTAATTGCAGTCTCAAGTCGGGGAAAACATTCCCAGGGAATTGGAGTAGTGTGCTTCAAGAAGAATGTGAGTTGGGTCACATGGTGACGAAGTAATAGCAGATATAGAAAGAATCGGAGAGTTAATGAATGAATTAAAGGTACTCGGGGAGTATGGAACTTTCTTGGTGTGACTTAACCCTTGTTTAGGGAGTGCTGGTCGGAAGGCAATATGTTGTATCTTCGCAATCAATGCGAATAATGGAGGAGTAGGATTTTGTGGTATTGCTAGAAAACACTCTTTGGGGCGGAATGGTCGAGAAATTGAAAGGCAGAGAAGTTGATCTTGTAGAGACATATTTGCAGCTCCTTAAGAAAATTTTGGGCGATGTAAGTACTGGAAGTCAGAAGTTAACTCCAACTTTCAGCATGTGTCCGGCAATGGAATTCCGAGGACGGAATTCTAATAAGGGGGAGGTGATGTAACATCCCATATTTCCCTTTTGTAGTATTTTGGAATGAAATGGGAATTTGGTGGCCAAAGTGTGGAAAAACGTAACTTTTGGACTAAGTAGCAAAAGCTGGAAATTTAAAAAGGGTAAAACCCTAAACCCTTCTCCATTCTTATGATATGAATGTATTGTGGAGGCTTGAGAGGGAATCAAAGAGAAAGGGGCTTAATTCTTCATTAGAGCTTGGTGCAAGGAGAATTCAAGGCTAGAAACTTCATATCCTTCAAGGTATGAACCCTATTTCTTCTTCTTCATAGTTGAGTGTGTTGTTTTGTAGCTTGGGGTTTTGTAATCTTTGGGATTGTGATTTCTAATCAATGGAATAAGAAACAATTGATTTTGGGAGTGATTCCCTTAAGTTTTGGATCAGAACATTGAGAAATCTCTTCATATTTGTTAAGCAATCTCCATACTTGCTATGGTTTGAGTTTGAGCTTTTGGGTTTTGAATCATGAATCAATGGTTGGGTTTTGGTTGAGTTTCATTAGATTAAATGATGTTTTGATGTTTGGTAATTATGGGGAAAGGTTTAGAACATTCATTATTTCATTTTGGAGGCTTAAAATCGATTTGGGATGAGTTGGGGTTGAGAAAGGGTGAAATTTCGGACTGAACGTGGTGTGCAGAATTGAGAGGGACAAAACAGGTAGTTGCGCGGTTTGTCCCGCGGTTTTCAAACCGCGTGACAAGTGGCACAAGCCCCTGTTTTGTGCACCTTCTTCGGTTCGCTTCGTGTTTCGGGTCTAGAATCGAGGCATCGTTTGGGGGTTTGTCTTAGGGGCTTAGTAG
Source organism: Saussurea involucrata (assembly GCA_033807775.1). Lineage (NCBI taxonomy): Eukaryota > Viridiplantae > Streptophyta > Magnoliopsida > Asterales > Asteraceae > Saussurea > Saussurea involucrata. The sequence continues at coordinate 176,892,302 of CM066322.1, forward strand.
GGATGTTTTGGGATGTAATTAGATGGTTAACACCATTCTTATGACGTCCAAATTCAGGTGTTCGGTTTGAGCTAAAGTGTGTTCCGGAGCGTGTGTCGATGTGCTAAGGCTAAGGTGAGTTCCCTTACCTTCTTTGTGTGAACGAAATGTTTTGCGAAAGGTTTTCATAACTGATTATGGTTACGAGCATGATGACATGATTAAACTTTTTGAAAGGTTTTATTGTACATGACATGGAAATGTTTACAGTTGCATGAAAGTTATTTATACGTTCATTTATACGTAAATGTTGATTGCATATGCTTGTGATGATGTTGTTATGTGGAGAGTCGGGTTGCATAGTGGGAAACTATTATTGATGCCCGAATGTCGTGCCTGGCTTTGTAAGGTGAATAATGTACATGGTTTTGTAAGGTGAATGTCGTACATGGCTTAGTAAGGTGATGAAAGTTGTGACCACTGTGCTATCCCCGTTATGTGGAGTCGAGCATTTAAACTGGATTTCCGATTATTTTATAACGGTTAAATGTTTAAACTACTGTTTATGTGGAACTGTTTTAAAGAGGGAATTCACTAGACCTCGTGGTCTAACCCCCGCTTTTCAAAAACTAAAACCATTTTCAGGTGTTAGACGTGTATGGAGTATCATCTGATGATGATGGAAGGTCGTGTCGTGGTAGAAGAGCTAGGGGCTAGTGAAGACTGGTAGACTACCGTCGGGCTTCCTGTAGTATCTCGGTTGTGAAGGTGTTTCTGATGCGAGTTTAGAGTAGAACTTATGTAAATTTCTTGTGTTGGGACTGTTTTTGGTTGTAATTTGGTTTAATATTATTTTAAGGAAATTGGGTTGTTACAATATGTGAGCATGCGTTACAGATAATTTATATGAGTTCACGTATGCATTATAAAATAGTTTTTCAATAATTCACATAAGAACATTCCATCAACCTTCTCATAATATTTACGTTTCGTTTTTGAATCTCCCATTAACGTTGTATTCTCGAATTTCAGGAGTAAAGAAAAGAAAAAAAAATGAAAAGAAAAGAAAGAAAAGGAACATATTTTTTTTGTGTTCTCGAAAGAAGAGGAAAAGTAAATGAAAAAACAATCATGTTCTCAAACAGGAGAGAGAAAAAAAAAAGGAAAGATGCTCATTTTACACATATACCCTTTAAAAATATAAACCTTTAAAATGAAGGATTGCGTATTTTGTAATTTCAATAATCTTTTTAAAGGGTTCTAAATTATTTCCCTTCATTCCCCTCTTTTTCGTTCAATCGGAATGAAAGTTTTAGAAGAAAATTTATCATTATTTTTCTTCTGTTTGCTTTTTTATCTCTCCCAAAAAAAAACTTCAACGACATGATTTTTTTTTACTTTTCTACATTTTCCTTCCTGTCCTTTATAAAAAAAAAAGTTTCTAACAACATGGTTTGTAAGATTAGTAGTTAAATTGGTCACGAAATATGAAATCTAGCATGTTTGTTGTACTAATAGATAGATTTATAAAAAAATTGTTATATTATTTTATTATTTTATTATTTTATCAATCGTTACATGTAATAGAAACAAGAGCAAAATTTGTTACATTTTGATGATTTTTTTCCTTTTATTAGACATTTATCTAATAATATTTGGCAAAAAAAAAATTGATTACCGGCGACTCTAACCGGCCCCACACGGAATCTGCCTCCAAGGACACCAATGTGAGGGTGAATTTTTTGGCTCACTCAGCGGCCGAGGCTAGTGGAGGGGTCTGAGATCGAAACCATAACCTATTATGTATTTGGCCAAAGTCATCATATCCATTTGCCAACTGAGCTACTAGCTAGAGACATTTATCTAATAATTATTACTTTCATATTTTTAGAATTTTATCTATTTTTAATATATTTTTCCAAGCATTCAAGTCTTTCAGAAAAATTTGAAAGGATATAAAACTATTGTTGTTCAAGATGATAAAGAAAGTGTATACATGTTCGGGTTGAAAGTGTTTGAAATTAAATAATCAAAATCGGGTCATTAATTATGATCATGAAATATGTTTTTTAAGATACATTTTAGTATCTTTGCTACTTGAAAGTTGTACTAATCATTATCGATGAGGTTAAGTTCGATATCTGTTAAATCATAACTATTTAACGAAATAATAGATGAACAGAGTATATAAATAATCCTATTTACCCTTTTTAATGATTGTTACACTTAACATCAAACTAATTATGTTATCTAGAGACAGTGTTTGATATTTATGTTTGTTGGTGTCAGATTATGTGAGACTGTGTTGTTTTCGTGAAACAATTGAGACCATAAAATAACATCGAAACTTTACAGTAAAATATTATGAAGATATAAAAAATGTTGAACATTCACAATAATATCACTGTGAAGATTTAATGTTATTTATGTGGTCTCATGGGTCCATGGATGGACCTGCAGGTGGGCACACGGTGGACGTGTCACCGTATTAATTCTCCGGCGAAGGGTAAAAAATTTCGTTTTCGTGAAGGTGTCACCGTATCGATTTAGAGGTGCTACCGTATTATTTTGAAAACTACAAGGGGTGCACCTAAACTGAAAAAAGACCCAAATCTTATACTCATTCAACCAAAAAAACCGGGAAAAAAATCTCTTGAAATCAACAAAAAATACCGAAAAAATCTTTTGAAATCAACAAAAAAAATACCGAAAAATCTCTCGAAATCGATAAAAAAAAACTTAACCCCCCCCCCGGCGGAAATCAAGCAAAAAACGCTAAAAATTTCTCGAAACGCCGGAACATGGCTAAAAACACATCGAACAATATTGAACGTTGATAAAAAGATGAAAGACACTTCGATAAAAACCGTATGAAAAAATTTCTAGTTCCATCCCTGCATGGGTCTTTACGACGACAGGGCACGTGAACCCAACCCTATATTTGTTATTTTGAAAAAACATAAAGTGGACAAAGCTGTAATTCCATTGTAGATATTTATTTTTGGAGGAAAGAAATAGTAGATAAACGTAAATTTTATTAAAAAAATTTACTATCTGCAAAATTGGCTACAGTACATCTATAGAGTTGGTAGATATAACTTTTAATTTATTTTTTTGAAAATATATTAATATGTAAATTGATCATTCGAAGTTTACAGAAAGTTCCAAATAAGGCACATAACTTTAAAAGATGACATATCTAGAGACACCAACTTTCCGAAAACGTCAAAAGGTGTCACTCAAGTTTCAAACCGTCGTCGATTACACAAAAAATGACTAAAATACATATGATTGTAAAGTGTTAGGTTGTCGAACATAAAAAAAATCAAATTTGATAGTTAAAGCATGAAAAAACATCGAATTAGAAAAATAAAGGGTGTTCGCCAAAGAAAGGTGTTGACCGGAAGAGAGGGAAATGGTATTATGGTGGTGAGCATCGTAGGGGGAGGTAGAGGCCACATATCATTTTTTTTTGTTAACTGTGAATGTCCGGATCAACTTACATGCATCTCGACAGATTCTGTAAACACTTGAACAAAACAACAACCAAATATGAGTGACAAGATTTTCAATGGATTGGTACAAATAACTTAGTGACTTCAAGATATAATATCCCTTTTATTAATATGATATTTTTTCCACAATTATTATATTTATATCAATGCCCTTTAATTCAACTCTATCTATCGTATCATTTGAATCAAATGATTTCGGATTTGAAACCTATCACTCACAAACATGTGTTATATATATATATATATATATATATATATATATATCAAAAAATGCATTTCTTATACCGCTTGATAAATAAAGGTGAAGCTTCAACCCAAAGTGGAATACTCTTTGTTATTATGAAATAAGATCATCATTATAGTTTGAAATACTTGGGACACGTTTGGTTTAAATGGCATTTGAATTTCGTATGAACAAATCGTATGAAATTTCGTGAAATACAAATTACCTATATGGGATTTCTAAATCCAATGTTTATGGGATTTCAATTCTAGACTTTCTTTTAAACAAGGTTCTAAATGGCGTGAGGCGTGGTGTGGCGGCGAGACCAAGCCTCAAGCCTTAGGAGCCACGGCGAAGTCATGACGTATTCAAGGCATGACTTATGACGTCAAATTTCTAATTCATATATAATATTATACATAAAAACATATATTTTATAGTGTTATTCAATGAGTCAATAGTAATAAGCAAGTTAGATTAGATTATATATTAAAAAATTGCAAATAAGACATTAAAAACGTAAAGAAAAATCAAAATCGCATTACGAAAACTGCGTGTTAGGCCATGGCGTGCCACGAGCTTAACGTCCATGGCGCGCCATGGCGGCTGTGCGGCGAGTTTTTTAGAACATTTCTTTTAAGCCGAAGGCTGAAATCTTATCAAATCCCACAAACCAGTATCACAAATTCTATAATTGTGAAACATGAACAAAATATAACCATTCAATACAATAATGGTTTTTAATACAAATTTATTAAAGATGATAAGTTACAAAATCATGGTTTTGACACAAACCCACTAGAAAAAGGGTGATAAATGAATGATAGACCCAACCAAACTAAGAGATGGGCAAAAGTGGTGGCCATTTTATTAAAGATATGAAGTGGGTTAAGATAAATTGGTGAAAAGTAAAGGTGCTCCACTTTGGGAACATCAACAATTTGTGGTTTGCTTTTTCTAATTATAACATTTATCTTTCAAAAAATTATCACATCAAATCAAACAAACTCAGTATATTTTCATAAAACCTATTTTTTGGGCACTGTACTGATTCTATCATATTCAGATGGCACACGTAAGACAGAATGATGACAATTCCTCAGATGAGAACACTGTAATCCCATCTCATTGTTTTTAAACAAAAATAGGACTTGGGAGCAAAATGTGCGCAAACGTTACCCACCATTCTAGTGGTGAGCACGGGCCGGGTCAAGGTGGAAAATGGAAAAACCCGGTCGGGTTTTCTGGTAGGGTATGCAAGCCCCGAATATTATAAGCATGTGAATCAGTTTTCAGTGTCAGGCCTAGTCGGGTTTTGGGGGGATCGGGTCGGATTGAGTAAATCCATTTTTTGTTTTTATGTTTATCTCATCCATAATTTTAGTAGACTAAAAGCCCATTCAGTTGGGCTTCCTCTTGGCTCATTGCTCATTAGTCATGTGCAGCAGAAAAGGCAGTAGCTACTTTGCAGCAACAGAAAATTAGAACATGAAAGTTGAAAGTTTGAAACATTTTAAATTTTACAGTTATTTTGAAGTAACAATATTTGACCCGGTAAGCACCTCTGACCCGGTAAGCACCAACCGGGTAAGGTCACATAACTATGACATGAAAAGCACCCAGAATATGGGCAACAATAATTTGCAACAAGAAAAATCCTATTTCTTCCTTTCTGGTTCTTTTCCTCCAACAATTAAAACTAAGGTTTCATTTCATAAAACAACATACTTATTATTCAAGCAGGTTTAGGATTCGAATTTAAACACCCAAAAAAAGAAAATAAAAAAGAGACGATGGTGAGAGTAATCTAAACCTATGATTTCTTAGCGGCAGCATCCTCTTCGTTCATCTTCTTCTCCCATTTCTTCTTTCTGTAATCAGCCAACATCTGAGGCATTTTCTTCATCAATTCAGCTGTGTTTGCTCGTTTCTCAGCCGATATCCTATCACATTTGTGTCCTTTTCTCTTTGTCCTCATCTCTTTCCTTTCTGGATCGTAGGGCCAGTCTTCTCCCGCTAACAGAACCTCTTTACGAAGGCGGGCCCTACGTCGACCACTGATCCCTAGAGGCTTCCATGCCCCCAAATGCCAATATCCCCAAACACCCTTTGAGAGCTCGTCTTTGTATTTTGTCAACCTTTCTCGCCAAGGATACTGGTATTCACCAACAGCTTTTGCAACGGATTTGATCGAGTTTCCAGCCATTTTGCTAAATAAGAATTCTAAATTGAGAACATATTTGGTCAGTTCAGTAAGCTTGAAGAATAAAAATGAGAAATGCGACATGATTATATTGATGAAATGAAATATGCAACACTAGGGAATTATTTTCTCACACATTTGCACAAGCTGGGCCTTCTATATAATAGCCGCTCTACCCTCTGGGGGTAGAAGGGTCTGTTTGTTAGCAGCTTAATGAGCTTAATGGGACTTACATCTTATTTGGTTAGCTATACATGACTATTTTGGTAGTGGCTTAATGATATAGAAAGTAGCTTATTCAGTAAGCTTCTAGGGTGAGCTTTATGCAGAAATCCTAGTTTTTTACAAATCTATGAAAAAACCTTCCCAATCTGTTCCGACAGATTAATCCACACAGACAACTTTATCCATGCAAGACTTAATGGAAAGCCAACCGGTACATCTCACCCGTCCTAGACCCTGCTTAGCTTTAGAGCGGGAGATATTGGGTTTCTTTGGTTTGGTTGACTATATTGATACCATAGATTTTGATATGATTAAATCTCCATAACTCCTAACACGTATATTTCAGGATTTGTTTACTTAATTTAGTGTTAACTTATTCATCTTGATTAATGCAGAGATAAAGAACACAAACATGTCTAGAAAGATAAACCTCCTACCCAGAAATACATAAAAAACTAGTACATGCCAAAGAACTTCCAATCGTAGGTGTGCATAAAGAGCCTTCCAGACCATCCTGATCTATCCTCAAACTTGAAACTCAAAGAACCAGGATGTTAAAGTTATAATATCCCGACTCGTTTAAATGGAATTTCTCAGACTTCTCAAAGTCATCTTGTTGATTCCAGTCAAGTGCGAAATGGATTCTCTCAATTTGAAACCAGTAAACCCAAATTACAAGGGAAGTCTAACTTTTATGCATACACAAATCCCAAACTGGAAGAAACTCCTATGTTGAATAAAAATTATATACAAAAAATCTAAATTATAAACCCCTGATTAGTTATTTTAGTAAGTAATTGCAAGTGAAAATGGCTGTGTAAGTATGTGTTGTGTGCAATGAAAATAAGAGAGACAGCCAAGAGAGTACCAGGATTTGCTAGCTGGAGATGATAAAAGACAAAGATGCATAAGAAAAGCAAAGTAATGTTTCCAGAGCCTTTTTCGGATACATTTGGGCACCTTTGATAACCTTAAAGATTGCATATGATTTTTATAATCAATACAGCCTTTTTCTAAAGGTTTTGGTATTTGTAAACAGGGTTAATTATACGGCCAGAAATACAATTTAAAAGATATAACTTGTTTGGAAACAAGCAAGGTTTCAAAGATATGAATGATAAAAAGACGCTCACAAGGAAATGTAAACTTGTTTGGTTTGGTTTCTTCTCCATCACATATACTCAAGCTACACCCTCACAACAACTTCCATCGTTCATAAGAGAGCGAAGATCCTAATTATTTCCTTGATGAAATGAAATATGCAACACTATGGAATCACAAAGAGTCCGAATGCATTTCCTCACAGCCATGGATGATGATTTGAGCTTCTATTCTTCTAGTTTTTACTTTTTACTCGATTTTACATTAGGTTTTAATCTTAATGTTATATTAACATTTAAGATACCCAATATCATAAAGCAACTACTGGGTGCATATCAACTCTAATACAGCCTACATCCACCATTGAGAACACCTAAATTTCCAGGATTAAAAGTTCAAATGCACATTGTTTTGGTTCATTTTTTTGGTAAAGTTTCAATTTCCAACATCATAATAACCCAACCCCAAGTCCCAACCTTCCACGATTTAATTTAACTAAATCGAAACAAATAAGAGTTTGAGATGGCAGCCACCATTAATGAACTTGAAGCTTCGATTTCAGCTATTTCAATCTATTTTTGTTCCAAAGTACAACATCTGGAGGTAGGTTTAAACGTAAAAATTTACCTGAATTAGTCACTCAAATATCCAAGATCTCAGACTCCTGCTTTGCTCCCGTTTCCAACGTAGTTTTTATGGGTTTTAGGGAGGATTTTGTAATGCAATGTTCCTGGTGTGACCAAATAGGGACGACGATATTGAAGGTTGATTGATTTTCAGGCAAGGGCACACAAATTGGGAATGAGGGTTTCATATCCCTGATTTGTTGCTGTAACCTAAAAACATTTTGAAGAATGACCAAAACAACCCCTTCCCCAACTTATTTTTATCACTTTTTCCCCAAACAAGAAATATTTCAATTTTTAACCCTTATTAATATAAATATTTATATCATATGCATTTTATAACACAAATTGTTACAATAAAAAACTAAACGAACCCAGAATATTCCACGCAAGGTAGGATGTAGACAGACCTTGTCTCTAACCGACAGCTTGCAAAATAAAGATACTTTTGCTAAAGCATAAACACAGGTTGTTACAGTTATTTAACGCAATTGCCTTTGGCACATTCAGAACTCAGAAGCATGTTTTAGAGCATCTTCAACCATTACCATGACGTTAAAGAAAGTGTGGGCGCGGCTAGCTTTGATTGTAGTCATGGAACATTAGCAAAGATGTTGATTTGCCAAAATGTCATCATATATATTCCATGTTTCGATCCACAACGAAACCTAACCCCCCCCCCCCCCCCCTCCCCCCTCCAAATACTTTCATGAAGGTCTCATGTTGATTTCGCATTTAACATTCTTCTGCCAGTACACCAATTAAGTTAAGCAACTAAGGTCTATGTAATACTGGCTTGAAATATAGTGTTTTAAAAGAACTTGGTCTCCTTTTGCATCTTTTTCGTTAACTCATAGCTATTTCCATATTTAAGTACAAAATCATTCAACATGGTATTAAAATTCACAAAACCATCAAATAGTAAAAATAAATGTCTGTCAAATACTTATATTCAACACATATAGTTACTCTATTCTAAGACTATCAAACATACACAAGATAGTCATCATAACCAAGTCAATCAAGTGAACTTCAAATCAAAAGGCACATTTTAAACTGGATGGTAAATTTACTTCTGCACTAACATTAATTGTGTCCTATTTATTTGCATTTGAGTGCATGCTTCTTCTCCCCTTTCAGACGCAATCCGAAATGGGACCTTGGTGTTTTGTAATCCCAACTTCTAACACAAACAATTGAGAGAAAACGTATTTGGAAGTACATTTACGGTATCCGTTTTAGTGTATCCGATGCCACTTCCAATTCTAAGGACTAATGTTTTAGCATTATGCTGGTCAATAATTCAACTCAACAAATAACACATAAACAGGATGTATTTCAGTCAGCTATTTACATTACATATAAGCAAGCAGCCAACTCCAACTTCATGTCTTCAACCGACATGCAACTTCGAGCTTCGTATTTTAGGTAAAGGTCCTTAAAAGTTAAACCATCTTAATAATTATGCTAGACAATTTAATGAGGTTCTTAGGAGTTATTGTAACATTTGTAAAATCAAAGAAGGAGAACAGTTAAATATGAATACAATTAGTTAAGATGAGTATTACTTTCACACACCAGTTTGCTCACATAGTAATACAACTTCACTTCCTTTTTTTCCTCAAATACAAGTCTAGTACATTGTGCACTATGCAGTATCTGATATCTAGAGGTTGATCGGTCTAACTATTAATACTCCATCTTTCACCCCAAAAAAGCCATATTTTGATTCTTCATCTGATCAAAGTATCAAACTAGTATTCTTTGCAAACTAATTAGCATGGAGCCTATTCCAAATTTACCACAAAAACAATTTCTTTCATCTACTTGTTTGGTGTCAACTGAATTCAAACAGCCCAGGCTCTAAATAGTGACATTGAACCCTAGAATATGTTCAAAGATCCTTCCTGGATGGAAATGACCATTTCAGTGTTTCAAACTTAAACATCGTTATAGCTAAAATAAACTCATTACTTGAAGAAATCCTAAACAAAAATCATTTTCAAAAACAGTAACAAGCACAAAGTAATTGAAGCTAATAAATTTAGGTTATGAAACAAAAGTAATACCTACCAGCAAGACTTAACAAAAGCAGAATCATTCAACATTACAGAAGCAACAAAATCGAATTACATCTAAGTAATTAAAAGTTCCAAGTAATTACAGCTATTAGGTGTTGATCCTTTTCGAGAATAGAATCGAATTGAACGATGACTTAACAGAAGGCAGAAGCATTAAAAACATATGAAGTAAACCCTATGATATGGACTTACCGATTGGTGAGATGGGCGGAGCAACGGTGGCGGAGAGCAGAGCAGGGAATTCTCTGTAACGGACGACTCAGGGAATTTTGGGCCTAGGTTCGAGGAGTAGAGAAAATACAGAATGGGCCTGGATTGGCAGGAGATCCATTATAATATTTTGGTTGAGTTTCCTTGAATAAAGATGATTGTGGGGATTAATTTGTTTGTATAAATAAAAAAGGTGTTTTTTAATTGGAAGAGACAGCCGGACAGGTTTGGAAAAAGTTTGGTTTTTTATATAAAGTTCTCTCTAAAAATTTACCGTCTATATTATTAAGTCACTACGAAATAATCATACGTAGTTGACAAAATAAGTTATGAATTTTATTAAGTTGTTAACAAAGAGACGATAGGTTTGTTTGGTTTCACGAAATGTTTTTCTTAGATATTTGAAAATATGAGGATTTAGGATTTTTGTGTGTTTAAACAGTTTGTAGGATTTTGAATGGAATTAAATTTCATGATTTATAAATCATTTATGAAGTTAAATTTTTTTTTTTGAAAGGCAATGCGGCAACGACCACTCGACTTGTATTTTTATTAATTGATTATTACAAAACAAGTGTTTTAGCAAATTTTAGAATATTATTACAAAGAAATCTTATGAAATCTCATTAAATACCGACTACCTCTAAATGATTTCTAAATGTCATGTTTAGGATATCAAAGAAATCCCCGGGATTCGATTTCGTATTTTTCTTTAACCCAAACGTGTGATTGGAATGAAATACAATTCCAAATCCTACCAAAATCCTGCAAACAAAATGGCACAATGTGCCCTTACTGTATTTTATTGGATAAGAAAACATCGTCTCTTATCATATAAGAGGTGTTTCTCCGTAAGAAATGATGGTCTATATCAATAATCTTATCATGTTATTTTGCTAATCGAAAATCTTACCAATAAGTGAAAGGTGGTGACTTTAACTTGCTTAGCGTTTATTGGGTAAGAGACGTTTATACTGTGTTACTTTGATGACTTGGAATTTACCCGGTAAGGTAACTGGGGATGATAGATTTTACTTGACATAAATTTACTGAAGTTGTGTTGATAAACGACCATTAAATCTAAATCAAATACGCTTTTATTGCTTGTGATGACAAATATTCTAAATATGTATTGTTTTGTATGCTAAATAACTTAAAAGGTAACAATTATTTATGACATTAAGGGGTTGTTTGGCAGTTGTTGAATGGTTTGGTGCATAATGATTAAGAGGCTTTTATGATATAGTGCAAAATGAAATATGGTTGTTTGGTAATTGTTTAGAATGAAATCAAGGTGCTGAATGGTTAAGGGAGGCCCATTATGTTAAACCATTAAGAGGGTTTTAGAACCATGCTAGCGTCGTTATCCGCTAACCAATCCATCCCTAAAACCACATCAAACTCCCCCAATTCCCATAGGGTACAAACGCAAAGGGAACAAATGACCATCTACGTCAATGCTACACCCCTCATAGACCTCTTTCACCCAGACTCGACTATTATCTGCTACCTCTACCTCAAACCCAAAGTTCAACCTCTTGGGTTTCACTTGCAACTTCCGAATAAAATTGGGCGACACGAACGAACGATTGGCGCCCGAATCAAACAATATTTTAGCAAAAGTCGAGTCAATAGGGAAAGTATCTGTCACCACATCAGGCGTATTCACAACCTCCTCTGCCGACATGTGGAAAGCCCTCGCCTTTGCGCGAGCAGGCTCCACCTTTCTATCTCCGTCTCTCTCTCCGCTACTGTTGCCATAACCCCCAACAAATCCCTTCTTCAGTCCATCTTGACGTGGTCTGGCGAACCGCACTGATAACATGACCTCGAACTACGGCAGTCCCGTGCCATATGCCCCGTCTTCCCACGCTTGAAGCACCCTTCCTTATCTGCCAAACACTCCCCTTTATGCATCCGATTACACTTACCACACGGTTTCTCTCCTGCCCTGGGTCCCACCCGCAGTTCGGGTCTAAGAGCACTCGGCCTCTTAACATCACGATTCGGCCCTTCCCATTTCCGTTTGTCCCCAACTCTCTCCGTCATCTGCATGTTCTTCTCCTTTTCTATGAGTTCCGCAGCATCTACCGCAACTTGAAAAGTAACCGGACCCTTCACTTGTACTAACTCCCTTACACTGCTCTTTAATCCCCAGATGTATCTCTTTATGCGCCTCTCCTCAGTAGGCACATACAATTCAGCAAACCGAGCTTTCTCAATGAACTTCAACGTATACTCCTGGACTGACATCGTCCCTTGCTCCAAACCCAGAAATTCCTCCTCGAGCTTCTTAACAGCCGCCACAGGGCAAAACTGAGCTTTGAATCTTTTAGTGAACAATTCCCAGGTAGTTGTTTTTGCGATCTCCGAACCCTTACCTCCCGTCTCGAAATCCCACCAGAAAATGGCATCTGCCTTCTGCATAGACATGGCAAACAACACCTTGTCTTCCTCGGCACACTTGCTCGTGTGGAAAGCTAATTCCATCTCGCGTATCCATCTCAGAGCTAAAACTGGATTGCGCTCCCCGTTGAAAGAGGGAGGTTTGCACGACGCAAAAGTCTTGAAGGTACACCCTTTCGTTGTCTTCAGGTCGCTAGCCACAAACGGAGTTGACAAAGAATGATCTCCCACCACAGTCGTAGGTAAGATGGACGCCTCAGTCTTTGTCTCATTTCCACTTTTGGTTAGTCCCTCCGACGTAGTCTTAACCTGGTTATCCAACAACGCTTTCAAAGTCTCCTGCAGTTTGCCCATTTCCGCAATAAACTTCTCTTCGGTAACAAACGCTTGATTTCGGTTTTTCCTCGAGCTGGTTGGCTGACTCCCTCCGCCTACCGAGGCGGTACTCTCCTGATGCAAAGGCTCACGTGTTGGTCCCGAAAGGGTTATACAAGTTTGTAGAAGGGGGGGTTGAATACAAACACACAATTTTTACTTTCTAAATTGTTTATTGATAAATCAAAGACAATTTACAACTTGTTGCGGAACAAGATTAAGACTAGGTCTAATCTAAACAAGTTAAGAACACACAGTTTCTTGCACTAGAATTAAGAGAGAAAGAAGATAAGGAAATTACGAATAATAACCTAACACACAGATAGATAGGAATAAGAAGATGGTCTGAGCACTTCAAAAATGAAGTAGGGTTCTTCTTATATACTGCATGCATTTAATGCATGGCAGTATGGCTTTACACGTGGCAGCAGCTGATTGGTTGTATAAGTTGACTTTAGTAGACAATCTTGTAGCCGCATGAAGAACAGTGTAGAATCAGAGTTGGTTGTACGACTATAGACAAAAGAGAAATCCGTTATGACATATCGTACGGGGGCGTGCAAGGGGATTAAGACAAAAGTATCATGTAGAGTGGACCTCATGATCAGCGCTTCGTTGAATCAGAACTTTATCAGCGAATGATAAAGATCAGCGAATGCTGAAGTCTTCTACTTGAAACTTCACGTTGAGTGGACAGTCTGGTCTTCGCTGATATCCGCATCAGTTCATTAGTAGACATGTCGCTGGTTCTTGAGCTTGATCTTCGACTTCAGCGTAGAACTTTTGTTGACGTGAAACTTGTCTTCAGGGATCATAAGTAAACAAACTAAACTACTCAGCGATCACCAAAACTACTGAACAGGCTCAGAGCTTTATGGGTGAACAGATACGCTGAATGTTATGATTAAAGAGCGAGAGTTCCTATCAGCGGTACTGAAACAGTCTTAGTACTTATCAGCGATAGTGAAACTCTAATACATAATGTTTACTTACAATTTTCACTAAGTATTTAAGAGAGGGTCATTATCAAATCACTGAGGGTTTGGATCAACAATCTCCCCCTATTTGATTATGACATAGCAACATGAGAAAATTGCTAAGTGTGAAAACATAAGGATAAAAAGAACTCATAAAATATTTGTCCCTTTTACTGTTTTCTGGGATCTTTTCAGTACTGATGGAGTAAAGTACATTTGCTGAAAATTTTCATTAAACTTCGTATAAGATTACAAAGGGAAGTGGAAAAATTACAAGTATAGCAAATAATAATTACAAGTACAGAAGATACAGCTGATAAAGATGGATGAGTTACAAAGAGATCCTATCAGCTATTCAGAATCTTTCTTGACTGAATCGTCAGGAGAATCAGAGTTGCGAATCATCCAATCAGGTACAGTAACTCCCTGTTTCCTTCGTTTCTTCGCTTCGCGATATAAGTGAAATTTCAGGAGTGATCCTTGCACACTCTTTCGGTAATCGCACCAAGTATGTAAATCTCTGAGTTGTTCAATAGGAGTTTTGTATAACTCAGAGATACGTTGAAAACGTGGGCGTCCGAGATAGTCATAGAAGAAAATGCCAAAGGGATCGCTGATAACTTTGCCGCGAATGAAGTCTTCAGCGGGAGGTAGAGATGTGTCAAGTCCAGAAAGATCAGGATTTGGACCGAGAACTGCTTTACGAGAGAAGCTGATACCTGTCTCATTTCTTTGAGCTGGTCCTGAGGAGGAAGCTCTTTTCTTTGTTGGAGCAGTTTGTCTTCTTGTAGATGGTGGAACAGGAATATCAATCGCTGAGGTCACTAAGTCAAGCTGTCTTTTTATTTCCTGAATGACATAGCGTTTGAAGGTGGAGCGCGATTTCTGAAGTGCTGTCCTCATTTCCAACCATTCAGAGTATCCAAACTTGCTTATGTCAGACATGTACCAAGTTCTGAAGTGGCCGTTCTCTCTGACAATTTGGACATGAACAATTGGTACCTTGAGGCTGTTTTTCAAAGCATATCTCCCTTTCACGTTAACAGCTTTTATTATTGAGGCATGTTGTCTGAATTGGCATCTCTCTTTGCACCATTCAAGAGTGGTGTTGCTGACTTTTATTTTCTCTTGTCGTGTCTTCTGTATGTCCAATAGTAGTTTTTCTTGGACATCGACAGGAAATTTATTCAAGTCTTGATCTTTGAAGGAACGCTGAGCAAGTTCTAAAGCATATTCACGATCTTTTTCTTCAGCCTTCTTTCTTTCAGCAAATAGTTTCTCAGCTCTGACAGATTCAATGACTTCATCTTTTGAGAGAATACTCAGATGAGTAGGAAGGCGTCGCTGATCTTCGAACTGTTTGATCATTTCAGCTCTCTTTCTCATGTCATCTTCACTTAGTCTGTGAGGTACTAAGGAAGGTCTTTTTCGGTGAGAGAGCAATTCTTCTTCTTCAAAAATGTCATCAGTCTCAGTGATTAGATCCAAGACTGGGATTATTTCTTCAGCGTTAGCAGCTGGGATTATTGGTGCTTCAGCTTGAGAAGCTTCAGCGGGATCCTCAAGCAGGGGAGAGGACTAGCTGAAATAAAACGATCTTTTTAATGAGATCATTTGGTAGAAAAAGATAGAAAAAGAATGGGGTTCAAGTGTTTAGAGGTTTTATGGAGAGGAGAGTTGAGATTGAGAAAGGATAGAGGAGGGATGCAGTGTAAGGGAAAAGAGAGTATTGTACCTGACAAACTGGCTTTCGAAGAAGGATTGCCAGATTACCTTCTGCAGCGATGCCTTTATTTTTACCTTTAGGAGCTTCAGATGCTGCAGGCTTTTTAGTGGTCCGCTCCCCTGATTGTTCAGTGATGACTACTCCTTTTAGAGCTGTAGTAGTCTTCTAAACAGGCTTAGCAATGAAGAAGAAGTCATCATCATCATCGTCATCATCATCATTCTTTGGAGAAGAGGACGGTTCATCATCAGGGATGTCGATGGCTTCATCATCTTCAGCTTCTTCTTCTTCTTCTTGTTCCTCTTCATCGTAAGGAGAGGTAACATCAGCAACAGCTTCCTCTTGTTGCTCTTCGAGTTTCTCCCCCTCAGATACAGAGAGATTCTTGGTTCCCTCAGGATTTACCCGGGGTTGTTCATTTGTCTCAGCAGCAGTTGTTGTCGTCTCCCCCTCAGCAGCAGACTCATTGTGGGGAAGACCAGTGTCAGCATTCATCTCCCATTCTTCCACATTATGAGTGGGGGAGGAAACAACAGCATCAGCGGCACTGGCATTGGTATCATTGTCTTCTTGGCCAGCGATACCAATGTATTCTTCAATCGCTATTAATCTGTCTTCGAGGCCAGATATATTAGGATTGATACGCTCAAGTTCAAGACGATCGTTCGCTGTAAAATGAGAAGATGGTGCGTTGAGGCGATCGAGAACTTGTCAAAGAAGATCTTTAACAGAACTGATATCAGCTTTGGTAGAAGCAGCATCAGCTTTGATGGTTTGAACATCAGCTTTCACCATGGAGATCTCACTCTTTAGAGTACCAACCTCTGTCTTTAATGTTGTGAAATCATTAGACAGAGTGGTAATGGTTGTTGCAAGAGTGGAGTTGGTGAGATTGAGATCGCTGACGATGGTGGAGTTGGCAGCGATGGTTGTTGCGAATTGAGCAATGCTACCATCCAGCCTTTCAATATCAGTGCTTGAAGCTCTTGTATCAACAGCTTCGGTCAGTTTCTTCAAATTATCTCCAGCGTCTGTAACCGCTGAAGAATTGGTGGAGAGAGTGGTGTTGTAAGAATCCACTTTTCGAACCAGATCTTTGAGGGAGTTGTCGAGATCTCCCAAATTAGGACCTGAAAAAGTGAGAAACTTATGAACAGAGGAAAGCTCAGAAGTTTGGGGTTGAAAGAGAGTAGTGTTTGGGATATTGTGTATACCTGCAGGTGGGTTGGCGAAGTTTTCAAAATCTGGAAAACCTGAATAGTATTCCATGTCGCCAGCCAGTGAGCCTTGATGCTGAGTAGAACCTGCAGGTCCTGTGCTTTGTCCTATCAACCTTTGATTTAGTCCAGCAGTTACATTGCTGAGGTTGATGTTTGTTGAAGAGTAAAGGGGTAAAGATGTAGTAGACAAAGGAATTGAGGGAGAAGCGAATGATGAGAATAATGGTTGGGTGCGAGATTCAGCGTTGGAGGCGCTGGGAATCACTTCAGTATTTTGAGATACTAGAGGAGGTGGGTTCTTTTCCAAGTATATAACTTCAGCGTTTAGAGACGCTGAAGCTGAGATGGAAGGGGTTGCTTGTTCAGCTGTGGCAGAGCGTACCACGAAAGCATCTATTTTCTGTTGTCGAGAGTCAGGTGATAGGTCTTCAGCCATAGATGGCTTGGAGGGTTGCTCCTTGGTTTTCTTGATCCTTTCAGAGTCAAGTTGGGGAGTAGATTGTTTCCTTTTTCGAGTAGGAATGGAGGTTGCAGCTTGGGTATCAGCAGTGGGTTTTGCCGCTGAAGTAGCCACATGAATAGAAGAAGTAGGATTAAGAAAAGTTAAGAGTTGAGAGAGACGTACCTCATTTGGCGTTGGTTTGAAGTCGAGTACCTTAGAGCCAACCTGAGAGAGTTTCAGGTCACCCTCTGTTGGGTAGTCATTCTTCAGGCCTAGTTGGAAGACAACGCTGATGAATCGGGGATAAGGAACCCATGGTTGTCTATCAGCAGAATCAATTTTGAGCGCAAGGTCTTCATAGATGATGGAGGCCCAGTCAACGTTAAGACCTTTCAGCAGAGCATAACCCATTGCTTGCTGAGATTGAGCGGCTTGATCAGAGGAGCCGGTTTTTGCTGTCATGCAGCTTATGATATGAGCGAAGATAAAATTCATCTCGCTGGGCATCTTGGACTTCTTGATCAAAGTCAGCTTCTTCTCTGGTTCTTGTCCACCTCTCTTGGTTTCCCAAGTGTAACCCATTGCATCAAAGAATGCAATGATGGTTTCTCTATCAGCATGCTTCTTGAGGTCAGGTAGAGGGACGAAAGGTTTTTACTTAGTGGAGATTGGGAGGCTCAGGGCTCGTCGAATTGTGGCAGGGGTGATTTTTATGGTGCCAAAATCAGTGTCACAGACGATACAATCAATCAGCTTTGAGGGATCTTTGGCTGAGGGTACTTCGGTGTGTATGGCCGAATACCAAAATTGAGATAGAAGGGATTTATGGGCAGGTGGTAGAATGGTTAGAGCTTTGGATAAGCAGCAGGTTTTTAGGTAGTTCACAGCATCATTCAGATGTGTGACGGTCCTTCGAGTAGGAAACTCGAAAAGTGCATAGAGATTGTTTGATTTGGACCAATCCAGGTTTTCCATTTCAAATTTCACCTGTGGATCCTTGGTGATTTCCAGTTGCTCAGAAGCAATGTTTTCAGCAGTGAGAGTAGCAGAAGAAGTAGCAGCCATTTCTGTAATCAACTTAGAGATTAAGAATTAAGATTTTAATATGATTACTTCTCATTCAGACAAAAGTGTCTTAATGAGGGTTTTCTAGTTTTTGACAAAAGATGCAAAGACTAGTGAAGTCTTATTTTCCAGTTTCCTTATATAGAATAATAGGATTCTGGAAAACGTATGAAAAACAAGTTTAAGATTAAGCTTTAAACTTGAGGAACAACTATAAAAGTTGTGTTCATAAAATCATAAAAGAAGATGATTTTATTGTTAAAAAGCTCTTTTGTTCGATCTATAAAAGCAATAATAAGATCAGAAACAAGTTAAATATAGGAAAATATAAGAATATTAACCTTAAGATCGTTGAAGATGAAGATGAACAGTATTCTTGAAACAAAGATTCAACAATGCAACGATGTTCTTGCTTGGAGGAGAAGTTCGCGTAAAACGTAAAAATATAAACACAAGAGGTTTATATAGTGAGAGTAGAGAGAGAAAACCTTGAGCGGGAAAAAGGTTTTCATGATGACACGGACACGTGTTTGCATTTGATTTGAGTAGAATGAGACGTGCGAACGTGTGTCAGAAAAAGGGGCGTGCCAGAGGTTGTCCGTTATGATGACATCATAAACGTCCTTTCATATTTTAGGGTGTCTCTGAGAGTTTTGAAAGACTCAGGGACAATTTTGAAATATGAGACGCTGAATAGAAATATCAGCGTTAGAATTTTAAGAAATTTCAAAATATCACTGTTAAGGAAGAGATATTCAGCGATGCAATTTGTTTTGAAATCTTTGAGTTCTAAGCGAACGTCAGTGAGCAAAAGAGAACATACCTTGATATCAGCAAATCAATTTTGTTCAGAGAGAAGGTGATAGAGAGGGTTATAGAAGTTTGTTTTATCCTATCGCTGAGTCAATGAGAACCCTGCAGATTTTACTCTTCATAGTTCAGCATTCCAAGCTCGCTGATGAGAAAGTTGAATCTTGTCTCATCAAGAGGTTTGGTGAATAAATCAGCTAAGTGAAATTCAGTTGGGATAAAATGAAGTTCTATATCACCATTCATCACATGATCTCTGATAAATGATACCTGTTGGTTCCCGTTTTGTTTAGACAAGATTCACAGATCTAATAGTTCAAGTTAATGTTTGATGCGGAAGCGTATTGAAGAACTAAACAGATATGTTGTGATAGAATATGAACACACTTATATAAAGAAACAGTAAGAAGAACAAGTTATCTCAAAGTTTACTGATTCAATATATAATAACAATACCAAGAACAGATTAGGAACTGTTCGGTGTTTGTGTGAGAGTGCAATGCTTAATAGATTTGACGATATAAAGCATAAGCAAAGTGTTCTTAGATTGTTAGAACATTCTTTTAGTAAGTGATTGATCGATTGATAGATAAGGAAGTTCTCAACATGAGGCTTCCTTATATACTACTCTAGGGAACCATAAAGCACTTGTTACTGTTTGAACGGATGGTATGAATAGGAGAACGGATGGCATGAATAGTTTTCTGTGCAGTTTTGCATTTAATGCCGCAGACGTCTATTATGTACTAAGCCCTATTGAGTCCATTCAAAGCTTGACACGTGGAGGTTTGACAGTACACGCTACCATGCAAGTTGATGAACGGATCCAGTAACAGTAGCAAGATATTTAAAATATCTTCCAAGTCTTTTGCAAGGACCGCAGAGGCTCTGTAAAGTGTTACAGAGGTTCTGCGGTCTGGTCTTCTGTAGATTGGTCTTCACCGGGTTCCGAGTCTTTGGTCTTCTGTGCATATTACAGAGGTTCTGTAGGACACCTCTGTAGTTCCTTGACTTGATCTCTCGGTATTATTGGCAGAGCCTCTGTAGGAGGCTTTTCTACACTTAGTCTATTTCTCATCTATTTTTCACTACTTCTGTAAATGGGAAGATTGAAGCTAACAATCTCCCCCTAAGTAGTGAAAAATAATAATTTTACATGTTAAGTACTTTAGGCTAAGTTAGTTAAGACAGAGGTTAAACAATATCTCGAAAGTTCTTTCATTTCAGAAATATGCCAGAGGCATTTTACATTTGAGTACAAGTGGAAGAAACTTTATAGTGATTTTGCAGAGATTGGTTGTGTGAGCATCAGATGTTGGCGTCTTTGAAATCGTTATAACTTCTGTTGTCATTTCCAACTTCTTTGAGCTCGTTGTAGAAGCTGATGCAGAGTTCCCTTAGGCAAATTGTTGCATCGATTTCTCTGATGAAAGTATCTGCAGCCTCTCTATCCATTTGCTCAGTATCTCTGTATTTCACAAGGTTTGCTCTGAACATGTTCAGAGTACTGGTTGCGTACTTCTGACAGTCCATGATCACAAAAAGCTTGACTTCGCCTTTTGGGTTTCGAAATACTAACCCGAACCTTGGTTCTGTGATGATTGTGTTGGACACGGCGTTGGGTGGGCTGCGATCCTCTAGTGGTCGAAGGTTCAGATGCTTGACTCCAAGATCCTTTCCTATTTGGAAGTCTGACAGACTGTAGAGCAGAAGCTTCTCCCTCATCGCTTTTCTGAAGACTTGATAGGCTCTGGTATTTGGCTCTGTGTTGTAGTTGTCCTTCGTCCATTGCAGAAGATCAGGTAGATCATAAGGATTCAGATTCCTTATGTCAGCATCAGAGAAGGTTGTTTCTGTGTTGTTTACTCTTCTGATTCTGTAGAGATTGTACCTGACCTTTGGATAGGTTCTTGTCTAGGAGAATTTGCAGAAGATTACCTTCTTGATCTTGTGATTTGAGAAGATGTCTGCTATTGGTCTTGGCTTTGTTCTGGTGAAGACGTTCTCAAATTCTTCTCTTATCTTTGGATCTGCGACGTGCTCTGTTGGATGATTGGTCTGAAAGTGTTGTTTGTAGAGGTATTTGTACACCACTTCTTCCATTTCTTGGTGTGTTGGACCAGGTGGTGGTACTTGTCTTCTGAGACTCTCCATCTGTTGGACAACTTCTGCAGCTCTACCTGTTAGTGGGATATCTGACAGAGGCTTCAATCGAAGGCGCTCTTCATTAACTTCTCTGTAGCAACTGGCACTGGTTTCTTTTTCTTGGGCTCTTCTGTCAGTTTTGCCTTGCCCTTGTCTTTGGCCTTTGGTGGTTCAGAACCCGTTGCTTCTGTGGGTTTGGGTTTTGGCGCTTCTGTGGGTTTGGGGGTTGCCTCTGTAGGTTTTGACACTTGCGTTTGAGAGGACTTTTGTGGCGTTGGTTCTGTTGGCTTGATTTGCTCTGTAACCTCTGTAGGAGGTTCTTTGGTGACTTCTTCTGTGAGCTCGGCTTCATCGAATCGCTTGGCCTGTTTGAAAGCATTTACGAACTCCATCCTTCTCAGAATGAAGGTGGCAGATCGTTTTTGCCTTGGTGGTTTGTGTGCGATCGATTTCTTCCTTTGGTGGGATTTTGGTTTTTCTGTTGGTTTTGGTGTTGAGGAGGGAAGATCTTTTGATGATGAAGAAAGATGTTGAGTATCTTGTCCGAACATAGTAGGAAATTCCACAGAGGTGGGTGTTGCCTCTGTGGTCTTTTGGACTTTCGTTTCTTCAGGTTGTTGGGTTGGAGGACTCTCTTCAAGATGATTACCACAGGGGTGGTTGTTGCCTCTGTGGTTTGTTGGGAGGTTTCGGGTACTTGGGTTTCTTCAGCAGTTGTTTCCACAGAGATGGGTGTTGTCTCTGTGGTCTGTTGGGTACCTTGAGTTTGCTCTGGAGGGGCTTGGATTGGTGCGTTTTGTTGGCTTTGGGTCGCAGCTCCTTCTGTAGATCTCTTCTGTAGATTCTCCCCCTCAGGATTATCTGATGGACCAGGATGGTCATCATCAGTATTATCCTGATTCTTATCTTTTTCTCCTTCTGCTCTGCACGAAGAATCTTTCCTCTTTTTCAACTCGGCTCCTGCGGCAATCATTTTCGCACACAGATCATCACAGAGGCCAAGAAGTTTGAGAATATCAACCTCTGTGTTGTATCGCATGTGAGCAATGCTGTTCTTGAAATCCTTGACATATGCAGCATTTGCTTGAGTGAACAGGTGGATGAACTCTGTCATTTGATTCAGGATTCTTTGGCCCAGTTCTATCAATTGCGCTCTTGTCATGTAATCCCGAGGCTGCATCAGAACCGTGTTGCGCATTGCTTTTTCTTGTACGTGTTTCAGATATTTCTGTAGATCTGCATGTGTCACAACTCTGGTGGCAGAGTCATGTTCCTTCACTTTCTCCATGTAGATCTTTATAGACTCTTTAAAAGCAGAAGTTGCGGAGCGTTCGAATGCTATGGCGTGAGTTCTGGCAGAGCTTTCAGCAGAAGACGTCATTTGAGTTACGGCAGATTTTACCTCTGTGGACAAGGCGTCCATTTTGGTATTTAAGTTGTTGATGGCCGTTGTAGTTGTCTCTGCAAAAGTTTTGAAAGAGCTTTGCAACTCTTTCATGGTTTGGTTCACAGAGGTGACTAGGGTTTGGAACTCATCCCTTGATACTTGTGTTCCAGTGGTAACCTCTGTAGGAACACATTCTTCTACAGAGTGAGTCTCCGTTCCTGAGACACCTTCGTTCACCCTTGTTTGAACGTTGGGGGTGGAAGGATTTCCATCTGATCTTCGAGGAGAAGCAACAAGTGCCTCTTTCTCTACAGAAGTTCTGAGAGGAACAGTGTCCAAATCCACTCCAGAGGTGGGTATTGGAATGTCCTTCTGTTGACTCAGAGACTTGTCTAGAGTCTCTTCGTCGTTGTGCGCACTAATATCCTCTGAAGATATTTGGGGACCTATATTGTGCGTGTCAGAGGTAACAAATACCTCTGTGGGGTGTTCTAATGTGATCTGGGGCGATGGATCACGAACTATAGAAGAGTCTCTTTGAGGAGACTCCCTAGGAATGGATTCCCCGGTTTCTGTGGGCGCAGAGGTCGAAAGAGTGACCTCTGGCTGTTTGGTTTGGGTTGGGGTCGAGTTGTGCGACTCTTTTTCAATAACTCCTTCTGCAGCTAGACCTGCGGAGTTAGATGTGTGGGTTGCACTGGGAGGGGGTGAGTGATGTGTGCCTTCTGCAACTTCGGCATCTTTTTCCTTCTCTTTTTCTTTTCCTCCAAAACTCTTCCTAACCTCTTCTAGGTTACTTATGTTCCACTCTGGGGCTAAACCTAACCTAATCCTCTCTGCAACTGCCTCTGTAGACATGTTAATTTCTTCTATTCCCTCTACAGGTCGCAGAGGTGGACTCCTTCTGTGGACGTCCAATCTTTGTTGGATGAAAGGATTTTGCAGAATGGTAGGGGTTTCAGCTGGTTGATCTCTGGGGGTTTGGTCGTCATTTTGCATGTGTGTGTCGACCCCAGAGATGGAGAAATCAAGATCTTCTTCGGTATGGTGGTCGAGTGGTGGCGCATTCCATCCAGATGGATTGAGGGTGTTAGCAAAGTCTGGGTGTTGAAGGAAGTCGTTTAAGCTCCCTTGGTTGGCGAATCGTTCAAGGGATTGAGAAGGTGATTGATAACCCTCAGCTGTGACTTCGTCTTCTGCAGTCTCTTCTTCTGCAGTTTCTTCTACCCGGGGCTCTGCGACCACTTCTCCAACCCTTTCTGTGACATCTGCAGCTTCTGTGGGTGCCTCTTCTTCTATTGTGACCATTTGGTCAAGTGGTTTCCCAGGCTTTTTGGTCTTCTTTCTCTTTGGTTTTGGTGCTCCTTCCTCTGTGGGTTTTGACTTTCGCTTCTTCTTTGGTTTAGGAGAAGAGGGAGGAGCAGAGGAGCCTACTTCTGTAGCCCGAGGAGGTGAAGGTTGTGCTTCTGCAGGTTGGGCTTCTGTAATGCTTGTAGAGGTGCCTTCTGCAGTTTTCCTCTTCTTTGCTTTTGGGGTAGAGGCAGAGGCTTTTGACGATGGCTTCTTTCCCATCAATTGTGCCCGTTTACTTATGAAGCTCAGTTGGTTTGCCATATGCTTTGCCAGCTTCTGCTCCTTCTCTTCTATCGAAAGGGGTTCTGCAACTACGGTTTCTAAAGGAACACCTAAACGCGGGGGTGTCACAGGGCTCGGTTTTGGAGTCCTGTGATCGCGTATGTAATTTGCCTTAAGGGTTTTGTTCTTTGCGTAGCTCAGAAGTTTTCTTGACAGAGGTCTGCAGTGAGTGTAGCCATCTATATGGTCGGTGGGGATGTTCTTGTTCATTGGGAACTGTTTGGGAGTCGGCCCTTCCATTGGCCATTTTTGCATTATTAGCAGAGGTTCGAACAGTACTCCCAAGATTCTTTGGAATTGCAGAGGTGGTAGGAAGTTTGGGTCTTTCTTCTTGGCTTTCAGGGTGTTGTTTTTCCTATCGATCGTGTTGATGATCTCTTGTAGCATGATGGTTGCATAGTCGAGTGGAAGGTCATAGTAGACCCCGTACAGGATTGTCAGGATCTGGTGTGAGCTTTGATCGATGCTGCCAATCTTCCCTGTAAGGCACCTGTTGAGGATTGAGAACATGGTGTTCCACAGAGGTGGTAATCTGCCTTTGCGGAAGTCATTCCTTTTCCTAAGATGGGTGTTGTACCCAAGCATTTCTACAAACCGACATAGCTCCTCATCCGTTGGTTGTTCTGCATAGGATTTCAGTCCTAAAAGGCCTCTTGTGGGTAGATTGAACTCAAGGGAGAACATTGTTCTATTAAATTTGAGTTCAAGATGTTCAGATTTGTCAGGTTTTGAAATGTACCCTTTGATAAGAGAATCATCCTTATCGTACCAGCAACTTTGCCAAAACTGGTTCAAATACCTAACAGGTATTTTCTTTGGGGTTCTAGAAAGTAAGGGAAAAAGGATGTGATTCTCCATGATGTTTAGAAGAATGTCGTGGGCTTCGCCGAAAGCAGTTAGAATGGGGACCAGATAACAGTTGTTTTACTTTATTGGAAGTACCTTGTCGAAATGTTCTTGAGAAATGAAGTTCTGAAGGTGGGTGGTCGGAACAAATTCCGCTGAGTCGCCGGAATCTTCTTGTTCGGCGTTTTTAGCAAGATGGGGGTTTTCTGAGTGTTCAGAATGAGCAAGGGATGGTTCAGGTGAGTTCACCGGAGAGTTAGCAGCGGAGATAACTTTGGAAGATGAAGCCATTGGTAATGAGAGTAAGATACTTGCAGGTATTTGCAGGGTTTCGCCGGAGAAGAAAGAAGGTTCGTAAAGGATTTATGAGAGTTTAAACTTTGGGTTTTATAGGGGGGGTAAAAACTGTAGAATACGGAGGGGTAAAAATATATAGCAATGGATAATTTTTGGAATCTGTACTCGAGTTAGAACGGCGGGTTCAATTTTCCGTAAGAAACGTGCCATGTACGTCCAGTAAGAATGAGACACGTAGGCCATGTCAGAGGATGACAGAACATCGTGCGCGGCCCATTAATGCTAGGCGTGTGGGGTAGTTCTTAGCCACATGATATTCACTCTCAGTAAAAGTAACCGTTATTGTTACAGAAATGCCCCTTTGTGACAAAAAGAATTTACAGAAGCTCTGTGGTTTTATAGAAGCTCTGTGACTTTGAAAATCTTTGTTGTTTATCCCTTTCTCATATATCTCATTGTTATCATGACTCTGTAGGTTCTTCTTTAACCAAAACATTTTGAAAAGTATTGGAGAGGATCAATAGAAGTGTTAGTGAAGACTTTTCAATCACAGAGGTTTTGGGGCTCTGTTGGAACTTGCAGAAGCTCTGTCAGGGCTAGCAGAAGCTCTGTGAGAGAAAATTTCTCATAACTGAAATCCTATTGACCCTTTTCGGTATCCAAGTTTTGATATGTATTAAGAACATGTTTTAGGACATATTTGAAGTTTGGTGTCCGAGAAAACTGTTTTGGTAAAAGTTTTGTTCGAGAAGGTCATGGATTGTGCACAGATGATCGATAGAGGTTAAATTTGCGATCTCAGAGTATTTTTCTGGCAGAACCTCTGTTGAGGTCAGCAGAAGCTCTATGACCTCAAATTTCTCATATCTTAAAAGTTTAGAAACTTTTTGATCTTTTGATTTTTGAAATGTTATTCACAGTATATTTAGGACATATTTGACAATTATTGTCCCAGAAAACTGTTCTCAAAAACATTTTGTGCGAGAGACATACCTTATGGTTCTTCTTTGCTTGGCAATTATGTATGACTTCTGTCGATATTAGTTCATTGACATTCTTCTTTGGCTCCCCCTTGAAAGATTAACCTCTGTAGATCATTTCAAGGGTTCTTTTGCTCCCCCTTGACCTATGCTTGGATTATAATAGCATAAGTTGTGTATAGAACATAGGTCAAGACTACCAGAGGTTCTGTAGTGGTCGTCAGAGGTTCTGAGCAGACCCACAGAAGCTCTGTAATTACAAGAACTATTTGGGATTGAGAATTTACATACAGAAGTAAATCTATCAAATCAGTAAGTAAAGCAGTAAATTTATGTACATATTTACAGAAGAAAAAGCTATACTTACAGAGGATTATCACGTCATATTGATCATTCCTAACTTACCCACCAAGAAATTGAATCTTTTTTCTTCTAAAGCTTTGGTGAATAGGTCAGCGAGTTGATATTCTGTAGGCACGAAGTGCATCTCGATTGTACGGTATTCGACATGATGTTTCAAGAAGTGGTATCTTATATCGATATGCTTGGTCTTTGAATGTTGCACAGGATTGGCAGAGATAGCTATGGCACTTTTGGAATCACAGAAGATAGGAATCTTTAGTAGGATGTGGCCGTAGTCTTTAAGCTGTGTTTTCATCCACAGAACCTGAGAGCAACAGCTAGCAGCAGCAACGTATTCAGCTTCTGCCGTAGATGTTGATACACAATTCTGTTTCTTGGAGGTCCAACTGACTAGCTTACCACCTAGGAATTGACAACTCCCAGAGGTACTCTTTCTGTCGAGCATGCAGCCTCCATAGTCGGAATCTGTATAAGCTTTAAGACAAAAACCAGAGTTCTGTGGATACCAGAGACCAAGATTTTTGGTCCCCTTTAGGTATCTAAAGATTCTTTTAACAACATCATAGTGTGATTTCTTTGGATTAGCTTGATAACGTGCACAAAGACATGTGGCATGCATAATATCAGGTCTGCTAGCAGTTAAATATAACAGAGATCCAATCATGCCTCTATAGAGAGTGCATTCTACAGAGATGCCATCTGGATCTAAGTGTAACTTGTTTCCAGTGGCCATTGGAGTCTTCATGGCAGAGGCATCAGAGAGGCTATATTTTGAAAGAACGTCAGAGACATATTTAGCCTGATTTATAAAGATTCCCTCTGATGATTGTTTGACTTGGAGTCCGAGGAAGAATGTTACTTCTCCCATCATACTCATTTCAAACTCGCTCTGCATGAGTTTTTCAAAAGTTTTGCACTCCTCTGCGTTTGTAGACCCAAAGATTATGTCGTCCACATAGATTTGTACAAGCATTATCTCACTATTTTTACGTTTATAGAAAAGAGTAGTATCTGTTGTACCTCTGTCGTAGCCATTGTCTAGAAGAAAGGTTGAAAGTCGCTCGTACCATGCTCTCGGAGCTTGTTTCAGTCCGTACAGAGCCTTTTCAAGGTAGTAAACATACCTTGGGAACTTTGAACTTTCAAACCCTGGTGGCTGATTGACGTAAACTTCTTCTTGGATTTCACCGTTGAGAAAAGCAGATTTAACGTCCATCTGATAGACCTTAAAACCTCTGTGGGCTGCAAAGGTCTCATCGTAGTCGATGCCTTCTTCTTGTCTATATCCCTTCGCTACAAGACGTGCTTTGTTTCTGATGACCACTCCATCTTCGTCCTTCTTGTTTCTGTAGACCCATTTAATCCCAATGGCCTGTTTCCCTCGTGGCAGAGGTACTAAAGTCCATACTTTGTTGCGCTCAAACTGCAGAAGCTCTTCTTGCATAACATCTACCCAGTTTGGGTCATCCAGGGCCTCAGAGATCTTCTTTGGCTCTATCACACTAATAAAATTTGTAAAGAAACAAAAATTAGCAGTGGCAGATCTGGTTTTTACCTTATCAAAAGGATCGCCAATTATTTGACTTGGACGATGGCTTTTCGTCCATTGAGTTGTTCGTGGTTGATGGTCATCAACATCGTCTATTTGTTCTTCAGAGGCTTCTGGTATTTCTTCTGGGGTAGCCTCTGTAGTAGTGCGTGCCTTCGTAGTTGATCCTACGGATTGTGGAATGATTGGTATGAGGGGTGGTGACGTTTGTTCCTCTGAGGACGTATAGTCTTGGTCCTATATTTCCTCTGTTATTGGTTCCTCTGTGGATGGTGACGTTGGTTCTTTAGGAGCTTCTGTGGTCGTTTTCCTTGGAGTTTCATCTTCTGTAGACTCTTCCTCATTGATTGCATCTGTAGTATTTACAAAAGAAGATGAGGCATTATTTGGACCAGTTAGAGTCATACCTGTAGGATTTTGACCGACAGAAGATGGTTCTGCAGAAGCTCTGATGGTTCCAACAGAGGTAACAATGTCATCGTGGAACATCTCTAAAAATAGAAGATTTAAGTCTTCTGCCCTTGTTTGCGAGATGCCAGAGGATTCCCCTTTAAGTCCGAGTTCTGAACTGATTTGTTCAGAAGTCATTTGGAATGTGTCATCAAACGAGACATTGATGCTTTCTACGATCTTGCGAGACTTTGTAAGGAAGATTCTGTAGGCTTTGGAAGTTGCAGAGTATCCAATGAATTTTCCTTCGTCTGCTTTTACTTCAAACTTTCCTCTTGAATCTCTGTCGTTTAGGACAAAACTTTTACATCCAAATACATGGAAAAACTTGATGTTTGGTCGCCTTTTGTTGACCAGTTCGTAAGGAGTCTTGATGCGTCTCTTCACGATGGTTGATCGATTCTGTGTATTGATAAGTGCATATTATACACACATTTTTATATCAAATTTCCCTAATCTTACTATTTGTTAGATGCTTAAAATACCCGATTTGTTTAGTTTAGTATTTTATTGTTTGTAATTGATTTAAGTTGGTTTTAATGCTTTCCAGGTGTTTTCCATGTGAGAAAGTTGCAACGCATCAGAAACGGGTTTCGGAACTGAAAAACGAGCAAAAACGCGAAAGTTGCGAAAACGGACAGAACCCGGCGCCAATGGCTTGGCGCCAGTCCATCGGCGCCGGTCCATCGGCGTCGAGTTCCTGCACATGAAAAATCAGATTTGTTTGCTGCTTTTGGTGTTGCTTTTGGTGTTGCTTTTGGTGTTGGATCTGAATCTAGATTGGATCTGAGATTTGTGATCTACTTTTGCACATGGATTGGAGCTAGTTTTGTTGGTCCTTGCATGATTATAAATAGGACCCTTGGTTGTAGTTTTAAATCTATCTTCTATCTATCCATCATCTCATCATCTCATACACACACATACACCATAGTTGTTAGTTCTTGCATCTTCATCACTTGTGTTGGAGAATAAATCACAGGTATCTTGTATTTGTTTTCTTAACTTATATTTTCTCACACAATGAGTGTGTAACCTTTTGATGGAGATTGTGTTGAGACTTGTTGGTACTTAATATCATTTGATTTCTATTTATGTAATTCTTGTTTTAAAGATATTATCATTGTTAGGTTATTGATTTAAGCAAGGCCTCTTATATCAATTAACGTAATCGTGAATTGCTACATAAAATGTGGAATCCGTAATTGTTCCATGTTTTATGAAGTGGTAAGACAACTCATCAATTAAACATATTAATTGATTAGTGTTGTAGAATTATATAATCTAGCTTAAATGATCGAGCGTTCGGTTGTTAGTTAGGATTGGTGTTTGTTTAGCATTTAATGCAATTGACAGGTTAAGTTTGAGTTCATGACCAAACTTGGCTTAGTCAATTAGGAGCTAGTTCATCGAGCTTCTCATGCTAGTTTAATCATAAGAACAAACAGAGTGTTTGGCGCTTGTCGACACTTACGGCCAAACTAGAATAAAATGAGAAAATGCTTTTGTGAACAAGTCCATGATACACAGTCCAATCAAGGTTCACACTCATTGCCAGTTTTATTTATTATTATTTTCAGTTTTTATTTATTTATGTCTAGTTTAAATTTCCTTTCCAACCCCCCCCCCCCCTTTTTTATATAAAGCGTAGAATCTGACATCGATCACATCCAATCCCTGTGGAATCGACCTGACTTACCGCTATTGCAAATTATTGTAATTTTGGAGAAGTTAGAAACAAAATTATTATTCTTTGACGGATTCGACACCTGTCAAAAATTGGCGCCGTTGCCGGGGATTGGCAACGTTGATTGTTGTTACTTTTTACGCTTTATTTCTGTTTTTTTTAATTTTATTTGTAATCTTATCGTGGCCAATTATTCTTGAGAATTTTTACAACTTTCATGGCGTATTATTCTTATGATTATGGCACACGATACACCACCACGGGATGCGATCCATTCGAGGTACGTCTTTCCTCCCTTGAGTCGAAAATTTCAGATTTAACTAATATTGTGAAGCAGATGGTTAGTAGAGAGGAGCCGCAAGTGGAAATGTTTGGAATGTATCCTTCCAATTCTTATCCAATGGATACATGTCCAACTTTCCATTACAACGCCGGGCCGATCTACAATTATGGAGAATATCCAAGCCAAGACTCTTCCGCTTCATACTCAAACAACTACTATCCGGGATGGCAAGACCATCCTAATCCGAATGAGTACGAGTGCGGATGGCAAGAGCCTTCATCCTTTAATTATGAACAAGAACCACCGACAACAATTCACGCTTCTGAGAGCTCAGGTATGTTTCTTGAAGATATGGTTAAACTAATTGCTCTTAGCACCACGCAATTGTTTTCATTTCAACAGGAGACTCAGGCTCAAATTCAGAACTTAAAGAATCAGGTTAGTGAATACATATCTTCTCAAAGTCGGTGGGAAGAAGAAGAGGATGAAGAAGAAGGCACAAAACCATCTACCTCACAAGATGTCGATTTAAAGGAAGAAGATGTGCATATATTGGAACCGGTGGTGGTACCTCCTCCTTTTGTTACACCATTATTTAATCTAATAAAGGAGGAGGAAAATATAAATACTTGGGAAACCTTCACGGAGCAAGAAGAACCGATGGTTGAAGATAAGGAGGTGTTCCCAAGTGATGGTGCCTTTGCCAACCCAAAAGAAGTATCATCAAAAGGCAAAGAATCCATACTTGAAATCCGGGCAGATTTCAAGGCTCCCCAACATTGCGTGAAAACGCATGTTTGGGATATTGATTTATTAGACCCCGGATAACAAAGGCGTCTAGCCAAAGACGTTAAAGAAAGGCGCTGCATGGGAGGCAACCCATGAATTTCCGTTTATTTATTTTTATTAGTTTTGTGTGATTCTTTATCGTATTTTTTTTTCTTGTTTATTTTCAGGTTCCACCCCGGATCCGTACATTGGAAGACTATTCGCCATATAAGGGGAGTTTACTGTTTCCCCTCGTTCTTTAATTGTTTTAAATGTCCTTTGCTTCAATTAAATACATTGAGGACAATGTGTGGTTCAAGTGTGGGGGTATATTTGTGTTTGTTTTTGTGGGTATTTTAGGGGTAAAATTTTTGTAAAAATTTTGCAAAATTTTTATCTTTTGTGCTTAAATGTGGATTTTTGTCCGTTTTGGGTAATGTGTTAGCATGTTTAAATGAGCTTAAATGATTGATGACATCGAGTTTGGTTCCCGTTTTGTTTAGACAAGATTCACAGATCTAATAGTTCAAGTTAATGTTTGATGCAGAAGCGTATTGAAGAACTAAACAGATATGTTGTGATAGAATATGAACACACTTATATAAAGAAACAGTAAGAAGAACAAGTTATCTCAAAGTTTACTGATTCAATATATAATAACAATACCAAGAACAGATTAGGAACTGTTCGGTGTTTGTGTGAGAGTGCAATGCTTAATAGATTTGACGATATAAAGCATAAGCAAAGTGTTCTTAGATTGTTAGAACATTCTTTTAGTAAGTGATTGATCGATTGATAGATAAGGAAGTTCTCAACATGAGGCTTCCTTATATACTACTCTAGGGAACCATAAAGCACTTGTTACTGTTTGAACGGATGGTATGAATAGGAGAACGGATGGCATGAATAGTTGTCTGTGCAGTTTTGCATTTAATGCCGCAGACGTCTATTATGTACTAAGCCCTATTGAGTCCATTCAGAGCTTGACACGTGGAGGTTTGACAGTGCACGCTACCATGCAAGTTGATGAACGGATCCAGTAACAGTAGAAAGATATTTAAAATATCTTCCAAGTCTTTTGCAAGGACCGCAGAGGCTCTGTAAAGTGTTACAGAGGTTCTGCGGTTTGGTCTTCTGTAGATTGGTCTTCACTGGGTTCCGATTCTTTGGTCTTCTGTGCGTATTACAGAGGTTCTGTAGGACACCTCTGTAGTTCCTTGACTTGATCTCTCGGTATTATTGGCAGAGCCTCTGTAGGAGGCTTTTCTACACTTAGTCTATTTCTCATCTATTTTTCACTACTTCTGTAAATGGGAAGATTGAAGCTAACAATACCTGATTTCGATGTGCTTGGTCTTTGAGTGTAGCACTGGATTATTGGCTATAACGATGGCACTTGTGCTGTCGCAATAGATTGGAATCTTTGAGAGCTGTAACTCATAGTCTAATAGTTGATTTCTCATCCACAAGACTTGAGAACAACAGCTTCCAGCAGCTACGTACTCAGCTTCAACAGTTGAGGTGGACACTGAGTTTTGCTTTTTACTTGTCCAACTCACCAGCTTTCCACCCAGGAGCTGACAGCCTCCTGTGGTGCTTTTCCTATCCAATTTGCAACCTGCAAAATCACTATCTGAATAGGCGATTAGATCAAATCCTGAGTCTTTGGGATACCATAGACCTAGATTTGGAGTACCCTTAAGGTAACGAAAGATTCGCTTTACAGCGATACAGTGAGATTCCTTGGGTTCAGCTTGATATCGTGCACACAAGCAAGTTGAATACATGATATCAGGTCGGCTAGCTGTAAGATATAAAAAAGAGCCGACCATCCCACGGTACAACGTGACATTAACAGTTTTTCCCTTAGGATCCTTGTTTAGTGTCAGCGGTGGTGCCATAGGGGTTTTCATTGCTGAACTTTGAGTTAAATCAAATTTCTTCAACATATCTTTAACATACTTTCCCTGGTTAATGAAAGTGCCTTTTTCACTTTTCTTAATCTGAAGACCAAGAAAATATGTTAGCT
Organism: Saussurea involucrata; assembly: GCA_033807775.1. Classification (NCBI taxonomy): domain Eukaryota; kingdom Viridiplantae; phylum Streptophyta; class Magnoliopsida; order Asterales; family Asteraceae; genus Saussurea; species Saussurea involucrata. Next base: position 176,925,905 of record CM066322.1, read on the forward strand.
CACCCATCATACTCATTTTATACTCGACTTTCATCCTTTCAGAGAAACGAGTACAAAGGTCAGGGTTGGTAGAACCAAATATAATATCATCGACATATATTTGAACAAGAATAATATGACCTTTAACTTTCCTGAAAAATAGAGTTTTATCGATCTTACCTCGCTCAAATTTTTCAATAAGGAGATAGTTAGAGAGAGTGTCATACCATGCACGTGGAGCTTGCTTTAAGCCGTAGAGTGCCTTATCCAGTTTATACACGTAACCTGGATGCTTAGGATCTGAGAATCCTGGAGGTTGTTCTACATAGACTTCTTCATTCAGCTTTCCGTTGAGGAACGCTGACTTGACATCCATTTGATAAACTTTGAAGTCTCTATGTACAGCGTATGCTAAGAAAAGACGAATAGCTTCTAGTCTTGCTACTGGAGCAAAGGTTTTGTCATAGTCTATGCCTTCCTCTTGTCTGTATCCCTGAGCAACCAGTCTAGCTTTGTTGCGGATTACAGTTCCATGCTCATCCAACTTGTTTCGATAGACCCACTTGGTGCCTATCACTGACTTGTCGGATGGTCTTGGAACAAGCTTCCAAACTTTGTTTCTTTCAAATTCAGTCAGCTCTTCTTGCATAGCACTGACCCAGTTTGGATCTTGGAGGGCATCATCTATTTTCTTTGGTTCAAACACAGAAATAAAGTTAACAAATAAGCAAATATTACCTGCACTTTGTCGAGTCTGAATACCAGCGTTTGGATCACCAAGAATTTGTTGAATTGGGTGATTTAAAGTCCACCGCTGAGCCGGTACATAATTAGTTGGCTCAATCTGAACTTCTTGAGGGGCTGAAGATGAGGCTTCAGCGACTTCTGGTATATTTCTCAAGAAAGGAGTTGGTGCAGATGTCATTTCATTCACTGATGTTTGAGAAGTAGATGGCATGTCTGAGACGAAGGGTTCAGAAGCAGGCATAGTGTTAAGAGGAACAGCTGAGACCCATGAAGTTTCAGCTTCACTATTCTGCATGCTTGGGATGATAGTAGGACCATCATCTTCAACGTTATGAGTATGAGTTGGAGGAGTGGGAATGTCTGAATCACCGAGATGAGAAAACATCCATTGATTCAGTTCTTCATTGTCAGCCGATGGTCTAGAGGTGGCTGAATGGGTTTCGTCAAAATTGACGTGAATAGTTTCTTCAACAGATTGTCTTCTTTTGTTGAACACTCTGAAGGCTTTGGAAACTGAAGAGTATCCAAGAAAGATTCCATCATCAGCCTTAGGATCAAACTTTCCAAGGGCATCTCTGTTGTTCAGTATGAAACACTAACATCCAAAGATGTGAAGAAAGCTGATTGAAGGCTTTCTCCCATGAAAAAGTTCATAGGCCGTCTTTTTGAATCTTTTGACTATCAGAGACCTATTCTGAGTAAAACACGCAGTGTTTACAGCTTCTGCCCAAAACTGAGTAGGCAGATTAGAATCGATGAGCATTGATCGTGCGACTTCAATGATAGTTCTATTTCGTCTTTCAGCGACTCCGTTTTGTTGTGGTGTTCTCACTGAAGAAAAGTTGTGAGAAATACCCTTACTCTCAAGGAAGGAATCAAGAGACTTATTTTTGAATTCAGTCCCATGATCACTCCTTATTGAGCGAACGGTCATTTTGTTCAGGACTTCCATTTTCCTGACAAAAGTGATGATTTCTTCAGGGGTGTCACTTTTAGCACGGAGAAACATTACCCAGGTATAGCGAGAGAACTCATCAACTATGACCAAAGTATATTTCTTTCCAGCGAGGGATTGTTTGTTAACAGGGCCAAACAAATCCATGTGGAGCAATTGTAGAGGAGATGACACTGAAGAGACTTGCTTAGATTTGAAGCTTGATTTGGTCTGCTTCCCTTTTTTCACACGCTGAACATAAGGACTCTTTTGCGTATGAGTGATGAGGTAGACCAGTGACTAACTCTTTTGAGGAAAGAGTATTCAGTGTCTTTAAGTTGAGATGAGAGAGTCTCTTATTCCATAGCCAATTTACATCTGATGAGGCTTTTGAGAAGAAACATGAGTTCTAAGTGGTTGTTGAGTCCATGTTTATAACATAAACATTTTCTAAACGACGACCGCTGAGAGCTATCTTCTCCTTTTTGTCAGTGACAAAGCAGGATTCCTTTGTGAAGATCACTTTGTTATCCTTGTCGCATAGCTGACTTATGCTAAGAAGGTTATGCTTCAGCCCTTCAACATAAGCAACTCTTCCGAAGGTGGTGTTTCCATTTGAGAGTACACCATATCCTCGGGTATATCCTTTTCCATTTCCGCCGAAGGTCACAGAGGGACCCTTCTCTTCCTTGTATTCAGCGAGTAGGTTTTTCTTTCCAGTCATATGTCTAGAGCATCCGCTATCGATATACCAGATACCCTTCTTAACCTGCAAGCAAAGGAAGATTAGTTCGACTTGGGCACCCACTTATTCATGTGTATACCCTTGTCAGTGGAGGTTTTGGGAATGGAACGTTCATCATTCTTCGCAGCATTCGAAGATTCAGCTTTAGAGACATTCTTCACTTTGGTTAATTTCTTAACCTGAGTGGTCTGCTTTGCCTTGGGGGCAATAATCTTCACCTTAGCTAACTTGTCAGCTTTGGTGGTTGTAGGGCACTTACTAGAAATATGATCAGTAAGTCCACAGTGATAACATTTCCTATAGCTGAAGGTAGCTTTAGGAGCAGTTGAATGCTTATTCGTTAGTTTTGAATGGGCAGGGCCATCATTTAATATTCCTTTGGTATCGGAAATGGGAGGAACGGTCAGTTCTTCGGATTTCTTACCAAGAACATCCAACTTAAGTCTAGGAGTAGATCGCTGAATTAATCCAGGGATCTTATTCTTAGAGTAAGAGGGATGAATCACTAAAGCTTTAGAAGCATTCAGCGTAGGTATATAAATACCCTTCTGAGGTTTTTGATTAACTTTTCCTTTGCCTTTATCCATAATGATTAAGGTAGGTTTTTCCTCAGGGATAGGAGGGTTAGAAAAGGAGCACTGAGAGGATGATCAGCGACTGAGGATACGAAAGTTCCAAACAAAAGCATAGAACGATCAGTGGTTGGTTTTTTAGCATCAGCTTTATAACCGAGGCCACGTTTATCAGTCATAGGAATCTGAGCCTTTATGATCTCAGTGATCTTTGTTGAGGATTTATACCATCCATTAACAGTATTCTTTTCAGCTTTTAATGCAGCGATAGCTTCTTCGCGTTCGATTTTAACTAGCTGATTTATATGAACTTGATCTCTCAAGTCTTCTTCAATTTTTGAAAGCTTTTCTATTTGAAGGTGACAATTCTTAAGTTGTCCAGCGAGATCAATATTTTGATTTTCAACAACTTGCTTGCCATTCATGGCTTCATATAAACTCATAGTCAGCAGATCGATCTTTCGAAGACTATCAGCTTCATTAATATTTGAAATATTTGTAAAGAAGGAAGGTAGTACCTTAGTAGCAGAGGTAGGAGCAGAGTTTGAAGTAGAGGGAATGCCAGACTTGTCTTCCTCATCTTCAATTTTGACCATTAGACACAGATTGGTTTCATCATCATCATCAGAGTCAGATGATTCATCTTCGTCAGAAGCAGCCCAATCATAGTCAGCCATGAGGCCTTTGCCTTTCTTCTTGGAGACTTTAAGCTTTGCATACCTTTCTTTCAGCTTTTGGTATTTGTCATCTCTAGCCCTAGGATTAGAGGATTTCTTGGAGAAAGCTGAGTTTCTGAAAGCTTTCTTTAACCTACACTCACTAGCGAAATGACCTATCTTTTCACAGTTAAAGCAAGTGGCAGTAGCCTTATCAACAGGGGTTGATGATCTAGGCTTATCGGTGATAGAAAGAGGTTTGTTCTTTCTGAACTTTTTCTTCATGGCAAATCTCCTACACTTGTTAGATAGGAGAGCCATGGATTCATCAAGATCTAAAGAGTCAGGATCTGATGAGCATTCAGAGTTGGTCTCCAACTCAGTGATAGTGATAGACGATCGTTGAGTGGTTGGTAACTCTGAGATTAAAGCAACAGAGGTGCTTTTGGAATCTTTTACAAGATTCTTCTTGAGATGACTCGATTGCTCATGATTAAGCATCGTGCCATACAAGGTAGAAAGGGTCATAGATTTTAGATCCTTTGACAACTTGAGACACATAGAATAACTGTCCCAGCTTTCAGGTAAACATTCTAAAAACTTTGTCAGTATCTCAAAGTTAGAATATTCCTTACCAACAGTTTTTAAATCAATTATTAAACAGTTAAAGCGTTGGTGAACTTCAGAGAGAGTTTCATTCTTACCACAAATGAAACTTTCGTACTGTCTTACCAGGTTGATTTTGCGTGAGTCCTGGACTTCAGATGTACCTTCATATTGAACACAGATTGTGTCCCACATGGCTTTAGAGGATTTCAGATTCATGACGGAATGGTAGACTTCGTCAGGAAGAGCCATGGATAGAATGGATCTAGCTTTGGTGTCGAGACCCACTTTCTTCTTGTCTTCATCAGTCCACATATTCATTTCTTTTGGAATCAATCGTTCAGGAATAGCAGGTCGGCCATTTGCGGCTGGAACCTCAGCATCTATTCTGACAGGAATGTATGGACCATTTTCGACATAATAAGGTATAGTTGGATCTACACCTTCTAAGAAGAGTATCATCCTATTTTTCCATAGATTGAAATTATCTCTGGAAAATCTAGGGGGTTTTGCAAGAGAACCATTGTCTATATAGTTAGTGTTTGTATTGGCAGCCATTTTCAGATAAAGAATCAGTATAAGCAAGATCTTGTTTATGAGATTAAACAAAACCGCTCTGATACCACTTGTTGGTCCCGAAAGGGTTATACAAGTTTGTAGAAGGGGGGGTTGAATACAAACACACGATTTTTACTTTCTAAATTGTTTATTGATAAATCAAAGACAATTTACAACTTGTTGCGGAACAAGATTAAGACTAGGTCTAATCTAAACAAGTTAAGAACTCACAGTTTCTTGCACTAGAATTAAGAGAGAAAGAAGATAAGGAAATTACGAATAATAACCTAACACACAGATAGATAGGAATAAGAAGATGGCATGAGCACTTCAAAACTGAAGTAGGGTTCTTCTTATATACTGCATGCATTTAATGCATGGCAGTATGGCTTTACACGTGGCAGCAGATGATTGGTTGTATAAGTTGACTTTAGTAGACAATCTTGTAGCCGCATGAAGAACAGTGTAGAATCAGAGTTGGTTGTACGACTATAGACAAAAGGGAAATCCGTTCTGACATATCGTACTGGGGCGTGCAAGGGGATTAAGACAAAAGTATCATGTAGAGTGGACCTCATGATCAGCGCTTCGTTGAATCAGAACTTTATCAGCGAATGATAAAGATCAGCGAATGCTGAAGTCTTCTACTTGAAACTTCACGTTGAGTGGACAGTCTGGTCTTCGCTGATATCCGCATCAGTTCATTAGTAGACGTGTCGCTGGTTCTTGAGCTTGATCTTCGACTTCAGCGTAGAACTTTTGTTGACGTGAAACTTGTCTTCAGGGATCATAAGTAAACAAACTAAACTACTCAGCGATCACCAAAACTACTGAACAGGCTCAGAGCTTTATGGGTGAACAGATACGCTGAATGTTATGATTAAAGAGCGAGAGTTCCTATCAGCGGTACTGAAACAGTCTTAGTACTTATCAGCGATAGTGAAACTCTAATACATAATGTTTACTTACAATTTTCACTAAGTATTTAAGAGAGGGTCATTATCAAATCACTGAGGGTTTGGATCAACATCACGCAACACTGCAGGTGCTTCCACACTCTTAGCTCGACGGGTAACCGGCGCCTTCTTTCCCCCTCGCGTCACCACACCAGCTCCCTCTGCCTGGGTGGCAGCTCGCCATGGCGGTCTTCCCCGCCCTCTACCACGACCCCTACCCCTTCCACGGGTTGCCGTCTGCCTAGGAGGATCCATTGGTACGTCTTCCATGAGGATCTCCTCATCCACTGGCGCCGACCTACTTCTCAGGATTCTTTCGGACATACTTGCTTGCTGAAACATGTGAAAAATAAGTTACTTAAGACTACTGCTCCAGAATAATAAGTCAATTAAGCACATACATGTACCTGTAAATTCGCAATTACACCGGCCAGGTGTAACCCCGAATCTACCTTACATGACTGTCCTTGCTACCCTATTAGTCTTCTCCCTATTATAGTATCCTCCTAACGCATTCCTGATTCTCAGTTGCGATTTCTACTCCAACAGTTTAAGTCTAGGCCCGTCCGGTCACCTAAATCCTTTAAACTATGGCTTTGATACCAATTGTAACAACCCAAACAAAAATTAAAACATAGCATTTATAGAATATAAAACATTCCCAAAATCGGTCTCAAAATTTCCAATACATCTGTCTCAAAATCTAGGTTGGCGGAAACAACTTATTCACAACTGAGAATAACATAAAAGTCTAATTAGCATTATTGGCATAACTATCTCTAGAAGCCTCCGCTCCCTAATTCTTCTCCTTGCTCTTACCAGAGCTCCCTACCATCTTCTTACCTGGTGCCCTTATCAAATTTTCTTCTTTTACCTCTGACCTCCAAGTGGAATACCTGGAAGAATCAATGCAGAAGCTAGCTCTCAAATTCCCACTTCTTTAATTTCTTCAGATGGTGAAATTGATATCTCGATCTCTTCTCAGCTCTCCTATAGCCACTCCAATTGAAAATGGTAGAATCTAGGGTTTTGTGCCCACAACAAGGTTTTTATACATTCTCTCAAGTTACACATCAGCCCCCAAAGTTTTAGCTTCTTACAATTTCTCCCTTAAACTCCCAAATCTTACCACTAGAATCCCGGTTATTACAACACTCCTCCCCTCAAAAGAATTCTGTCCCCGGAATTCCTTGGTCGAAGAGGTGAGGGTACTTGGCCCTCATATCCGCCTCTACTTCCCAAGTTGCCTCTTGGCCCTAAGAAACCGCCACTGGACCTTTACCAAACTGATTTCCTTGTTCCTTAACTTTCGAATCTTGCTGTCCATAATCTCTACCGGTTCTTCTATGTATGTCAGCCTCTCATCGACACTGATATCCTCCAATGGAACAACCACATCTGTCTCGGCCAAACACTTCTTTAGGTTCGAAACATGAAACGTCGGATGAACCCCTTTCAATTCTTCTGGCAAGTCTAACTTGTAGGCTACTGCCCCGACCCGTTCGGAGATGACGAAAGGCCCCACATACCTCGGTCTCAACTTTCCTTTCTTCCCAAAACGTACTACCCCTTTCCAAGGCGAGACTTTTAGCTTTACCTTGTCACCTACTTGAAACTCGATAGATTTTCTTCTTTTGTTTGCATACTTTGAAAACCTCGTTAACTCACGAAACCTCCTTGTATCATGATGTTTGTTGGTTTAGAGCATCCACATCCATCTTGCTAGAGACATTGCAAGATGACATGGTTTGCCATGTAGATAGCAAGGTCTTGCAAGATACTCTTATTACACTTGCTAAATTAGCAAGGTCTTGCAAGATATAGGACCCACAAATTTTAATAAATTAATACTATTATTTTTATAATATTGGTTTATTATATATTTTTATATTATAATATAATATTGATAGTGAGACAACTTTAAAAAGAAGTTTTATCTTGCATTGATATAAGAGATGTTATTGCAAAACTGATATGACACTATAAAAAGGGTTTTGGTCTTGTAATGATGCAGATGGTTATAATCGTGAACAATTTTTTTGCAATTTTCCAATCTTTTTTTTCCCTTTTGTCATGATCATGGGTTTTTTTTTTTTTTTGTAAAGCTAGGGTTATGTCATGTGTTGTTTATAGGTAAGTAATACTGTAATAGCTAGTAAAGTTAAGTTAACTTTTGCTACTATCATGTTTGGCAAACATAAGTTAGATTATACCTTATTCTACCTACGTTGTACCTTTTGGAGATATTCTATGAAAAAATTGAAGATATGATATTTGTCATTTATCCTTTTCCAGAAACGGTCTATAATATTTCCTGCAACACGTTTTTGTCTCATGATAAGACAAAAATATACTGTGTCCTTTTTCAAGGACAACTACTTCAATCCCAATGCGACAAGTGTCTCGTGCATTTACCGTTCAGGGTACTATTTAATAAAGAAGGCTCATCTCATGCAATGTTACGCTTTCTAAAAGAATTTTACGTGCATCCACAAAATCGCCAGCTCTCTCACATCAACATAACTCCTAAGTGTTTAAATTGTGTTCTTGGTGTTCTAAGTTTTCTTTGTGTAAGATTGTTACGATGAATTTTAATTTGTTCTTTTTCCACAAGAATCTTATTTTCTAAGTGTAAATTATTGATTTAAAGATCAATTAATTAGAATTAAAATTAAATATTTTCTTATGTATTGTATTCAACCTCATCTACAATAATTGGTGTGTTTGTCATTTCCTATTTGGGACTAACATTTAATTACTTAAAATTAATTATTTTATTATTATTGTTACTTTTTTTATTATTTCGTATACTTATCCATTAAAATATAAATATAAATTTTTTAAAAATGTTTATGAAAATTGCATAAAAGTTTGATGAATAATAAAAGCTTGATTTTTTTAAATATTTAATTTAATTATTGCTTTTTAAGAAATTATTAATTACTTAAAATATGATTGACCTACTTTGTTTTCATTGATGTTATATATAGTAGTTATTTAAAATCACTAATTAATATAGATATTTTCTAAAATTCGTATTTTGTTATACAAATACAAAACTTATAATATTGTGTGTATATATATATACATTAAATCCCATTGAAATTCTATTAGTTAATATATTATATCACATCATTTTCTTAACCATCTGGTTTGTATTAGGTTTGTATTAGTTAACATATTATTATTACTTATTAGTTATTATGAAATGTTACAATTAACTAATTTTTTAAATTTCCTTTTTAGTCATTTCACACTTTCAATTATTTTTATCAACTAGTTTTTATCAAATTTATTTAGTTTATCAACCAGCTTATCCACTAATTTACCGAATATAACATAAAGAACATGTCCTTAAGTGACAAACATTAGCCCACTAGACCACAGAGACCTCAATTCTAATACATTTAAATTGAACGAGTTTCGTCAATAAAGTATTGTCATCTTACATCAATAAATCTAAAGTTGGAAAATTTGTACCAAAGAAAATTAAAGGCAAAGTCCCCCCAATAATTGGAGTCAAATCCCCACTCTCCAATTCCAAGACATGGAGTCTATAAGTGTTGTGAAATTTGGACCACAAACTCGTATTCGTTGAGTGTATATCGGGCATATGGAGTCAATGATCAAATAATTGGATAACGTATGTTTAAAATCTTCGATTTGATAATCAAGAGGTAGCATTTTAAATATTTAGGTGTCCTAACTTCGTCAACTGTTGTAAAAAAAATTGCCCGGATAGATAATTAATGCGTAATCAATGTTAAAGTCCATATTTGGCTACATTCCTGATCATCATGTAAGTGGAGTTCCATCTGGTTGGAACATCAAGACAAAGTGAACTTTTTTCTTCTACCCCAAGTTACGTAGCAAGGTCTTTAAACTTCAACAACCTAGCCGGAGATCCCCTCACCCACCTAACAGTATCTCTCAACTTCTTAACCGAAGAATCTGCCATCTTTAACCCATCTTGCACAACCAAATTCAGAATATGTGCCACACATCTCATATGCAAATATTGTGCCCTAACGGATGAACACCCCCAAGAAATTAGCTTGCTTTTCAAGAACGTGAGTGCAACATCGTTTGAAGATGCATTATCTACAGTGATGGTAGAAATGTTCTTTACGCCCCACTCAACCAAACAACCCTCCAAAGCTCTAGCTATTGCCTCCCCCTTATGAGATTGGATTGGCACAAAAGAGATAATCTTTTTGTTCAATCTCTAACTATCATCAATATAATGTGCAGTTAGGCACATGTAATTGATCTGTTGCACGGATGTCCAAGTGTCTGTGGTCAAGCTAACCCGCTGTGAGTGTTCTTTAAAGAACTTTTTTAGGCTACTCCGCTCTTCATAATAAATAGCAAAGATGTCCCTATTAACCGTCCACCTCGACGGTATTTTAAACAACGGACATGCTTCTTGCACCCACTGTTTCCACCCCCTACCCTCTACAAACTTAAAGGGGAGTTCGTCCATGATGATCATTCTAGCTGTGGCTTTCCTAACTCTTTCTTGATTAAACACCCAGCTAGTCAAGACACTTTCACTCTCAGAGTTTGAACCGAATGCTAACATTGTTTGTCTTGTCTCTCTAGAGTGAGGGTTTTTTAAGCATGCAAGGGAATGGTTTCTTAAAGAGGATGTGCCATGCTTTTTGGGGTCGGCCGCATATGTTTTAGGGCAATAATTACATTTTGCAAGGATGTTACCGTTCTCATCTACAATTCTCTCAAAATGATCCCATACAGCCGACCGTTTTTCAACTGCTTTTCTCTTCTTTGTTTCAGGGGGTGGTGGTGCAGGTGGACTACTATCCGCCATAGAATTAGACATGCAAATCTAACAACTAAATAAACAACGAACATCATTATTACTACATTATTAGTTTGCTAAATGCTAATAATATGTAGACATTATTAGTTTAATAGTTTGAATGTTTGATAACCAACCAACAGTAACACAGATTAGTTTGAAACTTTGAATGATAATAATGTGATAACCAAGTAACCAACCAACAGTAACACAAAATCAGAGACCACAAAAATGCAAAATCACAAATCATACCACAGACAAATCATAGCTTAATGGGACATATAATTAAAGGTTAATTTCATATTACTAATCAAATGCTCCATAACCTCCATTAACGAATCATGGAGCAGAAATCCCAAAGATCAAAACATCAAAAATCACGAACTGAATTTTATTCAAAAATCCATAGATCAAAAACATCAAAATCACGAACTGAATTTTATTAATCTACAAACTCGAAAGGATTCACCGATTCAGAGTTGAGACTTGAGAGTTCAGACCACTTACACGATGTCACGAGAGGTCGACTGGTCGTCGTCTTCTGGACGTCTGGTCGAGTGACGAGTGTGTGTGTGACTGTGTGAGACGAGAGAGACGAGTGTCGAGTGAGACGAGAGAGACGTAAAAAACCCCTGAAATGAGTGTAATGTCTAATAAAGTCTAAACCCTAAAATCTAAATACCTAATTTTTTTTATCAGAGTATAAATCGGACGGGTTCGGGTGGGATCGGGTTTGGGAAACCGTGACCCAAACCGAACCGATAAAACCGCCTAAAGTCTTCGGGTTCGGGGGAATCGGGTTATCGGGTAGCCGGGTAGCTCCTTTTCGGGTTCGGGCGGGTCGGGGGCGGTCGGGTTTTTCGGGTTGGACGGGTTCTGCACACCCCTAAGTAATAGCTAGTAAAGTTAAGTTAACTTTTGCTACTATCATGTTTGGCAAACATAAGTTAGATTATACCTTATTCTACCTACGTTGTACCTTTTGGAGATATTCTATGAAAAAATTGAAGATATGATATTTGTCATTTATCCTTTTCCAGAAACGGTCTATAATATTTCCTGCAACACGTTTTTGTCTCATGATAAGACAAAAATATACCGTGTCCTTTTTCAAGGACAACTACTTCAATCCCAATGCGACAAGTGTCTCGTGCATTTACCGTTCAGGGTACTATTTAATAAAGAAGGCTCATCTCATGCAATGTTACGCTTTCTAAAAGAATTTTACGTGCATCCACAAAATCGCCAGCTCTCTCACATCAACATAACTCCTAAGTGTTTAAATTGTGTTCTTGGTGTTCTAAGTTTTCTTTGTGTAAGATTGTTACGATGAATTTTAATTTGTTCTTTTTCCACAAGAATCTTATTTTCTAAGTGTAAATTATTGATTTAAAGATCAATTAATTAGAATTAAAATTAAATATTTTCTTATGTATTGTATTCAACCTCATCTACAATAATTGGTGTATTTGTCATTTCCTATTTGGGACTAACATTTAATTACTTAAAATTAATTATTTTATTATTATTGTTACTTTTTTTATTATTTCATATACTTATCCATTAAAATATAAATATAAATTTTTTAAAAATGTTTATGAAAATTGCATAAAAGTTTGATGAATAATAAAAGCTTGATTTTTTTAAATATTTAATTTAATTATTGCTTTTTAAGAAATTATTAATTACTTAAAATATGATTGACCTACTTTGTTTTCATTGATGTTATATATAGTAGTTATTTAAAATCACTAATTAATATAGATATTTTCTAAAATTCGTATTTTGTTATACAAATACAAAACTTATAATATTGTGTGTATATATATATACATTAAATCCCATTGAAATTCTATTAGTTAATATATTATATCACATCATTTTCTTAACCATCTGGTTTGTATTAGGTTTGTATTAGTTAACATATTATTATTACTTATTAGTTATTATGAAATGTTACAATTAACTAATTTTTTAAATTTCCTTTTTAGTCATTTCACACTTTCAATTATTTTTATCAACTAGTTTTTATCAAATTTATTTAGTTTATCAACCAGTTTATCCACTAGTTTACCGAATATAACATAAAGAACATGTCCTTAAGTGACAAACATTAGCCCACTAGACCACAGAGACCTCAATTCTAATACATTTAAATTGAACGAGTTTCGTCAATAAAGTATTGTCATCTTACATCAATAAATCTAAAGTTGGAAAATTTGTACCAAAGAAAATTAAAGGCAAAGTCCCCCCAATACTTGGAGTCAAATCCCCACTCTCCAATTCCAAGACATGGAGTCTATTAAGTGTTGTGAAATTTGGACCACAAACTCGTATTCGTTGAATGTATATCGGGCATATGGAGTCAATGATCAAATAATTGGATAACGTACACTACTAGAAAAACTCAAATTTCCGACGAAAATTACCGACGGATACAAACCGTCGGTAATTACCGACGGATTACCGACGGATTTCATTTAAAAAAATTTAAAAAATAAATAAATAAATACCCGTCGGTAATCCGTCGGTAATTACCGACGGTTTTAAATCCGTCGGTAATTACCGACGGATTATTTATTTTTTATTTTTTTAATTAAATAATCCGTCGGTAATCCGTCGGTAATTACCGACGGATTACCGACGGATTATTTAATTTTTATTTTTAATTTTTTTAATTAAATAATCCGTCGGTAATTACCGACGGATTACCGACGGATTATTTAATTTTTATTTTTAATTTTTTTAATTATATAATCCGTCGGTAATCCGTCGGTAATTACCGACGGATTACCGACGGATTATTTAATTTTTATTTTTTATTTTTTTAATTAAATAATCCGTCGGTAATCCGTCGGTAATTACCGACGGATTACCGACGGATTATTTAATTTTTATTTTTTATTTATTTTTATTAACTAATCCAAGGCCCAATCAAGTTCATTAAGAGCCACTAAAACCCATGAATGCCCAACATAGTTAAGTAAAAGACGGATTATTTAATTTTTATTTTTTATTAACTAATCCAAGGCCCAATCAAGTTCATTAAGAGCCACTAAAACCCATGAATGCCCAACATAGTTAAGTAAAAGTCACTTATGCACATTAAGACCCGTTATAGTTCAGTAAGAGACGTGATACAATTCTTGAACGACTACTAAGCCAATAGAACCATCAAGTCCCAATCAAGTTCTTTAAAAGTCACTGAAGCCTATTATGGTTCAATGTCATTCACTACACTAAGTCCATATGTGTATATATGTAAAAATGTATGTATGTGTATACATGCATGTGTGTATGTACAAGTGGATGATGTACACATATGTATATACAATACATATATGTTAATTTATGTGTCATGTGTATTGTCTATATGTTTATGAATGTTTGTATATGTGTATGAATGTTTGTATGTATATACATGTATGTGTGGATGTATATGTACAGGTATGATAGTATAGGTACACATGTATATACGAATGTATAGATAACATACAATATGTGTGTTGTTTGGTAATTGTGTACATACAGCTAGACAATAAGTCACCGTTGGTGTTAGCAGGTCATAATAAGCCATAAAGTATCTTATTGTGTTATAATGGATCTCATTGGGTCTTATTAACCTATAGTGGGTCTTAGTGGTTTTATCAACCCCAATAGACCCCACATGCATATATACAGTACACACTTTGTATACAAACATGTAATAAGCCATAAAGGGTTTTATTTAGTTTTAATCAATTCTATCTGAATTTAAGCGATTTTATTAGGCTTTAAAGAATCTATCGGGCTTTAAAGGGTTCTACTGGGCTTTAAAGGCCTAATAGTTCTTTAAGAGTCATTGTAACCCATAAAAGCCCGATAAATTTCACTTAGTGATCTTATAGAGCCCAATACACACCACATGCATATATGCAGTATATACATACATACAAACACATAATAAGTGTTATTTGGCCTTATTAAGTCATAAAGGTCTTGTTGGACTATGATGGTTCTTAATAGGCTTTAGTGATTCTTAATAAGCTACATGGGCCTTAGTGATCTTATAGAACCCAATACATACGACATGCATATATGTAGTACACCACATGCATACAATCACGTAATAAGTCACTATTGGTGTTACTGAGTCTTAACAAGTCATAAAAAGTTTTGTTGGGTTATAATGATTCTTAGTAAGCTTTAGTAGTTCTTAATAAGTTATAGTTGGTCTTACCGGCCTTATTGAACCCAATACACACCACATGCATATATATATATATATATATATATATATATATATATATATATATATATATATATATATATATATATATAGTACACATTCGTATACTAACGTGTAGTAAGTCACCATTGATGTTAGTGGGACTTAATAAGTCATAAAGAGTCTTATTCGATTATAATGGTTGTTAATCAATTTTATTGGATTCTGTTGGGCCTTAATCGATTTTATTGAGGTTTAATCGATTCTATAGGGTTTAATAGTTCTATAGACATTAATAGATCTATTGAACTTTAATCAATTTTATTGGTTTTTAAAGGGCTTTACTGAATTTTAATAGATTTATTGGTAACATATAATAATAATAATAATAATAAAATCGATGAATTTCTGATAAAATATATTTTTATATCATTAAATATATTTGTTATTATTTAAAATACATATAATAATAACCGACGGATTATTTAATTTTTATTTTTGATTTTTTTAATTAAATAATCCGTCGGTAATTAAGATTAGGGGTGTGCATCGGGCGGGTCAGGGCGGGTCGGGTGGACAAACCGAAAACCCGATCGAATTTCGGATATGAAAATCAAGACCCGAACTTTAGGTTTCGGATTTCGGATTTCTTCGGGTTCGGGTTGGTCGGGTTTCGGGTTAATGTCGGTCGGGTTCGGGTATTATTATAATACAAAAAGTATATATAAATTCAATCGATTTTAAGAATTTATTCAATCAAACGAGAGATTGATGAAATCGATAATAAATTTAAAAATTAAAAAACATTTCTACCGACTATAATTTACGATTTTCTAAAGATAATTAGATAAATAAATAAATTTATATAATATTTAAAGATCAAACCCGATCCGAACCTAAATATTCCCCCAAAAGTCGGGTTTCGGATTTCGGGGTATTCGGGTATTGCAAAAATACTTTATTTTCGGTTCGGGTTCGGGTTCGGATTTCGGATTATTCGGGTTTTACACACCCCTAGTTAAGATGTTCTTATGTTTTCGTAAATTGACTTTTAATTATCGTTTGAACCTCATCCCAAACGTATGATATTATTAAAGACAAATAAAAATAAATACAAAAAATCAACTAATTAAGTAAAAGAAAATCTAATTAAAAGATATTTTGTTAAATTATTTCCCCAAAATTATTTCCCTCTCACTCGTTTTCCCCAAAATTATTTCCCTCTCGATCATTTTCCCCCAACTCTTTCCCTCTCGCTCAAAATCCCTAATGGAGAAGAAGCAGACGTCGTCGAGAGCCACCACCAGCCGCCGTCGCCATCGAGAGCCACCACCGGCCGTCGCCGTCGAGAGCCACCACCAGCCGCCATCGCATTGCCATCAACATCCACCACCACCAGCCGAGCGTCGCCATCGAGAGCTATATCCATCTGGACGAACGACGAACTAGGGCTACACCGCTGCTGCTTCTCCTCGACGAACTAGGGCTCAATCGCTGCTGCTTCTCCTCGACGACCACCTGATTGCTTCTCCTCGACAAACCTGCTGCTTCTCCTCAACGGTACTTCGTTTTAGTATTTTAGCTGCTTGCATCAAGTTTACATGGTTTTAGTCTTTATTGTTTGTTGTTTGCATCAAGTTTATTAATATAAATTAGAATATAAATGTTGATGACTTGTTGTTGCTGTTTTGCATCATGTTTACTTGACTAGCCACTCCAGGAAATGCACAAGAGATGTAGATAAGAATTGCATGACTGCAAAGCACAACATAGTTTTTTTTATACATAGTGAAACGGGAGTTAACATAAAAACGGATTCTAGAACAAGAAACAGAAAAAGGATTTTAGAACATGAAACAAAAAGAACCTCTCAAAGAGCTTAAACTGTCCATCAGCTATTGCTGGAACTTGATACATTGGATTAATTGCTGCATAAAACAAGAATGGTGAAAATGCTTAGTGTTGTCAATGGTTCATTCATGATCTACATGTCTAATTCAAAGAACATACAGGTAGATGATATATATTATAGAATAATGAATTGATGTTCTACGAGAAGTTACCTCTATTGATACAAACTACTTGGATGAATCAAACTTATTATAAGCTAGACTTGTTTCTCATGTGGGAACATCAAAGATACAAGAAAATCTCAATTTAAGTACAAAAACTGTAGATTAACACACATCATCTATATTGCAACGAAGAAAAAGCATAAACAAAAAACGTACAACCAAGGTTGAGCATAATCGAGTAAATGAACTCTCCACCTACTGCTCTCTGTATTTTGATCCGCAGATAGAAACTCGACATAATCGAGAGTCAAGAAACTTTGCCCCCGATATTCCTACTTCTTCCGAAGTAGACGATCGATTGAGCATATTCAAGGTTCCTTCCCGTAGATTATTCGAGAAGGGCGGAAAAAAGGCCGTTTTGACTCCCGCCGAAATTCACAAGATCCACACGTATGTGCTGTTGAATTGCAAAGAAGTTGAGCCTTTCCGGTGGACCTTTGATGCATGGATACGACAAACAGAACCTCATCTTGATGAGGCTGCACGAGATAAAGCTCGAGATGAAAGGTTTTCTACATGGTTTGAACAACACGTGAGTATACAAATATGAAATTTTTGCATGTAATGTTATACATGTGTTTTTAATATCTTATTTGTTATTTATAGGTCATGTTCGGATCAACCGACTTCACCGATCATTTGAAATCCCTAGCACGTGGACCGGGCCGATATGCTTTGTCGCATAAGGGATACTTCGTCAATGGATACAAGTTCCATACGGTAACACATGCTGCTGGGCGTGTGACACATAATAGTGGTGTATGTGTTAGAGGATCTTGTTATGACGACTCTGAGACCGACTATTACGGATTGTTGGACGAAGTGTTAGAGGTGGAATATTACGGTGTAGGCCATTGCGTTGTAGTTATGTTCAAGTGTACCTGGTTTGATAGCCCAAGGGGGGTTAGAGTCGATCCTAAACATGGGTTGATTGATATCAAATACAAGTCCAGACTCGGAGGGGACGACTATTACGTTCTAGCATCACAGGCGGAACAAGTGTACTACACACCGTATCCTTCAGACACTAAGGATTTAAAGGACTGGTGGGCTGTTGTGAAGACCAAAGCTCGTGCAATATATGAAGTTGCAGAAAGGGCTATTGATGTCTTGGATGATGATAACGCGGACGAAGAACCATTCTTTCAAATCAACGAACGGGTAACTCATAATACAAACACAGAGGTAAATGAGGATCTCGATTCTGTCCGTCTTGTCACAGGGGAGGTCACCGTAGTCGCCACACATAACGAAGATGCACCCGATCACGAATCTAGCAACGACGAAGATGCACCCGGTCATGAAGCTAGCGACGACGAAGAAGAATTTGAAGATGTGGACGACGATTCAGATAGCGAAAACGAACCTATGTTATCTGATCACTCGTCTGATGACTAGCATGTCTTAGTTATCTAGACATTATTTCATAATAATTATATCTTTATAAGTTGTACGCTTGTATCCTTTGTGTTTGCAAATTCGTTCGATGACTAGTGTGTTTTATGATTTATGTATTACATCTTCGTGTCTCCAAATTCAAACATTGACAACTAGTGTGTTCGAACCATTCTTATATATTTAGATGTCGGCACGCCCTACTCGAGGTAAAGGGGGTAGAAGTAGAGTGGGGAGTACCAACTCCGCAGGGCGTGGTGACATGTCGATAGACGATTCTGACGGACTAGACCAGGTTGCGGATGACGTGGTTGCGACGCCGTCACCTGGATCTCATTCGAGGGTTAGAGGCATCAGTATTTCATCCGAGATGCCTCGGTCTCAGGGTACGAGACCGCTGATCGAGTTGACTACAACTGGCGTGTAAGTAGATTTGGTATATGTTTAATCCTAGTACATAATAAACCGGTTCTAATGTTTTTTGTATTGTATATTTTGCAATTGTGAAGGTTTAAGAAAACGGAGGTTCGTCGGGGGGTCTTGAAAATCTTTCGGACCACGTTCGCCGGTCCATGGGCTCACTATAAGGATGTCCCTGATTCATACTTCACGATGATGTTGGATCGTGTCCGGGTTTGTATTTTAGTCCATTAAACTACTTGTTTTAATTTATTTTACTTAATCGAAACAATGTGTATGCAGTTGCTTTATAGTTGGCCGCCTCATATGGACGCCGACATTCTACTTGCCATACGGCGTGCCGTGAGGAGCCGGTATTCAGATACGATGTGTGATGCCCGTCAGTATGCTGCCGGTCAACTACTAGCTATCGAGGGTATAGAGTTCGATAATTATGACTATCGGATGCTTATCCCATACCCCCCTGAGTGGATAATGAACGAGTATTGGGTCCAAATGATTGGCACCTTATTCTTAAACGCAATTATAGTGATCATTCCTAGAGGCAATCCTATGTCTCGGCTGTGCTCTTCGTCTTACAATTTAAGTTTAGGCCCTAAAGGCAACCTAAATCCCTTAAACTATGGCTCTGATACCATTTGTAACATCCTTAAACTTGACAGGCATAAAATCATAGAAACTGAGCGTTTTACATTACAAAAGTTAACTTGTTCAATACATCAATAAATGAGCTTAACAAAATGACAGCGGAAGTCTACAAAAATCCACAGCCGAGCTCTATCTATGTCATTAGTCTAAGTCTTGGAGTCGCCCTAATCTCCAAATATGCCATGCCCCTCCTATTTCCTCCCCGAGGAACATGCGGAACGCTTACCTGAAAATGGTTTAGTTTTGAAAAGCGAGGGTTAGACCAAACGATCTAGTGAATTCCCTCCATAAAACAACATGTATGAATCACCAGAAATCATTTTTAGAATAATTCATGAACTATCACATATATGGTACTGCACTGTAGGAAATCACATAAACATCCGTGATCGGGGCCCAAGCAGACTCCCCTTTCGCCCTCTCGTATCGGGGCCCAAGCAGACTCCTCGATACCCGCCTAGGAGGGAAACAAATTCCAACCTACCGTCTCGTCATACGCACCCAAGGGATCATCGGATCCCGAGGCTCTTTGATTCCACAGTGTAGACCGACATCACATAACATACGTATACATTTCATAGGCATGAAAATATAACCTTTAAAAGTTCTTCTATCTCATTTCATCATATCAAGCTTTCATTCGACATAAAAGTATATGCGTAAGAAACATGCATATCAGTTGTAAACATTTCATGCGCTTTGAGAACCATAATCAGTAAAGAAAACATTTATTATTTTAAGCCGTAAAAAGGATTTAGGGAACTCACCTTAATTGACGAGCAATGCACTTCCTAAACACCTTCAAGCTACACCCACCGAACACCTAAGGCAATAGATCCACATCAGAAAAATATCTCAGCCCTACTGTCCGGATACCCCTTCTCGGACACAACACTTATCCGAACACTACACTTGTCCGGACACTATACTTATCCGGACACCACACTTATCCGGACACACCACTTATTCGGACACTACGCTTATCCGGACACACCACTTATCCAAACACCACACTTATTCGGACACACCACTTATCCGAACACCACACTTATCCGGGCAAAACTACCCGGACACCTTCACCAGGCACTTGTCCGGACACATGCAACATATCCGGACACCACCGAACATTGGTGTCCGGAAAACTCGGCTGTTCGAACTTAATAGGTCTAAAACTGATTTAAACTCCGATTTATGCCATTAGTTTGATTAGACAACTATAAGGGTTCATCCACAATCCCCAATCGCTCAGTTAATCCATTTATAACCCCTTAAATCGGTTCATTAAGACAAAACCCATAAAACCCATTTTTTAGGAATGTGGTTGAAAACTCAATAAATCCCTGATCTCAAACATAGAAATCCAAACTAACGAAGAAGGAAATACTAAATCACACAGAATACGAATTTGGGAGGGATTACCTGAATGATTTCTCCTTTCCTTTGCTTTCTTCTTCTTCTTTCCTTGTTTCACGCCACCAACACCCACACAAGAATGTTTCACTGATTTGTGCAAATGGGGGCTGCCCTAGATGTTTGTGCATTTATATACCTTCCTTAAATTACAGAAATGGCCCCTTAACTTAACTTTCGTTTCTTACACTTTGACCACCAAACTCCAAGACTCACTAGGATTTTGGGTTGTTACATTATTTCACACTACATTCGTGAATTATATATATAAATATAAAAAATATACGTATATATATAAGTGTGTATTATGTATTTAAGGAAAGAAATAAACAATTAATAATACTTTTACTTTGATATTCAATTCAATGGTGATAATGAAGACAAAAAAAAGTAAGAGTTGGATGAAGTGAAAAGGAATAGGGTAGTGGTAAGTAGCTATTTGGAACAAAAATGGAAGAGTGGGAGGTAGTGGAAAATGGAAGAGTAGTGTGTGTGTCGTACATTCATGAATGAATGGAGTGGAGAAGAGAAAGGAGGGAGGTAGTTTATGTAGAGAATTTAGGAGACAAATAGTACCCGGTTTCCTAAACACGTAGCACATCTGACCCACCTGTGTTATCGATTATGCAATATTAAATTGACTAATTTGTTGTCATTTCGTTTTTGGCCATTTCACATTTTCAACTATCTTTTCAACTAATTTTTGTTAAACGTAACTAATAGTACCCGGTTTCTTAAATGCAACCGGGTAGCATTTCAAAAAAAACGCATACCACATTTAATCCACGTGAATAGTACCTGGTTTCTGAAATACAACCGAGTAGCATTTCAAAAAAACCCGCACCACATCTAACATTCTAACCCACGTGAATGGTACCCGATTTCTTAAATGCAACCGGGTATAACTACTATCCCTTTATTTTGATAACAATACAACCTGATTTATTAGGCGCAGACGGGTACAAAGCCCATGTGTAAGAGGGTAGGATTTGGGGGGTTGTATAAGAGTTTCTATAGTAGTGTAAATTGATAAAGAGAAAATGCCTACAAATCCCTTTTGTGTTAAAAAAACAATATATAGGAAAGGCAGTTTTTGAAAGCCCAAACCATTATTATTTATCTATCGGATAATGGGTCTCCTAAACCTTTTATCCATAATTCCCACTACCCATTTAATTTCACGGTAAATTTTGACGTAGGTTTATGATTTATCGCTTTTCAACTTAACTGCAAGTCTGCCATACCCATTGGGGGATATAGTTAAGTGCCATAGATGGCACGTGCCACCGTAAGGAATTGACAACTTTAATTGTATGTCATCAATTTTTTTATTTATATATGACAAAGAAATTTAATTCGCACAAATTTTGCGTGTCATGATTAGCAAGTCATCAGGTAAAAAAAACTCTTAAATACGTGAAAAGTTTGCCTTAAGGCCCAAAACGATACTTTTAAATGTTTCTTCCATTTTAATGCAATTTTCCAGCGAAGAATTAACATCTTAAGAAATATCATAGTTTCAATAATCTTACCAATTCCCAACTTCTACGTGAGATTGGAAGGTTTTCTAATAGTCTCACACATCTCAACATATCTGTTTGTTGGGTTTTAGGCCAAGTTCCTAAGGATATCACAATTGTTAGTAAATTGGTGTCACTTGGTCTCTCTTAGAATGATTTCAAGCTTGAACCTCATGTTTTCGACAATCTTCTCCATAATTCTACTAATTTGGAATAGCTTTCACTTACCTAAGTTAATTTACCCATTTACCTTACTATCTATTATTCTATGAAATCACTCCATCTTAGTCACATCGGTTTGCTGGGGAAATCTAATCTAAAAGCAGAAGCTGCCTTGATCTTCCTAGTCCAAAACAGACCTGATCTTCTCTTGATCCGTCAAATTGTTCGATAATTTTTTAATATCTTAGGTGGGCCAACCAAGTCTTGCGGTTTCCTGAAAGGTCCGGTCAGGTCCGGGTCAAGTTCGGGTCATGTCTTCTGGGCATGGATCTTGGGCTCGTTTTGCATCTTCGTTTTGGACTCGTATTTGGGCTTTTTCAGCTTTGTGTCTCAATAGTATCTCTCTTCCAGAATACCTACACACTTCACTCGATAAACCATAAAATTCCGCCTTTTTTCTTCAACACAAGCCAATCTCATTGGTTTATGGACCGAAAATAACGCCAAAAAGTGGCGTTATCAACGACCAAGTCACAATGGAAACAATGTATAGGTCGCGTAACCCTCTGGCCCTGCTACAACTTTGGCGTTTTCCGGAATTTAGGGAATTCTCGATACACGTGCGACGGGAGGCTACGAACATGCGATTTTCAAAGGTATTTTGCATACTTTTGAGTCACGATAGAGGATCGATTGAGGAGAAGTTCACCACGAGAAGCAGATTAGAGCCTAGAGAAGGGATTTCATCAGTACTTTCTTCACGTTCACGATCACAATGTTTACACACACCAATTTTTGCCCTATTTCTTGTGTTTTTGTCCACCCCAACATGAACTAATCTTTAGATGTTGGGGGTTGGAATAACTATGGTTTTATGATGGATGACGTGTAATCGAAGGATATTTATACGATTTAATCTATGAAGCTTTTGATTTCAGTTTTTCATACTCAATTGTAGCTTGATCACCTTCAGTTGAATTCCATGGTTTTTGATTAAGTTCGAGAGAATTAATTAATAACTAGATCAGGTAATCAATTGTCGGAAAGGAGATTCGGATAGAGATAGCCGAATCACTTTCTGCTCGGAACAATTTGACCTAATGTATTTTAAAACCCTAGGTGGAGATCGGGAGATAAAACCTATGAGTTGAAATAAAATCTTTTATTGCTTGAGGAAGAATAAAGTGAGCTTTTACAAACTAGGGTTCATAGGAATCATCGATAATAATCGTTCGGGTATTCGTTCATTAGCAATATAACCATAGGAACTCCAACCCTCAACCGTGTCTCTATCAAAGTCCTTTCCAAACCTTTTTGTCAATCGATTTTAGTTTTATTTAGTTTTAAACAACTTTCAAACAACAACTCAAAATTGCGACCGTTCAGTTAATAGATCTTATAGTCATTGTGATACTTAGTTCCTAGTTCCCTGTGTTCGATACTCGTACTTCTGTACTATTACTTGATTTCGACACCGTACACTTGCGGTTAGATTTAGGGGGGGTGTAAACCCGCCTATCAGTCGTCAAAAGGGGCACTACTAGTGTTGTGTACTTTTCATCGTTCTCTCCTTGACCTAGCCAAAGCTCTCAAGCGACTTATTTCACACAAGTAGAAATGGAAACCACTGAAACATCTGGATATTCCCTCAATAACAGTCTCTCGTATTTGGAAGAACTTTACTTGGCGGACACTAATCTTAGCGGCCGATTTCCCAAAGTTTACAAACACTAGCATCCCTCTAAAGTTCTTAGATATCTCATACACAACTTATCGGGATAAATACCTGACTTAATCGACCATCTAAACTCTTTGAATTATTTGAGTCTCTCAAACACCAAGTTATTAGAAAAATACCTAACTTAACAGGCCATCTCAAGTCTTTGATTCGCTAGGTCCGGTGGGGGTGGGGGGGGGGGGGGGGGGGGAGGGCTAGGTTCGGTGACAGATTTAGGCATGTAAAAGAAATCTCCTATTGGGTTTGGGCTTCCCGGGTCGATGATTTTACATTACCAAAAAATGGTTTGGGGTCGATTCTAAATCAATCTTGGTCTCAATTTGTATAGAGTGTAATTGTGTAACTGATTCAGTTGTTCCCAGACCAAAATTCCAAAATTGATCGTATGTATGATAACCGGTCATGTTCTTTCATAAAACGCTCCAAATTTGTGTTATATATAATAAATCCAATTGAAATTTTATTAATTAACATATTTATAGTGATTATGAAATGTAAAAAATGACTAACCTTTTTTTTGAAGGGCAAAGATATTGTAGAAAACTAGCAAGAAGCTATAAAAAACAAATTACCTATAATAGATAGCAAGAAGATGGTTTTGTAACCAACTCACCCACTTAATATTACACTTTCTACTCATCTTTGTAACCCAAAAGAACGAAACAGTCACAATGGTATCCCACAACACCGCTTTCTTAGGCTTAGGGAGCCTAAAAAGAGTCCCATTCAAAAAAGACCAAATAGCCCAAAAAGCCATTAGAACAACCGCTCAAAATAAGCCGACTCCATTTTATTGAAACACAAAGATAATAACCAACGAATCCACTCCGAATTGGACCTAAACTCTGGAATATCCAAACTCTACCATCGACCATTTTTTCCAAATATCCCGAGCCATTTGACAAGAGAAAAACAAATGACCCACCGACTCAATCTCCAAATCGCAAACCGGACATAAGAGGGAATGCCCATCAATTCCTCTTTCATCAAAGTTGTCTCGAGCTGGAACTTTATTCAAACTCAACCGCCAAGCAAAGACATTATTTTTTATAGGAATAAACTGATTGCATCATGTAAGAAAAGAATCTAGCACCAAAATTTTAGAATCAATGTAACTACGAACAAAAGTCACTGAAAACTTATCTGAACCATCAAGAGACCAATGCCATCTATATCTTTGTTCAAACTCAAACCACAAGCAAAGACATTACTTTTGATAGGAAAAAATTGATTCCATCTAGTAGGAAAAGAATCTACCACCAAAATTTTAGAATCAATGTAACTACGAGCAAAAGTCAGTAAAAACTCATCTGAACCATCAAGAGACCAAAGCCATCTATATCTTTGGTCAGAAATACTGCCTGTAGCTAGAATCTCACATAAAGATGACATATGCAACTTCTGCACACCCCCTCTCAGCTCTCTACGCAACACAAAGACCCAATCCCCCAAGACCAATTGATGTTGTACCAATGTCGTTTTGTCATAATCAAGCACATATATCCTCGGTAATTGCACTTTAAGAGAGGAATCTGTCAACCAAACATCATCCCAAATGAGAGTAGAATTCTCATCACCTACTTTTTTCTTACAAAAAGAGAAAAGGTGTTTACCATTATTATCCATTTGTTGAATCATTTCACATTTGACTAACTTTTTAGCGTCATTTTTGGGCATTCCACATTTCTCAGTTATCTTATAAGCTAATTTTTGCCATACATAATTATCTAATCTACAAGTTTGCAAAACATAGTCTAAAAGACATGTCTTTAATTTACAAGTTTTAACCCCTTAGACTACAAAGATCTCAGTTATAATGCAAATAACTGGAACGAGTTTCGTTAATAAAGTTCTGTCTTCTTAGATCTATAATTCCCAAGTTGGAAAATTTGCACCATAGAAAATCAAATCCAAGTCCCCACCCAAGACTTGGAGTCAAGATTTTAATTCCAAAAGAGATTTGGACCACAAACTTATAGACGTCGAGTGTATATTGGGCATGGAGTCAAGACTCGATATTCTGCACATATAATTAAAAATCTATAATCTTGCTAGCTTTCTGAAATTTCAAATTAGTCCTTGTTATTAATCAAAAGTCATTCCAAAAGCAAACAAGCTTTCAATACATTCACTTCTACATGCTCTACTTTCATAAAACTGCCCACAAAAAACTACTTTACATAAGGTAATAATGGTAATAACTTGTCTACTTTGCATCAATGATCTAGTTGTCAACATATAAGTTCTAGACAAATAACCAACAACAATTATAGTCGATACCCTACACACAAATTCCATTTCAAACACTTAGAACAACCACACATCGCTCGTATTTTCCAAACTCCTATTCTAAACGAACATAAAGGCTTGAATCCCAATGAAATACTTCATTTCAAAAGCTTCATCGATGGTAGTGCTTATAATTTTCACTACATTAATTTGTGGTTTGTAAAATTTTGCACAAGAAAACGATACTCGAGGACTTGAAAAGTCTACCCATCAAATTCAAGAATTTGACAACCTATACTATTTTCTTAGAATTATACCACTTGGTTGACTTGAAAAGTCTACCCATCAAATAATCTATACTCTTTTCTTAGAATTATACCACTTGGTTCACTGGTCGATTAAATGTTTGTATATCTTTTAAACTTATAAAATATTGTTAAAATTAATGAGATTTGTTGATGATGGTTATCTGCGTCGGATTATTTGTTAAACCAAAAAAGTTTTATATTTAGATTTTTTATTCAAATTTTTTTGATATGTGAATTAATTTTGGGTTTGATTTTGGTTTTGATTTAGAATTAATTTTAAGGTTTGTTCTTTATGGAAAAGATGAAGGTTTAAAAATTGTCCTAAGACTCTAAAACGAAGCTTTTGAAAGTTGGTTCAAAATAGGAATCAACCCAAACTTGATGATTTCATTTTAATTTTAATGTTTCCAAAGGTGGGAAATTGGAACAACAAATCATTCTAATAAATACACAAACCTTGAATGCTTATTTATAGCAATCAACAACTTGACATTTTACGATTACAATTACAAAAAAATGAATCATTCAAAGTCGTGTTTTCTCTCCTTTTTCCTTTTCTCTCTCTTCATTTACTCCTCATATTCTTTCAATAGCACCACCACTACAAACTCATGTTCTCCTATACAAACTCATGCTTTACTTCTCTTCAAACATAATCTTTTCTCCACCAATCACTCGATTGATGACAATGATTACTATTGTCATGATTGGCTTGGTTCCGACTATCATCCTATTATGACGAACTGGAACGCGAGTATTGATTGTTGCAACTGGGATGGTGTAACTTGCAGCCATTCAACTGGTGATGTAGTTGCTCTCGACCTCAGTTGTGGAATGCTACGAGGTACCATCCACCCTAACTCCACCCTCTTCAACCTTCCTCACCTCCAAACACTCAACCTTGCTTACAACGATCTTACCAATTCCCAACTTTCACGTGAGATTGGAAGGTTTTCTAATAGTCTCACACATCTCAACATCTCTGAATGTGGGTTTATTGGCCAAGTTCCTACGGATATCACAATTCTTCGTAAATTGGTGTCTCTTGATCTCTCTTCTAATTATGATTTGAAGCTTGAACCTCGTGTTTTCTACAATCTCCTCCATAATTCTACTAATTTGGAAGAGCTTTCGCTTGGAGGTGTTAATATCTCGTCAATTTTACCAGGTTATCTTAATAGCTCTTCTTCTATGAAATTACTCAATCTTCGTAGGACTGGTTTGCTAGGGAAATTACCCGATAACATCTTCAATCTTCCATATTTGGAAGAACTTGAATTGTCAGATAACGATGACCTCACTAGTCGATTTCCCAAAGTTTACGTAAACACTAGCAGACCTCTCAAGTTGTTAGATCTCTCATTCACCAACTTAACAGGAGAAATACCTGACTCGATCGGCCATCTCGAGTCTTTGAGTTACTTGGACCTCTCAAACACCGACTGTTGGGAACTGAAGATATGCTAAGTATGGTTAGTACTGCTAAGTCTTCATTACTACTGCCAGTTCTTCGTTACTACTGCTGGGCAAGGTTACTGCTGCTAGATGAAGTTAATGCTGCTAGATGAAGTTAGTACTGCTAGACGAAGTTAGTGCTGCTAGACCAAATTACTACTGCTAGACATGGTTAGTACTGCTGAGCTGAGTTACTACTGCTTGAAGACTGTGAAGATTAATACTGCTGAAGGTTGTTAATGCTGCTGAGCCAAATCATCATTAATACTGCTGAGTTGATAAGTTTGGGATGCGATGCTTTTGGAGACAAATAAGGAATTGATCAAGATATGTTTAACGAAGATTCAGAAGATCAATTTACTTTTTATAGTTATCTTGTAATTACTTTTGTATAAATAGTATTGATAGATAGCTATTAAAAAAAATACAAAAAAACAGAAGATAGATAGTATACAGAATTCGATATTCAAGAGTGAATTAACCTCAAGATCATAGATCCTATTTCTAGAGAAGTAGAAATCGTCTTGTTGAGCCTGTTCAACAAGATTGAGGTTTGGTGTAAAACTTGTGAGTTATAACTGTTTGATATATATACAGTTTATTGAATTTCTATTGATTGTTCTTTAATTGATTTAGAGTTCTATTCCGCAAGATTCTCTAAATTCTGTTTCTAAGAAGTTTAATTCTTGTTAAGAATCGATCCTGACAAGTGGTATCAGAGCATTGGTATCTTAGAAACTATGGACAATTCAATGGATTCTCACAGTACTCTTGTTTCAAAGGTTCCCATGCTCAAACCCAATGAATTTGACATGTGGAAACTAAGAATCAAGCAGTACATTCTTCTTACTGATTATGCCATATGGGACATCATAGAAAATGGCCCATGTAATGAAGGAAAGATTGGAGCAGATGGAAAGAGACCTCCTCCCAAGACAGATGCTGAAAAGAAAGTAAGACAAACAGAGATGAAGGCCTTAAGCACTCTGCTTTTGGCTATTCCTAATGAGTACCAACATCAATTCCAACACTGCACAGATGCACAGATGTTGTGGAATGCTCTGGAGAAAAGATTTACTGGCACAAAGAGCACAAAGAGAAATCAAAAGGCTATTCTCAGGCAACAATATGAAAACTTTATGTCTGCTAAGAATGAGTCTATGACTCAAACTTTTGACAGATTTAACAAGTTAATTGGAGAATTAGCAACTGTGGGTGTACACATGGATGCTGATGATGTCAATAGAAAGTTCCTTAGATCATTGGGAGAAGAATGGACCATGTACACAGTCTCATTCAGACAGAATGACCAATTGGAGGACAAAGAGCTAGATGACCTCTACAATGATCTGAGAGTATTTGAGGCTGAAGTTGAAGCCAAGAAAAGGCCATCAGGATTTGTTTATAATGCTGCTTTATTATCTTCATCCTCTGATACTGCTGCTAATCCTGATTCTGTTAATACTGCAGGTTCTGTTAATACTGCTGCTGGAACCAATCAAGAGAAGACTACAGATTCTGTACTAGAAGCATTCTTTTCTAGTCATGTCCACTCTTCTCTAATCAATGATGATTTAGAGCAGATCAATGCTGATGATCTGGAAGAGATGGACATCAAGTGGCAGATGGCTATGCTATCAATGAGGGTGAAGAAATTCATCAAAAGGACTGGGAGAAACAACTTTTCCCAAAGAAGAGAAGATGGTGCAGGCTTTGACAAGTCCAAGGTTGAATGCTATAAGTGTCACAAGATGGGACACTTTGCCAGAGAATGCAGAAGTGGAGGATCACAGACTCCAAATGGACACCAAAACAGAAGCTTCTCTCAAGCCCTTGTTTCTCAACAAGGAATGGGATTTGATTGGAGTGATCAAGCTGAAGAAGCCTGTCAGAATCAAGCTCTTATGGCAGAAGTGTCTGATATCCCCACTGAGGTACAATCTAAACTCTGTTCTCAAGCTTGCATTGATGCTGTTAAAAGATATAGGGATCACAATCAGAGTATGTGTGATGACCTTAAGAGGCTAGAGAAAGATGTGAAAGATTATGTTAGGATTGTAGAAAGGTTTGAGGAACAGATCAGAGCTTTTCAAGCTAATGAACTTCAACACCACTATGATACTAACTATTGGAAGTGGGAGAAGAATGAGTATGAGATTAAGCTGAAAGTGTCTGGGGAGGAGAGTGAGAAGTTAAAAGAAGAGCTTAAAAAGGTTAAACTTGATGTTGAAAAGTTTACCTGTGCTTCTAAAACCATGGACACCATCATTAAAGCACAAATCCATGACAAGATGAAAGTAGGGATAGGGTACAATACCACACCTCCACCCTACAATAACAACTACATACCTCCTAAGTCTGATTTGTTAGAGACCAAGGATAGAAAGGAACCTGAATTAATGATTAATATAGATCCTTGTGAAAAAGAAATAGTTGTTGAAGATGAGACTGACAAAGTAGACTCTGATGAGGAATGTGAGAGTCCATGTGTCAAGAACACAGAGATCAAAAGGACTGAAGAGAAAAAGGAAGTTCATTACACACAGCCCAAAGTTGTGAACTCTAATACTTGTAAACAGTGTTCCTGCAGGAAATTCAAAGAGAACAAGCCCCAAAAACATGATAATCAGAGGGGAAATCAAAGGAACTGGAATAACCAGTGGGCTATGAGACAAGGAGTTGACCTGAAAAGAATCAACAGGCCAAAACCTTGTTTCATCTGTGGTAAGCTAAATCACTTAGCCAAACACTGTTATTTCAATCCTGTTAACCAAAGGTTTAATGCTCAAAGATCTTTTCAAAAACCTGGTGGTTACAGAAAGAATGGTGGATATAAAAAGTCTGCAAAGAAAAATGTGGCAAAGAAACAAGATAAACCCAAAAGCCACATAAAGAAAATGACTGAAAAGGAATGTGATACTATGTGGGTTCCAAAAAGCACTAAAAACAATACTGCTGCTAGCAGTGTTAGTACTGCTAACACTGCTAGTACTGCTTCAAAAGTTAGTGCTGCTAGCAGTATTAATACTGCTAGTAATCATTCCAAAGTTAGTACTGCTAGCAGTATTAATACTGCTAGTAATCTTTCCAAAGTTAGTGCTGCTAGCAGTGTTAATACTGCTAGTATTCAGTCCAATGTTAGTGCTGCTAATACTTTTAGTGCTTCTTCTTCAGATAGTACTGCTGCTAGCAGTATTAATTCTGTTAATACTGCTTCTAGCAGTGTTAACTCTGTTAATACTGCTACCTCTGTTAGTACTTCTGAGGTTAATACTGCTAGCACTGTTAGTACTGCTGCAAGTGCTGCTACACCAATAATTTTGACAAAGTATTCCAGCACAGCAGTACCAAAAGTTAAAAATCTCATCAAAACCAAGTGTAAGTACTTTGATGAGCAAGGGAGACCCAAGACCACTTCGGCTTGGGTTCCAAATAAAACTAACTGATTTATCTTGATGTGCAGGGCAACCAACAGCTCAAGGGGAAGAGCATTTGGCATGTTGATAGTGGTTGCTCCAGGCACATGACAGGTAACATGTCCTGCCTCAAAAATTTCAAAAAGGTTGATGGAGGACATGTTGCATTTGGGGATAATCCTGCTGGTGGAAAGATAAGTGGTAAGGGTGATGTTTCAAAGGGTAAGATGACCTTTGAAGATGTATACTATGTTGAACAATTGAGATACAACCTGTTAAGTGTATCACAGGTTTGTGACAAGAAGCATAGTATATTGTTTACAGATTCTGAATGTATTATCCTTGCTCCTGGATACAAAGTGGTTGATGAAAACATGATACTTCTGAGAACTCCTAGGAAGGATAATGTTTATTGTTTAGATTTGGAAAGTGTTTCATCTGATTCATCTCTAAATTGTTTAGTTTCAAAAGCTTCTTTAGATGAATCATCACTTTGGCACAGAAGGATGTGTCACATGAACTTTAAAACAATAAATAAACTTGTTAAGAATAACCTTGTAAGGGGTTTGCCATCCAAAGTATATTCATGTGATGATCATTGTGTTGCCTGTCTCAAAGGCAAACAACACAAAACTTCTCATAAGTCCAAAGAGATAAACACTATATCAAATCCTCTTCAACTGTTACATATGGATCTGTTTGGTCCTACCAATGTGATGAGTATTGGCAAGAAATCATACTGCTTAGTTATTGTTGATGATTATTCTAGATTTACTTGGGTATATTTTCTGAGAACTAAAGATGAGACAAGTGGACTGATCAAATCTTTCATTCTCAAAATTGAAAACCAATCAAATCAAAGAGTGAAAGTCATTAGATCAGATAATGGAACTGAGTTTAAAAATTCTGATCTAAACACCTTTTGTGAAGAAAAAGGAATTGAGAGACAATACAGTGCTCCTAGGACTCCACAACAAAATGGTGTTGCTGAGAGAAGGAATAGGACACTGATTGAGGCTGCTAGATCTCTGTTAGCTGACTCAAAGTTACCAATTACTTTTTGGGCAGAAGCAGTTAATACTGCCTGCTATGTTCAAAACAGAGTTTTAGTTGTAAAGCCTAAAAACAAGACACCTTATGAGCTTTTCCATAAAAGGAAACCATATATTGGATTTTTCAAGCCATTTGGATGTCCTTGTACTATTCTCAATACCAAATCTCACTTAGGCAAGTTTGATAGCAAAGCAGATGATGGTTTTCTTGTTGGGTATTCATCTCAAAGTAAGGCCTACAGAGTTTTTAATACCTCTTCTAGAATAATTGAAGAAAGTGACAATGTCAAATGCAATGAGAACACACCAAATCCTATTGGTTCAGGTCCTAATTGGCTATTTGACATTGATTCACTCACTAATTCTTTGGGTTTCAGTGGTGATGTATATGCAGGACAAAGGGATACACCATCATCAGAACACAGAATTCAATCTGTGATATTTCCAATCCCTTCCATTGATCCTGTGGAATTCTGTGAACACCATGAGGAGACTGAACCTATTCAGAATGAAGAAGAGAGGAGAGCAGAGGAAAATCAGTCTTCAGGTTCAAATTCCAGAGAATCTGAGGTGACTGAAGAAGCAGAAACAAATCCAGAATTAAATGAGTCTAATCTGGATGAGGACTTACAAGAGGAAGCTGGTCATCAAACAAGAACTCAGAAAAATCATCCTCCTGAGTTGGTAATTGGAGATATTGCATCTCCCATGATGACTAGAAAGCAAAGCAGACTCCAAGAGTTGCAAGAGCAGCAAAATACAGTTAACACTGTTCTTACTTGCTTTCTGTCCCAGATTGAGCCCAAAAAGGCTTATGATGCCATGAAAGACCCAAGCTGGATAGAGGCAATGCAAGAGGAGCTGCTACAGTTCAAATTACAGGATGTTTGGGACTTGGTAGATCTTCCAAAAGGTCATAGAGCAATTGGCACCAAGTGGATTTTCAGGAACAAGAAGGATGACAGAGGGATTGTGATCAGAAACAAGGCTAGACTTGTTGCACAAGGGTACACTCAGGAAGAAGGAATAGATTATGAGGAAGTCTTTGCTCCTGTGGCAAGGATTGAAGCAATCAGGTTATTTCTAGCCTATGCCTCATACATGAAGTTCAAAGTGTACCAAATGGATGTCAAAAGTGCATTTCTGTATGGAAGCATTGAGGAAGAAGTATATGTCTGTCAACCCCCTGGATTTGAGAATCCATTGCACCCTGACAGAGTATACAAGCTGAAGAAGGCTCTCTATGGTTTGCATCAGGCCCCAAGAGCATGGTATGACACTTTGTCTACCTATCTCTTGAAAAATGACTTTGAAAGAGGAGTAATTGACAAGACCCTGTTCATCAAGAGGAGAAAGAGAGGTACTCTACTTGTTCAGATCTATGTGGATGATATCATCTTTGGATCCACCAATGATCAAATGTGTAAAGAGTTTGAAGAATTGATGCACAAAAGCTTCAAGATGAGCTCCATGGGAGAACTTACATTCTTTCTTGGGCTTCAGGTAAAACAGAGGAAAGATGGAATTTTTATTAGCCAATCCAAGTATGTGAAAGACATCCTGGACAAGTTTGGTTTATCAGACTCAAAGTCAGCAAGCACTCCAATGGAAACACATAAACAGATCACTGCAGATCTTGAGGGGGAGGATGTGGATGTCCATCATTACAGATCAATGATTGGATCTCTCATGTATCTCACAGCCTCTAGACCTGACATTATGTTTTCAGTCTGTGTTTGTGCCAGATTTCAGGTTTCTCCTAAGCAATCACACCTTCATGCTGTCAAGAGAATATTCAGATACTTAAAAGGGCAACCTAGATTAGGTCTCTGGTATCCTCATGAATCCTCTTTTGACTTGCTTGCATATTCAGATAGTGATTTGGGAGGAGCCAACATGGATAGGAAGTCTACTTCAGATGGATGTCAGTTTTTGGGTACAAGACTAGTATCTTGGCAGTGTAAGAAACAAACCACAGTGTCCTTATCTACCACAGAAGCTGAGTACATAGCTGCTGCAAGCTGCTGCTCTCAGGTTCTATGGATTCAGAATCAGATGTTGGACTATGGGGTAACTTTTCTTCACACACCAATCTTCATTGACAACAACAGTGCTATTAGCATTGTTAATAATCCAGTCAAACACTAAAAAACAAAGCATATAGAGATAAGGTATCACTTTATAAGAGATTGCAATGAAAAGAAATTAATTCAGGTTGCTAAAGTTCATACAAATGACCAGTTTGCTGATCTATTCACAAAAGCTTTTGATGTGGGTAGATTCACCTTTTTGGTAACAAGTGTGGGCATGATCAACCTAGAGTAAATTTATGACTTTCTGTTTTTATACCTGTATTTCTTCATATATTTGGTGCTACTAACTTTCTTTCTCAGGATCCTCTGTTTTCCTCAGATTACCAAGTGAAGAAAAGTGTAAGTGTAGTTACTACTGCCAGAACAGAAGTTACTACTGTCTGTGTTCTAGTAGTTACTACTGCTTGTGCAGTTACTACTGCTCAGTAGTTAATACTGCTCAGCAGTTAATACTGCTAATGCAGTTAATACTGCTAGTGCAGTTAATACTGCTAGTGCAGTTAATACTGCTAGTGAAGTTAATACTGCTCGGTAGTTAATACTGCTAGGTAGTTAATACTGCTTGGCAGTTAATACTGCTCGGTAGTTAATACTGCTAGGTAGTTAATACTGCTTGGCAGTTAATACTGCTCGGTAGTTAATACTGCTTGGTAGTTAATACTGCTAGGTAGTTAATACTGCTTGGCAGTTAATACTGCTCGGTAGTTAATACTGCTAGGTAGTTAATACTGCTTGGCAGTTAATACTGCTCGGTAGTTAATACTGCTCGGTAGTTAATACTGCTAGGTAGTTAATACTGCTTGGCAGTTAATACTGCTCGGTAGTTAATACTGCGAGGTAGTTAATACTGCTTCTGATAATCTAGGGCATATAAATACCCCTGTTTGCCCGCCCATGTTCATAACGACTCTTCGCATTTACTTCTTCTCTCTCGTTCTAACCTAGCCTCCCCATAATCTCTGTGCTTTTCTTTCAAGAATCCTTAGGCATCATGGAGTTTGTGGATGAGCACAATGAAATAGCCATGCTTCAGAAGCCGAAACAAGCTGCGGGATTCCACGATATAGTCGATTTTCTCAAATCCTCGCACATCTCCTATGCACTCACGGTGAGCCCAACAATCTATATCGAACATCAGAAACAATTTTGGGAGAATGCCACTGTTAGTGTCGAAGAAGGGCAGAAAACCATTCGAACAAGGGTCTGTGATAAACCCTTGAAAGTCACTGAAGAGGTTATTCGCATCTCTCTTCAGTTGAATGATGATTCAGGTATATCTTCTATTCCTAATGAAGAACTCTTTTCTACTTTACAAAGAATGGGGTATGAAGGTCCCATTGGTGTTTTTAAATTCTACAAGTCAAAATTTTTTAACCAATGGAGATTTCTTGTTCATACCCTGATGCACTGTATTTCCAAGAAAACTACTGGATGGAGTGAGTTCAGCAGTCCCATTGCATATGCCTTGGTCTGCTTATCCACTGCCAGAAAGTACAATTTTTCAGCAATGATCTTTAATGATCTTGTATCAAACTTGGAATCCAAAAAGACCTTTTTCATGTATCCAAGGTTTGTGCAAGAAGTTCTTAACAAGGAGTTGATGGACTTACCTCAGTTCACTGAGGTATATGTACCCAAATCCCCTAAAGGGAAGGTTTTTTCAAATATGAAAAGACTTCCTAGGGACTCGGAAGGAGTTGACACACCATTGTTCTCTACAATGATGGTTGTGTCCCACCCCTCTGAAGGTATGGCATCAGGATCAAGGCCCTCATTAGATCAACCCACTGATGACCAATCCCAACCTTCCATCTCAAAAGACATCCCACAGTCCATTCTTGAACTGCCCACTCCCACAATCACCAAAAGGTTTCAAAGAAGAAAGGTGCACAAGGCTCATTCCCTTGATGTACCTACTCAAAGCCCTAAGCCTTTAAGCCCTCAATTGGAGCATTCTCCAATTGAGAATATCAACAGGGAAACCACAGGGGTGTCTCCCAACCCCAAGAAGGTGGTCTCTAAGGAGAAGGATGACCATATGGGTGCTAAGGCTGCCACTACTTCTGCTAGCACAGAGAAGGACAGTGGTAACATAAATAAGACCTTCCCCATGGCAACTCTAAATGAGAAATCATTAGGAGGACCCAGGTGCCAAGAAACCAAGGGGGCAGGTAGTGCTTCTGCTAGGCAGAAGGCTTCTGCTGAAACTTCCAAGGATCCTTTAAAGAAGGTAAACACTTCTAAACAAGGTGAGGATAGATATAACTATGAGGAATTGATGGAAACCATAGGGAATATCAACTTGGATGTAATGGCACAAAAGACAGAGATAGAGCAACTTAAGACTGTGGTCACCTACCAACAGTCTCAAATTGAGAAGCTCAAAAAGATGGTCACCAAGTTGCTGAACAAAAAGAAAAAGGCAAGATTTGTGCTAAGAAGGAGAACCTCAACTGATGATGCTCCCAAAAAGGGGGAGTCAGAGTCAGAAGCAGAACTGAAACTGAAGGGTCCACAAATTGAGGGGGAGACTGTTCACATAGAGACTGAGATGGAAATGGAGTATGCACAGGTTAAGGGGGAGTCCAGTGAGACAGAAAAGGGGGAAGAGTGTGTTAAAGCAGCAGAAACCACAGCAGCAGAAACCACAGCAGCAGAAACCACATCAGCAGAAACTGTTAATGCTGCTGAGTTTGAACAAGCAGCAGAAACAGTTAATGCTGCTGAAGGCCAAACAGTCAAAGCAGCAGAAACTGAGCAGGAAGCAGTAACTACAACTCAAGCTGAAATAGATGAAGAAATTTACTGGATTGTAAAGAACAGTATTGAAGCAGCATCACTACATGTACTAAGAGAAGCAGTAACAGCCATAGCAGCAGAAATGGTTATTGCTGCTGAAAAACTTAAAGCAGCTAAACCAACTCCTGAGGCTGTCAAAACTCTTAAAAGAACCAAGATGATGTCAAAGAAAAGACCAAGAACCCAGCCCATAACTTCAAAGAAGAAAAATGAAAAGAAGCCAAGGGTGGAGTCATCTGCAGAAGAGGCCCAGGAGGAAACAGTGAAATCTGATGGAAAAGTTGCTGAAGAAGAAGTGGCAACTCCATCAGGGCAATCAGGCAATGTGCAATCACAAACGGATGCCCAATGTGATTTGTACATTACTAGTGTTGACTCTAATCCAATTCCACTTCAGGCTGAACCAATATCATCTAAGGCTCCTGAAATCATCTTTTGGGACACTTTGAAAGATGGTAGAAAGGAGTTCATTAGGATAAAAAGAGCTGATGGAAAATTTGAAGTATTTTCTACTTGGGGAAAAATTGTCAGAACTTGCTCAAGATCAGACTTAGAAGAGATGTTCAAAGTTGGGATGAAGATATATGGAAACATGCTGACTGAGCCAGGGATGTCAATTTCTAAAATGGTACTTGAATTCTTGTGCCAAATGTTCAAACCTGAAGCAGTTCAGCATAGGTTAAACACACAGTTTCAAGCCATTACCAACTGGATGCTCTATGAAAACTGTGGAGTATATGTCATCTCCCTTGACTCTGCAACTCAAGAATACTATCTTGTAGATGAAATATACAATCACAGCATGAAGAGGCTGCAAGGAATGTTACACACTAAGCTGACCTGCAACAAGGATTCAGCAATGGGTAGATTCTTGGTAAAGAGGATTCTAAATCAAAGTCTAGGTCTAAGTCCTAATCTGTGTGTACATGATGACTAAGTTTTGGAAGCATCATCTGAAGAACTTGACTTCTTTTCCTAAAAGTCAAGTTAGGGGGAGATTGTTGGGAACTGAAGATATGCTAAGTATGGTTAGTACTGCTAAGTCTTCATTACTACTGCCAGTTCTTCGTTACTACTGCTGGGCAAGGTTACTGCTGCTAGATGAAGTTAATGCTGCTAGATGAAGTTAGTACTGCTAGACGAAGTTAGTGCTGCTAGACCAAATTACTACTGCTAGACATGGTTAGTACTGCTGAGCTGAGTTACTACTGCTTGAAGACTGTGAAGATTAATACTGCTGAAGGTTGTTAATGCTGCTGAGCCAAATCATCATTAATACTGCTGAGTTGATAAGTTTGGGATGCGATGCTTTTGGAGACAAATAAGGAATTGATCAAGATATGTTTAACGAAGATTCAGAAGATCAATTTACTTTTTATAGTTATCTTGTAATTACTTTTGTATAAATAGTATTGATAGATAGCTATTAAAAAAAATACAAAAAAACAGAAGATAGATAGTATACAGAATTCGATATTCAAGAGTGAATTAACCTCAAGATCATAGATCCTATTTCTAGAGAAGTAGAAATCGTCTTGTTGAGCCTGTTCAACAAGATTGAGGTTTGGTGTAAAACTTGTGAGTTATAACTGTTTGATATATATACAGTTTATTGAATTTCTATTGATTGTTCTTTAATTGATTTAGAGTTCTATTCCGCAAGATTCTCTAAATTCTGTTTCTAAGAAGTTTAATTCTTGTTAAGAATCGATCCTGACACCGACTTATGTGGAGAAATACCCGAATCGATCGGCCATCTCAAGTCTTTGACTCTCTTGGGTCTCTCAAACACCAACTTATCAGGAGCAATACCTGACTCGATCGGCCATCTCAAGTCTTTGACAAACTTGGACCTCTCAAACACCGACTTATCTGGAGAAATACCCGGCTCCATCGGCCATCTCAAGTCTTTGGGTTACTTGGACCTCTCAAACACCGACTTATCTGGAGAAATACCCGGCTCGATCGGCCATCTCAAGTCTTTGACAGACTTGTTTCTCTCAAACACCAACTTATCAGGAGCAATACCCGACTCGATCGGCCATCTCAAGTCTTTGACTTACTTGTATCTCTCAAACACCGACTTATCTGGAGAAATACCCGGCTCCATCGGCCATCTCAAGTCTTTGGGTTACTTGGACCTCTCAAACACCGACTTATCTGGAGAAATACCCGGCTCGATCGGCCATCTCAAGTCTTTGACAGACTTGTTTCTCTCAAACACCAACTTATCAGGAGCAATACCCGACTCGATCGGCCATCTCAAGTCTTTGACTTACTTGTATCTCTTAAACACCAACTTATCAGGAGCAATACCTGACTCGATCGGTCATCTCAAGTCTTTGACACAATTGTACCTCTCAAACACCAACTTATCAGGAGCAATACCTGACTCGATCGGCCATCTCAAGTCTTTGCGTGGTTTGGATCTCTCAAACACCAACTTATCAGGAGAAATACCCGACTCGATCGGCCATCTCAAGTCTTTGACTTACTTGGATCTGCATTCAAACCTGATTCAAGGGTCATTCCCTCCATCAATCTGCAACATGAGTATACTACAGTATTTGGATATGTCTAATAATAGATTTGGTGGAGTGATTCCACAATGCTTGGGTAATATCAGCTCCTTTGTGGGGATGATAGACCTGGGAAACAACAATTTTCATGCCACCATTCCAAATGCATGGGATGATTGTGGAAGATTAGAGGGACTTATTTTGAATGGAAATTCATTAGAAGGAGAGGTGCCGAATGGGTTGTCTAAATGTGAATCCTTGAAGGTGCTTGATTTGGGAAACAACCACTTAAATGGTACATTCCCTCACTGGTCAGCTAATCTTCAATATCTGCAGGTTCTTGTTCTCAAATCAAACAAGTTGCATGGTCCCATACAAACCTCTTCAATCATTCAACACCCATTTTCTAGTCTCAAAGTGCTTGACTTATCTCAAAACAAGTTTGTAGGCCATCTCCCTAGAAAATATTTTCAGAATTTCGATGCGATGAAGAATGGGGAAATTAATAACGGCACACTACCGCATTATTTGAACATCGGCAAGTACTACTCTATCACTGTAGCGGTGAAAGGGTCGGAACTCTCATTTCCAAAACTTTCGGTTGACTACACAATTATTGATCTATCCAGCAACATATTTGAAGGAGAGATTCCAAACTTTATCGGTAGTCTTAACTCTTTGAAAGTGCTCAACCTATCCCACAACAATCTCCATGGTCAAATCCCAAATGCTCTAGGAAATCTCTCGGAGATCGAGTCGTTAGACCTATCACACAACCGACTACAAGGAGAGATCCCGCAAAGTCTTGCAGTTATCACGAATCTTGAAGCTTTAGATCTCTCGCAAAACCATCTTGTGGGTCGCATTCCTGACGGAAGACAGTTCAGGACATTTGAAGCAACTTCATTCGAAGGGAATCCGGGACTATGTGGGTTTCCGCTGCCCAACTGTGAACATCCGAGTGCCTCACAACTTGAAGTCGATGGAGACGATGAGAGTGGATTTACATGGAAAGTGGTGATGTTGGGATATGGATGTGGAACCTTACTTGGATTGGTGATGGGATATATAATGTTGTCAACCGGAAGACCAAAGTGGTTCAATGCAATTGCTGATGACATAGAGCATATGATACTGAAGAGGCGAAAGAAGACAAGATATGTTTATATCGGAAGATGAGATCAATTCCTTAATTAATGGTGCGTGTTTTTGCATTAATTTTTATTTCATCAAATTGTGCATAACGCCTTATTATCCTTGTTTTGTTTGAAAATTTATGATGCAGGTAGAGATGAAGTTTGGGATGTTTTGAATTATGCAGTTGCAGAGCATGATTTGAAATATGATGGAGTCATGGTCTTAATATGATTAATATGATTTGTTAGTATTATATGATAGATTAAACAAGTAAAAAAGATTATATATTTATATTATTATATTATTATATTACACACATACATAAATATATACATATGAATTATGAACATGTCGACTTACCAATGAAACTTCTGATTTGATTGGTCCTTGGCTTACAATTAATAATATAATTTTCTATATTCATATATGTTTCATGCTGTTTGATTTGGTTGAATGTTTAAGAGCTTGTTTTACACAGAGCATTCCTTGAAATGATGTTCAAATTAAGTAGGTATGATCTCAAGTGTCTTATTTAGCAATTAGGAACCCGAAAAACGACCATCTTGAACACAAAAAGAACGTGGTTTTCATGTTTCCGAATTTCCCCAAAATGAACGAAAAATGTAAAAGTTGTGTGAAGATATAACCAACTAAAGATCATATTCACTAATTTCTTGGTAGGAGCCATGTTTTGATTCTTGATCTCAAACCTGGTATTCTTTGCAAACTTAAAAAATTGGGATGGAGCCTATTCCAAATTTACCACCAAAACAATTTCTTTCATGGCTAAAGACCACGGTACCGGTTCTAAGAACCGGGTCTTGTACATGGATAATGGTTGGGTGCTTTTGATCGTGGCAGGGGTCGAAACCGGGACCCATTAAAAAAGAAAATTCTCGGATCTAGACCGAATTGAGCTCGGCCCGGCCCAAATCGCAATTTTGCCCATCTCTAGTCTTGACCCGTCCTAATTGGATCTCGGTCTCAAACTAGAGCCAAAAACCGATTTCACAAAGTTTGGAAAATTTGCACCAAAAAAGATTAGAGCCAAAAGACTTGGAGTCAAGTCCCTACTGGTCAAGTAACTGCACATACAATTAAAAGTAATATTTATCATATCTTGTTGGTTTTCTTGAATTCAAATTAATCATTGTTATTAATAAAAGTCATCCCAAAAGAAAACAAGCTTTGGATATATTTGCTTTTACACGCTCTATTTTTCATCTAATTGTCCATAAAAAACTACTTTACTTTACATACGCAAAATAATTTGAAGTATTGGGGTAATGGCTTTTCGACATTGAATTAGTGATCAAGTTGTCAATTAATAAGTTTACTTGAAAAGTCTACACAAATATTTACTTGAAAAGTCTACACAAATAGCCAAGAATTAAACTTGATACCCATTTAAATTCCAATTCAAAGACTTAGAAAAACCACGTATGGCTCGTATTGTCTAAATTCCAACTCAAGATATTAGAAAAGCAAAAAAAATCCAATACACATACAAATATGGACGGCGTTAGTGAGAGGGACCATTTTGCGCTACAAAACTCATTTTTTGGACT
Organism: Saussurea involucrata; assembly: GCA_033807775.1. Taxonomy (NCBI): domain Eukaryota; kingdom Viridiplantae; phylum Streptophyta; class Magnoliopsida; order Asterales; family Asteraceae; genus Saussurea; species Saussurea involucrata. Next base: position 176,968,628 of record CM066322.1, read on the forward strand.
ATTAGTGTACTTTCAGATTTGGAGGGATGAAACGTGAAATTCAGACATTCATGAGGGACCAAAAATGCAATTCACTCAAAGATCAACTTGACACATACAAATACAATAAAAAAATGAATCATTCAAAGTTGTGTTTTCTCTCCTTTTTCCTTTTCTCTTTCTTCTTCATTTGCTCCTTATATTCTTCCAATAACACCACTTGTTCAAGATGCTCTCTTTTACAAACTCATGCTTTGCTTCTCTTCAAACAAAATTTTCTTGGTAGGAGCCATACATATTTCACCCAAAAAAACCATAGTTTCAAACAGTCTAGACTCTAAATAGTAACATTGAACCCCTAGCAGCAAGAAAAATAGCAAAAGTAATTAAAGCTAATTAATTTAGGTTATGACACATAAGAGCATCTCTAATAGTTTCCCCATTTTGAAGAAAATGGAGTATACAGGGATTTTGGGCTTGATTTTTGCTCCAACAGCTTCCCCAAAATTATCTTTAAAATAGAGAAAGTATGAGAGAGAAGAAGTTTTTCTCCAAATATGGAGTTAACCCCAAAAATGATTACGGCATAAGAGGACCAATAGAAATCTCATGAAAAAAAAAATTAGAGAGAAATGATATTTTAATATTATAATTAATGTTTTTCTCCAAAATGGAAAATATGTTAGAAATGAATATAGTTTATTTTTTGGAGATTTTGACTTTTAATTCTGCATTTTGGAAAAACTTTAGGAAACATGTTGAAGATGCTTTAAGTAATACCTACCATTAGGGCTGTAAACGAACCGAACGAACACGAACGGAGGCTTGTTCATTTTCGTTCGTTTAACTTAACCGAACAAACGAACGAACACGAACGGTAAACGAACGAAATTTTTTGTGTTCATGTTCGTTCGTTAAGAATTTTTGTTTGTTTGTGTTCGTTTATGTTCGTTTGTTAAGAGTTAAACGAACGTAAACGAACGAACTTAAATGAACATAAACGAACGAACTTAAACGAACGAACTTAAACGAACTTAAACGAACGAACATAAACGAACGAACTTAAATGAACATAAACGAACGAACGTACACGAACGAACTTAAATGAACATAAACGAACGAACGTACACGAACGAACTTAAATGAACATAAACGAACGAACTTAAATGAACAAACACAGATTAATAAAAATAATCCAACATTGTTTGTTAAAATGTTAAATGATCATAAACAAACTTGAACTAACAAATAATGCCCATGGCTTTAATGGGATGCATCATTCAAACCTTCACAGGTCTCCGGTTAGTGAGATTAACAAATGAGGCCATGGGGGATATATATACTTGAGGATATGGCTTCAGAATGGTATAACCCAGCGATGTGGGATGGGTTTATCACTCTTCCGCTGAAACCATCTCCAAAACAAAAGCCAATCCCTCATAGAAAGTTATAAAATAAAAAATAGGTGAATGCATTATATTATATTGTTATTAATAAGAAATAATTTGTCATCTATTTTCTATATAATTATTTTAATTATTTTTCAAAAAACGTGTGCATTATATTATATTGTTATTAATTATTTCTTATTAATTAGATATATTATTATTAATTTATTATGATCTGTAAACGAACATAAACGAACGAATTAACGAACATAAACGAACGAACGTAAACGAACATAAATGAACGAACGTTCATGAACATAAATGAACGAACGAGACATATGTTCATGTTCGTTCGTTTAACTAAACGAACGAAAAAACTTGTTCATGTTCGTTCGTTTATTAAATAAACGAACATAAACGAACTTGCCGCCGAACGATTCACGAACGGTTCGCTGAACGTTCGGTTCGTTTACAGCCCTACCTACCATCAAGAAAAATGGAAGACCTAACAAAATCATAATCATTCAACATTACAGAAGCAATGGAATTGAATTAAACTAAGTAGTCAAAGTTCCAAGTAATTACATTAATTAATATATATATTTTTTTAAACTTGTATTTTATGATGCAAATACATAATTTATAATATTGTGTGTTATGTATATAACCCCATGGAAAATTCTATTAGCTATATATTATATTACGTAATTTTTTTACCATTTGGTTTGTATTAATTAATATATTATTTATTAATAATTATAAAATGATAGAATTAACTAATTTTTAACATTTCCTTTTTAATCATTTCATACTTTCAACTATTTTATCAACTAGTTTTTGCCAAAAGTAATTACTTATCGGCTAGTTTTCCGAAAGCAATCTAGAAACATGGTTTTAATTGATAAACATTAATTAATCCGTTGAACTACAAAGACCTCAATTATAATACAAATAATTGAAACAAGTTTGTCAATAAAATAATACTCTGTTACATCATTAAGTTTTAAGTTGAAAAATTGGCACCAAAGAAGATTAAAGGCAAAGACGACTTGGAGTCAAATTCCCCACACCCCACGCACACTCCATTACAAAGACTTCAATCATTGTTACTAACCAAAAGTCATTTTAAAAGCAAACAAACTTTTGGAATTAATCACTTCTACATGCTTTGTTTTCATAAAATTCCATACATAATTATTTAATCTACTATTTGCAATACATAGTCTAAAAGACATGTCTTTAATTGACAAGCATTAACCCCTTGGACTGCAAAGATCTCAGTTATAATGCAAATAACTGGAACGAGTTTCGTCAATAAAGTTGTGTCTTCTTAGTTCTATAATTCCCCAAGTTGGAAAATTTTCACCAAAGAAAATTAAATCCAAGTCCCCACCCAAGACTTGGAGTCAAGATTTTTACTCCAAAAGAAATTTGGACCACAAATTCATAGACGTTGAGTGTATATTGGGTAATGGAGTCAAGACTTGATATTCTGCATATATAATTAAAAATCTATAATCTTGCTAGCTTTCTGAAATTTCAAATTAGTCCTTGTTATTAATCAAAAGTCATTCCAAAAGCAAACAAACTTTCAATACATTCACTTCTATATGCTCTCTTTCATAAAATTGCCCACAAAAACTACTTTACATGCACAAAATAGATTGAAGTATAAGGTAATAACTTGTCTACTTTGAAATCATGTTATAAACTCTTGAACTCACTAGGCGTTAGTCTAACCTTTTTTATTTGTCGGCGTGTGCAACAGGTTCAGGTTGGACCTCTCAAAAAACCAACTTGAGCGTCTGTTTGTTTAATTTTTAAAAAAAATGAAACCCATTGTAATAAACGTGTCCTGTTTGTGAATAAACATTAATCTTGGGGTGCAAAGTGTGAAAAAGAGGAAAGTTTGGTGGGCTTGGATGTAACAACCCACTTTTTCGTAGTTGTAAGTAGAGGTGGCCAAAAATCGGGTTCGGTTCAGGCCGGGTCGGGTCGGGGGACAAACCGGTTCCAAACATTAATCGTGAGAACCGGGTCACGTGAGAACCGGGTCAGGTGAGAACCGGGTCGGGTCGGGCCGGGTTTAAACCAAAATCCCCTGACCCGTTTAATGGTATGTAGAACCGGTTTTATGAAAACCGGGTCGGGCCGGGCCGAGAACCGGGTTCATAAACGGGCCTGCGATTTTTTTGTTTTTTAACTACTTTCTTTGTATAATAATTAATTACTAAACTTTAACAAAGAAAAATTGGATTGGAATCATTGGATAAGTAAAATACACTTTAAAAATACGTTTTATTTATAATATATATCACTAAAATACACTTTTACGTTTTATAACTTATATATAATTTTAAGTTACAAGTTACAATACATAAATTCTAAACATTCGAAGGTCCTGCTCCCGAACTCCCACCCGCTCCCGAACTTCCACCCCCATCACCCGGATAGTAATTGAATGGATTATAATTGAATGGATTGTATGGAACGTAGTATGGATTCTGATCTGGATTGTAGTCTTCAAGAGTATTGTACTGCATCAGTCGTGTAATAGCCGTTTGATCGTCAAGGGCGTCGGTGTCTACATCTTCGTCATCTACGACACTACTAACATCAGAAGTATCGCTTACGGACGGCGTACTTTGTAGTTCATCCGTGTCGTTTTCGAATAAGTTTTCTTCCACGCCTTCTAGATCATCCTCCAGGTTCGTTCGATTTTGAATGCGGTCTTCTCCATCCAAGTAATCCTTCAGACATACGCAGCACTCCACCGATTTTGGGATTAATTTTGTCCGACGCTCCGATATGATCCTGCCACTAAGAGAAAAGGCCGACTCCGAAGCTACAGTACTAGCTTGGATTGTTAGTATATCAAGTGCAATAGTGGCCATAATTGGGAAACTTGATTGTTTACTTTTCCACCATTCTAATAAATCTAGGGATTCAACATCTACGACGTTTGTGAAGGATGCCGTTATAAAATTAGTACGTACGTATTGATTGAATTCACCCAAATTATCCCCATCATATCTAGCTTTTTTAGAAGATTCCATGACAACCGATTGCATTAAAGTTTGCATTAACTCTTCTCGGTTTCGGCCACGACTGCTACTAGAACCCGGTGAAAACATTTGAGGTCTAGGGGTTTGTTGGCTTCCTCCCCCATAATTAACTCTATAAATCTCATATAATTGATGAAAATCATTATTAAATTGTTGTATGTGTTTCCTTGAAAAGCTAGTATTTGTAAGAGAATCCAAACCAAGCGATAAACATATTGCTTGTATTACGACTTCGACACCCGTAACATTTAAAAACGGGTTTAATGCCGCGGCACAAAGAAAAGTGAAGGGGATCTTTTTAAAATATTTTATCAATTTTTCTTTCATTGGTTTCACCACGTCGTGAAAGTGCAAATCCAGTTCGTATTGAGCAATTTTACTTGCCAAAATATAAAGTTGATTTATGTAACAACCCAAACAAACTTAACATAGAAACAATAGCCAAAAAGCCCGTAAGGGTCCCAAGTACATCATAAACTCCAATATGGATTACATTGTTTACGGTCCTCAAACAAATACAACCGAGATACTAGCTAACCAAAAAAACTGAAACATGACGGTCTCTAATCTCACATTGCCGCCTCAAACCTTCTCCTTCCCTTTTGACATTGCACCTACACGATCCTTACCTGAAAATGGTTTTTAGTTTTGAAAAGCGAGGGTTAGACCATAGGGTCTAGTGAATTCCCCCGAAAGTACGTTCACAAATCAATTACAGCAAAATATCTCTTTACAAAACAGTCACGTATCAAATCATCTTTGCAACAACGGTATGCACAGCGGAGAGAAGACCATGGCAAACACCCTACAAATCCGGGTACGGCAACACCCTACAAAGCTGGGTACGGCAACACCCTACAAAGCCGGGTACGGCAACACCCTACAAAGCCGGGTACGGCAAACCAAGTAGTCCCCCCCCCCACGGTGCAACCCAACTCCACAAATGATAGTTCAATAAAAACATACAATTTCACATACTTGAGGGCAACCCTCCTTTATTTGCAAAACAAGACTTTTCATGCCAAGAAAACATACGTTTGTAAAGCTTGCGTAAACCAATTTCAGTCATACAAATCTTTGCAAATCATTTTAAATAAAAGTGGTGCATAAGGGAACTCACCTGATGCTCGGCTAACGACACACTACACGGAGCTCACTTAAACACCGAATGATCACCTGAATTGGGGTTAACAAAGGAGGCATTAGACTCCCCAATTATACTTCAAAACATCCCTCATCACGTCCTAAGACAATCCCTTAAACCAAGCCCGAACGACCAACGAAGCAGAAAACGAGAATCGCCAAATAGAGACTTACGCGGTTTGCTACGCGGTTTACAAACCGCGTAGTAAGTCGCGTAACCCTCTGGACGAGCATTCTCAGTTCTGCTCACCTGGGTCAGCTCGAAAACTTACTCAAATCATCCAAAATTGATTCCCACTGATTGATAACTTCCCAAAACTCACTCTAAAACTATTTACACATTAAGGAAACAACTCTCATTACTTAAATCAATCAATTCCTCAACCAAACCATCATGAAATACCCTTTTGAAACACAAATCCCCTTCTTAAAATGGATTAAACTTAAGAACCCCCATTGGAAGGGTGGAACATCACCAAGAGTTCACAAACTCCTCAAGGGATTCATCCAACATACCCTTCCAATTGGTTTTGTCTCAAACACTCAAAGAAGAAGAGTAAACATTGTTGGATGGACATCTAAGCCCCATTTTAGACACAAAACAAAGAGATGAAGATGAATGTATACATTTGCAGCCAATTCCTTCAATCTCCAGCTCAATCACCTTCCCCAAACCTTCAATGGTGGCACTTGAGCTCCTTCTCCTTTCTTCAATTTCTCCAGCCGACTAATGAGGAGAGAAATAGGGTTTTAGGGGTTTTTAATCTAACATAACTTTTCCTTTTCACACATTTGCCACAGAATTTTCGAATCATCACAATGGACCCCCCAAAAGTCTTTATTTATCTAGTAAAACCACAAAGTTAAAGTATGGGGTGTTACATCACCTCCCCCTTAACAGGATTCCGTCCCCGGAATCTCATCACTGAAAAGGTGAGGGTACCTTGCTCTCATATCGGTCTCAGTCTCCCACGTCGCTTCACTCCCTTTGTGGAAACGCCACAATACTTTCACTAGGCCAATCTCCTTGTTCCTCGTTCTCCGAACCTTACGGTCGGTGATAGCTTCGGGCTCCTCCACAAAGTTCAATTTCTCATCAATCTGGACTTCATGCAATGGTATAGCCATATCGGCTTCCGCTAAGCATTTCCTCAGATTCGACACGTGGAAAGTGCTATGAATTCTTTGCAGTTCCACAGGTAACTCCAACTTATAAGTTACTTCTCCGATGCGCTCAATGATCTTGAACGGTCCTATGTAGCGGGGGCTCAACTTGCCCCTCTTCCCGAATCTGATTACTCCTTTCCAAGGGGATACCTTTAGCATCACCTTATCTCTGACTTGGAATTCGATATCCTTACGCCTCTTGTCGGCATAACTCTTCTGTCGGTCACGAGCAACTTTCAGCCTTTCCCTAACCTGGTCGATCTTGTCGGCAGTCAACTGTACTATCTCGGGTCCAGCCAGTTGTTTCTCTCCGACCTCGTTCCAACAAAGAGGTGTCCGACACTTCCTACCGTAGAGCATCTCATAAGGAGCGGCTTTAATGCTTGCATGATAACTATTGTTATACGCAAACTCGATCAACGGTAAGTGGTTCTCCCACGAGCCCTGAAAATCTAACGCGCAAGCTCTCAACATGTCTTCCAGGGTCTGGATGGTTCGCTCGCTCTGACCATCAGTCTGAGGATGGTATGCGGTGCTCATCTTGATTTGTGAGCCCATTTCTCGCTGAAAGCTCCTCCAAAAAGTCGACGTAAATCGACTATCACGATCCGAGACTATTGACAACGGCACCCCATGACGGGTTACTATCTCGTCAACGTATAACTTTGCCAACTTCTCCATCGGGTAAGATTCCTTTATTGGAAGGAAGTGCGCCGATTTGGTGAGTCGGTCTACAATCACCCAAATGGCATCGAAACCCTTTGGGGTTCTAGGCAGCTTTGTCACGAAATCCATCGCAATTTGATCCCACTTCCAGACCGGAATATCCAAGGGTTGGAGTTTTCCGTAAGGTCGTTGGTGCTCCACTTTCACCCTCAGACAAGTATCACACCTTTCAACAAAATAAGCTATATTCTTTTTCATACCCGGCCACCAATAGTCTTGTCGCAAATCACCAAACATCTTGTTCGTTCCCGGATGGATGGAGTACTTTGACTTGTGAGCCTCCTCTAGTATCAACTTCCGCACATTCCCCAACCTCGGAACCCATATTCTACCATTGAGGCACTTCAGTCCTCGGCTATCTTCTACTAGGGAGTCCACGTTCCCCACCATCCGCTCTGTCTTGAGATTCTCAGCCGCGGATGCTTCCACTTGCCATTTCTTTATCTCACCCAGGAGGTTAAACGTGACCTCAGCCCTTAAGGCTATGATCTTCGAAGCTCCTCCCCTTACTTTACGGCTCAAGGCGTCAGCCACTACATTAGCTTTCCCGGGATGGTACTCAATCTCACAGTCATAGTCTGATAACAACTCCATCCACCTGCGCTGTCTCATGTTTAACTCTTTCTGATCGAAAATGTGACGAAGGCTTTTGTGATCGGTGAAGATCTTACACTTCGTCCCATACAAATAATGCCTCTAAATCTTCAAGGCGAAAACGACGGCCGCCAGCACTAAATCATGGGTGGGGTATCGCTTCTCATGCTCCTTCAATTGACGGGACGCATAAGCGATCACTTTACCACGCTGCATCAAGACACACCCCAAGCCCAATTTAGAGGCGTCGCTGTACACTATAAAATCTTCCGTTCCCTCGGGTAAGGTTAGAATTAGAGCCTCACTCAACATTTCTTTTAACTTCTGGAAAGCTTCTTCTTGCCCTTCGGTCCAATTGAACTTGACGTTCTTCTTGGTCAAGGAAGTCAACGGAGTAGCAATCTTCGAGAAGTCTTTGATGAACTTCCGATAATACCCCGCTAACCCAAGGAAACTACGAACTTCGGACTGCGTTCTATGCGGTTCCCAGTTCTTAATAGCTTCTACTTTTGCCGGGCCAACCTTGATTCCACTCTGGGTCACTAAATGTCCCAAAAACTGCACCTCGCGAAGCCAAAATTCGCATTTCGAAAATTTGGCATAAAGTTTCTCCCGCTTCAACAATTCCAACACCGCTCTCAAATGCTCCCTATGCTCTTCCTCCGACTTCGAATAAACGAGAATATCGTCTATGAAGACGATCACGAATTTATCTAAATAGGGTTGACATACCCTATTCATCAAATCCATAAACGCGGCGGGAGCATTCGTTAATCCGAACGGCATTACTAAGAACTCGTAATGACCGTATCGGGTTCGAAAAGCTGTCTTTGGAATATCTTCTCCTCGTACCTTGAGTTGGTGGTATCCCGATCTCAGATCTACCTTTGAAAAGTAGCTAGCCCCTTGCAACTGATCGAACAAGTCGTCAATCCTGGGAAGGGGATACTTGTTCTTGACAGTGACTTTGTTGAGTTCGCGATAATCGATGCACATCCTCATATTCCCGTCCTTCTTTTTTCACAAACAGTACCGGCGCACCCCACGGCGAGGTACTCGGTCTCACGAACCCCTTGTCTAGCAACTCTTGGAGTTGAGTCATCATCTCCTTCATCACGGACGGTGCCAACCGATATGGTGCACGAGCTATTGGTGTAGCTCCTGGCACCAAGTCGATTCGGAACTCGATCTGGCGATCCGGTGGTAGATCACACAAATCATCCGGAAATACCTCCGGGTATTCACCCACTATCGGTACATCTCCTACCCCGCGCTTTTCTTTCTTCGCATCCACCACATAGGCTAGATAACTCTGACACCCCTTCCTTAGACATTTGGTAGCCTTAATTAAGGAAATAAGACTAGACTTCCTATCTCGACGGTTCCCATAAATCACTACCATTCCCTTATCTGGCAATCGTACACGAATCAACTTCTTATTGCAGACGATGGTAGCATCATTCTTCGATAACCAATCCATCCCCAACACTACATCAAACCCTCCCATCGGCATAGGGTATAAACGTATCGGTATCAAACTCCCCTCTATGTCTATACAACACTCCTCCACCACACTGCTAACAAGTACCACGTTATCATCGGCGGTCTCCACTTCTAAAGCACTACCCAAACGCTTAGGCCTCACCCCCAAACGTTTCACGAAAACAGGAGATACAAAGGAGCGATTCGCCCCCGAATCAAATAACACATTGGCACATAAAGAGTTCACCAAAAAGGTACCTGTCACGACATCCGGAGTCTCCTCCGCCTCATCCGCAGTCATACGAAATGCGCGCCCCTTCGCGCGTGCCGGCTCCTCTTTCTTCTCAACTCCCTGCACCCCTTGACGATTTCCAAACTGACCCGATCCTCCTCTCTTTAACATAGGACAATCAAATCGACGGTGGTCCGGGGACCCACACTGAAAACAACCACGCTTCTTCGGGCAATCCCTTGACACATGCCCCGACGATCCGCACAGGTAACATAACCCCGAGTCCGCCCTACATTCCCCTTTATGCATCCGGAGGCACTTCCCGCACGGTTTGTCGCCATATCCCCGATTTCCACGCGGCTCCGGCCTCGAAACTTTACCTTTTCGAACATCATTTCCCGACCCATCCCATTTTCTCTTTTCCCCGGCCCTCTCAGTCTGCTGACGGTCTTTTTCCCTCTCTACCAACTCGGCCGCATTTATAGCCGCTTGGAAAGTGGTAGGATTTATTGCCATTACCAACTCCTGGATGCTACCCTTCAACCCAAATAGGTACCTCTCGACCCGACGCTCTTCGGTGGGGACGTACAATTCCGCAAAGCGAGCTTTTTCGATAAACTTGGAAGTGTACTCCCTCACGGTCGAGTCCCCTTGAGCTATGTTCAAAAACTCCTCTTCCAATTTCTTAATTGCCGCTAGAGGGCAAAACTGTGCCTTGAACCTCCTCACGAATTCTTCCCATCTCATAGTCTTGGCCACTGACGATCCCAACCCCCCGGTCTCGGCATCCCACCAAAAGATGGCTTCCGACTTCAGCATAGACAAGGCATAAATCACTTTATCCTCCTCGGCACACTTACAAATGTCAAAGCCCAACTCCATTTCTCGAACCCACCTTATGGCCAACACCGGGTCGCATTCCCCCTGGAAGGTAGGAGGTTTGAAGGATGAGAATGCTTTGTGACTGCATCCTCTAGCTGCCGACTCATTCGCCACTAGGGTCGTGGATCGCTTGTGGCTACCAACTTCTGTAGGAGGCAGGCTAGACAATTCGGTGGCCACTTTGCTTTCACTGTTCTCCTTACTCCCCGACGCCAAAAAATCATGATGATTCATCCATCGGTCTAACTTTTCCTGCAGCTTCACCATTTCGGTGGCGAAGGCCTCTTGAGTCACAAAGGCATGATTCCCCGTTGCCGAGCCCTCTCGATGTGACTTTTCCCGATCGGACGGTGCCTCAACACTTTTAGTTCGGCAACCAACCGGAGCTTTCTTCTTTGGACGAGTACCTTCCACATTGGTAGTAGCCCTACGTGGAATGGCCTCGCGTCCCCTACCGCGATCTCCTCCTCTACCCCGGGCAGCCGGTGCCCTTGGAGGGACCACAGGTTCGTCCACTTGAACCTCCTCAGATGTGGCCATTCTTACACTGGGCACCGACCGGCTCCTTGACGCTCTTCCAGACATGACGGAACTGATACAAAACACATAAACAAACGTTTAATACCAATACCAATACCACTCCCCCCATGAGGTAAATTAAGCATCCTCACGTGCCTGTAAATTCGAAATTATATTGGCCTGGTATAATTCCCAATTTACCTCACATGATGATCCTCGACACCCCATTCCACTCATTCCTCTTAGGTCTCCTCCTATGGTCATCCTATATCTCGGTTGTGTCCCTACCCCAAAGTTTAAGTCTAGGCCCATCCGGTCACCTAAATCCCTTAAACTATGGCTCTGATACCAATTGTAACAACCCAAACAAACTTAACATAGAAACAATAGCCAAAAAGCCCGTAAGGGTCCCAAGTACATCATAAACTCCAATATGGATTACATTGTTTACGGTCCTCAAACAAATACAACCGAGATACTAGCTAACCAAAAAAACTGAAACATGACGGTCTCTAATCTCACATTGCTGCCTCAAACCTTCTCCTTCCCTTTTGACGTTGCACCTACACGATCCTTACCTGAAAATGGTTTTTAGTTTTGAAAAGCGAGGGTTAGACCACAGGGTCTAGTGAATTCCCCCGAAAGTACGTTCATAAATCAATTACAGCAAAATATCTCTTTACAAAACAGTCACGTATCAAATCATCTTTGCAACAATGGTATGCACAGCGGAGAGAAGACCATGGCAAACACCCTACAAAGCCGGGTACGGCAACACCCTACAAAGTCGGGTACGGCAACACCCTATAAAGCCGGGTACGGCAACACCCTACAAAGCCGGGTACGACAACACCCTACAAAGCCGGGTACGGCAACACCCTACAAAGCCAGGTACGGCAAACCAAGTAGTCCCCCCCCCCCACGGTGCAACCCAACTCCACAAATGATAGTTCAATAAAAACATACAATTTCACATACTTGAGGGCAACCCTCCTTTATTTGCAAAACAAGACTTTTCATGCCAAGAAAACATACGTTCGTAAAGCTTGCGTAAACCAATTTCAGTCATACAAATCTTTGCAAATCATTTTAAATTAAAGTGGTGCATAAGGGAACTCACCTGATGCTCGGCTAACGACACACTACACGGAGCTCACTTAAACACCGAATGATCACCTGAATTGGGGTTAACAAAGGAGGCATTAGACTCCACAATTATACTTCAAAACATCCCCCATCACGTCCTAAGACAATCCCTTAAACCAAGCCTCGAACCCAAGCCCGAACGACCAACGAAGCAGAAAACGAGAATCGCCAAACAGAGACTTACGCGGTTTGCTACGCGGTTTGCAAACCGCGTAGTAAGCCGCGTAACCCTCTGGACGAGCATTCTCAGTTCTGCTCACCTGGGTCAGCTCGAAAACTTACTCAAATCATCCAAAATTGATTCCCACTGATTGATAACTTCCCAAAACTCACTCTAAAACTATTTACACATTAAGGAAACAACTCTCATTACTTAAATCAATCAATTCCTCAACCAAACCATCATGAAATACCCTTTTGAAACACAAATCCCCTTCTTAAAATGGATTAAACTTAAGAACCCCCATTGGAAGGGTGGAACATCACCAAGAGTTCACAAACTCCTCAAGGGATTCATCCAACACACCCTTCCAATTGGTTTTGTCTCAAACACTCAAAGAAGAAGAGTAAACATTGATGGATGGACATCTAAGCCCCATTTTAGACACAAAACAAAGAGATGAAGATGAATGTATACCTTTGCAGCCAATTCCTTCAATCTCCAGCTCAATCACCTTCCCCAAACCTTCAATGGTGGCACTTGAGCTCCTTCTCCTTTCTTCAATTTCTCCAGCCGACTAATGAGGAGAGAAATAGGGTTTTAGGGGTTTTTAATCTAACATAACTTTTCCTTTTCACACATTTGCCACAGAATTTTCGAATCATCACAATGGACCCCCCAAAAGTCTTTATTTATCTAGTAAAACCACAAAGTTGAAGTATGGGGTGTTACAATTTAAAAGTAAAGGGCTCGTTGGATAATAAACACCGGATAACATAGTTGTTGCAGTTTTGAAATCGCCCAAAATATCGTGAAAGCCATGAATATTTGTCCAATCATCCTGAGTTATCGTGTTATCCGGGTAATAAATGTTATAAAATGCTTGAATATATTGTTGTTGTCTTAATAAATTATCCATCATTTTCCAAGTCGAATTCCATCGAACCTCCATATCGTGCGCCGGTCCCAAAGCTTTAAAACCGACTTGTTTGCAATAATCTTTATATAAGTTTTGCATTTTTTTACCTTTTGAGAAAATTCGGCGTAACATAAGCCTAAACTTAGTTAAAGGCTCATTAAGTTTAGTTAAGCCGTCTTGAACGGCTAAGTTTATTATTTGTGCGCAACAACGTGTATGAAATAATTTTCCCTCTAAAATAGGGGATAAAGCCAAACGTAATCGGTCTACGCATGCCGTATTATTACTAGCATTATCAAACGAAATACTAATAACTTTATTTTTTAAATTATAATATTGAAGACATCTCATAATTATAGAAAACTGACGCTCACCCGAATGTGGCGAACCAAAGAGCTCAAACGTGATTACACGTTTGCATAATTGCCACGATGCCGGCACAATCCAATTTGCCGTTATGCATATATAAGAATCTGGCAATCCAAATGGTGCGCTCCATACATCACAAGTTAAAGAAACTTTGTTGGGTAAGTTTAAAAACATTTCTCGCATATTTTTTGAACCTTATTCCAATATTTTAAAGCATCACGCTTAAGAGTTTGACGACTTACCGAAGTGTAGCGTGGTTGGAACCCATTTTTGATCATGTTTGTCATGTGAGGATTGTCGAAATGTCCGAACGGCAACGCCATTTGAATGGCACATTTCATTTGCATTTCTCGGGCGAGATCATTATCATACGACCATACTTGACCGGAATTGTCAAGTATGGGTTGAGTTGGATCGTCACCCGATTTCAACCTCTTGCATCTATCCTCGAAGTGGCGCTTTAACGTGCTATTTGATTCGGGTTTTAGGAAATCTCCACACCGTTTGCATTGAGCTTTTTTTGTACCGTCGGGAAATTTGACCAAGTTGAAATTCTCCCAAACCGCTGCTTTCCGTGAATGATCGGCAACAACGATGTAATTTTGTTCGGCCATTTTTTTGATAGAGACTAGAGAGTAGAGACTAGAGACTAGAAATGAATATAGCGAGAGCCGAGAAATGAGAATTGTATGCGTTTTTTGCGTTTTGTAAGCAATGTAAGGTGGTGATGACCTCCATAACACCCCTAGTATTTATATGGGGTTTGGAGGGTGTTTTTTGAGGCAAAAATGGTCACAAGGGGTTCCAAACGGCTCTCTAACGGCTCAATAACGGTCATATTGGTTTTTGAAAAAAATCGGGTCGGGCCGGGTCGGGCCACGAACCGGTCCCGGGTTGGGCCGGGTCGGGCCGAGGAAATACATATATAGACGAACCGCACAGGTAACATAACCCCGAGTCCGCCCTACATTCCCCTTTATGCATCCGGTGGCACTTCCCGCACGGTTTGTCGCCATATCCCCGATTTCCACGCGGCTCCGGCCTCGAAACTTTACCTTTTCGAACATCATTTCCCGACCCATCCCATTTTCTCTTTTCCCCGGCCCTCTCAGTCTGCTGACGGTCTTTTTCCCTCTCTACCAACTCGGCCGCATTTATAGCCGCTTGGAAAGTGGTAGGATTTCTTGCCATTACCAACTCCCGGATGCTACCCTTCAACCCAAATAGGTACCTCTCGACCCGACGCTCTTCGGTGGGGACGTACAATTCCGCAAAGCGAGCTTTTTCGATAAACTTGGAAGTGTACTCCCTCACGGTCGAGTCCCCTTGAGCTAAGTTCAAAAACTCCTCTTCCAATTTCTTAATTGCCGCTAGAGGGCAAAACTGTGCCTTGAACCTCCTCACGAATTCTTCCCATCTCATAGTCTTGGCCACTGACGATCCCAACCCCCCGGTCTCGGCATCCCACCAAAAGATGGCTTCCGACTTCAGCATAGACAGGGCATAAATCACTTTATCCTCCTCGGCACACTTACAAATGTCAAAGCCCAACTCCATTTCTCGAACCCACCTTATGGCCAACACCGGGTCGCATTCCCCCTGGAAGGTAGGAGGTTTGAAGGATGAGAATGCTTTGTGACTGCATCCTCTAGCTGCCGACTCATTCGCCACTAGGGTCGTGGATCGCTTGTGGCTACCAACTTCTGTAGGAGGCAGGCTAGACAATTCGGTGGCCGTTTTGCTTTCACTGTTCTCCTTACTCCCCGACGCCAAAAAATCATGATGATTCATCCATCGGTCTAACTTTTCCTGCAGCTTCACCATTTCGGTGGCGAAGGCCTCTTGAGTCACAAAGGCATGATTCCCCGTTGCCGAGCCCTCTCGATGTGACTTTTCCCGATCGGACGGTGCCTCAACACTTTTAGTTCGGCAACCAACCGGAGCTTTCTTCTTTGGACGAGTACCTTCCACATTGGTAGTAGCCCTACGTGGAATGGCCTCGCGTCCCCTACCGCGATCTCCTCCTCTACCCCGGGCAGCCGGTGCCCTTGGAGGGACCACAGGTTCGTCCACTTGAACCTCCTCAGATGTGGCCATTGTTACACTGGGCACCGACCGGCTCCTTGACGCTCTTCCAGACATGACGGAACTGATACAAAACACTTAAACAAACGTTTAATACCAATACCAATACCACTCCCCCCATGAGGTAAATTAAGCATCCTCACGTGCCTGTAAATTCGAAATTATATTGGCCTGGTATAATTCCCAATTTACCTCACATGATGATCCTCGACACCCCATTCCACTCATTCCTCTTAGGTCTCCTCCTATGGTCATCCTATATCTCGGTTGTGTCCCTACCCCAAAGTTTAAGTCTAGGCCCATCCGGTCACCTAAATCCCTTAAACTATGGCTCTGATACCAATTGTAACAACCCAAACAAACTTAACATAGAAACAATAGCCAAAAAGCCCGTAAGGGTCCCAAGTACATCATAAACTCCAATATGGATTACATTGTTTACGATCCTCAAACAAATACAACCGAGATACTAGCTAACCAAAAAAACTGAAACATTACGGTCTCTAATCTCACATTGCTGCCTCAAACCTTCTCCTTCCCTTTTGACGTTGCACCTACACGATCCTTACCTGAAAATGGTTTTTAGTTTTGAAAAGCGAGGGTTAGACCATAGGGTCTAGTGAATTCCCCCGAAAGTACGTTCATAAATCAATTACAGCAAAATATCTCTTTACAAAACAGTCACGTATCAAATCATCTTTGCAACAACGGTATGCACAGCGGAGAGAAGACCATGGCAAACACCCTACAAAGCCGGGTACGACAACACCCTACAAAGCCGGGTACGGCAACACCCTATAAAGCCGGGTACGGCAACACCCTACAAAGCCGGGTACGACAACACCCTACAAAGCCGGGTACGGCAACACCCTACAAAGCCAGGTACGGCAAACCAAGTAGTCCCCCCCCCCCCACGGTGCAACCCAACTCCACAAATGATAGTTCAATAAAAACATACAATTTCACATACTTGAGGGCAACCCTACTTTATTTGCAAAACAAGACTTTTCATGCCAAGAAAACATACGTTCGTAAAGCTTGCGTAAACCAATTTCAGTCATACAAATCTTTGCAAATCATTTTAAATTAAAGTGGTGCATAAGGGAACTCACCTGATGCTCGGCTAACGACACACTACACGGAGCTCACTTAAACACCGAATGATCACCTGAATTGGGGTTAACAAAGGAGGCATTAGACTCCACAATTATACTTCAAAACATCCCCCATCACGTCCTAAGACAATCCCTTAAACCAAGCCTCGAACCCAAGCCCGAACGACCAACGAAGCAGAAAACGAGAATCGCCAAACAGAGACTTACGCGGTTTGCTACGCGGTTTGCAAACCGCGTAGTAAGCCGCGTAACCCTCTGGACGAGCATTCTCAGTTCTGCTCACCTGGGTCAGCTCGAAAACTTACTCAAATCATCCAAAATTGATTCCCACTGATTGATAACTTCCCAAAACTCACTCTAAAACTATTTACACATTAAGGAAACAACTCTCATTACTTAAATCAATCAATTCCTCAACCAAACCATCATGAAATACCCTTTTGAAACACAAATCCCCTTCTTAAAATGGATTAAACTTAAGAACCCCCATTGGAAGGGTGGAACATCACCAAGAGTTCACAAACTCCTCAAGGGATTCATCCAACACACCCTTCCAATTGGTTTTGTCTCAAACACTCAAAGAAGAAGAGTAAACATTGATGGATGGACATCTAAGCCCCATTTTAGACACAAAACAAAGAGATGAAGATGAATGTATACCTTTGCAGCCAATTCCTTCAATCTCCAGCTCAATCACCTTCCCCAAACCTTCAATGGTGGCACTTGAGCTCCTTCTCCTTTCTTCAATTTCTCCAGCCGACTAATGAGGAGAGAAATAGGGTTTTAGGGGTTTTTAATCTAACATAACTTTTCCTTTTCACACATTTGCCACAGAATTTTCGAATCATCACAATGGACCCCCCAAAAGTCTTTATTTATCTAGTAAAACCACAAAGTTGAAGTATGGGGTGTTACAATTTAAAAGTAAAGGGCTCGTTGGATAATAAACACCGGATAACATAGTTGTTGCAGTTTTGAAATCGCCCAAAATATCGTGAAAGCCATGAATATTTGTCCAATCATCCTGAGTTATCGTGTTATCCGGGTAATAAATGTTATAAAATGCTTGAATATATTGTTGTTGTCTTAATAAATTATCCATCATTTTCCAAGTCGAATTCCATCGAACCTCCATATCGTGCGCCGGTCCCAAAGCTTTAAAACCGACTTGTTTGCAATAATCTTTATATAAGTTTTGCATTTTTTTACCTTTTGAGAAAATTCGGCGTAACATAAGCCTAAACTTAGTTAAAGGCTCATTAAGTTTAGTTAAGCCGTCTTGAACGGCTAAGTTTATTATTTGTGCGCAACAACGTGTATGAAATAATTTTCCCTCTAAAATAGGGGATAAAACCAAACGTAATCGGTCTACGCATGCCGTATTATTACTAGCATTATCAAACGAAATACTAATAACTTTATTTTTTAAATTATAATATTGAAGACATCTCATAATTATAGAAAACTGACGCTCACCCGAATGTGGCGAACCAAAGAGCTCAAACGTGATTACACGTTTGCATAATTGCCACGATGCCGGCACAATCCAATTTGCCGTTATGCATATATAAGAATCTGGCAATCCAAATGGTGCGCTCCATACATCACAAGTTAAAGAAACTTTGTTGGGTAAGTTTAAAAACATTTCTCGCATATTTTTTGAACCTTATTCCAATATTTTAAAGCATCACGCTTAAGAGTTTGACGACTTACCGAAGTGTAGCGTGGTTGGAACCCATTTTTGATCATGTTTGTCATGTGAGGATTGTCGAAATGTCCGAACGGCAACGCCATTTGAATGGCACATTTCATTTGCATTTCTCGGGCGAGATCATTATCATACGACCATACTTGACCGGAATTGTCAAGTATGGGTTGAGTTGGATCGTCACCCGATTTCAACCTATTGCATCTATCCTCGAAGTGGCGCTTTAACGTGCTATTTGATTCGGGTTTTAGGAAATCTCCACACCGTTTGCATTGAGCTTTTTTTGTACCGTCGGGAAATTTGACCAAGTTGAAATTCTCCCAAACCGCTGCTTTCCGTGAATGATCGGCAACAACGATGTAATTTTGTTCGGCCATTTTTTTGATAGAGACTAGAGAGTAGAGACTAGAGACTAGAAATGAATATAGCGAGAGCCGAGAAATGAGAATTGTATGCGTTTTTTGCGAGAAACGAATATAAGAGCCGAGAAATGAGAATTGTATGCGTTTTTTGCGTTTTGTAAGCAATGTAAGGTGGTGATGACCTCCATAACACCCCTAGTATTTATATGGGGTTTGGAGGGTGTTTTTTGAGGCAAAAACGGTCACAAGGGGTTCCAAACGGCTCTCTAACGGCTCAATAACGGTCATATTGGTTTTTGAAAAAAATCGGGTCGGGCCGGGTCGGGCCACGAACCGGTCCCGGGTTGGGCCGGGTCGGGCCGAGGAAATACATATATAGACGAACCGGTCCCGGCTCTCGGGCTTAAAACCGGTTCTTGACCGGGCCGGGTCAGAACCGGTTCTTGGCCGGTTTCGGGTCGGGTCAGCCCGTCGGGTCGGGTCGGGTCAATTTGGCCATCTCTAGTTGTAAGTTCAGTGGTCAAAGTGAAAGAAATGAAAGTTTTAGTAAAGGATTTATTTGCAATTTGTGGAAAATACAAATAGGACCAAATCCCCAAGGTTGTCACTGTATTGAATGCTCTGTATTGTTGGCGGCTGAGAAGGAAACCGAGAGAAAGGGGCGATTGAGAGCTTGGCAACTTTGTGAAGAAACTCTGGTAATTTGTAAGTATTAATATCTCTTAAGCTCTCTTATGTACTTAATCAACTAGCAAATTCTTATGGTCCAACCCCTATGTTTTATCTGGTTAATGTATATGAACACTGTGGAAGGTTTTGATTTTGTACATGGGCGGCCGTTCTCGTGCTTCTCGTAAATAGTTAGCATTCTCGTTTGAATCTTTCTCATAGACCCTATATATATATATATATAGGGTACAAATCAAATACAAACCATGTATTTGTTGCACCCCTTACAAACCACAGTCTACATATGTGCAAATTGGTTCTGCATATATATGCATTGTCCCATATGAATGTATGTCCATTATATGTATATTTTTGCACGTATTCATATGCATATATGCAGAACCAGTCTACACATATACAGAATGTGGTTTGTAAGGGGTGCAACAAATGCAAGGTTTGTATTTTACGAAGCCTCTCTCTCTCTCTCTCTATATATATATATATATAGGGTTGGGTTCACGTGAAACCAACTTGTTTTTGTGAGACCGTGATACCAAAAATTAACACTAAACCTTCACAGTGATTCATTGTGAAGGTAAGAAAAACAGCAAACCTTCACAACAAAAATACCATCAAAAGTTTCTCAAAAGTGGTCTTTTTTCCTCCCCTCTGCAATTTCTGATCTGATTTCCCCTTTAATGACCGTTTCATATAAATTTTTATACCCCTACATAAAACCCGCTTGAAAAATACGTGGGTTCGAAGTCGAAGACAACGTCTGAGGCGGGTTTTGGCGCCCGCATCAAAATTGAACAAGACGCCGATGATGAAATTTTCTGGACTTGGACTCTCTTTTTTATTGAAGAATATAATTTTGGGCTTCTCTGGATTGGGTTGCGATCTGGGCTTTCATCCACAATTCTCTTTTTACATCAATAAATCTAAAGTTGTAAATTTTGTACCAAATAAAATTAAGACCAAGTTCCCGCCCCCTGAAAAGATGTTGCTAAGTGTATATTGGACATGAAGTCAAACATCTATCATCTTGCTGGTTTTCTGAAATTCAAATTAGTCCTTGTCATTAATCAAAAGTCATTCCAAAATCAAACTAAATTTCAATACATTCACTTCTACATGTTCTATTTTCATAAAATTGCCCACAAAAGACTACTTTACTTTACATACACAAAATAATTTGAAATGTTAAGGGTAATAACTTTCTACTTTGAATTAATGATTTAGGGGCCGTTTACCTAATCACTTACCCAGGTAAGTGCTTACCGGTAAATTCAAGGCTATCACTTACTTTCCGAGTAAGATTTTAATCCACCAAAATAGCATCGTATGCAACAAATTAGCCGCAAAGTGCTTACCGTGGTAAGAGTCGTCGCACTCACTTACCGGGTAAGACTCTCGGCCCTTACTTTCGACCCTCGGTCCTTGCTTCCTCTCTTACCGGGTAAGATTCTTGGTCCTTGCCAAATTCATGCGGTAAGCTAATGTGACTTGTTAAGCACTTACCCGGGTAAGCGTTTTGTAAACGGCCCCTTAATCATCAACAGATAAATTTACTTCAAAGTTCTACACATATAGCCAACAACAATTATACTCAATACCCTATATCCAAATTCCAATTTAAAAGGTTATAACAACCACATAGTGCTCGTACTATCCAAACTCTAATTCAATGTATTAGAAAAACCATAATTTTCCAACACGCATACAAGTATTTTTCTAGACGAATATAAAGACTTGAATCCCAACCAAGTACTTCATTTCAAGAATCTTCATGACCTGGGTCTTTTAATTTTCACAGCATTAATTTGTGGTATGTAAAACTTTGTGCAAGAAAACGAAGACGAATTGAAAGTTCTACTCAGCAAATTCAAGACTTTTAATAGTCTTTATTCTTGTCTTGGAAGTTACAGTTACAAGCATCCTCTTTAGAATAATAATAATATGTGGTGCGTTGTGGACAATTCATGGGCTCCTAATCAATTTTGGGTTTTTAACGGAACTTCCCATCTTTATAACAATTGTGATTTACGTAAATGCAAGAACACTAGTAAGTTCATCCTTATGTTTTAAGTCAGTTTTAGAAAGACCGAGAAAAAGTAAAATATTAAATAAATATTTACCCTTTTGAAGAATATTGAAGACATGCATGAGTAAAATGGGAAAAAAAGTTGCAAATCACTTGATGGACTGACAAAGCTGATGATTGTGAACGTCATCTTCACTGATTTTCGATATATCACATCATTATCACAACAAAAGCGCATCATCATCACAGCAAAATTACATTATAAGAAGTTTCCATTTATCAAAGTATATTACATCAATATCAACTAAGGGGACATGGACATAAGAAGTCTTTAATAATTTCAACAACCTTAAAAAGAAGATAAACACAAATCTAAAATAACTATAAATTATTGATAAATAATAATTTATTTTTATTAGTACTAGCTTTTATAATGGTTACTTAATTTGAAGGTCTAATAGCATTTTCACATATTCATCAAACAACCTCCATTCATACATATATAAATTTATGAAGAAAAAAACCCATATCAATACCATCGTCATGATGGGCCGGGCCCATGAATACTATTTTACCGGCCCATGCATAGAGTATTCACATTTCCAGAACCCCTTTATGATTATAGATTTTTAACTTTTTCACTTAATTCATGCTATATTAAAACAAAAAATCCCTTCAA
Source organism: Saussurea involucrata (assembly GCA_033807775.1). Classification (NCBI taxonomy): domain Eukaryota; kingdom Viridiplantae; phylum Streptophyta; class Magnoliopsida; order Asterales; family Asteraceae; genus Saussurea; species Saussurea involucrata. Next base: position 176,991,061 of record CM066322.1, read on the forward strand.
TTTTAGATCTTATAATTATTTTTTAAGGTTTTAAAAACATTTATAATATTTTTGTTAATTGTCATTTAGAGTTAATTATTTTTGTCGTCCATTTTAGTTATTAAAAACTCTCATTTTTGTTTTTATGTTGCAAATTTACAGTTTTAACCTCTGTGATTTGCGTTTATTGTTATCTATACTATATTATAAACCATTTATAATTAATCTTTATCTCTAACCACTTTCAAATCATCAAATCATGAACTCCTCAAAAAACGTCATTCTTTAAACAAATTTATACAAAAAGTTTTGACCGTTGTTTCAAAACCACACATTAAAACATTAAAATCGAGATATATTGCTCTGCATTGCACGAGTAGACTTCTAGTTTTTATAAATAAGTCTAATTCCATCAATTGTTCATCGTTAAGTATGAAAAATTAAAACAATAATAAATTAAGGCATTGTTTGGTAAAACAAAAACTAGTTTATAAGTTAACTTTTTTATGGTACATGTTTGGATAACTATAAGCTAACTTTTTGAAACGACTTACTATTCTTGTTGTTTTGTGTGTAATTTTGTGATTCAAGTTATTCCAATTTTGTATATTAGTTCTTGATTCAAGTTTTCATTTGGTTTTTGATTTGTGTTGGTGACATTGGATGGTAGCAATAGTCTCATTCCCATCTTGGATAACATATTTTTAAAATCTTCGATTTTGGTATTTGAGATGTAGCATTTAAAACATTTAGGTACCTAGTTTACCTAATAAGTGCAAAGCATAATGGAGTTTTAGATGTCCTAACATCGTCAACGATTATAAACAAAAATGCATGAATATATGAGTAATATGATTTGTTAATATTATACGATAGAATAAACAAATAAAAAATATTTTATATTTATATTATTAAATTATTATGATACACACATACATAAATATATACGCATGAATTATGAACATGTCGACTTACCAAAAACTATTATTTTACAAACTTTTTAAACCAATTCTAACCAATCATTGAATTTCTTTCTTTTTTTTGTTAATTTTAATTTTAAGGGAAATGTTGTCTTTTTCTATTTTATTCATTTATTTATGGTAATTATCATTTACCATTATTTTTGGATTTAGGGTTTAAAGAATAATTAAAATTTAATTTAATCTCATGACCCGCAACTCCTCACATTTTGTCTGTCCTCGTTTCATGACCAATAAACCACTTATGCAACTCCTTACATTTTCTTACCCACATACGTGACATCTCATGGATTACGATTCTACTCCATTGAAACACACCACTCTACATCGAATCAAACACCACCACCACCCCTATACCTTATCCTTCCCCTTTCACCACATAGCACCAACAGTGGTTCGTCTCATCCGACATCGAGTACTAACACCTGTTTCGTACGGATAAATTATGAAAAAGTTGGTTCATCCCTTGTCATCACCATTTATCTTCTTTCGACCTCCATCCCATCTTTGATTCATATCGGTTTGAACTAGGTGAAACTAAGTAATCAAAATGCATTAGAAAATCTTTGTGGGTTCATCAGATTGTCTCATATAGGTGAGACGTGTGAAAACAATGACTCGTAGTTCAGTCAAAAACCCTATGGGTTCATCACATTACCTCTTGCAGGTGAAGCTAATGACTCACAAGTGAAGCTAATGAAGCCCATGGAAGCGGCCATAGTTTTGCAGTTTTTGAATTGGTCTTGAAGAGAACAGATGCATTAGCCGGAAAAAAGGGATTTCATATCCTTTCCTTTTTTTCAAATTTGATGAGAAAAGGACAACTATACCCTTCAATTCCATTATTTTAATATTAACAAAACACGATATTACCATAAATAGAATCAAACGATCTAGACCGTTGAGCGATTACATCAAGGGTAAATAGATGGGTTTCACGTTTTGCAATATAAGAGTGGTTTTCAAAGGAAACCGACTCTATATATATGGAAGGGTTTAAACGAGAATACTTTCATTTCACGGGAACGCGAGAACACCTTTAATATAGTCAATCATACAATTATACTCAATACCCTATATCCAAATTCCAATTCAAAGACTTAGAACAACCACATATCATCGTATTATCCAAATTCCAATTCTATTATTAGAAAAACCAAAATTTTCAACACAGATACAAGTATTATCCTAGACGAACATAAAGACGTGAATCCCAACCAACTAAGTACATCATTTCAAGAAGCTTCATCGATGGTGATGCTTTCAACTTTCACTACATTGATGTGTGGTATGTATGATTTTGCGCAAGAAAATGAAACCCAACAAAGATTGAAAGACATTCATCAAATTCAAGACTTTTGTCGACCTCTATTATTTTCTTAGAAGCTGCAGTTACTTGTGGGTTTTTTTAGAATCATGATTGATGGCTCAATTGAATATTTGTACATCTATTAAACTTGTAAAATATGTTTAAAAAAAGATGAAATTTGTGGATGATGGTTACCTGTTTCGGATTATTTTGGCATCTAAACCAAAAAAAATTTACTTAGATTTTTTTATTTAAAAAGAGCCATATTTTGATTCTTCATCTCAAACTGGTATCCTTAGCAAACATAAAATTGGTATGGAACATATTCCAAATTTACCACCAACATAAAAAATGGTAAAAGTAATTAAAGCTAATATGACTTAACAATCAAGAAAAATGGACTAAAACTTACAATATCGACTTACTGATCGGCGAGAATGGCGGAACAACGGATTAGGTCCGTCTGAGGGTGAGGTGGGCTAGGTTCGGGAACAGGGGCGGAGCCAGAAAAATGACCAAGGATGATCCTTTTAAATAAAGATAAATTTTGGTTTAATATCTATTTATGCTCAACCGATTTAACAAAGTGTCAACATTTTCTGTTTTTCTAGAAAACTATACTTCTCTTTTATTTCATTCACAAACAAATATAAAACTAATCTAGTTACATGAATGGAAGAAAATAACTAGACAAACATAAAAGCTTAATCTAAAATGAGAGAAACTATGTAGCTTCGTTTGAAAAGAAAATAAGAGTAAAATCTGATCTCCTTTAAAGAAAGAAGACCCTTCTTTAAATACTCTCAGCATTTACAACATCAGCCCCTGAAGTTTCAGCTTTGCAACCTTTCAGCCCTTGAACTTTAGTTTCATTCATTTATCCCGCATCTAATTCTGAAGCATTACAATACAAACCCAAAGTCAAGATTAAATAATATATTTCCAACATCCGCCCTCAACCTTGACCTTTGAACAAATCAATCATTCTCATTTTAGAACAAAGAAAATTGTGTTGATTTATTCCAAGAGATTTTGTAAAAACATCAGTAGTATTTTCAGCAGAAGGAATTTTAGAAACTTTTAACACACCCACACTAATTAAACGTCGAACTTGATGAACATCAATTTCGATGTGTTTAGTGCATTCATGAAAAACAGGATTATAGGCGATTTGAATTGCTGATTTATTATCGCAAGATAGATTTACAGGCAGTAAATCTTTTATATGTAAATCATCTAAAATTTTCAAGACCCAAATAATTTCATGACCCGTGGCAGGCATAGCACGATATTCAGACGCGGCAGAGGAACAAGAATCAGTATTTTGTTTCTTGCTTCTCCACGAAACCATACAATTTTCAAGAAACAAACAATAACCTGTAACAGACCTTCGAGTAGAAAGACACTTACCCCAGTCAGTATCTACAAAACCTTGTAAACAAAACTTATCTGACATGGTAAAGCTAACACCTTTTCCAGGAGACAACTTCAAGTATCTAAGAACTCTAAGTGCAAATTTCAAGTGTGATTGTCTCGGAGCATGCATAAATTGGCTAAGACAATGTACTGCAAACGCAATGTCAGGTCGAGTAGCTAATAAATAAATTAACCTACCAATTAAACGTTGATAACCAGAAAAGTCAGACAAAGGAGGATCGCTAGAATTACTAGAATCGGTAACCACTATAGTCATATCCATAGGTGTACTACATGGTTTACATCCAAGATAACCAAAATCATTAAGCAACTCTAAACAATATTTTCTTTGTGACATACAAACACCATCAATACACTCCAGAATCTCAATTCCCAAAAAAAATCAAATTTCCTAAGTCTTTTATGAGAAATTGACTTTTCAACTGTTCTTTGACTTTATTTATTTCATCTACACTATTACCAGTCAATACAATGTCATCAACATAGACTAATAATGCAAGAAAAACAGCACCAGAAAAATTTGTAAAAAGAGAGTAATCACTTTCACTTTGAACAAAACCATAGTCAATAAGACAAGAAGACAGTTTAGCGTACCATTGGCGAGGAGCTTGTTTCAACCCATAGAGAGATTTAACAAGTTTACAAACTTTATGATCATCAGAATTATAATAACCTTCAGGTAACATCATATAAACATCTTCAGACAAATCCACAATTCCACATACAATAAGGCATTATTAACATCTAATTGATAAAGATTCCATTTGAACTGTACATCTAAAGTAATAATACATCTTACTGTTACCATTTTGACCACTAGAGAAAAGGTCTCATCATAATCAATACCCTTTCTTTGACTATAACCCTTAGCAACGAGTCTAGCCTTATATCGCTCGATCTCACCCGTAGACTTGTATTTTATTTTATAGATCCATCACAAACTATCCATGTACCATTTCTATGAAGGGCTTCCATTTCTTCATTCATAGCACTAATCCAATTAGTATCATTACATGCTTCTTTAAAAGTTTTGGGTTCAACAGATTTATTAAGGCTAGAAACAAAACAAAAATTCTCATTGCTAAGACAGAAATAATTCACAACCTTTTCTATCCCATATTTAACCTTTCCTTCTACCACAAAGTCATCAAACTTCCTTGGAAGATTTGATACCCTTGCAGATTTTCTAGAAGATTGAGAAGAAGAAGAAGGTTGGGACAGATTACCCTCAGAATTGGAACCAGAATTTTGATCATTAGCAAGTTCAACATTAGCATCACATGGCCGACTGGCAGCCACATCGGTGCCACGCAGTGGCTGCCATCCTATATCATGATCAAGGACATTTCCTGATGGCATGGAAGTGCCTTGATTAATGCAGTCATTTGACCTGCAAAGAGGCTGTCTACTGCCTGCTCTACTAGGGCTACCAAGCTGACTATGGTCACTAAAGGTTTCATCGATCAACGGGTTCCCATTTTCATCATTGGGAGGTGAATCGTTACAATCATCAGTAGATTCAGAGAGGAAATCAAAGACATTCAAGGTATTTAACTGTCCATTATTTTGATTAAACAACTTATCCGAACTCATCTTATATGGAAAAACATTTTCATAAAACTTCACATCACGAGAAATTATAATTTTGTTAGAATCCAAACTGAAAAGTCTATATCCCTTTTGAGAATTTGCATATCCCAAAAGGATACACTTTTCAAATCTAGATGAAAACTTATCAGTCAGATTTGGTATAATAGCAAAACACAAACACCCATAGTTCTTAAGATGAGTAAGGACAGGTTTAAAACCATGGACAAGTTCATAAGGGCCTTACCATTTAAAATAGATGCAGGAGTCCTATTTATCAAATAAGTAGCCGTAAGAACACACTCGCTCCACATGTTAAGAGGAACACACCCCTGAAACATAAGAGCCCTAGCTACATTGAGTAAATGACGATGCTTGCGTTCCACCACCCCATTTTGTTGTGGGGTGTAAACATAAGAGGTTTGATGAATGGTGCCTTTAGTTTTAAAATACAAGCTAAGTTTGGAGTTGGTAAATTCAGTCCCATTGTCACTTCTAAAAATTTTGACAAAATTTTCAAACTGAGTAGCAATGAGGTTCACAAACTCAACTATGTAATCACCAACTTCATGTTTTCCTTTTAACAAATAAACCCACACAGCACGAGTAAAATCATCAACAATAGTCAGAAAATATTTGTATCCTTCCCTACTTTGAACATGATAGGGTCCCCAGACATCCAAATGAACTAATTCTCCAAGACATTTAGTTTTACGCTCACTTAGGTTAAACTTATCTCGTGTTTGTTTTGCCTTATGAAAAATCTCACATGGAACACTCAAATCATTTCCAAGATTAAGTTGGTCCTTAATCACTTTCAACACTGGGTCAACTGGGTGACCCAGGCGACTGTGCCATAAGTGAGTGGATACAGAACAAGAAACAACCATGTTATTGATAGGGAGAGATTTAGTATTAACATTTTGATCAAAGAAGTATAGCCCACCTGCCTCACTACCAGTCCCCACAACACTCTCTTGAAGAGAAGCCTGGAGATTGAGAACATAACAACGAAATTCATCAAAACCTATGAAAAGTTTACTGTCTCTGGCTAATTTGTGAACAAAAAGGAGGTTTACATGAAAATCGGGTATAACCGACACATCAAACAGAGTTACATTATTTGTGAGTTTGAAATTTCCGATTTTATTTATTTTGGCTTCTGCCCCATTGAGCTGATTTACCGTAAGATTTAAGTCAGAAACATCAACAACATTTTCAAGTCGAGAAATGTTGGATGTCATGTGCTGCTTTGCACCAGAATCAATAATCCAACCTGTACGAGGCATAGAAGTTGTACTTGCCATATTTGCAGATACCCCATCTGGAGTGTTTTTCTGTCCAATCAAGTTTAGTATTTTGGCAACCTGTTCCTCAGAAAAAGGATGAGATAAAGTAGACACATGTTGTTTAGGAGAAAGAGATTCAGAAACACAGGCATTTGTTTGAATTTTGAGTTTTAGATCGAAATTGAAAGTCTTTTGGAAAGCCTACGAGTCTGTAACATCGTTCAATAGTATGTCCGAAAATTCCACAATGTTTACACATTAGATTAGAGGGTTTGGCACCATTTTTCCTTTTAATTTCATTTGTTTTGCTTAAAAAGGTAGAGTGTTAGGACTTGGTGTGAGAAGTAGACGTGATACCCCCACGATGAGATTCCTCTCTAGAAACTAGAGAGAAGGCAGTTTTGACGGACGGGAGGGGGTCACGAGTAAGGATGTTGCTTCTAATAGGTTGATAGATGTCATCAAGACCCATCAAGAATTGCATCAACTTGATGAGTTGGCTATGTTCATGAAAGTCATGAGATGCATTACATGTACATGAAGGAAGTTTAACAAGGGCATCAAATTGTTTCCACAAGGAGTTAAGTTTGTGATGATACTCAGAAACAGAAGTGCCATTTTGAGTTAGTGAATTTATCTTTTGATGCAGGTTAAATGTGACAGATCCGTCCACTTTATCATAAGTTTCTTTCAATTCCTCCCAGACTTTAGAGGATTCTTTAGAAAATACTTGACCTAAAAATAGATCCTCAGTCATAGAATTTAAAATCCAGGATAGAACAACAGAATTACACTTGTCCCATTGTTTTCCCAGGACAGGATCATTGTCAGGACGAGGACATGATCCATCAACAAAGCCCAATTTGTTCTTAGTTTCTAAAGCTAATGTCATAGAACATGCCCAGACTCTGTAGTTATCAGTATCGCTCAGTTTAAAACTCAAAAGCGGTACCCCAATGGTGTCACTGGGGTGCAGGTATAGAGGATCTCCAAAGTCAAGTTTGGCAACTTTGGATTCCTTTGCACCAGCACCTTCAGGGTCATTAGATGGGCCAACCATAACTACAACAAGGAAGCTAGAAAGAAACACACAAGGTTTATGAATAGATTATAGCAGGATTCATAAAACACTCAGAGGTGCTAGGTCAAGCCCACTATTCAGATACCAAAACAGTAAACATACACAACAACCCAAGGAAAAAGACACAGTTAGAGCAAACAAGGCACAAAGAACAATACCAAAGATTAAGAGAGAAAGAATGACTTATAGAGCGCACCTTGCCAAGGTAAAGGAAAATAGGCACAGCGGAAAGAGTAAAGAGAAAAAGACTTACAGTGCGTGTAGCAAAGATGGTCCCCAACCGTCTAAGTATTAATCACAGAGGTGATTCACTTAGACACCTGAACAAATAACAAACCATATATAGCATACTAAAAGTGCAAGAGAACACTCAGACATATACAACGGGATCTGAGAGAAACAAAGACCAGATCTAAAATAAAAAAAAGGAAAAAACGGTACAATAAAGAAAAGGACCAGATCTCAGAGTTGGACTAAATATGAGAACAAAATAAGGACCAGATCTCAGATTTGGACTAGATCTGAGAGCAAGGACCAGATCTGAGAGTAAACAAAACAAGGAAGGTAAACACGGTTAGCCACAACAAATCAACTAAGAAGATCTAAATAAGAGGTTGGAACTGAGAGCAAATATTGAGAACAATCTAGCAAGAATCGATATCGACTGAACTCTGGTGAGATTCGTCACATCATCGACATATACGCATCATCGATATACAGAGAAAGTTGTAAACAAAAGAGCATTACAGACCGATTTGTTTTAGACCAAATCAGATCTCAACTCAGATCTGATCACTAATCTAAACAAGCACATCGAACAAAAACAACACAGATATGTGCTTCGTATGACCGAGAAATCAGTCCAACAAAAAACATATATGTGCTTAATGAATATGAATGAATTTAGTGAAAACGTAAAGACATATTTGTGCTTCGTATAGACAAAAGCAACCGAATCTAAAAATCAGTCAAAAAAACAGATCTGAAAATTTTACCAGATTTTAATTCTTTTATCTAAACCAAGCGATCAGTTGAAACCAAACGAGTCTAAAAATCAGTCCAACAAAAACAGATCTGAAAATTGTACCAGATTTAAATTCTTTTATCTAAACTCAACAATCAGTTGAAACCAATCGAGGATTCAAGCAGATCCACAGAAATCGTAGTCTTCAGATCCTTGTAGACGATTAAACAAGCTAAACCAGAAGAGACGACAGATCGTAACCACGGATCGTAACCACAGATCGTCGTTCGTGAACAGATCTTGGTACCAAACGTGATTACTGAACAGATCTTAAAACCATGAATACTGAAAGAGAAGTAATACCGTGATCTTGGTACCATTCGTGATTACTGAACATATCTTAAAAAACGTGATTACTGAACAGATCTTAGTACCAAACGTTTAAAAATCGATATTACTGAAGAGATTCGATGATATTTCACACCAAACGTTTAAAATCGTGAAGAACCTGTTGGGGATACTCGTTCCAAGGAGTCTACAGAAACGCAATGTTTCATCAGATCTCCTTCTTGAACGTCATTGTAGTCCTCATACAAGTGAAAAAAACGATGAAAATCGATGTGAGACTAACCGATTGTGCATCATTGTCTCCTAATCGAGAAGAAGAAAATTGACAGATCTAGGGTTTTCATATGAAGAACAAAAGAGAAGTAATACCAGATTTGGAATCGAGTTCTTGGGCTCTGATACCATCTAGAAAACTATATTTCTCTTTTATTTCATTCACAAACAAATATAAAAAAAATATCAAACAAGTTTTTTGAAAGTGTGTTATGTTGATTGAGAAATTTTGAAACTTTGTTTAAGTAAATAAGAAAGTTTGAACTTTATTACATTAAAGAGAACAATTATTTATTACACAATTAAAATATAAGACAAACTTCATTTAATTTTGTAATTTATGTATAAAATAGATCTATTAAAATATTGTATTGATTACACATAATAATTCAAACTATTGGTTGCCTTGGTCTATAACATGTAGGTTGATAAGCATGAGTGGGAAGTGGCCCTCATTAAAATATATATATATATATATATATATATGCTTATTTAGGCTTCATATAATGTTTGTCATAGAATTTTGAGGGTGTGCCCAGGATAACCGTGGGCATATGGTAGCTCCGCCCATGTTCGGGAATAAGTGGAGTCTGTAATCGTTTAGGGTCATGTCGGTTACAAAGATCACCCTGGTTATAGATTGAAAAAAAGAGGCCGGATTATACCCGGTTACGTAACCGGTTTGTGAGGGGTCTCTTTTATTATTATATAGAGTAAATTACGGATTTGGTCCCTAAGGTATGTCAAAAAATATGGATTTGATCCATTAACTTCATTATTACATAAGAAACCTCCTGGTATGCAGTTTCTTATGGGTTTGGTCCTTCATGGTAATGGTCGTCCAACTTGTCCGTTAATTATAGGGGTCAATTAGTCTTTTTACCATTATTTCTTTCTCGCACATTAATAACATATAAACATCAAGAACTCAGGGTTGTGATGCATTAAGAACATATAAATATCAATATCAAGAACACATAAACATAAATCACAATTGTGTACAATTTTATACCAAAAATTGTGAACAAACTTGATATTAAAACTTGAATCATAAATACTAAATCAAAATGTAAATCAACCCCTGAATCAAGCATGGAACAATATCAAAACCTAATTAAGCTTAAAACCCAGATCTATAACTAAAATCCATCAGGAACCAAATCCAAACGGTGCTGGTATCAGGAACCAAATCCGGATCAGCTTGGATGAAGTCAAGTTTTTCATTCAAAAGGAAATTTGGACTACAAACTCATAGACTTTACGACATCTTGGAAGAATTTGATATTTCAAAATTGAATAAAATTTATGAACCTTTTACATTTGTCGAATTGCACATGTACACAACTAGCATATATATATATATATATATATATATAGAGAGAGAGAGAGAGAGAGAGAGAGAGAGAGAGAGAGAAAGAAAGGTTCAAACGGGGAGCGTAACAATTTACGAGAAACGCGAGGAGCACCGCCCATGTACAAAATCACATGTGATTCACAACAAAATCATATGTGGTTAAAAAATGCAAAGCGCGCAGTTTGTCCCACGGTTTGTCCCACGGTTTGTGTTGTGAATCACATGTGATTTTGTACAAGGGCGGTGCTCCTCGCGTTTTCTTAAATTGGTACGCTCCTCGTTTGAACCCGCCTCTATATATATATATATACATATATATAGGGTGCGTTTCATTTGCAAACCAAAAAATTCGTACAAACTTTGCAAACCACTATATTAGGAAACAACAGATATATACTATTATGATTCATTAATAATGATTGTGATATATATGAAAGATGACAGTGTTCGTTAATTATGATCATGACTTTAGATTAGAAAACATAATAAAATCATATATTTATTAGATTTGATGAAACGCATCCTATATATATATATATATATATATATAATAATAATAATAATAATAATAATAATAATTAGCATTTATTTATTGTTTACACATGTATGTATGTATGTATGTATGTATGTATGTCTATTAATGCTCATGCATATATGAATTTGGTTGATTATACGTTTTGGTTTTTAGGTTTGGGATTGGATGGTCATTAAAGTCAAGTCAAGTCCCCACTCAAGACGATTTGGAGTCAACTCTTTGTTTTTCATTCAAAAGGAGATTTGGACCATAAACTTGTAGACATTTTACTAAATATGGAGTCAAGGCTCAATTATTCTACACATATCTATAAAAACAATATATATCATCTTGTTGGCTTTTTGTAATTTGAGGCATCGTTTGGTCAAATTAAGTTAACTTATAAACTAGCTTATTTTTTGGATACATATTTAAATGGAGACACTTCGCGGTCGGTGTGTTTGCCAGGGATGTACTGGGCCGAAGGCCCAGGAACCCTATCCAAAAAAAAAAGTTAGTGAAGTTAGTTTGCCTAAATCAATCATTGTTACTAACCGAAAGTCATTTCAAAAGCGAACAAACTTTTGGAATTAATCACTTCTACATGCTTCGTTTTCATAAAAGTCATACATAATTATTTAATCTACTATTTGCAAAACATAGTCTAAAAGACATGTCTTTAATTGACAAGCATTAACCCCTTGGACGGCAAAGATCTCAATTATAATGCAAATAACTTGAACGAGTTTCGTCAATAAAGTTGTGTCTTCTTAGATCTATAATTCCCCAAGTTGGAAATTTTCCACCAAAGAAAATTAAATCCAAGTCCCCACCCAAGACTTGGAGTCAAGATTTTTATTCCAAAAGAAATTTGGACCACAAATTCATAGACGTTGAGTGTATATTGGGTAATGGAGTCAAGACTTGATATTCTCCACATGTAATTAAAAATCTATAATTTTGCTAGCTTTCTGAAATTTCAAATTATTCCTTGTTATTAATCAAAAGTCATTCCAAGAGCAAACAAGCTTTCAATACATTCACTTTTACATGCTCTACTTTCATAAAACTGTCCACAAAAAACTAGTTTACATAAGGTAATAATGGTAATAACTTGTCTACTTTGCATCAATGATCTAGTTGTCAACACATAAGTTCTAGACAAATAATTTTCACTACATTATTTTGTGGTTTGTAAAATTTTCCACAAGAAAACGATACCCGACGACTTGAAAAGTCTACCCATTAAATTCAAGAATTTGACAACCTCTATTATTTTTTTAGAATTATACCATTTGGTTGACAGGTCGATTAAATGTTTATATATCTTCTAAACTTGTACAATATTGTTAAAAATAATGAGATTTGTTGATGATGGTTATTGTGTCCGATTATGTGTTAAACCAAAAAACTTTTTTATTTAGATTTTTTATTCAAAAAATTTTTGATATGCGAATTACTTTTGGGTTTGATTTTGGTTTTGATTTAGAATTAATTTTAAGGTTTGTTCTTTATGGAAAAGATGAAGGTTTAAAAATTAAAAGATGAAGGCTTGTTTATAGCAATCAACAACTTGACATTTTACAATTACAATTAGAAAAAATGAATCATTCAAAGTTGTGTTTTCTTTCCTTTTTCCTTTCCTCTTTCTTCATTTACTCCTCATATTCTTTCAAAAGCACCACCAGTACAAACTCATGTTCTCCTATACAAACTCATGCTTTACTTATCTTCAAACATAATCTTTTCTCCACCAATCACTCCATTGATGAACAACTTGATGATAATGTTATTTTGTGCCATGAATGGCTTGGTTCCGACTATCATCCAATTATGACGAGCTGGAATGCGAGTATTGATTGTTGCAACTGGGATGGTGTAACTTGCAGCCATTCAACCGGTGACGTAGTTGCTCTCGACCTCAGTTGTGGAATGCTACAAGGTACCATCCACCCTAACTCCACCCTCTTCAACCTTCCTCACCTCGAAACACTCAACCTTGCTTTCAATAATCTTACCAATTCCCAACTTCCACGTGAGATTGGAAGGTTTTCTAATAGTCTCACACATCTCAACATCTCTAATAGTGGGTTTATAGGCCGAGTTCCTACTGATATCACAATTCTTCGTAAACTGGCGTCTCTTGATCTCTCTTGGAATGATTTGAAGCTTGAACCTCATGTTTTCTACAATCTCCTCCATAATTTTACTAATTTGGAAGAGCTTTCGCTTGGAGGTGTTAATATCTCGTCAGTTTTACCAAGTTATCTTAATAGCTCTTCTTCTATGAAAGTACTCGATCTTCGTGGCACTCGTTTGCTAGGGAAATTACCCGATAACATCTTCAATCTTTCGTACTTGGAAGAACTTGACCTGTCGTATAACAATGACCTCATCGGTGGATTTCCCAAAGTTTACACAAACACTAGCATCCCTCTCAAGTTGTTAGATCTCTCATTAACCAACTTATCAGGAGAAATCCCCGACTCGATCGGCCATCTCAAGTCTTTGACACACTTGGATCTGTCAAGAACCGACGTATCAGGAGAAATACCCGACTCGATCGGCCATCTCAAGTCTTTGACTCACTTGGATCTGTCAAGCACCGACTTATCAGGAGAAATACCCGACTGGATCGGCCATCTCAAGTCTTTGACTCACTTGGATCTGTCAAGCACCGAATTATCAGGAGAAATACCTGACTCGATCGGCCATCTCAGGTCTTTGACTCTCTTGGATCTGTCAAGCACCGACGTATCAGGAGAAATACCCATCTCAATCGGAAATCTTGAGAAATTGAATTACTTGTTTCTCCAAAGCACTCGCTTATCAGGAAAATACCTAAATCGATCGGCCATCTCAAGTCTTTGACTGACTTCTATCTCTCAAAGACCAACGTATCGGGAGAAATACCCGGATCGATCGGCCATCTCAAGTCTTTGACTCTCTTGGATCTCTCAAACACCAACTTATCTGGAGAAATACCCGGCTCGATCGGCCATCTCGAGTCTTTAGGTTACTTGATTCTCTCAAACACCAACTTATCTGGAGAAATACCCGACTCGATCGGCCATCTCGAGTCTTTAGGTTACTTGATTCTCTCAAACACCAACTTATCAGGAGAAATACCCGACTCGATCGGCCATCTCAAGTCTTTGACACACTTGGATCTACATTCAAACCTGATTCAAGGGTCATTCCCTCCATCAATATGCAACATAAGTATATTACGGTATTTGGATATGTCTAATAATAGATTTGGTGGAGTGATTCCACAATGCTTGGGTAATATCAGCTCCTCTCTGGCGATGATAGACCTGGGAAACAACAGTTTTCATGACACCATTCCAAATGCATGGGATGATTGTGGAGAATTAGAGGGACTTATTTTGAATGGAAATTCATTAGAAGGAGAGGTGCCGAATGGGTTGTCTAAATGTAAATCCTTGAAGGTGCTTGATTTGGGAAACAACCAATTAAATGGTACATTCCCTCAGTGGTCAGCTAATCTTCAACTTCTGCAGGTTCTTGTTCTCAAATCAAACAAGTTGCATGGTCCCATACAAACCTCTTCAATCATTCAACACCCATTTTCTAGTCTCAAAGTGCTTGACTTATCTCAAAACAAGTTTGTAGGCCATCTTCCTGGAAAATACTTTCGGAATTTTGATGCGATGAAAAAAGTGGTAAATAACGATGCAACGCCAAAATATTTGAGCTTGGGTCAAATATATGGCAAGTACTACTCTATCACTGTAGCAGTGAAAGGGTCGGAACTCTCATTTCCAAAACTTTCGGTTGACTACACAATTATTGATCTACCCAGCAACATATTTGAATGAGAGATTCCAAACTGTATCGGTAGTCTTAACTCTTTGATAGTACTCAACCTATCCCACAACAATCCCCAAGGTCAAATCCCAAATGCTCTAGGAAATCTCTCGGAAATCGAGTCGTTAGACCTATCACACAACCGACTACAAGGAGAGATCCCGCAAAGTCTTGCAGTTATCACGAATCTTGAAGCTTTCGATCTCTCGCAAAACCATCTTGTGGGTCGCATTCCTGAGGGAAGACAGTTCAGGACATTTGAAGCAACCTCATTCGAAGGGAATCCGGGACTATGTGGGTTTCCGCTGCCCAAGTGTCGTGAACATCCGAGTGCCTCACAACTTGAAGTCGATGGAGACGATGAGAGTGGATTTACATGGAAAGTGGTGATGTTGGGATATGGATGTGGAACGTTACTTGGATTGGTGATGGGATATATAATGTTGTCAACGGGAAGACCAAAGTGGTTCAATGCAATTGCTGATGACATAGAGCATATGATACTGAAGAGGCGAAAGAAGACAAGATATGTTTATATCGGAAGATGAGATCAGTTTCTTAATTAATGGTGCGTGTTTTTGCATTAATTTTTATTTCATCAAATTGTGCATAACGCCTTATTATCCTTGTTTTGTTTGAAAATTTATGATGCAGGTAGAGACAAAGTTTCATCATGGTTTTGTTTTTCAATACCAAAAATGATAAATCCAATGAGTATCTATAACACAACAATATAATCAATCTTCGATTATGATAAAACTTTCAAGATATATTATAGTATTGGTACTCGGAGAAGCTTTGTTGGGAACTAAAGATATGCTAAGTATGCTTAGTACTGCCAGAACAACATTACTACTGCCAGTTCAAGTTACTACTGCTAGTTCAAAGTTAGTGCTGCCAGAACAAAGTTACTACTGCTGAACAAAGTTAATACTGCTGGTATATTACTACTGCTGGAATATCATTAATACTGCTTCTGTGAGGTTAGTACTGCTTGTCTAAGTTACTACTGCAAGTCAAGGTTAGTACTGCTGGTATCGAATATCTGTTAGTACTGCTCGTGACTTAATACTGCTGGAGATTGTTACTACTGCTCATGAAGAATGAAGGTTAATACTGCTGAGTTCGTTAAGATTGGTATGCGATATTTTTGGAGACAAAGAAGGAATTGATCAAGATATGTTTAACGAAGATTTAGAAGATCAAGTTACTTTTTGATAGTTATCTTGTAATTATTTTTGTATAAATAGTATTGATAGATAGCTATTAGAAAACAGATGATAGACGAGTTAATATACGTGTGAAAAGGAATTCGATATCGTTTTCAGAGAGATTTAACCTCAAGGTGTAAGAACCCTATTTCTAGAGAAGTAGAAGTCGTCTTGTTGAGCCTGTTCAACAAGATTGAGGTTTGGTTGTTAATATTGTGAGTCGATTTAGTGAATACACAAACTGGTGAATTTTCTGTTACATTGTTCTTGATTGTGAGAATTAAAGTTCTATTCCGCAGATTCTTTAATTCTGAATTCTAAGTGTTTATTGTCTTGTTGAGATTCGATCCTGACAAGTGGTTGATGAAAACATGATACTTCTGAGAACTCCTAGGAAGGATAATGTATATTGTTTAGATTTGGAAAGTGTTTCATCTGATTCATCCCTAAATTGTTTAGTTTCAAAAGCTTCTTTGGATGAATCATCACTTTGGCACAGAAGGATGTGTCACATGAACTTTAAAACAATGAATAAACTTGTTAAGAATAACCTTGTAAGGGGTTTTCCATCCAAAGTCTATTCATGTGATGATCATTGTGTTGCTTGTCTCAAAGGCAAACAACACAAAACTTCTCATAAGACCAAAGAGATAAACACTATCTCAAATCCTCTTCAACTGTTACATATGGACCTGTTTGGTCCTACTAATGTGATGAGTATTGGCAAGAAATCATACTGCTTAGTTATTGTTGATGATTATTCTAGATTTACTTGGGTATATTTTCTGAGAACTAAAGATGAGACAAGTGGACTGATCAAATCTTTTATTCTCAAAATTGAAAACCAATCAAATCAAAGAGTGAAAGTCATTAGATCAGATAATGGAACTGAGTTTAAAAATTTTGATCTAAACACCTTTTGTGAAGAAAAAGGAATTGAGAGACAATACAGTGCTCCTAGGACTCCACAACAAAATGGTGTTGCTGAGAGAAGGAATAGGACACTGATTGAGGCTGCTAGATCTCTGTTAGCTGATTCAAAGTTACCAATTACTTTTTGGGCAGAAGCAGTTAATACTGCCTGCTATGTTCAAAACAGAGTTTTAGTTGTAAAGCCTAAAAACAAGACACCTTATGAGCTTTTCCATAAAAAGAAACCATATATTGGATTTTTCAAACCATTTGGATGTCCTTGTACTATTCTCAATACCAAATCTCACTTAGGTAAGTTTGATAGCAAAGCAGATGATGGTTTTCTTGTTGGGTATTCATCTCAGAGTAAGGGCTACAGAGTTTTTAATACCTCTTCTAGAATAATTGAAGAAAGTGACAATGTCAAATGCAATGAGAACACACCAAATCCTATTGGTTCAGGTCCTAATTGGCTATTTGACATTGATTCACTCACTGATTCTTTGGGTTTCAGTAGTGATGTATATGCAGGACAAAGGGATACACCAACATCAGAACACAGTATTCAATCTGTGATATTTCCACTCCCTTCCATTGATCCTGTTGAATTCTGTGAACAACAAGAGGAGGCTGAACCTATTCAGAATGAAGAAGAGAGGAGAGCAGAGGAAAATCAGTCTTCAGGCCCAAATTCCAGAGAATCTGAGGTGACTGAAGAAGCAGAAACAAATCCAGAATTACATGAGTCAAATCTGGATGAGAACATACAAGAGGAAGCTGGTCATCCAACAAGAACTCAGAAAAATCATCCTCCTGAGTTGGTGATTGGAGATATTGCATCTCCCATGATGACTAGAAAGCAAAGCAGACTCCAAGAGTTGCAAGAGCAGCAAAATACAGTTAACACTGTTCTTACTTGCTTTCTATCCCAGATTGAGCCCAAAAAGGCTTATGATGCTATGAAAGACCCAAGCTGGATAGAGGCAATGCAAGAGGAGCTGCTACAGTTCAAATTACAGGATGTTTGGGACTTGGTAGACCTTCCAATAGGTCATAGAGCAATTGGCACCAAGTGGATTTTCAGGAACAAGAAGGATGACAGAGGGATTGTGATCAGAAACAAAGCAAGACTGGTTGCACAAGGGTACACTCAGGAAGAAGGAATAGATTATGAGGAAGTCTTTGCTCCTGTGGCAAGGATTGAAGCAATCAGGTTATTTCTATCCTATGCCTCATACATGAAGTTCAAAGTGTACCAAATGGATGTCAAAAGTGCATTTCTATATGGAAGTATTGAGGAAGAAGTATATGTCTGTCAACCCCCTGGATTTGAGAATCCATTGCACCCTGACAGAGTATACAAGTTGAAGAAGGCTCTTTACGGTTTGCATCAAGCCCCAAGAGCATGGTATGACACCCTGTCTACCTATCTCTTGAAAAATGACTTTGAAAGAGGAGTAATTGACAAGACCCTGTTTATCAAGAGGAGAAAGAAAGACACATTACTTGTTCAGATCTATGTGGATGACATCATCTTTGGATCCACCAATGATCAAATGTGTAAAGAGTTTGAGGAGTTAATGCACAAAAGCTTCAAGATGAGTTCCATGGGAGAACTTACTTTCTTTCTTGGGCTTCAGGTAAAACAAAGGAAAGATGGGATTTTTATTAGCCAATCCAAGTATGTGAAAGACATCCTGGACAAGTTTGGTTTATCAGACTCAAAGCCAGCAAGCACACCTATGGAGACACACAAACAGCTCACTGCTGATCTTGAGGGGGAGGATATGGATGTCCATCATTACAGATCAATGATTGGATCTCTCATGTATCTCACAGCCTCTAGACCAGATATTATGTTTTCAGTTTGTGTTTGTGCCAGATTTCAAGTTACACCAAAGCAATCTCATCTTCATGCAGTCAAGAGAATTTTCAGATACCTAAGAGGGCAACCTAGACTAGGTCTCTGGTATCCTTATGAATCATCTTTTGACTTGCTTGCATACTCAGATAGTGACTTGGGTGGAGCTAACATGGATAGGAAGTCTACTTCTGGTGGATGTCAGTTTTTGGGAACAAGACTAGTATCTTGGCAGTGTAAGAAACAAACCACAGTGTCCTTATCTACCACAGTGTTAGTACTGCTAGCACTGTTAGTACTTCTGAGGTTAATACTGCTTCTAGTGCTGCTACACCAATCATATTGACAAAGTACTCCAGTACTGCAGTTCCTAAGTTTGAAAATCTCATCAAAACCAAGTGCAAGTACTTTGATGAGCAAGGGAGACCCAAGACCACTTCGGCTTGGGTTCCCAATAAAACTAACTGATTTATCTTAATGTGCAGGGCAACCAACAGCTCAAGGGGAAGAGCATTTGGCATGTTGATAGTGGTTGCTCCAGGCACATGACAGGTAACATGGCCTGCCTCAAAAATTTCAAAAAGATTGATGGAGGACATGTTGCATTTGGGAATAATCCTGCTGGTGGAAAGATAAGTGGTAAGGGTGATGTTTCAAAAGGTAAGATGACCTTTGAAGATGTGTACTATGTTGAGCAATTGAGATACAACCTGTTAAGTGTATCACAGGTTTGTGACAAGAAGCATAGCATATTGTTTACTGATTCTGAATGTATTATCCTTGCTCCTGGATACAAAGTGGTATCAGAGCTTGTGTTTCTTAGAATTCTACAGTCATTATGGAAAATTCTTTTGAATCAAACAGTACTCTTGTATCTAAGGTTCCCATGCTTAGACCCAATGAATTTGACATGTGGAAAATTAGAATCAAGCAGTACATTCTGCTTACTGATTATTCCATCTGGGATATCATTGAGAATGGTCCATGTGCTGAAGGAAGAACTGGACCAGATGGCAAAAGACCTCCTCCAAAGACTGATGCAGAGAGAAAAGTCAGACAAACAGAGATGAAGGCCTTAAGCACCCTGCTTTTGGCTATTCCCAATGAGTATCAGCATCAATTCCATCACTGCACTGATGCTCAGATTCTATGGAATGCTTTGGAGAAAAGATTTACTGGCACCAAAAGCACAAAGAGAAATCAAAAGGCGATTCTCAAGCAGCAGTATGAAAACTTTACTTCTACCAAGAATGAGTCCATGACTCAAACGTTTGATAGATTTAATAAGCTGATTGGAGAATTAGCCAATGTAGGAGTCAAGATGGAGGCTGATGATGTCAACAGGAAGTTCTTAAGATCATTGGGTGAAGAATGGACAATGTACACTGTGTCCTTCAGACAGAATGACCAACTGGAAGATAAGGAACTTGATGATCTGTACAATGATCTTAGAGTATTTGAATCAGAGGTTGAAGCCAAAAAGAAGCCCTCTGGATATGTTCATAATGCTGCACTTCTTTCATCATCACCTGATTGTACTGCTAACCATGATTCAGTTAATACTGCTGGTTCAGTTAGTGCTGCTGGTTCAGTCAATCAGGAAAAGTCCAAAGATACAGTACTAGAAGCTTTCTTTTCTAGTCATATAAATTCCTCTTTGATTAATGATGATTTAGAACAGATGATATACGTGTGAAAAAGAATTCGATATCGTTTTCAGAGAGATTTAACCTCAAGGTGTAAGAACCCTATTTCTAGAGAAGTAGAAGTCGTCTTGTTGACCCTGTTCAACAAGATTGAGGTTTGGTTGTTAATATTGTGAGTCGATTTAGTGAATACACAAAGTGGTGAATTTTCTGTTACATTGTTCTTGATTGTGAGAATTAAAGTTCTATTCCGCAGATTCTTTAATTCTGAATTCTAAGTGTTTATTGTCTTGTTGAGATTCGATCCTGACAAGTGGTATCAGAGCAATGTTGGTACTTCCTATTCAGATAATACTGCTGCTAGCAGTGTTAACTCTGTTAATACTGCTTCTAGCAGTGTTAACTCTGTTAATACTGCTAACTCTGTTAGTACTGATAGTGCTGCTAACGATACTGCTGCTCCCAGTGTTAGTACTGCTAGCACTGTTAGTACTTCTGAGGTTAATACTGCTTCTAGTGCTGCTACACCAATCATATTGACAAAGTACTCCAGTACTGCAGTACCTAAGTTTGAAAATCTCATCAAAACCAAGTGCAAGTATTTGATGAGCAAGGGAGACCCAAGACCACTTCGGCTTGGGTTCCCAATAAAACTAACTGATTTATCTTAATGTGCAGGGCAACCAACAGCTCAAGGGGAAGAGCATTTGGCATGTTGATAGTGGTTGCTCCAGGCACATGACAGGTAACATGGCCTGCCTCAAAAATTTCAAAAAGATTGATGGAGGACATGTTGCATTTGGGAATAATCCTGCTGGTGGAAAGATAAGTGGTAAGGGTGATGTTTCAAAAGGTAAGATGACCTTTGAAGATGTGTACTATGTTGAGCAATTGAGATACAACCTGTTAAGTGTATCACAGGTTTGTGACAAGAAGCATATCATATTGTTTACTGATTCTGAATGTATTATCCTTGCTCCTGGATACAAAGTGGTTGATGAAAACATGATACTTCTGAGAACTCCTAGGAAGGATAATGTATATTGTTTAGATTTGGAAAGTGTTTCATCTGATTCATCCCTAAATTGTTTAGTTTCAAAAGCTTCTTTGGATGAATCATCACTTTGGCACAGAAGGATGTGTCACATGAACTTTAAAACAATGAATAAACTTGTTAAGAATAACCTTGTAAGGGGTTTGCCATCCAAAGTCTATTCATGTGATGATCATTGTGTTGCTTGTCTCAAAGGCAAACAACACAAAACTTCTCATAAGACCAAAGAGATAAACACTATCTCAAATCCTCTTCAACTGTTACATATGGACCTGTTTGGTCCTACTAATGTGATGAGTATTGGCAAGAAATCATACTGCTTAGTTATTGTTGATGATTATTCTAGATTTACTTGGGTATATTTTCTGAGAACTAAAGATGAGACAAGTGGACTGATCAAATCTTTTATTCTCAAAATTGAAAACCAATCAAATCAAAGAGTGAAAGTCATTAGATCAGATAATGGAACTGAGTTTAAAAATTTTGATCTAAACACCTTTTGTGAAGAAAAAGGAATTGAGAGACAATACAGTGCTCCTAGGACTCCACAACAAAATGGTGTTGCTGAGAGAAGGAATAGGACACTGATTGAGGCTGCTAGATCTCTGTTAGCTGATTCAAAGTTACCAATTACTTTTTGGGCAGAAGCAGTTAATACTGCCTGCTATGTTCAAAACAGAGTTTTAGTTGTAAAGCCTAAAAACAAGACACCTTATGAGCTTTTCCATAAAAAGAAACCATATATTGGATTTTTCAAACCATTTGGATGTCCTTGTACTATTCTCAATACCAAATCTCACTTAGGTAAGTTTGATAGCAAAGCAGATGATGGTTTTCTTGTTGGGTATTCATCTCAGAGTAAGGCCTACAGAGTTTTTAATACCTCTTCTAGAATAATTGAAGAAAGTGACAATGTCAAATGCAATGAGAACACACCAAATCCTATTGGTTCAGGTCCTAATTGGCTATTTGACATTGATTCACTCACTAATTCTTTGGGTTTCAGTAGTGATGTATATGCAGGACAAAGGGATACACCAACATCAGAACACAGAATTCAATCTGTGATATTTCCACTCCCTTCCATTGATCCTGTTGAATTCTGTGAACAACAAGAGGAGGCTGAACCTATTCAGAATGAAGAAGAGAGGAGAGCAGAGGAAAATCAGTCTTCAGGTCCAAATTCCAGAGAATCTGAGGTGACTGAAGAAGCAGAAACAAATCCAGAATTAAATAAGTCAAATCTGGATGAGAACATACAAGAAGAAGCTGGTCATCCAACAAGAACTCAGAAAAATCATCCTCCTGAGTTGGTGATTGGAGATATTGCATCTCCCATGATGACTAGAAAGCAAAGCAGACTCCAAGAGTTGCAAGAGCAGCAAAATACAGTTAATACTGTTCTTACTTGCTTTCTATCCCAGATTGAGCCCAAAAAGGCTTATGATGCTATGAAAGACCCAAGCTGGATAGAGGCAATGCAAGAGGAGCTGCTACAGTTCAAATTACAGGATGTTTGGGACTTGGTAGACCTTCCAAAAGGTCATAGAGCAATTGGCACCAAGTGGATTTTCAGGAACAAGAAGGATGACAGAGGGATTGTGATCAGAAACAAAGCAAGACTGGTTGCACAAGGGTACACTCAGGAAGAAGGAATAGATTATGAGGAAGTCTTTGCTCCTGTGGCAAGGATTGAAGCAATCAGGTTATTTCTAGCCTATGCCTCATACATGAAGTTCAAAGTGTACCAAATGGATGTCAAAAGTGCATTTCTATATGGAAGTATTGAGGAAGAAGTATATGTCTGTCAACCCCCTGGATTTGAGAATCCATTGCACCCTGACAGAGTATACAAGTTGAAGAAGGCTCTTTATGGTTTGCATCAAGCCCCAAGAGCATGGTATGACACCATGTCTACCTATCTCTTGAAAAATGACTTTGAAAGAGGAGTAATTGACAAAACCCTGTTTATCAAGAGGAGAAAGAAAGACACATTACTTGTTCAGATATATGTGGATGACATCATCTTTGGATCCACCAATGATCAAATGTGTAAAGAGTTTGAGGAGTTAATGCACAAAAGCTTCAAGATGAGTTCCATGGGAGAACTTACTTTCTTTCTTGGGCTTCAGGTAAAACAAAGGAAAGATGGGATTTTTATTAGCCAATCCAAGTATGTGAAAGACATCCTGGACAAGTTTGGTTTATCAGACTCAAAGCCAGCAAGCACACCTATGGAGACACACAAACAGCTCACTGCTGATCTTGAGGGGGAGGATATGGATGTCCATCATTACAGATCAATGATTGGATCTCTCATGTATCTCACAGCTTCTAGACCAGATATTATGTTTTCAGTTTGTGTTTGTGCCAGATTTCAAGTTACACCAAAGCAATCTCATCTTCATGCAGTCAAGAGAATTTTCAGATACCTAAGAGGGAAACCTAGACTAGGTCTCTGGTATCCTTATGAATCATCTTTTGACTTGCTTGCATACTCAGATAGTGACTTGGGTGGAGCTAACATGGATAGGAAGTCTACTTCAGGTGGATGTCAGTTTTTGGGTACAAGACTAGTATCTTGGCAGTGTAAGAAACAAACCACAGTGTCCTTATCTACCACAGAGGCTGAGTACATAGCTGCTGCAAGCTGCTGCTCTCAGGTTCTATGGATTCAGAATCAAATGTTGGACTATGGGGTAACATTTCTTCACACTCCAATCTTCATTGATAACAACAGTGCTATTAGCATTGTTAATAATCCAGTCAAACACTCAAAAACAAAGCATATAGAGATCAGGTATCACTTTATAAGAGATTGCAATGAAAAGAATTAATTCAGGTTGCTAAAGTTCATACAAATGACCAGTTTGCTGATCTATTCACAAAAGCTTTTGATGTGGGTAGATTCACCTTTCTGGTAACAAGTGTGGGCATGATCAACCTAGAATAAATTCATGACTTTCTGTTTTTATACCTGTATTTCTTCATATATTTGGTGCTACTAACTCTCTTTCTCAGAATCCTCTGTTTCCCTCAGATTACCAAGTGCAGAAAAGTATAAGTGTAGTTACTACTGCCTGTGCAGAGTTACTACTGCCTGTGCAGAGTTACTACTGCCAGTGTTCTAGTAATTAATACTGCTAAGTAGTTAATACTGCCCTTGTAGTTAATACTGCAGGTGTGGTTAATACTGCTCAGTAGTTAATACTGCTTTGCAGTTAATACTGCTCAGTAGTTACTACTGCTTTGCAGTTAATACTGCTCAGTAGTTAATACTGCTTTGCAGTTAATACTGCTCAGTAGTTAATACTGCTTTGCAGTTAATACTGCTCAGTAGTTAATACTGCTAGTGCATAGTTAATACTGCTTTGCAGTTAATACTGCTCAGTAGTTAATACTGCTAGTGCATAGTTAATACTGCTTTGCAGTTAATACTGCTCAGTAGTTAATACTGCTAGTGCACAGTTCATACTGCTTCGTGGTTAATACTGCGTATGTCGTTAATACTGCTTTTGAAAATCTTGGGCAAATACTGCTATAAATACCCCTGTTTGCCCGCCAAAGCTCATAACGACTCTTCGCATTAACTTCTTCTCTCTCTCGTTCTAACCCCTTCTCCCTAGAATCTCTGTGTTTTCTTTACAAATCCTCAGGAAGCACAACGATTATGGAGTTTGTCGACGAGCATAATGAGATTGCAATGCTTCAGAAGCCGAAGCAGGCCGAAGGATTTCATGAAATTGTGGATTTTCTCAAGTCCACTCATATTTCGTATGCCCTAACGGTGAATCCGACAATATACATCGAGCATCAGACGCAATTCTGGGCCAATGCCACCGTAGAATCCGAGGATGGGCATAAAGTCATTCACACAAGGGTATGTGACAAACCCTTGAAAATTTCAGAATAACTCATTCGCATCACTCTTCGACTAGATGATGCCTCAGGTATATCTTCTATTCCCAATGAAGAACTCTTCTCAACTTTACAAAGAATGGGGTATGAAGGTCCCATTGGAGTTTTTAAATTCTACAAGTCAAAGTTTTTTACTCAATGGAGATTCTTTGTTCATACCCTAATGCATTGTATTTCAAAGAAAACTACTGGATGGAGTGAGTTCAGCAGTACTATTGCTTATGCTCTAGTCTGGTTAGCCACTAACAGGAAGTTTAATTTTTCTCAAATGATTTTCAATGATCTTGTGGCAAACCTGGAATCCAAAAAGCGTTTCTATATGTATCCAAGGTTTGTTCAGGAAGTAATTACCAAGGAATTGACGGATATGCCTCAATTTGATGAGGTATATGTGCCAAAATCCCCTAAAGGGAAGGTTTTTTCAAATATGAAAAGACTTCCTAGGGACTCGGAAGGAGTTGACACACCATTGTTCTCTACAATGATGGTTGTGTCCCACACATTTGAAGGTATGGCATCAGGGTCAAGGCCCTCATTAGACACACCCGCTGATGACCAATCCCAACCTTCCATCTCAAAAGACATCCCTCAGTCCATTCTTGAACGACCCACTCCCACAATAACCAAAAGGTTTGAAAGAAGAAAGGTACACAAGGTTCCTTCCCTTGCTGTATCTCCTAAGAGCCCGAAGCCTTTAAGCCCTCTGTTGGAGCATTCTCCAATGGAGAATATCGAAAGGGAAACCACAGGGGTGTCTCCCAACCCCAAGAAGGTGCTCACTAAGGAGAAGGTTGAGCATGTGAGTCGCAAGGCTGCCACTACTTCTGCTAGCAAAGAGAAGGCCAGTGGTAAAATAACTAAGCCCTTCCTCACGGCAACTCAGGGTGAGAAATCATCCAGAGGTCCCAGGTGCCAAGAAACCAAGGGGGTAGGTAGTGCTTTTGCTAGGCAAGAGACACCTGCTAAAACTTCCAATGATCCTTTAAGGGAGGTAAAAACTCCTAAACAGGGTGAGGATAGATATACGTACGAGGAATTGATGGAAACTATTGCAAATATCAACATTGAGGTCATGGATCAGAAAAAGGAAATTGATGAACTCAAGAAAGTGGTCCTCTATCAAAACTCACAGCTTGAGAAGCAAAGGAAGATGATCACTAAGTTGATGCACAGAAAGAAGAGAGCTCAGTTTGTCCTTAGGAGAAAAAACCCTACCAATGATGCTTCCAAAAAGGGGGAGTCAGACTCAGATCTAAACATGGAGGATGCAAACATTGAGGGGGAGTATGAGCACAAGGTTGAGGGGGAGACTGAGGAGGCTGCAGATATTACAAAAGAAACAGAAACAGCAGCAGAAACCGTTACTGCTGCTGATATTACAAAGGAAGCAGAAACAGAAACAGCAGCAGAAACCATTACTGCTGCTGATCTTACAAAGGAAGCGGAAACAGAACCAGCAGCAGAAACGGTTACTGCTGCTGAGGTTGCAAAAGAAGTAGAAACAGATAATGCTGCTGAAAAACAAAAGGCAGCAGAAACTGTTAGTGCTGCTAAGAGCCACAAACCAGAAACAGCTGAAACCACTCCTGAAGCTGTTAAAACTTTTAAAAGAACAAAGATGGTGTCAACCAAACGGGAACGAACAAAGTCCACAGCTTCAAAGAATGAAGATGTAAAGAAGCCAAGGGTGGATTCAACTGTAGAAGAAGCCCAGGAGGAAGCAGTAAAAGAGAAATCTGATCCAAAAGTTGCTGGAGAAGAAGTGGCAACTTCATCAGGTCAACCAAGCAATGTACAATCACAATCAAATGATCAATGTGATGTGTATATTACTGTGGTTAATACTAAGCCAATCCAAGCTGAACCAATATCTTCTATGGCTCCTGAAATCATCTTCTGGGACACATTGAAAGATGGAAGAAAGGAGTTCATCAGAATCAAAAGGGCAGATGGAAAGTTTGAAGTTTGTCCTACTTGGGGAAAACTTATCAGAACATGCTCTAGATCTGACCTGGAAGAGATGTTCAAGGTGGGAATGAGGCTATATGGAAACATGCTGACAGAGCAAGGTATGTCTATCACAAAGATGGTTCTTGAATACTTGTGCTTAATGTTCAAACCAGAAGCAGTTCAGCATTTGATGGCAAGGAATTTTCAAGTCATTACCAACTGGATGCTCATAGAGAATTGTGGAGTGTATGTCATCTCTCTTGACAATACATTTCATGAATATTATTTGGTGGATGTTGTATACAAGCACAGCATGAAAAAGTTGAAAGGAATGCTGCATGCTAAGTTGGTGAGTGACAAAGACTCTAAAACGGCAAGATACCTTGTAAAAAGGATTCTCAATCAAAGTCTGGGATTGGATACAAGTTTATGCGTTGATGACTAGGTTTTGGAAGCATCATCTGAAGAACTTAACTTCTCATCCTGAAAAGTCAAGTTAGGGGGAGATTGTTGGGAACTGAAGATATGCTAAGTATGGTTAGTACTGCCAGAACAACATTACTACTGCCAGTTCAAGTTACTACTGCTAGTTCAAAGTTAGTGCTGCCAGAACAAAGTTACTACTGCTGAACAAAGTTAATACTGCTGGTATATTACTACTGCTGGAATATCATTAATACTGCTTCTGTGAGGTTAGTACTGCTTGTCTAAGTTACTACTGCAAGTCAAGGTTAGTACTGCTGGTATCGAATATCTGTTAGTACTGCTCGTGACTTAATACTGCTGGAGATTGTTACTACTGCTCATGAAGAATGAAGGTTAATACTGTTGAGTTCGTTAAGATTGGTATGCGATATTTTTGGAGACAAAGAAGGAATTGATCAAGATATGTTTAACGAAGATTTAGAAGATCAAGTTACTTTTTGATAGTTATCTTGTAATTATTTTTGTATAAATAGTATTGATAGATAGCTATTAGAAAACAGATGATAGACGAGTTAATATACGTGTGAAAAGGAATTCGATATCGTTTTCAGAGAGATTTAACCTCAAGGTGTAAGAACCCTATTTCTAGAGAAGTAGAAGTCGTCTTGTTGAGCCTGTTCAACAAGATTGAGGTTTGGTTGTTAATATTGTGAGTCGATTTAGTGAATACACAAAGTGGTGAATTTTCTGTTACATTGTTCTTGATTGTGAGAATTAAAGTTCTATTCCGCAGATTCTTTAATTCTGAATTCTAAGTGTTTATTGTCTTGTTGAGATTCGATCCTGACAAGCTTTTAGTTATATAACGTGGATGTATAAAATATATATTATTATGTGTTAAAGGAAAAACGAAACATGACAACAATATAATAGAGAACACGAAAAAAAAACTCTATTTCTCATTAATCATAAGCCCATTAAATAGGGAGAAGTTTACAACGAAAAAGAAACATTAATTATGGTAAATTCTAATACTAGGAAAATATTCTTTCAATCACTTTCTTTTGATGATGTCACATATTCTTCAACACTCCCCCTTGTGCCGAATCAAATGAGTGATGGTGCATAGTTCTTGCCTCATTAAAACTTTACGGCAAAGAAACAAAACTCAGTGGGAAAAATAAAACTTTAGGCGAAGGAAAGAGTACAAGGCACCAATAAACAATTCCTTTAGTTTACCATTTTTCTTGATTTGTGCATCAATCAAGAAGTATAGAAATCAAGATGATGTATAAAATGTTGTCTCACTAAAACCTTGCACCAAGGAACAAAACTCAGTGAGAAAAATAAAACATTGGGCGAAGGAAAGAGCACAACCCATTAATAGTACATGTTTAGTAGACACCTCCTTTTGTCTATTACTCCCCCTGACTCATACACTAATCGAAGGAGTTTGAAAACATTTGCATTATAGTACGTTCACATGTTTTCCAAATATGATTTTAGGAAATGATTTGTTAGGCAAATATGTTACATTCCCCTCATCCTTTTGATTCATTTGAATCTTGAGGCGAGTTTATTATTGTTAACTGTATAAAAACTTGAGCGACATATGATTTGTGTTATAACCCTTGATGTATCTTACTTTCATTTCTTCGATACATGATGCATTATTTTCATACATGCAAGTTGTATAGTTGTTAAACTCAACATTACTAGCTCCTCTTATATGTGTAATGATAGTCCTTAACCATATACACTATTGAATAGTCTCATGGAGAGTAAGATTATTGATAATATAAAAAAGATAGCTATTAAGGGTTTGCTTAGTTTATTGAATAGTTTACTTCCAAGCATATGATAATTCCTTATCCAATTTGGGAACAACCTTTATATGAGTCAAACATATACCTAATAACAACAAATATATACCAAGGCATTGTTTGGTGTTTTTCTATAAGAGCCAGTACATTTTCCACTCACAATCTAAGTAGGTATTGAAATTCCATTATCAATTCAATTTTCTCTATAGGGAAAGTATTGGCCCACGTCAATGGTGCAAAAAGATTAATTTGACACCATTCCAATGATGTTGCATTGGCGTTGAGCTAAATCTAGCTAACAAGTTTGATGAGAAATACAATATACGATCAATTGTATTGTGATGGGTACAATAATGCGCCTATTGTACTCAGGTATGGATTGCTTAGGCGGGTAGACCACATCCCCATAGATTGCTTTAATCTATAAAGCGAGTGTTTCAATTTTATTGTAAACGCATTTCATAGTTTAAAGTTACTTAATATTGGTATAATGTCATCAAGCACTTTTATATCTCTGAATTTAGATCCCCATAGATATATGTAGTAACTACATCGTTGAGCTGCAATTTCCAGTCCTTCGAAAACTACTTGGCTAATTTAATTACTAGAATGTTGTCCATCACGAGAGAGTAAGTCTTATTGTGGTCAATCCAGTGCGTTGTGAGAAACCTTGCGCCAAAGGCGAGCCTTATATATTATGACTTAATTATTCTCATTACGCTTCCCTGACAAATGATTTATCTATGTTCTACACGCTTTACACTTGGTCGGTTAGCACTACTGAACCAAATACCTGTTCATTTGTCAAATAATTATCCTGGATTGCTTCTTTAAATCTAGGCCAATTTGCTCTTCGTTGACATTCTTCAACTGAGCATGGTTCGATGTCATCGTGCTCTGTTATCTCATAAGCAACGGTATATGCAAATATCATCATTGAGTATGTATGATCTGTCTATCGACTCATATTCATTTGAGATTTCTTTGATCTCTGGAATCAATATTAACTTCGGAGCGTCATCCAACAATGATTCATAGACATAGATTTAATCAGAGGCAATCTCATATATTGATGATAAATAGTTGTGTCTTACTCTTCTCTTCCTTTAGATGAGTATCTATCGAACCAAATAGCTTCCCCCATTTCCTTTTGGGAGCTACGACCTCAACCACACATCCACCATGTATGATTGCAACGTACTTCCAGCGACGTTGTGCCCTTGTTTGGGGACTTTTGACCTTGCGAGTATATTTGCAGCTCGTATATGTGATCTTGTCACTCTAGATAATATTAAATGTATCAGGTATCGAGTCTGATTCGTTTAACTTCAACTTTACATTGTGAAGTTTTTGGGGATCAAAATGAGACATAATTGAAATATTCAATGACACTTCATGTCGTTCACATGAAAAATCTTTTTTTTCATATCTCCTCCTAACGACAGGAAGGTTGTCTCATCAAAGTGAGAACCGACAAATCTATCGGTAAAGGGATCACTCGTCAAGGGTTCTAATTAGCGGATAATAGTTGGGGATTCATATTCAACATTTGATGAATCGTCTTTAAGACCCATTTTGGTACCCTGTGGGGGCGTAATTGGCACATATAAAACACAACAAAACATACGTAAATGTAAAACATCAGGCTTATATCCAGTTACCAACTGGTACGCATAAGATTGGTTGGTTGGTTGGTTGTGGGTCTAAACACGAATAAGTAAAATTGCATGTAATATTGCATAACCCATGTAAATCTGGATAAATTGGTGCGCATAACCAATGTTGTAGCTACCATCTATATTCTTTTGATGACAACTTTTATCATTCTACGAGACCATTTTATATATACACAAGGGGTATAGGAAACTCTACATTAATC
The DNA here is from genome assembly GCA_033807775.1 of Saussurea involucrata. Lineage (NCBI taxonomy): Eukaryota > Viridiplantae > Streptophyta > Magnoliopsida > Asterales > Asteraceae > Saussurea > Saussurea involucrata. The sequence goes on from CM066322.1 coordinate 177,022,687, forward strand.
TCTATACATATGCAATAATCATCAAATCCTTATGATGTAAATTCTCCAGCATTCCAAGTCATGCAGACTTGATGAGGGAATCAGGGTGGTTAGTCCTTAAACGTATAACTAGTGCTAGGAGTGCAACATTTCATGTGGACAATAATATTACACGTGTTCATCGTGTCAAAACCAGAACCATAAAGTACTTTAATGGTCCGCATTCTGGATGTTTATGTCCATAAATATCACCTTGTATTCGTTGTAAGAATGAAATATTTTATATTATGTTCTTAGCTTTAGGATAGTCTCATTCTTGTCTTGGCTAAGAATCAGGGTATACAAAAGTTCGAGGTATTGGAGAGGGCATATTATGATGGTGGTGTTGCTTCTTGTGCAGTAGAAGTCAACAATTGCAATTTGGTTAATTTCCTCGTTTTGTCTTTCACTCGAAAGAGAGTGTGTCTATGTGTATTTTCCAATACATAGATCACTATGTCATGACCATAGTGTCCCATGTGGTAATGCCGAAACATATATGTGTCATTGTCCCAAAGTTCTTTATTGATGACAAAAAATGACATAGATAATCCATTAATTTGATACATTAATTTCTCTAATATATGTTGCTTTTATATCATTAGAGTTGATGTACATATACCCATTTCCATTCTTATAATATGATTTCTCATTGATACGAATATCTTAACAAGGTTCCTATTAATATAGTGTTTTAGTGATTGATCTTGTGTCATTAAGCAACAAGTGACAGTCCATCGTCTAAGTGTTTGAAGAAATTAAAATAATTAATTCAATGAAAATAATCTATTTCTTAGGATTGTATGAGATGCCACAAAAACAATCAAGTTCTCCTCGATACATTCCTACATGGAACGAAGAACGTTGAGAGTTTTGCATTTGTTTTTTATGTGTTTATTTACATCTATAACAACTATAAACTCAGGTGTATATATACGCAAATGCAATTAATTTGATTGTTAAAGTATATTTAAATAAATCTATACTTAACCAATCTTAGATATGACATAGCCCATTGATAACGTGTTCCATTTTCTATTGGGAGTTCGTTCCCGTCTCTTTCCATGAATTTGACCATTTCCACAACCTTGTCCATATGGTACATATTTAGCATATGTGTGAGGATCAATATGTTTAATTCACTATCCTTTAGAGTTCTTTCTACCTCCAATGCTTGCCTTATTAACCTCGAGAATTTTCTTTATTCGGGTATGTCTAGCGTTGTTAAAAAACATTGTTACATCTCTTACTCTCTTAGCCACTTGCATTAGGTTAATGAGCTTGTTAACGGCTATATTGCAATTTATACTGTTTCATTAGTATGATTGGTGATATATGAAAAAATGTTATGATTCGCATAATCTTTTATGAGTTCCTTGCCACAAAGATTGAGATGCATTTTGAGACGGGATATTTCTTTGTTAAAATAAGTCACATTCTAATCAAGTAAGGGCCTGTTCGGTAGCGGCTTAATGAGCTGTGTGATAGATATGGCTGATTCACACAGCCATATCTACCTGTTCGGTAGCGGCTGATTGGCAAAATAAAGGGCTGATTCGGTCAGCTGAGAAATAGGAGTCCTTTACACTCAGCTGTCATTATTCCTTATTTACCCTTCTTAGATTGACCATCCCAGCAGACTCTCTTCTTCATACACCATTGCAAGGGTTCATCTTCATCTATCGATTGAAGAAACCAGAGGTATTTTTCTCATCTATGTCTTCTCTCCATGAACTTTATGATTGACTGCCATCCATCGATTGAAAAAAGTAACCGGTGGTTTAAGAGAAAAAATCATCGTCTTCTATCCATCGATTGAAGAAACCCGGATGCATCTCTCTCTCCATCGCTGTTCTCCATTGATTGGATCTGCTGCTGCTCTCCATCGATCACTGCTCTTCCTCACAGGTAAGTTTTCCCTCAAGTTTTCGCTGCTCTCGATTGATTCTATCGTTGTTCTCACGAAATCGATTTATTCTCACGAAATCGATTGTTTCTCAAAAAATCGATTGCTTCTCACCGAAAGCTGGATTGAACTTTTTTATGTTCGTTGTAGGTGGGTTCGATTGATTCCTCACAAAATCGACTGTTTTCTCAAAAAAAACGATTGCTCTCACGAAATGGATTGCTTCTCAAAAAATCGATTTGCTGCTGCTTTCCATCGATTGCTCCTCACTTTTGTTTGTGGGTTTGTGTTTCTGTGTTGTAGGTCTGGTTTATGCTTCGATATGTGTCTTGAAGTTGTTGCTGGAAAGGTGTTTGATAAAAGTCCTCAAAGAAAATGGGATCTGGGAATGGGTTTTTTCTTTTCAGAGTTTGATTAGGAAGCCAAATGGTAATTTAAGAAATCTGATTGGCAATTGTAATTTGTGATCAATTTGGGAAGATGGATCTCATTTGTTATTGATTTTTAAGCATATGTTGGTAAGTCTTCATCTTTTTGTGCACATGATAATCACTTTGGTTTGAAGCTCATTTTGTTGTGTTTTTATTGATTGTTTAAATTAATATTGCACATACAGTTTATATATGGAGAAAAATATAACATTTTTATTTTGGTTTAATAAAGGCTGGGGGTAAAATGGTCATTTTTGATATTCAGACTGTTTATTCAGCATAACAACCGAACACCAATTTATATGTTAACAACCAGACAACCATATCCACTCAGACAGTCATATGGATTCAGGTCTTAACAGAAAATGAACCGAACAGCATCTAAGTAGGTTTCATTCAGCTGTATGATTATTTTAGGAAGCATATGGTACTGAATATTCTCGAATTTCCTTTTCGGGACGTCCCACGGTTCTTGGGGGTTTCTAGTTATTCCCTCCGAAGATTGTGACTGATGTATCGTCTCAAAATTTTCAAAGTATTTACTAGTATTTTAACATCTAGTTTTTTTAGGGTCAAAAGGGTTCGATGATTTTTACATATTTTCTTGTGTTTTTTCGAACCTATCTTATGCTAATCAAATTCTTCTGAGTCAAAGATGTAGTAGAAAATGAAGAAAATATTATTTTCTAATAGTGAATTATGATTTATGATTATTATGTTATGCATGAAATTTCATTATCATAATAATATTGGATATTTGTATGCTTACAGCTTGCTGATAATACTTCATCAACATTTCAATTTGTGAAGAGAAACCACTCAATCTACTGGATTTCCAGGTAGTAGGGAAATCACATGGATTTCTTAAGTCCATACAAACCTTAGGGCTATTTACACCCGTTTGACAAAATTCAATCGATATATTGTAATTTATTTGATTTGAAGATAACATTGTTAATTATAGAGCATTTTGGCATGAAGCCAAAATGAATATGAGTTTGGCTTATGAAGCCAATTCAATGTTTCAATACCTTAATAGTGTTTTAAAAAGTTTTGCCATTAGACAAATAAATATTGGTTTTGATATAAAGTCAATTTCAAACATTTAAATCCTAATAGTATTTTTGGAGTTTTTGGTATAAAACCAAAATATACAAGGGTTGGAAGTGTAACTTCTAAAAATTAATTATCAAGTTGAAAATTATGAGTAAAAACTCACAATCAAAATAAGCATTTAAAATGAATAGAATAAGTTATACTATTAGATCTTAAAATAAGTACAAGAAATAATCACAAATATGGTTAACAAGAAATAAATAACTTAAAGCAATATAAATAAAGAACATATATGTTTGCTCTAGATTGTTATAACACATTTATGGTAGAATCATTATCAATTAATGGAGTATGAATAAAATATGTGCTATAATCAAACAAAATAATCCCAAACCATTGTATGCTTAACTTTTTTTTGTTTCAACATAATTTTTAGTCAATAAATATCGTCAAACTAATTATGGTATATTTTCTAACACATGCTTATTTATGGAAAATTAATTAAAATACCCTAAGTCAAACCAACTGTTACCAAAATACCCAAAAAAAATTCAATTTTGCAAAAATACCCACGATGGGGTCCCGCGATCGCGGGATACGCTGACGTGGCACGTATTTTGGCCCTAGTTGCCCCGCGAAGCCCCTCAACTTTGGTCGCGGTGCACTTTTGGTCCCTGCCCGCGATCGCAGCCCGCGATGGCCATAAATTTACACTTTTGGTCCCTGAAAATTTCAACTTTTGGTCCCTGAAAATTTACACTTTCTGCCCCTATACTTAGACGAATCTTGCATGCTTTTACTGTTTTTTTCCACAATTATTGCAATTTAAAGACCGATTTGTGGTTGAAATTCATTTGCATGTTTTAATCAATGTTAAATCAATGTTTTTGGAATACCAGTTTGTGGATGAAATGAGAGATTGGTTTTCTGATATGTTGGTTGTTTCATTGATAAATAGACGTAAAATTCAAGCCATAATCCCCACACAACGATTTCATTGTTGCAATATTTCTTTCTGCAATTCACTGTGTTTGAGATACTACTGAAAAAATGAGTTCATCTGTTGCAAAAGCTAAGCTATATTTCTGTTTTGATGGTGAATGGGTGCAAGATAACAATGAGTGGAATTTTGCTTATAAATCTAAGCATGGTGTAAAAGTGTCAGTAAACTATACTTATCAAAAGTTTGTTGCATATGCCATGCAAAAATGTGGAATCAACTCTTCTGATGTTTGCAAGTTAGTGTCTAAAAATGGCGATGGATCATTTGTGGATTTATCCAACGATGGGGATATCTCTACTTTTCTGCACCTTGCAGTCGATTCAGAAAGACCCCCATTACTCTTTGTGTATCCCGGCGTATCCGACGGTGACGACGACGGTGACGACGACGAAGACTTCCAAATAGAGCAGCCTGATTCTCAACAACAACAACAACAACAACCACAACCACACGAATGGCGTACTGCTGGAGTTGCTGATGACGAAACCCACGTTTTCAGAACGGGTAATTCTGAAATAGACAGATCAGACACCGATAATGATGATCACGAAGAATATACCCCTAGTAGAAAATCATGTAGTCAGATAAATGATTTTTTTGATATGCCACCTATTCTTCCAGACTCCCATACCCAGACACAAAGCTACGAAACTACACCTTATATTCGCAGTGAAAGGTTAACAGTAGGTCAGATGTTCGATTCGAAGGATCTATTAGCAAGTCAGATCGGACTCAAGTTCTTGGAAGAGGGTTTCCAAAGTCGCGTGCGGGCATCTGACAAAACCAAATACGTAGTTGAATGTGCTAGAGAAAAGTGTGAGTGGAGGTTGTACGCGATTCACACGGGTCCCAAAGGAGGGGCGATAGTTATTAGAAAGTTGCACGACGTACACACTTGTACGAGGACGCAACTTAATCCCCACCACAAAGGAGCCGGCAAAAAGACTTTGGGTGCGATCCTGAAAAACAAATTTCTTGATGTTAGCAGGTCATTGCGTCCAAAGGACATCGTCCACGACGTTCACCGGCAGTTCGGCGTCACGATTGATTACCACCAAGCGTGGCGTGCGCGCTGCCATGCACTGTTTATGGTGAGAGGCACGTTCGAGGAGTCGTATGAACGACTCCCGACATATTTATATAATTTTCAGCTGCAGAACCCTGGTACTGTCACGCAGCTACGGACCGATTCACGTGGACGATTTGAGATGTGCTTCGTGGCCCTTGGACCCGCGGTACGTATTTTAACACGTCATATGTTTACACATTATAAACTATAACATTTACACATTATAAACTATAACATTTTAACCTATGTTTTTGCAGATCCGCACATTTCTGGCAAATCTACGTCGTGTCCTGATAATAGACGCAGCCCATTTAAAGGGTCGTTACTTGGGTATGATGTTCCTGGCGGTTGCCATGGACGGGGTTACTCCATCGTTCCAGTAGCTTTCGGCGTAGGCAAGTCTGAAACCGGGGACGAGTGGACTTGGTTTATGTCCATGTTGAGACAAGCTATCGGAGATCCGCAAGGGTTGGTGTTTATGTCTGACAGGGCTCCTTCCATAAGCTCCGCAATCTCTGCCATGTACCCAAACGCCCCTCACGCCATATGCTGTCGACATTTGGAGATGAACGCCAAATCCAAGGACAAACGTATTACCACCTACAAGGATGTCTATTGGGCGGCATGCAGAGCATATACGGATCGGGAGTTTAACAAGTACATGAACATGCTACGATACAGTGCCAAGGAAGCATCCAAAGTCTTTGACGATGCTGGACCGGAGAGGTGGTCTGCGGCCCATTTTCCTGGACAACGGTATGACATTCTGACCTCGAATAGTGCAGAGTCTGTGAATGCACTCTCCCGTTTTGCGCGTAGATGTCCGATTGTTAATCTTATGGACTACTTTCGGGCCTTTCAACAAGAGTGGTACCAAATTCGACGCCTAAAAGGAGTTGAGATGCAAAATGTACTCACACCAACGGCGGAGAATATCGTTCAGTACAGGGCACGTCGTGCGGCGACATGGCCGGTAAGAGCAATCGGGTATGGGAAGTACAAGGTGCATGATGACTATATTCACGCGATTGTGAATATGGAAGACCACCTTTGTTCGTGTCGCGAATGGGATAAATCTGGGTTACCGTGCGGCCATGCCATCGCTGCAGCAAGATATATGAGTCGTACAGATTGCAGCGACTTGGCTGTACCTTTCTTCACGTCCGAATATTACCGGAAAACATACGTGGAGGTAATAAACCCAGCTGGACCCCCTGCAGCAAGGCTGTATCCACCCGACCCGCTTCCACCATGATATCCACCTTTAATGGATAAGAACAGGGTCGGGAGACCGAGAAAGAACGACCGACGTCCATCACGTGGTGAAAGTTCGATACAACGAAGATGTACTCGGTGCCAATGCGTAGGACACACCCGTGGAGAGTGTCCAAATCCCGCCCCTTCAACCGTGCCAAGGAGACATTCTGTCAGTCACAACCCGGGCCCGTCACAGCTTGAACCATATGGAACAAACCCATATGATATTGTTGATCTAAACACTGATTTGTAAATGATATATATACACACATACATATGCTTCTAAATGAACATTGATAACACATCTAGTTTGTAAATGATATATATATTCGTATTATATATTTACACACATAAAGAAGAAAGGTTGATTGTTATCTTCAATTTTTCTTAGTATTTTCTTGACCTTGTTCTTGCATCCATGGCAGTGAATGTTAACTCTGAGTACACATTTTCTTGACCTTGTTCTTGATCTAAACACTGATTTGTAAATGATATATATACACACATACATATGATAAATGAACATTGATAACACAGCTAGTTTGTAAATGATAAATATATTCATATTAGATATATACACACATACATATGCTTTTAAATAAACATTGATAACACAGCTAGTTTGTATTCCATCCAACATGCTCTTCATCTTCAATCTTTCTGACCCTTCTTCAACGGCTTCTGCTTTTGCAACCACGTATGGCCATTGTGTACCACAACCACACTTTAGCAAATGAGTTGAGGGTTGTCATATATTCTACAAGAGGAGTAGGCCCACGAATGAGGTAACCTCTGACTTGACCTTGCATGATGTATCCAACCTAACCGTGGTTCAGCGGCTTAAAAACTACTTTTCATAGAAATTAACAACAACAAAAAATACAAAACAACAACACAGTAAAAAAAATACAAACAACAACACAGTAAAAAAAATACAAAAAAAATACAACCACCACCTACTTAAAAATTGATTTAGTTTCATCAATCCAAGTTTGTTTCTCGTTTATCTTCGCTTGAATAATTGCGAAGTCTTGCATAATATGGTGAATTGCTTCTTGTTCTCGACGAACACGAGCCTCCCGAGCTTTTATATCCCCTTTCATCCTTTTGATCTCCCTGTCTTCCTCTTCGATCTTTCTCCAATGGACTGCCTTCCTGTCCATCATTTTTTTCCACTCTTCTGTTAGTTCATCTATCTCATTTTCCTTTTTTGCTATGGCGACCTCGATTTTAGGTGGCATTTTTTCAGGAGTAGACTTAGGGTTTGATGACGATGCCATTTGTGGATGAAATGAGAGAAGAGAAATCAAGAGAGAAAGCAATTCAAAGAAAGAAAGCAAGAGAGAAATCAAGAAAGAAAGCAAGAACAAGTGTGAATTGTGAATTGCATATTACTGATATTTATGGATGAAATCTCAAAAGTGCAAATGAATTTCAACCACAAATCCGTCTTCAAAGTACAATAATTGTGAAAAAAACAGTAAAAGCATGCAAGATTCGTCTAAGTACAGGGGCTGAAAGTGTAAATTTTCAGGGACCAAAAGTGTAAATTTCTGGCCATCGCAGGCTGCGATCGCGGGCAGGGACCAAAAGTGCACCGCGGCCAAAGTTGAGGGGCTTCGCGGGGCAACTGGGGCCAAAATACGTGCCACGTCAGCGTATCCCGCGATCGTGGGACCCCATCGCGGGTATTTTAGGTATTTTTGCAAAATTGAAATTTTTTTGGTTATTTTGGTAACAGTTGGTCAAACTTAGGGTATTTTAATTAATTTCCCCTTATTTATTATGCATACAAATAAATATAAGTCAAATTATGTGATACCTTAATAATCTATAAATTCTATATATAAATCTTTATATTATATCCATGTAAAAAGGTATCTTAATTTAATAAACCATAAGGCCGTGCATACCGCCATCGGGTACCACGACCGGGTTCGAGAGGCGGGTTTATCGGGTAGGCGGGTAGGACGGTGCGGGGTAATCGGGTAGGGGGTAGGTAGGGGGTATCGGGTAGGGTTGGGTTCGAGAACCCGTTCAAACCCGTTGAAAAATTATTTTTTTTTATTTAATTTTTTATTATTTTTCAATATTACCGTTGGTAAACGGCTCTTTTTTATATTAATTTTTTTTACAAATTATACACACTATATATATTAACCTCTACCACCTTCATATTTTCACACCAAATTCAATATTTTCTTCCATTTCTCTCAAATTCAATACTTTCTTCCACCAAATTCAATACTTTCTTCCATCATGAATTCAAACACCACACTTACATCCTGTCGTAGCCGATCGAGGATTTCGGATACATCGCAACAAGACCCGGACCTTGGCTTCCAAGCATTTGCTCAACAAGGTTATATCCCGCAACAATTTCAGCAACACCCGTATATTCCTCATCAATTTACATATCATGGTTTGCTCCAACAAGGTTTTACTCCCGCCAATCACCAACTTCCTCAACCCGCGGCTTTCAACGCCGCAATCGATCTCGAAGAGAAGTTTGTTCCTGAAACCCAAGAACCGCAAACACCACAATCGATCTCGACACAACTATCAAACCCGACATCAACACAAAAAAGGAAAAAAGAAAAAATTTGAAAATAGAGCCACCCGATAGGTGTGGAGTAAAGAGGAGGAAGTGGCGTTAGTGTCGGTGTGGGTTGACGTTTCGGAGGACCCCGTTGTCGGTAACGCACAAAGCGGTGGTAATATTTTTATTATTATTATTATTATTATTATTATTATACTTTAATTTATATAAATGTAGAGAGTTTTTGGAAGCGAATCAAGAAGGTGTTTTATAAATTTGTGGGTCGCCAAGATTATAGAACATTTCATCAACTGAACACCAAATTTAAAGACCTAAACAAGAAAATTATGTGTTTTGTCGGCATCTACAACAACTTGGTCAATAATAGATCAAGCGGAATGAGTGAAGCCGATATTTTACAAACGGCACACTTCCGGTACCGAGGGGATAATGGGGTTCCTTTCACCCATGAACAAGCTTGGGAGGTCCTCAAAAAATCTCCAAAATGGAATCCGGTTCCAACGATGTCGACAAATACATCCTGGGGTTCAAAACGTACCAAAACTTCCGATGATGACGATGAAGATGTTCGGGTCGACGAGATAGAGCAACTTCAACGACCCATCGGGAGAAACAAGGCAAAAAAAGCATCAACGAGTAATACGACTGGGTCGAATCCGGACGAAACCGTTACTCAGTTGTTGACTCACATAAGCTCGTTCAACGAGCAGATTGACACTACAATGGATTACAAACTGAAAAAACTTGAACTCGAAGAAAAACATTTTCAACTCGAAGAAAGACAGTTGCAACTCGAGTTAGAAAAACGATTTGATAAAGACTTCGAGTTTTTCATAGCCCCGCATGATCACCTTACGGGAGATATTTTGAGGGCTACTTTAGCGAAGAAAGAAAGAATTAGAAAATTACATAATTTTTAATATTAGTTTTTAGTGTTTTTTATTTTGTAATTTTTAATTTTTTAATAAATGATATGAATTTTTATTTTTATTACTTATCTTATTTTTATTTATTAAAAAATATATGAATATTTTTATTTTGTTAAATAATTAAATGTATAAATAAAAGAATCAAAAAAACTGATGTGGCATTCGGGTTCAGTGAGTTCGTGGGTTGGCGATACTCCACTTTAAGATAGGTAGGGTAGGAAAGAGAAAAGCTGATGTGACGCTGAGGTGGCATCTGGATTCAGTGGATTCGTAGATAGGCGGTACTCATGGTCTAAGTAACATAGATAAAAGAAAGAAATAGTAAAATATTCAAATAAACTCATTCAAAAATGATTATCGATCCATAATTATAGATCTACATATCAAATAAGTTAATATAAGTATAATGATAAATATGAATTTTGAAAAACAACAAATCTTTACAATATATATATATATATATCCGTTATCATAAAGAAAAAAATAAATTTATTGGAGAACTTTAGAAAGAAATATATATTATTTTCTTTGCATAAATAGATGCAAATAAAATATCACAAGTTATTGCAATTTGGTTTTCTTTTTCCTTTTTTTTTATATTTTTCAAATAAATTTACATTAGTGAAATTAAAATTGTGCGTTTTGTCTTTTAAATTTTAAATAACGACAATAGATAATTTAAATAAATGTATATATTATTAATATAATTATTAAATATGTATAATAAAGAAATTAAAATTCATAATATTCATGTCTATAAAACCCGTAATGCATGTAAAATTTTGTTTGTGTATGATAATACAAAGGAAAAATATTAATGTATATACTGTTAAACAATTATCAAAACGTTTTGCTAAAAGAAAAACATAAAGGTATCACTATCACATACCATGCAAGTTTTATAAACACAAATAATAAGTCAATTAGGATTTCTTGAAAGAGAAAAAAAAATCGTATTTTGCATATAAAGCATAGTAGAATAATGTTTATGGTTTAAACATTAAAAAAATCAACATGTTTTAACGAAATAATCATATTTGTTCATATCATAATGCATCATATGGTGATGTTTTAAAACAAAAACATATAAAAATTACCTGAAACATCGAAGTTTAGCTTGATTTCACGATCAAAGAAATCTCGATTAGAGAAGCGTCTAGCAACGAGCCGGCAAGAGTGGTTTGAGCTTACGTGCTGATAACGTGCTAAAGGAAAACGAAACATGACAAGAATATAATAGAGAGCACGAAAAAACTCTATTTCTCATTAATCATAAGCCTATTAAATAGGGAGAAGTTTACAACGAAAATGAATTATTAATTACGGTAAATTCTAATACTAGAAAAATATTCTTTCAATCACTTCCTTTTGATGATGACACATATTCTTCAACAGTATTGTAATTAAATAACAAATTAAAAGTTGGTTAACTAAAATTTATAAAAATACGTCATTCAATCGTGAAATTGACATTTATTAAGATATTATATAAAAAAATTAAGTTTTGTAAACGGGAAAAAATCTATGATTCTCCGGTGGGGATCCCCGTTCCCCGATGGGGATGGAAATAGAGAAGGAATTTTGTTCCCTGACGGCTGACGGGGATGGGGATGGACTGATGGAGAGTGGGGAGCGTGGATGGGGCTTGCGATTCCCGATATCCCCGGCGCCATCTTTAAACAAGCATCAAAATTGAACAAGACGCCCATGATGAAACTTTTCTGGACCCTCTATTTTTCTTGAAGAATATGATTTTGGGCTTCTCTGGATTGGGCTGCGATCTGGGCTCTCATCAACAATTCTCTCTTTTTTTTTCTTTTTTTCCTTTGCTTGTGACATGGGCGGATGGGCATTAAAGCATCTCCGACAGTTATGCTAAAGTTTTTCTAAAATAGAGTAAAAAGATTCAAAATCTAAAAAAATTACATCCAACTCCAACAGTTATACTATTTTAGCAAATATAATATTAATTATCTTATTAAAATATTCAATTTTTTTAATTATATTATTAAAATATTCAATATATATAAAGTTGAGAGAAGGAAAGTGTGCTTTTTAGGGTAATGATTAGTTTTGGTAGAAAACCATCTATTTAGTGATTTTTCAAAATTTAGAGATTTTTACAATCTCTCTCATCTTTTCTCTATTTTAGCATAGAGGATAACATAGCTGTTGGAGCAACAAAAATGCTAAAATCTCATATTTTTTTTCTAATTTAGCATATATGTTGGAGATGCTTTTAGTAAAAAATCCATGTATATATATATATAGGGAGCTTCAAATGTAAACATTTTTTTATGTAAACCTTGTAAACCAATCTAGGCCATCCGATTTTTTGATCAACGGTTGAGGGATTTTTGAATTTAAAAAATAGGAAAAGGGTATTTTGGGAATAGTTTTTAGGTAGTTAATTTGGGAATCTAATTAATTGATTTGAATTAATCTAATTATGGTTATTATCTCAATCTCTCTCTCTCTCCTTCTCTCTCTTTCTCACAAATCCGGCCATCTCTCCCTCTCCCTCTCTCTCACGAATTTCGGCCACCCCCTCTCTCCCTCTACCTCTCTCTCACGAATTCCGGCCACCATGTGGGCACTACCAGACGCCACCATCATCCACTGTCGCCGCCTTCACCCTTTCCGCTTCTCCCTTTCTCGTTTAAACCAAACGCCGCCTCCAAGTGTCATCTTCCATCACTACCGGTCGCCGGCGCTCTCATCTCTCATCTCTTTACCACCAGCGCCGATCATCTTCTCCATGAATCCTCCTCTCTTTACCACTTTCTGCCGCCGACAACCATAACAGGTTTGGCCGCCAGTAACCGCCGCTGCTCACCATTCCCTCTCATTCGTTGACCATCGTAACAGAAAACGACCACTGCTGCTCCTCTCGACTTGTTCTCTACAGCAACATATTTCTTCTTTGTTCTAGTCGATCTGTATTTTCATAGGAGACGTTTCATATGGGTTTCATATTGTTTTTTTCTCCTACGAAACGTCTCCTATGAACCGTGAAACAATTATGAAACTCGCCGGTTTCATATTGTTTCCTCCTATAAAACGTCTTCTATGAATCGTGAAAATTGTTTTCTCCTATGTTTCATATTGTTTTTCCTCCTATGAAATGTGAAAATTTCGAAAAAAACGGTTTATGAAACAAAAAAAACTCGAACTCATGAAAAAATTGTTTATGAAAAAACTGTTATGAAACTCGAAAAAATTATGAAACTCGCCGGTTTCATACTGTTTTTCTCCTATGAAATGTGAAAATTTCGAAAAAAAACGGTTTATGAAACTTACAAACTCGAACTTATGAAAAAATTGTTTATGAAAAAAACTGTTATGAAACTCGAAAAAATTATGAAACTCGCCGGAATTTTGGTGAAGGTCGCCGGAGTGGGAGCAAGTCGCCGGATTAGAGATAGCCGGAGTAGGAGGAGGTCGCCGGAGAGAGAGAGAGAGAGAGATAATTGAGAAAATTAAGGAAGTTTGTTAGTTGCTAAAATTATGGATATTTCTAAAATTATGAATTTGAAGAAAAAGACCCAAATATCCTTGGTTTCATTGTTTACATAAAAAAGAATGTTTACATTTGAAGGAGCCTATATATATATATATATATATGGGCTTAATCAAATAAGAACTATTTTGTTTGTGGTAACTGTAAGAACCAATTTCAACCACTCATTTAAGAAATTTAATTTTATTATTAATTAAATACTAAAGGGTAATTTAGTCATTTAAATGCTTTTTGACAACTCATGAATCTCTCTCATATTTGTTTCCAAATCTCACGCTGAACATATCAATCAACCCTAGTTGCTCTCTTTTCTTCTCCCTCACTCTCACCTTCGCCGGCAGCCACCACTTCCACCACAGCCATCGCCGGCAGCTGAAAATGGCAGAGAGAGAGACGAAGAGAGAGAGAGAGAGAGACGACGGGGGAGAGAGAGACGACGGAGATGGACGGAGATGGCGGCGGTGGCGGTGGCGTCGGCGGCTGTAGAGAGAGAGTCTGAAAAGGGCAGAGAGAGAGACGAAGAGAGAGAGAGACGTCGGGGGAGAGAGAGACGACGAGAGGAAGAGAGAGACGACGGAGATGGTGACGGTGGCGTCGTCGTCGGCGGCGGTGGCGTCGGCGGCGGTGGACGGAGATGGTGACGGAGGAGCGCCGGCAGTCGGCTGCACCGAACAGATCCGATTTCAGATCTGATTTCTTCACTCTCACAGTTCTGATGTTTATTGGGGGTATCACAGTGGGTATCTCATTTGTTCTTGTATGTTTATTGTGGGTATCACATTTGTTCTTGTATGATTATTGGGGTATCACATTTGTTCTTGTATGTTTATTGGTGGTATCACATTTGTTCTTGTATGTTTATTGGGGGTATCGTCGGAGATCGGAGATCGGAGATAGGAGATCGGAGAGAGGAGAGAGGAGAGAAGATATTTTTAAAATACCCAAAATGCCCTTTAATTGAAAATTTAAATTAAATTACCAAAATTATTAATTTCCTAATTTATCGATTGATTTGTGGCTGAAATTGGTTCTTACAGTTACTACAAAATAACCAGTTCTTCCATGAATGGCCCCCCTATATATATATATATATATATATTTGTGTGTGTGTGTGTGTGTTCTTTGCTTCCTTGCTGGTTAACGGCTGCTGCCATGAAAAACAAGACCCAAAATTAAAACTTTATAATTTTCTTTTTGTTTACTCAACTTGAGTGGTCTTAAATAATCAAATACTAACTCTAAGTTAATAACTATATTTTATGCATCCGGTTAATATTAATTATTAAGTAATTTGATATCAAAATGTATAAAATATACCACTTATCAAACTTTATTAATACCAATGAAATCGACGGTTTGCAAAATTAGAGTAGTTTACATTTGATCTCTCTTTATATATAATATCCAATTGAAATTATAATAATTAACATATTATATTACGTATTTCCGTATGTGATTGTTGATTAACGTATCATTTAGTATAGATTATGAAATGTTAAAGTTGACTAAGTTTACAACATTTACTTTTTTTATCATTTCACATTTTCAACTATTTTATCAGCTAGTTTTTTCAAATGTAGTTTAATCAGCTAATTTGTCAAACATAGCCTAAAGAACATGTCTTTAACTGACAAGTATTAACCCATTGGCCTGCAAATACCTAATTTTGATGCAAGTAATTGGAATGATTTGTACTATCCAAATTCTAATTCAATATATTAGAAAAACCAGAATTTTCTAACACGTATACAATTATTTTTTCTAGACGAATATAAAGACTTGAATCCCAATCAAGTACTTCATTTCAAGAAGCTTCATGATCCCGGTCTTTTAATTTTCACTACATGAAATTGTGGTTTGTAAAATCTTGTGAAAGAAAATGAAAACCGACAAATGAAAGGTCTACTCGGCAAATTCAAGACTTTTAACAATCTTTATTCTTGTCTTGGAAGTTACAGTTGCAAGCATCTTTTTAGAATAATAATAATATGTGGTGCGTTATGGACAGTTCATGGGTTCCTAATCAATTTTGGGTTTTTAATAGAACTTCCCCCTCTCTATAACAAGTTAACAACTGTGATTTACGTATATGCAAGAACACTTGTAAGTTTATCCTTATGTTTTAAGTCAGTTTTAGAAAGACTAGAGAAACAGTAAAATATTAAATAAATATTTACCCCCTTGAAGAATATTTTTGAAGACATGCAGGAGTAAAATGGAAAAAAAATGCAAATCACTTGATGAACGGACAAAGCTGATGATTGTGAACGTGATCTTCACTGTTTCCGATATATCATATCATTATCACAACAAAATCACATTATAAGAAGTTTCCATTTATCAAAATACTATCATATCAAAATCACATCAATGTCAACTAAGGAGACATCGACATAAGAAGTCTTTAATAATTTCAACAAGCTTTTAAGGGATAAACACAAATCTAATTTAACTATAAGTTATTGATAAATAATCATTTATTTGTATTAATTCTAGCTTTTATACTGGTTACTTAATTTGAAGGTCTAAAAGCTTTTTCACATATTCATCAAACAACCTCCATTCAAACCATATCAATACCATCGTCGTCATGGGCCGGGCCCATAAATACTATTTTACCGGCCCATGCATAGAGTATTCACATTTCCAGAAACCCTTTATAATTATAGATTTTAGAGTAAATTACGAATTTCGTCCTTGTGGTTATAAGAAATTTTGGATTAGGTCCCTCAATAAAAATAATTACATATATAGTCATCATGGTTTCACTTTTGTTATGGATTAAGTCTTCATCCTAACTCTCCTATCCGTTGCTCGATTAAATCAAGGGCAATATGGTCCTTTTCATCTTTTTTCCTTTTAAAAAGTACATAACAGCTCATCATTTCCCTCCCCCAATAAAGTCTCGGTCACCCTTCCCTCCCGCTTTTATCTCCAACAACCCACATTCAATCCATCTTCTGCAGATGCCCTCCATCGCCACCAGATTCTTCAAGCTCTCTGATCCTATCACCATAATCATCAAAGTGAGTAAATAAGGGGGTGGGGGAGGCAGGCTCTAGAGTGGAGATGGTCGTTGTTCTTCAAATGATCATCTATCTTCACCTTATTTAGTAATTAATGGGGGGTTTTGTTGATTATATTGACTTTTATCTTTCCGAACACTGCTGGGTACTTGATAGAATGTTTCTTGCTGTTTACTACAATTTGGTTGTATATGTTCGTCGACTCATATAATCTATGTTCTTCAAATCAGAAAGTTTCTAAACAATGTGGTGTAAAGTATGAGAAACCATCGAGAACAAAATCTTACAAAAATACAATGACATGGAGTTGCACCACTCATTTTCCAATCTTTTTTTGGTTGCAAATTGCAGAAGTGAGAAAATAAAAAATAGCAAATTATTTAAAACATTAATTTTTAACAAGTTGCCGGAGATGGGTTTTCTTGACAGGGGGAGGGAGGCTTACCTTCACAGATGAAAAGGAAAGGGTAGGGAAAAGAGGTTTATATATAAATGAAGGGGAAGAGCGGTGGCTTAATTAACCGTAAAAGACAGACGGTGCCGGAGAAGATAAACGACACTGGAGAAGAACAATGACCATCGACATTTATTAAAAAAAAAACAATGACCATCGACGTAAATGTTTCTAGGAGATGTACGAGTTATATATATGGTGTTTATATAACAGATATAACATATATAATATTATATACTTTGTATTAATTAATATAAAATATATTATCTTAAAAATAAAAGGAAAATGACTAAGACGCCCTTGATTAACCATAAGCTAAGTTAACAAATGTAACGACCCAATTTCCATAAAATAACGTTAAACAATCTTACAACCAAAAACGGTCCCAACACAGATAATTTACATAAATTCTACTCTAAACTCGCAGCGGAAACACCTTCACAACCGAGATACTACAGGAAGCCCGACGGTAATCTACAAGTCTTCATTAGTCTCTAGCTCTTCTACCACGACACGACCTTCCATCATCATCAGATGAAACTCCATACAC
Organism: Saussurea involucrata; assembly: GCA_033807775.1. Classification (NCBI taxonomy): domain Eukaryota; kingdom Viridiplantae; phylum Streptophyta; class Magnoliopsida; order Asterales; family Asteraceae; genus Saussurea; species Saussurea involucrata. Next base: position 177,040,466 of record CM066322.1, read on the forward strand.
GACTAACACCTGAAAATGGTTTTAGTTTTTGAAAAGCGAGGGTTAAACCATGAGGTCTAGTGAATTCCCTCTTTAAAACAGTTCCACACAAACAGTAGTATAAAACATTCAACCGTTATAACAATAAACGGAAATTCCAATTCAAAAGCTCGACTCCACATAAGGGTATTGCACAGTGGTCTCAACTTTCATCACTTTAATAAGTCAGGTACGGGATTCACCTTACAAAGCCAGGCACGACATTCGGGCATCAATAATAGTTCCCCACTGTGCAACCCGACTCCACACATAGCAACAACATCCCAACAGCATGCAATCAACAATTACGTAGAAATGAACGCATAAACAACTCGCATGCTTTAATAAACGTTTTCACATCACGTAATATAAAACCTTTCAAATAGTTTAATCAGGTCAACATGCTCGTAACCATAATCAGTTATGAAAACCTTTCGTAAAACATTTCATTCACACAAAGAAGGTAAGGGAACTCACCTTAGCCTTAGCACCTCGACACACGCTCCGGGATGCACTTTAGCTCAAACCGAACACCTGAATTGGCGCCACAAAAATGGTGTTAAACCATCTAATTACATCCCAAAACATTCCCAATAATCCCTAAGACCAAACCCCCAATCGACGCCTCGATCCTAGACCCGAACGAACGGCGAAACGGAAACAAGGTTTGGGGGACAGAGCTTGGCGCCCCTGGTTGCGCGTCTCGCGCAGCCAGGCGCGCAGAGCACTGGTCTGCCCCCTTCTCGAGACTTCTTCCAAAAATCAAGGGTTTCTCATCCCCAAACTTTTCCAAACCAGTTCTAAGTCTCCCAAATCGATATTTTAGCTACCATAAACATTAAGAATCAATAACCAACACTTTAAACAACATAAAACCCACCAATTTCATCCAATGATTCATCCCTTAAACCCCAAAATCATATTCTTGACAAAACTCAACTCTACCATTGAAATGATGGATGATTCTCAAAGAAAAGTTTATAAACCAATAGAAAACTCAACAATCATCCCATTTCCATTAAAACAACCTTAAGAATTCTTAAAGATTTACTTAAGAGATTCCCAAACACAACTCTCACCAAAAATCAAGCAAGAAGATGAATAATGGAGAAGAAACCATACCTAGAAGATGAAGTCTTCAAAGTTCTTGATGCCATTCTTCTTCCTTACCCTCTATTAGGGTTTTTGCTCTCAAATCCTCCTCTCCCTTTGCTCCAGCCGACCAACACATTGAATGAGAGGAAATTAGGGGTTTTGCCCCTTTTCACACATATAAACTTTTCAGATTTAAGCCACCAAGCCCACAAAGTTGTATACTTCACACTTTAGCCCCAAAATATAATTTATTCTAACATTTGCAAAAAGAAGCAAATATGGGGTGTTACAACAAAATTAGAGAAAGGGACCCAATTCGAAACAAAAGTGAAACCACAATGACTATGGTTGTAATTAATTCGTTTGAAGGACCCAATCCAAAATTTTCAATAACCACAGGGACCAAATCTATAATTTACTCTAGATTTTAACTTTTTCACTTAATTCATGCTCTATTAAAAAAAACCTTCAATTTTTACTTCAAAAAAAAACCCTACAATTTTAGATCTTATAATTAGCTTTTAAGGCTTTGAAAACATTCATAATTTTTGAAATTTCTTCCGATTCATGAAATTTAAAGATCATATCAAAAGATCTTAACAACATATAATATTTTTGTTAAAAGTTATTTAGAGTTAATTATTTTTCTCATCCATTTGAGTTATTAAAAACTCTCATTTTTGTTTTTGTGTTGCAAATTTACAGTTTTAACCTCAGTTATTTGCGTTTATAGTTATTACCGTAAATGAGTCTAAGGTGCTGTTCGGTTCGTTTGCTGTTAAGACCTGAATGGATATGGCTGTCTGAGTGGATTTGGTTATCTGAATGCTAACATATCCGTGTTCGATTTTTGTGCTGAATAAACAGTCAGAATGTCAGAAATGATCATTTTGCCACCGGTCTTTATTTATGTCAATAAATCGGATCATATTGAATTCTCATATCAGAAAATCCAAAAAACAATGGTGAAATCCATAAAAATATTCATATCAATGGAGAAAATTCATATACAAAGATCATATTGTTTTATATCAAATCAGATCTTGAACTTGATGGGTCTTTTCCACCATTGTTGCTGATTAAGAACCATTGTTGCTGATGAAGAACTTGATGGGTCTGTTCAAATCCACCATTGTTGCTGATGAAGAACTTAATGGCTTGAAGAAGATGAGACTCATCAAGTTCAAGATCTGATTTGAACACCTGTGTGGTGAGGTCGACGGTGGTGAGGTTGCCGGTGGTGAGGTCTCTATGGTGAGGATGCGATGGTAGGCTGAAATAGAGGTAGGGTTTATTTTTTCTAATTAATGGGTAGTTGGGAGAGGGGTAATGAAAGAAAAAGGGGAGCTGAGTCTAGAGGACTCTATTTTATCAGCTGATTCGGTCAGCTTCTTTTTTTCCCATTAAGCCGCTACCGAACGGGTAGATATGGCTGTGCGAATCAGCCATATCTCCCAGACAGCCCATTAAGCCGCTACCGAACATGCCCTAACTCTATCAATTGTTTATCGTTAAATATGAAAAATTAAACCACAAGGGCTGTGTCGTACTGATTAAGACTCTGGGAGATGTGGCGGAATATCCCATCTGCCCAGGGTTTGAATCCAGGCGTACCCGCGTACACAACTTGTGGCCACTGAGGTTTAATCAAGGTTGATGTCTTACACTCATAATTTGCCTAGGGTTCGAATCCAGGCGTACACAACTTGTGGCCACTGAGGTTTAATCAGGGCTGATGTCTTACGGAACTTGAAAAATTACGTTTGTAGAACATTATATCATGTTGCTAAATTGAATTTTTAAAAATTGCATGTTATCAAGCTAAATAGAGCTTCCATGGCTAGATTGTTGTTTTTGTTGATGTCATATTACATATGATATTTTTTTGCAAAAGGAAGCTTGATAGATTTTCTATATCATGCACCTGTTGTTCCATGAAGATTGCAACACTTTTGCTTTTGGGATGTTCCATAAAAGCTGCATCATTTTCTTCTATGTAAAGTTTGCATTTGAAATTTTCATCATTGCAAATAAACATTTTGGGTCACAAAATTCATGTAGTCTGTCTACAGTGATGTGTAGTTTACACATTTGACAAACTGTTAAATTTTTTTCTTAAATTATATGGCAAGTCAACCATTGCAATGTTGGTGTGATGGATGAAGTATAATTCTAATTTGTGCAATATGATGATGCATTTTCACTTGTTTTTGTTCACTCTGATCACTTATCGTTACATTTTGGACCAAACTACTAATTGCATCTGTTATCTTTGACAGGCATCGAGTATTCCAAATGACATCGGTTCTCATAATCTTGATGGCAACAACAACATTTCTCTGCAACAGTAAACTTTTAAAGAGACAACTGCAAATAAGAACAATTCAGACATCCAGCCCAGTGGTAGTGCCCAAAACAAAACGGATAACGCAACTTTAAACACAATCAATCTGTAAGTATATATGCATATTAACATTCAAAGAGCGATCATGTTGCAAGATAATGAAATATAATGGTTGTATTCAATTCAGGATTTAATCTGTGTTTTGGTAGTTTCTCGTTTTTGGTATTTCAAATTATTGACTTGTGCTAAACTTACGCAGTCAATCAATGGAAGTAGTACCAAGAGATCTCACATTTAAGAAACTAATCTGATTGTTCTTTCATCAAGAACAGTCGTTGTTGCATTCGTGAAGTTATGCGATGAGTAATGTTCATCAGGTTTGTTTCTTTTTGCAAGAAGCTTTTCCATGGATAGATAATATATAGTATGTGTAAAGCTTTTCTGTCAAGGCTTCCTTAAGTTTGTAATGTGCATATTTGCCTTGCAGTTATGTGGACAACCTTATATACACACACACACACACACACACATATATATATATATATATATATATAATTTTCGTTCCGGTTCTGCTTTCATTTGTTTCATCATGTGAATAACAGTTATGAATATATGCTGCTTTTTAATTTGCAAGCCTGCTTGTATCTGTAACCATCCACAGTCCCCCCAGGATGTTACCGTCCTTAGGCCGACCACTGAGCTAGACATGATTTGTCAAAAGGATTTTGGAATGGCGACCGTGTAAATGGTGGCTTCAAGGACATTTAACTGGTCAGTTTGTTTTCAAGTTCTTATTTGATTTCGTTTAGATTTCTCACCATTCAAAGGCTTGGAACATACTTTCGTACACCGTTAAAAACAGCTTAAAGACAGATTAAAAACAAGAATCAATAATGGCCAAAACCCGGTTTTACCCATTCTTGATTCTTGTTTGTTGATTCCTGAAACCCGGTTAAAAACAAGAATCAAGAACGGTTCTTGATTCTTAAGACTTATTAACCAGTTTTTACCCATTGTGGATTCTTGTTTTTAATCGTTTTTACCCATTGTGGATTCTTGTTTTTAATCGTTTTTACCCATTCTTGATTCTTGTTTTTAACCGGGTTTTACCCATTTTTTTTATTCTTGATTCTTGAAACTATTGGTGCAGATCTTTGCAAGGCGTACGAATCATACATGTTGCAGTGGGGACAGACCGAACAATGTTGATTAGCGATTGTGGGCAGGTTTACGTCTTTGGAAAGGACTCATTTGGCGAACCCGGGTATGGAGTTCAAGGAAGTAAACAAGTGAACACTCATTAGTTAGTTGAGGCTTTAAAAGACAAGCTCTTTTATCAAGAGAAAGAGTGTAGACATTCTTTTGGGGAAATGAAACCAAACTCGGTCACCAGACCGACCCAACCGATCTTGAATCCCATCCGTTGTTGGGTGCACCTGAGAACATTCCCGTGGTACAAATAGCGGCTAGATAATGTAAATGTGTTTATCCATATTCACTTCCAATTTGCAAAGTTGCTACATCCTCTCTATTTCTAAACTATAGGATCACTTTCATGGTTTATAGTGCATATAAAGTGATTTTATCCCCTTGACTTAAGAATGTTATATATATATATATATATATATATATATATATATATTTGGAAGGGTATCCTAGGCTTTGCCTAGACTAATATCTGGCACTGATTGACTGCTTACATGCAGCCCTGAAATAATTCCTCAGTGGCCACAAGTTGCCAACGTCTGGATTCGAACCCGGGGTAGATGGGGTTTTTGAGTCACATCCCCCAAGGCCTTAACCAGTACGCCACAAGCCTTGTGGTTATGTTATATACTTATATCATTCTAATATCTCATATTGTCATACTTTTGGGGCATACAAAATATATTTAATAAAACTTATAATTCATAAAAATTACAACCAACGTAAATTGTCTTGCTCTGTCAATTCAAATGGATACATGAGCATACAAAAATAACTTCATATTCTTTTCCTCTCTGAATTAAATGCATACGAGAACATACAAAATAACTTTAGATTCCGTTGCTCTCTCGGTCAAAAGCACCTAAAAACACAGAAAAATAAAACAAAATGGGATTGATGGTTCAAGTTCTCGGATTTGAAGCTACATGTTCCGCGCCGCATCGCGCACGAGTACGTAACTAGTTAATTATAAAACTTAAAACTCTAACTTTGAAAATATAAAAAGTAAATATAACAATTTTCAGCAAACAACAGGGACAAAAAAAAGTGATTTAATCCATTAATTAAAATGATTTATAAGTAGAATTAATAAAAGGATGATAATACATTAATAATATTTAAAGAAAAAATTAAAGAAAATGTTGATATGGACATGGGTGTCCTTAAAAAGGGGCACTTTTGGATCTACGAAGCATGGGCCTTTTGGGAAACTGAGCAGTAGAGGCTGAAGTTGAACATGACTGCAAAAACAAAATAATAAAAACTATATGTTAATTAAAAAGCATTTTTTGGATAATAATAATAATAATAAAATATAAAATAAATTATATAAAAAAGACAAGCCACTTGTCGGTACATTAAAGGTAACCTTTGTGAGTGCCTTAAACAAGGAATTGTTTTTCCATTTTAAAAGGAACCCCACCCCATAAATATATATTCTATTTTATAAAAAATCAATCTAATAAATATACCCCACTACAACAAAATTTAGTTTTAAGATATTTTTATAAGACATTTAATATATATATATATATATATATATATAAGGGTTAAATCAAATGAGAACCACAAATATGTTATAAACCGTGAGAACCGATATAAAAAATATTTTTTACATGATATTTTTTCATCAAATGCTAGGATTTATTATATTTTACTTCAAATATATGTGTTTCATAATATGATAGTTTCACATGGATTTGTTTCACCATGTGAATACTTTTTACGAGTATTTTTCATTTCACTAGGTGAAACAAAATTCGTTTTTCACATGTAAACTTTTCATAAGGTGAACACGAACATATGTGTAACAATATCTTAAATCATAGGTTTTGATGAAAAAAATCATGTAAACAAAAAATTTTACATTAGTTCTCACGGGTTTGTAACATATTTGTGGTTCTCATTTGATTATCGTCCTATATATATATATATTATATATCATGAGACTTGTGATCATGTGAGACCAAACTATTTCTATGAGACCCGTGAGATCACAAAAATAACACTAAACTTTCACAGTAAAAGATTGTGAAGGTAAACCTTCACAGTGTTTTTGTTGTGAAGGTTTGTTGTTTTTCATATCTTCACAATGAATTGATGTGAAGGTTTAGTGTTATTATGTGGTCTCATGGTCTCACGAAAACATGTTGATCTACCGTGAATCCAACCCTATATCATGTAATTTAATTTAATAACAGTTTTATCCATTAGATTTAGAAAAAAGTAAAGTTGTTAGCTTATGCAACTTTATTTTTAACCACTTTTATTAGAATATTTTTATAATTTAAACCATTTTATTAAACTTGATTTTAGTTTCTACGGAAACCTATTATTATAGTTTATGATATCCTTATAACAAATATGTATTTTTAAGTTTTTACAAGTACATTGATAAAAAAGTTAAAAGTATGAAGTTTTGTAATTTTTATACAAAAAGTTAATAAACAAATTTTTTGCATATATTAATAAAAATATTTGATTATATAATAGATCTTTAAAATAACATAATGAAAAATAATGCAATTGATATGATTAAAAAAGTTATGTAAATAAAACCAAAAAATCATAAATGTATTTAATTAATAACTCACTACAACAATATTGGGTTTACCAATTTTTAAGCGTCCTCTTAGATTGCTTTATAAAATATAATTTACAGTACCAAACATCTTATCTAAAAGCGTGTAATAAGTTTAAAAGACGTGTTGTCTTAACAAGTTTTTTAGGACATTTTTTAACACAAAACGTCACATTAGCTATTTTATAGGACAATGTTGAGAAAGTGTCCTATACAGGTATAGTTTCATAGGAAGCGTGTTTTTATAAGACATTTTTTTAAATATTATCTTATAAATTAGCTAATACAACGTTTTTTTCACAAAAATGTTCTAAAAACTTATTACAACATCCAAAAATATCATATAAGCTTATTACAACGCCTTTAGATAGAATATTTTATCTTTTGTTCCTATAAATTAAATATTATAAAGCGATATATTAAAACACTTAGAATTTTTTGGCGTCTTATAAATTCAATTATGTTGTACCGAATACATAAAATATAAGGGCATCCACAATGGCCAAGTCATTGCAATGACTTGGTGAATTATTTTATTAATAAAAAAAAGGTGGGATCCACCAATGACTTGAAACCAATTTCATTTCCCTCTCACAAGACTTCCTCAAATGACTTGGTCTGCACCAAGTCATTAGCTCCAAGCTTTTAGTTTTATTAATAAAAAAATGGTGGGACCCACACATCAAAGACTTGATCAAGTCTTTAAGGGGAACCATTGGAGATGCTCTAATTAAATACCAAAAAATATGAAAGAGTACCTCTTTTTGCAGCCTTCTGAGTTTGGCATTCTCTTTTGTTAATCTTAACACTTCGTACTCCAACTCGTCGGCACGAGCCTATAACATATTTTAAGACCATTAACTGTAATATCCCACATTGGTTGGGGAGGGAAACAAATGTTGTCTTGTAAGGTACTTGATACCTCCTCTATTAGACGCGTTTTAAAACCGTGAGTCCAGGTGTGTGAACAAAACGGACAATATCTGGTATGCTTGGGCTGGGTTGTTACAAATGGTATCAGGGCCGGGAACCGGACAGGTGTGCCAGCGAGGACGCTGGGTTCCCAAGGGGGGTGGATTGTAAGATCCCACATTGGTTGGGGAGGGGAACAAAGGTTGTCTTACAAGGGACTTGATACCTCCTCTATTAGACGCGTTTTAAAACCGTGAGTCCAGGTGTGTGAACAAAGCGGACAATATCTGGTACGGTTGGCCTGGGTTGTTACATTAACCCACCACCTTGCTATGACATCGAATAAATAAAGTTATTTTAATATATATATATATATAGAGAGAGAGAGAGAGGTGTTTCGTAAAATGCAAACCTTGCATTTGTTGTAAACGTTACAAACAACAATGTGCATATACATATGCATATGTGCAAGAATATACATATAATGGATATACATTCATATAATGCATACATGCATCTCAGATTATACATATGTACACATTGGTTTGTAAGAGGTGCAACAAATACATGGTTTGTATTTGATATGTATCTTATATATATATTATACAAAGAGGTAGTTTCATTTACAAATTCAATTATTAATATACGTTATATAGATCAATCTCAATCGTTCAATGAATATTTTGGTTGTTTTCTGATATAAAACGTTGATCATAGTAAATAAACTATGGTTTTCAAATATAAGGTTTATATAGTTTGTAACATTACACATGGTTTGAAACTTCTTTTATAGAGTTGGTTTAGGTAAAATAATAGTTATCACAAGAAAGAGTAAGAAGAGATTACCACCTTTGAATCGACCAGGACCGTCCCTCTGAGAGGGCGGGCCGGGCGCACGCCCAGGGCCCAAAGAAAATAGGGGCCCAAAAATTATAAATATATATTATATAGTAGTTGTTAAAAAAATTGTAAATGAAAATGATAAAAAAATTAGTATATAATAAGACCCCAAAATAATTTAGCATTATATTAAGAACCCAAACATGTATTAGTTAATTACATTGAACAATAAAATTTGTAAAAAGTTAATTGGTCTTTCATTTTATAATATTGCTTATTATTTTTCTAAGTTTTTTTATTTATTTAGTACTAATATCTAAAAACTATTGTTCCCTAGAAACCATGATATATACTCCATTACTCATCTTCCACATACTTTTTTGATTAATGATTACTTTATCCGCATGAATATATATATTTATTTTGTTAGAATATATTAGATTTCTCGCTATTAACTAAGAAAAGACCTACTTACTGAAAACAATTACCAACTATATGAGACGATCCGACTTATATCTATATTTAGGATTTCAAAACGATCTTCTTTTTTCATACATTATTGATTCACTCTTACCTAATATTGAGTTCATGAATCTTAAGTACTCTCGTATCTCTAAAACAATAATAAGATCTCAAAGTATAACCAACATTGACTTTTGATTCTAAGATTGATGGTTTATAAAAAGTTTGTTTCAACTATAAAAATTTAAAATGATCAGATAACATGTGGAAACTCAACTGATTTATGTTGATTTCTTTAAAGTGTTACTCCTAGGGCTGTAAACGAACCGAACGTTCAGCGAACCGTTCGACGGAAAGTTCGTTTATATTCGTTTATTTAATAAATGAACGAACATGAACACATTTTCTTGTTCGTTTAGATAAATGAACAAACATGAACAATTGTCTCGTTCGTTCATTTACGTTCTTTTATATTTTTTTATGTTTGTTTATATTTATTTATATATATGTATATATAAACATGTTTATGTAGTATGACATTGCTATGTAAATTCGTTAAGCAAATTAACTTTTAAGAATCCCTTTTTTATACCTTCTATGGTGGAACAGATTGACGATGTTATGTACAAATAATATGGTAGATAATATTAACTTAGAAATAATTATTGATTGATCTTGCGTTAGGATTACCAAGAAAAACAATTTTATATAAATTAGTATTTCATGAATTGAATGCTATTTTTTATGATATAAACATTATATTGAAGAAAAAATTCGTAGTTATCGAGGGCTCATTTCTACATCTCGCCCATGGCCCAAAAAAAGTCAGGAACGGGTCTGGAATCGACATTAATTAAAAATCAATTGAAAATACTCTTTTAAACTAATTCATGAATTATTTTAAGACTTAATCTTATCCATTTATATAATTTATGGAAACCAAATTAATGGTTTAAATACATTTATATTTAAAAATAAAATATAAACTCAATATACAATATAAATTCCAAAATCTTTTTAAATAAAAGAAAAAATAGGGAATAGTTAGTAGTTGACAACCAAAGCTTAATTAAAGCTAAAGTTGAAATAAAGTTGATTAGGTGATGTGGACTGTGGGGCAGTGGGGGAGAGAACAAACAAATGATCAATTGTTTGTAGGTATTTGGTGATGTTTGATATTTAAATTTGTGATCATATATATTTAAATCAAACAAAATCATTCTTATAATATATTTACATAAAAACATCAAAAAGTCCATGTATTATTTATCATTAATAATAAAAACTTCAAGAAATAATCAACATAATAATTTTGAAATTATAAAAAAAAAAATTAATATTCCACCTAAATTAAAGCATAAATCCAAATCATCCATCCATTCATTCATTTCAAGATAATAAAATTAAATGAGTAAATAATATTTTATCTTTTTCAAGAATACTTTTTATTTGGCAAGTGGATCCATGGAAATGCTATTCATATATATTTATAATATCCTTGACTAATTAAATATGTAAAAAATTTCTTTTTGAAAATAAAATATTAATATATTATATAATAAAATAATAAATATTTGTTTACTTTAAAGTTAACCAAAAAATGACTTTAAACATGCTACTCACAAAAAACCCAAGACATGTATTTTAGTTATAAGTTCACTATTTATTAAATATCTTAAATATTTAATACTTTATTATTTATTCTGTTCTTATTACATAAAATATAAAATATTCCATTTTCTCTACTAAGGCCATCAGTACCCCATGAAAAGAATCTTTCAAATATTCCACTCCACATCAGCGCCACATCAGCTTTTCTCTCATCTCTCACTCAATCCCTAAACACCCGTACCCCATTCCCTAACCCACTCCCTCTCATTTCTCACCTGGGACCCACCTCTCCTCCTCACATTTTCTTCGGGATGAAACGGGATGGGGAACCCGCATCCCATCCCTTCCCGCCGAACCCGCAAGCCCCGTAGCCCACCCCGCTCCATCCCGCCCTCCATCCCGCTGGGCTACGGATGGCCTAACTATCAATACTAAGTTATAAAGCGTTTATGAAAAACTCTTAAAAACAATCCATAAAGTCTTACGTACTACTACTTAATGTTGATTACTTAAAATCTCTTGAAAACAACTAACGAAGCTTTATGTACCACTGTTAATGCTAATTACTTAATTAGTCCCTATCTCTAACTCCTTCCTTTTAGTCCTTATCTTTAGCTCCCTATAAATTCTCAAATGGTAAACCCCTAAAAAAAACATCATTCTTTAATCCTCATTAGTTACCTAATTAATTTTTATCTCTTAACCCTTTCAAATCCTCAAATCATGAACCCTTCAAAAAGCGTCATTCTTTGTACACATTTATAAAGAAAATACTATAATTTTCTCAAAACTACACAAAAACGTTTTATAAAAAGTAAAACAAAATATTAAAATCAAGATATATCATGCTGCATTGAACGGATACCCTTCTAGTATATAAAAATAATGTTACATAATACATATCTTAAGATAATACAAAATAGAAATGTGACAAAAGTTATTACTTTTTTGAATTTATGAAATCAAAAATTGAATTTCTTTAGATGAGTGAGGTGATGATAAATGAGTATGTTTAATTCAAGATAAGACAAAATGCCTTTTTTTAGTTTGATCATTATAATGTTGAGTAAAAATGCTCGATTTATATTATATAAAAAAGTTTTATTCAACAAAAAATGTTCATCAATCGACACGTGTCATCAGTCAATACGCAGTCAAATTTTAAAATAGCTTAAAAATAAATAAATTAATCATTTATATATTACTAAATCAAATTATATATATATATATATAGTGAGAGAGAGAGAGAGAGGGGAGGGGGAGGTTGAAAAACCTCAAAAAAATTGAAAAACGGTATGTATTTGTGCATACAAGTAAATTAACTTGTTTTTTTGGTTTTTATACGTGTACATATTACAAATTACTTGTAGTACATACCGTTTAGATGAAGGGTTACCAAAGTGTTCCTAGTTTTTCGTTTATTTGAGATTTTTTCGTGAACCTGAATATATATATATATATATATATATATATATATATATTCTTTTTTAAATGAAAATGACAAAAAGCTCTAGAATTAAATACCTGTTTTCTAGCTCTAGAACGAGCAGCTGACTCACGATTCTTCATGAGACGTTTGAATTTTTCAGTGTATTCTGAGGGGTATTTTTGTCTTTTTACAACAAGAGGTGAAGTGGCTCCTGTTGCTGAATTATTTGTAAGTGGTGGTTCTTGATCAGCACCTGAGTTGCCACTAGTGCTGAGGCTCAACATGGTGGTGGGTGGTGGTAGTGGTGGTGGTGAGGGTGGGTGGATCAGGGTGGTTCCGGTAGCACCTCCGCCGCCGGGTCTGGCAAAGAAATCTTGGAAGTGATGGGTGGTGGTAGGGTGGTGGAGAGATGGGAGACTGCTGATTTCTTTCCAAACATCATCCATAGTTTTCATTCTTCAGATTTCAAGATGTATGTGTGTGTATATGTATGTGTGTGTGTGTGGGGGGGAAAAGATAATAGTAATGAGAGGGGTGGGTGGTGGGGGTTCATGCTTGTCTATGGATTATCATTATTATAATACTCTTGATTTATGTGTTAATTATATATCTTTTATATATAATATTTTATATGTATTATAGTTTGGGTGTGGGTGTAGGGTTAAATTCTACCCATTTAAACTATTAAATATCCAAAAAAAGAAATGTAATTAAGCTTGTGAAAAGAAAATGGTTAACCAGTCCGTCCAGTCTATTAAATGTAAGGTTTTGAGTAAATATACAACCACATGATATAAGCAACGAAAGCATATTTTAATTTTTTATCATCAATGGTTATACAAACTATCAACCTATATGAATACATGCGTTCTAGATAATTAACTACAAAGAATTGAATCAAAAACACTTACTTGTTTATTGCGATTGTCGAAAACCACAATGATGAATCAAACATTTGATCTCGCTTCTTGGATGTCAAGGACCAATAGTATGAATCTCTCTAGTGGCTCACACTTAAGAACACCAAAATACCAACAACAGGAAGATGCTTAATCACTAAACCCTAAATTAGGGTTTACGATTTTGGGAGAGGGAGAAGGGAGATCGACGGCTCCAAGAGAGATAGAAAAAACTCATTAGGGTTTAACCCCCAACAGTTTATTTATAACCCTCTATTTTACACTTAGCCCCCTTGAACCGATAAGCTTGTTAAAACTATTTTAACCAATCAGTCCATGCACTTTATATAATTAATCTAATTAATTATATTGCAGCTTATCATCAATTGAACTAATTGCTTTAACTCCCTTTAATTCTTCTGATTGTTTATTTTGGGTCTTAAGGGCAACCCAAAAGGACCCTGCTATTATTAGAAATATTACCAATAGTTAATGACTCTGGACACTATATCCAACAGTCTCCCACTTGGACAAGTTATTAACTCTATTTGGTTTTAACACTTTCAATAATCAGCAGAGAGCAAGCCATCCAATGCAGCTGCCGAACTCTGATAAAGATTCGGTCCTAAGATAAGTGATTTAATGTTCCTTTGTTCTACAAGTTATCATATGAACCTGAGACATGGATAAATGTCTATCTCATGGATCAAGATTATGTTTCCCGATTTCCGATATGTGTTGAATTCATCAGACTACTCAATTGAACACATCAATTCTAGTCAGGGTTTGGCCAAACACTTAATGTCAACACCAAATCATCGAGGGGCCCATGGATATCGCTTCTCCTGTTTAGGTAGAAGGAACAAATAAACTTTGACTACACAGTTCATTTCTACTCATCATATTATACATGGACATACCTTGTATAGCTGCCAGTTACGGTCAGCGTTGGAGCACACCAAAGCATAACAAAATCCTAGAGCAAAACTCTATGTATCTCCGTTTGAAGAACATAAAATATTATCATCTCAAAATTACTCTGAATTAATCCATGAAGTAAACTTTTGAGTGCGGGTTGTTCCAATACCTAAATCACCATTAAGTACTCATGAGCGTTAGTTGCATTCTCTATGCTTCTAACACTCCATGACAGTCTTGAATCACTACTTACTTCCAGGAGTATGACTGACTGTGGAGGTTTAAGTAAATTAATACTCAGGAAGTTGGTTCTAAACATGCAAAACAAAACACGATAATAAATTAAATGTAAATGGACGCAATCCAGCATATATTATAATCTCCAAATCAAATACAATTTATTACGTTTTTAATGCATCAAACTAACAACTAAAACATTCAAGGTATATTGATAATTCTAACACCTATGGCTTCAGTATGATACTCATGTTTGGGTCGAGTTAATGCTTTCGTGAAAGGATCCGCCGGATTTTCTTCAGTCGGCACTCTACTCACCACGCTCAAAGCAAATGAGACATCAGGTCTAGTACATGTCATGGCATACATGATCGATCCTATAGCAGATGCATATGGAATTCGACTCATTCTGTCCAGTTCTTTACTAGTGCTGGGACATTGATCTTTACTCAATCTTATGCCATGTTGCATGGGCAAATACCCTTTCTTGGATTCACTCATATTGAATTTCTTCAATATCTTATCCAAGTATGTACTTTGGCTAAGTCCAATTAAACGCTTGGTTCTATCTCGATAAATTCTTATTCCAAGTATGTATGTTGCATTTCCCAAATCTTTCATAGCGAAACATTTCCCGAGCCAGACCTTTACATCTTGCAACATCAGAATATCGTTTCCTATGAGTAGTATGTCATCAACATACAAGACTAGAAATACAACATTACTCCCACTAGCCTTAACATATACGCAGGACTCATCTTCGCTTCGAGAAAATCCAAACTCCTTGACCTTTTCATGAAAACAAAGATTCCAGCTACGAGACGCTTGTTTAAGTCCATAAATGGATCTTTCAAGCTTACACACCTTATCTGGATACTCGGTATGTACAAAACCTTCAGGTTGTGCCATATACACATCCTCATCAAGTTTCCCATTGAGGAAAGCGATTTTTACATCCATTTGCCATACTTCATAGTCATGAAATGCAGCTATGGCAAGAAATATCCTGATAGACTTAATCTTTGCCACTGGTGAGAATGTTTCATCATAATCAATCCCTTGAGTTTGAGTGTAACCTTTCGCAACCAGTCTAGCCTTGAATGTGTGCACATTCCCATCCATGTCGGTCTTCTTTTTGAAGATCCACTTACACCCAACTGTCTTGCGACCTGGTGTATGATCAACCAATTTCCAAACTTGGTTATCGTACATAGATTGAATCTCGCTCTCCATGGCCTCTTTCCACTTGGCAGCCTCAGGGCCTGCCATCGCTTCCTTGTAGTTGGATGGCTCATCCACGCTATCAAATGTTTTATCATTGACTAGTGTATCTCCTTCCTTTGTAATATGAAAACCATAATAAAAATCAGGAGATTGATTAGCTCTACTATCTCTACTAGTTCTGCGAAGAGGTGGTGAAGGTATGTCAGTTTTCTCAACAGGTGGTTCAACCTCATGTTGAGGGCTAGTGTCAACTATAGGTTCATCATTGGTTGTTTCTTGAATTTCTTCAAGATCAATACTGCTCCCACTATCCTCTTTGGAAATGAGCTCCCTTTCTTGGAAGACTCCCCTTCTAGCTACAAACACTTTGTTCTCAGGAGGTTTGTAAAATATATATCCAAAGGATTTGTAGGGATAACCAATGAACCGACACTTCTCTGCTCTAGGTTCTAGCTTGTCGTTAGTTTCACGCCGAACGAAGACTTCACAACCCCAGACCTTTATATGTGCTAACGAGGGACGAGTCCCAGTCCACACTTCAGAGGGTGTCTTTGCAACCTTCTTAGTTGGAACGAGGTTTAAGATATGAGCTGCAGTTTCTAAGGTATAGCCCCAGAACGATATTGGAAGTGTAGCTGTAAAGCCCGTATCCCGGTATGTATTTTCTTTTGTTAATTCTTTTCGTTTAAGTTTAATTTAATGTGGGTTCCGTTATCGGGGTTAGACGATTTGGACCTAATCGTTTAAATGTCGGAATTTTTGGTTAGTTGCGAGAAGATTGTTAGTTGAGGGACCAATTGTGTCAAGAGCCAATACACCCTTTTGGTTTCGGCCCATGCAATTAGAACCAAAACCCATTTGATTTTGTGGTTTGTTGAGGATAACGTGATTGACAAGAAGAGAAAGAAAAGATTAGTAAACAAGAAAACTACACCAAACCCTACGGCTCATTCCCCCTCCCCTTTTCCTTGTCGCCGGCCGAAGATAAGAACCGAGAGAGAGAGAGAGATCGACGCCGGCGAGAGTAGAGAGAGAGGGTGTTCGCCGGAGAGAGAAGGACGCCGGGGAGAGGAGGAGCAAGCGACCGGAGAGAAGGAGGGGCTGCGTCGAGGGTTAAGGAGGGGCTGCGTCGAGGTAACCGTGTTGTCGTTTCGTTGTTTTTTTCTCTCTTTGGTTTTGTTCGTCGCAAGTGTACCGCAAACCACCACCACCGCCGCGGCAGCCATGGCCGCCGGCGGTGTGGCCACCACTACACGCCGCCGCTGTGATGGCGGCAGGGGGGTGCGGGTGTGTGCGGGTGCGTTTTTGCGAGTGTGTCGGAAGTGGGTGACGATGGGAGGTCTCGCCGGAAGGGTTACCGTAACCATCGTCGCCGCCGCCAACCACCACCGCTGTCGGAGATGGATGTGGGTGGTGCTCGGTGGTTGTCCAGCCTAGTATGACCTTTCTCCAGTAAGCTTGTAGGCTGTTCGGGTCTGTTTGGATTAAGCCATGTCTTAATGAGTTGTTTAGTTATAGTTGTCATTTCATGTGAATTCACAGTTTCTGTCATTGTTTTGCGACGGCCATAACTTTTCCGTCATAGCTTGGATTGAGGCAAATCCAGTACCCACGGTTCACATTCTGTGCCGGGTACACTTTTCGTGTTTTAGCGGAAGTCCGGTTCGGCCTCTAGCTAGGCGTAAATTGGCTGTTTATACAGCAGGTCCGGATGTGTCAGTTCGCGTCCCGTTTTAAAAGTCACAGTTTCTGCCACTGTTTTGGGAAAGCCATAACTTTTTATAGGAACGTCGTATTGGGGTGAAACCAGTGCCAAAATCTCCCATTTTGAGTCTAGTAAGTTTCTTATGTTTTGCGGAAAAACCATTTCGGACCATAGCTAGTGTCAAACTGCTGTTTTGTACTGAAAGGTACTGTTTTTCTCTGTGCAGCAGATTGGTTTTGTAAAATCCATAATAAATTGTAGAAAAATCGTTAGGAGGTGTATAATATGTCCTTGGAACCCTAACTCAGAGCACTTTCTGGTTATGTAATTTAATTGAGGATTTTCTGGGTTTATGGAGGTCGGAACAGGTCCCGAACAGACCTGTTTGGTTAGACCGAAAAGTCGTTTTAGTGACGATTTAAGGGTGCGTCGTGTTTTAGGGTCCGGGTCTCGTGTTAATACATTTTAACGATTGTTTAGGTGTTGGGAAGTGATCTTGGATTTGTGAAGCTTGAATTATTGTTTGTGAGCTAGGCGCGCTTACGAGGTGAGTTCTCTCACTATAACTAATGTCGGTTATTTTTACATTATGATTTGTACGTGTGTGGTAGTTTTAATTGTTTGTGATGCGGGACTAAATAGTGGGGTGTCTAGTCGGACCCTTATTGTTATGACTACGCGGGTGGCGTAGGAGTTCGGTGGGGCCGAGGTTTATATACGCGAGTGGCGTAGTAACTCGGTGGGGCCGAGGTTTGTATACGCGGGTGGCGTAGTAACTCGGTGGGACCGAAGGTTGTATACGCGGGTGGCGTAGGAACCCGGGGGAGCCGGGTAATGCTTGCACGGTTATCGTGTGGTCGGGTGGACCAGCTTATGCCTTTGGGTGGGATGGTGTAGGTATGCATGTTTATGATTTGTTCGTAGACTTGTATGCTGTTTATGTGCAATTATCTGTTTAGAGGTGGTGTGGGAATAACTGTGTTATTTATGGTGTCTGAATTCACTAAGCTTCGTGCTTACCCTTTCCCAATAAATTGTGGTTTCAGGTACGAGTGGCTCCAAGGCGTGACGAGTACACACTGGCGCGTGGGAAGAGTTGATTACTTTTATGATTTTAATTTTAGACATTTATTCCGCCGTTTATTGTTCGTGAGAATATTAATTATGAGTTTGCAAATGAAATGATTGGATTATTAAATGAGTTTTTATTAATGAAATGTTACTTTAAAAATTTTAAATTCCTTGTAATTTTTGGGACGTTACAACTTGGTATCAGAGCACAGCTTGAGTGAATCAAACGCATCTCGGTGTGTTTGATCTCAAGTTTGCGGCTATAAAATTTTCTTTAAAGTTTTTGGAAAATAAAAGGAAGGAAAAATCCGTTTGAGAAACGGTGATCAAAGGCGCAGTGTGTACAGCCAGCCGGAGCCAAAGGGAAAGGTACAGTACTTAGTATTTTATTGCTTTCTAGATCATAGGGTATGCATGCTAGATTGCCTATGTTGTTTACACTGTACTGTATGAGGATTGCTTGCTAGTAGGAATCAATGCTAGTCATAGTAAGTTGTTAAGTGGAGGCCCTATAGGTTGTATGCAGTAAGAATCATATAGCCTTAGAATATTTGATTTAGTTCTATTGCGCAGCTCTTGTTTGAGTCCAACCGTTCTAGGATAGAATTTTGTATCCGAATGTCTATTTGATTCACGCTGCATGCAACTGGGTATTCGCGAGGCAACTCGTTATGGCTAATGGGGATTCCGTGGTAGCAAGGGTAGTGGGATGAGATGAAATTCCTAGTGAGCTGGGAATAGCGTTTACATATGAGTACGTATGCAAAATTGCTTTCTAGAACATAGGAGTATGTATGCTAGATTGCTTGGTGCTTAATACACTGTATTGTATGGTTGTTACTTGCTATTAGAAACTTATGTTAACTTCGAGAGGTTGTTAAGCGAATGCACTATAGGTTGTATGCGGTAGGAACCGAATAGCCTTAGAATGTTGGATTTAGTTCTATTGCGCAGCTCTTGTTTGAGTCCAACCGTTGTAGGATAGAATCCTATATTCGAATGTCTATCTGGTTTCCACTGTATACGACTGTGCGTTTACGAGGCGACTCGTCAGGGTTAGTGGGGATTCCGTGGTAGCAAGGGTAGTGGGGTATTATGTTTATTCCTAGGGAGCTAGGAAGAGTGTGTATATGCGTCAGTATGGACATACGTGTAGGGTTTTTGTTTGAGCGAGCAACTACTTGGATACTCGGGATGGGTCCCGGAGCGGACAGTGATAGGTGTAGATGGTAGTAGTAGAGCTCCTACTACCGGAAGCACAGGATCAATGTTCGAGTCGGGGAAAGTCGCGAGGAATCCAAGGAGTCGAGCGTGAGCATGGTAGGGTGAGTTATTATGTGCTAATAACTCGTTGTAATATCTACCCAGAATAGCCATCACAAGGAGGAACGACTATAGTAAACCTACTAGTACAGGTGTGTACTTGATTTGCTTTGATGGGATGACCGTTGGGGTAGTGTCGAAGGTTATAAATTAGTAGTCGTTGGAATAAAAGGATGATTCTAGTATTAGTCACTTTGAGTGACGATGAGGATGATGTTTGTTTCGGGCCAAGATGGATGATTGTGCTAGAATCATAGGCTTATAGAGTCGACTTTGATTTGAGGAAAAATCGTAGGGATTATTTGACGTAATTTCCCAACTTGCCTAAGAGGTTTAAATGTCCGGATGACGTTAGTGGATCGGAGAGATTTGGAGGAGTAGGAGTCGAGGCGTAGAATGCCGACTGAGTCATGCACAAAGTTTGATTTTGAAATAGATTGCATTAACAAATTCTTGTGTTTCAAATCATTTAATGGATTGTGTTTTAGAATTTTGAGAAATGTTTAGCATACACACAAGATTTCGAATTATGGTTTTGAAAGTGCATGAAACCGTTTTATCACGGAAAGTTACATTCCACGATGTCTGTATAAGGCTATTTGAGTGAGTTGGTTAAAATTAGTTTTGTTTTACGGCATGTTGAGTCGTGTGGGTTTAATTTCACGAGGTGCATATCTTATTTGTTTATGTGACCATTTGGGGAAATCTTGGAAATCAATTTAAAGAACCACACCTTTTGAGATTTTATGAGATTTTAGTCGATATTTTCAAATGATGGAAACGGATTGGTTTTTATCTTTAAGTTTGAAACTTACGCGAGACAGTTGTGTTTTAACAAAAATATATTTGAAGACCGTTTCATCGTTTTGTATGACTAGCCGACGCGCGTAAGATTTGTTGGTGAACCCTGTGCCACGACATTTTATGTTGGAAAAAGAGGAATTTTGGGGTCAAATGTCGTGGAACTGATTTTGAAATTATGTGCACACTTTTGTCGCACCCGGTGTAAGGTCGAGCGGTTACTTTAAATACATGTCATGAGTCAATTCATACTAGAACCGTGACGGTTCATTTTCAAAGAAATTATTTATTTCGCTTTACGTTTCGTGAGTAAACTAAGCTGCAATGAAATGATTTTCAACATGATTTTCATATGTGGGACGAGCGTGTCCATTTTTGCGTAACTACCGACCTGGTAATAGTAGTTTTATTGCTTACGGTCTTTTTGAAATGAAAAATCTTGACGTTGAGAATATTTTGTAAATGATTTTGTAAACCATTTGGGAAGTGCATTTATAAGTGTTATGTGTCATTTTGAGAATTTTAAGGGTGTGAGTCCTTTTGGAAAACTCTTTTGTTTAACTCGTGTCGAGTTTGGGACTAATGTTATTTAAGAGTATTGCTTGCTTAAACTTTATTTAAACGCGTTTTTGACCGACTTATGGGTCTAGCAAGCGTGGAGCATTTTGCTCGGTTTTGACTTTGAGATAGTCATGGGTCAATTGCACGGTTTTTAATGGCTCGATGTGAAGTTTTGTGAATGGGTTGTTTTGTTGCACAGTTTTGCACTTATTGCACGTTGCGTATTTACATGTTGGGTGAGTGAGTCATTCTGGGATAGGCATGTTTTTGGTAGATTGTTTTGCATTGGATCCTTGGTCATGTCAGTCAGTCGTTGGTAATGGTCGGTTGAGTATTTCGGGGTGGGACCCCGGTATTCATGTGTTATGACCTTGACTTTCCAGTAGGCACTGGGAGGATATAGTCTTGGGCACTTACCTGAGAGGTAGTTCCGATGTGTCGGGCCTTGAGACGTACCTGGGAGGTAGGCGTTAAGGCGTATCTTGATACGGTGTAACTAGGCTTCGTAGAGCGAGTATGGAGGAATAGTAGGCGGTGGAAGGTTGGGTATTCCACGCGTGTTGGTAATGTAGGCTGAATAGTATCGGTTAAGGGAATGATGCCCTTTGTAATTAAGAGAATAAATGCGCAGTAACCTTTTTGAAGTAAGTAGTATATTTAGGTGTCGACTTTTGGGCTTAAGGCCAAACACCTTTAGTGTAATCGGAGATTTATAGCCGATTTTAAAATAATTATGGTGATGGTAGTAGTAACCCTGAGATGCTTAATTGTGATGAATGGTTATGGTAGGAATGATCGGTTTCGAGTATCCTATAAGGTATAGTGGTGAGCACCTTTAGAATGGTTAGAGCTTGAAAGTTGAATCGGGATGTATGGAACATCTAAGGTTGGGAGGCAACCGAAGTCGTTTGACTAGGAATGAATTCAGTTGTTGGAGTGTTCTTTCGATCATATTTTCAATGTCCGTGAAGGAGTTTCGTTAGTAAGAAAAGTATTCGAGAAATTCTAGATGGGGTGAGAAATTTAGATTCTAGTTGAGGAAAGTCCAGTGGCAACACAGAAAGGGCTCCGAGTGGACTTGGGAACCCGAGGTTGAGATGTGGTGAAACTATCCAGAGTTGTTTGCGGACGTAGACCTCGAGGACGAAGTCTAATCCAAGTGGGGGAGAGTTGTAAAGCCCGTATCCCGGTATGTATTTTCTTTTGTTAATTCTTTCCGTTTAAGTTTAATTTAATGTGGGTTCCGTTATCGGGGTTAGACGATTTGGACCTAATCGTTTAAATGTCGGAATTTTTGGTTAGTTGCGAGAAGATTGTTAGTTGAGGGACCAATTGTGTCAAGGGCCAATACACCCTTTTGGTTTCGGCCCATGCAATTAGAACCAAAACCCATTTGATTTTGTGGTTTGTTGAGGATAACGTGATTGACAA
This sequence comes from Saussurea involucrata, assembly GCA_033807775.1. Lineage (NCBI taxonomy): Eukaryota > Viridiplantae > Streptophyta > Magnoliopsida > Asterales > Asteraceae > Saussurea > Saussurea involucrata. The sequence goes on from CM066322.1 coordinate 177,063,134, forward strand.
GAAGAGAAAGAAAAGATTAGTAAACAAGAAAACTAAACCAAACCCTACGGCTCATTCCCCCTCCCCTTTTCCTTGTCGCCGGCAGGAGATAAGAACCGAGAGAGAGAGAGAGAGAGAGAGATCGACGCCGGCGAGAGTAGAGATAGAGGGTGTTCACTGGAGAGAGAAGGACGCCGGGGAGAGGAGGAGCAAGCGACCGGAGAGAAGGAGGGGCTGCGTCGAGGTAACCGTGTTGTCGTTTCGTTGTTTTTTTCTCTCTTTGGTTTTGTTCGTCGCAAGTGTACCGCAAACCACCACCACCGCCGCGGCAGCCATGGCCGCCGGCGGTGTGGCCACCACTACACGCCTCCGCTGTGATGGCGGCAGGGGGGTGCGGATGTGTGCGGGTGCGTTTTTGCGAGTGTGTCGGAAGTGGGTGACGATGGGAGGTCTCGCCGGAAGGGTTACCGTAACCATCGTCGCCGCCGCCAACCACCACCGCTGCCGGAGATGGATGTGGGTGGTGCTCGGTGGTTGTCCAGCCTAGTATGACCTTTCTCCAGTAAGCTTGTAGGCTGTTCGGGTCTGTTTGGATTAAGCCATGTCTTAATGAGTTGTTTAGTTATAGTTGTCATTTCATGTGAATTCACAGTTTCTGTCACTGTTTTGCGACGGCCATAACTTTTCCGTCATAGCTCGGATTGAGGCGAATCCGGTACCCACGGTTCACATTCTGTGCCGGGTACACTTTTCGTGTTTTAGCGGAAGTCCGGTTCGGCCTCTAGCTAGGCGTAAATTGGCTGTTTATACAGCAGGTCCGGATGTGTCAGTTCGCGTCCCGTTTTAAAAGTCACAGTTTCTGCCACTGTTTTGGGAAAGCCATAACCTTTTATAGGAACGTCGTATTGGGGTGAAACCAGTGCCAAAATCTCCCATTTTGAGTCTAGTAAGTTTCTTATGTTTTGCGGAAAAAGCAGTTCGGAGCATAGCTAGTGTCAAACTGCTGTTTTGTACTGAAAGGTACTATTTTTCGCTGTGCAGCAGATTGGTTTTGTAAAATCCATAATAAATTGTAGAAAAATCGTTAGGAGGTGTATAATATGTCCTTGGAACCCTAACTCAGAGCACTTTCTGGTTATGTAATTTAATTGAGGATTTTCTGGGTTTATGGAGGTCGGAACAGGTCCCGAACAGACCTGTTTGGTTAGACCGAAAAGTCGTTTTAGTGACGATTTAAGGGTGCATAGTGTTTTAGGGTCCGGGTCTCGTGTTAATACATTTTAACGATTGTTTAGGTGTTGGGAAGTGATCTTGGATTTGTGAAGCTTGAATTATTGTTTGTGAGCTAGGCGCGCTTACGAGGTGAGTTCTCTCACTATAACTAATGTCGGTTATTTTTACATTACGATTTGTACGTGTGTGGTAGTTTTAATTGTTTGTGATGCGGGACTAAATAGTGGGGTGTCTAGTCGGACCCTTATTGTTATGACTACGCGGGTGGCGTAGGAGTTCGGTGGGGCCGAGGTTTATATACGCGAGTGGCGTAGTAACTCGGTGGGGCCGAGGTTTGTATACGCGGGTGGCGTAGTAACTCGGTGGGACCGAAGGTTGTATACGCGGGTGGCGTAGGAACCCGGGGGAGCCGGGTAATGCTTGCACGGTTATCGTGTGGTCGGGTGGACCAGCTTATGCCTTTGGGTGGGATGGTGTAGGTATGCATGTTTATGATTTGTTCGTAGACTTGTATGTTGTTTATGTGCAATTATCTGTTTAGAGGTGGTGTGGGAATAACTGTGTTATTTATGGTGTCTGAATTCACTAAGCTTCGTGCTTACCCTTTCCCAATAAATTGTGGTTTCAGGTACGAGTGGCTCCAAGGCGTGACGAGTACACACTGGCGCGTGGGAAGAGTTGATTACTTTTATGATTTTAATTTTAGACATATATTCCGCTGTTTATTGTTCGTGAGAATATTAATTATGAGTTTGCAAATGAAATGATTGGATTATTAAATGAGTTTTTATTAATGAAATGTTACTTTAAAAATTTTAAATTCCTTGTAATTTTTGGGACGTTACAGTAGCACGACTCATCATGGACCAAACCATATCAAGTAGCGTTCGATTTCTTCTCTCCGCAACACCATTGAGTTGTGGTGTTCTGGGAGGAGATAATTGCGGAACTATTCCACAATCCCTTAGTTAGTCGTAGAAATCATGACTCAAGTATTCTCCACCCTTGTCGGACCGGAGCATCTTGATCTTCTTGCCAGTTGGTTTTCTACTTCGTTTTTGAATCCTTTGAACACTTCAAAGGTGTCCGACTTGTTTTTCATCAAATAGATAAATCCATATCTACTGAAATCGTCAGTAAAGGTAACAAAGTATCTCTCACCGTTTCTCGTGGCAGATCTGAACGGTCCACATACATCTGTGTGGATTAAGTCCAACAGATCCTTACCCCTTTCCATTTTTCCTTTGAAAGGTGCTTTTGTCATCTTGCCAAGTAAGCAAGACTCGCATTCTCCATCCGACTTTAAGCCAAATGGTTCCAAGATCCCATCCGATTGGAGCTTGGCGATGCGTTTCTTGTTTATGTGGCCAAGACGATGATGCCATAACAACGATTTATCCAATTCACTATTGGAGGAACCAACATTTAGAGTTAAGTTATTATTATTTCTACCAACACAAATCACACTTTCATACACACCATTACAAGGAGAGGCTTTAAAATAAAAACAACCATGTTTATAAACCAAAATGAAACCATTATTATTATCAAATTGAAATTCAAAACCATCCTTGTACAATGCATGAAAAGAAATAATGTTTCGAGCCATTTCTGGCGAGTAGCAACAATCTAATAACTTTTTTGAAAAACCACTACTAAGCACGAGCTCAAAATCTCCAATCTTGGTAACAGCGGCAGTCATCCTGTTTCCCATGATCAGATTCAGCTCCCCATGCTTCAACGTTCTACTTCCCTTTAGTCCCTGGAAATTAGAGCAAATGTGAGTACCACATCCCGTATCAAGGACCCAAGAGTTAGAAATTGAAGTACTATGGAGTTCAATTGTAAAAATACCTGAGATGCCACGCCCTTTGACCTTGTTCATTTTCAAGTCCTCCAGATATTTTGGGCAACTTCTCTTCCAATGGCCCCTTTCTTGACAGTAAAAGCATATGGCCTCTTTAGGGTCACTTATGGGTGGTATGTCAGAAGAATCATCTTTTCTCTTATGGCCTTGGTTGCGAGGAACAACTTTAGCCTTTCCCTTCCCTTTGGGATGAGAAACTTTCTTCTTCTTACAGCCACCTTCCCTAATGGCCAGGACGGGAGCAGTTGAGTGAGCAATTTGGGTCTTACCCATACTTGCTTCAGCAGATCTCAACATGCCATGAAGTTCCATCAAGGTCTTGTCCATATTGTTCATATTGAAGTTCACTATGAACTGTTTATATGCCCCACTAAGAGAGTTTAGCACCATGTCAATGGCAAGCTCTCTTGGGAAATCGACACCTAGATTGCCTAACTTGTCAATGTACGCTTTCATCTTTTGCACATGCGCACATACAGGGGCACCGTCCTGTTGCTTACATTCCACAAGCGATTTTACGACTTGGAACCTTTCTTGCCTCGCTTGCTCCTGAAACATTTCACGAAGCTGCTCATTTAGTTCAAACGCCCCCATGTTCTCGAAACTCTTTTGAAATTCCGGGGACATGGACGCCAACATGAGACACGCGAATTTTGTGGATTCCGCGAATTGCTTGTTATATTCAGTTACTTCTTCAGGGCTTGCATCATCACTAAGTATAGGAAGATCCTCGTCGAGCAAATACTCTTTGTCTTCGTACCTCAAGGCAATTCTCAAGGCACGAATCCAATCCAAGTAATTTGGCCCAGTCAACTTATCTTTACTTAGGATAGAGAGTAACGTAAGGTTGGATGTTGAGTGAGTAGGAGGAGGAGGAGGAATATTTTCAGCCATCTGTAGATATAGTTTTATTTTAGTTAGTTTGAAATTTAACCTTTAAAAACAATTATCCAAAATTATTTAACAAGGCTAGGATCCATATTTTACTCTATGATGTGAAAAGGGATGCCGTAATCACATCACAAAGTTATTTAGGTAAACAAATGCTATTTGTTAATTTCATTCACTATGAAACTCCTAGTTCTTTTGAGATTCACTGACTTATGTCAATGACATGTTAATCTCGATTATGCTTATCTTCTATTTGTGACTGGGATGCCGAGGATCACAAACTAGATGGTGAATCGACCATGCAAAAAACACATGGACCCCCTCGGCTCAAGTACGCTTGAGAATCACGAGTGCCACATCATTTTCGACTATAGTTTCACATTAACGTGCCGGCAAACCGCACACGCTCCGTTAACAAACTATAAGAATATGTGTGTTCTTTTCATGGATAACATAAGACTTTCACATTTCTTAGTATATCTAAAACTGGATTTTGTTTTTATACTTCATAGTTAATACTTTTAACTTGTCACATTGACCTATCAAACCTTTTCGGTAATTCCACTAGTCCACACAAGAGGCGGTGAGTATGGTAACGCAGGGCGTTTTAAAAACCATTGACTCATTCGGTAACCATATTATAGGTAACCTCCTTAAACCCCCTTAGAGTGCTTATAGTGAGTACGCCTAGTCTCGGTTTGACTATCAATGTATAATTTAATTTTATATATATAATTAAGGTCTAATATATATATAAATAAATTGGATGGAATTTTAAACAATTTAAAATTATGATTATCTAATTAACCATGTGAGGGCACATTTAATAATTAATATAATCGTTTTCATATAAATCAATCGAATGGAATTTTAAACAATTTAAAATTATGATTATCTAATTAATTCTGATTAACCATGTGAGGGCACATTTAATAATTAATATAATCGTTTCCATAATTAATTGAATGCTATTTTAAATAATTTAAAATTATGATTATCTAATTAATTCTAATTAACCATGTGAGGGCACATTTAATAATTAATATAATCGTTTCCATAATTAATTCCAATTAAACATGTGAGGACACATGTTAATAATTAATGTAAATATTTGACATACAATTTATATTCACTATATATAAATAATGTTAATGTTTATCTTACAATATTATTCAACTTAAATATATTTATATAAGATAAGATAATGGGTAAGATTATCTATTCAATATTTGCCAAAATTGTTTATTGTTGTGTTTTAGGCAAGTTAGGAAACTAGCCAAAAACAATTAGGTTATAACATTGCATAAAAAAACGACTACCCTATACCCTTTAGGGATTTCGATAAAACTTAATCGCTAATAATACAAACCTTTTATGCAAGTAAAAAATTTAGTTTCCAAAAATTATGTTTTGAGGTTATGACCATGAAACCCTAACTTAGGGATTAAGCAATCCAATGACCACAAAAATTTGAAATCGATTTTGTAACCTCAAACCCAAAATTTCGAAAACCCTAATCCAACATAAACAGTTTTGCAAATCAAATTGAAACACTTTTGAGATAATATCTAAGAACAATGGCTCTGATACCACTGTAAGGTTTTGAGTAAACATACAACCACATGATATAAGCAATGGAAGCATATTTTAATTTTTTATCATCAATGGTTATACAAACTATCAACCTATATGAATACATGTCTTCTAGATAATTAACTACAAAAGATTGAATCAAAAACAGTTACTTGTTTATTGCGATTGTCGAAAACCACAATGATGAATCAAACCTTTGATCTCGCTTCTTGGATGTCAAGGACCAATAGTATGAATCCCTCTAGTGGCTCACACTTAAGAACACCAAAATACCAACAACAGGAAGATGCTTAATCACTAAACCCTAAATTAGGGTTTACGATTTTGGGAGAGGGAGAAGGGAGATCGACGGCTCCAAGAGAGATAGAAAAAACTTATTAGGGTTTAACCCCTAACAGTTTATTTATAACCCTCTATTTTACGCTTAGCCCTCTTGAACCGATAAGCTTGTTAAAACTATTTTAACCAATCAGTCCCTGCACTTTATATAATTAATCTAATTAATTATATTGCAGCTTATCATCAATTGAACTAATTGCTTTAACTCCCTTTAATTCTTCTGATTGTTTATTTTGGGTCTTAAGGGCAACCCAAAAGGACCCTGCTATTATTAGAAATATTACCAATAGTTAATGACTCTGGACACTATATCCAACATTAAATACACCGAAGAGTCGTAAGAATGACCTCTTTTAGACAAGATGATCCAATCTTCTTTATCCTCAGCGAGCTTAACCAGTCCGTCCAATCTGAATTAGATTTGATAACCGAAATATCTAAATTCCACCACCGGCCAATTTTCTCACAAATATCTCGGGCCATACGAGTTTCAAAAATCAGACGATCCACCGATTTGATATCCAAATCACAAACCAGGCAAAGGATGTAATGCACATCAATATCTTTTTTCACAAGATTATCCCTGGTTAGGATCTTATTTAGACCCAACCACTAGTGAAGAAGATTGACCTTTATGGGTATCAGATTGTTCCATCTTGTAAAAGTATGATCAATCACCAAAGTTTTTGAAACTATGTACATTCGTGTGGAAGCCGCCTAGAACTCACCCGAGCCGTCAATGCACCAATACCATCTATCACGTAGACCAGAAAGCATCATACTTCCAAAGAGATCCGGTAACGCTGCCATCTGAGTCGCCTCCACACCACCTCTCGACATCCTACGCAAAAACGGACCCGGATATCCCATTTCCACACGCTCTATAACCGAAGCCATTTTATCTCGTTCAAGTGCATACACCCTCGGGAATTGCATTTTAAGAGGGGTATCTCCCAACCACGCATCTTCCTAAAAAAATGTAGCTCTCCCATCCCCACTTTTTTTCTTGCAGAAAGATAAGAGATTTATACCCTCATTTTCTAACTGATGAACCACCTTCGATATACCAACCCAGATGGAATTTGACTCCTTATGAAGTAATCGTGAGCCTATAAGACCGCAATTACCATATATTAACTCTACCACTTTTTCCCATAGCACGTTTTGATCCATCTGGAATCGCCATATCCACTTAAAGAGAAGAGCTATATTAAACGCAAACAAACTTCAAATTCCAAGACCCCGTCCCTTTTACTGGACAAGCACTTTCTCCATTTCACCCAAGCCACTTTAGTATCCTTACTATCTCCTCCAACAAAGAACCGATTCCTCAAGGACTCCATAATTCTTTCAACCAAGCTAGGCAATTTTAAAATGGACAAATAATAGGTGGGAAGGCTCCCCAAGATGGATTTAAGAAGCGTAACCCGGTCCCCTACTGAAAGAGTCCAAACTTTAGAAAGTTTGGATAAAAATTTATCGACCACCCCTTTCTAGTCGGAAGTTTTAGACATATTGCATCCATTTGGCAACCCAAGATAAGAGAATGGCATTTTTTTCACATCCACATCCCACCGAGCTTGCCATATTTTCGAGGTCCAACTACTCAACCCCAACGCCATACAACTTACTTTTTTGAATGTTGATTTTAAGCCCGGAGATCAAATAAAAACATCGGAGAATACATATCATCAACAAAGATAGCATCATCTACATAAAAAAGATAAAAGATCGAAAGATTACGAAACCTAATAGTTGCCCCAAGATATATGTTTTTCTTTTCTGCTTCCCGAATGATTGCATACAATCCTTCTATGGCTAGAATAAAAAGGAAAGGAGACCATGGATCCCCCTGCCGAAGGCAACGACTAATCTCGAATTCCTTTGTTGGAGAACCATTGACCAGCACCGAGGCTAAGGAATTGTCAAGCACCGAGGCTAAGGAATTGTCAAGAGTCAAGACATCCAGTGATCCAGCCTCTCCATTTATTACCAACCCCCATCTTTTCCAGAATTAGATCGATAAAGTCCTATCGAAAAGAATCATATGCTTTTTCATAATCAACTTTGAAAATTAGAAATTTTCTTTTTCGCTTCTTGTACCATTCCATCACCTCACTCAAAATTAACAGCCCATCCAGAACATGCATGCCTTTAATGAAAGCTGATTGCTCCATACTCACACAATCTCCAATAACAACGCAAAGTCGATTAGCTAATAGTTAGCCAATAATATTATACTGACACCCTATCAGACTTATCGGGCGGAAGTCTTTAACGAATTTTGGATCTTTAACTTTCAGGATAAGTGTAACAACCCGAATTTCTAACAAAATGTGAAGGTTTGGTGGCTAAAGTCTAAGAATTGAAAGTTCGAGTTAAAGGGCCTTTGTGCAATTTATGAAAGATATAAATATTGCCAATCCCTAGGTTTCCAATTACTTTGAACATTCTTGTGCAATGTGTTTGGCGGCTGAGAGAAAAGAAGGAAGGAGAAAATAAGTTTTTGGGAGAGAAATCAAAGAGAAGAAGAAATCAGTGAAGATAAATCTCCTCTTAATTCTTCCTCCTTGTTATTTGATGTTTCCTCTCTGTTTGGTCTAAGTATTTGAGTGAGAAAATTAATATTTCAATGAGTTCTTCACCCAAATACCCTTAAAAGTGTATTTTGGGGGGTTTTGGACTTTATAAACCGATTTAGAGGTATTAAGTGAGTTTAAATGGTGTTTTTGGTTGGGGAATGCACCCCAGTAGTTGTCTAATCGAGGAAATGACAGAAAATCAGTTTGTGAGCACTTTTGGGGAATGAGTTTTTCCCCAGCCCGAAGTTTCCGGACGTCGCCCCGTCCGAACAGTAGTGTCCGGACAGTGGGGGTTTCCGGATAGTGCTCACAGATGTCCGGGCGTCGTTGGTTTCCGGGTAAGTTACGTATCGATCAGTTCTCCGGATGAGACGTCCGAAAAGTAGTACGTCCGGGAAGTAATTTGGTCCGGATAGTAGTATGACCGGAAAGTGATTGCATCCGGAATGTAGTATGTCCGGATAGTGGTGTGTCCGGAAAGTACCTGTGTCCGGAAATTATTTGTGTCCAGAAAGTGCTGTAACCGGACAGTAGGGTCGAATCGTTTAAGCTGATGCAAATCTAATGTCCCTAGGTGTCCGATTGGATTAGCTTGGAGATATATCAGAGTGCGTTCAACACTAACCTAAGGTGAGTTTTTCTAACTAAAAATACGTGATTTTACGTGTTTTCCAAAGAAAGTGATTGTGTATAAATGTCATGTTATTTTACATGATTTTCACCTGAATGAAAGTTAAATGTTTTACTGATTATGGTGTACTTACGAGCATGTTTTATTTTTAAAACCTTTATGAACGATTCCATGACAAATATGATTTGACTGAAATACGATTTAGCATGAAAGAAATGTCTATTAAAGATTTCACGTTTCATGAGTTATGATGAGCTATGTGTTTGTTATGTGGAGTCGGTCTGCACAGTGGGATCTGAGTACCTCGGGATCCGATGATCCCTTGGGTTGTTGTGAGGAGCTTGTAGGAGGGAATCCATTTCCTTCCTACTCGGATATGTGACTAGCTTGTAGGAGGGAATTCGTTTTCTTCCTACTTGGATAGAGGGGAGTCTGCTTGGGCCCCGGTATGAGGCGAGAGGGGAGTCTGCTTGGGCCCTGATCGCGGATAGCTATGTGATCCTTAAACACTGTGCAGTACCATGGTTGAATGATTATGTGAAGTATGTTAATGTGTTTTATAAAATGATTTTTATAATGTTGATGTACGCTGTTTACGGAGGGAACTCACTAGACCTCATGGTCTAACCCTCGATTTTCAAAACTAAAACCTTTTCAGGTAAGCAAATAGTAAGAGACTCAGGTAAGTGAGCAAGAGCAAGATAGAGTACAGATGCAGATAGAGACAGTGCCTGTGCCACGTATAGAAGCTAGTGCGTTCTCAGTTGTGTATAGGTTGTTTCCGCCAACCTAGTTTTGAGACTGATGTAATGAAATTTTGGGACCCAGTTTTGTAATGTTTATGAATTAATGCCATGTTTGTCCTGTTGCATTTTTGGGCTGTTACAAATGGTATCAGATCCATAGTTTAAGGGATTTAGGTGACCGGCCGGGCCTAAACTTAAACTTTGGAGTAGAAATCACAACTGAGAATCAGGAAATGCGTTAGAAGGGCACTATTGTAGATATAGGAAATGCGTTAGGAGGGCACTATAGTGGATATAGGACTAATAGGGTACTGAGGACTATCATGTAAGGTAAGTTTGAGATTACACCTGGCCAGTGTAATTGCGAACTTACAGGTACATGTATGTGCTTAACCTGCCTTATTATTCCGAAATTGTAGGGTGAAGCTAGTTTATAAGTCGTGTTCCAGTAATCTAGAATGTCAGCAAGATCCCTGAGGGGTAGATTGAGACCCATTGTTGGGGAAGTATCGTGAGAGGTCATTTATGATGTGATGTATGTATACATCGAAGAGAAGAAATGATGTATAGAATGTTATGAGTCGTCTAGAGGTAGCTCTTCGTGGATTCGAAGAGGATGAATGTTGAGTTTGAGTAAAACTCCTGTTTCGGGAGAGTCCCAGTTCTAGGAATCATGGGATAGATCAGTCGGGATGGTAAGGAAGGACAATGTCAAAACCTTGAAAGTATCAAGGAGCCCTGACTTCTTAGTCGAGCTTTTCAATGGCAGAATAAATGAAATAAGATACTTATAGTGAATTGAAAGCATGTAGAAGTAGAAAGTGAGATAGTCGATCAAAACGAAAATAGTATGAAATGGTTGAGTAAGTGAGACGTGGAATGCATGTACATCAAATTATTGCATGACCGAGAGGGTGACCATTGGTCGAAGGTAGAGTGTCAAGGATAAGTTGTGCGAGTAAAGCGGTTGACCTTGTTAGAGTGAGTAGCCTTCAATTGCATGTAGAGTTCCATGCATGGTGTTCTTATATGTAACATGAAATTTTCACGATTTAAGTTAAATGTGTAAATATCAATTTTGATCGAAAATGAGTCAGAATGTGCAAGCGTATGTTTAAAGAAAAGGTGATTTCATTCACATTGCACAAGGAAATTTTGAGTTTAACGATTTGCAAAGTATTTCACACTTTTCATGATAAGTTAAATTGTTACAAAAATGTAACACCCCGATTTTTGTAAAGTGTTACAATTAGTTTTATTGTAGAAATGGAGTATAATTATATGATAGATTAATTTTAGAGTTTATCCCCGAGTAAGCTTCGTTAATTTATTTAAACGGAATTATAAGTTAAGGGGTAAGCTTTAATTTTAATTTATATGTTGAGGGATGGAAGTTATCAAATGATGGAAGTTAAGGGGGCTGTTTGGTTAAGGTGATTAAAGTAATCACCATCACCGCCTCTTTTTGGTCAAAAAGAAGAAAATGAGATATTTTGAAATATCTTGTTGTTGTATGTGTGTGTTTTCACGGTAGAGAGAAGACAGAGAGAAAGAATAAAGAGAATAGAGAGAAAGAAGAGAGAAAGAAGAGAAGGAAGAATCAAGCTTGTTGATCTTCAGTTTTGAATCTTTGGTGTTTAGAATCATTGACAGCAGTTTGGGATTGGATTGTGCAGAAAGATGTGGGTTTATCTCCATAAGGTGAGTTCATTCACTTTTGATTAAATACATGTTTTCTGTAAAATTAAACATTAAGACACTTGTATAAATTGTTTTGGGACTGAATGAATGTGCTTAAAACAAGCTGAATGGAACAAACCTGGGTTTGGATTGTAATTTTAAGCTGCAGGTCGAAGTTACCGGGTAAAAGATAGTACCCGGTAACCTCTGTATGAAGATTTCCGGATGGGGCAAAGTATCTGGTAAGTTCTGTTTATTCTGTAGTTACCGGATGAAATAGTTACCGGAATGTCATCCGGATTCAGTATAGTATCCGGTAAGATTTGTATCCGGTAAGTATAGTATTCGGTAAGTGTTTGTATTTGGTAAATGTTGTATCCGGTAAGTCTGTACCCGGTAAGTTGTGTATTACCCGGTAAGTGGTAAGTATCTGGTAACTTTTGTATTACACGGTAACTTTGGGTTTTGTTAACTTCTGAACAGGGTATAATTGAAGAACTGAAAGTAGATTGAACACATCTACTATTGGATGGTAGTGCGTTAGGCTTAAAGGTTGCTTTAGTTTGATACTAAGCAGGTGTGTAGTATGTTATATAAATGTGATTTGCTCATACTGAATGCTATGAGGAATCTATGTTATATAAATGTGATTTGCTCATACTGAATGCTATGAGGAATCTATGTTATATAAATGGGATTTGCTCATACTGAATGCTATGAGGAATCTATGTTATATAAATGCGATTTGCTCATACTGAATGCTATGAGAAATCTATGTTATATAAATGTGATTTGCTTATAATGAATGTTATGAGAAATCTATATTAAGCATTAACATGTACGATTAGAAATAAGTGTAATGGATCCATAGGCACTAGTTTTTATGAACACATGGAATAGGCGTGGATTAATCGTAATTCCAGTGTGTATGATAAACGTGGAATAGGCGTGGATTAATCGTAATTCCCGTTTAGGTGAAATGAGGAATAGGTGTGGACTAATCGTAATTCCTATTTCACATTGATGAGAAATCGTGGGATAGGCGTGGACTAATCGTAATTCCCGATTTCTAAGGAAGAAAAGGGATTGACATGTGTAATTGTAATCTCTACTTCCTTTCCAAGAAATTGACATGTGTAATTGTGATTTCTTGGATATGAGCATTAATCTAGAATCCGTGGAGATTCGTAGTGGGCTCTTGAGCGTGATATCATGATTGAATAGGCAAAGTATAATTGTTATTCATACTTGAAAAGGAGGAATAGACAAGGTATAATTGTTATTCCCGTGTATCCTTGAAATAATTGGATAGGTAAAGTAGAATTGCTATTCATGTAGAAAGGAGGAATAGACAAAGTATAATTGTTATTCCCGTGTATCCTTGAAAAGGAGGAATAGACAAAGTATAATTGTTATTCCCATGTATCCTTGAAATGATTGGATAGGCAAAGTAGAATTGCTATTCATGTTGAAAGATTGAGTAGGCAAAATAGAATTGCTATTCACGTTGAATAATTGAATAGGTAAAATAGAATTACTATTCATGTAGAGATGAGGGAATAGGTAAAGTATAAATTGTTATTATATTAACTGAAGTGAATAGGCAAAGTATAGTTGCTATTCGGATTGGAGATGTGGAAATATGAATTAGACGAAGTGTAAGTGTTGTTTTCCTGTGTTTCGATGGATTAGAAATAGGCAATATATAAGTGCTATTTATGCTTCCATTCCAAGGAAAAGGTATTGTAACACCCTAAAAACAGGGCAAATTTAAACCTTAAAAATTGCTACAAGTTATGATCATAAAAACTTCAAACTTTTATAACCTGAGGATCAAACGTAAAGGTTTTATATACAATGCATCTAATTCAAATAACCTATTAATCTAATCATACAACATAATCAGATTAATCAAGTTATCTAATCCTTTGTCCCAAAAGTGTCAAAAGAACAGCTAGATCCTCTGTTATCTCTAAGTTTAAGTCTTTCCAAAAGATCCTCATCACACTTTCCCGCTTACTTCCCGGAGCTTGTACCTGGTAAGAAAATTCAACTTGAAACATTAGGCTTTCGCCTAGTGAGAATATTCAAATCAAATTAAAGTTAAACAATTAAAATCTCAACAGATAAAACAAACCTGTTCTCGCCCATCTTACCGTACAACAACTCCTTTCAATACTGGGAATCTACCCCACTCCCATACTATTGACTAAGTCGTCTAGCCATAATATCACTATCAAGAGTTTACTATAAATCATCCCAGATTCAAAGTCATTACTCTTATCTAAGAAATTACAAGTCAAAACCTGCCTATTTCTTAATCCGGAAGTAGAGATTACAAATTACTTTATGCCTATCTCTAATCTTCCTTTCACAACGGGAAATCTCCGATCTTCCCTATAAAATGGAAATCTCCGATCTTCCATTCGACATGGGAATTACAAATCAAAATCTGCCTATTCCACATTTCACGTCCTCACCATCTCAGAATCACTGACCCCAATGGGATTAATATATCGCGATACACAAGCGGGCCCTCACGATGATTCAAGATACGCTCGTTCACTAGAAATTACATCCCTTGGTCAAATGGCAAGTATTTTGGTTCCCATTAGACCGTACCCAGGTGCCCTACTATGCCCGGATGCCTATTTCTAGCAATCGCCACACAATACATAAGTATTATTACCCTTACTATTATATGTGCATAACATATAATATAATCATCTCCAAAACATATTCTATATATATAAACATTTATAAAGAATATTAATAGTCTTGACACCTCGACTTCTTAACTATCCCCTCATTGCATTTTAGCACGGGGATCAACATATCATAACTTTTAGTTATCTATTTGGACTCATTACTAATTAAGGCGAGTCCTTAATAACATGTTCAGACATACATATTATATATCTATTTCAATATTAATTGCTGAATTTTAAAGAGAGTTGAATAAACTCACCTGATATGAAGTCACACTTCTTTTATTTCTTTTAAAGACGTAGGAACTTCTGTCTTCACCACCACAGTTTACTGTAATATCCAATATACACATATACTGATATTAAAATACAGAACAGAACTCTCTAAGACTAAGAATACTTATCATCTAAAAATCTTCGCCTTAAGTCGCAACCAACTAAATATTTAAAATCTCTTGTCGCAATGCACAGTGCAAGTCGCAATCAACTACTGCGACATGGTCACCATGTCGCAACCTTCTATTGCGATTTCAACCCCAAGTCGCAACCTTCTATTGCGACTTCAACACCAAGTCGCAACCTTCTATTGCGACTTCAACACCAAGTCGCAACCTTCTATTGCGACTTCACTTCCTTGTCGTTCTTAAGGCTGCGACATTCATGAATGTCGCAATGCACTGTTGCGACATGCTTGAATGTCTCAACCCAATGAATTTATCTAAAACCCATATTTTATACTTTTAAGCTATGCTTGATTCTGTAAACATGCAGATATGTTCAATACCACTAACATAACATATCTACAAATTCAGATTCTCATAATCATCCAAAAATCATCAAAACTCATTTTCTAAACCATAGAAAACTATTAACTATAAGGATGAAGGATTAATGAGATGTTTACCTTTGTTTGATTCTTGCTTCCCAACTGAAATAAAACTGATTTCCTTCTTCTTTTCTTGTTTGATCTTCCTCGGTTCCCTCTCTTCTCTTCACCGAAGTTTAAACACACATAAACAAGACACCAAATGAAGAAATATCTTCATTTCTCTTTTCTAGCAAAAGAGGCGGTGGTGGGGTGGGAGTTTCACTACTCGCCCCCAAACTTCCATCTATTGGCAACTTTGACCCTTATACTTCCAAATTAAATTTAAAGTTTACCCCTAACTTATTATTCCATAAAAACGATTCAACGTAACTTATTCGGGGTTAAACTCTAAAATTAATATATCAAATAATTAATAATACCCATTATCATTATTCATGAAAATTCGAGATGTTACAGGTATGGCGTTTGAATGTAAATCTTTAGGCTTGATCGATAAACTAGAATATGTGATGATTCGTAGTAGGCTATTGAATATGGTGTTATGAATTTTTGAATGATAGTCATACTCAGGGGATTGAGTATGATTCTGTTATTATGAGATGAGTACGAGTATGGTAAGAACGAGTGTAAGTCAAGTTTGATAAACCTTGTTTACATTGATTTAAAAGTATTATTTTGAAACTGAATGTTCTCACTAGGCCTTAGCCTAATGGTTTCAAATTATATTTTCTTACCAGGTATGAGCTCAGGGAAGTAATGGGACGAGTGGAAAGTTTATAGTGGCGACAAGTTGATGTAAATTGACTCTTGTTATTATTTTCACTCGTTAAGAATGTTTACGTTATGGATATTAGATGTATAAACCCTTTTATTTCAGGTTTAAATTTGCCCTGATTTTTAGGGTGTTACAAAAAAGGTCAAGAAAACGTTTGCCAGCAAAACTTTTACAATCAAAATGAGTATTGACATGTTGATATCATATAAAAAAGTGTGAGAACCGACTGGTTTACTTGGTGTCGGTAATTTCTTTCAAAATTGTGTCGTATGAAAGGATTTTCATTCAATGTATTACTGTCGTAATAACATCGTTCGGATTGAGTAAGATTAAGGTTCACGGGAAGATGCATGCAAACGATTCTCGAATCGTTGTGCAGGGCATTGAAGTTATAAGAGTGATGGGGTCGTGTGTACCCAAGCTAGTTCCAAGTGTTTTTTTTTAAAGGATAAAATGCGTAAAATGATTTATTTACCGCGTTGTCATGGATGAAGGCTATGAACTCACTAGGTCGTAGAGTATTACATTTTAAGCTAAGGAAGAACTCCGAGAGTGGAGAGGTGTTGGACAAATCAGGGGAGAACATTTGTAGTTTTGGTATATGTGTTCAAGAGGAGAGTTGGACGGTGGAAGAGTCGGGAGTGGATTATAGTGTCGGTTGTATGAGGGTCTGCACCCAATGTTCCATGTTTCGAATTTAATGAGGTGGTTGACTGAGTCAGAAATGGCATTACCTTGGGGAAGTGTCAGTTTTGGTGTGGGCAAGATACCCGCATCTTTTCCCAATGAGGAATTCCGGGGACGGAATTCTTTTAAGGGAGGAGTGTTGTAACAACCCGAATTTCTAGCAAAATGTGAAGGTTTGGTGGCTAAAGTCTAAGAATTGAAAGTTTGAATTAAGGGGCCTTTGTGCAATTTATGAAAGATATAAATGTTGCCAATCCCTAGGTTTCCAATTACTTTGAACATTCTTGTGCAATGTGTTTGGCGGCTGAGAGAAAAGAAGGAAGGAGAGAAATCAAAGAGAAGAAGAAATCAGTGAAGGTAAATCTCCTCTTAATTCTTCCTCCTTGTTATTTGATGTTTCCTCTCTGTTTGGTTTAAGTATTTGAGTGAGAAAATTAAGATTTCAATGAGTTCTTCACCCAAATACCCTTAAAAGTGTATTTTGGGGTTTTTGGACTTTATAAACCGATTTAGAGGTATTAAGTGACTTTAAATGGGTGTTTCTAGTTGGGGAATGAACCCCAGTAGTTGTCTAATCGAGGAAATGACAGAAAATCAGTTTGTGAGCACTTTTGGGGAATGAGATTTTCCCCAGTCCGAAGTTTCCGGACGTCGCCCCGTCCGGACAGTAGTGTCCGGACAGTGGGGGTTTCCGGATAGTGCTCACAGATGTCCGGGCGTCGTTGGTTTCCGGGTAAGTTACGTATCGATCAGTTCTGGTCTCCGGATGAGACGTCTGGAAAGTAGTACGTCCAAAAAGTAATTTGGTCCGGATAGTAGTATGACCGGAAAGTGATTGCATCCGGAATGTAGTATGTCCGGATAGTGGTGTGTCCGGAAAGTACCTGTGTCCGGAAAGTATTTGTGTCCGGAAAGTGCTGTAACCGGACAGTAGGGTCGAACCGTTTAAGCTGATGCGAATCTAATGTCCCTAGGTGTCCGATTGGATTAGCTTGGAGATATATCAGAGTGCGTTCAATACTAACCTAAGGTGAGTTTTTCTAACTAAAATACGTGATTTTACGTGTTTTTCAAAGAAAGTGATTGTGTAGAAATGTCATATTATTTTACATGATTTTCACCTGTATGAAAGTTAAATGTTTTACTGATTATGGCGTACTTACGAGCATGTTTTATTTTTAAAACCTTTATGAACGATTCCATGACAAATATGATTTGACTGAAATACGATTTAGCATGAAAGAAATGTCTATTAAAGATTTCACGTTTCATGAGTTATGATGAGCTGTGTGTTTGTTATGTGGAGTCGGTCTACACAGTGGGATCTGAGTACCTCGGGATCCGATGATCCCTTGGGCTGTTGTGAGGAGCTTGTAGGAGGAAATTCATTTTCTTCCTACTCGGATATGTGACTAGCTTGTAGGAGGGAATTCGTTTCCTTCCTACTCGGATAGAGGGGAGTCTGCTTGGGCCCCGGTATGAGGCGAGAGGGGAGTCTGCTTGGGCCCCGATCGCGGATAGCTATGTGATCCTTAAACACTGTGCAGTACCATGGTTGAATGATTATGTGAAGTATGTTAATGTGTTTTATAAAATGATTTTTATAATGTTGATGTACGCTGTTTACGGAGGGAACTCACTAGACCTCATGGTCTAACCCTCGCTTTTCAAAACTAAAACCTTTTCAGGTAAGCAAATAGTAAGAGGCTCAGGTAAGTGAGCAAGAGCAAGATAGAGTACAGATGCAGATAGAGACAGTGCATGTGCCACGTATAGAAGCTAGTGCGTTCTCAGTTGTGTATAGGTTGTTTCCGCCAACCTAGTTTTGAGGCTGATGTAACGAAATTTTGGGACCCAGTTTTGTAATGTTTATGAATTAATGCCATGTTTGTCCTGTTGCATTTTTGGGTTGTTACAATAAGAGCAATGAAGGAGGGATTACATCCTCTAGGGATGCTACTGGATTCACATAAATCGTTCACAAGTCTAACCACAACACGCTTAATTTCCTTCCTAGTGAACGCGCCTTCGAAGAAAATGGATATTGTTCCACCGAGACGGAGTTAGGAAACTCCATGTCAAGGGAGGGTCGTGGGCGTCTTTCGCAACTAAACTGGGAGCTAAAATGATTAAAGGAAACATCTTTAACCTAATTGGGCTCCTCAATCCACGATCCTTCACTCATAATACCCCGAATAGCAAGGTGCCTTCTTCTCCGATTAATAACACCTTGGAAGAATTTGGTGTTCTCATCCCCTTTGACACCCCCATGTGATTATAGCCTTTTGCACTAAATCCATCGCTTCAGTATGTTCCAAATCACCCAGCTCCTTAGTATTTTTGTTTGCTCATCTTTATTCGGTATTCTTATATTTTAGCTGATTTAGTTTGAGAATTAAGATCACATGCGAACTTATGGAAACAACTCGGTGACATTAATTCCCAAAAAACTGTAACTTACAAACAAATTTACATTGTATGTTTTATGATATATAAGTGTTAAAAGTTTATTTTGCTCCAATAAAGAAATTACATGTCTTATTTCTATATATTTTTGTTTAACTTTTATATATGACAATAATTAAATTTTGTTATGTTATAATTTTTTTTGAATATGCCACTAGAGTTAAGTCAAATTTACAGTTTTGGCTCAAATTTGAAAAGTAATATTGCAACTACTAATAAAATAACCAGATATTGTTCGATTCAGTTGAAATGAACAGTTTATTGTTCCAAACCGGTAACCTAACCAAATGACTCAGGGGTTGTTTGTTTACCTCTTAATGGAACCACCTCTGAATCGCTAAGAGGGTGAATCTTGTTTGGCAAAAAAAATAGTCTGCCTCTTAATGGTTCTAAAACCCTCTGAATGGTTTTGTATCCTGGACCTCCCTTAACCATTAAGCGTTCTAATTTCATTCTGACCGACTAGAAGACCACGATGAAATTTAAGACTTGGTCAAAGGATATTTGTAATTGCATTACATCATATTTCATCCGGCTATAGTGAACCAAACGCTTCCTTAAATGTTTCAACGATTGCAGTTAACCCAACCCTTACGATCACCGGATGTAAGTCATTTCCTTTTTTAGTAAACACAGTCTCTAATATCTTGTCCAGCTAAAATTTCTTTGTATTTGACAAAATAGACGGATCTGATAAGTTAAGTAACATGTCAAAACAAGTATACTTAATATAAACAAGTTAAACCGCCTAACCAATTTTTTTAGGGGCATTTTCATTTTAAGGAATGAAAATGAAAATGAAAATGGGAATGCAGGAGAATAGGAATAGGAATGAGCATTCCATTGATGTTGTTTGGTTAAACCAATATAATTAATAAAAAAATGTTTTATATAAATTTTTTAATACAAATATGTAACGTCCAACGTGAAAATAAAAAATATTTTTCATTCAACATCGAGAAATGAAGAGACGTATGAGAAAAAATGACTGAACGGAAATAAAATTTCCATTCCCACCAATTTTGTCAGGAATGGAAATTAATGGTTTTGGGTAATAGACCCATTATATTATATCAAACCAAACAGTTGTTTTTATTATCATTCTCGTTCTTTACCCCTCAGTACCCCCAACCAAACACCCCCTTATTGCTTATTTTTGCAATTCCAAAAATAACTACTCCAACGTCCTAAACTAAATGCTCACAATTAAAAAGACATATAGTTTTAAAGATATGTAATCATTAAACTTTTTTAATCAAGTAAATGGCAATTTTACCTCTAATAATACGAAAACAAAATTATCCACCTCATAATTAATGGTAATAAAATAGTAAAGTAATGTGACACTTTTTTTAGAAAAATAAAAATGTAGATATTTATTTTGTGACGAATGAAATATTTGAGCAAAAGGTTGATTAACGACAACCCCGATTGGCCCCACATAGAACTTGCCCCTAGGCAGGGGTGGACCCAGGGAAAATTTTCATATGGTGGCACCTTTTGCAAATCTAAAAAATTTCAATATTGTCCGATGTGTTTTAGCCTAATTCCACCGTTTCGAGAGATTCTTAAAGTTTTTTGCTTAATTTCGAATGACATTTTCTGTTTTTTATAGATTTCAAGAATTGTTTCCGGTTTTTTCTGGTTTCAAAAACTCCAAATATAAACATGTTTGTCCATGTAAATAGCTACAAAGGTCACGGAGATCTGCACATAACAAGTATGTAGGACCACCAATGTGTACGGAGGAATCAAGTCAATAGATTTGATTACCCCCCATTGATTGCTACTATTTCAATCCTCGTCCATTTCTCTTTTTAGTAAAATTACAAAAACACCCCTAAACTTATGTTCGTTGGACTCTCGTGTCCTTTTCGTAGACATGTATTTGTCTTTACGCATGTGTTGCTAATAGTTGAGACCGTTTGGTTTCGAATACATAAAAGTCGGTATTGTTTTTGGTCATCTACTTTATGTTTGCTTGCATTTTCTTTTGTAGTTAGATGGTGTTATTGCAAATTTCTTTTGAATAATGTTGGTATTTTAATCGAATTTTGTTTTCTTTTGCAATTGAGTTCGAAGGATCAAAACAGTATCTCCTCTTTCTTGCTCGAATGCCAAAAATACTGATGAATCTTCTTGTAGAGTTGTAAGTCATAAAAAACATGTGACATTGCTTAGAAGATCTAAATCTTGATTACTTAACAAGTGAAAGCCTAATTCATTCCGTTAAGATGATCACATTGGCATGGTGGAGGTTCAGTTTGTCACATCTTAATCAAACGAGTACAATCATCACACTTAGTATGTATTGATAACGTTTGACTGAATCAAATACGGATGTATCCTTGTGATACATTATTTAAATCTGTGCATATTCACAGTATCCCACCTGATATACCGAGTTAACTACACATTTCATATTGATACGATTGTTGTTGTACCAAGTAGAGAGGTAGACTACCTTACATGCGACTCTTGAAGCTACTTTCATACTCGCTTACAACTTGACGAGCCTCGACAACTCGCGTGGCTCAACTCACTTTGATAGGTCAATGCGACCATATACACAAGCTCTAGGCTTACGTCTCCTAACCAACGTGATCCTTTTCTTTTAAGTATATAATATTTACAGTCACACAATTTCAGTAAGACTTGAACCCAAAGGGGGCATTTAGTTCACATGATTTCGACGGAATTTGATGGTATTGTGATGATCAATTCCATTAACCAAATTCCATTCAGGCGTTTGGTGGAACTGAATTCCACACATTCCATCATTCATGGATTTGGTCATTCAATCACAATTGAGAACGAATTCAATTCCATTTTATCTCTTTTTTTCAAAAACAAAATTATCCCTGTCTTCCCTACTTAATTTACCCCGACCCAATTTCTAACATTTCGATGATATTGATATCCGATACTAATTTCTAGCGTACTTAAACTTCACTTAGACTAAATCATTCATTTCTTGACTAGTTCATGACCTTAAAGTTGCATTCTTTCCCACATTTTAGTACCAAATCATTGTAACATGACATGCATTACAATGCTCAATAAAACACCAATTCGAACCGGAAAAGCTTGAAAACATTCATCAAATATGTTACAGGTTCTAAATAAGCTTGAGGAGTGACGTGAACCTTAGAAGTCAAATCGTGTGAGAAGAAGAGTTAAGGTGAGAATGTAAAAATGAATTTGGACCAATGGCCACTTTTAATATCACCCAACCCATAAATCATGCTTGATATGGGAATTGACAAGTGTATCTCATCTAATGTACACATGTTTTCTACCATTTTTTATAGGAAAATATTCTATCAATGGTTCCACATACATATAAACTAAAACCATATACTTGACAAGTTTTTTATAAATACTAAAAACGTTGAGAAAAATCAAATAACACCTTACAAAAAACGAAAATCAACCCATATAATATGCCATAAAAATTAATATGGTCTCCGACACAAGCCTTCATCACCACACACCATAATAACCGTCATGACACACCTTTTAGAACACTGAAGGACCAAAAACTTCATGTAACAAAAACAATCAATAAAATTAAAACACACCCATAAAAATTTTAATATCTACAAATCTCTAAAACATACCGAAAAATTTAACCAAAAATCATCAACATTCTACCAAAGTCATGAAACCAAATCCAAGTATATCAAGAATGTGTAATTCAAAGTCAAGATATCGTTCCGAAACGAAAAAAAAGTGAAAAATCCGAGTTAAATACGAACAAATCCCATCCAATCTTCAAACAGCAAAAAAAACGCGAATCCTATCTCCCTCAGACCTCCAGCCTCAAAACTTCGATCCAATCAAACCGCTAAACGCTAAGAAATTACCTGCAGAAATGGCGTATCTATACAAACAACGAATCATGCAATACTCCTCCACTCGTTCATTGAACCGCTCTCATTATTTACTGCAACCTGCAAAATCTGGTCCCACTTAAAGATCTTGATTTGAAGATGTTGAAGTGTTAATCTCCCCGTTAGCGAAATTGGATAAATCAGCTTCATTTTGGGCATCGTTTGTATCGATCGTAATCTTTTCGGCAGTTGTCGACTCATCCAACGTGAGCTTCTGTAACGGAGTGTCTACGACCGAATGCGAGCTGGAATCAGCTGGAAACTTATTGGACGGTTTTACCCATTTTGACCATTCGTTACGTCTCCTTACGGTTTCCCCCTGCACAAAAGCAAAGAATTTGTCCGGAAGTTTTGTATAACGATGCATCAAGATTGGTTAAACAACATAAAATGAATAACATATTGTAAATTGGGATTCTATCTGATTCATTATAGTTTTCCAATTTTGCCCCTTATAGTTTTTCATTTAATTTTTCCAACATGTCCTAGGTCGTTTTACAATGTTATCTATCTTATCAGCTATCAATAGCTAGTTTGCCAAACATAGCCTATTAAGCAATTACATATATCTATATGCATACCATTACATCATTTGGAATCACATCACATAGAAACGGGGAGTTTTACCCCATTTACGTTTAAATCAAATATGTGAGACACCGTACATGCTTAAATCTTGTATACTTCCAATAAGCTTAAATTCGAAAAGGAATTTAATTATACTACAAAAAATTCACAAGATCAAATAACCATCCGTACCCCAAGCGGGATGGGGCTCGGGATGGCCAGCGGGGTTGCGGGGATGGGCTACGGCTCGGGGAATGGTTGCGGGAAGGGATGGAATTCGGGGATGGGATCCCGATCCATCCCGAAGGCTTTTTAAAAAAAAATTAATTAATTTTTTTAAAATTCATGCCGTTGAACGGCTCTATTACTAAAAAAAATTCTCAATTTAATCCTACTATATATTTAACCCTCAACCTCTTATTTTTCACACCTCTCAACCTCTTATTTTTCACACCTCTCAAATTCTCTCAACCTCTTATTTCTCACACCTCTCAAACTCTCTCAAATTCTCTCAACCTCTATATTTTAAACAATATGGATTCGCCACAACCCGGTTCACCAACCGCATCATCATCATCCGTAGACACCGACGAGTTGTTGAATCTACGACGAGTAGATTTTTAAATTTATTTTGTAATTTTTATTTTTAATGAATGATATAAATTTTTATTTTTATTATTTATCTTATTTTTATTTATTAAAAAATATATAAATATTTTTATTTTGTTAAATAATTAAATGTATAAATAAAAGAATTAAAATAAATGAGGTGGCAAAAGGGTTTGAGAGAATGGGGTACGGGTGTTTAGGGATCGTTAGGGATCGAGTGAGGGATGGGAGAAAAGCTGATGTGGCGCTGATGTGGACATGGAATCTTTGAAAGATGCCTTCCTGGGGTACTGATGGCCTAACAATTGATAACCTAAAACCAAAATAAAATCATTCTAATCTAAAAAAACATCAATATTGTACTTTAAAATTAGTAAAAGTACATTTGTTTTTTGTTGTTTGACATTTCTACCTTTTTTTAAAAAGACAAAAAGGTAATAAAAGTACAAGTTACTTTAAAAAAAAATCAGTCTCACCAACAAAACAGAAAAAGAGCTGAGGCTTAAAAAAAATCAGTCTCACCAATAAAAGTGCGGTTTTGGACCGCCTCGCCTCGAGGCGCGCTTGAAAACCATGCCAATAAGATATTGTTCATAAAAAGGAAATCATCAAACAAGATTTTTAATATGTTGAAAATTACTTTTTGGAAAAGAAAAAAAACTTGGGACCGATTTGGGCCCGGCCTAGAACCGGTTCTGAGGACCGGTTATGGTAAAAGGAGACCGGGCCATGGGGTTTTGGTCAGGACCAAACCGGTTACGAAAAGGAAATCAAGGACCCGGCCTGGGACCAATTTTAACCATCTCTAGAAACAACTACAGAAATATTTGTTAACCAAATAAAACATGAAAAACAACCAGTAAGAAACCCGATAAAAATATTGTTAGCAGGTTACAAACTAATATAAGAGATAAAGAAATAAGTATGCTCCAGTTAAACTTCAAGAAATTATACATAAGTTGGTGTGAATATTGAGATGATTCAGACGTGTATAGAAGGTACCTGAACTTCAACAACCTTCGAGTCTCTCAAAGAATTCAAAATCAATTGAACATCCTTCGTCAAACTTTGAACCTGAAAATCACATAAAAAGAAAGAAAAAAAAACATCAATATTAGTAGACAACTCGAGTAAAGCTGGTCCCATTTTGGTAGCTGATTGTCATATATCGATAGATATATTGTAATTAAGATAACTAGACATTGTTATATACATTAAGGGGCCGTTTGGCAGTTGCTGAATGGTTTGGGGGCTGGGGCAGGATGATTAAGTGGTCAGAATGATTAAGAGGTTCTTATGATATAGTGCAAAATGAAATATGGTTGTTTGGTAATTGTTTAGAATGAGATTAGGGTGCTGAATGGTTAAGGGAGGCCCAAGATACAAAATCATTAAGAGGGTTTTAGAACCATTAAGAGGCAGACTTTTTTTTGCCAAACAAGATTCACCTCTTAGCGATTCAGAGGTTGCCTCTTAATGGAACTATTAAGAGGTAAACAAACAGCCCTAAAATGACCATTCCCACTAGGATAAAATCACAAAGAGAATACGGCAAACCCTTAGGTGGGTAGCTGTAGCTCAGCTGGTTAAGCACTTCAAAAACACCTTTTGTTAAAAGAATAGCCAAATCTTGTTGAGCAAATCAATACCACGAGTAATTTGTAATTACGACAATGCGCAAACACATAATTTAGCTAATAATTTTTTGAAAAGGCATTGTAATTAGAAAAATTGCAAAGTGAAAAACTTTGCCTTAACTACCATAATGAAAGGTCAACTTACATCATAGTATTGAGATGATATGGGGAAACATATATATATATATACACACACATGTACATATACCCCTCAAGTCAAGAAATGTGGAGTCGTGTCCTAGGGATGGAGGAACCACACCAATCCATCCAGGACTTGATATATATATCCAAGGAAGAATAAAATTGTGAACTGTTGAACCCCTATAAAAGGGTAGCTAAGGAACAAAAGCATGCAGCAGTGGAAAACATATATATATATATATATATGTATAGTGTTCCATCATATAAAAACTCAACTTTCTGAGATAAAGTTCTTGGAGCATGCTAAAAATCACCTTGAACTCGTAACAAGTATATAATAGCACATATAAGACATGGTCAATCCTTTCCAAAAAAAAAGATATGGTCAAGGTTTTAAAAGGCAGAATCGGGCCTAGAAGCGTTTTCCCTCAACGAGATGAGGCATAAGCCTCGAGGCGGAAATATATATACACTAAAATATGTATATACATACACAGATACACTACACAAATATATATACACACATGTATAAATATTTAAATTACTAACGCTATGTTTGGCAAGCTAGCTGGTGGCCGATAAGCTAGCTGGTGGCTGATAAGCTGGCTAGTGAAGAAGTCACGTTTGGCAAAAACTAGCTTATAAACATGTAAAATGACCAAAAAGGACATCTTCAAAAAGTTAAATTATAATATTTAATTATATAATTAAAACAAATTTATAGCAATATAATATGTAAATTAATACAACCAATGTAGTAGAGAAAAATTATATAATATAACATGTTAATTAAAAGAATTTAAAATTATTATTACATATATACTATAAATTTTAAATTTGTTAAAACAAGTTTTAGAAAAAATATATATTAACTTATGATTTTAAATAACGGTTACGTATAATATGAAAAAAATAATCAAATAATAATTAAAAAGATAATAGTAATTGATAATTAAGAAATATTGATTAATACTAAAAAATATATAAACAAAATTTATATGATTAACAATAACTCTAAATATTTAAAAATTAACATCAATGATTAATTAAAATATAACTTAATAATTTTCAGTTAACATTAATTAATATTTATTAAATAGAAATAATTAAATTTAAAAAATTGATATATATTTATAATAATAGTTAAAAAATAATAATTAATATTGATGAGGGCAATATTGGAATATTCACAAAAAGCTACTCAAATGCTACTCCAAGTAGCATTTCAAAAAACTAGCTTATAAGTTAGCTTATGGTCATCCAAACATGTACCCAAAAAATAAGCTAGTTTTTTTTTGCCAAACAATGCCTAAGAGGTGCTGGTTCAGTGGTTCTTGAAAGAGAAAAGAGTGAAACCATGTAAATACATAATACATGAAGAAAAAATAACATAATACATGAAGGTTTATTTGTATTTATGTGAAACCGTGAGATAACGACATATAATACATAAATACATAATACATGAAGAAAAAAATTTATTTGTGGGATTTAGGTTTAGCGACATACAATATGGATTTAGGTTTAGCGACATATAATACATAATACATGAAGAAAAAAATTTATTTGTAGGATTCCCATATGATTAATGAATTGTTAAAGCCCTTAAACCACATCAACCCCTTGTAGATCCCCACATGATCCCTATGACTTTATTTATTGTGTGGGATCGACAAGAAATATTATCTCTCTCAAGACACAAATTTAGATCAATGTATTTGTTATATGCATAATTGGAATTACAAGGGATCCTATCATAAATTAAATAAAAAAGTATAAAACTAGAAAAAAAGAACAGTGTGCCAAAACCGAGGAAAAACTAATTAGTTTGTTAAACATGTAAATCCTTAACCTTTACAGACACTCACAATCATGGTCTGCTCATGGGTGGAAAACATACACACACATAATACATACCCCATATATATATATATATATATATTTGTGTGTGTAGAGAGAAAGAGAACATGAAAACAAGTTAGAAAGAAAAGAAAAGAAAAGATGAAAAAATTTATGAAAACATAGAGGTTATACAAATATACGTTTATGGAAAAGTTTCAGATTCGGGATGATGCAGTCATAACTGACAGTGTTCTCGAATTCGGGAGAAAAAAATAAAAGAAAGGGAGGGAAAATAATGGAAAGGTAAAGAAAGGAAAGAAAACAAGGTTTTTTTATTTGTGTACTTCAAAGTATGGATATGGGACAATTTTTCATGTTTTTGAAGCGAAGGGAAAGAAAAGAAAAGACATCATTTTTACAAATATACCCTTTATATTTATGAAGACCCTTTCTTCCTAGATTTGAGAGGAAAGTTTTAGGAGAAAACATATATGATACTTTCCCTCCTATTCCTTTCCTTTCACTCCTAAAAAGGTTAAAGAACACATGGTATTTTTGTTTTCCCCTCCTTTCCACCCTTTACTTACTTTTTTCTTAAAAAAGGTTTCTAGAGCACAATTTTAATCTTAATTTGATGATCCACTTCTTAGAAGTTAGAAGTTAGAACCCCCATGGGTTATGATAAAATTAATAATTTTTAATCTTAATTTGATCCTCTTCTTAGTTGAGTATTTTCTGCTCAAAAAACTCAAACATACAGTGATCAAGTACTCCATCTTCAATTTTAAATAAAAAATATGGAGTAATAAAGTTGCTCCTTGCTCCATGATCAATAAAAATATTACTTACTCGACGGAAGCCAGCTATTAAAGCGACAGGCACCCAACCCTCTTCATCCATGTTCGACCTCAAATAATCGTCTTTCACCAAATTTTCATCACTGTGGTCAACAAGTTGCATGGCAACCATGTTTCATAGCAGAAAAAAAACAAAATATCAGAAAACATAAATTGTTATCTAAAATAAACAATTATCTTTTAACAAAGCTACAATACCTGAAATAGTAGTCAATCTGATTTATTATCAAATCAGGCAACGGTGGATCCATAACAGGGATGAACATAGAGGGTGGGGCTGCACGAGGAAGAATGGGGGCACCCCTATAAGGCTCTGGGGGTAGTGTTGGAACATAGAGAAACGGTGCTGCCATGTCTGAAAGAAGTTAATACCAATTTCATTCTGTTAGGTCCATACTATTGTATTCAAGATTATAGTGGTTTAAGGGCTTTCGTGTAAATTATCCTTGGGGGTATAAGTAGGATTATTTTAGTTTGTTTTCTTAAATAGAAGCTCATTTCATCATTTGTTAGAAATATTTGAAAGTTGTTTTTCAATTCTTATCGTTCTTGAGAATAGGATTATCAATTGGCATCAGAGCCTAACCGGTGATTTGAAGAAAGATTTGGAGCATCAATTTTGAAGAATTTGAAGAATTCTTGGATTTTTGAAGAAAACAAAGAACAAATCGGGTTTGCAAACTTTTTCTTCCATTTAATACTTTTTGTGTTATATTTTGAAATCTAATTGATTCTTGATCATTCTCTAATTGATTTGAATCAATTTTATTTCAAAATTTCATCAAAGATTGAAGAATTTGATCGAAATTTGGAGTTTTGAGTTTTTGGAAAAAGTTCACTGTGTTTGAAAAGTTCTTGAAGTTTTTGCAATCTTTGTGTTTTGATCCGTTTTTTCTGATTTGTTCTTCATTAAAATCATACTTGAGAACTTACCATAACCCATGGGGGTTCCATATGGTCTTATGGGCTGGGGAGCAATAAAAGGAGCAGGACCCAGGTTATACCCCCTAGGAAGAGGCGGAGGTGAAGGAACCATTTGATGTGGCGGCATTGCACCGTGACTTCGTGGACCCCGCCAATCGCGATCATGGTGATCTCGTCTACCTCCATGACCATTGTTAAGATAGAGTCCTCCATCCCCACGTGGGCGAGGACCAAAGTTATTCCTCTTTCTGTTAGAAGAGTGATCGTGAATGGCATTCCCAACACCACCCATTGGTCTTGGAGCAAAATTGTTGCCATTATATGGAGACTGTTCTCTTACCGGAGAATCCAACACTGCTGGTACAAAATTACCATATGACATGTCGAAAAGTGGCAATGTCGGCATTGACGATGGAGCAGATGGCCCCGGCCGATTGTAGCCACCACCTGCACCTCCACCTCGTTTCATTGACCTTTGCCGGAGATTGTGGTTGTGATTTTGATTAGAATGATGGTTTGCATTAGTTTTAACAGGTTTCTGCTGTGGTTGCAAAATTACAGGTGCCTGTATCAAATCAATAATAACACACAATCATTAAACTCATAGAAACCAGCAATTGTGGCTTTCTGTTCTTTCTTCCGAATTCTTAATTATCAGTATTTGTATCTAAAATGTCAGCATAATACATAATACATTCATATATATGATTAAAGAATTATACCAAAAACATATCTAATAGACGATAATCAAACCACATTAGCGAACCTGAGAGACAGTGACTGATCCAAATCAATAATAACACACATCATGAAACTCATAGAAACCAGTAATTGTGGCTTTCTGTTCTTTCTTCAGAAATCATAATTATCAGTATTGATTGTATCTAAAATATCAGCATAATACATAGATGAATTATACCAAAAACATATCTAATACACGATAACAAAACAACATTAGCGAACCTGAGAGACGGTGACTGATCCATCAGATGTAGGTTTAGAAGACGATTCCGACGGAAACGACGACGTTTTCGGTAACGGCCTACTCAATTCAGAAAGCGCCGGCCAAGAAGCAGCGCCCATCACAGGCGTATTACTCACATCCACAACACCGTTAACCGAGGGTTTGTTCCAAGCCGACTTCTTTACACCACTCGCATTACCATTACTACTCCCCTCCGAATCCTCCGTATGACTCTCCACCGCCGCCGTCTCCGCCGCCGCCGCCTGCGGCTCCATTACCGTCAACTGATCAGAAAACACAACATTTTGCTCCGGCGATGCAGGCGGAGAGCGCGGAGGAGGAACGGAGTCCGGCTCACCTCCTCCGCCGCGAACAACTTGAGACCACGGTGCCGGTAAATTTGTCCGCTGTGAATAACTGTTACCAACACCACCACCGATGGCTCCTTCCGATGAATCGGATGTCATTGTGTTTGTAAATGTTTGATTATTTTGCAACAATGAGGGTAGGGTTTGGTTTGATTGAATAGAAAGAAGATGAATTGAAGGAATATTTCACATTGATTATTTAGGGTTTTGGTGAGAGAAGAGAAGAGAGAGTGATGGAGCCGTCGCCGACTACAACAGCCACCACTAGGGAATGATCGGAAATTCAACGAGAAAGGGAGGGGTTTCCGAGGGCTTTTGGGATGGGACTCTACAAGGCCCATTTTACCCCTTCTTAATGGGCCTTTTGGATTTCAACATTGGCCCAACTTCAGGGGTATTTTGGGAAAGAAAATAGGGTCTATTTTCGGAAACCTATTTTTTAGCTTCAAAACCTTATTTTTGTTGAAGAATATTGTGCTTTCATCAATAAGGAAGTGATTGAAGAGATAATTACCATGTATTGAGAGTTACCATATTATATGCTTCCTTTTCGTTGTAAGCTTATCCCCATTTAAAGGGTTCATTGTTAATAAGAATAAACGACTTTTGCTCTCCATTCTATTGTGTTCTATTTAGCTTTTCCTTTAACACGTTATCAGCACGTTGCTCCGTTGAGAAAGAATTTGGTGTAGACGTGAAGATAAGAGTTTGTTTTTCAGTATTGACATAGATTTGAGGTATGTTCTTTTTTACTTTAAAGCTTGCAATTGATAACGTTAATTATTACAATATAAATGAAGAAGAAGCATGTATGCGGAGGCATCGAAAAACCATCATCTAAAAAAAAAGGTACACTTTCTGATCTTATATGTTTCTTTTGTTTTATAAATTAACTATATTTAGAACCCATTGTCATATTTTTCTTTTGTTGAGATCATTTAATTTTTCTTTAACCTTATATAATGGTTGTTAAACATATATAAGATCAAAATTTATAAAAAAAAATTTGTAGTGGATTTTCTTGTTTCGTGGGACTTATTGATTATAAAGTTAGATTAATGGTTCGAACTTTGAAGTGGGTATCGTGTTTACTCTTAAATTTGTAGACGTATATGATGATTATGTTTATTAGTATCATATTTTGTAAAAGAAAAGAAATCATCACTAAAGCGAAAGCGTATTTTTTGCTTTTGGAATTTTGATTTTCCTTTTGAGATGTATATTTTAATAATTTACATATACTTTAAGGTTAAATTATTTAAATAAATTATTAAGTTCATGAATATTAATTATCTAATTGCTTTGATTATTGATTATTGTTTATGTGAATATCTACTTATTAATATAATAACTATTTTATATTTTATTAGTATGGTATGAATTAATTGAGTATTAGTTTATAATCGTTTTTTATGAAATAAATTTTATTTCCATAAAGACAATACCATAATATGATAATGCTTTATAACCAATTGATCTCCACAATAACATACGGATATATTTTAATTATAATCTTTTATTTTATAAATTGTCATGCAAATGCACATTAGATTGTTTAGTTGATTATTTTAATTAGTCGTCGTTATTTTTTTTTATTTGGATAAGTATTAACTTTTTATTTTAAGGCCTATATTGTAATTGATTTTAGATGTTTTACCTTATGTTTATTTAAATGTTGATTTTTTAGGATTTAGCATTTGAATTTGATCTTCCACATAATATATTCAAATGAATACCTTAATTATAAGTTCCTACTTATAATTTCAATCTTTATAATTAATTTTTAAAAGTTACACTTTCAATACCCATATATTTTGGTCTTTTACCAAAAGCTTTATAAATACTACTAAGATGTTAAAAGTTTGAATGTGACTTTATGTCAAAAAAAGAAAAAAAAAACTAATATTGATTTGTTTAATGACAAAATCTCTTAAAATAGTATTAAGGTATTGAACCATTGAAATTGGCTTCATAAGCCAAAATCATATTCATTTTGGCATCTTGTCAAAAGCTCTATATTAACAATGTTATATTCAAATTAATTAAATCGCAAGATATCGATTTGGATTTTGTCAAACGGGTGTAAATAGCCTTAAGGTTTGTAGGGATTCAAGTAATCCATGTGATTCCCCTGCTACCTGCAAATCCAATAGATTGAGTGATTTCTTGTTGCAAATTAAAATATTGATGAAGTATTATCAACAAAATATAAGAATACAAAAATCCAATATTATTATGATAATGAAATTTCATAATAAGTATAAACCATAATTCACTATTTTAGAAAATAATATGTTATCCGTTCTCTTAGACATCTTTGAATCAAAAGTACTTGATTACCATAAGATAGGTTCGGAAAAACACAAGATAATACTCAAAAGTCATCGAACCATTTTGACCCTAAACAAAAAACACTAGATGTTAAGATATAAGTAAATATTTTAAAACTTTTGAGACGATAAATCAGTCACAACCTTCAGAGAGAATAACTAGAAACCCCCAAGAACCGTGGGTAGTCCCAAAAAGGAAATTCGGGAATATTCAGTACCATATACTTCTCAAACTAATCATACAGTGGAAAGAAACCTACTTACTTGATTACAAGAAGGTAACTGATTTTGACAAAGAAATGTCATGTCTCAAAATGCATCTCAATCTTTGTGGCAAGGAACTCACAAAAGATTATGCGAATCATAACATCTTTTCATCTTTCCTATATCACCAATCATACTAATGAAACAGTATAAGCTGCAATATAACCATTAACAAACTCATTAACTTAATGCAAGTGGTTAAGAGTTATAGCAATGTTTTTTTTAACAAACGCTAGACATACCCGGATAAAGAAAATTCTTGGGGTTAATAAGGCAAGCGTTGAAGGTGGAAAGAACTCCAAAGGATAGTGAGTTGAACATATTAATCCACACACATATGCTAAATATGTACCATATGGACAAGGTTATGGAAAAGGGTCAAATTGATCATGGCAAGAGTCGGGAACGAACTCCTAATAGAAAATGGGACAAGTTATAAATGAACTATGTCATATCTAAGATTGGTTAAGTATAAGTTTATTTGAATACACTTTAACTATCAAATTAATTGCATTTGTGTATATATACACATGCGTTTATAACCATTAGAGGTGTAAATGAACACATAAAAGAACAAATGCAAAACTCTCAATGTTCTCCGTTCCATGTAGGAATGTATCGAGGAGAACTTGATTGTTTTTGTGACATATCATACAATCATAAGTAATAGATTGTTATTCATTGAATTAATAATTTTTAATTCCTCCAAACACTTAGACGATGAATTGTCACTTGTTGCTTAATGACACAAGATCAATCACTAAAGCACTATATTAATAGAAACCTTGTTAAGATATTCGTACCAATGAGAAATCATATTATAAGAATGGAAATGGGTATATGTACATCAACTCTAATGATATGAAAGTAAACATACATTAGAGAAATTAATGTATCAAATTAATGGATTATCTATGTCATTAAATCATATTTTGTCACCAATAAAGAACTTTGGGACAATGACACATATATGTTTCGGCATGACCACGTGGGACACCATGGTCATGACATAGTGATCTATGTATTGGAAAATACACATTGACACATTCTCTTTCGAGTGAAAGATAAAACGAGGGAATTAACCAAATTGTAACTGTTGACTTCTACTGCACAAGAAGCAACACCACCATCATAATATGCCCTCTCCAATACCCTGAACTTTTGTATACCCTGATTCTTAGCCAAGACAGAAATGAGACCATCCTAAATCTAAGGAGATAATACCAATAAATTCCATTCTTACAACAAATACAAGGTGATATTTATAGACAATAACATCCAAAATGCGGACCATTAAAGTACTTTATGGTTCTGGTTTTGACACAATGAACACGTGTAATATTATTGTCCACATGAAATGTTGCACTCCTAGCACTAGTTATACATTTAAGGACTCACCACCCTGACTTAGAATGCTGGAGAATTTACATTATAAGGATTTGATGATTATTGCATGTGTATAGAGATTAATGTAAAGTTACCTATACCCCATGTGTATATATAATGGTCTCGTAGAATGATAAAAGTTGACCATCAAAAGAATATAGATGGTAGCTAGGGCATTGGTTATGCGCACCAATTTATCCAAATCTACATGGGGTTATGCAATATTACATGCAACTTTACTTATTCGTTTTTAGACCCACAACCAACCAACTAACCTTATGCGTACCAGTTGGTAACTGGATATAAGCTTGATATTTAACATTTACGCATGTCTGGTTGTGTAGTATATGTGCCAATTGCGCCCCCACAGCGCACCAAAATGGGTCCCTTAAAACGATTAAGTATATATGTTGGATATGAATCTCCAACAATTATCCGCTATTTAGAACCTTTGACGGGTGATCCTAATATCGCATGATTTGCGGATAGTCACTTTGATGACAGTCTTCTTGTCGTTAGGGGGAGATAGGGAAAAGTATTTTCCAAGGGAACGACATGAACTGTCATGGAATGTTCCCACTTTAGTCCCCAAACTTCACAACGGAAAGTTGAAGTCAAACGAATCAGACTCGATACCTGATACGTTAAATACTATTTCAAAAGTGACAAGATCACACATACGAGCTGCTAATATACCCGTAAGGTTAAAAGTCCCCAACAGGGGCACAACGCCGTTGGAAAGTGCGTTGCAATCACACATAGTGGAGGTGTGGTTGAGGTCGTAGCTACCAAATGGAAGTGGTGGAAGCTACCGGTTCGATGAATACTATTCTAAAGGAAGAGAATAGTGAGGCACATCCATTTATCATCAATACATAAAACTCTCATGAGATTATCTCTAATTATGTCCATGAATCATCACTGGAGGACGCTCCGAAGTTAATATTGATTCTAGAGATAAATAAAATCTTAAATGAACTATGAGAGTACATATGAGTCAATGGACAGATCATATATATTCATTGATGATTTATTCACATTTACTATTGCTCATAAGACGATAGAGCACGACGACATCGAACCACGCTCGGTTGAATAATATCAACAAAGCATATTGACCTAAAGAACAATCCAGAAAGAATTATATTCTTTGACAAAGGATCGGGTATTTGGTTCGGTAGTGCTAACCCACCAAGTGTAAAGCCCGTAGGACATAACTGAGTCTTTGTCAGAAAGCGTAACGAGAACAATAAAGTCCTAATGCATAAGGCTCTCCTTTGGCGCAAGGTTTCTCACAACGCACTGGATTGACCACAATAAGACTTACTCTCTCGTGATGGAGAACGTTCTGCTATTAATTAGCCAAGTAGTTTCCGAAAGACTGGAAATTGCAGCTCAACGATGTAGTTACTACATATCTCTATGGGGATCTAAATTCAGAGATATACAAGTGCTTGATGGCATTATACCAATATCAAGTAACTATAAACCATGAAATGCGTTTACAATAAAATTGAAACACTCACTTTATAGATTAAAGCAATCTATGCGGATGTGGTATACCCGCCTGAGTGAATACTTGATTGGGAAACGATAAATAAGAACGATGAACTATGCCCTTGCGTATTTATATAAGAAAACAAGTCCCGGATTTTCATAGTAGCTCTATATGTCAATGTTATGAACATAATAGACACTCTTGATGAAATAAGAGAAAACACAAGCTACTTGAAATCTGAATTTGAGATGAAAGATCGTGGGAAAACTTGGTTTTATCTATATACTTGAGCTACGACACCGAGTTTGTGGAATATTAATCCACTGATCCGCATATGTCTAGAAAATGATCAGGCGACCTAATATGGACAAAGCGCATCCGATTAGCACTCCCATGATCGGTCAAAGTGTTGGATATAAGGAAAGATCCATTCCGTCTAAAGGATGAGGACGAAGAGGTGTTAGGAGCTGGAATTCCATACCTAAGTACAATAGGCGCATTATTGTACTCAACATAATACACTTGACCGTATATTGTACTTCTCACTAAAATTGTCAGCTAGATTTAGCTCAGCGCCAATGCAACGTCATTGGAATGATTTCAAATTAATCTTTTGGCACCATTGACGTGGGCTTATAATTTCCCTACGGATAAAAATGGATTGATAATGTAACTTCAATACCTACTTAGATTGTGAGCAGCAAAAGTACTGGCTCTTACAGAAAAACACCAAACAATGCCTTGGTATATATTTGCTAATATTAAGTATATGTTTGACTCATATAAAGGGTGTTCCCAAACTGGATAAGGAAATATCATATGAAACATGTCGATTGCTTGGAAGTAAACTAAGCAAACCCTTAATAGTTATCTTCTTATATTATCAACAATCTTACTCTCCATGAGACTATTCAAGAGTGTATATGGTTAAGGACTATCATTACACATATAAGAGGAGCTAGTAATTTTGAGTTTAACCACTATACAACTTGCATGTATGGAAATAGTGCATCATGTATTGAAGAAATGAAAGTAAGATATATCAAGGGTTATAACACAAAGCATATTTTGCTTAAGTTTTCATATAATCAATTATCCTCAAGATTCAAGTGAATTGAATAAGATGCGAGGAAAATGTGACATGTTTGTTTACCAAATCAATACGTAAAACCATATTTGGGAAACATGTAGAAAGTATTAAAACGAAAACGTTTTAAACCTCCTTTGATTAATGCACGAATCAGGGGGAGTGGTAGACAAAAGGGGGAGTCTACTGTATATGTAATATTGGTATGTTGTGCTCTTTCCTTCAACTAAGGTTTTATTTTTCCCATTGGGTTTTGTTCCTTGGTGTAAGGTTTTAGTGAGGCAACGGTTTATATACCATATATCACCAAAGTTTTTCTATAATCAGCAACAACAGACTCTCCTTAAGATTCAAGTGAATCAAGTAACGTCTGAGGAGAATGTGGTTGATTTGTTCACCAAATCACTGCCTAAGGCCACATTTGAGAAGTCATGTGGAAAACATTGGAATGCGGAGACTTTCCAAACTCCCTTGATTAATGTATGAATCAGGGGGAGTAATGGACTAAAGAAGGCGTCTATTACACATGTACGATTGATGGGTTGTGCTCTTTCCTTTGCCCAAGGTTTTATTTTTCCCACTGGGTTTTGTTCCTTGGTGCAAGGTTTTAGTGAGGCAACAGTCTTAAACCATCTCGTTTTTCAAAACCTATTTGATTGATGTATAAATCAAGTATGATACTAAACTAAAGAAATTGTTTAGTGGTGCCTTGTACTCTTTCCTTCGTCTAAGGTTTTCATTTTTCCCAATGGGTTTTTGTTTTTTTTCGGCGTAAGGTTTTAATGAGGCAAGAGTTATACACCATCATCCCTCTGACTCGGCACAAGGGGGAGTGTTGAAGAATATTGTGCCTTCATCAATAAGGAAGTGATTGAAGAGATAATTACCATGTATTGAGAGTTACCATATTGTATGTTTCCTTTTCGTTGTAAGCTTATCCCTATTTAAAGGGTTCATTGTTAATAAGAATAAACGACTTTTGCTCTCCATTCTATTGTGTTCTATTTAGCTTTTCCTTTAACAATTTTTAAATATCCATAATTTGTCATTTATTATTTTCAACTTTAAACTTATAACAAACCAATATTCTATGAATATTATAAAATTATTTAGGATTTGTTTGGCAAACTAGCTGATAAGCTAGCTGACGAATAAGTCACGTTCGGCAAAAACTAGCTTATAAATATATAAAATGACCAAAAATGACATCTTTAAAGAATTATCAATTAAAATATTTAATTATATAATTAAAACAAAATTATAGCAACATGATATGTTAATTTGTGCAACCAATATAATAAAGAAAAATTAAATAATATAACATGTTAATTAAAAGAATTTAAAATTTATTATTACATATTTATATATATACCATAAATTTTGGATTTGTTAAAATAAGTTTTAGAAAAATATATATATGTTAACTTATGATTTTAAATAACCGTTACATATAATATGAAAAAATAATCAAATAATAATTAAAAATATGATAGTAATTGATAATAATTAAAATATATTGATTAATATTAAAAATAAATAAAAATAATTTATATGATTAACAGTAACTATAAATAATAAAAAATTAATATCAATGTATAAATAAAATTTAATCTAATAATTTTTAGGTAATAATTATTAATTAAGAATAAGTTTATTTAAAAAAATAATATTTACTTATAATAATAGTTAATAAATAATAATTAATATTAATAAGGGCAATATTGGAATATCACAAAAAGATACTGAAAAACTACCCCAAATATCGTTTCAAAATTTTAGTTTATGGTTATCCAAACATGTATCGGAAAAAAAAACTAGCTTATAAGCTAGTTTTTTTATGACAAACAATGTCTTATACTCAAACATCTCATTATGTTTTTTTAAATGAGTATGGTGATATTCAAACTTCAAAACTGGATAACTAGAAATAGTTTGTTAAAATTAATGATATATAGATAAGTTTATATAGGGCTTAATTCCTTTTTCTTTTTTAGCAGCAATAGAACCATATATTACCCAAGGAAAAAACCATTACCCAAGGAAAAAACCATTACAGAGTCAACAGCTTCACAGGCAGGGACGGACCTAGACAGAAATTCATACGGTGGCACCATATTTTTTCATATGGTTTTTATCGAAGTGTCTTTCATCTTTTTATCAACGTTCAATATCGTCTGATGTGTTTTTAGCCAAATTTTGGCGTTTTGAGAGATTTTTAACGTTTTTGCTTGATTTCGGAGAAATTTTAAGTTTTTTTTATCAATTTCGAGAGATTTTTCGGTTTTTTTGGTTGAATGGGTATAAGATTTTGGTCTTTTTTCAGTTTAGGTGCACCCCTTGTAGTTTCCAAATGAATACGGTAGCATCTCCTAAATCGTTACGGTAGCACCTTCACAACAACAAAAAAATTACACTTCGTCGGAAAATTCTAACGGTGGCACGTGCCACCACGTGCCCCAAGTGAGGTTCGTCCATGTTCACAGCCGCATCACAACCGAAACAGAGACAAACAGAAGCCAGATACAAGGTCGAGCATCTAAAATGCAATACTGAAAATTCAAAAGCAAACAAAACAGGAAAGTTTGCGAGGGGCAAATTTGAACAGTCTGCTGGAAAGAAAGCGATCAGATCTGCTGGATGGAATAAGCCGAGAGACAGGTCCAATCAACTCAATGCTTAATGCAAACAAACCTCTGAACAGCAACTGTAGAGCGACGAAACAACCTCCTTTGTCCTTATACCTTGATCACAGCCGAGCTTTACAAACCGTACGGGGCCGATATCCACGATGCCAAGTCCACAACTAGGTCCTTATCTATACGAGTCACCCAATAGAAAGTTTTAAGTTGGAATTCGAAGAAGAGGTCCGGAATGGAACCGTTAGTTTTTTCGAAGATGGTCTTGTTCCTATTTGCCCATATAAGATAGAGTGTGCACCACACCACCGCCGTCCATCTTCTCAACCCTTTGTCGTTGTTACCCATTTGATGTCCTACCTCAAACAAATCATTCAAATTTCTTACCGGGTCCAAGTCGATATTCCACCATCGTCCGATAAGCCTCCATAAGCTCTTCATCGATTCACGACTAATTAAAGCATGATTTATTGTTTCTATCTCTCTTCCACATCTCGGACAAAGAGTGGAGTCTAGATCGACCCTCATCTTATCCAAGACCGACTGAGAAGGTAATCTTCCAAGTTTCGCTCTAAAGATACAAATCTTCTTCGAGACCGATTTTAACCAAGTAGTAGCAGCCACGTTCCCTCCCTCCAAAGTTCGCTTTTCCTCTATCAAACCCCGTATTTGTCTTGACCGTGAACATGCGTTGAGGGTCTAATCTCCATGAAGCCCGATCCGCACATCCTCCTTTTGATATATGTTCCGCGATCACATTTCGTAATTCCTCCAATTCTCCAATCTTCGTTCCCCTCGGTTCCCTCCTCCAACCCCATTTCCAAACCCATTATTCCCCTTGGTGCTCTCCTCTTTCCAAAACCGCTACCCCTTTGCTTGATTCAAGTTGAAAAAACTGTTTGAACCTCTCCTTAAGTCTCCCATTTTTCGTCCATCTATCCTCCCAAAATTTTGTGCCCGAACCGCCCCCAATTTGTTTACCAAAGGATTCCGAAAATCGAAGTCCCACCTTATTTATGTCCTTCCCCACCTTAATTATGTTTGCCCATACCGAGTCCCCCCCCTCCCCCCTATTCCCCTAGATACACCCTCCATTTAGGGGTGCTCAAATTTCCGACCAACCCGACCAACCCGGCCAACCCAACCCAACCCGAGGCAAATAAAACCGAACCGCACGAACCCGATGTAGCATCGATAATTTTTTTGAGTAAACCGCATGTATTGGGTTGATAACGGGTTAGGCCCAAAAATTTCCGGCCCAACCCGCCAACCCGTGAGAAAAAGGGTCCAAACTAAACTATATATTATAGCGCCTCCCTCTCTCGTTTTCACTTTCAGTCGTATTTCATTCAGTTCCTCTTTAAGGCTCTAAGCTGTTGAATCAAATTCATTCACTTCCTCTCTGAGAGATGTTGAATCGAGGTTAAATAGAGGTTTAAATGAGTCCTGACTTGTGTTTATTTCGATTTCGACTATACGTATGTAGTAGATTTAATATCAGCACCATCTATGCTTCCATCCAGGTGCTGTTTGGCAGCAGCAAGGTGCTGTTGGCAGCATTAAGCTGTCGTTTGGCAGCAAGGTGCTGTTTGGCAGCACTATACTGCTGTTTGGCAGCATTAAGTTGATGTTTGGCAGCAATAAGGTGCTGTTTGGCAGATTAAGCTGCTGTTTGGTGCAACAATAGAGTGCTGTTTGGCTGATTAAGCTGTTGTTTGCATTTCGATAACTTAGTTGATGGTGAAATGACGAATACAAGTTTCAACCCGACAAACCCTACCAACCCAACCCAACCCGAACGGTTTGGGTTGGGTTGGGTTGCACTTCTAATTGGGTTGGGTTGGGTTGAGAATTTTCAAACCGCAATGATTGGGTTGG
This sequence comes from Saussurea involucrata, assembly GCA_033807775.1. Classification (NCBI taxonomy): domain Eukaryota; kingdom Viridiplantae; phylum Streptophyta; class Magnoliopsida; order Asterales; family Asteraceae; genus Saussurea; species Saussurea involucrata. The sequence continues at coordinate 177,105,021 of CM066322.1, forward strand.
GTTGTTAAAGTGCCGTCAAACCGGCCAACCCAACCCGTGAGCACCCCTACCTCCATTAGTCTCCCATCCCACCCAATACCCATATACAGTTTTTATAACCTTAGCCCATAAAGCATCATTCTCATTGTGGAACCTCCAGCACCATTTTCCAATCAATCCCCAATTATTCTCTTTAAGTCCCCCTACATTTAACCCTCCCCTCCCAAAGGATCCCAACACCTTTTCCCACTTTACCCAAGATCGACCTTTCCTTACAATCTCTCCCTCACCACCCTCCCCCCCAAAAAAATGACATCTCACACGCTCTAACTCTTTCAACACACTCACCGAGGTATAAAACAAAAGAAAAATAGTATAATGAAACACTACCAAGAACCGATCTTACCAATGTCCACCGTCCTCCAAATGAGTCCGTTTTTGCTTTTCAATTCGAAAGTTTCTTCTTCATTTTATCGATCACCGGTTTCCAATGAGAGGTTCTTGCCATTGTCGACCCTACCGGAAGTCCGAGATAGGTAAATGGCAAAGTGTCACTACCACAACCCAAACTTGTTGCCCATGATTGTACTTCCCCATCCAAACACCCACTCCGAATATTTTACTTTTACTCATGTTCATCTTTAAGCCCGAAACCGCGTGGAAACACTTCAACACCATCATAAGATTCTTTATATTTGTAGTATCCCATTCCCCAAAAAAGACAACACCATCCGCATATTAAAGATGAGATATTATAATTTCGTCCTTACCCACTTTAATACCTTAGAACAACCTTTTTTCGACGACCTCCTCCATCATGATATGTAAGCTTTCGGCAACTACCAATAAGAGGAAGGGGGGCTAGAGGATCCTCTTGCCTTAGACCCCTCTCCATTGGAAACTCATTTGTTGGAGACCCATTAATTAGAACGGAGATCCTTGATGACTTTAAGCACACCTTTATCCATTTTCTCCACTTTGGCCTGAAACCCATATTTTCCAACCCATCCAAAATAAAAGACCACTCCACCGTGTCGTATGCCTTCTCGAAGTCTACTTTAAATATTAAGCCCTTCCTCTTTGTTCGTTTCAAGAAGTCCACTGTCTTGTTTGCTATAAGAACCCCATCGAGTATGAATCTCCCTCTTAATAAACGCGTTTTGGTCCTTATTTATTAACTTCCCCATCTCCGACTTCATTCTTTCCGCCAAGACCTTCGACACCACTTTATATAGAATCCCGATGAGGCTTATTGGTCTAAATTCATTTAGTTAGACCAATCGTGTTGGAGTTTTTCGGTATCCAAGTCAAGAACGATGAATTGCAACCGTCACTTAGGTCCTCCTTTTCCCAAAACCAATCTAGCACCGCCAATAAATCACCTTTTATTATCCCCCAAAACCATTTATAAACCCAATCGTGAACCCGTCCGGTCCCGACGACTTATTATTTCCGCATTCTTTCACCGCGCCCCAAAGTTCCTCACCCGACACTCTTCTTTCTAGGAACATCGCCTCTTCTACCGTAAGCTTCTTCATCCGGTTCATTCTCAACTTTGGTGACCAGTCTCTTTGTTTCGCGTACTTCCTATTAAAAAATTCAAACACATCATCCTTTATAATTGTCGGTTCCTTCGTCCAAACCGTGTCTATGGTTAGACCACGAATGGAGTTCTTTCTTTCCCGACTCTTGCTATCCATGTAAAATAATTTAGTATTCTCATCACCATCTTTGATCCAATTAATTTTTGCTTTTTGTTTGGCCATTGCCAAGTTTTTTTCCTCCAAAACGAGCCACTTCTTTCTTGCCTCTATCCACCTCCTTCTTTCTTCATCCCCCAATTGGTTTGCTTCATTTTTTATTTCCCATTTTTTCACCTCTTTTTAATGGACACCAACTCTTTGTCAACCTCTCCCCACTTGACTTTACGCCATTCCCTCAATTCGGTTTTAACATTTTTAAGCTTATCCTAGAACCTACAGTCCGGTCTTGTTGATGTTACTTTCTTCGCCCAGACTTCTTTCACCACTTCTTCTAAACTTTCATCCATTAACCAAACATCGAAGAATTTGAAAGGCGTCGGTCCAAAGTCAAACCATTTATCGCTTAACATGATCGGTGTGTGGTCCGACCATTTTCTCTCCAAGGTTTTTGCCCCTAAGCTTTTCCAAAGGGCCCCGAAACCATAAGTTATCAAGTACCTATCAAGTTTACTAAACTTTTTCCCGTCATCGCTTATTCTTGTGAATTTATTTCTCCCCAACCGAACGTCTACAAGATTATTCCTCGTTTTACCACTTCAGCAAATGATGAGGTTGTGTTCGGTACTCCTTTTTCCTATGTTTTCTGATCTGAGTATCTTCTGCATCCCTTCAATGGATTGTTTTTCTCCATACTCCCTTCTTCCATTTTTGTTTGCTAGGTACACTCGCAATCTATATGTTCCTATCCAAATATCTCGCAGTCTTCTTTCCAAGTCTAGTTCGTGTTGTACAAATTTGAAGCGAACAAATCCAAACTTTTCCTCGTTTTTCAATTTCTTATTTGCCATATACTTTATCAGAGACTGCTCCAAATCTCTTAAACATCCACCACAAATGGGAGACCTCCCAGTTTGCCGGAAAATTGTAAAACATAAATGATGTCTCATTTGGATTCCTACTTCCAAGGTTCCTACGGTTCAGCCGTGATCCATTATCTCTAGTCAAGTTTCGATACTCCGATTCTCTCTTCTCAATCTCCCTCTCTTTCCCTCGCCGGCGGTCTCTCTCTCTCTCACGCTCTCTCTCTCTCTCTCTTAATATAATGCCCCTATAGAGATGAATCTAAATATAATTAGGGCTTAATTCCATATGTTATGATAACTGTGATAATTATTATTATATAAGATATCATTTCAAACGATTTTATTTAGGGAAATTAATTAAAATACCCTAAGTTTGACCAAGTGTTACCAAAATACCCAAAATCTCTCTCACTTTGCAAAAATACCCCTTTTTCCGCGATGGGAGCCCGCGATCGCGGGCCAGGGACCATTTCTGACACTTTTTTAAACTTGCAGGGACCATTTTTGAAAAATGAAATCCCGCGATGGGGTACTTTTTGTGACTTTTCAATTGCAAGGGACCATTTTTGAAAAATTCCAGGGACCATTTATGAAAATTTGAACCGCGATCGCGATGGAATCCACTGTTCACCCCCGCGTTTTCGTCAAATTTTATGAATTTAAAATGAAATGTTACACTTTCAACCCCTATACTTATTTACTAAATTTACTTTATACCTTTTAGTTTCATTATTTTAATTTTACATTTAACACATATAATCGTTTATTAACTAAAATACGTTAAAAATACGTTTTAATTTTAACAAATTACACCATTATAATCGTCTCTGCGATACGTTCGAAATGAGCCCAATCTTGAATTTTTTTGGATTTATATATTTTAATATATATCATATACAGTTATACACTACATAAAAAAATATTTTTTATATTTAAAATTCATACCCTTATAGTTAATTATTTAATTTATGGTACATCTCTTATTTTTTTTTTCAATTTTTTTTACACTCTTATCGCATTAACATAATAATCATATATTAACTAATTCATTAAATCGTTTTAAATTATTATTATTTGAATGTGTTTATAGATATCGTGAATGGCAATAGGAGAAGGTGAAAATGGGTATTTGGCGAATGATGATTCATTTGTGTTTGGAGCTGAAGTATTTGCAGTTACAGAGTATGCACAAAATGATCGATGTATTTCCAACGTAACTTAGATTAAAATTATCTCCTTCAGTTCAGTCCCGTCCCGTCTCATCCAGTTAAGTCCCGTCCAGTTTCGTCCCGTCCCATCTAGTATGCGTACCAAACGCTACCTAAAAGTACCATAAATTAAATAATTAACTATAAAGGTATAAATTGTAAATATTAAAAATATTTTGATGTAGTGTATATGATATATATTAAAATATATAAATCAAAAAAATTCAAGATTTGGCTCATTTCGAACGTATCGAAGAGACGATTATAATGGTGTAATTTGTTAAAATTAAAACGTATTTTTTTAACGTATTTTAGTTAATAAACGATTATATGTGTTAAATGTAAAATTAAAATAATGAAACTAAAAGGTATAAAGTAAATTTAGTAAATAAGTATAGGGGTTGAAAGTGTAACATTTCAATTCGAAATTGTGATTTTGATTTGATATTTACACTTTCAACCCCTATACTTATTTACTAACTTTACTTTATACCTTTTAGTTTCATAATTTAATTTTACATTTAACACATATAATCGTTTATCAACAAAAATACGTTAAAAAATACGTTTTAATTTTAATAAGTTACACCATTATAATCGTCTCTTCGATACGTTCGAAATGAGCCCAATCTTGAATTTTTTTGATTTATATATATTAATATATATCATATACAGTTATACACTACATCAAAATATTTTTAATATTTACAATTTAGACAAACTATAGTTAATTATTTAATTTACGGTACTCTTAGGTAGCGTTTGGTACGCATACAAGATGAGACGGGACGAGACGGAACTGGACGGGACTGAACTGGATGGGACGGGATGGGACTGAACTGAAGGAGATAATTTTAATCTAAGTTACGTTGGAAATACATCGATCATTTTGTGCATACTCTGTAACTGCAAATACTTCAGCTCCAAACACACATGAATCATCATTCGCCAAATACTCATTTTCACAATTCTTAAATGAGTCCAGTGATACCAACTTGTCAAAACCCCATTTAATATTCTTCTCGTGAAACCTTCTCCTATTGCCATTCACGATATCTATAAACACATTCAAATAATAATAATTTAAAACGATTTAATGAATTAGTTAATATATGATTATTATGTTAATGCGATAAGAGTGTAAAAAAAATTGAAAAAAAATAAGAGATGTACCATAAATTAAATAATTAACTATAAGGGTATGAATTTTAAATATAAAAAATATTTTTTTATGTAGTGTATAACTGTATATGATATATATTAAAATATATAAATCCAAAAAAATTCAAGATTGGGCTCATTTCGAACGTATCGCAGAGACGATTATAATGGTGTAATTTGTTAAAATTAAAACGTATTTTTTTAACGTATTTTAGTTAATAAACGATTATATGTGTTAAATGTAAAATTAAAATAATGAAACTAAAAGGTATAAAGTAAATTTAGTAAATAAGTATAGGGGTTGAAAGTGTAACATTTCATTTTAAATTCGTAAAATTTGACGAAACGCGGGGTGAACAGTGGATTCCATCGCGATCGCGGTTCAAATTTTCATAAATGGTCCCTGGAATTTTTCAAAAATGGTCCCTTGCAATTGAAAAGTCACAAAAAGTACCCCATCGTGGGATTCCATTTTTCAAAAATGGTCCCTGCAAGTTTAAAAAAGTGTCAGAAATGGTCCCTGGCCCGCGATCGCGGACTCCCATCGCGGAAAAAAGGGGTATTTTTGCAAAGTGGGAGAGATTTTGGGTATTTTGGTAACACTTGGTTTGACTTAGGGTATTTTAATTAATTTCCCTTTTATTTATTTAAAACTCAAATTTAATATATTAATTATTAATTTATCTTTAAAATGAAAGTTATTGGTCTAATTATTTAAATGGTTCTTAAGACTTGATTCTTTCTGTTGTAAAGAATCATAAAATGAAAATTGAATCAAATCACCACAAGTTGATTATGCCAAACACGGTAAAAATGATTGTTACTTCGGACTTTGAGTTGCAATATTCAATTTTACAAGTCGTTCATCAAATGATCACTAATAAACAAACGACACAATCTAAGAGCACCTTCAACCGGCTTGTTATAATTTTTTTAAAATAGAAAATCAAAAGTTACAATCTCTAAAAATATTTACATTTATCTCCAACAGTTTTGTTATTTTAGAGATTTTAACACAAATTGTATTAATATAATATTCTTCAATTTATATTCTCAATACACTTTAAAAGAAAAACTTAATATAAAATGATAAAAAAATTATGTTATTGGTGGATTGAATAAAATAATTATTTATCTCTCCTATTTAGAGAATTATAGTGAATTTTCTATATTTAGAGATTTCTCCATTATTCTCTATTTTAGCAAACAAGATAGCAATGTTGTTGGAAAAGAATAGCAAACAAAAACCCATTTTTTTCTATTTTAACAATGTTGTTGGAGATGCTCTAAAGAATTCCTCTTTTTATAAAGGGTAGATTAATCCCGATAAATGTGATTTATAAGATATAAATTATAATAAATTTGGTGCCTGAAATTATTGTGAACGTCTAGAATCGAACCCAGAATAGATGAGATGTTTCTCCACTTCTTGGACCTCAACCACTATAAATTTCTCCTATTTTAATTGTTATAACAAAATATGACACTGATAAATTGTATCAAGTTAAAATGTATTTTTATTATATTTCCCAATTCCCATCTTCAAAAACCTATAGAGAATCAAATGTTAAAATCTCTAAAAAAATTGTATTCATCTCTAACAGCTTTGCTATTTTAGAGATTTTAACACAAATTATAATAATATAATATTCTCGAATTTATATTCCCATTACATTTTAAGAGATAAAATTAATATAAAATGATAAAAGATTTATGTTATTGGTGGGTTGAATAAAATAATTATTTCTCTCTCTTATTTAGAGAATTATAGAGAGTTCTCTATATTTAGAGATTTTTCCATTAATCTCTATTTTAACAAACAAGATAGCAATGCTGTTGGAGAATAATAGCAAACAAAAATCCATTTTTTTCTATTTTAGCAATACTGTTGGAGATGTTCTAAAACTCCGGTTGGTGGCTCTGACACCGTATTTCAAACAAAAAAGTTTATTCATTTTTTCAAGAGTGATATGTTTTATTTTGTTCATATGGTTATATAGTTTGTTTTTTTAACTGTATAAAAAAATTCAGTATGTTCTCATAAATGTGTCAAAGATTTGTGACATTTTTCAATATAAAGTTTTTGAAAGCATCTTTCCATACCAATTTACATCAACACTTACATAAATAGCATAAAAATGTTTTTACTCGTTTTCACTTAATAAGTCGTCATTATTTCTATTAGCAGTGTGTGTGACTTCTTTCAGAGTAGAACTTTGTTGGCATTGCCAAATACAATTGAGTGTATATGAGTTTTCTCCTGATTGGACAAAACTCATATCCATGTTATAAAATGGAAATATCTGGAAAAAATGTAAAAGAAAAAAGAAACTATCGAATTGCTTCCTTAAAAAGAGAAAGTATGTCTTCATCCAAACCCTAAACCCTGGAGCTTGGAAACACGTTTAGAATTGTACTCGGCTTGAAAAGGTTTGACGGAATCTCCAGTTTGAAGGAACTATATTCGAGAAAGTTTTTGTCACTCCGTCTGTTGTCGTGATCATGAACGATATTGATTGGCCATTCAAGTAGGCGTTCGATTGCCAGTTAGCCCCCCAGTTGCTTGACATATGTGTCCAACCGGTTCTCGACCCCTTCACACGCACCGATCGAATCGACCCAGCTCCACCAACGTTTGTGATCAAAACAAGCTCAAAATAGTTTCTTCCGTTCACTGTAAATCGAACTCCGCCATGTTTCTTACATGGTACCCTATAGACCATAACACAAAACACTATCAACAAACGTTTTTTCACATCGTGCAACCAATTTGAGCACGTATCGATGAAAATATACACATAGAGCGAGAAAAGGGTACCTTTGAAAGATGATGGGAACGATTCCACCTTTGTAAATGCCGATTTTCTCCCAAGCGGGTTGAGCCATATCGAAATGTTGGAGGGGCGGGTTGCACCATCCGCCGACATTATTCCCCTGAGCGTAATTCGGTGGGCAAAAGTTTGTTGCGGTAACCGTCACCGAGACTCCTTTCTTGCACCATCTAGAGTCAGTTTTGTGATCGCATACGATCTTGTAGCATTGGCCACAAGCCGCGCCTTGCTTGAATAGAGCGGTACTCAATGCAGTCGTTTTAGTACCATACCCGGTCGAGTACAAGTTACCATACCCACAAGCACCCCCTATAACCATCAAAACCCACGTTCAAAATCTCTATATATATCGGGTTCATCGGGTTGGGTTGGGTAAATTCTTCTAACCCGATATCAACCCAATACATACGGTTTGAGGATTTTACAACTCGATTGGACATCGGATTGCTTTGGGTTGGGTTATTTCACGTCGGGTTGGATTGGGTTGATCGAGTTGGTCGGGTTTTTGAGCACCCCTATTCTAAATTACCAAAATCTGTACTTTCTTTATTTTAAAGATTTTGTCGAAGATGCTTTAAAAGACAAACGATCGTCAACATTCATGTCCAAAATCTTTATTTTATCAATCATCAACATTAATTTTCAAAATCTCTACAATATTTATTTTCTCCATTTTCAAGATTCCGTTAAAGATACTCCAAAACACAAACGATCGTCAGCATTTATTTTCAACATCTCCAAAACCTCTATTTTCTCCATTTTAGAAAATCCATTAGAGACGTTCTAAAAAAACAATCGACAACCATTTTCTTGGATAAAATTAAACTCGAATTAACGTTAACATAGAAAAAACGAACGATTTGAAAACATACCCATTGTTCCCGAAGCATCGCTGCCGCCATAAAAGGTTGCATGAGCTTTAATCCATCTTGAAGCAGTGAAACCATGAACATGAATAAGAAGGTAAGAAAAAGAAACCAGCAAAAGAATATTAGTGGTTAATTTCACCATTTTTGGTCTGCAAAAAGAATGAGAAAGAAGAAGGTATTGGAGATGATGAAGAAGATTGAAGGGGGAAATGCATCACATTTATGGTATCACAAGGGAAGATACCAAATTAATTATGTTATCAGTGGAACATATTCACATGTAAATCTGCAACTCTTCACTCGTTTTCCATTATAAATTCATTTAAATTATTGAAGATTTTCTGAATCTCATTCAATTATTCACACACTTTATCCTAACTATTTTGACCACATTCATAAGTTTATAAAGTCGGTGTTTACGGAAACAACATGAACACGGGATGATTTACGTTGTGTTTTCGAGTCTCTTTTACGAAGGAAATGGTGGGAAAGGAAAGGGAAGTAGGAGGAATAAAAAATCATGTGTTTTCGAGTTTTTTTTAAAGGAAAGGGTAAAAAGGAAAAATAATATTGATTTTCCTCCGAAACTTAAAAGGGTAGGAAAGAAAAAATTGATAACTATAAATATTTGTAAAATTACATATTCAAACCCGAACTAAAATAAATGAGGTGTATTTATAAAAATGATATCTTCCGTTTCCTTTATTCTCATGCTCAAGAAACGTGAAAATAGTTTTTCCTGCCCAAGAAGAGAACAATTTTTTTTGAAGTATATAATATTTATATACAGCAAATGAAACAAATAAACCCACACACACTCCTCATCTTTGATGAGGTTTGAATCCATGACCTCCTACAAGGCCAAGTGCTCCGATATATCTAGACTAAAGGCCCTTGGTAGAAAGAGAACAATTTTCTTCCATCCTTTTTTTTCTTTTGCTTTTCTTTCTCAAATTTGAGAACACAATGTTCAATTTAGGCTAAGGGATCATCATGCACTTGCTATAGCTTTAGGAGTCTTAGAGCATCTCCAACAGCTTTCCCAAAATGAGGAAAATGGAGAAAATGAGGATTTGGGCTAAAATTGTGCTCCAACAGCTTTCCCAAAACTATCCCTAAAATGGAGAAAGTTAGAGAGAGAATGTTTTTTTCTCCAAATATGTAGATCACTCCAAAAATGATTACCAAGTGAGAGGACCAATAGGAAACTTTGAAAATAAATATGTTGAGAGAGCAACAATATTTTAATAGATAAATGGAATATTTTAATATTTTAATTAATGTTTGATTCTCCAAAATGGGGAAACTGTTGGAGATGAATGTATATTTTTTTGGGATTTTGGCTTTTGATTCCTCATTTTGAAGAAATTATGTAAAAGCTGTTGGAGATGCTATTAGAGATGCACTTATTTTAATTTGAGGTGTGTTCCTCTAAGAAAAAATGATTGTGACTTGTTGATAGTTTCAGTGCATGTGCCAATTTCAAATCCTTTTGTTTTTTCTTTTTAACTTCTTGGTAATAACAGTAGAAAGGAGGGGGGAAATGGAAATTTACTGTTGTTCTAAAAGGCTCGTCGTAATATTTGTTATGGTGCATCGTGGTTCAAGACTTTTATCTCACGCCATGTTAAGCCTTGTGACACGCCATTACCTAATGCGCGATCTTTGTAACACGATATTTGAATTTTTTTTTATCCTTTAACGTGTTATTCGTTAATTTTTAATAAAAATATAACTTGGTTTAAGTTGTTTATTATCATTAACTCATTAAATGATACTATAAAACATATGTTTATAGAGTCAGGTTCATACGAGAATAGTAACTAAATAAGAAAGTAAGAAAACGGTCGAATCACATGTGATTTTACACTAAAATCACGTGTAAAATCACATATGATAATAAATTTTAAATTCTTTTAATTAACATGTTATATTATTTAATTTTTTTACTACATTGGTTGTATTAATTAACATATTATATTGTTATAAATTTGTTTTAATTATATAACTAAATATTGTAATTGATAATTTTTTGAAGATGTTCTTTTTGGTCCTTTTACAAGCTTATAAGCTAGTTTTTGTCAAACGTGACTTCTTCATCAACTAGTTTATCAACTATCGGCTAGTTTATAAGTCGTCAACTAGCTTATCAGCTAGTTTGCCCGACATTTTGCTTGAACCATTAAATCACGTGTATATATATAAAAAATAGAGAGGGAAATTATACGTGAATATAATATGGTTGAGGAATCTGTTGGTATTCATAGCATCCAGCTCTGAACATGGATTTGCAGAGATATGCAAAGATATGCCAAATATAATTTCATATCTTTTAGATTATGATTTAAAAGTCAGGTTCATAGGTATATAAAAAGAAAATGGTTGAATTATATATAATTTTATATTAAAATTACGTGTAAAATCACATGTAATTCACATGTTTTAAGGTCGTGTCGTCCGCCGGGGCAGATGGAGAGTGTGAAAGGAGGGGGAAAGGACCCATTGAAAAAATCAAAAAACCAATTTTTATAGGTTTAAAACAATATTTTTTGTATTTTCTATATTTTTTGTAAATTCTACTATAGTTCCTCCACTGATTTTTTGTATGGGACCCCATCAATCAAAAAATATCTTGAAATCAACTAAAAAACCAAAAAAACTCTTGAAATCAACAAAAAAAACCAAAAAAGTCCGTTGAAATCGCTAAAAACTTAGAAATCCCTTGAAATCAATCAAGACATCTTTAAAAATCTCTCGAAACGGTGGAAATGAGCTAAAAATATATCAAACGACTTTACGGACCTTTAATCTATCTTAAAGGTGACCCAACTAGGAATTTTTTTGGATCCGTCACTAGTCGTCCGCGCATAATAATTTGACCCAATTTATAAAATCACTTTTAATTATGACGTTTTATTATTTTATCATTGAAACCTAATTTTATTTTAATGCATTAATTTACAAATATATATGCATATATATGTTTATCAATTGAAATAAAAAATTTTTTTATAAAGGGGAAGGTTCGTTTCTGAAGAACAAAGAGAAAATGAAATTAAAATGGGTATAGACTAGGGTGTGCATCGGGCAGGGCAGGGCGGGGCGGGTCGGGTGGGCAAACCGAAAAGCCGTTCGGATTTCAGATATGAAAATCAAGACCAGAACTTTAGGTTTTGGATTTCGAATTTCTTCGGGTTCGGGTTGGTCGGGTTGCGGGTTAATGTCGGTCGGGTTCGGGTATTATTATAATACAAAAAACATATATAAATTCAATTGACTTTAAGGATTTATTCAATCAAACGAGAGATTGATGAAATCAATAATAAGTTTAAAAATTAAAAAACATTTCTACCGACTATAATTTACGATTTTCTAAAGATAATTAGATTAATAAATATATTTATATAATATTTAAAATATATATGTATATTATTTCGGGTTTTCGGACGGGTCAGGTGGCCAAATATCAAACCCGACCCGAACCCAAATATTCCCCCAAAAGTCGGGTTTCGGATTTCGGGGTATTCGGGTATTGCAAAAATACTTTATTTTCGGTTCGGGTTCGGATTTCGGATTATTCGGGTTTTGCACACCCCTAGTATAGACACAATTTATGGTGTTTTTAATTGAGTTAATATTGGATCTGAATGAAATTAAAATAATAATACATAATAATCACTGTTCTAAAAGGCTCGCTGTAACAGCCGCCATGACGCGCCATGATTTAAGGCTTGTGTCTCACGCCACGTTATGTCTGTGGCACGCCATGACCCACTGTACGGTCTTTTGTAACGCGATATTTGATTTTTATTTACGTTTTTAATGTCTTATTTCTTAGTTTTTAACATATAACCTAATTTAACTTGTTTATTATTATTGAATCATCGAGTAATTGTACAAAAACATATGTTTTTATATATAATAATATTTATGATATAAAAATTTGTCGTCATAAGTCACACCTTGATAAACGTCATAACCTCGTTGTGGCTCCTAAGGCTTAAGGCTTGGTCTCACCGCCACACCACGCCTCACGTTATTTAGAACCTTGATAATAATAAATAATAAATAATAAATAATATGGCAGTATTTAGAAAACATTTTAGAGTCTATCAAAATAAACCCAAAAACTAAAAAGGGCTAACGCTCCATCTTTTTTCATAAATGAATTATATATACATTTGATTTTTCAAATCATCCAATATATACTTTACTTTCATTGTGTAGGTAAAAAAATTATATCATGTTATATTAAAATTTATTTAAAACAATTTTCATGAAAATAGATAAAAAGAACATGTCAAAACATAAAAAAATACATTTTTATTTAAAACTTTGTTTGATTTTTGAAGTTCCCACGAAAGAAATCCTTCGAAACTTTGCATTAATTCTGAAGTATCTAACATTGTAACTTTGAACTTCGTTTGGGGCTTTGGGCACTGTTTGTGTTACGGGTTGTTTTTACCAAATTTTATTTAACATAGGGTTACGACATTGGTGGAATATCGTTGTCAATGTTGGTGATTTTAGTGAAATCATCGGTCATTTTGTGGAATTGGATTCACAAAAAAAATAATGGGGTTGATAGCTAAGCTATAACACGAGTTAGGAGGTGTGGAGTGCACACTCGTGTAAGCTAACTAGAACCCGGGATTGTTGGACGGTTAAAATTGAGAAGTTACAATGTGTTTTCATGAGCTGGGCGTCGGGGCCAGTGCTGGCGCCAAGACTGGCGCCAAGCACTGGAATGTTGCTCGCGCCGATTGTGGCGCCAGTTGGCTGGCGCCAAGACTGGCGCCAAGCTCTGGAATGTTTACCCGCGCCAGTTGACTGGCGCAGAGACTGGCGCCGAGTGTCTGATGCCTCTTCCAATTTGTAACCGACGTCCATAAACACACAATCAATCCCATTAATGAGATGATTATTTCCTGAATCAATACATCGTAGGTTACATTTCTAAAGTGTATATATATGTATCGATTTCTGCCATTATCGAACACACTGAAAAATCAGAGATTATTCTCGAGAGAATTTCGTGATACCCGGGCAGAATAGGGTCGAAATATCTCTTACGGAAAGCGAGCTCTACGCGATCTATGGTTCTATCCGAGTTATACTAATCGTCTCACCATTATCTCATCTCCTCCACGATACACACAAATCCCCCAACAATCGTAAGAGATATTTATCATCGTGAAGAGAGATGGCGGGTGATCAAACCGTGAGAGACATGACTTCCAAGTTCACAAAACTTGAGAAGTTTGAAGGCATGGATTTCCGTAGATGGCAAAAGAAGATGCACTTCTTATTGACAACGTTGAAGGTGGTGTATGTGCTAAGCACCCCGATACCGGAGCTGATGGAGAACGAGACGTTGGAGGTTACCCGACGTCGCGACAAGTGGGAGAATGACGACTACATCTGTCGTGGCCACATCTTGAACGGTATGTGTGACTCCCTCTTCGATATCTATCAAAATGTGGAATCCTCCAAAGAGCTATGGGACTCTCTCGAGTCAAAATACATGGCCGAGGATGCTTCTAGTAAGAAGTTCCTCGTGAGTAATTTTAATAATTACAAAATGGTGGACTCAAGGCCGGTGATGGAGCAATTCAATGAGCTCCTTCGCATTCTAGGCCAATATGCTCAACACAATATGAAGATGGACGAATCCATCTCCGTATCGAGCATAATTGATAAATTGCCTCCCTCTTGGAAAGACTTTAAACACATGTTGAAACACAAGAAGGAAGAGTTGTCTCTTGTGCAACTCGGTAGTCACTTGCGCATAGAGGAATCTCTTCGGGCGCAAGAGGCTGAGAAACCTAAAGTAAAGGAGGTTTCTGCACCTTCGGTGAACATGGTGGAAGAGGGAAAGACTAACAAGTTCAAAGGAAAACGGAAGTTCAATGATACTAAGAAAGGGCCCAATAAAAAGGTTACTTTAACCTGTTGGACCTGTGGGATGACCGGCCATCTCAAGCGGGATTGTCGGGTTGTCAAGAATAAGGGTGGAGCAAGCACGAGTGGAAGTGGGCAAGGATCCAAGGATCAAAACCCACGGCAAGGATGATGATGTTGCTTGGTGGATCGACTCGGGTGCTACAAGTCATGTGTGCAAAGATCGCCGTTGGTTCACTTCTTTGGAACCGGTTGAAGACGGATCAATGCTTCGCATGGGGAATGAGTCGATGGCTCCCATTCTTGGACGTGGCTTAGTTAGGCTAGAGTTTAGTTCTAGCAAATTTGTTGAACTTTTAGATGTTTTGTTTGTACCACGAATTCGAAAGAATTTGGTTTCCGGTAGCATCTTGAATAAGTTAGGATATAGGCAATTTTGTGAGTCGGACAAGTTTATCCTGTCAAAGGATGGCTCTTTTGTAGGATTTGGTTTTATGTTGAATAACATGTTTAAGTTAAATTTGAATGAAAGAATTTTGTTTCAAATTTTGTTTATGGTGCAAATGAATTTTGTGTTTAAAATTCTGTTTTGTTGCAAATGAATTTTGTGTTTAAAATTCTGTTTATGTTGAAAATGAATTTTGTCTAAATTCTGTTTATGTTGCATATGAATTTTGTTTGAAATTCTGTTTATGTTGCATGTGAATTTTTGTTTAAAATTCTGTCTATGTTGCTATTGAATTTTTTTTTAAAATTCTGTTTATGTTGCATAAGAATTTTTGTTTAAATTCTGTTTATATTGCATATGAATTTTTGTTTAAAATTCTGTTTATATTGCAAGTGAATTTTTGTTTAAAAATTCTGTTTATGTTACTTTATGAATTGTTTGATGGATTTTGGGGTGAAACCATGTTAACGGCTTGTTATTTGCTGAATCGAGTTCCCAATAAAAGGAACAAGATTACCCCATATGAACTTTGGTTCAATAAAAGGCCGAACTTGAGTTATATTCGAGTTTGGGGCTGTCGAGCGGTCGTTCGACTACCCGAACCCAAAAGGAAGACTTTGGGTGATAAAGGCATTGACTGCATCTTTGTTGGATATGCCGAGCATTCCAAAGCATATAGGTTCTATGTTATTGAACCTAATGATTCTATAGCGATTCACACCGTTATAGAATCGAGAGATGCGATATTTGATGAGACTAGATTCTCTTCAATGCCGAGGCCTAAGGACATAGTTCCAAATACTAGTGAAACTAGTGAGGTTGAAGAACAAGCAATTGTTCCAACCGAATCTCCGATGCTTCGAAGGAGCAAAAGAGGAAGGATTGAAAAATCCTTTGGTCCCGATTTACAAGTGTACTTGGTAGAGGGATCAAGAGATGAGATTGGATCCCAATTCCTTTACTGTTATAGTGTTGAGGAGGATCCAAAATCATTTGATGAGGCTATGAAGTCTCAAGATATTGCTTTCTGGAAAGAAGCAATACATGATGAAATAGACTCCATCATGGGGAATAATACTTGGGTATTATCGGACTTGCCACCGGGTTGTAAACCTTTGGGTTGCAAGTGGATCTTCAAAAGGAAGATGAAAGCGGATGGGTCAATCGACAAGTTCAAGGCTCGATTAGTGATCCAAGGCTTTAGGCAACGGGAAGGCATCGATTATTTTGATACATATGCCCCGGTTGCAAGAATCTCCACTATTAGATTGTTGATAGCCTTAGCCGCTATTCACAATTTGGTGATTCACCAAATAGATGTCAAAACGGCATTTTTGAATGGTGACTTGGAGGAGGAAGTTTACATGAAACAACCGGAAGGTTTTGTTATGCCCGGAATGGAGCATAAGGTGTGTAAACTTGTAAAATCATTGTATGGGCTGAAACAAGCACACAAACAATGGCATCAGAAATTTGATGAGGTTATCTTGTCCAACGGTTTTATGATAAACCAAGTGGATAAGTGTGTATATAGCAAATTTGATTCATCCGGTAACGGTGTAATCATTTGCTTATATGTTGACGACATGTTGATCTTTGGCACCGACCAAAATCAAGTTGGGAAAACCAAAGAAATTTTTGTCGTTGAGTTTCTCCATGAAAGATATGGGAGAGGCGGAAGTGATCCTTGGTATTAGGATCAAGCGTGAGAACAAAGGGATTTCCATTATGCAATCTCACTACATTGAGAAAGTATTAAAGAAATTTAATTGCTTTGATTGTTCTCCGGTGAGTACTCCATGGGATCCGAGTGTGAAGCTTATGCCCAATTCGGGAGAAGCGGTGTCACAACTCGAGTACTCAAAGGCTATAGGATGCTTGATGTATGCCATGACAAGCACTAGACCGGATATCGCATTTGCCATAGGAAAGTTGAGTAGATATACTAGTAATCCTAGTATTCATCATTGGCAAGCGATAAGACGAGTATTCAAATACTTAAAGAAAACCATTGATTATGGTTTGTCATATGTCGGGTTTCCTTCGGTTTTGGAGGGATATTCGGATGCAAGTTGGATTACCAATTTGGAAGATCACTCTTCCACGAGTGGTTGGGTGTACTTGCTTGGGGGAGGTGCCATCTCTTGGGCTTCCAAGAAGCAAACTTGCATCACGAGTTCGACTATGGAGTCGAAATTTGTGGCGTTAGCCGCTGCCGGTAAAGAGGCGGAATGGCTAAGGAATTTGGTCCATGAAATTCCATTATGGCCGAAACCAATATCACCCATTTCTATCCGTTGTGATAGTGAGGCTACTTTGGCTAAAGCTTATAGCCAAGTGTATAATGGCAAGTCTAGACACTTAGGTGTTAGACATAGCATGATTCGTGAGCTAATCATGAATGGGGTGATTTCGGTTGAGTTTGTTCGGTCGCAACAAAATCTAGCGGACCACTTGACGAAGGGGTTAGCTAGGGACTTGGTTCACAAGTCGGTGATAGGGATGGGGTTAAAGTCCATCTAAATCCCTAACGGTGAGATACCCAATTCCCTTCTAATACAACGTTAGAAGTTGAATTCAATGGGGAAGATCACTCTAAGAGATTGGAGCACAAGACGGTCATCCCAAGGTGTGTGCTCGGTACTGCAAGTGAAGGAGGTAATTGTTCTTTTGTAAAAATGCATGTGCAGGTGCATGAGGAAAAGAACTACCTATATGAGTGGGAAGTGTGGCCGCTTCAAGAAGCTTGGACTTGGCTTTGATGCACTCATGAATGGATAAGGACACATGGCCTGTATAGTGTCAAGTTTATGCTTTAGAAATTTTAAATTCATGTGTATGTTATTTGCTGGTACTCAAATGGGCTGACGGGTTCAATCCTTAGGACACCCGGATTCTCGAGTATTTGAAATGTGTAATGTACTAAGATGGAAATTCAATCTTTTAGATATTTTAATTTATGCATGAGTTTGTTTACCTGTATTGTAATTTTATTTGTGAATCAAGGATTGCACTAAAATGGGGGAGGAATGTTGGTGATTTTAGTGAAATCATCGGTCATTTTGTGTAATTGGATTCACAAAGGAAATAATGGGGTTGATAGCTAAGCTATAACACGAGTTAGGAGGTGTGGAGTGCACACTCGTGTAAGCTAACTAGAACCCGGGATTGTTGGATGGTTAAAATTGAGAAGTTACAATGTGTTTTCATGAGCTGGGCGTCGGGGCCAGTGCTGGCGCCAGTTGGCTGGCGCCAAGACTGGCGCCAAGACTGGCGCCAAGACTGGCGCCAAGACTGGCGCCAAGACTGGTGCCAAGCTCTGGAATGTTTACCCGCGCCAGTTGACTGGCGCAGAGACTGGCGCCGAGTGTCTGATGCCTCTTCCAATTTGTAACCGACGTCCATAAACACACAATCAATCCCATTAATGAGATGATTATTTCATGAATCAATACAACGTAGGTTACATTTCTAAAGTGTATATATATGTATCGATTTCTGCCATTATCGAACACACTGAAAAATCAGAGATTATCCTTGAGAGAATTTCGTGATACCCGGGCAAAATAGGGTCGAAATATCTCTTACGGAAAGCGATCTCTACGCGATCTCTGGTTCTATCCGAGTTATACTAATCGTCTCACCATTATCTCATCTCCTCCACGATACACACAAATCCCCCCAACAATCAATTTGTATCAATCGAAAAACTAGATAGCCAATTAAGTTGAATACGAGTAAAGTTGGTTAGTACTCTTAGGCAACATTCTCTTACCAATTATGGGGGGAAACATGGTACCATACAATATTGTTGGTCTCAACCATGTAATTTGATAATAACACAAATACACCTGATCCAACACTTATAAATATTCTTAATATTTAGCCTTAAAAACCAATGTCTCTACTGGATACATACCAACATCGGATATAATAACTTCATCTAGATAAACCATCTGGATTGAAATACATATCCGGATAAACTCCAATATCCAGATTGAGATATGTGTCCAGATATGATCAATCAGACATGTCCTTAGTGAAATCTAAATCAGTCCAAAATCTGAAAGCATGAAGGATTTGAATTTTAACCAAATCTGAATCATAGCTTTGATCCAAACGTTCTTTTAAGGATCTAAACGTTTTTTAGCCTTGATGTAATCTGAAATCTAGCTTACATTTTGGAGGGGAAAATAGAATAGGATTTTGTTTGTGAAAAACCTATTATTATCTGCATTGGTCCAAATATAAAATGCATTCAACAAAATAAAAAATTAGTTGAATTGAAGTCAAGATAGTCACCCAAGCGGATTGAATTGTCATCTATCTGGTTAAAGATCAGTACAAGATAAAGTTAAAAACAATCTGACTAATACTGCTTTGGCGTGCCGAATTTTGAGTGCAAACCTAGCCATCAAGTTTGGCTCACCAACTCTATCAACTTTTGTACTAATATGGGAACATGTTCAACATGTCAGACTAAGTAAGTTCAAAAGTATTATTTTATTAGCATCATATAATTGTTATCTTTGCATACAGAAGACTGAGTTGTGTGAACAAACGTGTACATCAATTTCAAAGGGATGAAATGGAGAGTATGTGCATGCACATGTCAACAAAATCAAACGAAGACACACGTTAAAGTTGGATAACAATATTTAATGCAATGATGACTATAATATGCAACCATTATCAAATGTTCCAACTCATCCGTTTTGATAGAAATTACTGAATGATACTTCCTCTGTCTCAAAATTGGTGTCTACATTTAGTTTGTCCTAAAATAAGTTTCCACTTTCAAAAGTAAATGTTTGTTTACCAATTCCACCATTAGTTATGAGGTGGAGAAAATTTATCTATCTATAATTAAGGCTAAAATTGTCCATTTTTTAATTAAAAAGTGTAATAATTACTCGTTTCTAAAATTGTGTGTCATTTTCAAAGTGGACATTTATTTTGGGACGAATGGGATATTAGACAAATCGGTGTCAACATTTAAAGACTATCTCACTTCTTTAGATCTAAAAGAGTATCTTCTTTCTTTACTCTTTTAATCTCTACCAAATTTGTCATCAGCCGGATTGTTTAGGAATTAGGATCATGTCTTACTTTCATAGCTTCCGTAACAAACCCAAAATTCTTTTGTTTTATAAACATAAAGAATTAAAAAGTAAAAGTCTGTTGTATTTGTATTTTACCCCCTTTCTACAAACATCTTTTGTATTAGTCATTACCCTTCCAGGACCAACAAATGTTCTCCCCTACAAGGAATTATTGAAAAGTCGGTACTCTACCATACCCTAGTAAATGATTTTTCATTCCTTGATTTCTTTTCTTTTATCATATTTGTTTCTTTACTACCTTTGTCTTTTGCTCAATTGCTTATCCGAGCCCTAACTGTTGACCTTATGCTCTGTCATTGATCTCCTACACGTGGTCCCACCTTCCCTATGGCCTTAATCATCGACGTCTTTCTCAACAACTTCCCTCTAGTCTTTATGCTACTCTTACCTACTCCGTTGTTCCATTTCACCCAAGCCCTAATCACCGATCTCCTGTTCAACGAATTCCTACAAGCCCTAATCATCAGCCACTTGTTAGTCGTCCCACCTTCCATCTAACCCTAATATCTTCTACCTAATCCCCACTGTTGTCTAGTATAAATGTACAACTCTTTTGTATAAAATGTATAAATTTCGTGATCTGTAGAATAACTGGATTGATCGATCCATGAAATTTTTGTCTTTATGAAGTTTTTATGCTTGCTTATGTTTTCCATTTGTCGAGAATTGGAATGAATTCAGGTGTTGCTACTTGGCTTTAAGAAGTCTGATTAACCATCATCCAAGCAATAACATTGTAACGGAAAAAAAATTATTTCTATTCTTCACTCATACTCGGTCTCATTTTCATTTCAATTTCTCTAATATTTTAAAACAATTATTATTAAACAAATACATAAATTTGGATTAAAATAAACTATAAATCTAAAAAATGTCATATCATATTAATCCAGAAAGGGCCATGCTAACTGCTGTAACAACCCAGTCTAAAATGGGACATGCATAGAAATAAATAATAAGCTTTACAATACTGGGTCTCAAAATTTCATTACATCTATCTCAAAACTTAGGTTGGCGGAAACAACCTGTACACAACTGAGAATAAATTCTATGATCTAAAGTGCTGCTTGTTCTAGCCACATTTGTACTTCCGATCTGCTCTACTTACTTTCTAGAGCCTCCTACTGCTTGCTTACCTGAAAGGTTTAGTTTGGAAATAGCGAGGGTTAGACCATAAGGTCTAGTGAGTCCCTCCTGACAGTTCTCAAAATCATTTAAAAACATTTCATAACTTTCATACATAAACTTTCAAATAACTGAACATTTAGAAATCTTTCACGGATAAAATCCGCTCCCGTAAATGGCACCTTGAAGTCACTCGAGAGTGACAACGAGTCAGTATCACGCTGCCTTACTGGGTCTCACTTCCCATGGCATAAACGGAACCTCCCCCGACGTGAATACTGGCGGAACCTCCCCCCGACTTAGCCAATTTACGTCTACACAATGTATGCATACATTTCATATAAAACTTTAACAAGTTTCATGCAATTAAAAGCATAAGAATAAAACATGGTATTTCTCATCATGTACACACTTTAGAAAACACGTTAAAAGTCACGTATTTTAGTTAGAAAACTCACCTGATACGCTTACTTTCCTTCCTACTCTGTTCCGTACTTCCAATCGATCTACCTGAATGAATGGATAAAACATATAAGTTGACTAGTCAACTGTCCGGATACTAACCCATCGGACACCTTTACTTTCCGGACATCTTTACTTTCCGGACAACTCTACTGTCCGGATGACTCTACTTTCCGGATGACTCTACATTCCGGATACTTTCTACTTACCGGGCAATTATGCTTACCGGACACTCTCCCGGAAACCTTCATGACCAGGAGCTTTCCGGACACGGCTAGAACGAGTTCAGAAGCCGAAATCTCTAAATACGCTCCTCAAACGGGACAATAAAGCGATAATTAACCACATAAACGTTCTAATATCATTTCCCCGAAATGCTTTACTAACAAGACGTGATTTAAGGTGTTTAAATCTTCTTTAAGAGTCTTAAATAACTTTAGCAAGAAAGAACTCTCAAATATCCCAACAATCATCAAAACAAACATAAATAGGGTTGAAGATTAGGAATTACCTGATAGGTTCCTTGCAGAAAACGAATCCCAACCTACCCCTTCTTCTGATTTCAAAGATTGACGGTTTTCTTCTTCAATTGCTCAAGAACTCCCAAAACCCCTTTTTCTCCTTTCTCTCAAATGCTCAGCCGCCAACACTAAATGATTGCCCAAAACTAGGGTTTTATGCCAATCATTGGGTTTTTATACCCTAACCTTAGTTAACCATTTAGTCCCTCAACTTCCACTTTTATTAAATTCTTCCACAAGACTTGAAACTCTTTCAATTTGGTCTTGGTTATTACAACACTCCCCCCTCAAAAGAATTCCGTCCCCAGAATTCCATTCTCGAAAAGATGGGGGGGGGGGGGGGGGGGGTACTTGGACTTCATGTCCGCCTCCACTTCCCCAGCAACCTCTCGTCCCTTATGATACCTCCACTGAACTTTCACTAACCGGACTTCTTTGTTCCTCGTTTCGCAAACCTTACTGCTCACGATTTCAATCGGTTCTCCTATGTTAGTCAACCTCTCATCTATGCTGATGTTCCCCTAAGGAACATCCACCTCGGCATCTGACAAATACTTCATTAAGTCCGAGACATGAAATGTCGGATGAACACTCTTTAATTCCTCTAACCAGTCTTACTTGTATGCCGCTGCTCTATCTCGCTCACTAATGACAAAAGTCAACTTCTTATCGTCTGCATCTCTTGCAAGGTCGCCATCATCTCATTTCTCACACCGAGTACCTCAAGATCGCTCATCACACTATGAATTTCTTCTCAAAATATCATCGAGTACCTCAAGATCGCGCACTATCTATTCAACTTTCATAACTTCGACGGATCTACAGACTTAGTCCACCTTACCTTTCTCTCAAACTTCAAGGCTCAAAAGCCTTACGTTCTTCAATCCAACCAGTTCAGTTCTACTCGGTCACCCTAAACCGTTCTGATGGGAAACATAACCGTACACCATACATTGGAACCGCCCTCGGCGAGTCACCACTTTGCTATCTCGTGCCATCTTGTACTATTTACTTGCAACCTCTCCGAATACTATACTCGCTTAAATACCACTAGAAAAATCCAAGGCCAACCACGCCTCCATTTGCTCGCTTCTGTCCCCACGTCGGGACTCACGGTTTTACAACACGTCTACTTACGGTCTCTCTTACCCCTTTACTTCCTTAAAAGAAGGAACTTGGTGGAAATTCCTCGCCACTACAACGAGAATCTAAAACCAGGAACAATCACTCACTTGACCACTTGGCACAAGGCCACCCTTTTACATCCCGACGAACTCACAACTAAGAGTTCTCTCCTCGGGTTACATGTAATTCTATATCACTTCTTCCAACCGACATACGTGTATGCAGATCATATTCCCTTCCCGAATCACTTCGGCTACAGCTCGACAACTAATTCGTATGTTCTCACCACTTCATCATTTCACACTTAACGTGACTAATAGTAGGAAACCTCCATAATTCCTTATTGGAGTGTTCACCTATCCGAATTGAACTTATCCTGAAGGCTCATCAATTTCTCACTGCTTACCACAAGCTTCCAGTCATATAACATAACTTCGGTTACTCCCACTCAGCTAGGAGGAGTAACCATGATCATACCCTACTGTTCTCAATAGCTTACACTGAACGATCAGTTCGTTTGAACGTTTCTCATGACATCACCAACTCAACTCATTCAACTGCCCTTTTCCACTTCCTCTCCGCACAAAGACATGCACAAATCCTCTTCCTCTATACTCTTTCCAGGGGTTCGCACACTTACTGATGACAATCTACGCACACTACTCCACCTTTTCGGTGTTACTGCCAAGCTTACCGCTTCCATCCTACTCACTTGTCCCGACATACTACCTTCGCCTCCCCACGTTAACTTGGAGCACCACCCCCAAACGTTACTTGCCTCTCTCTTCCGATCTTTCCACATGCTGACAAAACTTTCTCATTATTACACATAACCAAAAATTCTAACCTGAGGCATCCAAACTAGTTATCTCGAAAGGACACCGGTGATCGAAGTCACTACACGCTCCCTGATTTCCAATCGTTACCTTCTCGAACTAATCCTTTCGTACAAAAGGAAACAATTCACATTCCTTAAAGATTTAGCATCTACCACACCACCTCTTAGACTCACTCATCCAACATCTTCTTTAATCTTCCATTGATTCCAAAATATACTTACTTAGCGACTTACCGCTACCGCTCCGACATTCTATTCCAATAATGATCGTGTCACAACGCCATCTTACAAACCACATGCTCCAACGACTTGATTAACAAATCGTACACCTCATCCGAAAACTCCGAAAAGACTTCCATCTGATGCTTCCTCTTTCTAACATCACATCACATCACACACTGGCTGGTACATTTAACTTGGCAATTGATGCCACTACTCCTCCGAACATTCTCTACCTATAACATCTTACTGCAGACCAGGTCTCATGGTCGTTCGTACACAACTTAAACTTATCTTCAAGACCTCACACATAAATAACCGAGACTATCTCGCTACATTGTCTCTCCCCAGCTCTAGTTGAACCACAACACCCGAGTTCCTGATTAACTCTAACATACTCGTTTCTTGCTAGCTCTTTGCAATACCAAACCATTACATCGACAGGGTATATTTCCTCACAAATCGACATAATTTATACCCTCACTTCGTTTGTGCTAAATACTTCATTCTTTACGAACCATCCACCTCGTAAGTAAAACGCTTATCTAAAACAACAGTCTTTCACTATCTTAACACCCCTACAAAGTGGTCCTTCAACTTTCAACCTTCCGATTCAAGTCTTCGGCCTCATACACCTTACACAACTGCCGACTTTAACGTCAATAGTTGACCTGTTGATACTTCCTTAACCTATTTTTCAACAAGGGTCCCTTACTGAACATAATCCTTCCAACATATCATAATCAACTTCACATCCCGTCATCCTCATTTCAAACTTACTCGTGCAGTGTCAATATTACAAGGTCACCTTAAAACTCATATTCGATGTTGAGGATATTTCATTTCTATCTCTCAACACTACTCATAACAAGTTTCTAATACCAACACCTTGATGACTTCTAGTCCTTCCCTTGGACACAATCGTCCCTTGGCAACTGTACTTCCCAGTCACCGAATCACGGGTACAGCCCCTCATACAACCGACACTAAAGTCCACTTTCGACTCTTCCACTGCTCACCTCTCCTCTTGAATACAAATACCAAAACTACAAACATTCTCCCCTGATTTGTCCAACACCTCTCCACTCTAGGAGTTCTTCCTTAGCTTAAAATGTAATACTCTACGACCTATTGAGTTCATAGCCTTCATGCCTGACAACGCGATAAATGAATCATTGCACACTTTTTTATCATTTTTAAAGAAAAATACTTAGAAACAACTTGGGTACACACGACCCCAACATTCTCATAACTCCAATGCCCTGCACAACGATCTCGAGAATCGTTTGCATGCAACTTTCCGTAAAACTTAATCTTACTCGACCAAAATATGTTGTTACGACGGAAATATATTTGGATGAAAATCTTTTCATACAACAAGATTATGAAAGGAATTACCGACACGAAGTAAACCAGTCGGTTATCACACTCATTTATATAACTTCAACATGTCAATAATCATTTTGGTTATAAAAGTTTTGCATTCAAACGTTTTCTTGACTTATCATGAAAAGAGTGGAATATTTTGCAAATCGTAAACCTCAAGACTTCGTTGTACGTTGTAAATGGATTTGTATTTTTCTTTAAACATATGCTTGCACACGCCGACTCATATCCGATCAAATTTGATATTTACACATTTACTTTACTTATGAAAAATCTCATGTACACATATACGAACTCAATGCATGAAACTCTACTTGCAGTTGAAAGCTACTTACTCAAACAAGGTCAATCGCTTTACTCACGCAACTTATCATTGACACTCTACTTTCGACCAGTGGTCGCCCTCTCGGCCTTGCAACAACTTGCTAAACATACATTCAACGATCCACTTACTCAACCATTTCATACTATTCTCGTCTTGACCAATTCACCTCACAATCTACCGCTACACGTTTGCACTCCGTCGTTGAAAAGCTCGACTAAGGAGTCAGGGCTCTAATCCTCTACTCGCTCTTGAAATAACACTTTCAAGATCTCAACACTGTCCTTCCCTTACATCCCAACGGATCTACCCCACGATTTCTAGAACTGGGACTCTCCAGAACCAGGAGTCTTACCTAAAACCAATCATCTACCTCTAGACGGCTCATAACATTCCAACAATATTTCTTCTCTACGACGTATACGTACATCACATTATACATGATCTCTCACGATACTTCCCCAACAATGGTTCTCAATCTACCCCTCAGGGATCTTGCTAACATTCTAGATTACTGGAATACGACATATAAGCTAGCATAAGACTACAACTTTGGAATAATAAGGCAGATTGAGCACATACATGTACCTGTAAGTTCACAATTACACTAGCCAGGTGAAATCCCAAACTTACCTTACATGACCGTCCTCGGTACCCTATTAGTCCTATTTCTATAATAGTGTCCTCCTAACGCATTTCTTGATTCTCAGTTGTGATTTCTACTCCCAAAGTTTAAGTTTAGGCCCGTCCGGTCACCTAAATCCCTTAAACTATGTCTCTGATACCAATTGTAACAACCCAGTCTAAAATGGGACATGCATAGAAATAAATAATAAGCTTTACAATACTGGGTCTCAAAATTTCATTACATCTATCTCAAAACTTAGGTTGGCGGAAACAACTTGTACACAACTGAGA
Source organism: Saussurea involucrata (assembly GCA_033807775.1). Classification (NCBI taxonomy): domain Eukaryota; kingdom Viridiplantae; phylum Streptophyta; class Magnoliopsida; order Asterales; family Asteraceae; genus Saussurea; species Saussurea involucrata. Next base: position 177,132,023 of record CM066322.1, read on the forward strand.
ATAAATTCTATGATCTAAAGTGCTGCTTGTTCTAGCCACATTTGTACTTCCGATCTGCTCTACTTACTTTCTAGAGCCTCCTACTGCTTGCTTACCTGAAAGGTTTAGTTTGGAAATAGCGAGGGTTAGACCATAGGGTCTAGTGAGTCCCTCCTGACAGTTCTCAAAATCATTTAAAAACATTTCATAACTTTCATACATAAACTTTCAAATAACTGAACATTTAGAAATCTTTCACGGATAAAATCCGCTCCCGTAAATGGCACCCTGAAGTCACTCGAGAGTGACAACGAGTCAGTATCACGCTGCCTTACTGGGTCTCACTTCCCATGGCATAAACGGAACCTCCCCTCGGCGTGAATACTGGCGGAACCTCCCCCCGACTTAGCCAATTTACGTCTACACAATGTATGCATACATTTCATATAAAACTTTAACAACTTTCATGCAATTAAAAGCATAAGAATAAAACATGGTATTTCTCATCATGTACACACTTTAGAAAACACGTTAAAAGTCACGTATTTTAGTTAGAAAACTCACCTGATACGCTTACTTTTCTTCCTACTCTGTTCCGTACTTCCAATCGATCTACCTGAATGAATGGATAAAACATATAAGCTGACTAGTCAACTGTCCGGATACTAACCCACCGGACACCTTTACTTTCCGGACATCTTTACTTTCCGGACAACTCTACTGTCCGGGTGACTCTACTTTCCGGATGACTCTACATTCCGGATACTTTCTACTTACCGGTCAATTATGCTTACCGGACACTCTCCCGAAAACCTTCATGACCAGGAGCTTTCCGGACACGGCTGGAACGAGTTCAGAAGCCAAAATCTCTAAATACGCTCTTCAAACGGGACAATAAAGCGATAATTAACCACATAAACGTTCTAATATCATTTCCCCGAAATGCTTTACTAACAAGACGTGATTTAAGGTGTTTAAATCTTCTCTAAGTGTCTTAAATAACTTTAGCAAGAAAGAACTCTCAAATATTCCAACAATCATCAAAACAAACATAAATAGGGTTGAAGATTAGGAATTACCTGATAGGTTCCTTGCAGAAAATGAATCCCAACCCACCCCTTCTTCTGATTTCAAAGATTGACGGTTTTCTTCTTCAATTGCTCAAGAACTCCCAAACCCCCTTTTTCTCCTTTCTCTCAAATGCTCAGCCGCCAACACTAAATGATTGCCCAAAACTAGGGTTTTGTGCCAATCATTGGGTTTTTATACCCTAACCTTAGTTAACCATTTAGTCCCTCAACTTCCAGTTTTATTAAATTCTTCCACAAGACTTGAAACTCTTTCAATTTGGTCTTGGTTATTACAATTGCACCCTTTGAATGGGGTGTTGAATGCATTTTTTTTGTGCCAATTATTTTTAAGGAATCATCTTTCATTTCACTTGACACACACACACACACACACATATATATATATAGAGAGAGAGAGAGATAATAAATTGTAATCGCTAAATGTGTGTAACCCGTCGATTTCATAGGTTTTTTGATGAATTTTTTTTATGAAATTGTTTATTTTGATGAAATTAGTTCATATCATTTATTTCTTGATGATTTTTTTTATGAAATTTGTAGTTTCATAGGTGAAAACGAAAATATATGAAAAGTTTCATAAAAATGAAAGAAACCTATGAAACTACAAATTTCATAAAAAAAAATTATCAAGAAATGAATGATATGAAACAATTTCATCAAAATAAACAATTTCATAAAAAAATTCATCAAAAAAACCTATGAAATCGACGGGTTACACACATTTAGCGGTTACAATTTAGTAGGACTCTCTATATATATATATATTATTTTTTGTTTATATATATATATTATCTTTATATATATATATATGTTTTGATTTTATAAATTTGTTTATAAACTTATAAAATTTGTAACTTTTGATTTTATTTTATTTTATAAATTTGTAACTTTTGATTTTATTTTATTTTATAAATTTGTAACTTTTGATTTTATTATAACTTTGTAAAATATATTTTTCTTTATGTTAGTCAAATGTCCCTTCCATTGTGTTTTTCTACTTTATATATATATATATATATATATATATATATATATATATACATATATTATGTTATCATGTTTCATATTTTTATGTGTTTGTGTAGGATGATAATGTTAATTCAAACAAATCAACTGAAACTTGTGAAATCCCTCAACCATCCGCATTTTCTACTGATATGGTATCTTTATGTTTCATTCAGTCACAAGATACAGAAATTAAAGCAAATATTCAAGAGAGCAAAATGTAACGTCCCAAAAATTACAATAAATTTAAACTTTTAAAAATACCATTTTAATTAAATAAACCACAAGTGTTTAAATCCAAATAAACGTTTTATCCAAAATCTCGTTAAGTTAAACAACCAACTCAATTAAAACAGCGGAAAGTATAATAATTCTAAACATAGAGTCTCAAAATAAATAATGGTGAAAGTCTCTTCAACGCGCCAGTGTGTACCGTCACGCCTTACTGCCACTCGTACCTGAAACAGTAATTTATAGGGAAAGGGTAAACACGAAACTTAGTGAATTCAAACACATACATAGAATAGCTATCATATAGACACTACTCCTATCAGCAGATAGACGTAAGCAACCAATACATACCAGTTTAAAAATATATCATAAACAAGCAAACTCATGCAAGAATATCTGTGTATGCATCCATCGGTCTCCCCGAATTCATACGACACCCGTGTACGTATTCCTCAGTCTCCCCGAGTTCATACCACACCCGTGTACGTATTCCTCGGTCTCCCCGAGTTCTCGGTCTCCCCGAGTTTATACGACACTCAAGGTCTCATACTAGATACTAACTCAGCCTAGTACTACACACAAACAAATCAGCTAACACACACACGGACTATAGTAGTGCACATATAATCTCAATCCTACGCAGTGAGTGAACTCACCTAAAAAAGCAATGCGGAACTCCACGGACAGCAACAAGAACCCGCCAACTTTAACTCACTTCTTTCCGCCTAAAGAGGTGTTATAAAGAGTCAATACGTAGCCCCAACCCGAAAATACAACTATAAGTCTAATTGTGCATTTTTCGGTTTTTGGTCTAAAACTGCAGGTCTGTTCGTGACCTGTTTAGCCCCCCTTAAACCCACCAAACCAGAAATATAATTCCATAATTTGAAATTTCTATGTCTTAGCTTTCCAGGGACATATCGCACGCATTCATCCGAGGTCCCTACTATTTTATATGAATTTTACAAAACAGACTACCCGAACAGTGAAATCCGGACCAGTCTGCACTAATTGCTAATTTGGCCCTATCTAGAGGCCTTATTAATTTTTCTCTAAAACATATGAAACATACTAGACACAATTTTTGAGATTTGGGCACTTGTATCACCTCAATCCGAGTTTCCTATATTTTTCTATGGATTTTACAAAACAGGGACAGATTAGGCATTTTCACATAAAATGATAACATTGATTTTCGGTTTAGGGTTTCATGCTTTAGGTTTAGGGTTTAGGCAACTAATGGCTGGACTAACAAGCACCACCCACTGCCACCTCCGGCAGTGGTGGTCGACGGCGGCATGGAGGCGGCAGCCACCACCAGCGGTGGTGGTGGTTCGGTAGCAAAATCCGGCGAGGCCAAAGGGATAATCCGACCACCCTATCTCGGCCACACACCCACTCACACACGACCTCTCCACAGCAAACCCACACCATACAGCCACCGCAATGGTGGTGCACGGGGGCAACACGCTGGCGGCAGCCATGGCTACGGCGGCGGTGGCGGTTTCGCGGTTTTGACAACGACACAAGAAAGAAAGAAACGAGAAGGGGACTTACCTCTCGACGACAACCCAGCAGCAACCACAACGAGACCCCGACTCCTTTCACGTCCCGTTCGTCGACTCTCACTCTCTCTCTCCCTCTCTCTCGCCGGCAGAAGGCCACGGCGGCGGCGTTGGCGGTCTTGGGGTGGCACGGTGGTTACGGCAAGAAGGAAGGAAGAGGATGGTAGGGACGACTAGGGTTTCGTGGCTGATTCTTGCGTGGGACTAAAATCACCAACGAGAGGGGAGGGGGGTCGGTCCTTAAAGCCGACTCCCATGCAAACATATACATGGAATATACACTTTTAGTCCCTGCTTTTTCTAAAACCTTGCAAAATGAGTTAAGGTTTTGCCAATTAGCCTTTAACACAATATTTTAACATTTTTGGTCTTCCCCGCCAAATCCCGTTAATAAAATTCGTTTAGGGAAAGATATTAAATAAATAAATACGTAAAATAAAATCCATATCGGGACACGGGCTTTACAACTCTCCCCCGCTTGAATTAGACTTCGTCCTCGAAGTCTATGTCCGCGAATAGCTCCGGATAATTCTCCCGCATCTCAACCTCGGGTTCCCAAGTCCACTCAGAACCCTTTCGGTGTTGCCACTAGACTTTCACCAAGCCAATTACCTTGTTGCGCAAGGTCTTCGTCTTCCTCTCAATAACGGCAATCGGCTTCTCCACGTAATTCAGCCGTTCGTCGATCCGAATATCCTCAAGAGGAATCACCGCAGACTCATCCACCACACACTTCCGCAACTGAGACACGTGGAAAGTGTTGTGGATCAAACTCAGCTCGTCCGGTAACTCTAAGCGATATGATACCTTTCCTACTCGCGCAATGACCTTGTAAGGTCCAATGTAACGAGGTCCCAACTTTCCCCGTTTACGAAACCGAATCACCCATTTCCAGGGCGAAACTTTCAGCAAAACATAATCCCCCACCTGAAACTCCAAGTCTGATCGTCTCTTGTCGGCGTAACTCTTCTGCCTACTCTGTGCAGTAACTAAACGGTCCCGCACCATCTGTATCATCTCAGTCCTCTTCAGCACAATATCAGTGCTCCCCAATACTCGTTGACCAACCTCGCCCTAGCAAATGGGCGTCCTGCACTTCCTACCATACAACATCTCGTACGGCGGCATGCCAATACTGGAATGGAAGCTGTTGTTGTAGGAAAACTCCGCCAAAGGAAGGTACTGATCCCAACTACCTCCAAAATCAATAGCACATGCCCGAAGCATATCCTCGAGTGTCTGAATAGTACGCTCACTCTGCCCGTCGGTCTGAGGATGAAAAGCCGTACTAAAATGCAACCGCGTACCCATCTCCTCCTGAAACTTCTCCCAAAACCGGGAGGTAAAACGGGTGTCCCTGTCAGAGACAATCGAAACTGGCACCCCGTGCCTGGCTACAATCTCTCGCATGAAGATCTCTGCGAGCTTCTCCGCCGAGGAGCTCTTCTTGATGGCCAAGAAGTGAGCACTCTTCGTCAGACGATCGACAATCACCCATATAGCATCATTCCCACGGGGAGTCCTTGGGAGTTTAGTAATGAGATCCATCGTGATCTGTTCCCATTTCCACACCGGAATCTCTAAAGGCTGCAACTTCCCATGTGGCCGTTGGTGCTCAGCCTTGACTTTCCGACAAGTCAAGCATTCTTCTACATACTTGGCGACATCCCGCTTCATGCAGGGCCACCAATAATCCTCCCGCAGGTCGCGGTACATCTTTGTAGCTCCAGGATGAATGGAAAACTTGGACTTATGCGCCTCGTTCATCAATGTCTGTCTGTTCCCACCAGTGAAGGGAACCCAAACTCGACCACACCGTGTCAATAGACCTCGACTATCACGGGAAAAATTCGGAATTTCACCCGAAACTCTCTCGCGTTTGGCATTCTCGTCCAAAATCGCCAGTTCTTGAGCTTTACCTATTGACTCAAGGAGAGGTGAAACTACTGTTAACCGCTGACACAAACCCCGAAGTGGCTCACCAACCGAATGTCGACTAAGTGCATCCGTAACAACATTCGCTTTACCTGGGTGGTAAAGTATCTCACAATCATAATCTTTGACTACGTCGAGCCACCTCCTCTGTCGCATATTGAGGTTTTGCTGGTCCATCAAGTATTTGAGGCTTTTATGGTCAGTGTATATCGTACACTTGACGCCATACAAGTAATGTCTCCAAATCTTGAGTGCAAACACCAATGCTCCTAACTCTAGGTCATGTGTCGGGTAGTTCGCCTCATGAGGCTTCAATTGCCTCGAAGCGTAAGCTATAACCTTGACGCGCTGCATGAGCACGGCGCCCAATCCCTGGTGGGAAGCGTCACAATACACCACCAAATCCTCCATACCCTCGGGCAAGGTCAACACCGGAGCCTCGCATAAACGTCTGCGTAGCTCCTCAAAAGCCCTCTGCTGCTCTTCACCCCAACTAAAAGCCGCAGATTTCTTCGTCAATCGGGTCATAGGTATTGCAATCTTGGAGAAATCCTGAATAAATCTCCGGTAGTACCCTTCTAACCCAAGAAAACTCCGTACTTCAGTGGGAGTCTTCGGCACCTCCCACCGCATCACGGTTGAGATCTTGGTTGGATCGACCATAATACCCTTCTGGTTCACGACATGTCCTAGGAATTGGACCTCTCGTAACCAGAACTCACACTTGGAGAACTTAGCATAAAGTTTCTCCCGCCTCAAAACCTCCAAAACTTCTCGTAAATGCGTCTCATGCTCTTCCTTCGACTTCAAATACACGAGAATGTCGTCAATGAACACAATCACCGACCGATCCAGCATCGGGCTACACACCCTGTTCATGAGGTCCATGAACGCTGCTGGTGCATTGGTGAGCCCGAAAGGCATCACTACAAACTCGTAATGGCCATAACGTGTACGAAATGTCGTCTTATCCGTATCCTCACCCCTCACCCGCATCTGATGATACCCCGATCTTAAATCAATTTTATAGAACCACGAGGCTCCCTGTAACTGGTCGAACAAGTCATCGATCCTTGGCAGAGGATAACGATTCTTTACCGTAAGCTTATTCAACTCATGGTAGTCTATACACATCCGTTGGGACCCGTCCTTCTTCTTCACAAACAGAATCGGGGCTCCCCACGGTGAACAACTCGGCTTGATGAACTCCTTTTCGAGAAGTTCCTGTAACTGGGTGTACAACTCCTTCATTTCCGGTGGAGCCAGGCGATAAGGTGCCTTGGCCACCGGAGCAGCACCCGGGACCAAGTCAATGCGGAACTCCACCTGTCGCTCGGGAGGTATCCCCGGTAAATCATCGGGAAATACGTCAGCAAACTCCCGTACAACTGGCACATCCTCCGCGGTCTTCTTCTCTCCGTCGTCGCACGTGTCTAACACATACGCTAAATATCCCTGGCCACTGTGCTGTAAGTACCTCCGAACCCTCGCAGCCGAACATATCGCTGAGGTCCGCCTGGGCGAGTCTCCCTGAACTAGCAGTTCTCCCCCGCTTGGGGTTCGAACCCGTACTTGTTTGCGACGACAAACAATCTCTGCATCGAAAGCATCCATCCAGTCCATGCCCACAATCACGCACAACTCACGCATAGCGATCGGAATCAAATCTATAGGGAATCTCACACCAACGATTTCCAAAGTACACCCGCGGTACACATCAGTAACCGTCAAGGTCCTATCATCAGCAATCTCAACCACAAGTGGACAGCCTAACCGTCCTACACTACGGCCCAAACACTCACTAAAAGTGTGAGACACGAAAGAATGAGTAGCCCCGCTAGAAAACATCACCACAGCAGGCACCGAGTTAACTAAGAACGTACCTGATCATACAGTTTAAGCAAAATGTAACTACATATAAAATCAATAATCAGAAATCAAGTGATGAAACATACCTGTCACCACTTTGGGCGCAACCTGTGCCTCATCCACCTTCAGTTGATGAACTCTACCTCGGGCCGCCTCGGTTCCAGCCTGACCCACACGACCATCAGTAATACGCAAAGGAGCAGCCGCAGGAGCTCTCTGTGCCCCACCCCCATCAGTAGCTCTCGGATTCGGGCAGTTGGCCTTCACATGACCCGTCTGTTTGCAGTTAAAACAGACCATCAGTGGTACCCTGCAATCACGACCGTAGTGTCCCACCTGGCCGCACTTGAAACATTTGTCATCTCTCCTTCCGCTACTATCCCTGGGCTTGAACCCACCGCTCCTTTGACTCGAGCGCGAGTCCGAAAACCTCGTTTTCTTTGGAACAGCCGATACTGGTGCCACGGCCTGCACCGCCTTCCTCTTCTTAGCCTGTGTCTCTAACTCAAGTTCCCGTCTCCGGGCAACCTCCATCATCGCAGCAAGCGTAGCATACTGCGCAATACTCACGAATTCCCTGATCTCTGTACGTAACATATCCTTGTACCGCGTCATCTTCATGTCCTCAGAAGCAGCATACTGAGGACATAATAGTGCCATCTCCGTGAACTTTCGATTCATCTCCTTCACGGTCTCCGTAGTCTGTGTGAGCTCCAAGAATTCTTTAGCAATCCTCTCCATCTCCACTGGAGGCACATACTCTGCACAAAAACGTACGACAAACTCCTCCCAGGTCAAAGTAGTGCGCTCATTAAGCGTCAAAGCAGTAGCACAACAGTCTTTCGCTCCGTCTCGTAACAGGTTCACCGTGGAGCGAACCTTCAGGTTCTCAGGACAGCCACTGGTAAGGAATGCACACTCCATATTCGAGATCCAGCGCATACTGACGATCGGGTTCGAGTCTCCCTTGAACTCAGGAGGAGAACAAGCAGAGAGATCCCGATACTGAAACTCCCTCGCTCGGGGCTGCCCACCCGCAAGGGGGTGGAATCGCCGCGATGCGCTCCTCCATCAACACTACTACCTCATCACGAATGGCGGTAATAATCTCGGGAATCGCCTCCCCAATAGCATGCGTTACCTCAGCCGCAATCATCTCACGTATCTGCTCGGCAGTAGATCCGGTACCAGCATTTGGTTCAACATTGTTGTTCCTCCTTGGGATGGCCATTCTGGGTAGATATTACAACGAGTTATTAGCATACAATAAATCTTGCTATCTACACTCACGCTCAACTCCTCGGATTCCCCGACTCGAGCACGGATCCTGTGCTTTAGATAGTAGGAGCTCTACTACTATCTTCAACACCTATCCCTGCTCGTTCCGAGTCCCATCCCGGAGTGCCCAAGTAGTTCCTTGCCGACAACTTTAACCCATATGCCCGTACCAGCATATGTCAACACTCTCCCTAGTTCACTAGGAATTTCACCTCATCCCACCACCCTTGCTATGACGGAATCTCCACTAGTCATGACGAGTCGCCTCGCGAATGCACAGTCGCATACAGTGTGAAATCAGATAGACATTCGAATAAAAGATTCTATCCCACAACGGTTAGACTCAAACAAGAGCTGCGCAATAGAACTAAATCAAACATTCTAAGGCTATTTAGTTCCTACTGTATACCACTTATAAGGCATTCACTTAACAACCTATCAGGACTAGCATAAATTCCTACTAGCAAGTAATAGTCATGCATCAAAGTGTAATAAGCACCAGACAATCTAGCATACATACTCCTATGTTATAGAAAGCAATAAATTACACTAAGTACTCTACCTTTTCCCTTGGCATCGGCTGACTGTACACACTGCGCCTTCGATCACCGTCTCTAAAACGTACTTTTCCTTTCTTTTATTTCTCAAAATTTTTAAAAAGAAAACTCCCTAGCCGCAACTTGAGTCCAAACACACCGAAATGTGTTTGATTCACTCAAGCTGTGCTCTGATACCAAGTTGTAACGTCCCAAAAATTACAATAAATTTAAACTTTTAAAAATACCATTTTAATTAAATAAACCACAAGTGTTTAAATCCAAATAAACGTTTTATCCAAAACCTCGTTAAGTTAAACAACCAACTCAATTAAAACAGCGGAAATTATAATAATTCTAAACATAGAGTCTCAAAATAAATAATGGTGAAAGTCTCTTCAACGCGCCAGTGTGTACCGTCATGCCTTACTGCCACTCGTACCTGAAACAGTAATTTATAGGGAAAGGGTAAGCACGAAGCTTAGTGAATTCAAACACATACATAGAATAGCTATCATATAGACACTACTCCTATCAGCAGATAGACGTAAGCAACCAATACATACCAGTATAAAAATATATCATAAACAAGCAAACTCATGCAAGAATATATGTGTATGCATCCATCGGTCTCCCCGAATTCATACGACACCCGTGTACGTATTCCTCAGTCTCCCCGAGTTCATACCACACCCGTGTACGTATTCCTCGGTCTCCCCGAGTTTATACGACACTCAAGGTCTCATACTAGATACTAACTCAGCCTAGTACTACACACAAACAAATCAGCTAACACACACACGGACTACAGTAGTGCACATATAATCTCTATCCTACGCAGTGAGTGAACTCACCTCGAAAAGCAATGCGGAACTCCACGGAAAGCAACAAGAACCCGCCAACTTTAACTCACTTCTTTCCGCCTAAAGAGGTGTTATAAAGAGTCAATACGTAGCCCCAACCCGAAAATACAACTATAAGTCTAATTGTGCATTTTCCGGTTTTTGGTCTAAAACTGCAGGTCTGTTCGTGACCTGTTTAGCCCCCCTTAAACCCACCAAACCAGAAATATAATTCCATAATTTGAAAGTTCTATGTCTTAGATTTCCAGGGACATATCGCACGCGTTCATCCGAGGTCCCTACTATTTTATATGAATTTTACAAAACAGACTACCCGAACAGTGAAATCCGGACCAGTCTGCACTAATTGCTAATTTGGCCCTAGATAGAGGCCTTATTAATTTTTCTCTAAAACATATGAAACATACTAGACACAATTTTTGAGATTTGGGCACTGGTTTCACCTCAGTCCGAGTTTCCTAGATTTTTCTATGGATTTTACAAAACAGGGACAGATTAGGCATTTTCACATAAAATGATAACATTGATTTTCGGTTTAGGGTTTCATGCTTTAGGTTTAGGGTTTAGGCAACTAATGGCTGGACTAACAAGCACCACCCACTGCCACCTCCGGCAGTGGTGGTCGACGGCGGCATGGAGGCGGCAGCCACCACCAGCGGTGGTGGTGGTTCGGTAGCAAAATCCGGCGAGGCCAAAGGGATAATCCGACCACCCTATCTCGGCCACACACCCACTCACACACGACCTCTCCGCAGCAAACCCACACCATACAACCACCGCAATGGTGGTGCACGGGGGCAACACGCCGGCGGCAGCCATGGCTGCGGCGGCGGTGGCGGTTTCACGGTTTTGACAACGACGCAAGAAAGAAAGAAACAAGAAGGGGACTTACCTCTCGACGACAACCCAGCAGCAACCACAACGAGACCCCTACTCCTTTCACGCCCCGTTTGTTGGCTCTCTCTCTCTCTCTCTCTCCCTCTCTCTCGCCGGCAGAAGGCCACGGCGGCGGCGCTGGCGGTCTTGGGGTGGCACGGTGGTGACGGCAAGAAGGAAGGAAGAGGATGGTAGGGACGACTAGGGTTTCGTGGCTGATTCTTGCGTGGGACGAAAATCACCAACGAGAGGGGAGGGGGTCGGTCCTTAAAGCCGACTCCCATGCAAACATATACATGGAATATACACTTTTAGTCCCTGCTTTTTCTAAAACCTTGCAAAATGAGTTAAGGTTTTGCCAATTAGCCTTTAACACAATATTTTAACATTTTTGGTCTTCCCCGCCAAATCCCGTTAATAAAATTCGTTTAGGGAAAGATATTAAATAAATAAATACGTAAAATAAAATCCATACCGGGACACGGGCTTTACACAAAAGTGTCACGAAACATCGTCATCGCATACCACACTTCCAACAATTGTGTGGTTTCGTTTCACATTATGCATTAAACATAATATTCCAAGAGTATGAGCGAGCTCAATCTGTTGGCTTATTTTCTGAAAATTGTAGTTGTCTACTACGTACAAGTTATGGGTTGCCATGTGCGCACGAACAAATGCAATACTTGAACAAAAGTCATCCTATCCCAATTGATTCAATTGATGTATTTTGGACGACGCTTGATTTATCACCGTGCCAATCTTTACAAGATGACGACGTAGGTTGTGAAGCTGAAGTCCAAATGTTTACTGAGGAATTTAACAAGCAATCGAGATCTGGTAAGTTCAGTTTTCTGAGGAAGATAAAAGAGATAGCCAGTGCATCAAAAACATGGGTTCGTGAACCTGTTGTTAACAAGACTACTCGTGGACGGCCCTCGTTGAAGGATAAGCTTTTCAGAAAAACTCATGTTGATCCCTCATTTGCAACTCATGCGTGCCCACAATCCGGTTTAACTTGATGGAAGAGTTAGATACACACAAAACAGAGTACATCAACGCTTTTGGAGGTGAACATTGGGATATTACTTACAACACTTTAAACTTCTTTCGATCAGATCAAGGTGCACCTTTTGAACACTGGATGACAATGCCTGAAACAGGTGTCTTGATTGCTTCAAAATATAATGTGATATTACACGTTATAAGTATGACCGGCAGTGGGACGTACTTGCCGCTTAGGTCCACTCCGCCAGTGTGGTATGAACATGTTGTTTTTACAATTAGGTACGTTAATGGTAACCATTATGTGAAATTAGATATGACAGAAGGATACCCGTTTCCGCAAATTGTAGGACATTTTTTCAATTACAGTTATCCGTGTGCTGCTGGATGGGCTACCCCGTATTCAGAGCGAATATAGAAGTACATGCAGCTTTTACATGTTAATTGTACTACGGATAATGTTATTTTAGAATAATCGAATGTAATATAGATTATTTTATGTTCTATTTATATGTTAAATCGTAATGTTTATGTTTTATTTTTATAATTATATAATTATAAAAAATTAGTAATATTTATATTTATAAATATTTATTTATTTTTAAATAAAACCAAAAAGTAAAAAAAAAGTTTTTAAACTATATAATACAAATAAATAAAAATATATAATATAAATAAATAAAATAGAAAAAGAAAAGACAACAAAAAACAAAAAACAAAAAAAAATCATGATTTTTAGCATAAAAAAGTGTGTCAAGGCATCCACAATGGTAAGAATTTTGTATGACTTGAGACTAATAAAAAAATATAAAAAATTATGTGGGTCCCACCATAAATGTCTTCTCTCTCTATATTGCCTCTCACAAACAAAACTTCAAGATATTTGAGGGTTACCAAGTCTTTAATCAGTAAACCCTTTCTAAGTCCATGCTCCAATCATCAACCCTTCCTCAAATCATTCTCCAAGTCTTTATCAAATCACCATCGGAGATGCTCCCTGAAGAAAATCCTTTCCAAAAACAAGATTTGGGTCAATGATTGATCTAAAAGGTACTTAGATCCGTACCCAATGAAAACTTGATGGCATAAAAAGATGACAACTTGTATTAAAAATGAATTTTTTTATTTTTAAAATACATAGTTACGAGTATATAATTTGAAAATTTTATTTAAGTATCTAATGCCAACATGAGAGAATTTTCAGCAGCTTTTCTAAAATTTCTTCAAAATGAAGAAGCAAAATTTAAAATCTCCAAAAAAATTACATTCATCTTCAACAGATTTCCCATTTTAGAGAAACAAACATTGATTATAATATTAAAATACTCAGTACATCTATTAAAATATTATTTTTCTCTCTAAATAGTTATTTTCAAAGATTTCTATTGGTACTCTCATCTAGTAATCATTTTTTGGGTTATCTCCATATTTGGAGAAAAACTCCTCTCTCTTACTTTCTCCATTTTGGGATAGTTTTAGGAAAGCTGTTGGAGCAAAATTATAGCTCAAAATCCCCATATTATCCATTTCTCCAAAATGAGGAAGCTGTTGGAGATGCTCAACATAGACAATATAAATAGAATTTAATGTGTTCTTATAAAATATTTTTAGAATAAACATTTTTTTAACTTTCTATAATAGTTACCCTCACTAATTTTCTGATTGTGAGTCACCAATCAAAAAAAGTATCTTGAAATCAATCAAAAAACAAAAAAAATCTTTTAAAACCAACCAAAAAACCAAAAAAAGTCTCTCAAAATCAATAAAAAAACTTAAAAATCATCTAAAACGGAAATCTTAAGCTAAAAACACTTCGAACGACTTTAAAAGTTTTTAATCTACTTAGACAAAAATATTGAATCCACTAGTGCATATATAGGAGATCCTTTTAACTTATAAATATATAACTAATTCCCCATCCAATGGCTCCCTGGCCATGTGATGAGCCCTTAAGAAACGGTGGTACAAGTCAAAGCATCAAAATAACACACAAATGCAAATTAGCATCAATTTATAGTTTGTCTTTATCAACAATTTAATTTCAATTTAGTTGTCGTTTACCTAATCACTTACCCGGATAAATGTTTACCAGTAAAATTCAACACTATCACTTACTTCCTAGGTAAGATTTTAGTCCACCAAAATAACATCGTATGCAACAATTTAGCTGGTAAGCGCTAACCGTGGTAAGAGTCGTCGCACTCACTTACCAAGTAAGACTCTCGGTCCTTGCTTTCGACTCTATGTTCTTGTTTCCGCTTTTATCGGGTAAGATTCTTGGTCCTTACCATATTCATCCGGTAAGCTAATCGACTTAGTAAGCACTTACTCGGGTAATCGTTTTGTAAACGGTCCCTTAATTGGACCTTTTGGCTTAAAGTTACGGTTTATGGTGGCATAACGTTAAAAAAATAAACCTATTAAAATCTTGTTAAAATTGTTTGAAGTTTCACATAAGCTATATTAAAATATTTCTTCTTTTCATAAATGGTTCTTTTGAAGAATGATATGATGATATTCCACATAGCTTGCATAGTATCAAAGGGACTCGATACCCTCGAACACCACCTCTATCTTGTTTCTATTGAAGGGAGCATGTTGGAGTCTCATATCGATTAGACACAACCTATTTCTCTTCTATATATGTTGGAACCTGGTTTCACATATCTCATAAAAATCATATTGTTTTATATAATGTTCACATGTGATTATGTAAGTAGCTATGCGTATTCTATGATATCCTCAAAGATAAAATTCATAATATGATTAAATGTAGAAAATGAAGACTAAAGTAACATAAAGAAAGTGGCTACAAAAATTGTAAGTCCACATTCTAGCACATGATGCATCCGTACAAGTGATTAACAGTGATAACGTACCTTGGTATAGGGATGAGATCGGGACTGAATCGGTTGGTATCAAATTTTTTGGAGACTAAAAATTAGGACCGAAAACTGAACCGTATGTACCGGTTCGGTTTCGGTCTCGGGACGGGAAATTCGGTACTAGGACCACTTAGGACCGAAAATATGAAAACGTATCAAATGAATATAAAAACCAATCGTAAACAAAATATTTTTATAATATTTCAAATGTATATCAAAACCATTCCCAAACAATTAAAAATTTAACAATCAAAAGTTTAAAACCGATCAAAAGTTCAACAAATTTCGGTCTTTTTTTAAGCTTTTTCTTTTCCAATTTGTTCATTTAGGAGATGATATATCTTAATTAGAGACTAATAAGGTTAGTTTATTTAAGAGATGATATGCATACTTAAGAAATTTCAAAAAACATTGTCTATTAATATTCCGGTTCCGTTTAGGGATTTTTCGGGAAAATCCCGGTACCGAATACCGAATCCCGAATCCCGAATGCCGATTTTGTCGAATACTTGGAACCGAAAACCGGACCGATTACATGGTACCGGTTCGGTCCCGGTTCGGTTCGGGAAAATGGCACTCGAAGCTCATCCCTACCTTGGTATAAGACCACCCGCATCCATTGCTTGGGTTCGCCCGGGTTGGTGTGGGATGGAGTTGAACACCATCGCACCCCTTGGGGTTGGCGTGGGATGGAGCCCTCCCGGGTTGGGCAACCCAGCTCGGGTTGGGTGATTTCAATTTTTTTTTTCTTTTCAAATATATCCGTTGAAATATGAACGTTGGGTATGATTTTTATTTATTTTTTAATTATTTATATCCTATAAATACTAATATTAACCTACTTATTTTTTCACACAAACAAATTTACTCTCAATCTCTCCCATCTTCTCCACTTCATTCTACTCTCTCAATATTATTTCTTTCTTCAAAAAAATCCTAATGGATAAAGAAACACAAGGGTTCACAACACCACGACGAGGTTCCAAATCGCGAGGCACGAGCTCGCAACCGTCCCCGACGGAAAATATTTTCAATCTTACACCACCACCATCAACCTACCATGGAAGCATACAACAATACCCTATGTATTCACCCAACACCCTCCCGGTTGGGTTCCAACAATTTCATTCGGGTGGATTCCAACAATTTAATTCGGGTGGATTCCAACAAGTTAATCAATGCGGCTTTCAACCATTTATGCAAGGTGGCTTTCCACAATATAATCAAGGTGGGCAATTCCAACAACTACTACAACAAGAAACATATTCGGAGGACGTTGAGGTCGAAGAAACGGTTCCCGAAACCCCACCCGATTTGGTTCCCGAAACACAACTCGATGCGGGAACCACGACACAAGGGAAAAAGAAATTTGCAAATAGAACGAAAGCGGTTTCGTGGACTTCCGAAGAAGTGGTTTTGTTGGCACGTGCATGGCTTCACGTCTCCGAAGATAGCATCGTTGGAAACGCACAAAAATCGGGTATATATATTTATTAATGTATTTATCTTTATTATATATACGTATTCATATATATATATATTTATTAATGTGTTTATCTTTATTATATATACGTATTCATATATATATATATTTATTAATGTGTTTATCTTTATTATATATACGTATTCATATATATATATTTTTTTTGTAGGACAATTTTGGGGAAAATAGTCGATTATTTCAACTCAAGTCGCCAACATCAACGCAAAAAAGACCAAGTACAATCCAAATGGAGTGACATGAACAAAAAAATGATGAAGTTCAACGGGATCTACAATAATCTAAGAGCCCAATATAAATCCGGATGGGGTGACGCGGACTTCGTGGAGAGGGCACACACGATGTATCGGTCCGAAAATAACGAAAAGCCTTTTTCCCACGAGGCGGCTTGGAGAATTGTGAAAGACCACCCTAAGTGGAAGATCGTACATTCCATGGACGATAACCCGAGGCCCTCAAAACGGAGCAAGTCCACGTCGGATTCAAACCCAAACACGACGTCTTCTGACGCACGTGTTCGGTTCAACCTTAATGAAGAAAGCCATGAGGAGGAGGATGTCTTCGTACAAGAACCGACACGACCGACGGGGAGAGATAAAGGTAAACGTGTCGCGTCATCCTCCACAAAGACGGCGGAAAAGGACGAGGCGTTGAAGAATCTT
Source organism: Saussurea involucrata (assembly GCA_033807775.1). Taxonomy (NCBI): domain Eukaryota; kingdom Viridiplantae; phylum Streptophyta; class Magnoliopsida; order Asterales; family Asteraceae; genus Saussurea; species Saussurea involucrata. The sequence goes on from CM066322.1 coordinate 177,149,304, forward strand.
ATGGCGTATGTCGAGAATATAAACGTTGAAAATAAAAAAAGACTAACCGTGGAGGAGGAAATGTTGAAAACCGCGAGGGACAAAGCCGAGGCGACAACGACAAAAGCGGAAGCGGCAAAGACAAAAGCGGAAGCTTTGAAACAAAGAGAAATGCGGAAAGATCTCAAGTTTTACATCAGTCCACATGATCATCTCACGAATAACGAGTTAAATGCGGTTTTAGCCCACAAAGAGTTGCTTCGACAACTATATGGTTGGTGAAATTTGTAGTTTTTTAATTTGAAATTATGTATTTTTTATGTTTTTAATTTGGTTATGTAAGGTTAAAATTGTAGTTTCAATTTATGAAATATTTTATTAATTGTTTTATCTTATATTAAATTATAAATTATTTATAAAATTTAAATTATTTAAATTAATATACTTGTAACAAAAATAAAAATAAAAATAAATAAAAGATGGGATGGTGGTGTGGGATGGATGTGGGGGTTTGTGGGTTAGGCCTTCGGTACCAGGTGCGGGATGGGTGCGGGATGGGGAGGGATGGGCTACGGGCTCAGCGGGGTTGGCGGGGCGGGATGAAATCCGAGGATGGGGTCCCGATTCATCCCGAAGATTTATTAAAAAAAATTATTTAATTTTTAAAAATAATGCCGTTGAACGGCTCTTTGTAAAAAAAAATTCTCAATTTAATCCCACTATATATTTAACCCTCAACCTCTTATTTTTCACACCTCTCAACCTCTTATTTCTCACACCTCTCAACCTCTTATTTTTCACACCTCTCAAATTCTCTCAACCTCTTATTTCTCACACCTCTCAAACTCTCTCAAATTCTCTCAACCTCTTATTTTTCACACCTCTAAAATTCTCTCAAATTCTCTCAACCTCTTATTTCTCACACCTCTCAACCTCTCTCAAACACTCTTCCATTCTCTATATTTTAAACAATATGGATTCGCCACAACCCGGTTCACCAACCGCATCATCATCATCCGTAGACACCGACGAGTTGTTGAATCTACAAAGGGAAATTTTTCGACATACTGCACAATCGCTGTATGGTAGCACCGTCTCATCGTCAACAAGAGAGAGGGCCGCAAACATTGAAAGAGGTCGAGTAACTGCAAACGAGCGGCTTATGCGGGACTACTTTGGCGTCAACCCGATTTATACACCGGATTGTAATTTTTATTTTTAATGAATGATATGAATTTTAATTTTAATTATTTATCTTATTTTTATTTATTAAAAAATATATAAATATTTTTATTTTGTTAAATAATTAAATGTATAAATAAAAGAATTAAAATAAATGAGGTGGCAAAAGGGTTTGAGGGAATGGGGTACGGGTGTTTAGGGATTGTTAGGGATTGAGTGAGGGATGGGAGAAAAGCTGATGTGGCGCTGATGTGAAGCTGGAATATTTGAAAGATTCCCTTATGGGGTACGGATGGCCTTAGAATGGGTTGGAAGGGAAAAATGATGTGGCGCTGATGTGGCAGTGAAAAAGTGTGGGTTAGAATGGGATGGATGCGGATGGTCTAAGAAGATGGAGTAAAACATGTCAACTCCAACTACGACACCACGTAACTGCCAAATCAATGGAAATGATTCAAATTACCAAACTACCCTTTAGCCTAACTGTAATACTCCCTCTCAGGATTTCGGATCCTACAAAACCAAACATACAAGATTCAAAACCCCTTAAATTCCAAATCCTTCCACAAAATTTAAATCCTTAAAAAACATTCCCTCAAACCAAATGGACCTTAAGTAGTGTATGGGTTGTACTGGAGTTTCATATCAGTTAGACACATACCCTTAAACCTGTAGATATGTAAAAGCCTCTTTTTTCTTTCTTTCTTTCTCATAAGGGGTCTTTTAGAGAGATTCAAAAGGGTTCCACACCTTTTAGCCTCTACTTGACAAAGCGTGTTGAAGTCTCATATCAACTACTTCTAAAAACGAACCATCAAACCTCTATATACATGTTGAAACCTCACTTTTATCTTTATATGCTCTTTTAGAGAAATAATCAAAGGGATTTCACATATCATCTTATTTCTTAGAGTATATATAGAAGAATTACCTTATGACATATTCTATTTATATATATGACTAGCATGAGAATGAGACCCCCCCCCCCCCCTTGATAGATGGCTTTCTAACCGGCCTTAGACTATTCCTTGAGAAAGTGATCGTCACATACCGGCCTACCCTAGGGCATGAACAACCCGCGAGCAAGGCGAAAAGTGCCCTAGGGTTCGTCCCGGGATGCTCACTACGACCTGCTAATACTCCCCCGCAGTAGGAGCGGACTGAGTTGGTACTCGTCTACAAAAGGTGCATTGACAGGAGCAGGGAATGGGACAAGGATCCCCAAAAGTTAAAAATCCGGGATGGGACCGGGGTTGGGTATTCAATATATTATATATTCATTATTAAAAAATTAGATTTACTGTCTTTTAATCTTTTAGATTTAGAAAATGTATTTTGACCTTTCTTCTTATATACATTTTTCCTGATTTAACCTTACTTTTTTTAGATAAAAACATGGAGAGCCAAAAGCGTTTGACCAGACAGTTACGTATGACGTTATTGTGTTCACATATGAATATTTAATACTCCGTAAAAACAAAATACGTGAGATTTAAACATGGACCATTATCGAGGTCATGAGGTGTGTTTAACACATAAATGGGGAATTTTTTTTCTCCAATTCCGTGTTGGGAACAGGGATGTAATCATGTTCCCCAACGGGGATGGGAATTGGGGTCCCCGTTCCATTTCCGTGCCTTAAAATATGACATTCTTAGGCCATCCGTACCCGGCTCGGGATGAGCTCGAGATGGCCTGCGGTATCAGCGGGAATGGGCTACGGCCCTTGCGGTATCAGCGGTGCGGGATGGGATGCGGGTTCCCCATCCCGTTTCATCCCGAAGAAAATGTGAGGAGGAGAGGTGGGTCCCAGGTGAGAAATGAGAGGGAGTGGGTTAGGGAATGGGGTAAGGGTGTTTAGGGATTGAGTGAGGGTTAGGAGAAAAGCTGATGCGGCGCAGACGTGGAGCTTGAAAGATTGAAAGATTGAGTGTTGGGGTACTGATGGCCTTATATATTGACGTCTCAACCTAAAATAAAAATGCCTCAATTTCTTTTCTTCAGAAGATCATGCATTTAAAAAAATTCTGCAGATAAGTAGATAACAATCTTTGACTGGAAAACTAAGAATGTTGCAGTACCTGCAGGTAAACTTATTGCAACATCCTAGCCACCTGCTCATCAAATCACAAGAGAATATCCATTTTTAATAAAATCACAGATGTCTTAATAATGCATGAGAAAGAGTTCCATTCCATGGTGTGCATAAGGTTTCGATTCGACACTGTGTAGTAATTTACCAATCTTGTCTCATCTTTCTTATTTTTGTTTTTGTATCAACATCTCCATCTTCCCAACTTGTGATTGTGTAGATGTTTGGTTGGTTTTCCTTTAGGTCCTGTATGAATAAAGTTGTTTGTGTTGATTAACATGTGTGTATAGATTCGGAAGATTTTTGTTTGGAGTTTTTTTTCATAGATGGAAGGAGCATGTTTAGAAAAAAAAAACTTGGCTTTCTGCATAAAGCTCACCATTAGAAGCTTACTGAATAAGCCATTTTCTATATCATTAAGCCACTATAGTTGACCAAATAAGTCGTGAGTCACATTAAGCTCATTAAGCTGCTAACAAACAGACCCTTAGTTTAGCTATCCAACAAATCCAAGAGCTATATATGAAAATTCATAGAGTGAGCGAGTGAACTTATAGAGAACCAATAGACTATTCATTATGAATAAACACTATTCATTATGCATAAACAGGAACCACTGAAAACAACTATACAATAAAGACCTGAAATTTCAGTGATTCATTTCACTTTAAAAGATCACATCAATCCAACTATCCTAGCATCTAAACCATGATCAAAATGATTTCTCAAGAGAAATGAAGTTAGAATACAATTCATTCAAGATGTCAAATATAAACCATATAACTTAATGCCAATATCTTTCTCTAAATCACAAACTTCTTAAATCTACAACATATGTACAAGATTTTTACTAATTTGGAACTCAATTTCTCATAAAAACCACCATATATAAGTCACCAATAATCCCCACATGAACACAACCCATCTTTAAAATGATGAAAACGATTCGTATCTCTAACATATATCTCTCTCTTTTCAAACCTCGATATAAATTTTATAACGCTATGACAATCCCCGCAAATTCTAAGGTTCTTAATCACTTGAATCGTTGACCCCGGTGATGTATTCAAAAGCCCAAGTACCACCGCCAATTTTTCGCTATGCCCACAAAGAATTTGCTCCTTTTCTTGATCTTCAACATCTTGTAATACATAAGAAGTAACCGAAAAATACCCTAATTTCTTCATTTCCATGCTTAAATTTTCCATCTTTTCTAATATTTCCGCCATTTGAGGATGAGATTTATCCGCAGCTAATAAGATATGAACAGTGTTCTTGATCTCAATCCAACTACATCCGGGATTCTTCCTCATTCCCATAGATTTCATCAAATCCCTAACTCGATCCACTTCTTTATATAATCCTTTAGATGCGTAAATGTTGGATAATAAAACGTAATTCCCGGGGTTATTTGGTTCTAATTTAAATAATTTACGGGCAGCCAATTCAGCCAAAGTGAGATTATTGTGAACTCTACAAGAACTAAGTAACGCGCCCCAAACACAAGCATCGGGCTCAAAAGGCATTTGCTTTATAGTAAAATAAGCTTCGTTAAGCTTACCTGAACGGCCAAGAAGGTTGATTAAGCACGCGTAATGCTCCACGCGCGGTTTAATTCCATGTTCTTTCGTCATGCTATCGAAAAAACGCTGACCTTCTTCGGTCAAACCACTATGGCTACACGCGGATAATAAACAAGTGAAAGTTATAAAGTCGGGTTTTTGATTGTTTTTTTGCATTAAGTGGAATATTTCAATGACTTCGTTTACGTTTCCGTGCATTGCGTAGCCGCCCATGATTGTGTTCCAAGAAACTATGTTACGAATAGGCATTTTGTCGAAACAAATGCGAGCGGATTTTATCCTTCCGCAATTCGCGTACATGTCAATCAACGCACTTCCAACGTAAACATCGTTTGTAATCCAGTTTCTGATTGAGAATCCGTGTGCTGCTTTCCCGTGCATTAACGCTGCAATGTTTCCACATGCGGGAAGTAAGCAAGGGATCGTTACAGCGTTTGGTTTCACGCCAGAATCTTGCATTTCTCTAAAAATCTCAAGAGCTTCAACGTCTTTTCCGTGTTGTGAACAGCACGCTATGATTGATGTCCAAGAAACAACGTTTAATTCCAAATCTTGATCTTTTAACTGCTTAAACGCTTCAAGTGCTTCGTCGGTTAATCCATTTCTAGCAAACCCTGAAACCAAAGCGTTATAAGCACCTAAATCTCTTTGAGGCATTTCATCGAACACCTGTGACATTTCCATGGTGTATGAAAATTTCCCATACATATCTATGAGAGCACTAACAATGCACTTATCTGATCCAAGACCCTGTTTAACTGCATACCCATGTATCTGAACACCCACAAAATAATCTTCCAACTCCCCAACAGCAGGAAGAACACTAGATATAGTTGTTCCATCAGGTTTAAAACCAAAAAAATGCATTTTTTTAAACATCATCACAGCCTCCAAATAATGTCCACTTTGATTAAACCCTGCCACCATCCCATTCCAAGACACCAAATTAGCCTCAATTCCCAACTCCCCCATTCTACCAAACACCATTTTAGCTTCTCTCACACACCCTTGTCGAGCATAACCCGAAACCAAAGCGCTACACGAAACAACATCTGGTTGAGACATTAAATCAAACACCTTGTGTGCATATCTCAACTGACTACATTTTACATACATATGAATCAAAGAAGACTGAACAAACTCATCTTGACAAACCCCAGACGCTACACAAAACCCATGAACCTGTTTCCCAGCTCTCAAATCCGGTATCCCACTACAAGCTTTAACAACAGAAGGTACAACACGAGTATCAGGAAGTAATCCATGAGATATCATACGAGAGAACAAAAGAATGGCGTCAGCGAAACGGCCGAGTTTCGGGTAAGCGTGAATGAGGGTGGAGAAGGAGAAGATATCTGGGTTTTCAATGGAGTTTAGGAGGAGGTTGGCTTGTGTGAAGCGGTGGTGGTTGGCGTAGAGAGAAAGGAGTTTTGTGGTGAAATGGGTGTCGATAAATAGGCCTGATCGGAGGATTTGGGCGTGAGCTTGAAGGGTTTGTGAAAGGGAAGTGGTGGTGGTATTGAGGGAGTTGAGAATGTGGTGATTATCGAATAGTCGTAGAGCTTGTTTTGCCATGGCTGATGTATGCTTAATGCTCGTTTCGAGCTCCGGTGAACTTCTTGAAGCATGTGCCTTTGTGGCGTCAAAACATTTTTTTTTATTTTCTAAAAGATGAAAATGTAATTTAGTTATGAATAAACTACATTTTTGGTCCCTGTGGTATGTTGTTTTTCTCACTTTTGGTCCTTAGAAAATTTTTATTGCAAGAAAAACCATGTGGTATGTAAAAGTGCTCGGTTTTGGTCCCTCGAGACTAACACCATTAGCTGCCTCCGTTAAAAGCCCCTCATGTGACTTGCACATGCGGGTATTTTAGTCCTTTTACTTTATTTCTTTTGTTTTTTCACTAAAGACAAAATACCACAGGGACCAAAATTGAAACTTACTCAAATTAATAACAATAATAATATTAAATGTTATATATATATATATATATATTATAGATACAAGAAGAGAGAGAGAGAGAAAAGTCTTTCTTCTTCCTCGTCAGGTTGCCATTCAATCAAACGTTTTCCTCTTCTTACCTCACTTCTCGTTTCCCTCTCTCTCCCATATGTACTTTTTCGGCGAAGTGAAAATCACGAGAATATAACATATCAGATTCTCATCCAAACTTGCGACCACCTACCAGTCGCCGACCCTCTGTTCCCACAGTTAATCCCCACCGTCGGTGCACCAGCGATCCAACTCCTCTTCCCCTCTGCGATCTCTCTCTCTCGTCGATGGTGGGTTTTTATGATTATCGGTGGGTTTATAATATATATATATATATATATATATACACACACAATCGCCTCTATATATATACACACACATATTTTGTGCATCGAATCCAGAAATGGGATCCAAAAATTGAGAAGGAGAGAGTGAGGAGGGAGATCGTCGGCACCACCTCCATAGGCCATAGCCGACGCTACCCTTCATCGCCGAAAACTGTGGCTCTTCCATGTGGATTTACGTTTTGTGACACAAATATGGAAGAACACCCAAATCTGATTTACTGCAAACCAACATCAAATTATAAACCAAAAGCCTAATCCAAAACTAATTTACTGCAACATTAAAACATAGAAAAAATTAAGGATCAAGTCCTAATTTTTCTTGGTGAAATGGGGAATGGAATTGAAATTGGGGTTTTTTCTTGGTGAAATGGTGGATGGAATTGAAATTACAATTACAATTAGGGAAAAGAAAATTGGGTTTTGGAGTTGTGATTTTGTGAGTTTTGGTGGAGATGATGACGATGATATATACATATATATATATATATATAATATTTATTAAATGATTAATTGAAAATTTATGTAAAAGGTTGTAATTTTGGTCCATGTGGCTTTTTGTCAGTTAAAACCAAAAAATAAGCAAAATGACCAATATACCCTCATGTGCAAGGCACATGAGGGGGTTTAACGGGAGAGTATATAACAAAGTTAGTATGAGGGACCAAAATCAAGTACTTTTGCATACCACAGGGTTATTCTTCTAATAAAAACTTTCTAGAGACCAAAAGTGAGAAACATATCATAGGGACCAAAAATGCAATTTACTCTTCAGTTATTATGAAAAGTTCGAAAAAGTTTAAAGGAAATTTTGAATTTTGAATAATTAATTTTCTGAAATTCATGTTGTATTATAAAGCATTTATGAAAAACTCTTAAAAATGTCTCTTAAAGCTTCATGTACCGCTATTTAATGTTAATTACTTAAAAAAAATTAAAAACAACTAATGAAATTTTATGTACCGTTTTTAATGTTAATTACTTAATTAATACTTATCTCTAACAACCTTTAAATACTTAAATCGTGGACTCTTATTAATTAATCTTTATCTCTAATCACTTTAAAATCCTCAAATCATAAACTCCTTAAAACCACATATTAAAATAAATTAGGACACTAAAATCAAGATATATCGCGCCGCATTACACGAGTAGACTTCTAGTATTTTTTAATAAATAAACATTAAACTTTAAAAGTTGGTTATCTATGCTGTTTAACCAAAAAAGTTAAAATATTATTAATTAGGAAGTTTGTAAAGTAACAAATAAAGCATAAATTACATTTATGATTCTCAAACTCTATATCATTTGTATCAATCGTACACAACGACATCACTCCTCGTTGTCCCGTCGTTGTTCGTTTTCCATACTGACAATTGTCGTTGTTGGTTCTTGATATCGACCTCCCTCTATTTTATATGTTATTTTTGTCTTTTGATTCTTCTTTTTTTACAACAACTTAATGGAGCACGTATAAACTGTTAGTCCCAAATGGCTAGCACAAGTATTGTAGAAGGAGGGGGGTTTGAATACAATACACAAAAATTACTTAATTAATTCTTTTATTGAAAAACTTCAACTAAGAATTACACACATAAACTATAGATTGTTGCGAAAAGAACATATGAACTATTCTAACAATCTTTCACAAAGCAAACAGAAATAACAAAACAACTTTAACACAAAGATTTCAAAGCTATAAAGTCTGGAGGAGATGAAGTAAACTTGCACTGAGAGAATTCTTCAGAAAACGTAACTTTGCATGGGGAGCTTCTTCCTTATTATATAGTGCATGAAACATTAAATGCTTAGGACATTTGTCATCTGGAGATTTGAGAGTAGGGACTGACTCTGAAAAGTTGAAGTGTCTTTTTCACCTTTTTCCTTAGGCCGTGCGTACCGCCATCGGGTACCACGGCCGGGTTCGAGAGGCGGGTTCATCGGGTAGGCGGGTAGGACGGTACGGGGTAATCGGGTAGGGGGTATCGGGTAGGCATGGCAACGGGGCGGGTATGGGGCGGGGACCCCCATCCCCGACCCCGACCCCGATCCCGATTTGTAATACCCTCCCCCGGCCCCGGCCCCGGTTAAACCGCGGTCAACCCCCGGTCAAACCCCCTAAACCCTTAATAACTAATAAAATATATAATTTTTTTTAATATATATATATATATATATATTTAATAAAAATATACATTTTTTTAATATATATATATATACCAGGTCCGGGGCGGGGCAGGGATCCCCATCCCCGGTTTTCTTAAATGGGGAATCCCCGGCCCTGGTACCCGGTTTGGCGGGGAATCCCCGGCCCCGGTCGGGGCGGGTGGACCGGGTTTCGGGGCGGGTCGGGGCAATTTGCCATGCCTAGTATCGGGTAGGGTTGGGTTCGGGAACCCGTTCAAACCCGTTGAAAATTTAAATTTTTTTTTATTTTTCAATATTACCGTTGGTAAATGGCTCTTTTTTATTTTATTTTATTTTTCAAATTATACACACTATATATATTAACCTCTACCACCTTCATATTTTCACACCAAATTCAATACTTTCTTCCATTTCTCTCAAATTCAATACTTTCTTCCATCATGAATTCAAACACCACACCTACATCCCGTCGTAACCGATCGAGGAGTTCGGATACACCGCAACAAGACCCGGACCTTGGCTTCCAAGCATTTGCTCAACAAGGTTATATTCCGCAACAATTTCAGCAACACCCGTATATTCCTCATCAATTTACATATCATGGTTTGCTCCAACAAGGTTTTACTCCCGCCAATCACCAACTTCCTCAACCCGCGGCTTTCAACGCCGCAATCGATCTCGAAGAGGAGTTTGTTCCTGAAACCCAAGAACCGCAAACACCACAATCGATCTCGACACAATCACACAACTATCAAACCCGACACCAACGCAAAAAGGAAAAAAGAAAAAATTTGAAAATAGAGCCACCCGACAGGTGTGGAGTGAAGAGGAGGAAGTGGCGTTAGTGTCGGCGTGGGTTGACGTTTCGGAGGACCCCGTTGTCGGTAACGCACAAAGCGGTGGTAATATTTTTATTATTATTTTTATTATTATTATTATTATTAGTCTTATACTTTAATTTATATAAATGTAGAGAGTTTTTGAAAGCGAATCGAGAAGGTGTTTTATAAATTTGTGAGTCGCCAAGATTATAGAACATTTCATCAACTGAACACCAAATTTAAAGACCTAAACAAGAAAATTATGTGTTTTGCCGGCATCTACAACAACTTGGTCAATAATAGATCAAGCGGAATGAGTGAAGCCGATATTTTACAAACGGCACACTTCCGGTACCGAGGGGATAATGGGGTTCCTTTCACCCATGAACAAGCTTGGGAGGTCCTAAAAAAATCTCCAAAATGTAATCTGGTTCCAACGATGTCGACAAATACATCCTGGGGTTCAAAACGTACCAAAACTTCCGATGATGACGATGAAGATGTTCGGGTCGACGAGATAGAGCAACTTCAACGACCCATCGGAAAAAACAAGGCAAAAAAAAGCATCAACAAGTAATACGACCGGGTCGAATCCGGACGAAAACGTTACTCAGTTGTTGACTCACATAAGCTCGTTCAACGAGCAGATTGACACTACAATGGATTACAAACTGAAAAAACTTGAACTCGAAGAAAAACATTTGCAACTCGAAGAAAGACGGTTGCAACTCGAGTTAGAAAAACGATTTGATAAAGACTTCGAGTTTTTCATAGCCCCGCATGATCACCTTACGGGAGATATTTTGAGGGCTACTTTAGCGAAGAAAGAGAGAATTAGAAAATTACATAATTTTTAATATTAGTTTTTATTGTTTTGTATTTTGTAATTTTTAATTTTTTAATTTTTTAATGAATGATATGAATTTTTATTTTTATTACTTATCTTATTTTTATTTATTAAAAAATATATGAATATTTTTATTTTGTTAAATAATTAAATGTATAAATAAAAGAATTAAAAAAGCTGATGTGGCATTCGGGTTTAGTGGGTTCGTGGGTTGGCGGTACTCCACTTTAGGGTAAGGAGGGTAGGAAAGAGAAAAGTTGATGTGGCGCTGAGGTGACATCAGGGTTCAGTGGGTTCGTGGGTAGGCGGTACTCATGGTCTTAGTACCAGGAAGAATACTCATGTTGATTGAGACTTTATCTGATAATGGATAAAACAACAAATAGTCATTTTTACCTGGCAATAATATTGTCCCATGATAAATGATCTTCTAATTTTGTCTTCCAAGAAGCATTCCACCGATTTGGACTATGAGGTTGGTGAGAATCCTTGATAAGAACTGAATATGAGAAGCACCATGTTCCCACCGATTTGAGGCTCTTATCGATGGACCTGTTGACCGATCATGGGAGAGGATCGGTGGGTATGTCCACCGATTTTCACAAGAAGGATCGGTAGACTATGACTCTAGACTTTGTTGAGAAGAGTGACTTTCACTTCCACAATGATAGCATCTTCAAGCTTGACTTCGGTTGATCTTCACTTTCATCGAACATTTGTTGTTTTGTCTATGTCATCACAAAGAACCAAAGTGAAATATTCTAAGTAAGATTTTAGGAGAGAAATCGGTGAGTCAATTTCAAATCTTTGGTGACCCAACATAAACATATAAAAAAGATGGATAATCGAAAAACAAAAGAAATAATAAAAAAGAAGGAGATCGATGGTAGGGTCTACAACAGTGATGTGGTAATATAGAACGAAGGATGATGAGGCGACGAGGATTTTGAATGACGTAGGGTTTGTGACTGGAAAAACATATGTATATATTTTTTTACTTTACTTCCTAATCGGTTTCAAATAGTTTTTTGTGTAAGATTCAGGTAACTAATTTTTAAAGATTCATTGATTTATTTATTTATTAAAAAGTTCAAGGGCTTAATTATTTAAAATGAGAAAGTTCGGTAGTTTTTTTATTAAAAAAAAGTTTATGGTCGTCATTATTCAAAATGGAAAATTTGTTGGGTTTCTCTGAACTTTTTCTATATATATATATATATATATATATATATATATATATATATATATATATCTTTCATTATTTTAGAACAAATGAAGTATACTTTACCTATTTACAAGTAGGCATATATTATGTAAAAAAGTGTCATTTTTGGTGAGAATTGTGTGACATACTTTTAAATCATTGATCATTTTTAATCAAATATCATCCCATGAATTGCGGATTAAACAGGAATTAATCTGATGCATCTCGGTGCATCTTATCTCGGTCTCGATTGTTTAAAAAAGCTCAACTCCTTATTGTCCTTATTCTAAAAACTAGGACTGATTTGGGCCGAACAATCTTATCCGATCCTGCACCAGACCCAGTTTTAGTTTAAGGAGTCCGATGTTGTTTTCATGAAAACAAGTCCAAACCTTCAAATATCATCGTTCATAGATCGGGGCCATGGTATTCATTCCTTAGCTAACCCCATTTTGGACCGGCCTTATCCGATCATAAGTCTAAAATCTTCAATTCAGTTGGGCCTGAAGGCGTAGACCGAGCATAAAACGGGTCTTGAAGCCCGATCCTTTCAAACCTAATCCTCGAGCCTAAATTCAACCTAAATTTGATTCCCGAATATTTTACGCATCCGTATTTGAAAGTGGTCCATGTCTAACCAAACCCTAGTTAAACAATGTCAACCCTCTCATAGAATGTTTAGATGTTCATTTTACAACAAGAAAACACACCAATCTTGCATTTAAAAATCACTTGGTACAACATCAAAATAAATCAATCTACGACCCTTCTAAGAATGGAGGGAGTAACGTCGATGACAATTCAAGAAATCTACAAGCGTTACTTAACAATCACAATAATCATAATGTGTCAATGGCAATGAGGCATAGTGTGACAACGAGGTAAAATCTCTAGTCTTTAACAGAGGTCATGACGTTTTTTCTAGACCAACAAATTTGTACATTGTATACACACACATGTTTTCCATTATTACTCAATAAGTTAATGAGTAAACTCTAATTTTGGTCCCTGTGGTTTACTGATTTCTTTGAAAGTGGGACCTAAACTTTGATAAGTCTAGAAATCGTCCTCGTGGTTCTCATTTTGTTCTGAAAGTGGTCCCTTATTATTAACACCGTTAATTTTTTCTGTTAGTGGAAGGGACATTTATGTCTTTTCTTTTATTTCTCATATTCTATTTAAAAATTAAATATATAATAATATATATAGAAGTATATGTATGTGTGTATATAAAACATCTCACAATTCACCGGCCAAACATCCCATTATATCCTCTTGAAAAACAACCCAACCCAGATCCTCTATTTTTTCATCATATTCTTTTATGGTTGATTTAATCTCTTGTTTTCTTTTTATATTCCTATTTCAACTCTAATTCATATGATATTGGATTCTTTTTCTTCTTCACTTTTATTCTTGTTGAATCCTATAAACCACATGTGATCATCGTCTGGTTGTTTTGTATTTCATCATTCTTTAATTTTGAATCATAGATGCTGATTACAATTTCTTATTTCAATGAAACTCAGTTGTCTTACATGGTGTTATATGCTTATGCTCTGTTTTTTTGTTTCTTACAGATCACTAACGAATAACGATGACGAAAGGATCTAAAAATTCCGGCAACTCCGCCTCCAAGACGGCGGCAACCATCGGTTACGTTTCTGCCGTACCTGTAAAAACAACCGTACCCTTCAAAGGAGGAAAAGGGGGCGGCGGCAGAGTAGGTAGCTTCAAGACCAAATATCGAGTGAGTTACGACGACAAGCAAAGTGGGTGCTGCGGACGAACGACGACGAAGGGGAAGTCGTCGGCCGGCGAGTTCCGGTGGAAGAACGGAACGAGTGGGACAAAGAGCGAATACAAGAAAAGCTCGACGGTGAGAGTCGGAGACAAGAGTGGGTACACTGAGGTTTATAGTGAGCAAAATACCATGCTCAAACATCTCCGATGGAGTAGCAGGTGGCAAGCCATAAATGGAGATGTAATGAGGTGTTTGGCGGTGACTATGCGGGATGTTTTATATACACACATACATATACTGATATACATCTATATATATCATTATATTTTTAACTTTTAAATAGAATTGGGGAAATAAAAGAAAAGACAAAAACAACCATGCCACTAACAGAAAAAATTAACACTGATGATGATGAGGGACCACTTTCAAAGAAAAATGAGAACCACGAGAACGATTTCTAGACTTATCAAAGCTTAGGTCTCACTTTCAAAGAAATCAGTAAACCACGAGGACCAAAATTAGAGTTTACTCTAAGTTAATAGTATTTAACAATTTAAATTAGGTAATATAATAGAAACTAAAAAGTAAGACGCTAAGGTGGCGTTTGGTTCGCAGAATGTTTTTGAATGAAATGGAATCTGTCAAAGGAAATTGACTTTGGAGGAATTGAAATGGAATGTTGTCAAGTTTGACCAGCTGTTTGGTTGACAGAATTGGAATGAAATCTGTTAAAGAAATTGGAATCTGTCTGTTTGGTTCACAGAATGTAGCTTTGGAATTTGAATGAAATTTGAGTAAATGATCAAAATACCCTTTTGTTAACCAAAATAGAAATAAACATAACTGAAGCATAACCAAACATAACCAACAGATTTTTTGTTTTGAATCGGCAATATATTAGAAACCAACCAAAAACCACGAGTCTAAACAAATAAAACAAGCAGGTAAGAAACAAACAGCAACCGAGCAACCCTTTAAGGCCAGAAAACGAACAACAAACAGTCCACTGTCGAGCAAATGGATAAATCGAAACAAAATCGAAATAAACCGAACACATGGATAAATCGAAACCAACAGAAATCGAAATAAACTGAACAGAAATCAAACAGATGGATAACTCGCACAGATGGATAAATCGCAAAATTGAAATAACTAGATGGATAAATCGCAAAATCGAACAGATGGATAAAATCGAACCATTACCTGTTGAAGAGAGGTGTGCGATGGAGATGAGTGTCGACCAACAGATGGAGGTGTGCAATGGAGATGAAAACGATGGGGGTGGTGTGTGTCGGTTGTAAGAAAACGAGATAGGAGTGCAGATGTTTTATTCCAACAGTTAGGGCTAGGGGAGTAGGGGTAATATTGGAATTATGAAAATGTTCAATTTCATTCCTTTAAAATACCTTGTTTATGTGTTGGAATGAAAAATACCTAATTCATGAAATTCATTGGAATTTTAAAGATTCCATTTATACAAAAGATTGAACCAAACACTGGAATGAAATCTGGTCAAAGGAATCTGACATTCCAATTCCACCAGATTCCATCAATTTCTGTGAACCAAACGACACCTAAAGAACTAAGAAAAATCAAATGTCACGTTACAAAACCATACATTGGGCCATGTCATGCCACAGTCCACAAGCTTAACATGGCGTCAAACAAGTCATAAACCATGGCGAGCCTTCTCGTCAATGGGCATTTTCTATAAACCCCAGAAACTATTCAAACAACGACTTGGGTACATTATATTCTCAAACCGTTTTCTCTAACCTCCAAAAACCAATAATACCACAAAACCAGTCATTTCATAGAGATCAGATCTGCATACATTATACCCCATATCACACCTTCAGATATAACCAAGGTCATACAAAAAAGAAAAAAGTAGAAAAATGATAACTTAAATCAGGAGGGAGTCCTTATTGAACAAAGTAGTATTTATAAAGCTACAATTTCTACAAACATAAAGAAGGTAAAGAATAAAAAATTACAATAAAAAGAAAAGCTCAAGCTCACAAGAAGATGGCTGGCATATCATGACACTTTCAACCCTACTACTCTCCAAAAAAAGCTCACTCACTCTTACAAACTCATAAACAAATGTCCCAAGAGTTTACCAAAACTACAAAACAACACATAACAAGAACATCACCCAAACAGTCTGAAACCATTGCCATGCTTTCAAACACCTTCACCTGCTGCGGCTTGGATTGGCCCGTTTGATCTAAATCCACGACCTCTCCCACTCCCACGTCCACGCCCTGCACACCTCATCAAAATACGAAAAATGAAAAACTTGATACAGTGTCCATTTTCAAAAAGTGTCTATTTCCGGTTCTACCCCTAGTTATGAGATGGAGAAATTTACTAGCCCCTCTATTAGTAAGGGTAAAATTGTCGGTCAGTTCATTAAAAGGTGTAAAAATTACACATTCCTAAAACCGGGTAAAATTGTCAGTTCTCCATGCTTAGACCATCTGAAACTAAGGGGCCGTTTACCCAAACACTTACCCAGTAAGCGCTACTTGCTGGTAAGATTTAACACTATCACTTACCTTATCGGCATAAAAAAGGCATCGTATGCAACAATTTACCCGGCAAGCACTAACCGGGTAAGAGTCGTCACTCTCACTTACCGGATAAGACTCTCGGTCATTGCCATTGCTCTTACGGGATAAATTTTCGGTCCTTGCCATATTCCTTCGATAAGAAAATGTGGCTTGGCAAGCGCTTACCGGGTAAGCATTTAGCAACCGGCCCCTAAGCCTGTATCCATTAATATGTCAGTTTTTAGAACTTTACGAGTTAAGAAACCAGTACCTCGCCCTTGCATGGGCGCTTCTTGATTATATCCTCCATCATACTGATCATCCACATAAGGACCATTATTGTAACCTCCCCTTCCACGACCTCGGAAATTACGTCCTCTGCCCCTACCCCTGCCCCTTGTGTAATCACGAGGTGGGTCCCACTCCCCATCATCATACTCTCCTGGTCCAAAACCATTTCCTGTGATTAAATTCAAACCAGGCATCAAAAAGAGATGATCTTAACAGCTCAATGGAATATAAAATCAGAGGGAAAGCAATACCAATTTAAGATGATTCAAGAGATCAGCAATATTATAGTTATTACATCAAAGGTAACAGAAGTTCATTAAGCTTATTAAGAAGACAAGGCCTGCATTGTTCTAAATTACTTGGGTTTCAGTATTCAGATTCCAACACTTGATTTAAAAAGAAACCTTCAATTTTGTGTCAAATGTACACTGCTAAAACCTAGACCAAGCAAAGAGTTCGATTCTAAATTACAATTCTAAAAACAGCAAATAATGAAATATTAAATCAGAAATGAACTTTGTAAAATCAGATCATACCAGCCATGGCTCTGGATCTTCCTCTTCCCCTTCCCCTTCCCCTTCCCCTTCCACCACGGCCCCTGCCTCTTCCAGTTGGTGACCCCTCTGCACAAGAAAGAGTGTCAAAATATATCTATAGAAGACCAACGAACATAAAATGTCTGGCTTAATGGAATGACTGAATGACATACCTCCTTCATACTCAAATTCAGTTGCCACCTTCACCTGGTCAGCTGGCAATGGGGGCTGATACCTGAGAACATGTCATAGCATGTGAGATGGATGAATCAGGAAGGGTGGGTTTGGTATGCAGGATAGGATAGAACTGGACGGGACAGTTGTTCAGCGTTTGGTAAGACAGAACTAGAACTGGACTGAACAGATAACATGACCAATTTACCCCAAACAAGTTGTTTATATATTTTTATGTAATTTATTAAATTATAATGAAATAAATATTTATTTAAAGCAAAAAATATTTTATTAAAAAGTTTTCTTCAAGACGATTAAAGTGACGCCAAAATAAAAAGTTTATGTAGTTTCCAATTTTCATTTTCCAACCTTTTTTATATTTTTTTACTATTAATATTTAATGCTTTACATAAATTAATGAAACCATATAAAAATAATATTTTGGGGACAGTAAATTACTAAAGTGAAAGTTTTAAGGAGCATAAAATACAATAAATACAGCTTTGCTGCATAACCCTTTTGCAAGCTGGGGATCTTCACGGAAACAGCCTCTCTACCCCTTTGGGGTAGAGGAAAGGTCAGGAAAGGAACTACGGACCTGTTTGTTAGCAGCTTAATGAGCTTAATGAGACTCATAGCTTATTCAGTCAGCTATACATGACCGTTTGGTAGTGGCTTAATGATATAGAAAGTGACTTATTTATTAAGCTTTTAGGAGAGAGCTTTATGCAGAAAGCCAAGTCTTGTCCAAACCAGTCTCTCCCAATTAAAAAACATGGTCCTTCCATCTATGAAAACACCCTCCCAAACAAAAACCTTTCCAATCTATACAGACAGATTAATCCACACAGACAACTTTATTCATACAGGACTTAATTGAAAACCAACCAAACAGCCCCTACGGCAGTTGCTGAATGGTTTGGTGCAGAATGATTAAGTGGTCAGAACGATTAAGAGGCTCTTATGATATGGTGGAAAATCAAATATGGTTGTTTGGTAATTGTTCAGAATGAAATTAGGGCGCTGAATGGTTAAGGGAGGCCCAAGATACAAAATCATTCAGAGGGTTTTAGAACCATTAAGAGGCAGACTTTTTTTGCCAAACAAGATTCACCTCTTAGCGATTCAGATGTTGCCCCTACAATTAATTAATCAGGAATCCATGGATCTCACAGATAATAAACCAACTCACCCAATGGATGATGTATTCAGCTCCTTCATAGAGAGCGTTATAGTGATCACTGAAACATGTCTTGTGGTTTCTAGACTGCAGAAGTAAAAAATGTAAACGAAGAGAAGTAAGAGGCAAATGTTAGTGATATGCAAAAACTTTAACCACTAGTCATAGTACATCAAAGATCATTCTTTTTGGATAGGGGCACAAAGGTAATCTTACGGAAGTAAGCCTTCTTCTAGTGGTTCCCATGTATCAGTTATGTCTGTGGATCCAATGGCAGTAATTTGATGAAGACCAACAATTCTCCTCTGCAATACAATAACTCTGGATTTCATCACTGGACATACCAATAACCGGTAGAAGATGTTTAAGGGGCTGTTTGGCAGTTGCTGAATGGTTTGGTGCAGGATGATTAAGTGGTCAAAATGATTAAGAGGTTCTTATGATATAGTGCAAAATGAAACATGGTTGTTTGGTAATTGTCGAGGATGAAATTAGGCGCTGAATGGTTAAGGGAGGCCTAAGATACAAAATCATTCGGAGGGTTTTGTAACCATTAACAGGCAGACTTTTTCTACCAAAAAAGATTCACCTCTTAGCGATTCAAAGGTTGCCTCTTAATGGAACTGTTAAGAGGTAAACAAACAGCCCCTAAGATGCAAAACATGAAATACCTTTATCAACTCCACAATTGTAACAGTCTTGTTGATTGCTCTGCCCATTGCTTTAAACACAATTTCTGACGAGCCTTTTTCCTATCAGGGCATACAATAAGGTGAAGAACAGAAAAACTGACAGTTAAAAACACCAAAATCCTTAACTGCACAAGAAACTGCCAATTTCCAAATTCCAATAGAGAAAGATTATTAAAAAAAGCTCTTATTACTCTCTTATGACTGATTCAGTAAGAGGTAGGGTCATTATTACTGCATGTTTTTTCTAAATTTTCAGAGGCACTTATGACTTACCGTCCTCTTATCTGGTAAGAGGTAAACCAACCCCTTATTTGCCTCTTATTGTTCTCAATGAATTCACCTTAATATCAATAGATCACTTAGATTATAATAAAACTCAATTTACTACAATTAGGTGAGTTTCTAATTTAAATTTAAATTAATTTAAATATATAATTATCTCTCAATCAATTAACTTTATTCGTTTAGTTGAATGCTAACTTTACAATTTAGATGTAAATTTTGTAATGATAATGAATAAATATGTGAAATGTATAAATTTATATATAAATTCAATACTATAATATTTTTTTTTGAACGGAATAACTCCAGGCAGATATATTAAAAACAAAGGAAAAAACAAAGCGTACAAAGCGAACCCAGGCTAACCCGAACTAGCCTTGGACAAAGCCCCAAGACCAGCAACAAGCAACCAAAACAAACAAAGCGACAAACAACCCGAATATTAGAATACTATAATATTCTAATGTGTAAAATAGACAATTTAAACAAATTCAAATATTTAAGTTTACAAAAACAAACAGTCTTATTGATTAGGTTTCAAACTTCAGCTCCACCTCTTATCAATCAGAAGTGAAATAAGAATCAGATTTCAGCACATCTTAAAAAACAAACGCCACCTCAGTCTAGCCTTATAAAGTACTTTCCACACACCCCTATATGCATGCACAATCACCACAAAACTCTCAACAGAGTAAGATATCCAATTGGCAACCATTTTCACTATTTAGGAATAATAAGTATACTTATACCTGAAGCAAACTCATGGCATAGGTGATATAGTTTCGCATCCTTCCCTGACTGGTAATTCGAATCTCATTCTCATCAATTGGTCGCTCTCCTCTTGGCCTTTCCACCTTTTGGTACCGATCCATCTTCAAAACTCAAATCCACAAATCAAAACCTCATTAAGAATCATCACTAAAGAGATTACAACAGCACATAATCAGACACTGATTACAATCGCAATTCATAACAAGAGATATTCAAAACTAAGTGTGTGCATGCAGCGTAAAACCTACAGTTTCTCAACAAAAACAAAATCAAAAACCTAAACAATAAAAATACATGAATTCAAACACGGAAACAATAGTTAATTACTGGAACTTTGTCAAATGACACATCGTTTCTTATAATCGATAGCGAATTAGTATGATCAATCAATAACTTTTTATGCATGCAAAATCAAACAGTGCGTCTTAGAAAACATTCGAATTTAGTTGAAACAATCACTCCTAAAAACAATACTTCCACCCAAAATAACACAAAATCAACAACTAAATCATCGGAAATGGCAAAATATATGTAAATTGGAGTCAAAACACTTACAATTTAAACGCAAAGAATCAGATAATATACCTTTGAAGGAAGAACCCTCTTCTCCGGCTTCAGTTTTCTTCGTTTAAGCCCTAAACCGTATGGCTATGGAGTTTGGGAGTATTTATAGCAGCCGTCTATTTGAAATGTATTTTTATTTGGGAATTTAATTAAATTACTCATTTGTTGACTTTGACTTGTTAAAATACCCATTTTCTCGTTGAATTTGCCAAAATAATCAAAATTCCCGCGGTGAGACCTGCGATCGCGGGACGTGGCACCGGGTTTGGCCAAATGTCCCGCTATGGCCCCTCAAGAAACCCTGCGGCTGCAACTTTTACCCCCCCCCCCCCCCCAAGTATGCCCGTGATTACAAAAATGGTCTCTGTCTCGCCATAGGGTCCCGCGATCGCGGGATCTACTTGACACGTGTACGGCTGGGGTTGAAACCCTAATTTTTTAATAAATGTTTTCATCCCCCACCCTCCAATGTCGGCTATAAGAGGAGAGGTGGGGGACCATAATCCGACCACCATACCCCATTTTAAAATTCTCTCCCAACTCTCTCAACATTCTCGTGTCAATTACGCGCTTGGTTCGAAGATGTCACGTGTTAGGAATGTGGTAAGTCACTTTTCTTAACTTTTTGTAGTTTCTTGTTGTTATCTTAAATTTTCAAAATATATGATATGTAAACTTTGTTGTTACCTTTAATTTTTGAAATATATGATATGTAAACTTTGTTGTTTAAACTTTGTTGTTTAAATGTTGTTGTTTGAATGTTGTTGTTTACACTTTTATGTTTGAATGTTGTTGTTTAAACTTTGTTGTTATCTTAAATTTTTGAAATATATGATATGTAAACTTTGTTGTTTAAGCTTTGTTGTTTAAGTTTTGTTGTTATAAAAAAATATGTTAGTGTTAAAGTGTTTTTATAAAAAAAATAAGTTAGTGTTTTTTTTGTTATAAAAATATGAGTGTTTTTTATAAAATTAGAGTGTTTTTTATAAAAATTTAGGTTAGATCTCTTAAATTTGCTAATTTACAACTTAGGTCCGTAAACTTTAGTGAATGACAACTTAGGTCCCTAAACATTGGTGAATGACAACTTAGGTCCGTAAACTTTAGTGGATGACAACTTAGGTCCCTAAACTTTGGTGAATGACAACTTAGGTGCCTACACTTTAGTGAATGACAACTTAGGTCCCTTAACTTTGGTGAATGACAACTTAGGTCCCTAAACTTTGCTAAATGACAACTTAGGTCCGTAAACTTTAGTGAATGACAACTTAGGTCCCTAAACTTTGGTGAATGACAACTTAGGTCCCTAAACTTTAGTGAATTTTTTAATTGTTTATCTTTCTTTTGAGTTTCCTACTCATAAATAAAATTTGGAAGTCACACTTTCGAAGCCCTAATATGTATATGTAATGTTTTACCGAAACATCTGTAAATGGTATGAAGATATAAAAACATTTAAATTGCCTTCACATGCCAAACTCAAATTCATTTTGGCCTCTTGCCAAAAGCATCTATATATAACAATGTTATATTGAAATTAAAAAAAAACCCGCAACATATCTATTCGGATTTTGTCAAACGGGTGTAAATAGCCCTAAGGTATGTGAGGACTTAAGCAATCCTTGTGATTCCCCTGCTACCTGGAAGCCCAACAGATTGAGTGGGTTATTTTCTAAAACTAAAATACACAAATAATTATCAACCCAATAAACCAAACAAGCACTATAACATCCGTGAATTTTCTATGTAGGGCGATATTATTCAGATCGACTGTACGTTAAGGTGCCGCGTTGGCTACATCGTAGAGATAAGACAGCGCTTCGTGGATTTAGGAGATCGGTGAGCTAGGGTTGATGAGATCTTCAGAGGGACACCTTTCAGTCCATGGCTGGATCTTACCATGAGCGGTGGCGACCCCATGCTAGTCCACATGTTTCTACAGTCGGAGGTCGAGGTCTCCAATTCTGATCTGGAGGAGATGTATTTTGATGTCTTCGGGCATCAAATGCGGTTTGGTCGTCATGAGTTCTGTCTAATTACATGACTACGTTTTGGAGACGAACCCCCATTCCTCCGTTATCAGACATTACTTTCGTTAGTAGGGTTTGGCCTGACGTGTCACCATCTCGTTTGAGGCTGAGGAGAGTCGTGGAGACGATGAAAGACGGTTTTTCTGCCCTAAGCGACGAGGATATTGTCCGTGTATGCTTGGTGGTGATGGTGGATATGGGCTTCATGGGCCGTGAGTGGAGCTAGTATGCTTCCGAGACGGTCGTTAGGGCCGTCGAGGATTTGCATTTGTTTAGCAGGTATCCGTGGGGTAGCCACATCTGGACACATACCTACAGACAGATGCACCGAGCCATCGCCAGACGCGCCGACATACATGCGAAGATGGATGTTTGTGGATTTACATACGCCTTCAAGGTTGGATAAATAGTATATAACATAAATAATAATACATACAGACTGTTTGGCTTTCCTTTTTACGTACTTGCTCTTCTTGTGTAATTCCAGATATGGATCTTGGAGATGTTTCCCATCTCCCGTCAAACTTTCACCATGCGCACCGACAGGTTAATTAAGGGAACCCGTTGGGAGAGGGTTGTTTCCTTAAATAGGAACAATTGCCTTTCGTTCTTCCGCCTTTCAAGCACCGTAAGTTCTTTCACTATGTTTACAATGTTGCCTACGTTGGGAGAGGGTTGTTTCCCTAAATAGGAACAATTACCTTCCTCCTCCCATCATGATCCGCCATCTGGTGACAGGCTTGAGCAGCTGTGGCAGTACGTCCACGGGAGGCAAGACGATCGTATTCAAGCTTTGGAGGACTTCGCCAAAAAGTTTTCGGCTGTTCATGTTAGTGTTTAACTTAATTTGTCGGCCACGATCTTTTAGTTTGTATATTAATATTACGTTCCATATTTGTTTTAGCTGTCGAGTACGACGCCGATCTCCGCTCCGTTCGGACAGGGGGCACCGACGACGTTTGCCACCACATCCTATCCGTCATTCCCGGAGAGTGTAAGTCACACTGAATAACCAACGTAGTTATATATTCGTTCCTAGGTTTGTAACTGTTAAAATGAAATATGTCATGCAGACTGGGATGACGACGGCAGGGGCTTATACACACCATATAATGTCGTGCAGATTGGGATGATGGAGCAACAGTGTTATGGCGGCCCAGTGGCCACCCCATCATTCACGGAGCTCCTTGGGATACCGGAGACAGGCTATTACAGGTCGGACATGTCGGGGTCGTCGTACGTCACACCGCCACCACATACTATGACTGTAAGTTATTTTGGTAGTTTTGGTTTAATTGTGAACATGATGAAATTGTAATTAAAACATCTAATAGGTTAATTTTCAGTCGATGGGGTCGGGAGAGTACTTACGGTGCTCGGAAATTCTCGAGGAACACTTCTCGGAGCCGAACGTTGACCCGATGGATGTGGTAGAACCTGCTAGACCGGTTCGGAATAGGCAACGTTCAAAATGGTGGGGTACCCCACTATTTACACGACAAAAATCTACCACACCTCCCTCTGAAAAGAAAGCCATGCCAAAGGTGACAGCAAAGGGAGCGGGAAAGAAGGCGGGAAAGAAAGCGGGAAAGGGAAAGATGGCTTCACCGGAGCATCTTTCGGCCTTGGAGATAGCGAACCTGTGCCAGACTGGTGACCTCCCCCGCCTGATATTCATCCCTTACATCAACCTGGACATCACCCCCTGGTTTTTCAAAGTATTGCTGGCAGTTGACCTTTTGCAGTCTGAATTAGAGGATGTGGTTAGTATTGAAGTTTAACTATAGTCATATAATCAAATATATTTATATTACATGTCTAACCATCTATTTTTTGTGTATAGCATATCGATTGTTGGGTCGCCATGCTCCTACATTTCCGTCAACCAGACACGAGGTGGACCATCATGCACACTACTTTCTTTGAGTTCATGGTCCATGAGAATCAAGGTGCCGACTCCGTGGTTAACTCATGCAATGGTGTGGAAGGGGTTTCTTGGCGGGACGTCGATACTGTATGTAAATCGTTTTACTCTTATTTTATTTAAATTGTTTGGTTGCTAACTAAGTTGTCTAATATTGTAATATTTCAGGTGTACATCCCTATCTGCATTCATCCCAAACATTGGGTGCTCGGAGTGTTTGAGCTTCGTCGTATGTTGATGACCATATATGACAGCGACCCTGCCAGTGTCTACACAGAGGCTTTGCATCAGCGTCTTGCCACATTTAAAAATGAGTTGTCGAAGTTCTTTAGACTGCTTGGGAGGTGGACCGTTGCGACAACTCAGAGCACTTTCGTCACAAGTTCGACAGGAATGCACCACGCCAGCATGGGATGAATGCAGATTGCGGTATCTGGGCATGCCGTAATGTCAGCATCTTGATTGAGGGTGATGTGGTAGATTTAGCCCCTTCCCGCACCGAACGAGAGGCCATGGACTTTCGCATACATATGGCGAAGACCATTTATGCGCATTGTGTTCCACGGGTAGATGATTAGGTTGTTTATGTAACATTAAATGATTGTTATTTTTAGTGTTAACTTATTTTGTTAAAGTATTTAACTGGAAGTTATAATTTTGTTTATTATTTTGTTAAAGTATTGCACATATGAATATGTTAGTCCCAGATGGCTATAACAAGTATTGTAGAAGGGGGGGGGGGGGGGGTTGAATACAATACACAAAATTTTCACAATTTTAATTCTATTATTGAAAATCTTTCAACAAGAATTACACATAGAAAACTTAAGACTGTTGCGGAAAATAACATATAAACTATTCTAACAATCTTGCACAAAGTATACTAACAACAACAACTAAGAACACTTAGAACAAAGCTATCAAGTTTTGGAGCTGTATGGAAATTTCTTGCACTGAGAGAGATATCCAGAAAGCGTGATTTGCATGGAGGAGTCTTCTTCCTTTTATAGTGAAGGTAAGGTACTGAGCATTAAATGCTTAGTACGAATATCCTTCAGTTTCTTGTAACATACCAAAGGACTTCTGAAAAGTACCAGTGGACTTCTAAAAAACTGATAAGTCACCATCACCTTTTTCTTGAAACAAGGAATAGAAGCCATGTTGAAAGGACATCTTCTAAAAAGATAATAAGACAAAAGGTTACTTTTGCCTGTAAGCAGATTTTGTCCCGAAGTAAATGGTCTTCTTGATGAGTACTCCAAGACAATATCACCGAAGGAATTCCACCAATAATATTGTCAAGGTTTTAAGAACCATCTGTAAGGAGAACCATTTTCACAAAGATCCCACCGATTTAAGTATCTCATCGGTGGGATGATGTCCACCGATTCCTTAAGAACATTTCGGTGGAAGCTGTCCACCGATTTTTGATGTCTTCATCGGTGGAGAGGAGGTCCACCGAATTGTGAGGATAAATTCGGTGGACAATGACTTGTTGTGTTTGTTGAGAAGAGTCTTCTATTTTCCACAAGTAGAGAGTCTTCAAGCTTGGTTTCGGTTGATCTTCGACTTCACCGAACAATTGCTATTTTGTACAAGTCATTCAAAGAAACAAACTAAAATATTCTAAGTAGGATTTTAGGGAAAACATCGGTGAGTCAATTTCAAATCTTTGGTGACCCAACAGAATACTTGAAGCAAAACAAAAGCATTGTAGGACAACACAACTCACTTTACACGTTTTCATACTTTACACGTTTTTCATACAAAAGCATCCACATTTGCCTATAAATAACTCGCGCTAGATAGGTCGTAAAACACATATACGGGAACATATTATTCGTTAACGTATTCTTACATGGCGTCCCCAAACCTTCATGTTTGGTGCTTTAGGCGTTTATCTGAATCGCTTTCAGACACTGGCAAAGAGTTATATGGTTAGTGTACATGTTTCATCGAGTTTTAGATGACGATGCCATTTGTTTGGTGATAGACGATACTATTATGATATGAAAATTTTGTGTGGATGTTGTGACCTTTACAATTGAAACTAACAAGGGTATTTATAGTCACAAGCACCAAATGGCTCAACAGAATCCTTCTACTTTTCAGGCGAATCATGCATCAACTTTTGCAGACGAATCTTGCATCAACTTTTCAGACAAATCTTGCAGTTTCTTTTGCAGACGAATCTTGCATCAACTTTTCAGACGAATCTTGCAGTTACTTTTACAGAGGAATCTTGCAGTTACTTTTGCAGACGAATCTTGTTACTTTTTAGACTTCCTTTTGCAGACGAATCTTGCAGTTACTTTTTCAGTCAAATCTTACATGCTCTTTTCAGACGAATCTTACAGTGAACTATTCAGACGAATCATGCAGGCAACTTTTCAGACGAAATCTTTGACCAAATCCACATCCCTGATGAAGAACATACATTTTCACGGCTATAAGTAGATGGCATGATGAAGTAGTAATTCACAACTTGCTATCTATCTTTTATACCCTCTACACCGTTTACAAACATTCTCTCGCTTTTCTTAACACTATGGCTGGAGGTTCAAGATCAAGGGGGAACAGGTCGGCGAATGGGGCTGGAACTTCACGTTCGGTAGCCTACCAACCACTGAACGATGGAGCTTGCCGGAGTACCTGGAAGGTACCAGAAACAGACGAGGAGTGGAGAAACTATGGGCGAACTGCGGCCGATTATCCATTCACGGCTGAGGAGGAAGAAGACTGGGAGATGGCATGGGAGAATTACCACTTCGATAATGACAGAAAAAGCCCACCAATGTATCATTGTACCCAGCCAACGGGTCTTCCACAAAGTCAACGAATTACTCCCTTAGTGCAAAAATCCATTGATGAGGCGAACGCCGGTATCGAAAAGGTAAAAGGTATGTGGAACCATAACAGGGGGATTCAGCAGGGGAAAATGGAGTATCTAGCGGAGAAGAAACGAGAACTGGCCATGACTAGGGCTCACGTTCAGGAGGTGCAACGACAGATTAAGGAAGTAGAAGAGGAACTAAAAGAAATCGAAGAGGACTACACAGGAATGGAGGACGTGATCAAGGAAAATGTTAACTTCATCACCGGAATCCAGGACGCATTCCAGTAATAGATTTCTTTGTTTACCTGCACTGTATCCATTTCGGTTGGGAAGATGATTTGCAATAACTGATCTTTTAATTAATTTCCTTATTAAATAACTTAAAATGGGGAAAACATTTTCTTTAATTAATTTCTATATTAAATACATTAAAATGGAAAGGAAACAATACATTAAAAACCTCAACTACATAAAATGATAATCTAAAAACTACATGGACCATTTATGTTTTTTAAAATGTGCCCCAAACTGGAGGAGCCAAAAATGTAAATATGGTAAAATCGCGGGACTACCGCGGGACAGGGGCCAAAAGTGGTCCCGCGGGCATACTCAGGGGGTAAAAAATGCAGCCACGGGGTTTCTTGAGGGGCCATAGCGGGACATTTGGCCAAAGCCGGTGCCACGTGGTGCGATCGCGGGCCCCACTGCGGGATTTTTGGGTATTTTGGCAAATTCGCCGAGAAAATGGGTATTTTGGCAAGTCAAAGTCAACAAATGGGTATTTTAATTAAATTCCCTTTTTATTTCTAGTCGTCAAATTGGGAAAATAAAATATACACTTTTGATAATGTGGTTTACATGTCTTAGAGCATCTCCAACAGCTTTGCTATAATTTTTCCAAAATAGAGAATCAAAAGTTAAAGTCTCTAAAAAATGTTACATTCATCTCCAACAACTTTGCTATTTTAGAGATTTTAACACAAATTATATTAATATAATATTCTTTAATTTATATTTCCAATGTACTTTAAAAGAAAAACTTAATATAAAATGATAAAAGAATTATGTCATTGATGGATTGAATTAAATAATTATTTTTCTCTCCTATTTAGAGAAGGGAAATTAATTAAAATACCCAAAGTTTGACCAACTGTTACCAAAATACCAAAAAAAAAATTCATTTTGCAAAAATACCCAAAATACCCGCGAAGGATCCCGCGATCGCGGGCTAGGGCTGACGTGGCACGTATTTTGGCCCCAAATGCCCCGCGAAGCCCCTCAACTTTGGCCGCGGTGCACTTTTGGTCCCTGCCCGCGATCGCAGCCCGCGATGGACCAAAATTTTCGCTATTGGTCCCTGAAAATTTACACTTTTGGTCCCTGAAAATTTACACTTTCAGCCCCTGTACTTAGACGAATCTTGCAATCTTTTACTGTTTTTTTCCACAATTATTGTACTTTGAAGACCGATTTGTGGTTGAAATTCATTTGCATGTTTGAGATTTCATCCATAAATATCAGTAGTATGCAATTCACAATTCACACTTCCTCTTGCTTTCTTTCTTGATTTCTCTCTTGCTTTCTTTCTTTGAATTGATTTCTCTCTTCTCTCATTTCATCCACAAATGGCATCGTCATCAAACCCTAAGTCTACTCCTGAAAAAATGCCACCTCAAATCGAGGTCGCCATAGCAAAAAAGGAAAAGGAGATAGATGAACTAACAGAAGAGTGGAAAAAAATGATGGACAGGAAGGCAGTCCATTTGAGAAAGATCGAAGAGGAAGACAGGGAGATCAAAAGGATGAAAGGGGATATAAAAGCTCGGGAGGCTCGTGTTCGTCGAGAACAAGAAGCAATTCACCATATTCTGCAAGACTTCGCAATTATTCAAGCGAAGGTAAACGAGAAGCAGACTTGGATTGATGAAACTAAATCAATTTTTAAGTAGGTGGTGGTTATATTTTTTTTTGTTTTGTATTTTTTTTACTGTGTTGTTATTTGTATTTTTTTTACTGTGTTGTTGTTTTGTATTTTTTGTTGTTGTTAATTTCTCTGAAAAGTAGTTTTTAAGCCGCTGAACCACGGTTAGGTTGGATACATCATGCAAGGTCAAGTCAGAGGTTACCTCATTCGTGGGCCTACTCCTCTTGTAGAATATATGACAACCCTCAACTCATTTGCTAAAGTGTGTGCGGGTTGTGGTACACAATGGCCATACGTGGTTGCAAAAGCAGAAGCCGTTGAAGAAGGGTCAGAAAGATTGAAGATGAAGAGCTTGTTGGATGGAATACAAACTAGCTGTGTTATCAATGTTCATTTAGAAGCATATGTATGTGTGTGTATATATATAATATGAAATGGGGTTTTGACAAGTTGGTATCACTGGACTCATTTAAGAATTGTGAAAATGGGTATTTGACGAATGATGATTCATGTGTGTTTGGAGCTGAAGTGTTTTAAACACACATGAATCATCATTCGCCAAATACCCATTTTCACAATTCTTAAATGAGTCCAGTGATACCAACTTGTCAAAACCCCATTTATAAACAATTATACCTTCTCCTATTGCCATTTACGATATCTATAAACACATTCAAATAATAATAATTTAAAACGATTTAATGAATTAGTTAATATATGATTATTATGTTAATGCGATAGGAGTGTAAAACAAAATTGAAAAAAAATATGAGATGTACCATAAATTAAATAATTAACTATAATGGTGTAATTTGTTAAAATTAAAACGTATCTAATATGAATATATAAACAGACATGTGTACTCAGAGTTAACATTCACTGCCATGGATGCAAGAACAAGGTCAAGAAAATACTAAGAAAAATTGAAGGTCTCCTATTTTCTTTATGTGTGTAAATATATAATACAAATATATATATATATCATTTACAAACTAGCTGTGTTATCAATGTTCATTTAGAAGCATATGTATGTGTGTATATATATCATTTACAAATCAGTGTTTAGATCAACAGTATCATAAGGGTTTGTTTCATATGGTTCAAGCTGTGACGGGCCCGGGGTGTGACTGACAGAATGTCTCCTTGGCACGGTTGAAGGGGCGGGATTTGGACACTCTCCACGAGTGTGTCCTACGCATTGGCACCGAGTACATCTTCGTTGTATCGAACTTTCACCACGTGATGGACGTCGGTCGTTCTTTCTCGGTCTCCCGGCCCTGTTCTTATCCATTAAAGGTGGATAGCATGGTGGAAGCGGGTCGGGTGGATACACCCATGCTGCAGGGGGTCCAGCTGGGTTTATTACCTCCACGTATGTTTTCCGGTAATATTCGGACGTGAAGAAAGGTACAGCCAAGTCGCTGCAATCTGTACGACCCATATATGTTGCTGCAGCGATGGCATGGCCGCACGGTAACCCAGATTTATCCCATTCGCGACACGAACAAAGGTGGTCTTCCATATTCACAATCGCGTGAATATAGTCATCATGCACCTCGTACTTCCCATACCCGATTGCTCTTACCGGCCATGTCGCCGCACGACGCGCCCTGTACTGAACGATATTCTCCGCCGTTGGTGCGAGTGCATTTTGTATCTGAAACACCCTAAAAACAGGGTAAATTTAAACCCCAAAATAAATGCTATGATCATTAAAGATACCAAACTTTTATAACAACAAGGATCTACAGCATTATTTTATACATAACATTTAAACTTGTCCTAAATAATCTTATTAATCTATTCTTACAACATAAATAGATTAATTAGATTATCTAAGCTTCGTCCCAAAATCTCCAAAAGAATTGCTGGATCCTTCAACACCTCAAAGTTTGATATGAAATTCACTCCCCAAACTTCTTTCCCGAATCTGAACCTGGTAAGACAATTCAACTTAAAACATTAGGCTTTCGCCTAGTGAGGTTAATCAATTCAAATTTAAAACTCAACAACTAAAACATCAGGTGTCTCAAACCTGCATCTTTCATCTTACCAAATCAAATTCCAACCACTATGACTATTTCACCTAGTCATTAAATAGAATAACAACATCAACTACTTATAATCCCACCAGATTTATAAGAAATTAAACTCAACAACCCATGAAATGCAAATTACAACTCGATGTAATTTTCTCACACTTCATTATTTAATAAACACCGGAAATGCGAATTACACCTTAATGTAATTCTCTCACACTTCCTATCGCCTGAAATGCAAATTACAACTCGATGTAATTTTCTCACACTTCAATATTTAATAAACACCGGAAATGCGAATTACACCTTAATGTAATTCTCTCACACTTCCTATCGCCTGAAATGCAAATTACAACTCGATGTAATTTTCTCACACTTCATTATTTAATAAACACCGGAAATGCGAATTACACCTTAATGTAATTCTCTCACACTTCCTATCGCCTGAAATGCGAATTACACCTCTATGTAATTCTCTCACATTTCAATACCTCACCATCCTGAATCACTCCACCACTAGAATTACCTTATAGGTCCCAGCTAGTATGCGGTTCCCATTAGACCGTACTAAGTTGCCCACTAGACCAAATGTAAACTCTAGCCATCGCAACACAATAAATATGTATCATCACTCTTTCTATTACATCCATAGTGCCAATAATATCAGATAAATCTCTATATTTAATAACTGATATAAACTCTTCATATGATAATATTTCATGCATAATCTTTATCATTAAATCATGTCAAGAGCATATAAATAATAACATGAAAACTTCACATAAAATCATCATGCATTTTTATCTCAAAAA
The DNA here is from genome assembly GCA_033807775.1 of Saussurea involucrata. Classification (NCBI taxonomy): domain Eukaryota; kingdom Viridiplantae; phylum Streptophyta; class Magnoliopsida; order Asterales; family Asteraceae; genus Saussurea; species Saussurea involucrata. The sequence goes on from CM066322.1 coordinate 177,181,853, forward strand.
GCATCAAAGTTCGCAGGCTACTGATTGCGAGTTTCATATAATTCGCAAGCCAAAGCTGCGAATTTCAGAAGTTCGCAGGCTATGGTTGCGAGTTTCACAAAACTCGCAAGCTACACTTGCGAAATTCTTATTTTCGCAACCAACGGTTGCGAACTTTATCTGATTCTCGCAAGCCAAGGCTGCGAGATTCATTCACTGTTCATCATCATCTACCTCTCATTAAGCTGTTTCTTACCAGATTAAGCATTAAGCACATAAAATAATATTTAAGCTCAATAAACACATACACATATGTTTACATGTTAAGTTTTAAGCAAGAATCAATTAAACTCACTTCAAAAGTCGATTTATACACTGATTCCGTAAGAGCTTAACGAACAGCTTAATGGCAGCTTATCAACAATCTCTAATTTCACCACTGATTTCTTTTTTTTCTTTTCCTTCCTTCGTCCTTTCTCTTTTCTCGATATCTCTTTCTCAATCTCTCTCTCGGTTTCTATTTTCTCAAACCGTAACACACACACAAAGATACACACTCACACACTCTCAATTAGTCTCCATTAACTAGCTAAGTGACACCTCATATAATTAAACATGAGTCATAGGTATATTACCAAACAAACCTCCAACTTTAAAGAAATAACGATACAACCCTCAAATTGGAAATCCTCTTCAATCAACACTTGTAAACAATTACAAACTTAACCCCCAAGTTAATTTATAATTCACAAAATTATACAACGAAAATTCGGGATGTTACAATACTCCCCAACTTGAAAATGATTTCGTCCCCGAAATCAAGGTCAGGTAAACAAAATGATACCTACTTTTCATACTCTCTTCGGATTCTAAAGTTACATTAGTACCTCTATGGTCTCCACTGTACTTTCAACATAGCTATTTCATTATTACTACGTAGCTTTCTAACTGATCTTTCCAAAAATTACCTCTGGTTCTTCCACACCGCGTCATTATCACAACTCACTTCCAGATCTCAAAAATAACATTAACATGTACTATCTGAAATTTTACGTACACTGTAAATTAAGCATACATGATACTATTAAATACTTCAACAACCACGGTATCCTATTATTACTTCCATGACTTACACATTTCTTTGATATAGAATGTTATTACTTCCTCACATCACTATCTTATCGTACATCCACAATATAACCAGGCACCAAAATATTAAACATCAGAAGTGATAACTCTTATTGAACTTGCAATGTGATTACCTTCTTAAGCTCGATCTTTCTATCCTTGTTTCCCCACGTTAGTATGGAATATTATTCTTCAAGTAATAAATGTCTCTTTCTTCTAATATTTTCACATACCGATAGTATTTTCTCCTTACAAAACATAATTAAACAGTTTCACCAAGATCTCTAACTTAAAACATTCAACCAAGTTATCTTGGAACGACATTACCGATCGTAGTTATTACTATTCTTAGATCTTTAACTAATAAATTCTCGTACATTTCTTTCACACATAAGGAGCAACTTATATTCCTTAGCAATCTTGCCTTCGCTACACCACATTGACCTACATACTCATCATTTTTATTAAACTTCTAGTGATTCAAAATACAACTTAACTGACAACTCATAACATCAAAATTTCTTTGGATACACTCACCACTGCTCCGACATTCTATTTCGATATAAGCCATATTACCAAGTTATCTCACAAACCACATGTTCTATCAATCTTTATTAACGAATAATACTTTCCAACCGGAATTCCCAAAACTTCCATTCAGATACTTCCTCTTTCTAACATCACGTCTCATACTAGATGACACATGCATCTTGGCAATTAATGCCGCTACTCGTTCATACATTCTCCACCCATAACATTTACCACAGACCATGTCTCTCATAGTCATTCGTACATTTTTAATTTTACAATCCCCTTTTCTCGTCCAAATACACAGGTCTATATCACTAACTATCTCCTCCCCAACTTTAGTTGAACTACCACTCACAATTTTCTAATTAATCTTGAACTTATTCGTTCTTACTAACTCTTTGTGATTCCAATATGTTGCATAGACAGAGTACAATTCCTCACAGATTAACACAATCTGTACACCCCCTTTGTTCATCTCTAGTATTTCATCTTTTATAAATCTTCCACATCGTAAGTAAACACTTATCTGAAAGCAACAGTCCTTCACTGTTCTAACGATCCCACAAGGTGATCCTTCAACTTTTAAACTTCTAATTTAAACTTAACATTCATACATGATCCCAAAAAGGATAACCAATGCATTCACGTTATATAAACTTAATTTTCAATATCGATTATGCAAATTCAACCCCAAGCGTACTCCAAGCTTATCAAACTGATTCCAAGCTCTTAAGGCTTAACTAAATCCAAAACCGAGTCATCTACTCAAAGGATTTAAAGATTATTTATCAATACCAACTCATGCAAATAATTACATCTATCTCACGTTATGCAACATACGCTCCGAGATATGAAAATCTTACGACCCCTTCATTGCTACTTTCCCAATGAAGTCAAATCATTTGCAAGTACATGCAACTCTTTTCATACTCCACAATGTATATAATCTGCCCAGGTTCATTAGTTCCAAAGATACTAAGTAAAATATCAAACAGTCTTTACACCTAAGACCAACACTTAAACTGTCACCGGTTCAAATACAATGCAGTTAAGTATACAACACATCCAATACTCCATCTTGAATCATTAAACTGACAAATATTCAAAAGACTCATTCGAATATAAACCAGGCCTTTAAGGCCAAACAAACACTTGATTAAACACATGTCACTCACACGATCACGTAAACCAAAATTCCTCTTTACTCAGGATCTTAACTTTATTAATCCTTTAATTGGCCATTGATTTCAAAATAAAAGTTTATCACTCTCAAAACCTTCACATTTTCAAAATGTAACACGACAAAATTATTATACAACCATAAAATACCAAAACATGTTTCGACCACATAACTTTCACTTAGATTATAATTAATCAAACTCAAAATTCCCCCAATTGTGTCGCACACACTAATGCTCACTTTGCGCATACCTTCTGCATAACAACATACCGGTATCGCTCACGGTCTTGCTACTACTCGTACGGGCATACTCGGAACGCATCCAGACCGCACCCAGTGACACACAAAAGGCCTCGTACACCTTACAACTCTCGCCTTCAAAGTCAAAACTTGACATCTCAATACTTCCTTAACCCTGAACCTAATTCTTCCTCCAGACACGGCCGACCCTCGACAACTGTATTACTAATCCTCCGAACAAGGGTACAGACCCTCATTTTATTGATACTAAAGTTCACTTTCGACTCTCCCCACTGTTCATCTCTCATTTGAATACAATTACCAAAACCACAAACTTTCCCCCAAGGTTTATCCAACACCTCTCCACTCTTGGAGTTCATTCTTAGCTTATAGCGTAATACTCTACGATCTAGCGAGTTCATAGCCTTCATGCATGACAATATAATAAATAACCCAATCCACACTTTTCTCATTTAAATAAATAACATTCAAAACAACATGAGCACACACGCCCCAAATCATTTTCATAACTCCCATGTACTACACAACAGTCTCAAAATCGTTTGTCTATAAATTTACGTAAAACTCAATCAAAATGCTGTTACAACAGTAATACCTTAAATGAAAATCTTTTCACACGACAAAAGTTTAAAATTTACTGACATAGAGTAAACTAGTCGTTTCTCACACTCTTTTATATGATATCATCAAATCAATACCTTTGTTGTTTATAAAAAGTTTACTGATCAACACTTTCTTGACCTATTTGCTATCATACAACTTTTTATGTAAAGTATGAAGTATTTTGCAAGTTGCTAAGCCCCAAAATTTCGTTAGGCAGCGTAATTGAAATTGCCCTTTTTCTTCAAATGCATACTTGCACATACTAACTCATCCTTGAATAAAACTGTTATTTATGCATTTGATTTGAAATCAAGAAAACTCATGTAACACACACTAAAACATCATGCACAAACTTCACTCGCAATGAAGGCTATTTACTCAAACAAGGTCAATCGTTTTACTTTCATAATTTATCGTTGACACTTTACTTTCGACCCGAAATCGCCCTCTCGGCCTTATAATAATTGCTACATCTGCATTCCATGGCTCCCATACTCAACCATGTGATAGTAATTCTGTATTAACCAATCATCTCATACTCTATCTCTGCACCTATCAAATCACCTATTAAAGATTGCTTTGGCAGACTTTCATGAGTCCCACCAATTTCTAGGTTGTCCTTCAAAACCCCAATCATATACTGATCTGTCCCTTAAAGGACCTTGGTGACAAATTCACCATCACTTTACTATAACTTATAGAGATAACCATGCAAAATGATTATGCACTTACATACATACAACAACGTACTTTACCGATCGTTAGTCACTGTAACAATTCAGAAATAGACATGCTCGTGTAACAATGTATTCATAATAACAGTAGCTAATTGTAATTGTGAACATATCATACAGGAGAATCCCCATTATCATTGTCATAGCACTAATTTCACGTATTTCCGTTAACTCTAAGACTATCCCGTCTTAACACTTCTACCCATATCTCACATATCATAACCTACTACGTCTCAGCTTAAGTCTAAGTATTTCATCAGCATACCTAGTTCGCTTAAACTAGTGCTCTGATACCATACTGAAACACCCTAAAAACAGGGTAAATTTAAACCCCAAAATAAATGTTATGATCATTAAAGATACCAAACTTTTATAACAACAAGGATCTACAGCATTATTTTATACACAACATTTAAACTTGTCCTAAATAATCTTATTAATCTATTCTTACAACATAAATAGATTAACTAGATTATCTAAGCTTCGTCCCAAAATCTCCAAAAGAATTGCTGGATCCTTCAACACCTCAAAGTTTGATATGAAATTCACTCCCCAAACTTCTTTCCCGAATCTGAACCTTGTAAGACAATTCAACTTAAAACATTAGGCTTTCGCCTAGTGAGGTTAATCAATTCAAATTTAAAACTCAACAACTAAAACATCAGGTGTCTCAAACCTGCATCTTTCATCTTACCAAATCAAATTCCAACCACTATGACTATTTCACCTAGTCATTAAATAGAATAACAACATCAACTACTTATAATCCCACCAGATTTATAAGAAATTAAACTCAACAACCCATGAAATGCAAATTACAACTCGATGTAATTTTCTCACACTTCATTATTTAATAAACACCGGAAATGCGAATTACACCTTAATGTAATTCTCTCACACTTCCTATCGCCTGAAATGCAAATTACAACTCGATGTAATTTTCTCACACTTCATTATTTAATAAACACCGGAAATGCGAATTACACCTTAATGTAATTCTCTCACACTTCCTATCGCCTGAAATGCAAATTACAACTCGATGTAATTTTCTCACACTTCATTATTTAATAAACACCGGAAATGCGAATTACACCTTAATGTAATTCTCTCACACTTCCTATCGCCTGAAATGCGAATTACACCTCTATGTAATTCTCTCACATTTCAATACCTCACCATCCTGAATCACTCCACCACTAGAATTACCTTATAGGTCCCAGCTAGTATGCGGTTCCCATTAGACCGTACTAAGTTGCCCACTAGACCAAATGTAAACTCTAGCCATCGCAACACAATAAATATGTATCATCACTCTTTCTATTACATCCATAGTGCCAATAATATCAGATAAATCTCTATATTTAATAACTGATATAAACTCTTCATATGATAATATTTCATGCATAATCTTTATCATTAAATCATGTCAAGAGCATATAAATAATAACATGAAAACTTCACATAAAATCATCATGCATTTTTATCTCAAAAAGCATCAAAGTTCGCAGGCTACTGATTGCGAGTTTCATATAATTCGCAAGCCAAAGCTGCGAATTTCAGAAGTTCGCAGGCTATGGTTGCGAGTTTCACAAAACTCGCAAGCTACACTTGCGAAATTCTTATTTTCGCAACCAACGGTTGCGAACTTTATCTGATTCTCGCAAGCCAAGGCTGCGAGATTCATTCACTGTTCATCATCATCTACCTCTCATTAAGCTGTTTCTTACCAGATTAAGCATTAAGCACATAAAATAATATTTAAGCTCAATAAACACATACACATATGTTTACATGTTAAGTTTTAAGCAAGAATCAATTAAACTCACTTCAAAAGTCGATTTATACACTGATTCCGTAAGAGCTTAACGAACAGCTTAATGGCAGCTTATCAACAATCTCTAATTTCACCACTGATTTCTTTTTTTTCTTTTCCTTCCTTCGTCCTTTCTCTTTTCTCGATATCTCTTTCTCAATCTCTCTCTCGGTTTCTATTTTCTCAAACCGTAACACACACACAAAGATACACACTCACACACTCTCAATTAGTCTCCATTAACTAGCTAAGTGACACCTCATATAATTAAACATGAGTCATAGGTATATTACCAAACAAACCTCCAACTTTAAAGAAATAACGATACAACCCTCAAATTGGAAATCCTCTTCAATCAACACTTGTAAACAATTACAAACTTAACCCCCAAGTTAATTTATAATTCACAAAATTATACAACGAAAATTCGGGATGTTACAGTATCTTAGCTCCTTTTAGGCGTCGAATTTGGTACCACTCTTGTTGAAAGGCCCGAAAGTAGTCCATAAGATTAACAATCGGACATCTACGTGCAAAACGGGAGAGTGCATTCACAGACTCTGCACTATTCGAGGTCAGAATGTCATACCGTTGTCCAGGAAAATGGGCCGCGGACCACCTCTCCGGTCCAGCATCGTCAAAGACTTTGGCTGCTTCCTTGACACTGTATCGTAGCATATTCATGTACTTGTTAAACTCCTGATCCGTATATGCTCTGCATGCCGCCCAATAGACATCCTTGTAGGTGGTAATACGTTTGTCCTTGGATTTGGCGTTCATCTCCAAATGTCGACAGCATATGGCGTGAGGGGCGTTTGGGTACATGGCAGAGATTGCGGCGCTTATGGAAGGAGCCCTGTCAGACATAAACACCAACCCTTGCGGGTCTCCGATAGCTTGTCTCAACATGGACAGAAACCAAGTCCACTCGTCCCCGGTTTCGGACTTGCCTACGCCGAAAGCTACTGGAACGATGGAGTTATCCCCGTCCATGGCAACCGCCAGGAACATCATACCCAAGTAACGGCCCTTTAAATGGGCTGCGTCTATTATCAGGACACGACGTAGATTTTCCAGAAATGTGCGGATCTGCAAAAACATAGGTTAAAATGTTATAGTTTATAATGTGTAAATGTTATAGTTTATAATGTGTAAACATATGACGTGTTAAAATACGTACCGCGGGTCCAAGGGCCACGAAGCACATCTCAAACCGTCCACGTGAATCGGTCCGTAGCTGCGTGACAGTACCAGGGTTCTGCATCTGCAAATTATATAAATATGTCGGGAGTCGTTCATACGACTCCTCGAACGTGCCTCTCACCATAAACAGTGCATGGCAGCGCGCACGCCACGCTTGGTGGTAATCAATCGTGACGCCGAACTGCCGGTGAACGTCGTGGACGATGTCCTTTGGACGCAATGACCTGCTAACATCAAGAAATTTGTTTTTCAGGATCGCACCCAAAGTCTTTTTGCCGGCTTGTTTGTGGTGGGGATTAAGTTGCGTCCTCGTACAAGTGTGTACGTCGTGCAACTTTCTAATCATTATCGCCCCTCCTTTGGGACCCGTGTGAATCGCGTACAACCTCCACTCACACTTTTCTCTAGCACATTCAACTACGTATTTGATTTTGTCAGATGCCCGCACGCGACTTTGGAAACCCTCTTCCAAGAACTTGAGTCCGATCTGACTTGCTAAGAGATCCTTCGAATCGAATATCTGACCTGCTGTTAAACTTTCACTGCGAATATAAGGTGTAGGTTCGTAGCTTTGTGTCTGGGTATGGGAGTCTGGAAGAATAGGGGGCATATCAAAAAAATCATTTATCTGACTACATGATTTTCTACTAGGGGTATATTCTTCGTGATCATCATTATCGGTGTCTGATCTGTCTATTTCAGAATTACCCGTTCTGAAAACGTGGGTTTCGTCATCAGCAACTCCAGCAGTACGCCATTCGTGTGGTTGTGGTGGTGATGGTGGTGGTGGTGGTTGTTGTTGTTGAGAATCAGGCTGCTCTATTTGGAGGTCTTCGTCGTCACCGTCGTCGTCACCGTCGGATACGCCGGGATACACAAAGAGTAATGGGGGTCTTTCTGAATCGACTGCAAGGTGCAGAAAAGTAGAGATATCCCCATCGTTGGATAAATCCACAAATGACCCATCGCCATTTTTAAACACTAACTTGCAAATATCAGAAGAGTTGATTCCACATTTTTGCATGGCGTATGCAACAAACTTCTGATAAGTATAGTTTACTGACACTTTTACACCATGCTTAGATTTATAAGCAAAATTCCACTCATTGTTATCTTGTTGTAAAGCCCGTGTCCCGGTACGTTTATTAATTAATTTTAATAATTTAAAATGTTCACCTTTAATTGTTTTTGGTTAGTGGTTTGGTGTCAAAAGGACCAAAAATGTTAGCCTTCGTGTCTTTCGTTATAGATTGTGAGATGAGGTGTAGTTGAGGGGCTAAAGGTGCAATTTTTTTGGAACTTGTTCATGGTTCACGGCCCATGACCGTATCCCTATTCTCGTTTTCCTTTTCTTTGCCTTTCCTTGTGAATCAAGCAAGCAAACCTCTCCCAAGAACCCTACGACCCTCCCTTCTCGTTTGGTTTGTGTTGTGCGGCCGGAAAGATAGAAACAAAGAGAGAGAGAGTGAAATCGCGAGAAGGAGAGAGTGTCGAGAAGAAAGGATACAGCAGCAGCCCTCGCCGCCGCTACTGCTGTCGCCGGAGACCACCACCACCCGCTGTCGTCGGAGTGATCGAGAGAGAGCGGTTTGGTTGTGGTGGTGAGACGCCGTCGTGAGGTACGTGGTTCTCGTTAGTCTCGTTCTTTTCTTTTCCTTTTTCGTTTTTCCGGCGAGACCACCACCGCCGCACGCCGCCGCTGCGGTGGCTGTGGGTGGAGTGCGGTGGCAGTGGGTGTCACTCTTAGCGTAAATCCCGAATCGTTTAAGCCGCGAACCGTTTATAAAGTTATCTTTTTATGAAAATTTTAGTGTGCTGTCCAGTTTTCGCGAGACTATAACTTTTCCGTCGTAACTCCGTTTGAGCCGAAACTGGCGTCCATGGTTCAAGTTCAGGGTCGGGCACGTTTTCCGTGTTTTAGCGGAAAACTGGTTCGGTCTCTAGCTGGGCGAAAAAGTGGTCGCAAGTTCGGTGTTTCGTCATTTTATGTGCAAAATTCTGGAATCTGCCACTGTTTTGCGTAGACCATAACTTTCTGCTCGTAACTCGGTTTGGGGTGAAATCGGTGTCAAAAGTTCCATTTTTGAGTCTAGAAACTTTTCTGTGTTTTGTGCAAAACCCAGTTCGGGACGTAGCATGGGTCGATTTGTCGTTTTATACTGAAAGGTGCTGATTTTCGCTGTTCCGGAATCTGTTTTTGTAAAATCCGTAGTAAATTGTATAAAAATCGTTAGGAGGCGTATAATATGTCCTTGGAACCCTAACTCAGAGTACTTTCTGGTCATGTAATTTAATTAAGGTTTTTCTGGGTTTAAAGAGGTCGAAACAGGTCCCGAACAGACCTGTTTGGCGAGAGCGAAAATTAGTTTTAGTGACGGTTTAAGCGTGTGTCGTGTCATAGGGCCCGAGTCTCGTATTGACACGTTTTAACATGCGTTTAGGTGCTGGGAAGTGACCGTTATTGTGAAGCTTGAATTGTGTTATTAAGCTGGGCGCGCATTCGAGGTGAGTTCTCTCACTGTGTAGTTAGGGGTTGTATGCATGTCATAATAGTTTGTATGTACTACTGTCTTTGTGGTGTGAACTAGTTGTTTGTGGTGTGTAATATTTGATTGGTTTGAATGCTTAGTATAAATGTTTTATATTACCATTCGGTGAGACCGAGGAAGTGGAAAGAAACGTTGTGGGAACTCGGTGTGACGAGTGTGTACATTACAATTCGGTGGGACCGAGGAGGTGGAAAGAAACGTTGTGGGAACTCGGTGTGACGAGTGTGATACATTACAATTCGGTGGGACCGAGGAAGTGGAAAGGAACGTTGTGGGAACTCGGTGTGACGAGTGTGTTACATTACAATTCGGTGGGACTGAGGGTCCGATGGGACCGAGGTGTTGGATACATAATTACTTGTAGATGTTTACTCGTTTTATGTAACTGTGATGTTGTTGCTTATGTGCGGATAGGGGTGATGTGTATATAATTCCTACCTGCGCATGTGTTGGAATTCACTAAGCTTCGTGCTTACCCTTTCCCAATAAACTGTTGTTTCAGGTACGAGCGGCTCCAAGGCACGACGAGTACACACTGGCGCGCATGAAGAGCTGATTATTATATCGTTTTATAATTATCATTCTTAAACTATTTATTCCGCTGTTTATTGTTCGTAATAATTTTATTTAGTGGTTTGCAAATGGAACGATTGAACTATTAAATGCGTTTTTATTAATGAAGGGTTATTTTAAAAATTTTAAATTCCTTGTAATTTTTGGGACGTTACACACCCATTCACCATCAAAACAGAAATATAGCTTAGCTTTTGCAACAGATGAACTCATTTTTTCAGTAGTATCTCAAACACAAAATATTGCAGAAAGAAATATTGCAACAATGAAATCGTTGTGTGAGAATTATGGCTTGAATTTTACGTCTATTTATGAATGAAACAACCAACATATCAGAAAACCAATCTCTCATTTCATCCACAAACTGATATTCCAAAAACATTGATTTAACATTGATTGAAACATGCAATTGAATTTCAACCACAAATCGGTCTTTAAATTGCAATAATTGTGGAAAAAACAGTAAAAGCATCAAGATTCGTCTAAGTATAGGGGCTGAAAGTGTAAATTTTCAGGGACCAAAAGTTGAAAATTTCAGGGACCAAAACTGTAAATTTTGGCCCATCGCGGGCTGCGATCGCGGGCAGGGACCAAAAGTGCACCGCGGCCAAAGTTTAGGGGCTTCGCGGGGCATTTGTGCCCAAAATACGTGCCACGTCAGCGTATCCCGCGATCGCGGGTATTTTTGCAAAATTGAAATTTTTTTGAGTATTTTGGTAACAGTTGGTTTGACTTTGGATATTTTAATTAATTTCCCTATATAAATAATTGAATGGAGAAAACACGTTTTTGCAACCAGCGACCACTTGCTAATTAAAAGAAAATACAACTGTATAATTGTCTACATTACATGTAGTAATGTGGACAGGGGCGATGGGATGGGGGTGGGCTCCTGTATACCAATGCAATCAAGATACTTATTTTTTAAGTATATGTTTGGATGATCATAAGTTAGTTTAGAGCATCTCCAACAGTCTCTCTATTTTGGAAAATATGGGGATTTTGAACTGTAATTTTGCTCCAACAGCTTTCCAAAAATTATTCTCAAAATGGAGAAAGTAGAAGAGAGAATGAGTTTTACTCTAAAAATGATTACTAGATGAGAGCATCAATAGAAAGTTTTGAAAATAATTATTTATAGAGAGAACTAATATTTTAATAGATAAAAAAATATTATAATTCGTGTTTGTTTATCCAAAATGGGGAATCTGTTGAAGTTGAATGTAATTTTTTTTAGAGATTTTGAATTTTGGTTCTTCATTTTAAAGAAATTTTAGGGAAGCTGTTGGAGATGCTCTTATAAACTAGCTTTTTGAAACGTTACTTTTCAGTAGCTTTTTGTAAATACTTCAATATTACCTTTATTAATATTAATTATAATTTTTAATCTATTATTATAAATAATAACTAATTTATTAAATTAAATTAAAATAATAAATATTAACTGAAAATTATTACATTAAATTTTAAGTATACATTAATATTAATTTTTAATTATTTAGAGTTATTCTTAATCATATAAATTATTTTTATTTATTTTTTAACATTAATCAATTTATTTTAAGTGTCAATTATTATTATCTTTTTAGTTATTATTTAAGAGTGAACTGTGGATTTGGTCCTCGTGTTTTGATGTTTTCCTTGATTATGGTCCATATAGTATGTTTGTTGTGGATTTGGTTCTTATGGTATTCAATTTGCCTTGATCATGGTCCATCAAACTAACGCCTTCGTTAACTCCGTTAAATCAAAGGTCATTTTAGTCTTTTTTTCTATTCTTTTGTCTTTTTCTTATAAAGAAGTAAAAGAAAATATTTTTGAACACACACACACACACACATATATATATATATATATATAATAGAATCAAAATAAATAAAATAAAACATTATTTTATGAAGTGATTTTTTTTAAATTAAAAAATTAATTACATATGATGAAATTTAATTTTATTGTTCTAGTATTTTTGCCTATTTGCGTATGAAAACCTCATTGATGTTTATATAAAGATTTATTTAATTTTATGTTAGAAAAACGACAGTATGTATGAATCTTTTCTTGATAATAAGTTTGGTTATTGTAATAATAAATAAAAAAACTATAAAATTAAACCGTCTTTAACTTCATTAATTTTTTAATTTAAACAAATCAAATCATAAAACTATATCTTATTTTATTTACTCTAAATAAACTAAAATATAATTTTATGATTTGATTTGATTTGATTTGTTTAACCTGAAATTTTAGTTACATTAAAAGTTTAAATCAATAAAACAATTTATTTTTCTACCATTGGAATAAACTAATAAAATTAAATCATATTTGATATAATTAACTTTTTAAAAAATTTAAACAAATTAAATCATACAACAATATATTGTTTTATTTATTTTGATATTGTTATATATATTTGTGTGTATATAAAAATGTTGTATTTTTTTATAGAAAAAGAACAAAAAATAGGTAAATGACAAAAATGGTCCTTGATTAACGGTGATAACAAAACCGTTAGTCAGAGGGATCATGACCAAAACAAATTGAATAACACAAGAATCAAATCCACGATAAACATACCATAGGGGCCATAATTAAAGAAAACATCAAAACACCGGGACCAAAATCCACATATTATTTGATTGTTTTTTGAGAATTTAATTAAAATACCATAAGTTTGACTTTGACTTACCTAAATATCTTTTTTTCCAGTTTTGCAAAAATACCCTAATTTTCCGCGTTTGAGCCCGTGATCGCGGGCCAGTGGCATTTTTGTAAATTATTTACCCCACGATCACCCCTGTTGTCCGGCGATGGTTAAATAATTTACAAAAAATGCCACTGGCCTGCGATCACGGGCTCAAACACGGAAAATTAGGATATTTTTGCAAAACTGAAAAAAGGGTATTTAGGTAAGTCAAAGTCAAACTTAGGGTATTTTAATTAAATTCCCTTGTTTTTTTGGTGATTTAAAATCATAAGTTAATATATATTTTTTCTAAAACCTGTTTTAACAATTCACAATTTATAGTATATATATATATATAATAATAATAAGTTTTAAATTCTTTTAATTAACATGTTATATTATTTAATTTTTTATTTATTACATTGACTGTATTAATTAACATATTATATTGCTATAAATTTGTTTTAATTATATAATTTAATATTGTAATTGATAATTCTTTAAAAATGCATTTTTTGGTCATTTTACATACTTATAAACTAGTTTTCGCCAAACGTAATTTTTTCATCAGCTAATTTATTAGGTAAAAACTAGCATATCAGTCAACAGTTAGCTTATCAGCTAGTTTATAAAACATAGCCTAAGACTTGGAGGAATCATTTTATGAAATGTGCACTAATTAAAAACACACAAAGAGGGAGGATCAAATTGTAAAATTGATTTCCTATTAAAACTAACAGCACCAAATGAGATATGCACAATCTGAAAACCAATAATTTAAAACAAACAGCGCCGCCACCTCCGGCCACTCTTTCCCTTCACGGCCTCACCCTCACCGCCGTCCGTCAGCTCCGGCCAGTTTCACACACAACTGTCTCAATCTTTTATTCAGGTTTTGTCCCAAAACTTAACTAACAGCTTATATATATATAGGGCAGGTTCAAACGAGAAGCTAAACCTTATGCGAGAATGCGAGAAATGTTTAATCATATATGATACACAAGCTTAATCATATATGATTAAACACATGTTACATTGGCAATACATAGACGTTAAATCATATATGATTAAACACACCCACAGGCCTAATCATATATGATATCACATTTCTCGCGTTCTCGCATGATGTTTAACTTCTCGCATGATTCTTCCTCTCTCTCTCTCTATATATATATATATATATATATACTTGAGATCATGTGAAGCCAAACTATTTTCGTGAGACCAAAAAATTAACACTAAACCTTCACAACAAAAGACTGTGAAGGTATCGTGATGACAAACCTTCACAGTGTTTTTGCAGTGAAGGTTAGCTGTTTTTCTTACCTTCACAAATGAATCACTGTGAAGGTTTATTGTTAATTTCTTGGTCTCACGAAAACAGGTTGGTCTCACGTGAACCCAACCCTATATATATATATTTGATATAAATTTGATAGTAATCATTTGATGTAAATTGGTTAGTTATAATTCTATATAAATATGTTTACATGAATTAGAGCATCTTCAAAAGATTCTTTAAAATAAAAAATTATGTTATTATTCTTCAAAATCTTCTCTAAAATGAAGAAGTATGAGACAAGGACGGTATCTTGAAAATTGTTGAACTCTCCAAAAATGATTACCTATAAAAGAGAAATTATTTTTATTGATAAATTAGCAGTTGAAAATAAATATAAATTTTATGTGAAAATTTGACTTTTGATTCTTCATTTTTTTAGAATATGTTAGAGCATCTTCAACAGCTGTAATAAAATAGCAAAAAGTGAAATTTTAATATTTTTGTTACTTCAACAGCTATACTATTTTCTATGCTAAAATGTAGAAAATAGGAGAGATGTTGTAAAAATCTCTAAATTTAGAGAAATCTCTAATAAGATAATTAATACTAGAGTTGCTAAAATAACATAGCTTTTGGAGTTGGATGCAAATTTTTTAGAGATTTTCAATTTTTTTACTTTATCTAATTTTTTTTTTAACTTTATCTAAATTTTTAGGCTTTTGACCTAAATCTGATTCAATCTTTTTCACTTCCTTTTCCCTATTAGTTATGGCAAATTGTTTGATTGTTTATTTGTTATATTGTTTGTTGTTTGCATCTATTCTCGTATGCCCCTAACTTAGATTTGTTAAAATGATTATATGAATCAACTTCCCTTTACTTTATTCTTATACTTTTAATCCACTGCTCATCTCCAATCATTCAGAGAGTCTTGGTGTATCTTATCTTAATATGCATCCAACGGTCGATAATCACTTTTCACTTTAACTCAACTTTTTATCGAAAACCAACATAGAGTTTCGGTGAGAAAGGAAGTTATGGTAAGAAGTGTAAGAAGAGAAATTAGACTCTTGCAATCCTAAATGAAGGTCAACACTAATGAGATGTTCAAGATCAATTCCCGTGAGAAGCGCAATTTTTAGGTGGGGATGAGATTAAAAGTGATCAAAGAACCACATCTCTTCTTATGTTTCTCACCTTAACTAATTTTTTCATACGATCTTATATATACATATATATGTATATATATGGTTGAGTTCCGGTGATCAAGTTATGGTTAACGTGAGAATGCGAAATTGATGCACATTTGAATGAGAAGCATCAAAATGCACCCGATCAATTCCCTTCGAAACCACAATTCAAGTGATGACATTTGATTAAAAATGATCAACGATTCAAATCCACTTCTTATACTTCTCGTATTAACCTTTAACTTCTTAAATAATCCTTCACCTATATACATATATATATATAGGACGATAATCAAATGAGAACCTAAAATAGGTTGAAAACCAATATAAGCCGTTAATTGATTTTAATCTATGAACATTATTATAGACAAAAATAGGTTGAGAACCGTGAGAACCTATGAATGAATTTTTATGTTTTTAAAACCATAGGATCAAAATCAAATGATGACTTAGATCGGTTCTCATGGTTCTTAACCTATTTTTGGTTCTTACATGATTTAACCCTTATAAATACTTATTTTACCCATTATAACAAATATATTTGCAATTTTCATTTATATCATGTACAATTATCATATCCATAGTTTTTAATTTATATTGAAAAACATAGGGGATTGTGGTTGAAATTTGGCACACCCCACAAGCAACGTGGCTAAACATGTACCACCAACGTCTTGGTTATTTAATGAAGAGTAAATTACAAATTTCGTCCTTGTGGTTTGGTAAAAAATTGGATTGGGTCCCTTAAATGAAATAATTACATGGATGGTCATTGTGGTTTCATTTTTGTTATGGATCAGGTCCCTCATGTTAACAAACGTTTATGATTTCTGTTAACTTAGAGACATTTTCATGTTTTTTCGCTTTGTGATGAAACTGGTAACAATTTCAAGGACCTGTTTTGCCAATATCCAAAACTCAAGAACCAAACCCAGATTCATATATTTCTTAGACGACGCCTTCTTTTCCCTATTCCTAAACCAATACATGTTTTCCAATTTCTTATTTCTCTTCCCAAAAATCAAACACAAGCAAAGATTTAACTCCAAAAAAATAATTAAAAAACAAAATCCAGAACACAAACTCATTCTTGCAGAACAACATCAACAATATATTTTTAAGCTTTCCATCTTTCTCAAATCAAAGAAAAAATCCTAATTAAATTCAAAACACAAAAATATGATATTCGTTAACAACATCAATATTGCTAAGAACTCGTAATAACACAACAAAATTCTAGATCTCAAACAAAAACCCGAAAATTTATACCATATCAAAAAACTATTGCCAAAACTGATGAATCTTACATATCCATTTCAAAAAATATAATTATTAATTAAATTATATTTTTTTTAATATTTAGTATAGTTTTATTATCTATGAAATAAAATAAAATTAATTTTTATTCTAATGTAACTTCAAAAAAAATTAAAATTGTTATATTTTGATTTTTGATAACTAAATATAATAAATAATAATTAAAAAATTTATAATATATAAATAATTAATAATAATTCATAATAAATTTAAATAATTAATAATTAATATTAATGTATAACTTAAATTAATTATTCTATACTATATTATAAAACATGTATGAAAAACTTTTAAAAACAATCCACAAAGCCTTATGTACTGCTATTTAATATTGATTACTTAAAATCTCTTAAAAATAACTAACAAATCTTTATGTACTACTGTTAATGCTAATTACTTAATTAGTTCTTATCTTTGACTCTTTCCTTTTAGTCCTTATCTCTAACTCCCTACAAATTCTCAAATGGTAAACCTTAAAAAAACACCATTCTTTAGTCCACATTAGTTACCTATTAATTCTTATCTTTTAACCTCTTACAAATCCTCAAATCATGAACCCCTTAAAAAACGTCTTTATTTGTACAAATTTATAAAAAAATTATAATTTTCTCAAAACTACACAAAACCGTTTTATAAAATTGACAATGATAAAACATAAAACAAAACATTAAAATCAATATATATCTCGCTGCATTGTGCGAGTACTCTTCTGGTATTTATTAATGATAGTAGTGATTAACTTTTTTTTAATTAATATCAATTAAGATTATAAATGAAAAAAGTGCCAAAAAATTTCTAATCTAACTAGAGTTTTAATTATAAGTTAACTTATAGCTTAAAAGAATAAGTTATCTTAATCCAATAATAATTCCCAATATAGGTATGGCGAATTATATTCTCTATTGTGAATATGCTATTTATAGCAATATAAATAATTAGGTCGTAATATTAAAATGTTAAACCCACGATACAAATATTTAACTAATAATATTGGTACATATTAAAACATAACTAAATCGTTAAATAATTATTAGTTATGTAAACAAATCTTAAAACATAACTAAATCGTTAAGTATTAACCCAATTTGTGAAATATTTGGGTTAAAACCATAATTCCATAAGCTAATCATAATTTAAAACTAGTTCTAAAAGAAATATATTTGATAGAATTTGATCAAAATAAGAGATCTCCAATATAAAATTCTTACAAATAAAAAGTGATAAGAACTACGATCGTGAAAAGTTCTTAT
This sequence comes from Saussurea involucrata, assembly GCA_033807775.1. NCBI lineage: Eukaryota > Viridiplantae > Streptophyta > Magnoliopsida > Asterales > Asteraceae > Saussurea > Saussurea involucrata. The sequence goes on from CM066322.1 coordinate 177,200,129, forward strand.
AAAACGAACGAACATAAACAAGCTTACGTTCGTGTTCATTCAGTTCGTTTTGTATAATGAAATTTGCAATGCACATGAGCACGTCACTATATAAGCACAATTAGAGCACGTTGCACAACAATAACAACATATTACGATATTGTCTTATTGGGCATTTGTTCTTTGCAATGCATAATAGCATAGATTATGAATTTTACAATTTATCATTGTTCTTTTGACTTTTTTTTTTTACTTTGAGCTTTGGAATTGCCATATTATATTTAGAATTTAGTCTTAGACCTGTAATTTTATGAGTTTTACTATTTGCTTACCATGACATTAACTTTCTTGTAATTTACTAGTTTAAGTTGAAACTAATTATATTTTCTATACCTTTTAGTTTTAAGTTTCATATATTGAAGTAATGTTCTATAGTACTAATTTCAATTTGAAAAAAGAAAAACGGAAAGCACAATCTTAATTCAACTTTTATTTCTTTATCATTCTATATTTTGTAATTTGGGGTTTTGGTTTTTTTTTGTGCCCCTTTGTATTTTTTTAATTATAGTTGATAAGAATCAATGTGAAGATGAGTCACCTAGATTGAATAGGTTGCAAACCTTAAAAAACGCATGCTTTATCGTTTCATTTGCTTAAAAAATAGGCATAGAGACATATTTTTAGCATTTTTGCACAAGACATCCAAAATCCTAGGACCGACCCTGATTAATGGCTTTATATAGTGATACAAAGAGAGTGTATACACTTAGCTAAGATACGAAAAATAAATCTAGAATATACACTTTCAAATATGGAGATAGGTTCTCAATATCCTTGACAATATCTTATTTTAAAAACTTTAACCGTCTTGTAGTCTCGTGTAAAATCATATGTGATTTGACCGTTTTCGTGTTCTCTTATTTTGACAATGTTCTCTTTTGATCCTAAGGAAATTAAGTAAAAAAACCTAAAATGTTCCTTGATTTTAACCTACTTAACTTAAAAATGTTAATGGAGTTAGCACAAAGACCAAATACGTAATAAAATGTATACCATAAGAATATAATCCGTAATTATTTTATTTTAGGAACCACACAATAAGATTTAGGTTTTGATTTGATTTTGGTTTGGATTTGAGTTTATGGATTAAGGTTTAGGTTTGAATTTGGGGTTGATTTTGATATTTGTGTTTGGATTTGGATTCGGGTTTGGATTAGATGTTGGTGTTGATTGGCATTTTTGGCCGGAGAAGATACGCGGAAGTGGCGTGAAATTTTGTTGGGGGAATGGTAGGGTAGGACACATGTCATTGTTTTAGTAGCGAGGTCTAGAACATTTGAACAAGAATCTACAAAACCGAAAATGCCTGGATAAATATTAACGTCCGTTAGAGGGAGGGACCGAATCCGGACGCTTTTGTAGACCATGATGGTCATCTTGTATTTTTGAAAGTGTATTGACGAAAAATATTTTTGAGTTCATTTTGAAGGTATTGACTAGACGATCATAATAATAATATAACTTATGAAAAAGAAACATATTTTAATGTATTTTAGTTAATAAGGATGTAACATGAAATAAATAAATAACGAAAAATAAATAAATAACTTATATATAAAATGTAAGTTCTGAAAAATAACTCGACGGTGGACAACATGGCTTGAAGAAGATAACACTACAAGAAAAGGGTTACTCCTTCACGTGGTGACTAAGGCTATGTTTGGCAAACTAGCTGATAAGCTAGCTTATGACTTAGGCTATGTTTGGCAAACTAGCTGATAAGCTAGTTGTTGACTGATAAGCTAGTTGTTGACTCATAAGCTAGCTGGTAGCTGATGAAAAAGTCACGTTTGGCAAAAGTAGCTTATAAATATGTAAAATGACCAAAAAGGACTTCTTTAAATAATTAATATTTATTAATAATAATTGTTAGTAAATAATAATAAGGGGCAATATTGGAATATTCACAAAAAGCTACTGAAACGCTACTCCAAGTAGCGTTTCAAAAAGCTAGCTTATGGTCATCCAAACATGTACACCAAAAAAAACTAGCTTATAAGCTAGTTTTTTTTTGCCAAACAATGCCTTATAAGCTAGCTGGTAGCTGATAAGCTAGCTGGTAGCTGATAAGCTAGCTTTTGACTCATAAGCTAGCTGGTAGCTGATAAGCTAGCTGATGAAAAAGTCACGTTTGGCGTACAAAATTGATGAAAAACATTTTAGGAGAAGCTAGCCTCATAAGCTACTTGGGCATAATTGGAATATTACAAAAAACTACTCATAAGCTACTTGGGCATAATTGGAATATTACAAAAAACTACTCATAAGCTACTCCAAGTAGCTTTTCAAAAAGCTAGCCTAAAAAATAAGCTAGCTTTTTTTTTTGCCAAACAATGCCTAAGAGCATCTCCAACAGCTTCCCCAAAATGGGAAAAATGGAGAAAATGAGGATTTTGGGCTAATATTTAGCTCTAACAGCTTTCCAAAAACTATCTCCAAAATGGAGAAAGTTGAAGAGAGAAGGTTTTTTTCTCCAAATATGAAGATCACCCCAAAAATGATTACCAAGTGAGAGGGCCAATAAGAAACTTTGAAAATAAATATGTAGAGAGAAAAATAATATTTTAATAGATGAATGAAATATTTTAATATTTTAATTAATGTTGGATTCTCCAAAATGGGGATGCTGTTGGAGATGAATGTATTTTTTTTAAGGGATTTTGGCTTTTGGTTCTCTATTTTAGAGAATTTATGGGGAGGCTGTTGGAGATGCTCTAAGAGCATCTTCAACTGCTTCCTTAAAATGGGGAAAATGGAGAAAATGAGAATTTTGGGTTAATATTTTGCTCCAACAGCTTCCCCAAAACTATTCCCAAAATGAAGAAAGTTGGAGAGAGAATGTTTTTTCTCCAAATATAGAGAGCACTCCAAAAATGATTACCAAGTGAGAGGACCAATAGAAAACTTTGAAAATAAATATGTAGAGAGAGAAATAATATTTTAATAGATGAATGAAATATTTTAATATTTTAATTGATGTTAGATTCTTCAAAATGGAGAAGTTGTTGGTGATGAATGTATATTTTTTTAGAGATTTTAAATTTTGGTTCTCCATTTTAGAGAAATTATGGAGAATCTATTGGAGATGCGCTAACGATAGTTGCAAAAGGTGGTTGTCGACTTGTAGGATGGAAAGGGGGTCGATGGTGGTAAAATGGTTAAAGGTGGGGCGTGACTGGATAAAAAGGGAGGGGCAACAACTTTAGGGGTTGAAGATGTAGGGATGACTTTGAGGTTGAAATTTTAGGACCAAAATCAAAAAGTATTCATAGATAAGGGATCAAAACCAAAATGCATCCATAGATAAATGATCAAAAATGTAATGCACCCTAAAAAGAAAGGGTAAAAAGACTCTTTTAAAGATGTTAAATAGAGGGATTAGTTTTTTGCTCTACAACATAAAAAGTGAACACCCATGTACTCTATGAATTTTACTATTTTACTTTAGGAACCAAAATCATAAACCAACTATTGATACAGACCAAAAATGTAACTTCAATCATTTTTAATTCATTGGATGGTTGGTCAAAAGTTGTCCAAAAGTTGCACCATTCGCTAAGTTTTTTTACTCATAAAACTTACCAATATTAATTACAGAGCAGACTGCAATCTTTCAGTTAAATGTTGAATCTTTGGAGTATTCTTGTTAAAGTTCATTTTTGTTTATTTGTTTGCTTCAGGTGGTAGCATAAAGTAAGAATATCGAGCATGGAGATTGCTGGTCCCTTTGTTACTTCTGTTGTTGACGTTCTCTTGGTTCCCGTTAAGAATCACTTAAGCTACTTGATCTTCTGCACAAAACATGTGTCAAAAATGCGTACCAAAATGGAGAAGTTGAAGATTACAAGACTCGATGTTGAACGTGACATGAAGCACAATAAAAGCAGTAGTCTTGAGGTTCCAAATGAAGTCGAGGCATGGTTAAAAGAAGTAGGAACGATTGATGCACAAGTGCAAACCTTTCCAATTGATGTCGGTAGTTGTTATAATCTCAAGGATCAACATAAGCTCGGAAGAAAAGCTTTCAAGACCATTCAAGATATCGGTCGTCTCATGGAAGAAAAATCTAGTATCAACTGGACTAATAATCCAATTACTCTTGCACAAGTTGATTCCACGAAGGCATCCACCTCTACACCATCCAGTGATTACAATGACTTCCAATCAAGAAAGTCGGTTTATATGGAAGCATTTAACGCACTCAAAGCAGACATCAAACCCCACATGATAGCCTTATGTGGGATGGGAGGAGTAGGGAAGACCACAATGATGGAAAAGCTACAGAACGCGTGTGAAAATAAAATGTTTGATTTTGTTATTAAGGTTGCTGTAGGGGAAAAGAAGAATGTGTCTGAATTTATTCAGACCGCTATAGCAGAGCAACTCGCTATTGATCTAAAAGAAACCACTAAAGAAGCTAGAGTTAGTAAGCTTCGTAATTTTTTCAAGGAAAAATCTGAGCATGGTGGGAAGAAGTTCCTACTAATACTAGATGACTTATGGCAGAGTTTTGATCTCAAAGATATTGGTTTAAGTCTTAAGCCAGATCAAGGTATCGACTTCAAGGTCCTATTGACATCACGAGATCGAAAATTATGCATTCAGATGGGAGTTGAACATGATTCCATTTTGAATTTGGATGTCATAAAAGACTCAGAAGCACAAGATTTCTTCTTCCAATTTGCAAAGATTTCGGATGATGGTGATCTCCGTAAGATTGGACGTGATATCACAACTAGATGTCATGGTTTGCCTATTGCCATCAAAACCATTGCTTGTGCTCTTTATGGTGAAAGCAAGCATGTATGGGAAGATACACTTACTAAGCTAAAGCACAAGGGCTCTGGTGAAGTCGTGGGTGAAATTTTTGCAATAAGCTACAAATATCTCCATGATGAAGAGACTAGATTAACTTTGTTGCTTTGTGGGTTGTTTCCTGAAGACTACGATACTCCTACGGAGGACTTGGTGAGGTACGGCTTTGGATTGAAATTATTCAGAAATGTGGAGAGTATAAGAGAAGCAAGAAACAGGTTGAACACGTGCATCGAGCGACTCATACATGCAAATTTGTTAATTCAAAGTAAAAATGTTGGTTGCGTCAAGATGCATGATCTAGTGCGTGATTTTGTTTTAGACGTGTGTTCTAAAGGCGAATATTCTTCAATTGTCGGTAAGTGGCCTGCACAACCTATGGGCGAGTATTGCAAAATGATTTCATTAACATGCGCAAGTATGCATGAGTTTCCTAGGGATCTTAAGTACCCAAAGCTCTCGCTACTAAAACTTATGCATGGACAAAAGTCATTGAGGTTTCCAGAAGACTTTTATGAAGGAATGGAACAACTTAAAGTTATTGCATACGACGGAATGTATCCATGGCATTTGAGATCCCTTGAATGCTCTTCCAACCTTCGAACACTGTGTCTCCATCAATGCTCATTGGTGTTCGATTGTTCTTCTATTGGCAATCTTTCGAATTTGGAAGTGCTTAGCTTTGCCTATTCTATCATACAAGAGCTACCATCCACAATCATAAATCTGAAGGAGCTAAAATTACTTGATTTGACAGCTTGTGAGTATCTTTGTATTGATGATGGTATCTTGAAAAGTTTAGTCAAGCTTGAAGAGCTTTATATGAGAGGGGTTAGACGAAAGGTCAATGACGAGGGTGATGAATTGGTCGAGTGTTCAAAAAACCTTGATGCATTAGAGATTGAGTTTTTTGATAAGGATGCCGTGCCTCAGAATATGTCATTTAAGAATTTTAAACGATTCAGGATCTCATTGGGATGCCATCTAGATAAAATTGATGGAAAAAACAAATACTCCTTTGAAAACACGTTGATGTTGGTCATCGACGAACGTGAGCTTTTGGATTACGGGATAAATGAGTTGTTTAAGAAAACAGAGGTTCTTTATTTAGAAGTGAATGGCATAAATGATTTTGGAGATGGTTTAGGGGCTTTATTGCATAATTTAAGAGTCCTTCGTATCTGTGAGTGTACAAAATTGAGATACCTCTTCCCAACCCGTGTGGCTAATGGTCTCAAGCAGCTTGAGCGCCTTGAAATAGATGAGTGCCCTGTTTTAGAAACACTGGTAGATAGTCATCATGAGATTTGTGAAGTTGAGGTGATTATGTTTCCAGCTCTAAAGTTTCTATCATTGAAAGAGCTTCCAATGCTAATGAATTTGTGCAAGGGTGGCAACGTAATTGAGCTGCCGCAATTGGAGAAGTTGGAACTTAGAAGACTTCCCAATTTCACTACCATTTATCAACATTTTCTGAAGAAAGAGGTACATATATATATATATGTGTGTGTGTGTGTGTGTGTGTGTGTTAAAATAAAAGTTATAGTTGCAATATATTTGTCTAGTAGATTAAGTATTGAAAACATACAGTAATATTTATAGCAACTGCCGAGAAACAAACATTTTTAATTTAATTTTACAAATATATTGGTTATTATGCAGGTAATGAGTTCTAAGTTGAAGAAATTAAGCATTTATAACATGAAGATGTTAAAGGAGATATGGCCAAGTCAATTGAGTAATAATGATCAGGTGATAAGTCAATTGAGAGTGATTGATGTGTTCGGTTGTGATAGTCTTGTGAATTTGTTTCCGAGCAATCCGATGTCTTTGCTGCATCATCTGGAAAAACTTGAAGTTTGGGAGTGTGGTTCCATTGATGTTATATTCAACATTGACTTGGGATCATCATCATGTGTTGTTGGTGGAATTAAGAAAGACCATAGCAAGTTGAGATCTATTCAAGTGCGGGGATGCAAGGAACTAAGAGAAGTTTGGAGGGTGAAAGGAGTAAACAATGATCTCCCCATTCTTGGCTTTCAAGCTGTTGAAGACATACATATATCAGAATGCAAGAGGTTAAGAAACGTATTCACACCAACCACCTCAAATTTTGACATGAAAGCACTTGCAACGATTACTGTAGATAAAGCCCAACCATTTGAAATGGTTAGTGAAACAGAAATAGTGGAAGAGGTATGTTTTGTTATTCTAGCTAGCTTCCAATATCTATTTAAATAACTTATTGTTTATGAATTAAAATTAGTTATGAAGTAAGTTATTACCTCCACCTCTTCTATCACATCTTAATTTGCATTTTTTAAATTATTTAATATAAATGCATTCATATTAATTTTGTAATATTCAACATTTGTTTTTTTTAGAAAATTAGAAACTCAATTTCATATACACAGTTATTAATTTCAACTCGATCTGGGTTAAATTATGCTCTAAAATACTTCACTTCTAAATAACAACATTACGATTTAAACTATTGGTTGCAAAATGGTATGTTCTTAAATAGTTATATGTACACTGTACAAGAAACATACAAACTCTTTCACAGATTCTTAGAATTTGGTCATCATTAATGAAAGAAAATGCAAATGCTTCTAGTCTAGAACTTTGTTCATCATTTCTGTTTCACTCCTAGATTCTTGGAAATTTGCTTAGAACCCAATTAAATATTTGTTGGATTTATAGTATAAATTTGTTAATATAATTTAGTTTTTTTTAACGAATTAAAATTGCTAATAACAATTGTTGTTGGAATATATATATGCAGATTAATGTTGTTGCATTCCCATCTTATCTCATACACACTTGCCGTAACATTCATACACTTCGCTTATATCAAAATAAAGGAGCGGCGGTGGTGTTTGAGATAGAGAGTCCAAATAGTAGAAAATTGACAGCAACTCTGGATAATCAACAACAACAACCACTACTCCCACGCCTCAAGGATTTGGAATTAGGAGGAATGGGAAGGATGACTCAAGTGTGGAAGTACGATCGGAACAATTTCTTAATTTCTCAACAAGAACCAATATCTTCTCCATTCTCCAATCTCACGAGCATAACACTTTATAATTGCAATCGTATAAAGTGCTTGTTTTCACCTCTCATGGCGAAACTTCTCCCCAACTTAAATAGCATCACCATACGATATTGTGATGCTATTGAAGAGGTTGTTTCAAACATAGACGATGAATATGAAGAAATTGCTACATCTATATCGTCCCATACAAACACCACTTTCTTTCCGCATTTAGACATTCTTGACCTTTACTGTTTGGAAAGTCTAAAGTGTATTGATGGTGTTGGTGCCAATAGACTTACCTGTGTCAGAGCTACTTCCGTTGATGATAAATTCCAGGTATGGTTTCTTGTTTTAATACATCATAATAAAAGTTAACTATTTACTTCATTTTTTTTTTAATAATCATGAATATATGATATTTGGTTGTAAACGTTTTGTAAATAGTATATTTCATTTTACTGAGTTAATATGTTTTATGTAAATAGTATACTTCTTTTCTTTTAAATAGCAAAAGTTATTTGCAAATTTTTATTATTTAAATATCAAAAAGTTGTATTGTTTTTAATAAAATTACAGTATTGTTCGAGTTTTATTATTTTTCAGATTAAAATTTGGTTGTGCCAACTTTAAAATTTGGCATACAAAAAATTTGAAAATCTGAACTTTTGTAAATATATTGACTCCAAAAAGTCATGCAAGGGAATTACTCCAAATTATTATGCATGAATATGGATCTCAATTGTCATGAATGGAAGAAAGTCCAAAAGGTTTGGAAAGTTCCAAGAGACACACCATGCATTATTACAATCCATAACTCTCCCATCAACATATATACTAGTTTTTTGTATAACATTCAACAAGTAGAAGAAGTAAACTATATTCATCATTTTCTCCATTTCTCAAGCATTTTAACACCGATCAATTATAGTGAATTTCTCGGTGGTCTCCTCTGCCCATGGTTTTTTCCGTTTCGGGTTTTGTCTAAGTTGCCAAAACTGTATTATACAATCGGCTGTTGTCTTTCTCTGTTACTTATTTCTATCAAGTTACATTTACTTTTTGAGTTTATTTTGGGTCTTAGGTAAATTCGACTAAGGTTCTACTCGATTTCAATCTGGGTTGATTGGAAATTGGTGTGGTCGTTATTTTCAACACTATTGCTTGATATCTTTTGGATAACACTTGGAGTTTGTAAATCTAGTTTAAAAATTAAAAATGTATTTAATTTTGTTACATATATATATATATATATATATATAACTAGTGTTGTTTTATTGGATATACATATCGAGTAACTGAGTTTTGTTGAAGTACTCCATCAACTTTATTAGCAATTATATGCACAATGATTTTTTATCCACGTATATATTAATTGCAGTGTTCTCAAGTGGGTGTAGCATATTCATCCTTTTGCCGATACTTGAAAACAATACATATTAGCAAATGCAATGCCTTGTTGAATGTGATTCCATCTCATGCTGTTGGAGAAATGTCAAAGCTTGAAGAGCTGAAAATATCAGATTGCAAGTCATTGAGGGAAATATTTGAAATTGAAGGGGTCATCATCGAAGATGTTGTTGGTGACATTCCAGATATTGGTGAAGGAGGAAGTAGTGATACGGGTTCTGCAATGACAATAATCCCAAGGTTGACAAATATGACTAATTCACTTGAATTACCCAACCTAAGAGTGTTGCATATCGAAGAATGTCATGGTTTGAAATATATATTCACAATTTCCACACTTGAAAGCCTCAAGAAACTCCAAGAGCTGAAGATAAAGGATTGCTCGGCAATACAAGTGATCATTATGAAGCATGATGACGATGGATTAATAGCAGCATCTAAGGATGTGGTCTTCCCTCGTCTAAAGTCCCTTAAACTCATCAAATTAGAAAAACTCAAGAGCTTCTTCTTGGGGAAGAATAACTTCCGGTGGCCTTCATTGGATGAGGTCGAGATGTATGGTTGCCCGCAAATGATGATTTTCACACCTGGTGTCTCGGAGGCTCCAAAACTGAAATACATAGATACAGGTGTAGGCAAACATAGTCTTGAATGTGGCCTCAACTTTGATTGGACCAATTCATTGCAACAAGTATGTTGTTAATTTAGTTGCATCATCTTAATTATTCTGTAATTAATCACCATGGTTTTGTTCATTTGACTGACTGATGTATATATGTTTTTTGTTAGCAGATTCAACTCTATAACTCAAGTACCTGCTCGACGGCCGACTGTTGCAGATATAATCAAGTATCTTCAATTCCCTTGGTCTTTTTCCAACCTAATCGAAGTAAATAAGAAATTCACATGGGAAAAAATAATAATATTTCCAAGCATTGATGAGTTGGTTAAAGTAGAAAATGTTGGTGATATTGAAGAAGCAGTAGTGGATAAGGTGGTATTTGAAGGGACAAATGATGAAACACAATCCAACAAAAAACCACAACTACTCATGACTAGTATGGATCCATCCAACCTTTCAAACCTTTCAAACCTCACAAAGGTATCACTTGATGGCTGTCCTTTTCTGAAACATGTTTTCTCTTATGGCATGGCTGCTAGTTTAGTGAAACTCCAAGACCTACATATAAGAGATTGCTACAAGATGAAGGTAATAGTGGAGGTAGTGCAAGATTATTCAGAAACTAATAAAGCTAGAGAGGTGGTTTCCTTCCCTTGTCTAAAATCCTTACAACTTAATTCTCTATATAATTTGAAGGGATTTTACTTGGGGAGTGATGAGGCTTTTGAATGGCCATCATTACATACTCTGGTAATAAAAGATTGTCCAAAAATGAAAGTTTTCATCAACGGACAGTTGCCTACTCCTCCAAAGCTAAAGGTAATAGAAACAGGTTTTGGGTTGTGTGAGGTTTTGGAACAGGAAGAAGACCTCAACTCCTTTATAAAGACAAAAATACAAGAGGTATATAGGCTAATTTGTAATACATATTCAATTATTCCATTTAATTAATTTCTTATTTCAAGTTATCTTAGTTAGAATTAATTAATACACTTTGAGAAATCAATTAATTTACGTTGTTTTAATTACAGGGATACAAATTCTAGAGAAAGATTGATAGAGGTTGCAACTACATGCATGCACTTAATTTGGAGGAGATTAACTAACGTTCTCATATATAGCTGGTATGTATTTTCAAAACCATTATATAATTTCTCAACATCCATCATATATAAGATGCACACAACCTGTTTGATGGAATTCCTCACAAGGATTTCTTTAGAATACAAAGTTAACAAGTGCACAACCACCAGTATAGTAAGACTAGTGCAATTTATATGTCAACTTGTATTTTTATAATCCTTGACCAAGTGGTTAATTATGTGTATATATATATATATCACAAATAATTTCTGCACATGTTAGGACCTATTTCAGCCACTTCTTAATTGCTCTATTTCACTGCTAACCATCACCTCTTTTTGGGGAAGAATTCTGATGCAGTTTTCTGGTGTTGTTTCAAGCATTTTGGGGATGTGTTTGGAAAGTTTTCTGGTGTCAAGTAGAGGTAACTGTGATAGTTTTTGGCATTATTTGTAGTTGCATAATTAAAAAACTTTACAATTGAAATAATTCTATACTTCATCATCATGCATATATGGATATAGATAAAGTAAAGTATCTTTTGCGTAAGTTAGTAACCCACTTTGTGTTTCACATGAAGCAAACCCGGAAGTTCCTTAGAGCTGGTTGCAACAGTTTGTCTTTTACCGAAAGCGGCAAATTAACAAGTACAACATGAGCACCAGACGTTCAGCCAAGCAAGCAAGCAGGTAGAATAACGACAAAGCCCGCTTGTGGGAAAAAGCTGAAGCGTATATGGTAGCGGACAAGGTACAAGATGAAGACATAAGTAGCAGCGAGGTGCGGCCCCACTACTCAGTCAACTGATGCAACCGCTAGGTAGGGAGTTACGGCAAGGACTCAAAATTCATTAACATTTTGGTGTATTCGGAGCTTTTTTGCATTCAAAATACGGTCATTTACCAGTCAATAGCGCCGCTAAACGCAGGACCACTATTTGACCACCACTGTTTGCCCCCATGACCGCTATAGTGGTGCGATTGAAAGCATAGATTCAAATAGAAGCTCAATGTTTTTTTTCTTTTTTTGCACAATTGAACAAAATGGTTCATCAACTTCAAAGAAATTGAGCAATTAACCCCACTGAGCTTTGTTCCCTCTACCATCTTTACTCTAATTACAAAAGAAAATAAACGAAAAGGTTTTCATGAAGAAATAGTTTATATATCCACATGTCTTGTTTTGGATAATAAGCCATATAATATCTACACCATATATGATATATATATATATATATAGGGGGTCATTCAAGGGAGATCCTAGTATTTTGTGATAACTGTGAGATCTAGTCTCCAGCTATGATACCGTCGTGAATCCATGATACCGAATGTGATACGCCGTGATACCGACTGTGATACGTCGTGAAGCAACGAGATGACGAAGATTGGTAGATCTAAACCAGAAGATACAATGTGATACACTTTGTAAACAACAATGATACATATTGCGATCCCGATAATACTAAACTTTAAGACAGTGTATCACTGTGATACACATTGTGATACCACATGTGTAGCATTGTGATTACCATATTGTTGTCGTTGTTGACGCCGCCGTGGTGCTTCACCGCCACCATCACAGCCCCTTTACGTCTTCCGTCGGACGACGGTGAACTCATGCAATATGGGCTACATCCATACACTCACCATCACCTTAATCCATCTTTGATTCTTCAAAAAGTCATATTCCCCTGAATCTATCGTTATCTAAATCAACCGCTCGATCTTTGACTATTTCAATTGTTGCTCGATCGTTGTTAAATCCATTGTCGAAATCGCATATATGCTCTTTCAATGACGAATTTTCGTGTTGTGATAACGACACGAGTTCTTTGGGAGAGTTGTCGTGCAGTTGAGAGAGACGATCGTCGGACAATGATGACCATGACCGCAGTTGAGTTGGTGGTGAAATTATTGCGATCAGATCTGGAAATCGATTACTTGATGGGGTTTGAAATAACTTTTTTCAAAAACACGGTTAACGGAAATCTTTTGCTTGAAGAGGGTCTTTTTGTTGATCATTCATCAAGATTTGGGTGGGTTTTGAAATAAAATTTTCAAAAACCTGCTTGGTTTGGTGGAGGTATATTGACGACGATTAAAATGTTAGGGTTTGTATATGGTAGAGAGAAAAGGTGAGTGATGAGACGTATAAAAGAAATAAATGAGATATTTTTGGGTTTATTAATTTAATTAGTTGTATAAAACAAGTTTACTAAAATACCCTTTTATATTTATATAAAATTTATATTGATTATCTTAAATTTGTGGCTCATATTGGATCTCACAGTTATCACAAACTAATAAGTTCTCATTTGATTAGGCCCATATATATATATATATATGGCTAACTCACTGCATAGATAGGAAATCTGGATTATGCAAGGCCATGAGAAACAGCTGAATATGTTCATTTTCAAATAAACAAAGATGTGACCCGAAAACTCACCTTCTGTGTATCAGCATCATGAGAAGTATCATACGATATGATGATACAAATCCTTGAGTAACAATAAATGATGAAAGATCTTGAATTTCCGAAAACTGACCTTATGTGCATCAGCATAATGAGCAGCGTGCCTGGTTCGCTCCACAAGATTGAACAAACCACGAAGTTGGTGTCCCCTCTCTGCAGTATCACCAACTTCTGTATCTTTACCTTGGATCTGAACTTGAGAGAAAGGTAATCCTCTTTAACAACTGCATCTTCAACAAATGATCCCAAATCATCATCATGGTAACATAAATACTAACCCACCAACAACATAAATATCAACAAATGTTAGCATAAAAGAATATATTTCTAACGCGTTAGGAGCAGTTCGGTTGGTTTTTTATCAAGTCATGTATGGGTTAAGTTGTCAGTATGAATTTAGACATTTAGTTGGCTATACGGATTAGGTTAAATTATTGTTTGGCCAATTATGGTGCTGAATCAACATTCTGACCAAAATGACTATTTTACCCCTAAGTATATTAAACGCAGTTGTTATTGATTTAAGGTTTTTTAGTAAAAGATTATTTTATTTCAATATATCTATACTACATATATAAGCATTTAAGACAAATGTCTTAATTACTACCTTTGATGCATGATGTACAACAATTTTATGCACAAATTTAAAAAACTCTTAGTTACACCTTATAAAGCATAACTTACAAGCATTTGATGCAAGGATTTTAAAAACGGTCCATTACCTAAAGCACATACTGCAACCCATGCTTTCCTTTTACTCCTATTTCACGTCTCCCACTCTCACCGTCTCAGACCCATACTTACGTCACGTCTCACATCTCACATCTTACGTTTGTGCTTCTACCTGCTACTTGCTTGCTCCCAAGATGAAAATTAAACGTTGCATATATATATATATATATATATATATATATATATATATATATATATATATATATATATATATATATATATATATATATATATATCGATTCAATTTGTAAGGTTAGGGTTCTCCATCGATTCTCAGTCCATCACTTTGTGTACCGATTCTTCAGTCTATCGCTCTCCAGGTAACATCAATTTATTTGTTTGTTTGTTGATTCCTATGTGATTCACTGCTGTTTGCTTATATTTTTGATTTCCATAACAGGTGTTCTTGTTTATTTAAAACAGGTATGTATGTTTGTTTTCGCTGGTTCTTTTTTCTTTTGAATCAAGATCAGTGTATTGTTAATGGCATTTCCACTAATTGTTTGTTGATTCCTTTATTTGTTTGTCCATCGATTCCATTAACATCTTGCACATAGAAGGTGTTTGAGGAAATGCCTCAAAGGAGCATTTTTACGTTTTTGAAATTAAGCTAACAGTCCCAACTTTGCTTCCTATTAACAATCATGTTTCTTGCCCAAGATTTTGTTTGACAATCGTTTTATGTTAGCTCTTCATTAATTTGTGCAAATAGGGTTGGATTTTTCATTTAGTTACTGTTACAGTTTTAAAGTTTTATGCTATTTGTTCTAATATTTCATTTACAGGGATATTCTTGAAGGAGTCTTCTTTTAGGATCATACTTCTGAATCCGTGTTTTATCTTGGTTTTTGTTGTGTGCAAGCTGCTACAAAAGGAAGAGAAACGAATCCTAAACCCCTAACCCATCCCAATCCCCTTTTTCGGTGAGAAATCCTTTGCCATTACGGCTATTCTATTCACTATAAATGCTTCTACAGTTTCTCTGACCGACCATCCCTCTCTTTTCTAGGTAAGATATCTACCGATAAAATTACGTTTTTGAACGAATCTAATTAGGGTGGTTTTACTACATTTTCAGTTTGTCTCGGTTAAATCTTTCAAACACAGACCGAGAAATGGTGAAAAAATAGCCTTGTAAGTCGCTAATACCTCCTCTGTTCTTGTTATTTGTGGTGGCTTTTGGAGTTTTGATTGGTGCGAATTACTGGTTTTGGGGTGGATTGAATTCGTAATGCCATGTATTTGTGATCTAACTTGAAATATGATGTTGGGTAAAAGAGATTTGTTATTGAAAGGATTATGTTTAGACGTTTCTCAAAGACGCTAATTCTGTGTTTCTTAGCCAATGGGAGAAAGAAATAGTAGTTTGGGGTGTACTTGATGTTGGGATTGGCAATGAGCTGCTTCTTCAAGTTAGTAAACTAGCATATCATTTACATTTCAAGTTAGTAAACTAGCATATCATTTACATTTACTAAACTAGCATATACTATATTATAAAGCATTTAACCATCCAACTCTTAAAAACAACTCTTAAAGCACATGGTACTGCTGTTTCATACATAAACTCTTAAAATCTCTTAATTACAACCCATTGAAAGCTTTTTTTTTTCTTAGATTTCCACCCAGTATAATCTACGCCCATCGATGCATGTCTGCTTTTTGTTTGCCCAACGTGACTTTTCATTATCCCAGACATTTCAATCTCCCAAATAAACTCTCATGTTCAAGTTTACAATCGTCCCATCATGAAATCTTCGTTCTCTCATCTGAATCGCCATCTGCTCTTGAATCTATCTCTTGAGGTAAGGTTTATCTTTGTTTTTACTTGAACCTTCTCTTGAAGGAAATCATGTTTTCTTTGTCTTCTCCATACGTTGTTAGGGGCTTTGATTTTAAGAAATGTTTATGTGAAATACTGAAATTGATCCCGATCACGTTAACCCCTTGCTCTTAATCACGAGAAATAGGCATTGCGGGTGACCCACAGATACTGTCTTCAACTTATTGATCTCAGTTTCATACGAGATGGACGTTGGAGTGCGAATCGTGTTGAACTACATTTTGTTTGTGTCGGTTAGGGTTTCAAATTACGTTCTCATTTGTGTTTGTAGGAGTTGTATTCAAGATAGGGTTCCAATTAATTAATGTGTATATCTGTCATTTTAATTCGACATTCTACGATTCTTCATAATGAATACCATTTCTGTTACTACATCTTTTACTTTTTCATTCATGTTTCTTACATTTCTTACTTTCTTATCAGTTGCAATGCTTGAAGATTTAGGAGGCATTTTGCAATGATCCTCTTTTTTGGTAAGTTGGATTAATGATGTTTGACATAGGTTTATATATTACTTATTCATTGTTAGTGATGTTTATGAGTCCTATTTTTGGTGATCTTTTTTTTTGTCATGAATCCGATTTTGGTGATCACAAACAGGCTCGGTAAATCTTGCACAGAGTTAGGCACCGATTGTAACTTTCTTGTCGTTTGTTGCTTGATCCAGAATGATGTGGATGTAAAAACAGTCGTTGGTAATAATTTCTATGAAATCATTTTGGACAAGTCAAAGGATGCTCTTCTAGAGGTGAATGAAATAATTTAAATTTTGCTCGCTTTGTGGTGTGGCCATTACCAAGCACTCGAACCGACTTACAGTAAACTAGCAAAACATCTTAGAGGCATCGATTCCTTTCCTATAGCCAAGATGGATGGCACCACAAATGAACACTATCGAGCTAAGGTAGTTTTCAAGATTAAGTATTGTATTATTTAACAATAAATATCATCTTAATTCTCTTAATGTTTTAAGATTTATATTTTTCCAGTCTGATGGATACCCGACATTTATTTTCATCATAGCTGGTAATAAGAGCTTTGATCCGGTTAGTGTTTGCTAAACGGACCACAAAATTGTTGTCATTTCTTAATTTTGTCATGCATTGCTCAAACTTTTGAACTTGGGTTCTGCAGATCACAGAAACACGCCGCCATTCCTTTCAAGTTCCAGAACCTGAGTCAATTCAGAAGCCCGAGTCAGAAAGCAACAATCAAGAACTGAAGGATGAATTTTGACTTTATGAGGTTCCATATCTTGTGTCCTAACTTCAAAATTAGCATATGTTGTTACAACCCGGATTGAATAATATATAGATGGTCAAAATTGATCTCTTTTACATTAATTTCTATTAAAGTTAAAATTTACCTGCGATATGTAGGATGTTTATTCTATTTACTATATTTATACGATCGTTCATAGAATTGTTTTCTTATGTGTTTTTGACGTATTCTCCAGTTCTTTAGCACAAAGTGTTACGTACCCGTACGACTTTCGAGTTTCTTAGACTTTGCTAGATCTTTGATTATAATGAAGTCTTCTTGTTAATAGCCTATATCTTTTTAGATTCCCCTTCTCTTTTAATATTTCAAAATTGGGCATAAGATAATGTTTTGATTGGCATTTTTTTCATTTCAATGCCAAAATAGAGCAAACTGTCATTTTGTATTTTTGATTTACAATACATCAAGTTTCATTGCCAAAAACTCTTGATATACCGTGTGAAACAATCAAGTATTTCAAAGATATCTTGCAAAAAATTTGATATTTAAAAACTAAATGTATCTTGATAGAACATTTGCACCCCGCCGTATTGCGCGGGTACACTACTGATTTGGCCCTGACCATTACAATCCAGAATTCGTATTTAGAAACAATAGGCACCCAAAAAAATTGAGAACTGTGGGACCAAGTCTGATAATAACACATGAGCCAATTATGAGAACAAATTGAGAAATTATGAAACCGGGTCTGAAATAAGGTCAATAAACATACCACAAACATGAAGTTGGGTTTTAAACCACACTTGAGGTTGTTGTGGCTCTAAGATTCTCTCTGGGTTATCCGGATTGCTGAAAAAACTTTCAACCACTTTTTCATCAGTATGGGCTTTGCCTATTATGGTTTACATTATTGTGTTTTATATTGGTTAGAAATGAGATATGATTTACGTAGAAATGAAGTATAAGCAGCGATTTATTGTGTTTCATCTTTATTTGAATTATAACTTCTTTCTCATGTTTCAATCATCTGTCATGGCAGGATGAGTCGTATTTTATGGGCACTGTATGCATGGTTCTTGCTCATACTCTACTAATAATATCTTACCATGTGGCTTTGTTCATTTTTCAAGTTGAAATCACAGTTGCAGTGGTCTAATGAAGCTTCTGAACCACTTAGAAAAATGCATCGGTGAGTGATTCTTCATAATGTTTGTGTTGAACAATCTAATGCTTAAGTTAAAACATACTTTTTATGGATTCAACAAACTAAAAACACCAAAACTGATTTGGCCCTGACCATTACAATCCAGAATTCGTATTTAGAAACAATAGGCACCAAAAAAAATTAAGAACTCTAGGACTAAGTCTGATAATAACACATGAGCCAATTATGAGAACAAATTGAGAAATTATGAAACCGGGTCTGAAATAAGGTCAATAAACATACCACAAACATGAAGTTGGGTTTTAAACCACACTTGAGGTTGTTGTGGCTCTAAGATTCTCTCTAGGTTATCCGGATTGCTGAAAAAACTTTCAACCACTTTTTCATCAGTATGGGCTTTGCCTATTATGGTTTACATTATTGTGTTTTATATTGGTTAGAAATGAGATATGATTTACGTAGAAATGAAGTATAAGCAGCGATTTATTATGTTTCATCTTTATTTGAATTATAACTTCTTTCCCATGTTTCAATCAACTGAGGTAGGAATGTTTTGTAGTCTTTAGTCACTACGCTAACAATCATTGAACGACTAACACATGAAATTTTAAATGTATTAATATGTTAGAGATTTAAGATTTCAGTGGGTTTCGATTCTTAATTTTTCAAGTGGGTTTAGTGAAGAAGGGAATTGAATCTTCGATTTCTTTTTACCAGGTAATATCACATACAGATCCGTTCTTTGATGTTTGAGATTTTAAACTGATTGATCGTTCTTCTAATGAAAAAGACGATTTACGTTTTTGATTTATGGTTTCTGTTCTACATTTCATTTCCAGGTTGTTGGAACTATGTCAGCCACCAATGTTGGTGGAACTATGGGGATTGTTAACCTGCAAAGTGTAGTTTTCAGTTTTGGGGTTCTTGCATTGGAAACTGTTGCTGGAAAGAATTATATGAAATTACAGGTAAGCCAAATTTAGAATCTGGTACCTATATTACCTCCCAAATGTGAATCGTTTTAAAATCTGGTATCCATAGATGAACAAATGGTTGCTAACTCAGCTGCAGAATCAACAATTGTCTGTCTTGGGTTGACAATCTATTAATGTATCTGTTTGGCAATAGTATGAATTTCTTGTGGGGATATGCGTGGATTCATAATGCCTGGATTTTTAATCGGTGGTTGCGGTTTGAATTGGCCCATGATCAAACCGGTCATGATACTCTCAAAGTTAGTGTTTTGTTATGTTTTCTACATTTGCTTCTCTGGATCAACTGCTGTTTTAGAACCGTTATTGGTCTTAATCGTATTAATATGTTCCATAAGTTATGATTTTTTTAACTTATGAGGGTTGCTGTTTTCTGGTTTAAATCTCAACCGAAGGTGGTTTCTGGAAGGCTAAGGGCTAAATCTCAACCGGAGCCGGCTTATAGAAAAAACGCCTGGATTAGCACAATTTTGGTTGTGTAACAACCCAAAAACACATAACATAATATTAAAGTCAAAAGTCCATAAGGGTCCCAAATACATCAAGAACTCCAACATCAATTACATTGCTTACGGTCCTCAAGCAAATACAACCGAGATACTAGCTAATCAAAAACTGAGACTTGGCGGTCTCTAATCTCGCACCTCCGCCTCAAGCCTTCTCCTTCCCCTTGGACGAAGCACCCAAGCCACCCTTTCCTGAAAATGGTTTTTAGGTTTTGAAAGCGAGGGTTAGACCATAAGGTCTAGTGAATTCCCTCCTAAAAGTGTAATCACAAAACATTTTAAGAAACACGTTTTCTTGCAAACAACACTTGACAAGTTTGAGCTCAAACAAGGGTATACACAGTGGTACGGACCAATAACACCTTACAAAGCCAGGCACGGCAACTCGACACCTTACAAAGCCAGGCACGGCAACTCGACACCTTACAAAGCCAGGCACGGCAACTCAACACCTAACAAAGCCAGGCACGGCAACTCGGGGGGTCCTCCACTGTGCAACCCGACTCTACCACAAACATAAAACATTCAAAACATGCTTTAAAACTTACTCGAGGAATATCCTCCTTCCACTTGTAAAATAACACTTTTCATGCATGAGAAAACATAAGATTCATGATGATCAAGTAAACTCATTTTCAGTCATATCGATTCTTCGCAATTCATTTTAGAAAATAGAAATAAGACATAATGGAACTCACCTGATACTCGGCTAAACGACTCACTACACGGAGCTCACTTAAACACCAAACGATCACCTGAATTGGGGTTGACAAATGAGGTATTAGACTCCCCAATTATGCTCTAAAACATTCCCCATAATGTCCTAAGACAATCCCCTAAACCAAGCCTTGAACCCAAGCCCAAACGACCAACTAAGCAAAAACGAAAAAAAAAGAAACAGAGCCTGGCGCCGATGGTTGGCGCCGGTCCATCGGCACGGACCTCTGGACTGATTTTCCTGCACGAAAAATTCTTCCCAAAACTCAAAGATTTTCCAATCCAAACTTCCTCAAATCAGTTCTAGCTCTCCCAAAACAATATTTCATTCACAAAGCCCAAAATGGGAGGACAAAACCTATAAACCTCCATTGGAAAGGTGAAATATCACCAAGAGTTCTCAATCTCCTCAAGGGATTCATCAATCTCACCTTTCCAATTGGTTTTGTCTTAAAATACTTAAAGAAGAAGGGAATGCATAAGGATCACACATCAAACTCCATTTTAGACACAAATCAAGGAGATGAAGATGGAGGTATACCTTAGCAGCAATTTCTTCAACCTCTAATTGAAATCACCTCCTTCAACCTTTAATTGATGAACCTTGAGCTCCTCTCCCTCTCCCCAAAATCTTCAGCCGACATATCAATAGAAATGAGGGTTTTTGAAGGGTTTTCACTTATTCAGCTTTTCCTTTTCACAATTTGGCCACAGAACTTTCAGATTTCCACCTTATACCCCAAAATTCCTTATTTATCTACTAAGACCACAAGGGTTGAAATATGGGGTATTACATCACCTCCCCCTTAACAGGATTCCGTCCCCGGAATCTCATCACTGAAAAGGTGCGGGTACCTTGCCCTCATATCGGTCTCAGTTTCCCAAGTTGCCTCACTCCCTTTGTGGAAACGCCACAACACTTTAACTAGGCTAATCTCTTTGTTCCTTGTTCGCCGAACCTTGCGATCGGTGATAGCCTCGGGCTCCTCCACAAAGTTCAATTTCTCATCAACCTGAACTTCATGCAGAGGTATTGCCATATCAACTTCCGCTAAGCATTTTCTCAGATTCGACACGTGAAAAGTGTTATAAATTCTTTGCAGTTCAACAGGTAACTCCAACTTATATGCTACTTCTCCGATGCGCTCAATGATCCTGAACGGTCCTATGTAGCGGGGGCTCAACTTTCCCCTCTTCCCGAATCTGATTACTCCTTTCCAAGGGGATACCTTTAGCATCACCTTATCCCCGACTTGGAATTCTATATCCTTACGCCTCTTGTCGGCATAACTCTTCTGTCGGTCACGAGCAACTTTCAGCCTTTCCCTCACTTGGTCGATCTTGTCGGCGGTCAACTGTACTATCTCGGGTCCAGCTAGTTGTTTCTCCCCGACCTCGTTCCAACAAAGAGGTGCCCGACACTTTCTACCGTAGAGTATCTCATAAGGAGCGGCTTTTATGCTTGCGTGGTAACTATTGTTATACGCAAACTCGATCAACGGCAGGTGGTTCTCCCACGAACCCTGAAAATCTAGCGCCCAAGCTCTCAACATGTCTTCCAGTGTCTGAATGGTTCGCTCGCTCTGACCATCAGTCTGAGGATGGTATGCGGTGCTCATCTTAATTTGAGACCCCATTTCACGCTGGAAGCTCCTCCAAAAAGTCGATGTAAATCGACTATCACGATCCGAGACTATCGACGATGGCACCCCATGACGGGTCACTATCTCGTCGATGTACAATTTTGCCAACTTCTCCATCGGGTAGGATTCCTTTATTGGGAGGAAATGCGCCGATTTGGTGAGTCGGTCCACAATCACCCAAATGGCATCGAAACCCTTTGGAGTTCTAGGCAGTTTTGTCACGAAATCCATCGCAATTTGATCCCACTTCCATACCGGAATATCCAAGGGTTGGAGTTTTCCGTACGGTCGTTGGTGCTCTACTTTCACCCTCAGACAAGTATCACACCTTTCAACGAAATAAGCTATATCCTTCTTCATACCCGGCCACCAATAGTCTTGTCGCAAATCACCGAACATCTTGTTCGTCCCTGGATGGATGGATTACTTTGACTTGTGAGCCTCCTCTAGTATCAATTTCCTCACATTCCCCAACTTCGGAACCCATATTCTACCCCTGAGGCATTTCAGTCCTCGGCTATCTTCTACTAGGGAGTCCACGTTCCCCACCATCCGCTCTTTCTTGAGGTTCTCAACCGCGGACGCTTCCACTTGCCATTTCCTTATTTCACCCAGTAGGTTAAACGTGACCTCATCCCTCAAGGCTATGATCTTCGAAGCTTCTCCCCTTTCTTTACGGCTCAAGGCGTCAGCCACTACGTTAGCTTTCCCGAGATGGTATTCAATCTCACAGTCGTAGTCTGACAACAGTTCCATCCACCTGCGTTGTCTCATGTTCAACTCCTTCTGATCAAAGATGTGACGAAGGCTTTTGTGATCAGTGAAGATCTTACACTTCGTCCCATACAAATAATGCCTCCAAATCTTTAAGGCGAAAACGACGGCCGCCAGCACTAAATCATGGGTGGGGTATCGCTTCTCATGCTCCTTCAATTGACGGGACGCATAAGCGATCACTTTACCACGCTGCATCAAGACACACCCCAAGCCCAATTTAGAGGCGTCGCTGTACACTACAAAGTCTTCCGTTCCTTCGGGTAAGGTTAGAATTGGGGCCTCACTCAACATTTCTTTTAGCCTTTGGAAGGCTTCTTCTTGCCCTTCGGTCCAACTGAACTTGACGTTCTTCTTGGTCAAGGAAGTCAACGGAGTAGCAATCTTCGAGAAGTCTTTGATGAACTTCCGATAATACCCCGCTAACCCAAGGAAACTACGGACTTCGGACGGCGTTCTAGGCGGTTCCCAGTTCTTGATAGCTTCCACCTTTGCCGGGTCGACCTTGATTCCACTCTGGGTCACTACATGCCCCAAAAACTGCACCTCACGAAGCCAAAATTCGCATTTCGAAAATTTGGCATAAAGTTTCTCCCGCTTCAACAATTCCAACACCGTTCTCAAATGCTCCCTATGCTCTTCCTCCGACTTCGAATAGACGAGAATGTCGTCTATGAAGACGATCACGAATTTATCTAAATAGGGTTGACACACCCTGTTCATCAAATCCATAAACGCGGCGGGAGCATTCGTTAATCCGAACGGCATTACTAAAAACTCGTAATGGCCGTATCGGGTTCGGAAGGCTGTCTTTGGAATATCTTCTCCTCGCACCTTGAGTTGATGGTAACCCGATCTCAGATCTACCTTTGAAAAGTAGCTAGCCCCTTGCAACTGATCGAACAAATCGTCAATTCTGGGGAGCGGATACTTGTTCTTGACAGTGACTTTGTTGAGTTCGCGGTAGTCGATGCACATCCTCATAGTCTCGTCCTTCTTCTTCACAAAGAGCACCGGCGCACCCCACGGCGAGGTACTCGGTCTCACAAACCCCTTGTCGAGCAACTCTTGGAGTTGAGTCATCATCTCTTTCATCTCGGAAGGTGCCAATCGATATGGTGTACGAGCTATTGGTGTGGCTCCTGGCACCAGGTCGATTCGGAACTCGATTTGGCGGTCCGGTGGTAGCTCGCACAAATCGTCCGGGAACACCTCCGGGTATTCACTCACTATCGGTACATCTCCTACCTCGCGCTTTTCTTTCTTTGCATCCACCACATAAGCTAGATAACTCTGACATCCCTTCCTTAGACATTTAGTAGCCTTAATCAAGGAAATAAGATTAGACTTCCTATCTCGACGGTTCCCATAAATCACTACCATCCCCTTATCCGGCAATTGCACACGAATCAACTTCTTGTTGCAAACGATGGTAGCATTATTTTTCGCTAACCAATCCATACCCAACACTACATCAAACTCTCCCATCGGCATAGGGTACAAACTTATCGGTATCAAACTCCCTTCTATGTCTATACGACACCCCTCCACCACACTACTAACTAACACCACGTTGTCATCGGCGGTCTCCACTTCTATGGCACTACCCAAACGCTTAGGCCTCACCCCCAAACGTTTCACGAAAACAGGAGATACAAAGGAGCGATTCGCCCCCGAATCAAATAACACGTTGGCACATAAAGAGTTCACCAAAAAGGTACCTGTCACGACATCCGGAGTTTCCTCCGCCTCATCCGCTGTCATACGAAATGCACGTTCCTTCGCGCGTGCCGGTTCTTCCTTCTTCTCAACTCCTTGCACCCCTTGACGATTCCCATACTGACCCGGTCCTCCTCTCCTAAGCCTGGGACAATCATACCGCTTATGGTCCATCGACCCACACTGGAAACAACCCTGCTTCTGCGGGCAATCCCTTGACATATGCCCCGACAGCCCACAATGAAAACACGTCCCCGAGTCCGCCTTACACTCTCCTCTATGCATCCGGCGACACTTCCCACACGGCTTGTCACCATATCCCCGATTTCCACGCGACTCCGGCCTCGAAACTTTCCCTTTTCGAGCATCATTTCCCGGTCCATCCCATTTTCTCTTTTCCCCGGCCCTCTCAGTTTGCTGACGATCTTTTTCCCTTTCTACCAACTCGGCCGCATTATAGCCGCTTGAAAAGTGTTAGGATTTATTGCCATTACCAACTCCCGCACGCTACTCTTCAATCCATAGAGATACCTCTCTACCCGGCGCTCCTCGGTTGGGACATACAACTCCGCAAAACGAGCTTTCTCAATAAACTTGGAAGTGTACTCTCTCACGGTCGAGTCCCCTTGAGCTAGGTTCAAAAACTCCTCTTCCAACTTCTTAATTGCCGCTAGAGGGCAGAACTGAGCCTTGAACCTCCTCACGAATTCCTCCCATTTCATGGTCTTGGCCACTGACGATCCCAAACCCCCGGTTTCGGCATCCCACCAAAAGATGGCTTCCGACTTCAGCATAGACAGGGCGTAGATCATCTTATCCTCTTCGGCACACTTACAAATGTCAAAGACCAACTCCATTTCTCGAACCCACTTTATGGCTAACACCGGGTCGCATTCTCCCTGGAAGGTAGGAGGTTTGCAAGATGAGAATGCTTTGTGACTACATCCTCTAGCTGCCGACTCGTTCACCACTAGCGTCGTGGATTGTTTGTGGCTACCAACTTCCGTAGGAGGCGGACTAGACAATTCAGTGGCTGCCTTACTCTCACTGTTCTCTTTACTCCCTGACGCCGAAACATCATGATGATTCATCCACCGGTCTAACTTTTCCTACAGCTTCACCATTTCGGTGGCGAAGGCCTCTTGAGTCACAAAGGCGTGATTCCCCGCTGCCGAGCCTTCTCGATGAGACTTTTCCCGATCGGACGGTGCCTCAACACTTTGAGTTCGGCGACCAGCCGGAGTTTTCCTCTTTGGGCGAGTACCTTCCACGTTGGTAGTAGCCCTACGTGGAATGGTCTCACGTCCCCTTCCACGACCTCTTCCTCTACCCCGGGCCGCCTGCGTCCTCGGGGGAACCACGGGTTCGTCCACTTGAACCTCCTCAGATGGGACCATTCTTACACTCGGTACAGACCTGCTCCTTGTCGATCTTCCAGTCATGACGAAACTGATACAAAACACATAAAACAAACACTTAATACCAGTATCACTCTCTTGAGGTAATTCAAGTATCCCCACGTGCCTGTAAATTCGAAATTATATTGGCCAGGTATAATTCCCAATTTACCTCACATGATGATCCTCGACACCCCATTCCACTCAATCCTCTTAGGTCTCCTCCTATGGTCATCCTATATCTCGGTTGTGTCCCTACCCCAAAGTTTAAGTCTAGGCCCATCCGGTCACCTAAATCCCTTAAACTATGGCTCTGATACCATTTGTAACAACCCAAAAACACATAACATAATATTAAAGTCAAAAGTCCATAAGGGTCCCAAATACATCAAGAACTCCAACATCAATTACATTGCTTACGGTCCTCAAGCAAATACAACCTAGATACTAGCTAATCAAAAACTGAGACTTGGCGGTCTCTAATCTCGCACCTCCGCCTCAAGCCTTCTCCTTCCCCTTGGACGAAGCACCCAAGCCACCCTTTCCTGAAAATGGTTTTTAGGTTTTGAAAGCGAGGGTTAGACCATAAGGTCTAGTGAATTCCCTCCTAAAAGTGTAATCACAAAACATTTTAAGAAACACGTTTTCTTGCAAACAACACTTGACAAGTTTGAGCTCAAACAAGGGTATACACAGTGGTACGGACCAATAACACCTTACAAAGCCAGGCACGGCAACTCAACACCTTACAAAGCCAGGCACGGCAACTCGACACCTTACAAAGCCAGGAACGACAACTCAACACCTAACAAAGCCAGACACGGCAACTCGGGGGGTCCTCCACTGTGCAACCCGACTCTACCACAAGCATAAAACATTCAAAACATGCTTTAAAACTTACTCGAGGAATATCCTCCTTCCACTTGTAAAATAACACTTTTCATGCATGAGAAAACATAAGATTCATGATGATCAAGTAAACTCATTTTCAGTCATATCGATTCTTCGCAATTCATTTTAGAAAATAGAAATAAGACATAAGGGAACTCACCTGATACTCGGCTAAACGACTCACTACACGGAGCTCACTTAAACACCAAACGATCACCTGAATTGGGGTTGACAAATGAGGTATTAGACTCCCCAATTATGCTCTAAAACATTCCCCATAATGTCCTAAGACAATCCCCTAAACCAAGCCTTGAACCCAAGCCCAAACGACAAACTAAGCAAAAACGAAAAAAAAAAAGAAACAGAGCCTGACGCCGATGGTTGGCGCCGGTCCATCGGCGCCGCCATCGGCGCGGACCTCTGGACTGATTTTCCTGCACGAAAAATTCTTCCCAAAACTCAAAGATTTTCCAATCCAAACTTCCTCAAATCAGTTCTAGCTCTCCCAAAACAATATTTCATTCACAAAGCCCAAAATGGGAGGACAAAACCTATAAACCTCCATTGGAAAGGTGAAATATCACCAAGAGTTCTCAATCTCCTCAAGGGATTCATCAATCTCACCTTTCCAATTGGTTTTGTCTTAAAATACTTAAAGAAGAAGGGAATGCATAAGGATCACACATCAAACTCCATTTTAGACACAAATCAAGGAGATGAAGATGGAGGTATACCTTAGCAGTAGGGGTGAGCATCGGAACTGGGTACCCGCTTTTGGAACCGGAACCGCTCTGGAACTGCCGGTTCCAGAACCGGAACCGATGTGATTGGTTCTGGTTCCGGTTCGTAAAATACGGAACCGATTAAGACCGGTTCCGGTTCTGGTTCTCATTTTTTTGGAACCGTTACCCGCTGGGTACCCGGTCCCACTATTTTTTAGTAAAAAATATTTATATATTTATTATATTTATTTTTTAGTTTTGTACCTTTTGTTAGGTGTTTTATTCGTTTTCATCCAAGTGTTTTATTTGAGGTGTTAACGTAAAGACGTGAATTGTTGTGGAAGCCGTTTTGTTGATGTCAAGACTCAATACTCGAGAGTTTCTAATTTATTTATGTAATAATTAGTTTTTATCGGATTAGTTTTCACCATTTGTTATATTTATTACTTTATGTTGGTACTTTATAGTTTGCAATAGACTTAAATTACAAGTTTTATTGTATAAATTGTTAAAAAAACTTAAAAAAAGTTGACATTGGGTACCCGGGAACCGGAACCGGAACCGCCGGTTCCGGGTCCGGTTCCAAAATATAGAGAACCGATGTAAGCGGTTCCGGGTCCGGTTCCTTCATCCTAGGAACCGCCGGTTCCGGTTCCGGTTCCGGGTCCATGAAATTTAGCCGGGTACCCGGTTATGCTCACCCCTACTTAGCAGCAATTTCTTCAACCTCTAATTGAAATCACCTCCTTCAACCTTTAATTGATGAACCTTGAGCTCCTCTCCCTCTCCCCAAAATCTTCAGCCGACATATCAATAGAAATGAGGGTTTTTGAAGGGTTTTCACTTATTCAGCTTTTCCTTTTCACAATTTGGCCACAGAACTTTCAGATTTCCACCTTATACCCCAAAATTCCTTATTTATCTACTAAGACCACAAGGGTTGAAATATGGGGTATTACAGGTTGTTATAAAACTTCTTGCATATTGTCTATTGTGTGAATCAAACAATGTATTTTGATAGAATTTGAATGTATTTAAAATTGAGCAATGTATATACTAGGTAAAATGAATTGTTAGTTTATTATTTATATGTAAATTTTGTAATGATGACCGAATAAACAACTGAAAGTGTATAAATTAATTATTATAATATTCTGGAGAATAAAGTGTATAAAAACAAATTCAAACATTTCTTAGTTTAAAAAATTGCTTAGAAGTGGATTAAACATATAGATTTCAGTATGGGTCGTTAAACATTACTATGATTACTTGTCAATGGTTCTTCAAATCAATATAGGAGTGAATGGTCTCAATTTGGTGGTTTCATATTCTTGCAAATGAGATTAAGTGTTTATTTTAAGTGGTTTCTTTGTGTTTTTTACATTGATTTTGGGCATATAAGGAGGTCAAGTTTTGGAAATGGCAAGAGTGGTTTCCTCCCTTATCACGTAGGACCATCATTATGATCATATTTATCGGGTAAGATTTTTGGTCTTTCTCGTGTTCAGAATCGTTTACATTTGTGACTCCCGCCGCATTGCGCGGGTACACAACTAGTATATATATATATATATATATATATATATATATATATATAGGGGCGTAATCAAATAAGAACTAATTAGTTTGTGGTAACCGTAAGAACCAATATGGACCAATCATTTAAGATAATTAATTTATATTTTAAATAATTATAAAAGGGTATTATAGTAATTTCATCCATATATCTAATTAAACAAATCCTAAAATATATCCTATCCTAAAATATCTCATTAACCCTAAAATATCTCATTTAGGATGTAGAGAGATACTGAAAAGTGCAGAGAGAGAGACGAAGAGATGGACGTCGTCGTCGTCGTCGGTGGCGTCTGTAGAGAGAGAGTCTGAAAAGGGCAGAGAGAGAGACGAAGAGAGAGAGAGACGACGGGGGAGAGAGAGACGACGGAGATGGACGGAGATGGCGGCGGTGGCGTCGTCGTCGGCGGCGGTGGCGTCGGCGGCGGTGGCGTCGGCGGGCTGTAGAGAGAGAGTATGAAAAGGGCAGAGAGAGAGACGAAGAGAGAGAGAGACGACGAGAGGAAGAGAGAGACGACGGAGATGGTGACGGTGGCGTCGTCGTCGTCGGCGGTGGCGTCGGCGGCGGTGGACGGAGATGGTGACGGAGGAGCGCCGGCAGTCGGCTGCACCAAACAGATCCGATTTCAGATCTGATTTCTTCACTCTCGACAGATCTGATGTTTATTGGGGGTATCACAGTGGGTATCACGTTTGTTCTTGTATGTTTATTGGGGGTATCACATTTATTCTTGTATGTTTATTGGGGGTATCACAGTGGGTATCACATTTGTTCTTGTATGTTTATTGGGGGTATCACATTTGTTCTTGTATGATTATTGGGGGTATCACAGTTGGTATCACATTTGTTCTTGTATGTTTATTGGTGGTATCACATTTGTTCTTGTATGTTTATTGGGGGTATCGTCGGAGATCGGAGATCGGAGAGAAGATATTTTTAAAATACCCAAAATGCCCTTTAATTGAAAATTTAAATTAAATTACCAAAATTATTAATTTCCTAATTTATCGATTGATTTGTGGCTGAAATTGGTTCTTACAGTTACTACAAAATAACCAGTTCTTCCATGAATGGCCCCCTCTATATATATATATATATATATATATATATATATATATATATATAAACCCTATAAACAGTTTGATTCTTGGAATTGGGAGTAGATGCAAACATGTGGCAAGGATGGATTAGTTCATATAGATACAAACCTAAAGCGCCAGTGAAGTTGGGAGTATGCAATGTTCCAATCATCCGATGGTGAGGAGGTTGCACGTCAAAAAATGATGATGGAGCATGAAGGAGGTTGCAGATCAGAAAACAACGATGAAGCGTAAAGGAGGTTGTAGTTCAAAACAATGATGGATCAAAATGCAAATCTAAAGCGACAGAAAATGGTTTTTGCAGGTCAAACTAATGGTGGATTTAAGGTGGGAGAGAGGTTGATAAGGGAGGAGGGCAAATATGGAATAAAGGGTTGAAAAAAGTAGCTGAATCTATATGACACCTTTTTCTTCTGGCTGACTAACACCTCTCCCCCTGGTTGAAAAAAGTAGCTGAACCATACAAATGAAGACCATATCCTGAACATCCTCTCTTTACAACCTTCAGAGAAACATCCCCTTCCAAATGGTTTTTGAAAGGCAGTATTATTAAAAACAGGGGAGAACCGAAAGCAATACACAGCCAAAACAGAGAGGCTCACGTTCTGCAAGGAGCAGAATGCAACAAAAGAACAACCTACCCAGTACAGAAACCAAGGAACAAGAAAGAGAAAACGAAACAAAACAAAAGCCCAGGCTAAAACTCGAGCTATACGGACAATAGGGATGCCAAACAGAACCACACAACCAATCCGTCCAAAAAGTTTTGTTGCTCTTAACCCTCTTCAGGATCCAAACAAAGGAGGTTGACTAGATTTCAAAAAAAGCTCCCAAATGTCGATTATGAGATTTGAGCCCCACTTACGAAGACCAAAGAATTTCTCTTCCTCCATAGGATGCAAAGGGTAGACCATATTGTTAAAACCAGATCTATTACGTAATCATCAATCCAAACTTGAATTTCATTGATCTTGAGAGAATCTAGAGAATTACATTTGAATTGAGAACTTTCTCACTCTAGACTCTCACTTTCTCTCTCTAAGAACTTGCTTGAATATTACAAATGAGTTCCTTTCCACATGCTTACAAACAAAG
This sequence comes from Saussurea involucrata, assembly GCA_033807775.1. NCBI lineage: Eukaryota > Viridiplantae > Streptophyta > Magnoliopsida > Asterales > Asteraceae > Saussurea > Saussurea involucrata. The sequence continues at coordinate 177,231,703 of CM066322.1, forward strand.
CAAACCTATTTATACCTACAAGATTACACGGTATTAAACTCTAATCTAGTTGACCTTTTACATGACTTTGACTTCTTTGACTACTACAATACATTGACTTTTACATAAATCTTGACTACAATTTTATACACTAACACATATAATTGCTTCCCTCATCAAAGCTAGTGAGATCGCCCCACCATTGCTACCATTGCACGAGATTAGATCCTCAATCGATCTTCTAGATTGGGTATTCTCTCCACACCAAGCAAAAAATTTATCCCACGCCTGCACACAAATAGAGCACTGATTTGAAGTTTCAACCTCTATGTTGCATTTAAGACAGAGCCTAGAGTCTAAGTCAAAACCCCTTTCATATAGGACTTCCTTAACGGGTATCCCTCCCCTATACATCCTCCATATGAAAAACCGACTTTTTTGGCACTAGAGGACACCAACGTGTACTTCCAGCCCCATTGTGAGCATCCGACAGCCTAGTGTCCAACAATTCTCTCAATTTTTTCACAAGAAGATCCCATTTGCATCCATATCCCAAACCCACTTATCAATACCTCGCGAGATTGGAAGCAACAGTCTTGGCAAATCTTCAAACTCTCGATTTGCTCTACAAACTCAGGGTTAACATTTACAAAATCCCCAACTTTTCCATTATCAAACATAACTTCATTTCTAGACACACTTGGAGTAGATTTGGAACTTGAGCTTTCTTCATTTTCACCTTAGCAATTGCATTCTTTAAATTAAGCAACATCTAATCTTTCGGGCTTAATTTCATACCAGATCTCTTCATTTTTAAACCCACAGCACTAGGCTTGCAAAGAGATTCATCAACATCCATATTATGAGAACAACCAGCACATTTTGGACAGCCCCATCAGAAATAAAGCCAGAAGAGGAGGGAATTCCACCCTGAGAACAATCAGGCTGACTTCAGAAAATCAGAATTGGCTACCTTAGAGTTCTCCCACCCAAAACTCTCGAAAGAAGGAATATTTATTTTAGAATTTGAAGGAACGTCCACTTTAGCATCAGATCCTAAATTCGATAATTTGTCAACCAAAATCGGACTAGCAACAGATGAGATCCACGTTAAGCAAAAATTAGACACGGGAATGGTCATATGGTTCAAACTCCATGAGGTGGGTCCCACCTTGCATCTTCACACCTCCACAGCCAAAAGGGTTTCTGGTGTCCCTAAGCTTCAAGCCAAGCAATCTAGCCTGTACATCGCCCGGTTTTGGGCAGTTCTACGGGCCTATTCCTTTTCTAGAGTACTATAGCATTTATTTCCTGCCAAATGAACTACACAATGACCACAAGTATCAGTCGTTGAAAGATACTCCATATAGTCTTGAAAATACGTCGGTTAGAAAGGATACTAACCGGATCATTCCAGCTAAAATCGAATAGATGAGCCCAACCAACCCAAGATGTCATCCAACCTGGCACATCCCAAAAGTTCAAGCACATCCCCAAAGTCCGTTCCTCTTAGTCTGTATATAAAGATCCATTTAACCCCTTCCGTGCAATCACCCTTGTTCCATAGGAACCCACGTGAAATCCTTTCAATCTCCTTGGTGACACAGATAGGAATTAGAAAAAGAGATGACCAGTACACTTGAATAGCAGCCGGAACAAAGTTGATAATTTAAAACCTGCCAGCAAAAGGTAACCATTTGTTCTTCCGGTCATTCATAAAATTCTTGAAAACAAAGTCTATCAAATAAACCAAAGGGCCTTTGGCCTAGCCGTATCGGAGCCTTTGGCCTTCTAGGGGGTCAGGGGTTCAAATAAATATACATATTATATATTTCAAAAAAAAGTCTATCAAATAAATCCTCAAATAAGCAAAATTAAGGATCTAATAAATATCTAAGTCATGTTGGCATCTTGTAATAGTTCCATGAGTGGCAAGACAATCAATTCTACAACAATTGCATGAAGAACAAAAACCGAAGGGTTTTAACTTGTGAAAAAGAAAGAAAAAGAAGAGTCATGGTTTTCTATGTAGTCACTAGTACGGATTCACAACATGTTGACTAACTAATAATTAAAATATCTTAGTGAAGACACCTTACTGTTACTCATGTAGGTACTAGTTCCTCTTTAATACATACGTCTTCAGGAACACGAAAATCATGAGATTGAGAATCGATGCTAAAATAATGCAGATAGATATCTTTGTGAGAGAAAAAGATAGATGGGATATCTGAATAATAGTGGACAACTAGTAAACTCAACAAAGATAGACAACTTATTTGACAAATGATGGACAAATGTATCATAAAATACAATAAACTCAACAAAGGTGTATAAGCATGAGGCTTTCTTTTTCAAGATTACAACAACATATTATCTTTACATGTCCACTCTAGGTGAAGGTACCTCCATACATCCATTGCCCACCCCAAAAGAAAAGAAAAAAAGGACCATAAAAAAGAAGATTACCAGTAATCTCCACAAGAGCATAACCCATCACCGAAATGATGAAACCTCCTCGTATCACGAATTATGATCCTACGCTTTTCAACAAACGATACAAACTTTGCCATGTTATGGCAATCACCGCAAATCCTCAAGTTTTTTATGATTATAAGAGGCTTGCTATCATTATCGACCAAAAGACCGAATGCAATTGCCAACTTTTCACTATGTTTACTCACCAAGCTTTCTTTAACTTCTTCCTCTACATCATGTAGAACAAACTCCGTATTAGGTACATATCCAACCTTTCGAATTTTCTTGATAACTTCATCTAACTTTATATATATACTCTCACTCTCAGGGTGTGCTTGATCATTCACAAGAAAACGATGAATCTTGTGCCCATGTTCAATAACGCTACATCCGACAGTTCTTACAAGACCTTTCTCCTTCATTAAACCTCGAATTTTCGAAAAATCTTTCCAACGACCGCCCTTAGCGTACGTGCTCGATAGCATAATATAATTTCTAGGGTCTAACGGGTTTAAAGCGATTAGTCTTTCTGCAACTTCCTCACCAAGCTCTATGTCTCCAAAAGCCTTGCAACCGTTAAGAAGTGCGCCCCAAACACCTGAGTTAGGCTCCATTGGCATTTTATCGATTAAAATGCGTGCATCTTTTAAACGCCCTAACCTACTAAACATATCAACCATACACGAATAATGGTCCAACCATGGTTCGACTCGATAAATAGTAGACATAATTTGGAAATATCTTTTTCCCTCGTTGATAAGACCTGAATGACTGCAAGCACTCAACAAATGGGTGAAAGTAACATGATCAGGGTTCAGACCCTTTTGAACCATGGACCCAAAATGGTCAATCGCGTGTCTGCCATAACCGTGCATGGCGTATCCAGCAAGCATGGCGTATCCAGCAAGCATGGCGGTCCAAGCGATCATATCTGGATCTTTCATTTCTTTAAAGATTTCACACGAAGCCGTTAATCTTCCGGATTTTGCATAAACGCTTAATAATGAAGTCGTTGTAGGAATACTTTTATCTAGACCAGAGCACAAAATAAGACCATGAAATGCATCTACTATTTTCGCAACACCCATATCACCGCAACTTTGAAGTATTGTGACGATTGTAGCTTGGTCAGGAGAAATCCCAGCTTTTCGCATTAAATTAAAATACAAAATACTCTTCTCCAAAAGTCCATTTTGAATATGAATCTTGATGATCGAGTTCCACGACACTAAATTTGGCAACTTTATCATCTCAAACAACCCAGAAGCCTCATTCAAATACCTAAATTTCCCATACATGTTAATAAGAGAGTTCAAAACTTTTCTTTCAGATATCAAACCATTTTTTACAGAAAATCCATGAATATAACCTCCCTCCACAGTTCCACAAGCTGAAATTAACGATATAAGGGTTATTTCATTTGGGTTCATTCCATCTTCTTGTTTCAACCTATAAAACACATTCAAGCTCAAACTCACATCCCCCTTTTGAGAAAATGAGGAAATAATCGAATTCCAGGATACCAAATCCTTGTGAGGAATTTCATCAAACAGGTTGTGTGCATCCTTAATGCATCCCAATCTCGTATAAAGAGACACCAATCTGTCACCAATGAACCCATCATTGTAATTTAAACACTTTACAACTGTTGAATGAATCAACTGGCAAATGGGTATTGTAGAACACAAGCTTATAGACCTTATTACTGACTCAACAAGTGAACTTGAGTTACGCTGTGTTTCAAAAGTACAATGATTACAGAAAGCATTAGACAATCTTTGTGGGTGACTTAGATAATGAAGAAATCTAGTTTGAGATCTTATCATGTACCTCAAAGCTTCGAACTTGAAGTGTGAAGAGGAGATACAGCAAGTCAGTGACAGCATCTCCCATTTTTCGGAACATGGTATCAAAGTGTTCCCTTTTAAAATCAACATTAATTAGGGTTTTTTTTTACTTTTCTACGCAGACAGACAGTAAATAATACAGAGTAAATTACATTCCTGATTCGGTTTGTTTGACTAATAAGGAGTGTAAATTATGGTTTATTTTTGCATATACCACATATAGTAAAGAGGAACGACAGACCACATACTACAGGGACTAGGAATGTAATTTACTCTAATAGATAGAGAGAGGCTTGATTTCTGGTACGGGTGCGGGCTCGGCCGAGGTGGCAAGTGGGTAGGGAGCGGGTAGGGGGTACGGGGGGCGGGTAGCGGGCGGGTACGGGGGGCGGGTAGCGGGCGGGTACGGGGGAGCGGGTTCGTGAACCCAGTGGAACCCGGGGGTGTGTGTGAGGAGGGTGGGTGTGGGGGTAGGTAGCGGGTAGTATTGGGTTCAGTGGATAGGCGGTACTCCACTTTAGGGTAAGGAGGGTAGGAAAGAGAAAAGCTGATGTGGCGTTGAGGTGGCAAGTGGGTTCATTGGGTACCGGTACTCATGGCCTAATAGATAGAGAGAGGCTTGATTTCTGGTAAGAATAGTTAGAGATCCTCATAGGTTGGGTTGATCGGGTTGAAGGCATTTCGACACATCTTTGAAAAAAATTCAACTCAACCCAACCCAAACAAAGGATTGTACAAACTTTAGAAACCAATCTTAGCCATTAAATAATTTTATCTACGGTTAAGAAAAAAGTGATGACATTAATGTAATTAAGTGGAAAATTTAATTTAATTTTATAAAATTGAGAGACCCTTGAGGGTATATTGGGTAGAAAAAAAATCAACCCTTTCTCTCTTTCTCTCATACGGATCCAACAATTGGGGTTTCAAGACATTTCTTTCATCTTTTTCACCAAGTCAATCGGGTTGTAGCGCAGTGGTTGATCGCCCTGGGTGATGTGGTGGAATATCCCGTCTACCCAAGGTTCGATCCCAGACGTCCTCAACATTGATAAGACATCTTTAAGTTTCAAAATTGCCAGGGATTAGTCCGGGCTGTGCCTGGGATACCCTTCCCCAAAAATCTTCTTCACCAAATGCCTCCAGCCGCCATCTTCAAGTCTTCAACCTCCGTATGACAGAAACTTCGACGTCCACACAACGTCTACGCTTCATCGACATCCCCGCCGACGAATCCACCAAAGATCTCATCTCGCCCAATTTTTTCATGTCCTCCTTCAAAGCAGCAGCAATGAAGACAAGATTGAAGAAGAATCGTAAGAAGCGCATCCACGTGAGCGTCGGTTACGGGGTATCTGAAAACACCGCAAGCATCTCGGAGGTCGTGGTAACGCCGCAGGAATGCACCACCATCGTATCCTGTTTGACTAGTATCATCCAGGATACCTTTCGGTAAGGTTATCGCCGATCTAGTCTCTTCTACCGATTTCATCTATGGCCATACCGTTTCATGATTCTGGGTTTCATATCAATTCTGGGTTTCATAGCGATTCTGGGTTTCATAGAGATTTCGTATCGATTCTGGATTTCATATCGATTTTGGGTTTCATAGCGATTTCATATCGATTCTGGGTTTCATATCGATGACGGCGATTCTTGATTCTCCCGTTTGGTTCATGTTTTTTTGGGTTCATGAATCTATAATCTGGCTTCATGAATCTGTAATCTGGCTTCATGAATATATAATCTGACTTCATGAATCTATATTTTGGCTTCAAGATTTTTTGATTTTCAGATGAATTGATGTTTCTGGTTTCATTTTCCGGTCGTCGGTGCCGGAGGCCAGACTTCGATGAATTTAGTTTTTCGTTTAACAGTTACAAAGAGTAAAATAATATATTTAAAAAAATAAATTTTAAAAATATGCTAAAAGCCCTAAAATACCCTTATGGATATAAAAAGTAAATAAAAAAATTACATGATTGGTGGAGATGGGTTTGCAGAGTTTGTACAATCTATTTGGTTTGTACCCGATACCACCCCTATATATACATACATATAGGCAAAAGATCGTGTGAGAAGTTGATGTTAACGTGAGAAGTGTGAGATGTCGATCTGAATCGTTAATCAGTTTTGATCAAATTTCCTCTCATTAATTGCGGCTTAAAAGGGAATTGATCTGGTGCATCTCATCCTAATGTGCGTCTATTTCACCTCCAACGGTTGATAACCACTTCTCATGTTTCTCACGTTAACCTCAACTTCTCACCGGAACCCAACCCTATATATATATATATGTATATATATATATATAGGGGAGGTATCCGTTGCAAACCAGTCAGTTTGTGCAAACTATACAAACCAATCTTAGCCGTTGATCAAGTCTAATAAATATCTGATTTTATTATGTTTCCTAATCTAAAGTCATGATCATAATGAATGAATCTTATCATCTTCCATATATATCTCAGTCTTAATTAATGAATCATAATGATTATCCATAAATACATCTATTGTTTCCTAATATAGTGGTTTGTATAGTTTGCACAAACTGACTGGTTTGCAACGGATACCTCCTCTATATATATATATATATATATATATATATATATATAGGCGAAGGATCATGTGAGAAGTTGATATTAACGTGAGAAGTTTGAGAAAGTGGATCTAAACCGTTGATCACTTTTAATCGAATGCCCTCCCAAATTGCGTCTTAGAAGTTAATTGATTCGGTGCATCTTATATTGGCGCATCTCATCCTAATGTGCATCCATTTTTCATCCAACGGTTGATAACCACTTCTCACACTTTCTCACGTTAACGTCAACTTCTCACCGGAACCTAACATATGTATGTGTATGTGTGTGTTGGGGAGTCAGGTAGGGAAAACGTTAAATAAATGAAAAATTGGAAAACCTTCAAAACAGATGAAAAAAATATAGGGAAATTGTCTCAAATAGCTATTTTGAACCATTGACGTCTCCAAATATCCACTTTGCTAACCATATTCCCCAAATACCCAAAACTTATGCAGAGAAACTTACGCAGAGAGTTTTCTCTGCGTAAGTTTATCTTTCCTCCCAAAAAATTAAAAAAAATGATTTTAAAAAAAGTTTCCGCAGAGAAAACTCTTTGCGTAAGTTTTTCATCCCACGTGTTTGCGTAAAGTCCACATATGCACCACGTAGACTCCACGTTGGGAAAAAAATTACGCGAAAAGTCTAAAAAACTTACGCAGAGAAAAGTCTCTGCGTAAGTTTTAATTTTTTTTTCTTGATTTTTAGTAAAAAGGAATCAGATTCTAATTTCAGTGATTTGACAAAAAAAAAGATGAAGGAATAAAACATGTTTTGTAGTCGATTGGATTTTTAGAAAGAAAAAAATATTTTTTTATAAAAATTCAATAAATCTTTTCTACAATTTTAAAACAATAAACATAAAATAAACTAACAAATTAGGGAAGTTTTTAAAAAAATCATATATATTTTATAAATCAATATTTTTAACATATTTTGAAAAAACATGTGTTTTGTTTTATTTTTAAAGATTTTTTATATAAGTATTTTTCTAAATTATTTATATAAAAATAGATAAATAAAAAAATTTAAAAATATTTTTGCAACTAATTAGACAATACCCTAAAATATAATTTTCTTTTTTTTAGTTAATATATTTTGCAACTAATCTGATTATTTTTTACTAAAAATCAGGAAAAAAAATAAAAAAAAAAATTTAAAACTTACGCAGAGACTTCTCTCTGCGTAAGTTTTTTAGACTTTCCGCGTAAACTTTTTTTTTTCCAACGTGGAGTCTACATGGTGGTGCATATGTGGACTTTACGCAGACACGTGGGATGAAAAAAAAACTTACGCAGAGAGTTTTCTCTGCGTAAACTTTTTTAAAAATCATTTATTTTTATTTTTTCGGAGGAAAAACAAACTTACGCAGAGAAAACTCTCTGCGTAAGTTTTGGGTATTTAGGGAATAAGCTTAGCAAAGTGGTTATTTGGAGACGTCAATTGTTCAAAGTGGCTATTTGAGGCAATTTCCCTTATGGTTTGGAGTAAGATTTGAAACAAGAAGCCGATAAGTGTTTGAAGATACGCTTTAGTTTTAATAACATTGAAAAGACGGTCTGATTGGTTCTTTATCTTTTTCTTCTATTCTTGTAGATTCTATGATTTCTTGCACATTTACTTGTCTGTTTTTAGTGTGTTTTCATGATGCATGTCAGGTTAATTTGATTATTTGTGTTGATATTCAGTATTTAAACTACAACCCATGTAAATGTTACACACTGTGCAAACAATTTTTAGCCCTATCTTTTGTGTATTTTGAAACTTTAGGTACTTACCAAATCAGTTGTAAATAAGTTGAGAGTAAATTTGGAACTGATTTAATCCACATTGTTGTTTGTACGATAAACGTCTTTATTTTGTTGCTCATCGGTATCTGAACCCTTTGACGACGTTATATTGGAGATTGAACCTCTTGTTCGATCTTTGTAGCAATTGATTGTGATCATAAAAGAAGTTGTATGACGTTGGAGCGTCGTTGAGGGAACGGAATTTAGTATCTATAGACATTCCATCTAATCTCAAAGTTCTTATAATATCTAGGGTTGTTTGGATATACGTTTAAAAAAGTTATTATTTGACCCTCTTTATCAAATAACCAAAATCTTCCTAAATTTACCAAAATAGCAACCACCCTCCTGACCAGACTCACAAATATGAGGTCCTCCATCAGCCCCCTAAAATATTTACAATTTTGGCACTTGTTCGCAATCAGGACTCGCATTTGCGAGCCTGGGCTGAAGTGAAAAAGTGGAAGTAGGGGTGTGCAAACCCGACCCGCCCGATCACACCCGACCCACCCGAAACCCGAACAGACCGAAAAAGTGTCACCCGATTCACCCGAACCCGTCCGAAACCCGAACTTATTTAAAAAAAATTGCTATATATATGTGTGTGTGTGAGAGACAGAGACATAGAATTAACTCCATGCTATAAGAAAATGGTATGTTTGTTCCGTTTTCCAGGTAGAGAACATGGCAGAAATATTTTTGCAACTTTATTCACATATCTATTTCTTCCTCGTGAACTATAAATTGCTTCCACATATTTTACATTGAACATGTTTTTGATCAAACAAACCCAAATTCTTTTAAGGTTTCATTATAATAATTTAACTGAAGTTAACATATTGTTGTTAAGTTTTAATATATTGTAGTTTACTGGAAAACATAGCCGAAAAACAGGGCCAAAGAAACACATAAAACCGGGTTGAAACAGGCCTGAAAGTGGGCTGGAATCAGGCCCAACCCAAACAGACCCGATCCGACCACCCGAATCCTTGAACTTTAGTTTGGACTGGTTTTGGATTCCACATGTCCCACCCGAAACCCGGTCGGGTTATGGTTTTTGGCTCCGACCCGACTCGACCGTTGCACATCCCTAAGTGGAAGGGTGTGAGATGTAAATCTGGACTCTGGAGAAATAAGGAGGGAGAATGTATTATTTTTTGACTTTTCGTGTTTTATGTTTGACTTCATTTGTTAAATCTGACAAAATTCACATTGAATATTGTTTTTATAGTATTTGTGTTTGCACAAGTTTCAAGTAAAATATTAATTTAAAGTTTAAGAAAAAAGACCACTTAAATTTCAAATAAGAGTAGTGATGGAAATTTTACCCGTCGGGTTGGATACCCATGGGTATCCGCCTCTAACGGGCAGGGATTCCCCGACTAATCGTGTAATGGGACAGAGATTGATATTGTTTTTCATACCCGAAACGGGTTCGGGTCAGGGTCGGGGATGGTATTACCCGCCCTTGATAATACCCGATATATATATTTTTATATATAGTTTAATTAGTTTCTTTTTTTGTTGCTTAATTTTATACTTTGAAATTTGTCATAAAATGTGATTACACGTGGTTGATTATATCATTATATGTTTTTGAAACTTGAGGTTTATTTATTTGTTTTAAAACTAAAAAAACTCGCTTTTTCTTTTCATTAAAAATAGTTTAATTATTTTTTCCTTTAAACGGGTACCCAACGGGTTCCCCGTACCCATCGGGGATTAGACGGGGCGGGGTCGGGGATGGGTGATATAAAGCGGGGCCGAGGTCAGGGACGGGTAGCCGCCTAATACCCGCCCCATTTCCATCAATAAATAAGAGCCTCTCACACTACTAAACAAAAACAGTTTTTCGGCGGATTTTCTGGCGGATTTCCGACGGAAATTAAAAAAGTCAAAATTCGTTGACTTCCGCTGAAAATCCGCCGAAAAATCCCCAAAAAAATATTTTTTTAATTTTGTTTTAAAAAACTCGACAATATTTCGGCGGATTTTCGGCGGAATATAATTAATTATTTGTAAATTAAAATCCGCCGGAACTTTTATAATTAGTTAAAAAATAATTAAAAAATAAAAAAAATTCACATCCGCCGGAAATCTTATAATTAGTTAAAAAATAATTAAAAAATAGAAAAAAATTCACATTCGCCGGTAATCCACCGGAACTTTTATAATTAGTTAAAAAATAATTAAAAAAATTCACATCCGCCGGAAATATTATAATTAGTTAAAAAATAATTAAAAAATAGAAAAAAAATTCACAGCCGCCGGTAATCCGCCGGAACTTTTATAATTAGTTAAAAAATAATAAAAAATAGAAAAAAAATTCATATCCACCGGGCTTAACAGACCGTTTTGGGCTTTAATGAGACGTATTGGGCTTTAATGAATCGTATTGGACTTTAATTGACCGTTGTGGGCTTATGGAACGGTTTTGCCAAATGGATCTGACAGGGGTTTATTGGATCCAAATGGCCGTTAATGGATCCTATTGGGGTTTCAATGATCTACTAGGTGTTTAATCAACTCAATTGAACTGTAATGGGTTTATTTGTGGTTTAATATATTCTTTTAAGCTTTAATGGATCGTACCATGCTATAATGGACCATATTGTGCTTCAATGGACCGTTATGGGCTGTAATGGACCGTTATGGGCTGTAATGGACCGTTATGGGCTGTAATGGACCGTTATGGGCTTATGAAACGGATTGGGTTTTAATGGACTGTGTTGGTGCAAGTGTACCACATCTCTATATATTTATATATATTTATTTTGATGATTACAAACACACCGTATTATTGTTTATCTAACAATCCAATCCAAGTGTACAGTTCTTGAAGAACACGAAGATTTTATCTGAAGAGTTCAAGACGGAAGTTTTACGTTGTCATTAGTGTTTATAATTTATAATGATAAACACCCTAAAATAATATACCACTTGGATATTTCTAAAAACCCAATAAATGATTTTAATTAAATAAAGTTTTTTTTAGAAGATCCAGCAAGATTTTGCTTTTTCTGACGCAAGTATACCGCGAAGGTTCAGGAGGTATACCGCGGCGGCTTGATGTTACCTCTGATTGATTGGAAGTACTTTTGTCTGGGCGGTATACCGCGATGTATAGCCGGTATACCGCGGGTACAGTTTCCGTTTGTTTTTGCAGGGTTGACCTTTCTCTTCTGACACGTACTTTATTACTGCACGGTATACCGCGTGCTTTTGGCGGTATACCGCGGATGCATGTATCCGTTGGAAGAGCTGCTATATAATGCATGCGATGGTGGAGAATAAATACAATACAGATACAAACCAACAGCCATCTCCTCATCTGATCTCTCCCAACTAATATTCCATACTACATATTATCACTACATATTTATTTTATAAAACGTTTTTATAAAATATCCAAGTGATAAATATTATACAAGAGTGATTTCCATTGTGAGTTATACTCCTCTTGTAAGTGTTTGAATAACGGGTGTGTGATCCTGTATATCTCAATAAGCTAGAGCTTGAGAGCCTATTGCTTTCCTTTGTATTTGGTTTGTATTCTACCGTAAAGAATACGTTTATTGGATCGTGTCGGGAAGTGTCTCGGCTAGTGATTTACCAAGTTGTGGTAAATCACTAAATCTCCGTGTCAAGTATCTCTATCCCTTATCTCTTTATATTTCCGCTGTGCATTTAATTATATCTGTTTATATAATTATTGTATATTCATTGCATTTATACTCTGCTTTATTTACTATATTTATACTATCCTGTATTTATACGTATCTGTTGTGTTTTCATATACTCTGTTGTATTTACATTATTAAGATATTTTTATAAAAGAATTTTTGAAAGTAAAAGTTTTAAATACAACCTTACCCCCCCCCTAGGTTGTCCAACAATTGGTATCAGAGCGGGGCTTTCAAAAATCGTCTATTTAATTTTTTAAATCCGTTTTTGTTATGGCTCAACAAAATGCTTGTTTTTCTAAATCTCTTCTTATTGATTTCGAAAATTTTGATCTTTGGGCAAATTCTTTTGAACGTTATGTTCGTGGGATAAATCAAAATATTTGGGATATTATTATTAAAGGAAATTTCAAACCCACAAAATTTCAAAACAACAAAGTTGTTGAAAAACCTAGCTCGGAATGGTCCGACGAAGATAAGGATAATTGTTGTTTAAATTATGAAGCCAAAAATTTTCTCTTTTCGGTTCTTACTAACGATGATATTGAGCGTGTTTATCTCTTTGAAACTGCTCGTGATATTTGGGAGAACTTGAACATCACCTATGGTGAAAACTCAAAAGAAAAGAGAGACGAAACCCGAGATCAAAGAAATGAAGAAACTTGTCTCATCGTCGACTGCGAGAAAGAGGTATGTACTTCATACTCAAGTTTTTCTAGTTGTAGTGATAACGATGATGATATTGATATGTTAAATGTCTCTTTTCAAAAATTGATTGTTCTCGTAAATAGTTATAAAAATGAGAATGCTAAATTAAAAGAAGAATTATTATTATGTCAAAATGAGTTGAATAATTGTAAACAAACCATTGCATGTGATAATAAAATCAAAAATGAGTTAAATGATAAAGTTATCACTTTAGAAAAGAAAGCATGCGAAAATATTGTTTGCAAATCATGTGATGTTTTAAATGAGAAACTTGCATGTTTAGATAAAAGAATAGAAGAAAATGACATATGTGCAAAATGTGATATTCTCATAAATGATAATGCTTGTTTAAAAGCTAAATGCGATTTATATGAAAAAGATAATATGTTAGATAAAGCATTTCAAAATAGCAATGATAAAGTGTTAAAAATGCTAAATATGTCTAATCGCATTAATTGTAGAAAAGGCATTGGTTCTAATACATGTATTGATACGTGCTCGTGTATTCAAATTAAAAAGTGTTTTGAACCACCTAAAGTTGAAACGAGAAAACCTTATGTGCAAAAACCCCCATATATGTCAAAAATGAAAAATGTGAATTATGGGAGGAAACCGTATGCTCGCATGTATAATAGTAATTTTTCTAGACCTAATGCGAATATAAATGCTTCATTTTATGTGTATGATAAATACAATCGCAAAATTAAAATGGTTAGAAAATGGATTCCGAAAGGAATGTTTAATGTTGACAATCCCGGTGGGATGCGTTTGTGGTTTTAAACAAATTTTGTGGATTGTATGTTGTCATGTTTTATTTTATGTCGACAACATATTTTAATTTTTTTTTGCAGTTTATGTTTTATACTAACTGTTAAAAGGACCCATAAGAAAAGGGTACCACGAAAAATTTTCTTTGCCTTTTTGTACGTGTTTCCTGACGAGGATATAATACGTGTTTCCTGACGAGGATACAATACGTGTTTCCTGACGAGGATACAATACGTGTTTCCTGACGAGGATATAATACGTGTTCCCTGACGAGGTCATAATACGTGGTATTTTTTGCTCACATAAAATTAACCAAAAAATCGAAGCCTTAAGATCCTTTTTTTTGGTGCAAGTGTTTCTTTTAGGTTATTTTGTTTTATGTCTATTATATGCTTTTTTTTATGCATATTTTATTGTCCCTCAAATTTTATAATTTGTTATTAATTTGAGAGGGAGCTTTTTATCTTTTAACCATGAGATTATGCTCTCTCAAATATATGCATATTTTGAGGGGGAGCATCTCTCGAGGGGAAGCATACCGTCTTTCTTGACCCTTTTTGTTTCGACAAACGGGGGAGAGAAACCGCATATGCTCATGCTTAGCGGTTGTGTTTGTCATCATCAAAAAGGGGGAGATTGTTGGTGCAAGTGTACCACATCTCTATATATTTATATATATTTATTTTGATGATTACAAACACACCGTATTATTGTTTATCTAACAATCCAATCCAAGTGTACAGTTCTTGAAGAACACGAAGATTTTATCTGAAGAGTTCAAGACGGAAGTTTTACGTTGTCATTAGTGTTTATAATTTATAATGATAAACACCCTAAAATAATATACCACTTGGATATTTCTAAAAACCCAATAAATGATTTTAATTAAATAAAGTTTTTTTAGAAGATCCAGCAAGATTTTGCTTTTTCTGACGCAAGTATACCGCGAAGGTTCAGGAGGTATACCGCGGCGGCTTGATGTTACCTCTGATTGATTGGAAGTACTTTTGTCTGGGCGGTATACCGCGATGTATAGCCGGTATACCGCGGGTACAGTTTCCGTTTGTTTTTGCAGGGTTGACCTTTCTCTTCTGACACGTACTTTATTACTGCACGGTATACCGCGTGCTTTTGGCGGTATACCGCGGATGCATGTATCCGTTGGAAGAGCTGCTATATAATGCATGCGATGGTGGAGAATAAATACAATACAGATACAAACCAACAGCCATCTCCTCATCTGATCTCTCCCAACTAATATTCCATACTACATATTATCACTACATATTTATTTTATAAAACGTTTTTATAAAATATCCAAGTGATAAATATTATACAAGAGTGATTTCCATTGTGAGTTATACTCCTCTTGTAAGTGTTTGAATAACGGGTGTGTGATCCTGTATATCTCAATAAGCTAGAGCTTGAGAGCCTATTGCTTTCCTTTGTATTTGGTTTGTATTCTACCGTAAAGAATACGTTTATTGGATCGTGTCGGGAAGTGTCTCGGCTAGTGATTTACCAAGTTGTGGTAAATCACTAAATCTCCGTGTCAAGTATCTCTATCCCTTATCTCTTTATATTTCCGCTGTGCATTTAATTATATCTGTTTATATAATTATTGTATATTCATTGCATTTATACTCTTCTTTATTTACTATATTTATACTATCCTGTATTTATACGTATCTGTTGTGTTTTCATATACTCTGTTGTATTTACATTATTAAGATATTTTTATAAAAGAATTTTTGAAAGTAAAAGTTTTAAATACAACCTTACCCCCCCCTAGGTTGTCCAACAGACTGTATTGGGCATTTATAGAACGTATTGGGCCTTAATGGACCGTATTGGCCTTTAATTGATCATTTGGGCTTCAATGGGCCGTTATGGGCTTAACAGACCATTATGGGCTTTAATGGGACGTATTGGGCTTTAATGAATCGTATTGGCCTTTAATTGACCATTATGGGCTTATGGAACGATTTTGGCTTCAATAGACTGTATTGAGCTGTCAAATGGATCTGACAGGGTTTATTGGATCCAAATGGCCGTTAATGGATCTTATTGGGGTTTCAATGATCTACTAGGTGTTTAATCAACTCAATTGAACTGTAATGGGTTTATTTGTGGTTTAATATATTCTTTTAAGCTTTAATGGATCGTACCATGCTATAATGGACCATATTGTGATTCAATGGACCGTTATGGGCTGTAATGGACCGTTATGGGCTTATGGAACGGATTGGGTTTTAATGGACTGTATTGGGCATTTATGGAACGTATTGGGCCTTAATGGACCGTATTGGCCTTTAATTGATCATTTGGGCTTCAATGGGCCGTTATGGGCTTAACAGACCATTATGGGCTTTAATGGGACGTATTGGTCTTTAATGGACCGTATTGGCCTTTAATTGATCATTTGGGCTTCAATGGGCCGTTATGGGCTTAACAGACCATTATGGGCTTTTATGGAACGTATTGGGCTTTAATGGACCGTATTGGCCTTCATTGATCATTTGGGCTTCAATGGGCCGTTATGGGCTTAACATACCATTATGGGCTTTAATGGGACGTATTGGGCTTTAATGAATCGTATTGGGCTTTAATTGACCATTATGGGCTTATGGAACGATTTTGGCTTCAATAGACTGTATTGGACTGTCAAATGGATCTGACAGGGGTTTATTGGATCCAAATGAGATTTCGATGCTATAATATATATTAATAATAATATATGAATGATAATAATAATAATAATAATAATATATTAATAACTAATAATAATAATATTTTTTTAATAATAATAATAACTAATAGATATTAATAATAATAATATTAATATATATTAATAATAATTATAATAATAATAATAATATATATTAATAATAATTATAATAATAATAATATATTAATAACTAATACATATTAATAAATAATATATAATAATAATAATATATTAATGATAATAATCTATACTACCTTGTAAAGTATGTAAGACTTTTGTTTTAAAGTCTTAGGGTGTGTTTACTAATGACTTAATCAGCTTAATGGCTGAAATGGCTTATTCGCACAGCCATTCAATGTTGTTTACTTGCGACTTATTGATTAATAACATGGCTTATTCGCACAGTAAGATGAGAGGTGTTGTCCACATTAAGCCAAACTTTTGACAAAAATACCCTTGTTAAAAATGAACGGCTCTTGGAAGGAAAAAAAAACCCCTGCACGCTCCTTCCTCACCTTCACGCTCCTTCCATGTTTTCTTAAAATCAAACCCTAGCTGTAAGAACGTCTTTCCTCGCCGCCGGTCGCCGCTGGTCGCCGCTGGTCGCCGCTGGTCGCCGCTGTTCGTCGCTACACGTCGCTGCAAGTTGCAGGTTCGATTTTATCTGCTGCAAGTTGTCGATTTCCATGGATTTTTTCTGTTAGGGTTGTTTCTTTTCATTGTCTTCTCCGATTTCTTAGATCGATTTCTTTCCAGATTTGTTAGGATTGTTTCTTTTCATTTTCTTCTCCACTGCTCCAATTTCCATGGATTTTATCCCCTTCATTGTTACAGGTTCGATTTTATCTGCTGCAAGATGTGATTTCCATGAATTTTTTTAGTGAAGATTTCCATGGATTTCCAGTGACGACTTCCACAGATTTTTTCTGTTAGGATTGTTTTTTTTATTATTGTCTTCTTCTTTCCTGGTTATTATGTTTTGATGAACATTACTTTTGGTTTGATGAATTGATTAACAATAGTTTTTTGGGATGATTTTGATTGAATTGGTGTAAACATCATAATTTTGATTGAGGGGTAGATCGGTCATTTATGTCATTCAGACAGTTGAGTCAAGTAAAAAAGTAAACAACAACACATTCTTACCCAGACAGACAAGTTTATCCAGAAAGACAGATTTATCCATACATGACTTAATAGAAAATTTGGTAAACAGCCCCTTAAAGTCTTAAAACATTTTTTTTAATTCTAAAACTTAGCTGGAAATCCAATTATTATTTAATTTCTATGACGATTCCTTATCCCAAAACCTTCCCAGTGACGATTGCTCATCTCCTTCCTAAAACCAAGACAACGCTTCAAACGATTGCTCATCTCCTTTCTGATTTATACTTTCTTTCTTTCCCAGTGACGATTGCTCATCTCCTTCCTAAAACCAAGACAACGCTTCAAACGATTGCTCATCTCCTTTCTGATTTATACTTTCTTTCTCAAAATTCTCAAGAAATCGGTCAGGAACCATCTCGAATCGTTCAGGAACCATCTGGAATCGTTCATCGTTCAGGTATGCAATTCTTCTTATTTGTTTCTGATTTGTGTGATTTGGCATCGTTCAGGTCTGCAACTTCATATTTGTTTCTGATTTGTGTGATTAGGGTTCCGATTTTAGTTTCCCTTGTTTCTGATTTTGTGTAATTTTAGATAATGATATTCTGTTTTCTTATCTTTTCGTTTTAGGACCATGATTTTACATTTTTGTTCTACAATGTGATTTTTGGGTTTAGGGTTTAGGTTCGTTTTAGGACTGTGATTTCTTTTGAGCTGTTTGTCATGTTTTTGTAGATCCTCTAATTCATTCATATGATGTTCAGGTAAAAAATGCGAAAAATGTTCTGAAGCTTTGTGACTTAGGAAATGCTATGTTTACCGGGAAAAATGAGATCACACCGTATCTTGTGACTTCGGAAATGCTATTTTGTTTTCTGAGTTTGAGGTTGTCATTATCAATGTTATTTAAGTTGTGCTTTTCTGCTGTCTTTTTGGTCATGTTTGTTGTAGGGGGCATTCACGGAACTTCATTTTGATCAAGACATTAACTTTGTTGCCATAGAGGAGGACCCTGTTACCAAGAAGGTATGCACCATTATTGGTAGTTGTACTCTGTTACTAATAAAAGTCAGTAACTTATGACTGGTTTAATTGAGTTTTTTCTAGGGTTTGAAATTAAGTTTCTATCATATTACATTTGTGTTCTTCATCATGATTTTTGGGTTTAGGATTTAGGATTGTGATTTTGTTTTAGGACCGTGATTTTACATTTGTGTTCTCCAGGTTTGAGTTGTTTTGAATAATATTTTTTTGTTATCCAGGTTTGAGTTGTTTTGAATAATCGATTACTGCGTTCTTCGAATTTATTTTGGGTTTGAATAATCTTATTTTGTTTTCTGGGTTTAATTTTTTTTGAATAATCAATTTTTTTGAATAATCAATTTATTCCTTGGCCTAGGGAATACAAGAAGAAAAATGAAGAAGACATTCTAGACTGGCTTCAAGCTATGTTTGGGTTTCAGGTAACATATGTTTGGCATGGATATGTCTTAGTGTTTGTAATGGAAGTGACTATTATGTAGGCTCGTAGTTGTAGCAACATATTATGCTCCATGAAGTTCACATGGAAAGATGTGAATAATATTAAATCCTTGTTGAATGTGAAGGAGATTTGTGTTTTCAGGCTTCAACATCGTGACCATTGATTGAAACTTTTCATTTGCAGAAAGATAATGTGGCAAATCAAAGGGAGCACCTGATATTATTGCTTGCAAATGTTCATATTCGCCAAATTCCAAAGCCTGATCAGCAGCCCAAGGTTGGTTACATATCAAGTCTGAAACACTTGGCTGTAGAACTTGGTCATGATGCTTATTATATTTTTCTCCATGTGACTGAAAAGACTATATTTACCCATTCAATTTTAGTTATTTTGTTTACCTGCACGGGAATATTATATTGAAGGATTTGGTTTTGAACAGTTATGTTTCTTCAAGTTTTCTGAACTTGCTATGTTTGGGCTTGTGCGACTGTTGGTTCGGTATATATTCTGTTACCACATGATATAGACACAATACTCAAAAGGGCACTTGTACATTTAATATGGCCGTTACAACATGATGTTGTGTTTTTGTAACTTACAGGTAGGCAATGCTTAAAGAGCACTTGTACCTTGAGTAGCTTTATTTCTTGCTTCATTTATCTAATGTTTGTTCTTGTCTTTTGTTCCGCTGTTTTATTAGTTGGATGAGCGTGCATTGAATGAAGTGATGAAGAAACTTTTCAAGAACTACAAAAAGTGGTGCAAATACCTGGATCGGAAAAGTAGTCTTTGGTGAGGCTTCATATGCATACTTGTTCCAGCCTCAATAGTATGGCTAATAGAAAACCAAGTAACAGCGGGTGTGGGGAGGATATTAGCTTTCCTTAATATAGATTAATAAGCATTCACTGTCAAGCTGCTAACTGGGAAACTTGCTAAAATGTGATCATGATTGGTCAAATCCTTTCTCTTGTGTTAGTAATTGCGAACTTTAATTTTTATTGTAAGCATCATCTTATTTGTCTCATGTAGTTTTCTCTTGTGCTAATGATAGGTTGCCGACAATACAACAAGAAGTTCAACAGCGTAAATTATTGTATATGGGACTTTATCTTCTTATTTGGGGCGAGGCTGCAAACTTGAGATTCATGCCCGAGTGCCTCTGCTATATCTATCATCATGTATGCTTACATCTTTCCATTTGACATAGTTAGATATTTGCATTTTTATGGTGTAAAGTTTTGTTATTTCACCTTGGTACATGATTACTATCTTAAAAGCTATGGTTCTGTTGTCCAGTACTTAACTTCTTTGGGTTCTTCTACCTTCGATCTTTCTTAGCTACCGTGGAGTGCCTAAATTGCATATTTGCATTGTTACGTTCGTAGGCATATGAATGATACTACTACTTTAGTAATTAATGTTACATCTCTATTCTCTAGATGATAACAGTTAGAAATTAGAAGTATAAAATTCTACATGTTGGTGTTGCAAGTATAATAACACTTTCTATAGGTCACTAATTGGATGGTTCATCATTGCTCGATGAGCTCTCTGACCACGGTTGCTCGATGTGGTTCTAAGCACGATTTCTCGACCTCAACTCTCCCATCTTATCGGATTTATTGCGTTTATTTGGGTTGTTTGGGGTTGGCAGTTTTATACAACCCTGGTCAAAATCAGATCATTCTATTTTCGATTAAAAAAAGTTTTGACATCCGCTCATCTTAATTTCCATTTACAAAAAAGTTGACATCCCGCCGCATTGCGCGGGTAGGCTGCTAGTAATAACTAATACATATTAATAAATAAATTTAGTTTTGAAATCTTGAAAATTTATTTTCCGGCGGCATAATCCGCCGGAATTCCGCCGAAACCATCCAATCGATTAGCCCTAAAACTCTCTCACTCTCTCAGTCTCTACACTCTCTCTGTCTCTCATCTCTGTCGAACTCGAAGCCCCCAAACCAAATCCGATTGACGATTCTCATCTCTGTCGAACTCGGAGTGTCGATCGAAGGCTCGAAGAGTCGAAGCCATACCCATTAATGTTGGGTAACAGGAGTTGGGAAATGGAAATCATTAATGTTGTAAGGCCATACCCACGAATCGATCCTCGAAGACGAAGAGGGTTTTAGCCGTTTTACCGAAGTCGAACTCGAAGGAGGGTTTTGCAGTTTTGCTCACTGGCTCACCCCACGAATCTCTGTCGACTTTCGATTGTCGAAGCCTCGAAGTGTCAAAGGTATTTTGATTTATTTGCTCATTTAGTGTGAAATTTGTGATAGAAATTAGAAAGTTAGTATATACATTATACAAAGAGCATCTTCCCATCTTCGCTCTGTGAAATTTGTGATAGAAATTAGAAATTTGTGTTAGTGTTAGAAATTAGATGATAATTAAACCCTTGTGTAATGGGGGGCTTTTTGCCATGCCAATAACTAATATTTTTAGCCCACATATATCAAAATCAAACATGTCAAAAAGTCCATATATAATATTATATGATCAATTCAAATGAATAAAATATATATCATATACACAAACTGTACAAGTTGGTGGGTTTAATTGATAGTCTAGAAGCAGGGTCTGTTGCAATGATCAGTTGAGTGTTTTCTTTATAATGAAGTTAAAACAAATTCATTTATGATAAGTTTCAAAGGCAAGCAAGATTAAGCTTACCCCACAATTCATTATTCATCCAACTGTTTCTTAATTGATTTTACATTCAACCTACCAAATGCCATGAATTAATATCTTGAAATGACAATTACACCACCAATCACACCTAAACACCATGCCAATTCCAGGGGCAAATTGGTAAAACAAGGTTAGGATCAGCGTATGCCATTTGGTTATATATACATAATATGCATCATACCTTACAACATTAATGATTTCCATTTCCCAACTCCTGTTACCCACAACCAAGAAAACCCTAAATGTATATGAAGATGTTAAATAGCTTGGTAGTTGAGGGTATAAACAAATGGTAATCCCTTACTGTGCCTTATGTGGTTGCAGGAGTACTACCAAATAGTATGCCTGAAAAGAAGCTCATATAGAAACTGGGAATGGTTCAATTTTTATGGATCAAAAGATATTTCTGTTATTTACAAAAGATTCATTGTCAACATGAATCAATTCAAAGCAAAACTGAAACTAACTTCAGTTCACAAATGTATGTCTAAAAGAATGGTACAAATGCTACAAGAACCTCTACAACAGAAGACTTACTTGAAGAACAAAACCCTCCTCTTCTTCTTCCCTAGCTTCTTATCGACAGCCCGTTTGATAAACAATCTCATCGTTAGCACAATTGTATCTCTAGAGCAGCTGACATCACTTGAACTATAATCTGCACGTAAATATTGCTCGTCGCCCCCAGGACTAAGTATTGAGAACTCTGATGGTATTTCTGCTGGTAAGCTAATAACCGTGGTTGCTGCATATTTCTCATCAACTACAACACTGTTGTTGGGTCCATTAATCTTGATGCTGTAACTACTTTTCTTGATCTCCAAAATAGCTGGTTCCATGTGTCAAGAGATCCTTTCCAAACAAAAAGATCAAAACTTGCATTTCCTATGCTCAAGATTTTCTCGATTTCATGAATCATATCAGGATGACAAGTGATCTTTCTGTTGTCATTCGCAAAGCATTTTACAAGTTCGCCCTTCCTCTGTCTGTCATCAAGCGGCTGGACTTCCACAGCTAGATATGTATCTACATCATCTGCTGTAACGGTATAAGTGGGTTGTCGTGCACCTATATAGTTGAGTGATCCATCTTCCAAATTGCGAACCCACTCAAACCCACAATTGGTGGTTCAGTTTCTTGAGTACCCACTTGCTTGAATTTCATGGCCCGGAAAAGCTTCCCCTAAAATCTGCAAATCTCTTAGCTTTTTAAAAAATTAATTATGCTTAGAAATTAGAAATCAGTTCAAGAAATTTGTGTTAGTGTAATTTGTGATAGAAATTTGTGTTAGTGAAATTTGTGATAGAAATTAGAAAAGTTCATGATTTTTAAATCATTCTTGTAAATGTTTTGTATTTATAACACAAAGGACTTGAAGTTGAAGCATATAGGCTAAAATATTGTTTCAGAGGTATGTGTTATTTAACAGTTAAAATTTAACAATGCAAGTTATGAATGGACTTTTTTCTAATATGTGTATATATATTATATGTATATAAAATGTAAGTTATAAATGAACTTTTTTTTCTTCTAATATGTGTATATATTATGTGTTTGTAGCTATGTCGACTAATGCAGATAGAGGATGGATGTATAAACGAGTAAATGGGAGTGGTGAAATAAATTCTGTTTTTAGATGTGAAGTTGAACGATTTTTGGATTTTGCTTTCACATATGAGCAATCTGTTCTACCGAGAGGCATAGATGAGGGGGTAACATTATTTACAAAATGTACTTGTAAGAAATGTAAACTTAAAAAGTATAAAATTAGAGATGAGGTTCATTTAGACTTATTAAGAACAGGATTCATGCTTTCTTATACTCACTGGTATGCACACGGCGAAATAGAACCCTTAGTTCAACAGGCAATAGTAGACGAAGATTATTCCGAGGTTGACGGTGTTCAACAAATGGTGATGGACCAAAATATTCTCGGTACATCAAGTACGTGGGAGGAACAAGAACCGAATCAACATGCACGCCGTTTCTATGAGATGTTAGAAGCTTCAGACCAGCCGTTGTGGGTGGGATGCCAGAACTTTTCAAAGTTAGAGGCAGCGGCAAGGTTTTTGAACTGGAAGTCAGATTGCAATGTACCAGAGACAACCTACAATCGTAACATTGCTATGGTGAAAGAAATGCTACCTAAAAATGAACAATTGGTTGGTAGCTTTTACGAGACAAAGAAGATGTTGAAGCAACTTAGTCTGTCGAAAGAGAAGATCCATGCTTGCAAAAACCATTGCATGCTATTCTATAAGGAATCTGCCGATTATGACACTTGTCAAGTGTGTCGGGAGCCTCGCTACAAAACAACTGGCCGAAACAATAAGGTGCCTCAAATGGTGTTGACGTATTTACTTGTTACAGAAAGATTGCAACGAATGTATTTGTGTAAGAAAACAGCAAAAGCGATGACTTGGCACCGTCAACATCAGACTGAACAGGGAAAGATGGTACATCCGAGTGATGGTGAGGCTTGGAAACACTTCGACAGGCTACATCCTGATTTTTCAACCTAGATAGGGAATGTTCGTCTGGGCTTATGTACGGATGGTTTCAACCCCAATAACTCGAACTCAAATCCGTATTCACTATGGCCCGTCTTTCTTACAAACTACAACCTGCCGCCTTGGATGTGCATCAAGGAGTCCTACGTCCACCTCGCTTTGCTGATTCCCGGCAAGAAGAGTCCCGGACAAAACTTGGATGTATTTCTTCGGCCCTTGATCGATGAATTGAAGATGTTATTCTTGGAGGGTGTCCATACCTACGATGCTTTTCGTAGGACCAATTTTACCATGAGGGACGTACTGTTGTGGACGGTTAGTGACTTCCCTGCTTATGCCATGCTTTCTGGTTGGAGCACGCACGGAAAGTTAGCTTGTCCATATTACATGGGCAATACAGGTGTGTTCCAGTTACGAAGCGGAGGGAAGTCGTGTTGGTTTGACTGTCACCGCAAGTTTCTACCACAAAGACATGCGTTCAGACATGACAGAAAGCAATTTCGTAGGGGACATACCGAGACGGCTGATCCACCCTTAGTGCCAACCGGTCAAGAAATATGGAATCAAGTGTGTAGCCTTCCTACGGTTTATGATGGTGTCCCACACAAGTCAAGGCACTATAGAAAGCCTGCGGGTTTGGGGGTAACACACAATTGGGTAAAGCGGAGCATTTTCTGGGAGCTGCCGTATTGGCACACTTTGTTGACACGACACAACCTGGATGTAATGCACATTGAGAAGAATGTGTTTGATAATCTGTTTCAAACTATTATGGACACACAAAAATCAAAGGACAACATCAAAGCAAGGAAAGACATAGAAGAATACTTAAAAAAAGCGCAAGACGTCTCTCGTAGAGTTGCATCTCAGGGAGGAACGAAATAAAATATTTAAACCGAAAGCGGAATACACTTTGAAAAAAGCGCAAGTAATAAAGGTGGGTGAATGGTTGAAGACGTTGAAATTTCCAGACGGCTATGCTTCCAACATAGGGTCATTATTTAACCTTGAGGAGGGTAGTTTATATGCCTTCAAGAGTCATGATTGTCACGTGTTCATGCAAAGACTGCTCCCTATTGCCATTAAAGGGATGGTACCCACCCAGATATGGGATGCCATCACTGAGTTGTGCACATTCTTTCGTGCAATATGCTCGAAGGTGTTACATGTTGACGACTTGATTCAACTGAAGACAAGTATAGTTGAAACGATCTGTAAGTTGGAAATAGTCTTTCCACCGGCGTTCTTTGATTCCATGGAACACCTTGTGGTACATCTGGCGGATGAGGCACTAGTTGGGGGTCCAGTTCAATACAGATGGATGTATCTCTACGAGAGACGTCTTGGATCTTTGAAAAAGACAGTGAGAAACAGAGCAAGGGTAGAAGGGTCGATTGTGGAGGCATATTTGGTGAACGAGCTCTCTAACTATTGTGCGCTGTATTTTGATCCAACTGTAGAGACGCGTCTAAACCGTGAGCCTCGGAATTTTGCCCCCGAATGTGAGTCTTCTGACAAACGCTTGGAAATATTTAAAACCCCGTGTCGTCCATTATACGATAAGGCCGGAAAACATTGTCAGTTGGATGCTGGAGATATGCACAAGGCTCACACATACATCTTGCTTAATTGTGAAGAAGTCTTTCCTTTCATCCCCTTGTTCGATGATTCGATTAGACTTTCGGAGCCGTATATTGATGAAGCGGGGCTCGACAAACGTAGAGGTGACCACTTTGCTGATTGGTTTCAGAACTATGTAAGTACTCCTTATGAACCCATCTTTTTCATCATCATTTATATGTACTTAATATCATATTAAAAATGACATAATATTTTATAATACAGGTTATCACTCGGCCCGACTCCTCAATCGGCCATCTGAAAGTTTTGGCACAAGGACCTCTCCGTTGGGCTTGGAGACACCCAGGTTTTTTTGTAAACGGTTACAAGTTCCACACCCAGTCTCACGGTAGGAATCACATCACACATAATAGTGGAGTTTGTGTGAGAGGCTCTTGTTACTCGGAGTTTGATGTGGACTACTATGGATTATTGGATGAAGTGTTAGAGATAGAATATCATTCAAGAGTCGGTCGTTGTGTTGTCCCAATATTCAAATGCACATGGTTTGATACAGTTAACGGGGTCCGAGTTCACCCAAAGCATAATCTCGTGGACGTCAAACACAGATCAAGACTTCGTTCAGACGACCCTTTTATCCTAGCATCGCAATCTGAACAAGTCTATTATGTGCCATATCCATCGAAGGAATTAAAAGATTGGTGGTCTGTGGTGAAGACAAAGCCTAGAGGGGTCTATGACTTGGCATCAAGTACACTTGAAGTATCGAAAGTTGAAAATGTGGATGGGGAACAGTTTTTCCAAGAAGATGATAGAATTGCACCCACAGTTGGAAACGAAGACGTCGATGAACCCATCCGTCTTAACACAGTTGGAGAGGGCATCGAAATCTCCAATGACGGTCGCGACTTCTGGCATATTGACGAGAGTGGTGACGAAGAGGACGAGTTCCAAGACTCGGGTAGTGACTCTGACGAAGAAGAACCTGACTTGTCTGATCACTCATTTGATGAATAAATACTATGTTAATCTTAGACTTAGTAAACTTTGTCTAATTGTTTCCATGTTTTGCTATCTGTTTTGTCACATTTACAAAGTTATCTATTGATTTGTGACCATGTTTACCTATCTAACAATTTGTTGTAAACTTGAATTATTGTTGTATGTTTTCTAACGTTGCTTTGTAGACAATGCCGCATACCCCGGGATCCGGATGAGGTAGTTCTAGTCGAGGTACTCCTACTCGAGGTACTGGCGGAGCCTCCAGTAGCGGCTCGGCACATCCAGAGGCAGAGTCTGGATATGATGACGGTGCCAGTGATATTCCGCAGCAGGTCCCGGCTTCGTCGGAGAGGATGATGATTGCTCCACGCTCTACAGAATCAATGGAGTAAATTCATTTCTATTAACTTATTGATCAAATTAATTGTTCTTTGTATTGATATTAATTAATTTCATTATGTAGGTTTGATTATGATCGAGCGAGCCGAGTTGCGACGAGCATTAATCGGCGATACACTATCGGGGCATGTCGCACTTGGTCCCACATCCCTCTTTCTACTCGGAACCAAATGTTTGAGAAGTTCCAGGTTCGTAGTGTATATTTAAGTAATTAAATCCTTGGTAGTATTCTTGTAAACTTAAAAATAACTAAACATGTACGTTCAGCAATACTTCCAATGGGACCCGACGTTGGACTCTCTAATGCGTCAAATTTGGGAGAGGAAATCTGGGAAATGCCACAATGAAAATCTTTCATATGCACAAAATAGAGCCATCCGTATGTGCAACAAGAATGGTTGTCGTTATGATGAGAACGACCCAAATAGAGACATGGACTTGTTGCGGCCGTTCAATCCCCCCTGGTTAGATGCGAATTAGTGGAACGCAATGATCGATGCCTGGAACTCCGATCATTGGAAGTCGATTTCAGTGACGGCACGCTCGAACCGGTTGACTGAGATTGATGGAGAAATATCGAAGCACACTAATGGCTCGATTTCTTTCGGGGAGACAGCTTCAAGATTGGTATGACCTTCATATGTTATAATTAACCAATTGCGTTACTAGTTTGTTGTTTGCTTAACATGTTATAATTCGCCATTGTTTGTATTATTTGATCTTTGCAGACGAGAGCAAAAGGAGGCGTGCCACCGTCGGGTATTGAGCTCTTCGACCATACCCATAAGAAGAAGAAGAAGCGGCAGTCGGGAGCGAATAACACATCTTCCGAATCCGAGGAGTATGTGACAACGCGGTGTAGCCGTTTTGCGGTAAGTATTTTTTGACCAAGACTTTACAATATCTACATAGTTTGTGTTTAACTATAAACATTATAACTAGGTAACTAGCTATCTTATATATCTAGTTTGGGTTGCCATTTGTTGGGCAAACGTTAGGATTGTTTAACTT
This sequence comes from Saussurea involucrata, assembly GCA_033807775.1. Taxonomy (NCBI): domain Eukaryota; kingdom Viridiplantae; phylum Streptophyta; class Magnoliopsida; order Asterales; family Asteraceae; genus Saussurea; species Saussurea involucrata. Next base: position 177,260,056 of record CM066322.1, read on the forward strand.
TAAGCTTTATAATTGTTTTGTTATATATCTTGCCGTTAATATCTATCTAGTTTGGGTTGCCATTTGTTGGGCAAACATTAAGATTGTTTAACTTTTAGCTTTATAATTGTTTTGTTATATATCTTGCCGTTAATATCTATCTAGTTTGGGTTGCCATTTGTTGGGCAAACATTAGGATTGTTGTTTAACAGGAAAATGGAAACGTCCAGTCGTTATGCTGTCGAAATTGACTTGTATAATTTTGTAAAAACCACAGGGTGGGTATCGGGCGGGCGCCATAGAGAGATACGGCGAGGACCTTGCCAATCATCCGTCACTTGATACCCAGTTATGGCATGACGTGACCGGGGGAACGAAGAAAGGTCGTTCGTTTGGGTTTGGAAACCATCTAGATCCCAATGCGATCTTGGGTGGGTCATCTTCGACAAGTGGTGCGTCGTCTTCCTCCCAGCAGGTGTGTACCAGTTTTTTTTCATTAAATGATGTTTATCAATTTGATTTTTAATTCATATTAAATATTCTAATGTCTTTTTTATTTTGTAGCACATCGTTGAGACCTTAATGAGCCAAGTGCAAGAGTTGAAGGCACAAGAGAAGGAACGTCGGGAAGAGGATGAGAGACGACGGGAAGAGGATCAGAGACGTCAGGAAGAGGATGCGAGACGTCGGGAAGAGGAAGCGAGACGTGAAGAGGCCCGTCGTTTGGAACGAGCACAATATGAAGAGATGTGCGAGTTGGTCAGAAGTCTCAGTCAAAGTCCGCCGCGTCCGCGTCCGCCTCCATAGTGATGTGAAACTTTTATAATTGTATTTTGTGTTATTTGAACGAATTTGGAACAATTTGGAACAACGATTTGGTCGTTTTGGCCCGAACAATGTATTGGGCGTTTTAATTTATGATATATAGCATTTTAGCAGATTATACAATTTTGAGCAGATTTTTAGCAGGTTTTCAGCTGATTCCGTGAAAAAAATAAATTTTAAATTAATACAAAAAAATAATTAAAAATATATTAAATTATTTTCGGCGGAATTTTCCGCCCGAAATCCGCCGAAAATAGTTGCCGAAATTATTATTATTCTTAATTGATAAATAAATAAATAAATATATTTCAGGCGGAAAAATCCGTCGAAAATCCGCCGAAATATTTGCCGAAATTATTATTTTTTATTAGTTGATAAATAAATAAATAAATATATATATTTCAGGCGGAAAAATCTGCCGAAAATATATCTCTGATTATCTTGTTAATTAAGATTTCGTTAATTATTTCTACTTTTTTCCGACGGATTATTCCGCCGAAAACGGGCCATCTCGGCGCCCATTTATCCGGCGACCGCATCCGCCGAAATTATCCATTTTTGGCGGATTTCCGACGGATTTTTCCGCCGGAAATCTGCTTCTGTGTAGTAGTGTCACTAACTATATCCATATTAGCCCCAGGCTCGCAAATGCAAACCCTAATTGCGAGTTGGGGCCAAAACAGTAAATATTTTGCGGGATTGATGGAGGACCTCGTATTTGCGAGTCTGGTCACAAGGGTTGGTTGCTATTTTGATAAACTTAAGAAGATTTTGGCTATTTGGTAAAGAGGGGATGGGGTTCTGAAATGACTATATCAATTAATTTCCCTAACTAAAAGTCATACAAATTTCTAAATTTCTAAATAAATAAATAAAACAGTCTGGATTTGAAAATGTCTGACTGTATAAGTGATAAGTGGTCATTAAGAGTTGAAGTTGAAAAAAATAAACAAGAGCTAACATATATATAACTTATTTATTAATATGTTTTTTTTATTAATTGAAAATATTTTAAAGGGTTTTATATATCATGTCGTCATTATTTTTGTGATGATCAGTGGTGAACCTAAGATTTTTGTCGAGTGATTGCACTTTTAAAGTGGATTAAAATCCCATAAAGTCGTTTAATGTGTTTTAGCCGAATTTCATCGTTTTAAGAGATTTTTTCATTCTCACTAATGAAATTTAAAACTAAGCTAACACAAACCAATTAAATTGGTCGAAAAATCGTTCAAAAGAAATTCAAATGTTACAATAACCTTGTTGAGTTGTTGGTTGGCTCAACTGAGAACAAAACTTTGACCTTTGTGGATTATTATCAAAGGTCACTAGTTTGAGTCCTACAAGGCCACTGTGATTTTCCTGATTGTTCTCCAAGACCCCTAGAATTAGTCGAGGTATACAAAAGATGACTCGAGCACTCACGGTTAAAATAAGTACTACAATATTCCAAGTAGCATATGTTAGTTTCAACTCTCAGAGTTGTTTACTATCTATTTACCGTCTCTTATCTTACCGGCTATCAAGTCATGAGATATTGTAGCTTAAACGTTTTTTACCGATCCATGATGTTGCCCGAGATGCAGACCTTGTAAGCTTAGAGTGGAACCATTACCAGATCAATTGTTATTTGTTAGTATTGACCCAAACTGCAATTTTACCGGCTTAGTGTAACGACCCGGTTTCCCAAACATGCTTCAAATAACATATATTGCATAACATCGTTACTTTCATAACAAATTACATAATAATTCACATTCGGTCCCAAAGTCTCAAAACTATACAATACAAAATAACATAAACATATCCTAATCTTCGTCAGCTAGCACTCGTCTCCTATGCTTTATTCTTCCCTTTGCTAACAAAAGATCCTTGACCTGGAATACATATTTTTGAAAACAAAATAAGGGTTAGACCAAACGGTCTAGTGAGATAATCCCTGTCATTTCAAAATCGTTATAAAACCAATTTATATAAAATCCTTTATATAAACACACATATATCACACATAACTAAATACCAAACAAGACTCGTGCATCGTGTACCACTCATCCTTCACATCTTTCCCATGGCCAAATTAATTGGTAGCAAGCCAACTAATCAACAACGTTGTACGACAACTACAACCAAACAACACTGTACAACATCTACAGCCAACAACATTGTACAACATCTACAGCCAATACTTCGCTGGTCCTAAACCCGACCATCGTGCACTCGTGTAACGTAAAACTTTTATAAATAAAATATATATATCTCATATATCATATTTTCATTTATAAAACGTAATCACATTCCTACCACATATCCCTTTCATCATAAACACATAATCACACCGTCTATCACATTGCCAATCCACACATGTATGTATTCCAGTTGAAAAATGTTTTAAAGTAAAAACTCACCTTGAATACTTAAAAATACGCTTCCAAGCCTTTCTCCGAGCTATCCGATCCTTTACCCAAAATTCTCAGAATCTGAAACCATTTACATACCAACATCTCTTTACCAACTCATGTATAAGACTTACGAGCATGCTAAGGACTCTAAATAACTTAAATCCTCAAAAGTGACCAAACAGCAATACTATCCGGACAACCCAAACAATCCGGTCAGAACAACTTCCCGGACAGCATAAGCAATCCGGACACATAACTTTCCGGATACTATCAATAATCCGGAAGCCATCCGGAAACCGAAGTAACCCGGATACCACCCGGTAACATAAATCATCCGGAAACTATAGAAAAAGAGTACTTACCGGGTAATCGAATCGTCCGGACACCATCGAAAGAAATTACCGGACACTACCAACAACACTACCCAGACACATTCATTGTGTCCGGAAACCTCTGACTGTTTACCCCAAAATACCACTGAAATTACTACTAGACATGAAATCAGTGATTCTACTCCGATAGGAAGTATCTACTAGTAATTACAAACATAAAATACAAAGCAACATACCTTGAATTCACTTCCAACAATCCACCTTAACCCTTCCTTTCTTCTTTTGCTACTTTTCTCCCCAAAACACACACACACACACAATTTCTGGATATTTTGCTGTTTGATAATATCTGAAGAGGTCAGGAGATAATATCAACCTAATTTACCCATTTAGACCTTAAACTTCTCACTAAAGACCAAAACACCCTTAAACTTATAATTTCACCTAAACTTACCTTAAACTTCCATTGCAAAGTTAATTAAACTTAACGGAAAATGGATTTTAACTAACGAACTTACCAGGGGTATTACACTTAGTAATTACCGAATTTGTATTGGTAAGAGCATCTACAAAAATCATGCTAAAGGTGACGAAAAGAGAGATTTTAACAATTGTTTTATTTCAATAGCTATGTCATACTGTATGCAAAAATAGAAAAGGAAAAATGAGAGAGAGAGAGATTAAAAATATTTAAATTTAGGAAAATCTCCGAATAAAAAAGAAAATATTGTCTTAATAAAATCCATAAATAAATGGCATTGAAAATAAATGTTTATAGAAGAAAAATAATATTTTATTATATTATTGAATACTGTAATAATATAATTAATGTTAGAATTACTAAAATAGAGTAGCTATTTTTAGAGATTTTTACTTTCAATGCTAGTTTAGAGAAAATATAACATAGTTGCTGAGATTCTCTAAACGGCTCTCCTTCACCAGTTCACTCGTAGTTGTTATTCTCGTTATCGCTTGATTAAATTGTAGCTTAAGTTATGATCGGTGTAGAATTCAAACACAACCATAATTGGGGTCTATATACATATAAAAAAGGTACAAATTCAAGCATTAAACCCGCTCTCGAGCACAACCGCAGTAATTCTCAAATTTAAGCTTCGTAATTTTTTATCCCAAGTCGATCTATAAAATAATGATGCATTTTAACTCAAGAAGTTAAACTCCATAACAACAATATTCGACTCAGCTTCTTCGAAAGCTCAATTAAAATTTTCAAGCCGAGTCGATCCGAGCCAAACCATACGAGCGTACATTTTTTCAAGCCAAACATATTAAGATGTTCATAAATCACACAATCGAGATATAAAAGTTATTGAACTCAAGTCAATCGACCTCGAGTTTGAGCCCATGTACGAGCATATAAACCCTCAACTTTAGATCATAATGTATAACTCAAAATTGTTAAACAAACATGAAGATCAAACATAAAAAAAATACTCTAACTTGAGCAATATTTTGAAAATATATTCTAGCTCGAGTCTGATATTATTTTCTCGTGGAACCAAAGACGTCAATATAAAAAGATTGAATAACTTGAAAGTCAAGATGGTAAAAAACATACAAATAAAAGATGCACTCTTTTACTTTAACATGGTTCCTAAAGCAAACTCCATCAAGATTCAAGAACACAAATTATATATATTTACATACTCTCAACTCAAATTCTATAGCTACCACAAAATTTACCATAAAAACACCATCATTTCTTTTTATACGTAAAATAGCGCATATTCTCGATTACTCGAAAAGCATAAAACTACATAATTTGATGGTGAATTACGTGGTATCGGTGTATCTACTCTTTAAATATTATACAAAACACAAAGCCACCAATCTACCCAAAAACCAAACAAATTACCTTTTGAGGATATGTTTTCCAATTAGATGTTACTTGGCCCAAATGGAAATCATGATCCAAAGGTATGCTTAATGACTCCTCTATGCAAGCATTTGAATCATCAAAAGCAGAGCAAATTGCAGCTGCAAAGAAATTTATATGAACAATGATATGTTTTACATCAAGAATGATCACATGTGATTTGATCAAAAATTTACCTTTTGAGAAACAAATAAACATTAAAAAATCCAATAGGGTTCCACTCAAAAATACGGTTTAGAAGGTGGGATGTATGCAGATCTGGAGAGGGTAGAGCAGTTGTTTATGTGAAGGTAACATTTACCAAAAGCATGTACCTTTGCCTTCTTTTTCTTCCAAATCTATTAAGCTAAACTATTGTCATCTACTAAAGCCCAGGCTCTTTATGGAAACAACATTTTTATTACTCGGGTTATTTACCTAAATGCCATCCTAACAAATATGTTCAAATAATCAAATCTATGATCTTCTGACACGCTTTTAGACATTCTTTTTTTATGAAAGTGACATTCTTCTTACCCTCGGGAGACCTTACTCCATGCAGGATTCACTGTTTCGTTCGATTTGGTTTATTGTTGCACGCTAAATGCATAAGAACTAGTATTTTTCAAGATGGTTGTAAGTTTGCATACGCGTCTATTTCAGGTCATTTAGGGAAATAATCTTAAAGAATTTTTAATTAAATTATGACCTTTTTCCAGAAAAATGGCTTTATACTCGTGAGAAGGTGGTCATGGATTTAATTAAAAATTTCATGTAAGGTTATATACCTAAAAATCTCGTCTATTTCTTGTATCTTCTTGAAGCATATAAGCATATGCATATATAACATAATCCACAAAATCTTAACATTAAAGACTTAGGGGCTGTTTACCAAAAATTTCATTAAGTCCTGTATGGATAAATGTGTCTGTATGGTTAAATGTTTCTGTCTGGATAAATTGTTGCTGTTGTTTACTTTTTTATCTGAATCAACAGTCTTAATAGCAGAAATGACCGATTTACCCCTAAGTATGAATTATAAGCTGTTTTATATATTATGTTTATTTTTTAAGCCAAATTATATATCTGAAACACAAAATTATTTAATCATCAAAATATAAATTCATAAATTCATTGATATAATCCAAAAATCAAAACATAAATTCATAAAGTTCTTAAAAATCCAAGTTCAAACACAAAGTAGCTAAGATCAAACACAAACACTTCAAAATTACACATTGTTAACCAAAGTATTTGCAATTCCATCACGCAAAGTAGCCATATATTGAGTGCTATTAGCACCCCATTGAGATATATCCAGTTCTTCTTCTCCACTTCCTTCGACTTCTTCTTCGTTGTTAAATACGCTGTCCTCGTTGCACTCCATAAAAAATTGGTCTTGAATATTATATTTTCTAATAAAAGTGTGTATGGCAAAGCAAGCAATTACCACATTTCTTTGTGTTGTGAATGGAAAAGGAGCCATCTGCTTTAGGATCGGAAATCTCGCTTTCAAAACACCGTAAGCACGTTCAATAACATTCCTGAGTTGGGCATGTGCATGATTAAACCTTTCTTCTTTAGTCAAAATTATGCTCGGTTTTTAACGTATTGGCAACATTCTTCCACGAAAGCGCCTTCAAACTACTACCCTCTTTTCCATTTAGTCCCACCTCTAAAATACACGCTTCTAGGAAAGTTTTCACAACATTGTGATTTTTCCAACTTATCCTAACACGCTTTTGTTGGTGTGACTCACCGGTTTGTTCCATACCTAAAAACACATATAATCACACCATTTTGAGCAGAAAAAAACACATAAAAAATAGAACAACAGCAGCAATACTCAACAAAAAATTGAACAATACTCACCAAAAAATTAAACAACAGCAGCAATACTCAACAAAAAAATTGAACAATACTCACAAAAAAATTGAACAATACTCACAAAAAATTAAGCAATCAGCAGCAATAATCACTTGAACAACAGCAGCAAAAAATTAAGCAATCAGCAGCAAAAAATTAAGCAATCAGCAGCAAAAATTAACCTTCGCCGGAGGAGAAGTCGATGTCGATGTCGCCGGAGGAGAAGAAGTTGTCGCCGCTGGAAATGCTGTTGTCGCCGTCGGAGATGCTGTTGTCGCCGTCGGAGATGCTGTTGTCGCCGTCGGAGATGCTGTTGTCGCCGTCGATAGAGAGAAGAGAGGAGAAGTCGCCGATCGCCGCTGGAGATGCTGTTGTCGCCGGCGATATCGAGAGGGGAAAGATCAGAGAGGGGAAAGATAGAGAGGAGAGGCGCTAGGGTTCTTTTTAGGGTGTTCACGTTTCTTTTTTTTGTAAGGGTATATTTGTCCAATTTTCGTCTGAATGGGGACAACACCCAAAATTGAACTGTGCGAATAAGCCACCTACTGTATCATTAAGTCACAAGTAAACACTCTATTTTGTCTGCGCGAATAAGCCAGATTCTTTATTAAGCCCAAGTAAACAGGCCCTTACATATTAATGGAGACTTGGAGTAATCCAAATGGGCGGCGGCCATCTTCGTCCATTATAGAATTTTCGTGGATAACACGGCAAAGAAACAACACTACCATCTTCCAAATTTTAAACACCCAAATCATGATCCCCATTAGCACCATCATAATTCCACTCCGAATAATCATCCGTAAAATAAATCCGATTCCCTTTACACCCTTGAAAATCAGAAGCACGAAACGCCATCAAAGAATTCTCGCCAACAAACAACGCCCATTCGTCCAATTTACTAACAATCTCCCACATTGGTCCATTCGAAACCAGTTTACAAACTCGAAACTCAGTCGTTTTATAAAAGATATCAAGTTGATGCTGATCAACATCAAATCCCAACTCCAAATACCGCGTAACTAACAACAATTCATCTTCTAAACTAACCAAATACTGCATATCTCCACCAACTTGTGGTGGTGTAGAAATGAAAGAAACATTGGGCAAAGGTCCAGAAATGTCACAAACTGCAATAGTTCCATATTTACTCGCAGCATAAAAACAATCCTTATGATAAACAACATCTTCACAATAAGATTGTGCATCATCTATGAATTTCCATAAGGAATCACCTTTTTTACAGTAAGCTAGATCACCAGTTTGATTCAAAATCTTATAAGTTTATAAACAACTCACAAATTTAATGCAGACCAAAGTTTTAAAAAATATATAAAATTTACCCTTTGTTTTTCTTTTTATTTGCCTTTGGCCTCCTATGATTCCGGCCTTGTGCGGCTATGCCCCCCAATTGTCCGAAAGTTTTCATGATCAATAAACTCATATAAAAGTAAAATAATAATATAATGTTCCATTTAATCTAACCAAAATAGGAAAAAAAATGACCAAATTAAACAAATAAATCATTTTTAACCTGAAAACTGAATAACCAAAAATCATTTCAAACTATTTAAGAAAATGCAAGTTTTCATTTTGTAATTTTATATATCTATTGGTAGTTGCTTCAAATTAATAGCTTTGAATTTTTTCCTCTCTTAAATGTTTAATCAATACTTAAATATATTAATTAAAAGGGAGAATGAAAAGTTGTAAACGCTCATCAATTATAAGTTATTTAAGTACAATGATAAAAATGCAAAGAGATTGTTAAAATATACATAGTATAAGGACCAATCTTGACATTCATTATTTATCTTTATTTACTATTTTGTGTTTTAATGTGTGCGAGGGCTGTGGATGACAACTAGACAGAACTTTAGGATGGCGCTGCAAACTGTGAAGCTGATAAGGGTAGCGGTACAAAATTAAAGGATTATGAGGACTAAACAGCAATTTCTAGTTGTTATAAGAACATAGCGATTTATGGGTTTCTGAATTAATTTTCTTTCACTTTTACGTTCTTCTTCCAGAGAGTTTTCTGCTCTCTCTCTCTCTCGTTTAGATATTACTAGGGTTTGATATTTTAGGTCTTCAAGTCTCTTGAAGATCATGAGTGTGAGAGTTCTTGTAGTGAGATTTTCTTGTGTAATCATATGAGTGTTAGAGTGTTGTAGTGAGTTTTCAGTTGTATTTTGTTGTTTGATTTACAGAGTTAAAAAATATGTTAGATTTTACATTTTCTACATGGTATCAGAGCGAATGGTGAGATCTTCCTCTGTAGATTCATCACCGACGTTTCGAAACTGGTATGGTTTCTGTTTCTTCACATGACTCATGAGGTTTTTTGTGATTCTCACCTTAAGCCGATGACCTTAGTTATTTTCTGTGTTAATACTTTTCAGATCTGTTAAGTACGTTACACTGTGTGAGGATTATTGTGTGTTAATCATCATTAATCCAATGACCTCAGTTGTTACTTCACTTTATTTGGTTTAGATCCATTTTTTCTTTCGATCTGTTAGTATTTTCGTTCATATCTGCGTATGGTATATTTCCTTATTCTCTTTGCAACTCTCGAGGATTTAGGTGTTGTAACCCTAATCCAATGATCCTAGTTGTTTCTTTGGAGTTTGTTTAGATCTAAATGAGTTATATGTCATTACATTTAGCTTCTCTTTTCTGATCATTTTTTTTTCAAATCAACACTGATACAGGAACCTTGTCTAAATCATAGACAGGGTCGTTTATCTTGTGTTTCTGCTTCACTTGCTTTCAAAATGAGTTGTAAAACAGATCATATCATGGTTGTGATTAGTAGATCTTACTGCCATACTGGATCTATTTTTTGTTAAGTGCATATTGTACTATTTCTTGTTGATACCAGATCTGTTATCTGTTGAGATTAGTAATCTGGTTTCTTATACTTCAATGTCCTTAGGTTCTATTGTACATTACTAGATCTACCCTCTCTTTTGATATATATGTTATTTGTTGTATAATAGTAGATCTATTATTGTTCTTGTTAGACCTATCATTTCTAGATCTGTATTATCATGTTTGTGATTAGTAGATCTTACTGCCATACTGGATCTATTTTTTGTTAAGTGCATATTGTACTATTTCTTGTTGATACCAGATCGTTTCCTGTTTTTTTTTCTTTTGGTAAACTGTTGTGAAAAGTAGTTGTGAACAGAACTAAGGTTCTGATTCGCTCTACATTCTGATCACTGCAGTTCATGCTGGAAGACGTTTCTTGTGTAAGATTGGTTGTTCTTCTATACTGTTCTTTGTGTTTACATATTGTGTTCAGGTTAGTATCCTCTTTATATTGTTTGCCCTAGTCCTCAGTCGTTCACTGAGGCCACATTCTTCCGCTGCATCGTTTGCATACGCACCCACTGTAAGTCTTCTTCATTCTCCTTGTGCGTATTTCTTGTCCTGCCTTTGGGAACCTAAGTGTTTGGCTTGACCTACCACTTCGAGTGGCAAGGAATCATGTCATCTATCACTTTGGGTTTCTCCCGTGTGTGCTTTACTTTCTGTATTCATCATGACTGGTACAGCTGATCCTAAAAGTCCAGAGGGGCAATCACTGATTGCAAAACTGGACTTTGGGGACCCTCTCTACCTTCATGCTAGTGACACCTCTGGTGTGTCCATTCTCAATATGAAATTAACTGGGACAGACAATTATAAAGTATGGGCATGTGCTATGATATTGGCTTTGGAAACTAAGAATAAACTTGGTTTCGTTGATAAAACTGTTCTTCGTCCCACCGATAATGAAATTCTAGGAAAACAATGGGATAGATGTAATTATGTTGTGTTGTCCTGGATCCTTGGTTCTGTATCTAAGGAATTATTTGCTAGTCAAGTTTTTTCTAGGATTGCTTCTGATGTTTGGATGGAATTAAAAGAAACCGATGATAAGATTGATGGGTCTGTAACCTTCAATCCATATCAAAAAATAAATTCGCTTACTCAGCATGGGTCGTCTGTTTCAGATTACTATCACAAATTAAATGCCTTATGGAAGCAATTTGATGCATTAGTAAAACTTCCAGCATGTTCTTGTAATGTTTCTCATGATTTCACTAAACATAATCAATTTATCAATGCAATTCTTAATGGGACTGGATGATGTGTACATGCAACTTAGGAGTAATATTTTAACAACAGATCCATTACCAACAGTTAAAACAACTTTTTCTTTGGTTTCTAGAGAAGAGTCGCACCGTGGTGCGACTCGCCCCTTTTCAGAATCTAAAACTCAGAATTCAGCCTTTTTCAGTAAACCTCTGGACAATAAGAAAAATCCAGGAAAATCACCTTTAGTTTGTAAGCACTGTGGTGTTACAGGTCACACCATAGAAAGATGCTTCAAACTAATAGGGTTTCCAAAAGATTTTCAATTTACCAAAACCAAGACAAATCAATTTCCAAAAATTCCTTCTAGTAATGCATGCAGCACTGAAGGACCTGTTAGTGCTTCTAGTTCCAAGTCTCTTACAGAGGAGCAAATCATCAAATTACTTTCCCTTCTGGATCAGAAGCAAAATGACGGTGTTACTGCCAATATGGCAGGTAGGTTATTTGCCAATATGGCCCATGTTTCAAAGTTTTCTCAAAATCAATGGATTATTGACTCTGGTGCTAATCAACACATGCACATGACATCATCTATTTCTCATTTAGAAAATGTTGTTGACATATCAGATTTGAATTTAAGAGTGACTCAACCTAATGGGGAAGAGGCACAAATTAACAACATAGGAAATTACAGATTAAGTGATGATGTGATGTTTGATGTGCTTGTTATACCAGATTTTCATGTCAATCTTCTATCTGTCCATAAACTTGCTAGGGACAGTAAAATTTTAGTTGTTTTTGATGAATTCAAATGTTACTTGGTTCAGGGTTCTCGCCCCATGAAAGTAGTGGGGACTGGTAGTGAAAATGGAGGCTTATATTTTTTTGACCAAACAAATAAGGGTGAGATATTTGACTCTAATCTGTTAAAGAATAAACATAACACCTCAAATATGTCCATTTTCTGCTATGTTTCTCGACAACTTTGGCACAGTAGGCTAGGGCATCCTGCTGAACAGGATTTATTGTGTTTGAAGAATAGACTGAACTTAGGTAATAATCCTCAACCATCCCCGTGTGACATTTGTCACTTGGCCAAACAAACAAGGGAAAAATTTAACCTTAGTAATCACACTTCCAAGGTTTTGGGTGATCTTGTTCATCTAGATCTTTGGGGTCCTTATCGTGTTCCTAGTAGGGATGGATATAGATACTTCCTTACAATAGTTGATGACTTCACTAGATCTGTTTGGGTATATCTCTTGAAAAGTAAAGATGAGGCGTTTGATATTGTTGTTTCTTTTCATAGCTTGTTGATTAATCAATTTGGGAAACATGTTAAAGTTTTTCGAAGTGATAACGGAACTGAATTTGTAAATAATAAATTTGGTGAGTTTTTTAAATCAAAAGGTATTTTACATCAAACAAATTGTATCTATACACCCCAACAAAATGGGGTTGTAAAACGCAAGCATAGACATCTTTTGAATGTTGCTAAGGCTTTGATGTTTCAAAGTGGTATTCCCCTTAACATGTGGAGTGAGTGTATCTTAACTGCAACTTATTTGATTAATAGAACTCCTTCCTCCGTGCTAAGTGAAAAATGCCCGTATGAATTGGTTTTTGGTTTTACTCCTGTTTTTATCACATTTAAGGAATTTTGGTTGTCTGTGTTTTTCTGTTAAACCTAACAACCTCGATAAATTTACTTCACGCACCGAGAAGTGTGTGCTTCTTGGATATGCTAACTCTCAAAAGGGGTATCGTCTTTACAGTTTGGATACTAAACAGATTGTCATCTCAAGAGATGTAAAATTCTATGAAACTGTTTTTCCTTTCAAAATGAAAACCAATGATCAACATCACAACTCTAGTGACATTAACTCTTTAAATTTCTTTGACAGTATTTTTCAAACTAATGATTTTTCTGTTGAAATACCCGATGATGATTCAAGGGACAACTCACAAAATGAAAATCGCAGTCCCTTTCGTAGTCTTAATCAAATTGAGAACAGTAACTGTGGTCATTCTGGTAGCCTAAGGGGCTGTTTACTAAATTTTCTATTAAGTCCAGTATGGATAAATTTGTCTGTGTAGATAAATTTGTCTGTCTGGATAAAAGTATGTTGATGTTTACTTTTTTTTACTGAATTAACAGTCTGAATGGTGGAAATGACCAATCTACCCCTTAACATGAATTAAAGCATTATATCATGTTGTGCATCTCCGATCATCTAAGAGATAAACTTCAACACAACTTTTTAACATGCTTGAAACAATTTTTATTTACACCAATCTAAAATCAAATAATAGCAGTTCAATTAATATCTCAAATAATAGCAAATTTATCATCAATCTACAAGAGAAACTCAAATCCTTGCAACCAATAAAAACCAAATATGGTGGGTTAATTAGGCTATCCAGACTGAAACCAAAAAAGGTAGTGTTAAAGAAATGAAATAGGAGATTAGCAGTGGTGAATCAATGTGGTCGCCGGAAAGAGGGTTTATGAAATAAAACAGGAGATGCATCGGTTCCAAAAACCTACTGCTTTTTACTTCTTCCTCCCCTTTGAATATACCATCATCATCGAAACCAAAAACAATACACAAAATAAATCTACACAAACGTACGACTATGCTTGGATCGATACCTGAAAATGATATGCTTTATTTTTGTCTAGATCCGATACATCAAATAATGCTCGAAATCGATACCTAATTCCTTTTTTGAGGAGCGAGAGACAAGCCGGGAAAAGATAACATCGAACAACGGAGATAGTCTCCGGAAAGAGATGCAACCAGAAATGGAGGTCGTCGCTGGAGAGAGATGCAAGCCGCATTGGACATCATTGAAGGAAGGGGGAAGAAAGAGATGGACGACGAGAAGAGAGTTGAAGATGTGCGACCAGAGAGAGGGGAGCGCATCAGGGGTAAACATGGTAATTTTTGGGCTGAACCTGGACAAGTGAGGGTTTTGGGCTGTGCGAATAAGCCCGTCTAATTTTCATTAAGCTGCAAGTAAACACCTTAAATTGTCTGTGCGAATAAGCCCAATAGACTATTAAGTCCATTAAGTCACAAGTAAACAACCCCTAAGTCAAGCTATTAGTTCAGGTAAAGCTAGTAGCACTAGTGGAATTAATTCCCAATGTGTGTCTACTGGTTCAATAGATCCTGGTAATCACACTAGGGGAACTAATTCTCAAGATATGTCGACCAGATTGGTAGGTTTTGGTAGTCAAACTGTGGTTGCCAATGACCAACGTGCTGCTGAAAGTGAAGTTCATTTGAGTTTCCCTCCTGAGGGTGATTTAGTTTAATCTTCTACCAGAAAATCTAATCGTGTGTCTAATCTTCCTAGAAAATTTTCTGATTATGTGGTAGAAGGTAAGGTCAAATATGGCACCGAAAGGGTAGTAAATTACTCTTTCCTTAGTCCAAATAACTTTTGTTTTGTAACAACTTTAAACAAATCTGTAGAACCAAATAATTTTTTTGATGCTTGTAAGGATCAAAATTGGATTTCTGCAATGAATGAGGAAATGGAAGCTTTGTATCGAAATAACACCTGGACTATTACTACACTTCCAACTGGTCGAAAGCCAATTGGATGTAGATGGATATATAAAATTAAATACAAGTCCACCGGTGAGATTGAGAGGTACAAAGCTAGGTTAGTTGCTAAAGGATATTCACAGCGTGAAGGTTTAGACTATGATGAGACTTTTTCTCCTGTAGTTAAAATGGTCACGGTAAGATGTGTAGTTGCTTTAGCTATTCAAAATAACTGGCCTGTGTCAGTTAGATGTTAACAATGCCTTCTTGTATGGTGATTTAGCCGAAGATGTTTACATGAGTCTTCCCCCCGGGTATTTTTCTGCTAATGACAAAAGGGTCTGTAAATTAGTTAAGTCCTTATATGGTTTAAAACAGGCCCCTCGTCAATAAATCTGTTTACTTGGTTTTACTTGTGTATGTGGATGACATAGTACTTACTGGAAATTCTATTGAAGAAATTAATAAAGTAAAAAATCATTTACAATCAAGTTTCAAAATCAAGGATCTTGGAGAGTTAAAGTTTTTCTTGGGTATTGAAATTTTGAGAACTGACAAGGGTGTCTGTATGTCATAGCGAAAGTATTGTCTTGAACTTCTTAGTGATTTTGGGTATTTAGGAAGTAAGCCAATAAGTACTCCTATGGATATGAATTTGGTTGTCACTGACTCAGTATGACCTCTTTTAAAAGACCCTCCTTTGGATAACTTCACTGAATATCAGAAACTAATAGGTAGATTAATCTACTTATTAGCAACACGCCCTGATATTGCTTATGCTATACATATTTTAAGTCAATTTATGCATTCACCAAGACAGTCTCATCTCAAATTAGCTCTTCGTGTTTTAAAATATTTAAAAGGATCTCTAGGAAAAGGTGTAAACTTTACCTCTTCTGATGTTTTTAAACTGAGTGCTTATGTGGATGCTGATTGGAGTAAATGTCTTTCTACTAGGTGCTCAGTTACTGGTTATTGCTTATATTTGGGTAATTGTATGGTGTCTTGGAGGAGTAAGAAACGGTCTACTGTTTCACGCTCCTCTGCGGAATCAGAATATAGGGCAATGGCATCTGCCCTATGTGAGATTATTTGGGTTCTTAACATTTTAGCAGAATTAAAACTGGAAAACTTACTTCATGTTGAGCTTCATTGTGATAACAATTCTACTATACAAATTGCTAATAACCCAGTTTTTCATGAAAGGACAAAACATATTGAAATCGATATACACCAAGTTAGAAACAAGATAACTTCTGGATTACTAAAGACAGTTAAAGTACCTTCTTTGGATAATCCGGCCGATATATTTACAAAACCACTTGGTGTACAACAACACAATTATTTGTGTTCGAGGTTAAATATGTTAGATCTTTTCAAATGTCAAGATTGAGGGCGGGTGTTAAAATATACATAGTATAAGGACCAATCTTGACATTCATTATTTATCTTTATTTACTATTTTGTGTTTTAATGTGTGCGAGGGCTGTGGATGACAACTAGATAGAACTTTAGGATGGCGCTGCAAACTGTGAAGCTGATAAGGGTAGCGGTACAAAATTAAAGGCTTATGAGGACTAAACAACAATTTCTAGTTGTTATAAGAACATAGCGATTTAGGGTTTTCTGAATTAATTTTCTTTCACTTTTACGTTCTTCTTCCAGAGAGTTCTCTGCTCTCTCTCTCGTTTAGATATTACTAGGGTTTGATATTTTAGGTCTTCAAGTCTCTTGAAGATCATGAGTGTGAGAGTTCTTGTAGTGAGATTTTCTTGTGTAATCATATGAGTGTTAGAGTGTTAGAGTGTTGTAGTGAGTTTTCAGTTGTATTTTGTTGTTTGATTTACAGAGTTAAATAATATGTTAGATTTTACATTTTCTACAGAGATTTAATTAGTTTATAAATAAGTCTAAAAGTTACTCCCTTTCGTCCAAAAATAAATATCCATAATCAAAAAATGAAAATAGTTTTAGGAGTACATAATTATTACATTCTTTATTTAAAACCAAAGTACAATTCTACCCTTCATTATAGAGATATAAATTTTCTCCAATCACATAATTAGGGGTAGAATGGAAAAGTAGATATTTTACTTTTGAAAGTTGACATTTACTTTACGACAAACAAAAATAGTAATGTAGACACTTATTTTGGGACGGATGAAGTACTATCTATCTTTATTCATTTGACGATGACTTGTTTATCTTTCAACAAATCGATGTTTTTTATGAAAATAATTATATAACAAAAATGTCATGTGTCTTGCAAGGCCTTGCAAGACAACCTTCAGGCCTTTCACAAAATAGATATATTAAACAAAAACATTTTTTAATTTAATTAATTTGTTTGTTTGTTTAAACATTAATTATTTATATTATAATTTATTAGTTTAGAAAGGAGTTTGGTCTTACATTGTCCAATAAAAAGATCTTTTCATATCACACATCCAAAATGTGTCATATAAGGCCATCCGTAGCGCTGCGGGCTCGGGCTCGGGTTCACGCCACATGGCACCCGGGTTCGAGCGGGTTCCGGTAACGGGGGGGGGGGGGGGGGGGGGTCGAGCGGCGGGCTTGGCATGCGGGTTTGAAAACCCGAGAAACCCAATTGTTTTCCTTTTTTTTTTAAATTTTGAAAATATTAAAAACCAACGGCTCTTTGTTTATATTTTGTTTATATTTTTTTTTCAATTAAATCACACTATATATATTAATCCAAACCTCTTATTTTTTCACACCAAAATCTCTCAAATTCTCTCAAACTCTCTCAAATTTCATCATGAATCCAAACAAAACACTTACATCCCGTCGTAGCCGACCGGATACACCACAACCGCAAGAAGACCCGGAGCTTGGTTTCCAAGCGTTTACACAACAAGGTTATCATCCGCAATTTTCGCAACAATATCCGCCACAATTTTCGCAACAATTTCCGCCACAATTTTCGCAACAATTTCCCCAACAATTTCACCAACAATTTTCGCAACAATTTCCTTACCAATTTACACGTCCCGGTTTGATTGAACAAGGTTTTACTCCGGCCAACTACAATCTTCCTTCACCCGCAATCAATCTCGACGACGACATTGTTCCGGAAACCCAACATTATAGCCCGCACACACCACAATCCATCTACACACAACAATCTATCCCGGAACCATCAAACCCGACACCAACGAGAAAAGAAAAAAAACAAACAATATGAAAATAGAGCCGCCAAACAAATGTGGAGTAACGACGAGGAACTCGCGTTAGTGTCTGCGTGGGTTGACGTTTCGGAGGACCCCGTTGTCGGTAACGCACAAACCAGTGGTAATATTTTTATACTTGAATTTACATATATTTTTATTGTTATTATTATTTTTATTGTTATTATTATTATTATTATTAATATTATTAATATTATTAATATTATTATTATTCTTGTTAATATTCTTATACTTGAATTTACATAAATGTAGAAAGTTTTTGGACCCGAATCGGGCAAGTGTTCTTTAGTTTGATGGGCCGCGAAAATTATAGAACAACTCATCAACTCAACACCAAGTTCAACGACCTCAATAAAAGAATAAATTCTTTTGGCGGCTTCTACAACAACTTGGTCACTAATAGATCAAGCGGAATGAGTGAGGCCGACATTTCACGAATGGCACACGAACGGTACCGAGCACAACTTGGGTTGGCTTTCACTCACGAACAAGCTTGGGAAGTCCTAAAAAAATGTCCAAAATGGGGAGCCGTTCCAACGATGACGACAACTTTATCGCGGGGTTCAAAACGTACCAAACCTTCCGATGATGACGATGACGACAACTTCATCGAGCAACTTCAACGACCCCATCGGGAGAAACAAGGCAAAAAAAACATCAACGAGTAATACGAGCGGGTCGAATACGAACGAAAGTGTTACTCAGTTGTTGACGACGTTCAACGAGAAGATTGATGATACAATGCAGTACAAAATGAAAAAACTCGAACTCGAACGAGATAGGTTGGAACACGAACGAGAAATCGAACGAGAAAAACGATTTGATAAAGACTTCGAGTTTTTCATAACCCCGCATGATCACCTTACGGGGGACGTTTTGAGGGCTACTTTGGCGAAGAAATAGAGAATTAAAAAATTACATAATTTTGGGTAATTTTGTATTTTGTAATTTTTATTTTTTTAGTGTTTTGTATTTTGTAATTTGTATTTTTAATGAATGATATGAATTTTTATTTTTATTATTTATCTTATTTTTATTTATTAAAAAATATATAAATATTTTTATTTTGTTAAATAATTAAATGTATAAATAAAAGAATTAAAAAAATGAGGTGGCAAGAGGGCTTGAGGGTTCCCGCTACGCCATTTTAGGGCTTGAGGGTTTGAGGAGAGGGTTAGGAGAAAAACTGATGTGGCGCTTGAGGGCTTGAGGGTTGTGCTACGGATGGCCTAAGAGCTTATGACACTTTATTTCAAAAGTTTCTTAAAAATTTGTTAGGATACCAAAAAAATGTGATATAAACTTATTGTAACACTATTATATAGAAAAACACAATTATTTAGTTCTAAAAGTCAACTCCTAGAAAAAGTCAATTAAAATATTTAGATATACGTTGACTCTTACTAACGAAATGCTATTGTAATATCTCCCCAAATAGACCTAGTTGTATACTCTATATGTGTGTGTACACATGTGAATAAATGAATATGAATCATTTGTTCACATCTTGCATACCAAATTATCAAAGCAGGTACCTCTTTCTATTATCTTTATTAATCATCTTAATTTCTACAAATCTATTGTTATTCCTTTCATATTTGTTGATGTTTGCTTAATTAATCTTAGTCAATAACTCCATCATATTCACCTTCATATCACAAATATGGGTTTGTGGGCAACAAAAAAACACATCAAGATTCCTTCAAAACTAATCTGAAGCTTACATAAGCAAACATGAAACATGTACGTGGATCAATCGGTAATCGAAATACAAGGCCAAATGAATTGAAAGTGAACTCTAAGATGCTCTAATTCTTGATTGGTCTCAAAAGACCAAGGAAAAATTAAGGTCACGACATGTTTAGATTGTTCACCAATAGACGGTTACTAAACACGTACCATGCTCAACAGGTAAAAGATGATGATTTTTACCAACATTTTTAACGTGGCGTTTTGCTAACCGAAAATCAGACATGGTTAACGTTTATCAGGTTAATTAGAGATGTTTATCCTATGCTATAATATTATTGTTCAATAAATTTTATCTCTATAAATGAGTTGTGTTGATAAATGGCTTCTAAGACGACCAATAAAAGTTGTTTCATCATTTTTTACCCCTAATCACTTTAATTAATAATTTCAATTAAAAACTCTATTTAATATGAGTTATTGGATCAATAGAGATAGAATGACCAAAATCCGTCATCATGTGCACAATTGAAAATGAGTTTTTATTTGAACTTTTTTTCTCTCTCTCTCTCTCTCTATATATATATATATATATATATATATATATATATATAGAGAGAGAGAGAGAGAGGGAGGTTCAAACGAGGAGCGTACCTATTTACGAGAAACGCGAGGAGCGTCTTCCATGTTGGTGATTTTAGTGAAATCATCGGTCCATTTTGTGTAGTTGGATTCACAAAGGTAATAATGGGGTTGGTAGCTAAGCTATAACATGAGTTAGGAGGTGTGGAGTGCACACTCGTGTAAGCTAACTAGAACCCGGGATTGTTGGACGGTTAAAATCGACAAGTTACAAAGTGGTTTCTTGAGTTGGGCGTCGGGGCCACTTGTGGCGCTACTTATCTAGCGCGGGAAGTAGCCCCAAGCTCTAGAATGTTGCCCGCGCTCCTTTTGGGGCTACTTATCTAGCGCGAGAAGTAGCGCCGGGCTCTGGAATGTTGCTCGCGCTCCTTTTGGGGCTACTTATCTAGCACGGGAAGTAGCGCCGGCGTCAGGGATGTTTTCTCACTTTGTAACTCCCGATTTTTGTAACCGACGTCATTAAGTCCACAATCAAATCTCATTAAATGAGAGATTATTTCCTGGTTCAATACAATGTAGGTTACGATTCTCTAAAGGTGTATAAGTATGAATCGATTAGTGCCTTAATCGATACACCGAAACAAAGAGATTATCCCCTAGAGAATTTCGTGATACCCAGGCATATAGGGTCGAAATATCTCTTACGGAAAGCGAGCTCTCACGCGATCTCTGCGTTTTATCCAAGCTATTCTACATCTCCTTCTCTCCCCAATTTTCGAATTCCTCCAACAATCGTAAGAGATATTTGCTTATCGCGAGAGAGATGGCGAATGATCAAACTGTAAGAGACATGACTTCCAAGTTCACGAAACTTGAGAAGTTTGAAGGCGTGGACTTCCGTAGATGGCAGAAGAAGATGCACTTCTTATTGACAACTTTGAAGGTGGCGTATGTACTAAGCACCCCGATATCGGAGCTGATGGAGAACGAGACGTTGGAGGTTACCCGGCGTCGCGGCAAGTGGGAGAATGACGACTACATCTGTCGTGGCCACATCTTGAACGGTATGTGTGTTGGTCCCGAAAGGCCTATACAAGTTTGTAGAAGGGGGGGGGGGGGGGGGGGGTTGAATACAAACACACTATTTTACTTTTCTAAATTGTTTATTGATAAATCATTAACAATTTACAGCTTGTTGCGGAAACAAGATTAAGGATAAACCTAAATCTAAACAAGTTGGAACACTAAGGTTTCTTGCACTAAGAAAGATAAGGAGATTACTAATAAAATCCTATCTTGAGAGAGATTTGAACTTGTCCAGAGTTAGCAAGTTACTTCAAATGAAGTGAGTTCATCTCTTTATATACTGCATGCATTTAATGCAATTCAGTACACACTTTACACGTGTCATCAGCGGATTGGTTGCATGTCATTGACCTTTGTTGACAACCTTAGTAGCCGCATGAATGAACAGTGTAGTATCAGAGTGGTTGTACGATTTCAGATTTTCGGAGGTTCTTTTCTGACATTTCGTACGGTGGCGTGCAAGGGAGGTTAAGACAAAAGTACTTTGTACGAAGGACTTCATGATCAGCTTTCGTTGATTCAGCGATTATCATTTACTATTCAGCGAATGATAAAGTTCAACGATAGCTGAAGTCTTGTACTTGATACTTCACGTTGAGTGGACAAATCTGAGTCTTCGCTGATCCGCATCAGTTCATTAGGAGACTTGTCGCTGGTTCTTGAGCTTAATCTTCGACTTCAGCGTAGAACCTTTGTTGACGTGAATCTTGTCTTCAGGGATCATAAGTAAACAACTAACTTATCAGCGATCACCATAAGGACTGAACAGACTCAGCGATATGGTGAACAGTGTTCGCTGAATGTTTAATCTAAAAGAGCGAGAGTTCCTATCAGCAGTACTGTAAGATCTTAGTACTTATCAGCGATAGTGAAACTCTGATACATATTGTTTACTTACAATTTTCACTAAGTATTTAAGATAGGGTCATTATCAAATCACTGAGGGTTTGGATCAACAATCTCCCCCTATTTGATTATGACATAGCAACAAAGAAAATTGCTATTTAATGAAAACATAAGGATAAAAAGAACTCATAAAATATTTGTCCCTTTTACTGTTTTCTGGGATCTTTTCAGTACTGATGGAGTAAAGTACATTCGCTGAAATCTTTCTTTAAATCTTTGAATCAGGTTACAATTTGAATAAGAAAGATTACAAGTACAAGCGAAATAAATTACAAGTACTGAAGGATGACTGATACAATAGAGAATGAGGTGATTGTTGTCAGCCTTCAAAGGGTTCTTCCTTAATGAGAAGTTCATCAAGGGTTGTCTTTTCAGTTGGAATCATCCAGTCAGGAACCTTTTCTCCTTTATTCTTTAGCTTCAGAGCAGCTTCAAAAATCAAGGGTTTTAGGTGTCGTGCCTGAATGTCTTTTCTGAAGTCGCACCAGTAGATGAGATCTCTGAGCTGTTCGATTGGAGTGATTGGAAGCTCAGCGATCCGTTGAAAGCATTTACGTCCGTCGTAGTCAAGAAAGAATATTCCATAAGGATTACTGATGACTTTACCACGGACGAAAAGTTCACATGGTGGCAAAGAGATGTCAAGGGCAGATAGATCAGGATCAGGACCAAGTACTTCAGCGCGAGAGAAACCAATTCCAGTTTCATTTCGTATGACAGGACCTGAGTTTGAATCTTGACGTTTCTTCCTTGGAGAACCTCTTTTTCTTTTCGGCTTAAGATCAGGAACATGAGGAATATCCACACAAGAAGATATCAAGTCGATCTGTCTGTTTATCAGCTTTTCGAAATGATCCTTGTACTTAGATTGTGATGGTTGGATAGCTAACCTCATCTCCAGCCATTCAGAGAGACCATACCTTTTTACAGTGTCAGCGCGAAAGGTTTCAGATGTGCCATCTTCTCTGAACAGTTTAATGTCAACAATAGGTACTCCGATGGAGGTTCTTCCAGAGATGAATACCTTGTTGATCTTCGCTGGACGATATCTGAAGTGGATTTTCTCTTTACACCAGATCAGGGTGGTCTGAGAAACTTCAGCTTTCTTTTCCACGATCTTCTGGGCTTGTTCCCAAAGCTTTCGTTGGATTTGAATGGGAATACGCTTCAGCTTGGGGTCTTTGACAGATTCTTGAGTGAGCTTGATGGCGTATTCTCTGTCTTTATCTTCAGCTTCCTTCCTTTCAGCGATGAGGCGTTCAGCTCTGAGATGTTCCTGGTATTCAGCTTTTGAAATTCTGAACTTAGGAGGAACTGAAGGCAGTTGATCAGGCCTTAGAATGATTCGCTGATCCTCGAATCGCTTTATTATTTCTTCTCTTCTCTTTTGATCTTCTTCACTCAGCCTTTGAGGAACTGAGGAAGGTCTGTTTCTGTGCGGGAGAGGTTGTTCTTCTGGTTCATCAGTCTCAGAGATTAAATCTAAGACTGGGATTATGTCTTCAGCGGCAGCTGGCTTTATTTGTGAAGTCGCAACAGTAGAACCTTCAGCGACATCCTCAAACAGGGGAGAGGACTAGCTGAAACGCAGCGATCTTACAAATAAGAACTGGGTAGAAGAACTTGGGTAGAAAAGATAGAAAAAGTAATGTGGATGTGTATGGCGTTTGTGGAATGGATAACTGATTGTTCAGAGATGATCAGGGAAGGAAAAATAAGTTTAGTGTACCTGACAAATCGGCTTTGCAAGCAAGATCGCCAGATTATCATCTTCAGCGATGCCTTTGTCTTTGCTTTTCTCAGCGCCAGAGGCTGAGTGCTTTGTCTTTGTCTTCTCCCCTGTGGATTCGGTTATCACGATCCCTTTAAGAGCTTTTCGAGGAGCAGGTTTGACGACAAAGAATTCGTCATCTTCATTATCATCATCATCGTTCCTTGGAGAGGAGGATGGTTCAGCTTCAGGGATGTCGATGTCTTCGTCTTATTCTGCTTCGGATTCCTCAGCATCTTCTTCGAGTTGCTCCCCCTCAGATACAGAGGCGAGGTTCTCGGTTCCCTCAGGGTTTTCATCTCCCTGAGGTCCAGTAACTAGATCTTCATTACCCTCTCCCCTGATAGATTCATCATGGGAAAGGTCTTCAGCGCTCTTATTTTGATCTTCAGCGCTCTTCTCTTGTTCAGCGCTCTTCTCCCCCTCTTTCTCATGATGGGCGGGGGAGGAATGGGTAGACTCAGCATTGGTGTTATCTCTGTCTTCTGGGCCAGAGATTTTCACACAACCTTCAAGCTTAGCTATTCTGTCTTCTAGGCCAGAAATAGCAGGCGTGATCTTCTTCAGCTCTTGGCGATCCTCTGCGGTGAATGAGTCCAAAATAGGTGCAGGGGCCGGAGCAGGAGCTGGATTGTTTGCCTTGTTCACCAGCGTCTCGATCATTGTCTTGACAGAACCAAGGTCGGTCTTCACTGAGCCCAAGTCAGTCTTGACCACTGACATATCACCTTCGAGTGTACCAACCGATCTCTTCAGCGTTGTAACCTCGCTGGAAACGGTGGAAACTGACGATTTGAGGTTGGTGTAGTCAGTGTAGACGTCGGAGAGCACTTTGGCAAAGTCGGCGAGAGTTTTATCAAGGCCTTTGATGTCATCAGAGGAGGCCTTCTTTTCCACCACAGTAGTCAGCTTCGTCAGATTCTCTCCAGCGTTTGTTACAGCTGTAGAGTTATTTGATAGACCGGTGGTGAGATCTGTAAGTTTCATCTCCATGGACTTCAGAGACTGGTTGATGTCTCCCAAATAAGGACCTGTAACATATAAGTACTTGTGAACAAAGGAAAGCTCAGAAGTTTCAGGTTTAGTTACAGTGTTTAAGGTGGGATCTGTACCTGCAGGAGCGTTGACGAACTCATCAAAGTTTCGAGTCCCTCCATAGTGTTCCATATCTCCCTCAAAAGTTCCGTGAGGGATGGAGATCTCTGCAGGTCCTTTCTTCGTCATTCGCTGAGAAGCTTCAACGGCTTCTTGAATGATGGCATCTCCAGTTTTAGCTGGAGGAGTGTCCAAAGAAATAGAGGGAGGATCGAAGGATAAGAATTGGGGTTGGGTTTCAAGTTCAGCGTTGGATTCACTGAGAAGTACTTCATCAGTCTTTTGAGAGACTGAAGAAGGTTGGGTAGATTCCAAAGTTCTAACCTCAGCGTTTAAAGACGCTGAAGTAGGTTTAGAAGGGATGGCTTGAATTGGTGTGGCAGAGCGTACCACGGAACTTTCCTTCAGCTCTTCAGAATGAGCTGAGGAGTCTTCAGCATGGAATTGCTGGGGTTGCTCCTTGGTTTTCTTGATCCTTTTGGAATCAAGAGGGGTAAGAGATTGTTTCCTTTTCTTAGAAGGAATGGATTTTGTGGCCTGGGAATCAGCGAGGGGTATTGTCGCTGAAGGAGCCACAGAAAGCGGAGAATTAAGTAGAGTGAGAAGGGTAGAGAGACGTACCTCGTTGGCGACAGGCTTGAAGTCGAGAACTTTAGGGCCAATCTGAGAGAGTTTCAGATCACCCTCTTCAGGATAGCTGTCCTTCAGGCCATATTGAAAGATGGCGCTGATGAATCGTGGGTAAGGAACCCATGCTGGTCGGTCAGCGGCAGAATCAACACGTTGAATGAGGTCTTCATAGATGATGGAGGCCCAGTCAATGTTGAGACCTTTCAGCAGTGCGTAACCCATGGCCTGCTGAGGTTGAGCGGCTTGATCAGAAGATCCGGATTTCGCTGTCATGCAGCTGATCAGGTGAGCGAAGATGAAGTTCATCTCGCTGGGCATCTTGGATTTCTTTATCAGCGTCAGCTTCTTCTCAGGTAGCTTGTCTCTTCCAGTCTCCCAGATGTAACCCATCGCATCAAGGAAAGCAATGATTTCTTCCCTGTCAGCGTGCTTCTTGTGGTCAGGTAATGGAATGAAAGGATTTTCTGAGGTAGCGTTGGGGAATTTCAGGGCTTTGCGGATTATTGCGGGGGTTATCTTGATGGTGCCATACTCAGTATCGCTGAGTATGCAGTCGATGGTTTTAGATGGATCTTTGGCGGAGGGTAGATCGGTGTGTCTGGCAGAGTACCAGAATTGGGATAAGAGACGCTGACTGGCAGGAGGTGTGATTGTCAGTGCTGTGTAGATGGGGCTATTCTTCAAAAGATTTACAGCGTCGTCTAGATGGGATACCTGCTTCCGAGGAGGAAACTCGAGAAGCGCTGAGAGGTTGTTTGCCTTTGTCCAGTCTAGTTGATCCAGCTCAAACTTAACCTGAGGAGCTTTAGTGATTTCCATTTCCTCAGAGTCAGTGGAGATGGATTCAGCGGTAACATTCAGCTTTGAAGTTGCCATTTCACTGTATTATCAGTTCAACCAAAGATGTTAACAAATAAGAATTATCTTAATGTGGAAAGAAAAATTTCCATTAAGATTTTTCGAATTTTGTCCATTTCATTCAGACAAAAAAGTCTTAATGAAGATTAGGGTTTTTCTTGTTTTTGAAAAAAAAACGAATATAACACCCATAAGCCTTGTATTCCAGTTTCTTAAAAAAATGGATACGAAAGAAGAACAAGTTTAAGATTTTAGATTTAAAACTTGAAGAACAACCATGAAATGGTTGTGTTCATAAAACCATGAATGAAAATGATTTTATTTTTGAGTTCTTTTGTTTGATCTTGTGTAAAACAATGATAAGATCGAAAACAAGTTATTCGCATTTGATAATAGATAAGAACATATTAACCTTGAGTTTGATGAAGAAGATGATGAACAGTTCTTGAAGATTGAGAGCACAAAATGCAACAGTGTTCTTTTCTTGCGGAGAAAGATTGATTCGCGTAAAAGACAAATATAAACTTTGAGAGTGTTTATATAGGAAGAGAGTAGAGAGAGAAAAACTTGAGCGGGAAAGTTTTTCATCATGACACGGACACGTGTTTGCATTTGATTGGATAGACAACGAAACGTGCAAACGTGTGTCAGAAAAAGAGCGTGCCTGGTGTTATCCGTTGCAATGACGTCACAACTGTCCTTTCACATTCTTTCGTTGTCTCTGAGGTTTTGAAAGAAAAACTCAAGGACTCTTTGGAAAATATGAAGCACTGAATAGAAATATCAGTGAGGGTTTTAAGAAATTTCAAAATATCGCTGTTAAGGAAGAAATATTCAGCGATGTAAGAATTTGAAATCTTGCATTTTCATGCGTTTTGTCAGAGAGAGAAAAACATACCTTGATATCAGTTTAACCAAATTTATTTAGAGAGAAGATGATGAAATGGATTATAAAAGTTGATTTTATCCCGAAGCCTATACAAGAATGTATAAACGTATCGCTGATAAATGTGAACCGCTGAAGATTTTATCCTTCAAAGTTCAGCATTCCAAGCTCGCTGATGAGAAAGTTGAATCTTGTCTCATCAAGAGGTTTGGTAAACAAATCAGCTAACTGATAATCAGTTGGGATAAAATGAAGTTCTATATCACCATTCATCACATGATCTCTGATAAAATGATATCTGATTTCTATGTGTTTTGTCTTTGAGTGTAGCACTGGATTGTTTGCTATAGCGATGGCACTTGTGCTGTCGCAATAGATTGGAATTTTGGAGAGCTAAAGATCATAGTCTAGTAGTTGATTTCTCATCCACAAGACTTGAGAACAGCAGCTTCCAGCGGCTACATACTCAGCTTCAGCTGTGGAAGTGGACACTGAGTTTTGCTTCTTACTTGTCCAACTTACCAGCTTTCCACCCAGGAGCTGACATCCTCCTGTGGTGCTTTTCCTATCCATTTTGCAACCTGCAAAATCACTGTCTGAATAGGCGGTTAGATCGAATCCTGAATCTTTGGGATACCAAAGACCTAGATTCGCTGTACCCTTAAGATATCGAAAGATTCGCTTTACAGCTTTCATATGGGATATCTTAGGTTCAGCTTGATATCGTGCGCACAGACATGTTGCAAACATAATATCGGGTCGGCTAGCTGTAAGATACAGTAGTGAGCCGATCATCCCACGGTACAGTGTGACATTGACAGGAACACCCTTTGTGTCCTTATCAAGTATCAGCGGTGGTGCCATAGGGGTTTTCATAGCTGAACTTTCAGTTAAGTCGAATTTCTTCAGCATATCTTTAACATACTTTCCCTGATTTATAAAAGTTCCTTTTTCAGTTTGCTTAATCTGAAGACCAAGGAAATATGTTAGTTCACCCATCATACTCATTTTATACTCATCTTTCATTCTATCAGCGAAACGAGTACAAAGCTCAGGGTTAGTAGAACCAAATATAATGTCATCAACATATATTTGAACTAAAATGATATGACCTTTTATTTTTCTAAAAAACAAAGTTTTGTCAATCTTACCTCTCTCAAATTTTTCAAGGTGGAGATAAGTAGAAAGAGTGTCATACCATGCACGAGGAGCTTGCTTCAAGCCATAAAGTGCCTTATCCAGCTTATAAACATAACCTGGACGCTTAGGATCTGAGAATCCTGGAGGTTGTTCCACATAAACTTCTTCATTCAGCTTTCCATTTAGAAACGCTGACTTAACATCCATTTGATGTACAGTGAAGTTTTTGTGTACAACATATGCTAAGAAAAGACGAATAGATTCAAGTCTTGCTACTGGAGCAAAGGTTTCGTCATAATCTATGCCTTCCTCTTGTCTGTATCCCTGAGCAACAAGACGAGCTTTGTTGCGAGTTACAGTACCATGTTCGTCCAACTTGTTTCGATAGACCCACTTAGTGCCTATCACTGTTTTGTCAGTTGGTCTCCGAACAAGTTTCCAAACTTTGTTTCTTTCGAATTCAGTCAGCTCTTCTTGCATAGCGCTGACCCAATTTGGATCTCTGAGGGCATCATCTATTTTCTTTGGTTCAGTTAGAGAAATAAAGTTAACAAATAAACAAATATTACCTGCACTTCTACGAGTCTGAATACCAGCGTTGGGATCACCAAGAATTTGATCGATTGGGTGATTTACAGTCCATCGCTGAGCCGGAGCATGCGTCGCTGACTCAGTCTGAACTGGAGAAACTGAAGATGAGGCTTCAGCTACTTCTGGATTATCAGCTAAGAGAGGAATGCTTGCATTTGTCACTTCATTCACTGATTGCTGAGAAATAGATGGAATTTCTGAGACATTTGGATCAACTGCGGGTATAGTGTTTATAGGAACAGCTGAGACCCAAGATGTTTCAGCTTCACTATTCTGCATATTGGGAATGATAGTAGGACCATCATTTTCAGTTGTATGAGCATGAGTAGTGGGAACATCTTCTGAATCACCAAGATGAGAAAACATCCATTGATTCAGTTCTTCTGTATCAGCGTTCGGTTTAGAGTTCGCTGAACGGGATTCGTCAAACGTGACGTGAATAGTTTCTTCTACAGTTTGTCTTCTTCGGTTGAAGACTCTGAAGGCTTTGGAAACTGAGGAGTATCCAAGAAAGATTCCATCATCAGCCTTAGGATCAAACTTTCCAAGGGCATCTCTGTTGTTCAGTATGAAACACTGACAACCAAAGATGTGAAGAAAGCTGATTGAAGGCTTTCTCCCATGAAAAAGTTCATAGGCTGTCTTTTTGAATCTTTTGACTATCAGCGACCTGTTTTGCGTAAAATAAGCCGTGTTGACAGCTTCTGCCCAAAACTGAGTAGGCAGGTGAGAATCGCTGAGCATTGAACGTGCAGCTTCAATAATTGTTCCATTTCTTCTTTCAGCGACTCCGTTTTGTTGTGGTGTTCTCACTGACGAAAAGTTGTGAGAAATACCCTTGCTCTCAAGGAAGGAATCAAGAGAACTGTTTTTGAATTCAGTTCCATGATCACTCCTTATTGAGCGAACAGTCATATTGTTCAGAGTTTCCATCTTCCGAACAAAGGTGATGAGTTCTTCAGGGGTGTCACTCTTAGAACGGAGAAACATTACCCATGTGTAACGAGAGAATTCATCAACTATGACCAGCGTATATTTCTTTCCAGCGATGGATTGTTTGTTAACGGGGCCAAACAAATCCATATGGAGTAGTTGAAGAGGAGATGACACTGAGGAAACTTGCTTTGACTTAAATCTTGCCTTGGTCTGCTTCCCTTTTTCACACGCTGAACATAAAGACTCTTTGGCGTATGAATGCTGAGGTAGACCAGTGACTAACTCTTTGGATGAAAGAGTATTCAGTGTCTTGAAGTTGAGATGTGAGAGCCTCTTGTGCCATAGCCAGTTGACATCAGAAGATGCCTTTGAGAAGAAACAGGAGTTCTCAGTGGTTGTTGAGTCCATGTTTATAACGTAAACATTTTCCAAACGATAACCGCTGAGAGCTATCTTCTCCTTTTTGTCAGAGACAAAGCAGGATTCCTTAGTGAAAATCACTTTGTTATCCATGTCGCAAAGCTGACTGATGCTCAGAAGATTATGCTTCAGCCCTTCAACATATGCGACTCTTCTGAAGGATGTTGTACCATTTGAAAGTACACCATACCCTCGGGTGTGTCCTTTTCCATTTCCACCGAAAGTCACAGAGGGACCCTTCTCTTCCTTGTATTCAGCGAGCAGGCTTTTCTTTCCAGTCATGTGTCTAGAGCATCCGCTATCGAGATACCAGATACCCTTCTTAACCTGCAATACAAAGGAAGATTAGTTTTGCTTGGGTACCCACTTCACCATGTATACGCGTTTGTCAGTGGAAGTGGTTGGAATGGGTTCAGCAGTCTTCGCAGCATTTGAAGATTCAGCTTTGTCTTTCTTCACCTTGGTCAATTTCTTGACCTCAGCGGTAGGAGTCACCTTGACCTGAATTGCAACTGGTTTGGTCTTCTTGGGTGCTATCTTCACCTTAGCTATCTTATCAGCTTTGGTGGCTGTGGGACACTTACTTGCAATATGATCGGTAAGTCCACAGTGATAACATTTCCTATAACTAAAATTAGTTCTAGAACCACTTGAGTGCTGAGCTTTTAATTTGGAATTAGAAGTGCCAGCACCAAGTACACTATTGGTTTTTGAAATAGGACGAACATTCAGTTCTTCAGATTTCTTACCAAGGACATCTACTCTGAGTCTAGGAGTAGGTCGCTGAACTGATCCAGAGGTCTGATTTCTAGAACCAGATGAATGAATCACTAAGGCTTTGGAAGCATTCAGCTTAGGTACTAAGGTACCCTTCTGAGGATTTTGATAAATAACAATTCCTTTACCTTTGTCTTTAGAGACAGAGGTAGGTTTTGAATAAACCATTTTCTCCTTACCTTTTGAGGAGGTAGGAGTTTCCTCAGGGATTGGTGTAACCGACGAGGAGTACTGAGATGAAGAAGTGTCAGCTACTGAGGATACGAACGTTCCAAATTTAAGCATTGAACGTTCAGTGGTTGGTATTGGAGTATCATATTTATAACCCAGACCACGTTTATCACTCAGAGGAATCTGAGCCTTAATTATCTCAGTGATCTTTGTTGAAGAATTACACCATCCTTCAACAGTAGCTTGTTCAGCTTTTAATGCAGCGATAGCTTCCGCTCGTTCGATTTTGACTAGCTGATTTAAATGGACTTGATCTTTAAAATCTTCTTCAAATTTAGAAAGCTTTTCTATTTGAAGGTGGCAGTTTTTAAGCTTTTCAGCGAGATCAAGATTTTGGTTTTCAACCACAGCTTTGCCGTTCATGGCTTCGTATAAACTTCTAGTCAGCAGTTCGATTTTACGGAGACTATCAGCTTCATCAATATTTACAATATTGGTAAAGAAGGAAGGTGATACCTGAATGGCAGATGTTGAAGTGGAGGGAATGTCTGAACTTTCTTCCTCTTCTTCAATCTTGGCCATGAGACATTGATTTGCTTCATCATCTTCAGAATCAGATGATGAGGCTTCTTCATCAGAAGCAGCCCAATCATAGTCAGCCATCAGGCCTTTTCCTTTCTTCTTAAAGCTTTTCAGCTTTGCATACTTCTCCTTCAGCTTTTGATACCTGTCATCTCTATACCTGGGGTTAGAGGATTCTTTAGGAAAAGTTGAGATTATCATCCTATCGTTCCATAGATTTAAACTATCTTTGGAGAATTTATGGGATTGTGCAAAAGAACCATTGTCTACATAATTTGTGTTTGTGTGGGAGGCCATTTTCAGAAAATGGCTAGGAAGAGAAATATCTTAGATTAGATCTTGTTTATGATATTAAACAAATCTGCTCTGATACCACTT
Organism: Saussurea involucrata; assembly: GCA_033807775.1. Lineage (NCBI taxonomy): Eukaryota > Viridiplantae > Streptophyta > Magnoliopsida > Asterales > Asteraceae > Saussurea > Saussurea involucrata. Next base: position 177,292,686 of record CM066322.1, read on the forward strand.
GTTGGTCCCGAAAGGCCTATACAAGTTTGTAGAAGGGGGGGGGGGGGGGGTTGAATACAAACACACTATTTTACTTTTTCTAAATTGTTTATTGATAAATCATTAACAATTTACAGCTTGTTGCGGAAACAAGATTAAGGATAAACCTAAATCTAAACAAGTTGGAACACTAAGGTTTCTTGCACTAAGAAAGATAAGGAGATTACTAATAAAATCCTATCTTGAGAGAGATTTGAACTTGTCCAGAGTTAGCAAGTTACTTCAAATGAAGTGAGTTCATCTCTTTATATACTGCATGCATTTAATGCAATTCAGTATACACTTTACACGTGTCATCAGCGGATTGGTTGCATGTCATTGACCTTTGTTGACAACCTTAGTAGCCGCATGAATGAACAATGTAGTATCAGAGTGGTTGTACGATTTCAGATTTTCGGAGGTTCTTTTCTGACATTTCGTACGGTGGCGTGCAAGGGAGGTTAAGACAAAAGTACTTTGTACGGAGGACTTCATGATCAGCTTTCGTTGATTCAGCAATTATCATTTACTATTCAGCGAATGATAAAGTTCAGCGATAGCTGAAGTCTTGTACTTGATACTTCACGTTGAGTGGACAAATCTGAGTCTTCGCTGATCCGCATCAGTTCATTAGGAGACTTGTCGCTGGTTCTTGAGCTTAATCTTCGACTTCAGCGTAGAACCTTTGTTGACGTGAATCTTGTCTTCATGGATCATAAGTAAACAACTAACTTATCAACGATCACCATAAGGACTGAACAGACTCAGCGATATGGTGAACAGTGTTCGCTGATTGTTTAATCTAAAAGAGCGAGAGTTCCTATCAGCAGTACTGTAAGATCTTAGTACTTATCAGCGATAGTGAAACTCTGATACATATTGTTTACTTACAATTTTCACTAAGTATTTAAGATAGGGTCATTATCAAATCACTGAGGGTTTGGATCAACAATGTGTGACTCCCTCTTTGATATCTATCAAAATGTGGAATCCTCCAAAGAGCTATGGGACTCTCTCGAGTCCAAATACATGGCCGAGGATGCTTCTAGTAAGAAGTCCCTCGTTAGTAATTTTAACAATTACAAAATGGTGGACTCAAGGCCGGTGATGGAGCAATACAACGAGCTCCTTCGCATTCTAGGCCAATATGCTCAACATGATATGAAGATGGACGAATCCATCTCCGTATCGAGCATTATTGATAAACTGCCCCCCTCTTGGAAAGACTTTAAACACATGTTGAAACATAAGAAGGAAGAGTTGTCTCTTGTGCAACTCGGTAGTCACTTGCGCATAGAGGAATCTCTTCGGGCGCAAGAGGCTGAGAAACCTAAAGTAAAGGAGGTTTATGCACCTTCGGTGAACATGGTGGAAGAGGGAAAGACTAATAATTTCAAGGGAAAACAAAAGTTCAACGAAGCCAAGAAAGGGTCCAACAAGAAGGTTAAATTAACCTGTTGGACATGTGGGATGACCGGCCATCTCAAGAGGGATTGTCGGGTTGTCAAGAATAAGAATGGTGCAAGCACAAGTGGTGGTGGGCAAGGATCCAAGGATCAAAACCCACGGCAAGGTCAGTTTTTTGGACTTTGGTTTTAATTCAAATTTGAATTATGTACCACTAATATCCGAATCATTTTATGTACAGGATGATGATATTGCTTGGTGGATTGACTCGGGTGCTACAAATCATGTGTGCAAAGATCGCCGTTGGTTCACCTCTATGGAACCGGTTGAAGACGGATCAATGATACACATGGGGAACGAGTCAAGTACTGCCATTCTTGGAAGAGGCTTAGTTAGGCTAGAATTTAGTTCTGCCAAAGTAGTTGAATTTTAATGTTTTGTATGTACCACGAATTCGAAAGAATTTGGTTTCCGGTACCATCTTGAATAAGTTAGGGTATAGGCAAGTTTATGAGTCGGATAAGTACATCTTGTCGAAAGGTGGCTCTTTTGTTGGATTTGGTTATTTGTTGAATAACATGTTTAAGTTAAAATTTGAATGAAAGAATGTTGTTTCAAATTTTGTGTATGATGCAATTGAATTGCTTTATATTGCTTTATAAATTGTTTTATGTTGCATATGAAGTTTGCTTAAAATTTTGTTTATGTTACATATCATGTGATTTTGTGTTTAAAATTCTGTTTTGTTGCAAGTGAATTTTTGTTTAAAAATTCTGTTTAAGTTACTTTATGAATTGTTTGATGGATTTTAGGGTGAAGCCATGTTAATGGCTTGTTTCTTGTTGAATCGAGTTCCCAATAAAAGGAACAAGATTACCCCGTATGAACTTTGGTTCAAAGGCCTAACTTGAGGTTTTATTCAAGTTTGGGGCTGTCGAGCGGTTGTTCGATTACCCGAACCCAAAAGGAAGACTTTGGGTGATACATCTTTGTTGGATATGCTAAGCATTCCAAAGCTTATAGGTTCTATGTTATTGAACCTAATGATTCTATAGCGATTCACACCGTTATAGAATCAAGAGATGTAATTTTGATGAGACTAGATTCTCTTCAATGTCAAGGCCAAAGGACATAGTTCCAGTACTAGTGAAACTAGTGAGGTTGAAGAACAAGCAATTGTTCCAACCGAATCTCCGATGCTTCAAAGGAGCAAAAGAGGAAGGATTGAAAAATCCTTTGGTCCCGATTTCCAAGTATACTTGGTAGAGGGATCAAGAGATGAGATTGGATCCCAATTCCTTTACTATTATAGTGTTGAGGATGATCCAAAATCATTTGATGAGGCTATGAAGTCTCAAGACATTGCTTTCTGGAAGGAAGCAATATATGATGAGATGGACTCCATCATGGGGAATAATACTTGGGTATTATCGGACTTGCCACCGGGTTGCAAACCTTTGGGTTGCAAGTGGATCTTCAAAAGGAAGATGAAAGCGGATGGGTCAATCGACAAGTTCAAGGCTCGATTAGTGATCCAAGGCTTTAGGCAACGGGAAGGCATAGATTATTTTGTTACTTATGCCCCGGTTGCAAGAATCTCCATGATTAAATTGTTGATAGCTTTAGGTGCTATTCACAATTTAGTGATTAACCAAATGGATGTCAAAACGACATTCTTGAATGGTGATTTGGAGGAGGAAGTTTACATGAAACAACCGGAAGGTTTTGTTATGCCCGGGATGGAGCATAAGGCATGTAAACTTGTAATGTCATATGTCGGGTTTCCTTCAATATTGGAGGGATATTCGGATGCAAGTTGGATTACCAATTTGGAAGATCACTCTTCCACGAGTGGTGGGGTATACTTGCTTGGGGGAGGTGCCATCTCATGGGCTTCCAAGAAGAAAACTTGCATCACGAGTTCGACTATGGAGTCGGAATTTGTGGCGTTAGCCGCTGCCCGTAAAGAGGCGGAATGGCTAAGAAATTTTGGTCCATGAAATTCCATTATGGCCGAAACCAATATCACCAATTTCTATCCGTCGTGATAGTGAGGCTACTTTGGCTAAAGCTTATAGCCAAATGTACAATGGCAAGTCTAGACACTTAGGTGTTAGACATATCATGATTCGTGAGGTAATCACGAATGGGGTGATTTCGGTTGAGTTAGTTCGGTCGCAACAAAATCTAGCGGACCACTTGACGAAGGGGTTAGCTAGGGACTTGGTTCACAAGTCGGTAATAGGGATGGGATTAAAGTCCATCTAAATCTCTAACGGTGAGATACCCAATTCCCTTCTAATACAACGTTAGAAGCTGAATTCAATGGGAAAGCTCACCCTAAGAGATTGGAGCACAAGACGGTCATCCCAAGGTGTGTGCTCGGTACTGCAAGTGAAGGAGGTAATTGTTCTTTTGTAAAAATGCATGTGCAGGTGCATGAGGAAAAGAACTACCTATATGAGTGTGAAGTGTGGCCGCTTCAAAAAGCTTGGACTTGGCTTTGATACACTCACGAATGGATAAGGACACATGGCCTGTATAGTGTCAAGTTTATACGTTAGAGAGTCTTTTAAATTCATGTGTATGTTATCTTCTGGTACTCAAATGGGTTGACGGGTTCAATCCATAGGACACCCGGATTCTCGAGTATTTGAAATGTGTAATGTACTAAGATGGAAATTCAATCTTTTAGATATTTTCATTTATGCATGAGTTTGTTTACCTGTATTGTAATTTTATTTTGTGAATCAAGGATTGCACTAAAATGGGGGAGGAATGTTGGTGATTTTAGTGAAATCATCGGTCCATTTTGTGTAGTTGGATTCACAAAGGTAATAATGGGGTTGGTAGCTAAGCTATAACATGAGTTAGGAGGTGTGGAGTGCACACTCGTGTAAGCTAACTAGAACCCGGGATTGTTGGACGGTTAAAATCGACAAGTTACAAAGTGGTTTCTTGAGCTGGGCGTCGGCCGTCGGGGCCACTTGTGGCGCTACTTATCTAGCGCGGGAAGTAGCCCCAAGCTCTGGAATGTTGCCCGCGCTCCTTTTGGGGCTACTTATCTAGCGCGAGAAGTAGCGTCGGGCTCTGGAATGTTGCTCGCGCTCCTTTTGGGGCTACTTATCTAGCACGGGAAGTAGCGCCGGTGTCAGGGATGTTTTCTCACTTTGTAACTCCCGATTTTTGTAACCGGCGTCATTAAGTCCACAATCAAATCTCATTAAATGAGAGATTATTTCCTGGTTCAATACAATGTAGGTTACGATTCTCTAAAGGTGTATAAGTATGAATCGATTAGTGCCTTAATCGATACACCGAAACAAAGAGATTATCCCCTAGAGAATTTCGTGATACCCAGGCATATAGGGTCGAAATATCTCTTACGGAAAGCGAGCTCTCACGCGATCTCTGCGTTTTATCCAAGCTATTCTACATCTCCTTCTCTCCCCAATTTTCGAATTCCTCCAACATTCCATGTACTGGATCACATGTGATCCACTACTCCCGAAAAAATCGGGTAGCGAACGACCTGGTTCGCGAGTCGCGTGGAAGTCGCCCGGATCACATGTGATTTTAGGCGTGAATCACATGTGATCCACTACATGGGCGGAAGACCCCCGATCAGGTGTGAATCACATGTGATTCAGTACATGGACGATGCTCCTCGCGTTTTCTTAAATTGTTACGCTCCTCGTTTGAACCCGTCTCTCTCTCTCTCTCTCTCTCTCTCTCTATATATATATATATATATATATATATATATATATATATATAAATAAAGGAGGGATAATTTGCAAACCTCATCATTTGTACAAAGTATGTAAACCTAAATTAGTCAATCACAATTTTTTATTTCTTTTATTCCTTTTTAATTTTAAGGGCTAATTAGTTATTTTGATGTGTAACGGTTATATATGGTAACTAACAACTTCCTAATATTTTGGGATTTGTGTTAATGTAACCGTTTATTTATTGAAAAAAATATTATTATTTTGCTAACCGTTTATTTTTAGAGTGATGTTTTCGTCAATAATAAAACGCCAAATGGATCCATTTTAATAGTGAAACAAATGAAATAATAGTTTCATCCAAACTAAGAGCATCTTCAATGCAAGATTTTTATAAACAAAAAATAATGTGTCTTATAGGAACTATTATTGTGGAGAGTTCTTATAAGAACTTCATCTCTTTTGGGTTTGTGTAAAATGCCAATTTCTTCATTTCTATTGGTACTTAAATTTGATATTTGATATTTATTTATAAATATAAAATAATTATTGATGTAGATAAATACATGGGATCCATAAAAACGAAGTTGTTATAAAAACTATCATTATTGTCGGCTTTTATGTGAATTTTTAAATTAATGAAGTAGAAATGAGATAACACCAAAAAGTACAAAAATAAGGTTCTTATAAGAACCTCCATTGGAGATGCTCTAGTTTCACTAGTGGAACCATTAAATGAAATGATGGTTAATCGCTTAATCCAATAACTAATGATTTATCCAAGAAATATTTCTTCCAAAACAGATTTCATTTGATAATGATTTCTTTCAAAACTTTCATCCCAAATATTTTTCATCGTATTTTACGAAACCTCTTTAAATTCTCTCTCTCAATCAATGTTCTTATTGTGTTAATCATTGTTATCTGATTGTTCACAATTGGTATCAGAGCTTAACAGAGTTGAATTTGTGCATCAATCCATTGATTTTTATCAATTTTGAAGAAATTGAAAGGTTTTGAGTTTTTGAGATTTGTTGAAAATTTTCACGAATTTTGGATATTTTGTTGTGTTCTAATCAAATTTAGTTCACAAATCTTTTAGTTTGTTGTTTTTGAAAGGATTACAACAATCATATTTGATTTTCTGCAACAAGCTAGAGATTTTTGAAAAATAAAATATCAACAGTAATAACTAGTTTCCTCATGGTTTTTGTTCAAAATGTTTAATGATAATTGATTTTCGGATTCAAAATTTCTTTGGTGTTTTGATTCTCACAAATCATATTATTTTGTAATTTAGAGCATATTGGGGTACTCAGATTCGAAAAACGATGAAGGATTCAAGAGTTTGAAACAGATCTGGGTTTTGACATTTTTTTTTTGTTCTTCGTGATGTTCATAAACATGATGATCAACTTTGGAATTCTTGCGTTTTTTGATCGAATTTGATATCACAAATCTTATTTTCTGTTGATTCTGAACACGTTTCAATTTACAGAATCGAAAAACATCAAGAAACAAATGTTTTACAGCTAGTCAAAGTTTCTCGCCGGAATCTGCACTCTTCGCCGGAAAAACGTGTTTTTCGCCGGAGTTTCACTGTTATCGCAAGATTCATAACTCTCTCAAGTTTCTTATCGCAATCAAGCCTTATCGCAACTTCTTGTCGCAACCAACTTCGCCGGAAAAAACAAATCCCGCCGGAAAACTCATGGGTCGTCGGAAATGTTGCATGTTCGGCTTGCATTCGATTGCTTGACGTTCTAAGAATGTAAAGGAACCAAAAGAAACTAGTTTTAACGTAAGAAAGCAAGCAAAATCGAAGTTAGAAACTTGAAAATCGACGTTGAGGTGATGATGAACAGTACTGACGGACTTCTGTTAGTACTCCGTTGAGTTCTTTACAACAATGGTCCTTTTCCGTTATTTCCGTTAGAGTAGTCAGTTTCTCCGTTAATTTTATTAAATGTTTAGTCCTTTTCTGTTAAGTTTTAGTTAGTTAGGTTAGTTTCATTTTATTAACAGTTCCGTTAGTTTTCCCGTTAGATCTCTCACACATTTGGTCCTTCCGTTAAGGGTCCGTTAAGTCCAATTAGCTAGTTTTAGGTTTTACACTTTTGGTCCTAGACTTCTAGTTTTCATTTGTGTCTTTTTCAGTCCTTGTAGTTATAGTTTAGAGTTTTGTCATTTAGAGTCCCTCTAGTTAAAGGTTTAAGATTTTGTCATTTTTGGTCCCTGAACTTAGAGTTTCAGGATTTGACCTGTTTAGTCCCTGTACTTCAGGTTTTTATTTTGGTCATTTTTAGTCCCTCTAGTTTTAAGTTTTAGATTTTTACATTTTTAGTCCTTTGAGTCTTAATTTTAGGATTTTTGTCACTTTTAGTCCTTGTTTTTCGTTTTAGTTTTGTAAGTTGTCATTTTTAGTCCCTATTCTTCATTATTTTTCTTTTTTCGTCGATTTTATCAGTTTTGGCTGCATTTAACCATAACTGATATACTTTTCTCGTGTTTTGCAGGTTTATCGATTTAAAGTCCAGTTTTCCGCATTAATTTTTTCGGAATTAGTTTTTGGAGACAAATTTACAATTTGTTTTTCAAATTTTATTTCTGAATTTTATTTTGACTTTAATCATGTTTTCTCTGATCGTACAAGCGCACAAATTCTAATTCTCACGAAGTATCTGTTAACGATCCGGCATTTTAAATTTTCAGGTAACAATGTCTCTAAAGAAGGAAATTAAGGAAGAAGAGATTGATCCAATTACCTTAATATCTAACGAATCCACCAAGAAATATTCAAAGAATGTTGGTAATGAGTCTAAAGAAGAACAGTATGATGGAAATGTATTGGAAGAAGCTGAAAGCTTGAAACAAGAAATGATACTTCTTAGTAAAGCTTTTCATAAACAGTTTGTGAAAGGGCCTAGTTCTAATAATCAGAGATATGCATCAGGCTCCAAGAATTTTGAGCACAAAGATCGTGTCGAGTCAAGAAAGAAGTTTGATGAGAAAAGGGATGAGTACAAAAGGGATGAACAAGTGATGAGAAAAGAAAGATATGACATAAATGAGACTGAGGAAAAAGCAAGAAGAGCTTTAGAAACTGAAAATATTGAGTTAAAGCATAAGAATTCTAAGTTTGCTAAGGAGATTTCTAAGTTGCAAATGGAGGTTGCAAAAGAAAAGGCGGATTTTCAGAAGGCAAAAGACGAGATTCAAATAGAAATACAAGTTTATGCAAAAGAGAGTAAATATTTTAAAAATGAACGAAATAATTTTGCAAAAGAAAGAAAAGATTTTGAAAATGAACGTAAATCTTTTGCAAATGAACGAAAGATGTTTAAACAAAAGTTTTCTGATCTTTCAAAGAAATGTGTTGAGGAAAAGAAAGCAATTGAGCTCAGATGCATAAAACTTTCAAATCAAAACTCAGATTTTGAAAAAGTTTTATTTCTCGAAAAGGAAAAGTTTGAGAAGGAAAGGGTGGATTTTAATGCTAAAAGAAAATCCTTTGAGGCAAAGATTGTTGATCTATCATTGAAAATATCTAATTTGGAGAAAGAATTAGACATCGAAAGAAAAGAATCTAAAAAGAAGAAAATTAAAGATTTTCAAGCGAAAAGTATGAAAGATGTCTATTCAGATGAAAGAAAGATGTTTCAAGCTGAAATCTCAAAGCTAACGAGGAGATTATCTGCTTTAGCAACGGAAGCTATGAAAGAGCAGAAGATCAAATCTGATCTACAAAAGAAGTTTGATTTGATTTCTCGAGAAAGAAATGTTCTGTCCGACAAAGTTCATAAACTGGAAGCAATTAACCTCAAAGTTGAATTAGCTGAACAATCTAGTGCCGATACTAGTGTTCAATCGCCATATGACGATTCAACTGCTTCAGAATATTCATTTAAGACTGCTTCTGGTTCAACTCATGAACATCTTTCTTCGACAAAGTCCGTCAAATCAAGCACTCCTTCAAAGGATCAAATGCGCCCTTCTAATCTTTTCTACAACCATGCCGCTACACGTTCAGATACTCCAATCTTTAAGCCTGTTAAGATGGTTTGGAAGGTAAAATGATCTACTCCTGAAAGAGATGCCCCAAAGTCATCTGTTCCTCCACGTGCGGTGAACAATAAGAACAAATCTTATCAAAGTAAGTCTTTTGTGAAACCTAATCCTATTTATTCTGCAAATCATTTGATTAGGTTGACACAAAAGCAAATATGTTGTTCTTATTGTGGAACTCATGATTTTGTTAAGAAAGAAGATGTTCAGTACTGGTATGGTACTTACAATATTTCTACAAATCGAATTGCACCTAATAAGCCATGACCCAAATTCCATTGGGTACCAAAATCTACTTAATCTGTTTTGCAGGTTTATCATGTGCATTGTTGAATGCCTAATTACTACCAAACACATGACTGAAAACAGAAGAGAAGTGTGCAATTTGAAGAAGAGTACCTGTGCTGAAACCATATGCATAATTTCAGGGGGAGAAATATTTAAATATTTTGATATAGTTTGTGCTTATTGATGAATCTTTCTATATGCTTCTTTGTAGGGGTAGCGTAATGGTTTCTAAACACATCAGTTTAGAACCCGGATTTCAATGATGTTTTAATGGCTTTTGTTATGTATTTTTTTCGTTTTGACTTATTGATAAATCTGGTCGATTTTCATTTTTGGCATAATGCAGATCTAGGTCTGTAATTGCGGACCTCGGTCAAAATTTTAAAGGAAAATCGATCAAATTTGATTTTTTTTTGGTATTTTTGAGTCAAGCCCGCAATTGCGGACTTAGAATTGCAGACTTGGTGTCTATTTCAGTAAAAATATGAAGTGGCTAGAAGGTGAACCCATAATAAAAAAATAGCTAAAACAATTAATTTCCCTTAAATAAAACATATTAACTATTGACAAAACATATACAACTGATTAAAAGAGATCCATGGTTATTAAAAAAAGAAATGAAGTAAATAGTTGAACTTTTATATTATGTATTAAAAACGAATTCGTACTTGCATTCTCATGAACAGAAGTAGCTGTAACAGTGATGAGATTATTGGCCCCAAACTTGGCACCGACACCATCAATACGCTTTAGACTTTTCAATTCGTAAAAGTTAAGAATGTCTAAATGTGGGAAGAAAGTGGTGTTTTTATGGGACGATATAGATGTAGCAATTTCTTCAGATTTATTGTCTATGTTTGAAACAACCTCTTCAATAGCATCACAACTACGTATATTGATGCTATTTATGTTGAAGATAAGTTTCGCCATGAGAGGGGAAAACAAATACTTTATACGATTGCAAGTATCAAGTGTTATGCTTGTGAGATTCAGGAATGGAGAAGATATTGGTTCTTGTCGAGAAATTAGGAATTGGTTCCAATCGTATTTCCACACATGAGTCATCCCCTTCATGCCCGATAAACCCAAATCATTGAGGTGCAGTAGTAGTGGTGGTTGTTGATTATTTAGGGTTGTTGTCAATTTTCTGCTATTTGGACTCTCTATCTCAAACACCGCCTCCACTCTTTCAAAACTTCTTATATCAAGTGTACGAATGTAACGACAAGTGTGTATGACATAAGATGGGAATGCAACAACATTAATCTGCATATATTCCAACAACAATTAGCAGTTTCATTTAAAAATCGAAACTATATTAACAAATTCGTACTATAAATCCGACAAATATTAGTTAGATTCTAAGCAAATTTCCCAGAATCTAGAAATGAAATAGAAATGATGTAGAAAATAGCATTTGCATATTTATTAATTTATTGAAATAAATTTTTTTTTTCTTTTGTAATTATTAATAAAGACTAAATTCTAAGAATATGGGAAAGAGTTTGTATGTTTCTTCTATGATGGAGATATAATTATTTAAGGATATAACATGCAATCAATAGTTTGAATTGTAATGTATGTTGTTTACTTGTTTGGAAGTGAAGTATTTTAAAGCATACATCTCGACCTCATCATAAGCAAATTAAATCAAGACTATGTTTGCCAAACCTTGTATTCATGTATTTGAGTTTCGGAGCCTCTGAGACACCAGATGTGAAGATCATCATTTGTGGGCAACCATACATCTCGACCTCATCCAATGAAGGCCATCGAAAATCATTCTCCCCTAAGAAGAAACCTTTGAGGTTTGGTAAACGGACAAGTGTAAGGGACTTTAGACGAGGGAAGACCATGACATCTTTAGATTATGCTATTATTAATTCATTATTGTCTTCCTGCTTCATAATGATCACTTGTATTGCCGAGCAATCCTTTATCTTCAGCTCTTGGAGTTTCTTGAGGCTTTCAACAGTGGAGCTTGTGAATATATATTTCAAACCATGACATCTTTCAATATGCAACACTTTTAGGTTGGGTAATTCAAGTGAATTAGTCATATTTGTCAACCTCGGGATTATTGTCATTGCAGAACCCGTATCACTACTTCCTCCTTCACCAATATCTGTAATGTCACCAACAACATCTTCGATCATGACCCCTTCAATTTCAAATATTTCCCTCAATGACTTGCAATCTAATATTTTTAGCTCTTCAAGCTTTGACATTTCTCCAACAGCATGAGATGGAATCACATTCAACAAGGCATTGCATTTGCTAATATGTATTGTTTTCAAGTATCGGCAAAAGGACCAATATGCTACACCCACTTGAGAACGCTGCAATATTATACATGGATAAGTCAATGAATATATAATTACCAATGAAGTTGATGAGTAGCTCAACAAAACTCAATTACTTGATATCCAATAAAACACGACACACACACACACACACACACATATATATATATATATATATATATAGGCAAAGAATCGTGTGAAAAGTTGAGCTTAACGTAAGAAGTGTGAGAAGTGGATCTGAACCGTTAAATCACTTTTAATCAAATGCCCTCACATGTATCGCGCCTTAGACGGTTGATAACCACTTCTCACGCTTCTCAATTAACCTCAACTTCTCATCAGAATCCAACTCTCTCTCTCTCTCTCTCTCTCTCTCTCTCTCTCTCTATATATATATATATATATTAGAGGGATATTCTTTTGTAAATCATCATTTTCGTGTAAATCGTCGATTCATAGATTTTTTTGATAATTTTTTTAATGAAATTGTTTATTTTGATAAAATTGTTTCATATCATTCATTTATTGATGAAATTGTTTTATATATTTGTGTTTTTTTATGTGAAAACGAAAATATATGAAACAGTTTCATAAGAATGAAAAAAATACATGAAACTACAAATATATGAAACAATTTCATCAAAAAATGAATGATATAAATCAGTTTCATCAAAATAAACAATTTCATAAAAAACCCCTATGAAATCGACGGTTTACACGAAAATGATGGTTTACAAAAGAAAGGGCCTCTATCTATCTATCTATCTATCTATCTATCTATCTATATATATATATATATATATATATATGTTAAATCAAATGAGAACCACAAATATATTACAAATCCGTAATCAAATGAGAACCACAAATATATCGTTCTCACGGGTGTGCAACCGGTTAGTGGTCAAATCGACAAGGAGGAATGGGTATTAGATGCTTCCAAAGAGTTCACTGTGAATAAACTCAGGCTCCTTTTAGATCAAAGTGAACCAATCCCGCATGAAGCGTCGTCCCGCACCAGTTGGCTAAAATGCATACCGAAAAAAGTGTGCATATTTATTTGGCGTCTCAGCAAAGGGAGGATTCCGTGCCGACTGGTCCTAGACCAAATGGGGTTGGACCAAGACTCCGTATTGTGCCCGAGATGCGGGGTCGAGGGGGAATCAGTGGACCATGCATTGGTCGCGTGTCAGGAGGTCAAACCCATTTGGCTCGCTATAGGGAGATGGTGGTCAAAAAACTTCGACACGTTGGAAACGGTTCAAGAGATCCTTAATGAAAGCGAATCCGCAAACTTCAACAACGAGGTAAAGATGATATGGGCGAGTGTGATATGGGCTACGCTTTATCTGATTTGGACGAACAGGAATAATGTGGTGCATAAAGGTGACACAAGAAAGGTGTTTGACAGATTCCTTGAATTCCAACTTTTGGTGTACGAGTGGCTTAAGAAACGACATGGCAAGTTCACAATGGATATCAGCGGCTGGCTTTCACAACCGACGTCGATGTGATATCGGAAGTGGCCTTTAGGGTGTCGTGTTATGGCCCGGGTTGGGGCGGTTTGCTTCTCGCAAACCTGCTTCCTCTGTTGTAGTTTTCTGCTTTATTTGTTTCGTGGGTCTTGTTTGTAAAACTGGTCTGGGTGCATGCGTTGCATGCTTCTTTTTTCAATAATACTGCAGTTCAAAAAAAAAAAACTATCCAAAAATACCAGGTAATATGATTTGATTTAACTTGACAAATGATAAAACTGGAACAAAACTATAATTTTATTAAACCAAATCATATTGTTCCATACAAACTCTAAAATAAAAGAACTTTTTATATTTAAACAATAGATATTTTAAAATATAAAAGTAAAAGTAGTTAAAAGAACAAACAAAACAAAATTACTTTTCAAGTCAGGTAAAGTCCTAAGCAATAAGAAGTGGAAATGAATTTGATTATATAAAGGTGAGAAGTTTAGAAAAACTCACTAAATTTTCATATTTCAGATGATTAACAGATTAAGTAATTGAACTTTTACATAAAATAAAAAAAATTATTGAAATTTCTTATTTAAAATGATTAAGTCCTTGAAATTCTTTTTTTTTGAATAAATACACCATCAAACTTTTAGAAATTAGTTACCTACATTCTTTTAACCCAAAAAGCTACATTTAACAGAATAGTACCGTTCCCAAGTCTCGTATCATTTAAACCCCTTGCACCCAACACCATCACTCACCCTCACCTCCTCATGTCGTCCGCTCTCTTTCACCACCCACCATTTCCGTTAGCCCCTGCCACCGATCTTCCTCTTTTTAATCGTTTTTTTGTTTTTCGATTCTCCCTCTATTTTGATTTGTCTATACGTACTCGATGGCAAGAGCCAAATGGTGATGGACACTATGGGAAACAAAAGTGAAAGGGCCGCGAGGGGCGGTGAAGAGGAGCATTGCCATTGGATACGGGGGTTTTGAATACGTTAGGTTTGGAAGTGGTAAAACTGATTTTGGTCTTTTTTTACTTTAAAACTTTCATATCCGACTATGGGTGTTTTTTTTTGGTTAAAAGAACATAACCAACTTTTAAAACTTCAATAATGTTAAAGGAGAAACGAAACAGAACACAGTAAATAGAGAGAATGAATCGTAATTCTCATTAATCATAAGCCCTTTATATAGGGATGAGTTACAAGTAGATAACTACAAGATATTTCAATTCTAATCTATCTCTATCTCTATCTCTATCGTCATATCCTTTAGACGGTGGCACATTTATCCTACAACACTCCCCCTTGTGCCGAGTCAAAGGAGTGAAAGTGCACAATTGTTGCCTCGTTAAAACCTTACGCCAAAATAAAAACCCAGTGGGAAAAAATAAAAATATGACGAAGGAAAGAGTACAACGCACTAGCTTATTTCCAATACATAGACTTTTACTTTAGTCTAATTTTCTCTTAGATTTGTACATTAATCGTGAGAGTTAGGAAAACATGATGGTATATAAACCGTTGCCTCACTAAAACCTTACACCAAGGAACAAAACCCAATGGGAAAAATAAAACCTTGGTTGAAGGAAAGAGCACAACATACCAATATTACATATATAGTAGACTCCCCCTTTTGTCTACCACTCCCCCTGATTCGTGCATTAATCAAAGGAGGTTTAAAACATTTCCGTTTTAATACTTTCAACATGTTTCCCAAATATGGTTTTACGTATTGATTTGGTAAACAAACATGTCACATTTTCCTCGCATCTTATTCAATTCACTTGAATCTTGAGGATAATTGATTAAATATGCTTTGTGTTATAACCCTTGATATATCTTACTTTCATTTCTTTGATACATGATGCACTATTTCCATACATGCAAGTTGTATAGTGGTTAAACTCAAAATTACTAGCTCCTCTTATATGTGTAATGATAGTCCTTAACCATATACACTCTTGAATAGTCTCATGGAGAGTAAGATTGTTGATAATATAAGAAGATAGCTATTAAGGGTTTGCTTAGTTTACTTCCAAGCAATCGACATGTTTCATATGATAATTCCTTATCCAAGGAAAGCCTTTATATGAGTCAAACATATACTTAATATTAGCAAATATATACCAAGGCATTGTTTGGTGTTTTTCTGTAAGAGCCAGTACTTTTGCTGCTCACAATCTAAGTAGGTATTGAAGTTACATTATCAATCCATTTTTCTCCGTAGGGATATTATAAGCCCACGTCAATGGTGCCAAAAGATTAATTTGAAATCATTCCAATGACGCTGCGTTGGCGCTGAGCTAAATCTAGCTGACAAGTTCTGTGAGAAGTACAATATACGGTCAAGTGTATTATGTTGGGTACAATAATGCGCCTATTGTACTTAGGTATGCAATTCCAGCTCCTAACACCTCTTCGTCCTCATCCTTTAGACGAAATGGATCTTTCCTTATATCCAACACTTTGACCGATCATGGGAGTGCTAATCGGATGCGCTTTGTTCATATTAGGTCGCCTGATCATTTTCTAAACATATGCGGATCGGTGGATTAATATTCCACAAACTCGGTGTCGTGGCTCAAGTATCTAGACAAAACCAAGTTTTCCCACGATCTTTCATCTCAAATTCAGATTTCAAGTAGCTTGTGTTTTCTCTTATTTCATCAAGAGTGTCTATTATAATTCATAACATCGGCATATAGAGCTACTATGAAAATCTGGGACTTGTTTTCTTATATAAATACGCAAGGGCACAGTTCATCGTTCTTGTTTATCGTTTCCCAATCAAGTATTCACTCAGGCGGGTATACCACATCCGCATAGATTGCTTTAATCTATAAAGTGAGTATTTCAATTTTATTGTAAACGCATTTCATGGTTTAGAGTTACTTGATATTGGTATAATGTCATCAAGCACTTTTATATCTCTGAACTTAGATCCCCATAGAGATATGTAGTAACTACATCGTTGAGCTGCAATTTCCAGTCCTTCGGAAACTACTTGGCTAATTAATAGCAGAACGTTCTCCATCACGAGAGAGTAAGTCTTATTGTGGTCAATCCAGTGCGTTGTGAGAAACCTTGCGCCAAAGGAGAGCATTATACATTAGGACTTTATTATTCTCGTTACGCTTTCTGACAAAGACTCAATTATGTCCTACGGGCTTTACACTTGGTGGGTTAGCACTACCGAACCAAATACCCGATCCTTTGTCAAAGAATATAATTCTTTCTGGATTGTTCTTTAGGTCAATATGCTTTGTTGATATTATTCAACCGAGCGTGGTTCGATGTCGTCGTGCTCTATCGTCTTATGAGCAATAGTAAATGTGAATAAATCATCAATGAATATATATGATCTGTCCATTGACTCATATGTACTCTCATAGTTCATTTAAGATTTTATTTATCTCTAGAATCAATATTAACTTCAGAGCGTCCTCCAGTGATGATTCATGGACATAATTAGAGATAATCTAATGAGAGTTTTATGTATTGATGATAAATGGACGTGTCTCACTATTCTCTTCCTTTAGAATAGTATCCATCGAACCGGGTAGCTTCCACCACTTCCATTTGGTAGCTACGACCTCAACCACACCTCCACTATGTGTGATTGCAACGCACTTTCCAACGGCGTTGTGCCCCTGTTGGGGACTTTTAACCTTATGGGTATATTAGCAGCTCGTATGTGTGATCTTGTCACTTTTGAAATAGTATTTAACGTATCAGGTACCGAGTCTGATTCGTTTGACTTCAACTTTCCGTTGTGAAGTTTGGGGACTAAAGTGGGAACATTCCATGACAGTTCCTGTCATTCCCTTGGAAAATACTTTTCCCTATCTCCCCCTAACGACAAGAAGACTGTCATCAGAGTGACTATCCGCAAATCATGCGATATTAGGATCACCCGTCAAAGGTTCTAAATAGCGGATAATTGTTGGAGATTCATATCCAACATATATACTTAATCGTTTTAAAGGACTCATTTTGGTGCGTTGTGGGGGCGCAATTGGCACATATACTACACAACCAAACATGCGTAAATGTTAAATATCAGGCTTATATCCAGTTACCAACTGGTACGCATAAGATTGGTTGGTTGGTTGTGGGTCTAAACACGAATAATTAAAGTTGCATGTAATATTGCATAACCCCATGTAGATCTGGATAAATTGGTGCACATAACCAATGCCCTAGCTACCATCTATATTCTTTTGGTGACAACCTTTATCATTCTACGAGACCGTTTTATATATACACAAGGGGTATAGGAAACTCTACATTAACCTCTGTACATATGCAATAATCATCAAATCCTTATGATGTAAATTCTCCAGCATTCTAACTCATGCATACTTGATGAGAAAATCAGGGTGGTTAGTCCTTAAACGTATAACTAGTGTTAGGAGTGCAACATTTCATGTGGACCATAATACGACACGTGTTCATCATGTCAAAACCAGAACCATAAGTACTTTAATGGTCCGCATTCTGGATGTTTATGTCCATAAATATCACCTTGTATTCGTTGTAAGAATGAAATATTTTTATATTATGTCCTTAGCTTTAGGATGGTCTCATTCCTGTCTTGGCTAAGAATCAGGGTATACAAAAGTTCGAGGTATTGGAGAGGGCATATTATGATGGTGGTGTTGCTTCTTGTGCAGTCTAGTCAACAGTTGCAATTTGGTTAATTCCCTCGTTTTGTCTTTCACTCGAAAGTGAATGTATCTAAGTGTATTTTGCAATACATAGATCACTATGTCATGACCATGGTGTCCCACGTGGTCATGCCGAAACATATATGTGTCATTGTTCCAAAGTTCTTTATTGGTGACAAAATATGATTTACTAACATAGATAATCCATTAATTTGATACATTAATTTCTCTAATATATTTTGCTTTCATATCATTAGAGTTGATGTACATATACCCATTTCCATTCTTATAATATGATTGGTACAAATATTTTAACAAGGTTCATATTGATATAGTGCTTTAGTGATTAATCTTGTGTCATTAAGCAACAAGTGACTGTCTATCGTCTAAGTGTTTGGAGGAATTAAAAATTATTAATTCAATGAATAACAATCTATTTCTTATGATTGTATGATATGTCACAAAAACAATCAAGTTCTCCTCGATACATTCCTACATGGAACGAAGAACGTTGAGAGTTTTGCATTTGTTTTTGATGTGATCATTTACATCTCTAATGGTTATAAACTCAGGTGTATATATACACAAATTCAATTAATTTGATGGTTAAATTATTATCAAATAAACTTATACTCATAGTTCATTTATAATTTGTTCCATTTTCTATTAGGAGTTCGTTTCCGACTCTTGCCATGATTTTGACCCTTTCCACAACCTGTCCATATGGTACATATTTAGCATATGTGTGTGGATTAATATGTTCAACTCACTATCCTTTGGAGTTCTTTCCACCTCCAACGCTTGTCTTATTAACCCTAAGAATTTTCTTTATCCGGGTATGTCTAGCGTTGTTAAAAAAACATTACTACAACTCTTAGCCACTTGCATTAAGTTAATGAGTTTATTAAAGGTTATATTGCAGCTTATACTATTTCATTAGTATGATTGGTGATATAGGAAAGATGAAAAGATGTTATGATTCGCATAATCTTTTGTGAGTTCCTTGCCACAAGATTGCGATGCATTTTGAGACATGACATTTCTTTGTCAAAATCAGTTACCTTCTTGTAATCAAGTAAGTAGGTTTCTTTCCACTGTATGATTAGTTTGAGAAGTTTATGGTACTGAATATTCCCGAATTTTCTTTTTGGGACTACCCACGGTTCTTGGGGGTTTCTAGTTATTATCTCTGAAGGTTGTGACTGATCTATCGTTTTAAAAGTTTAAAATATTATCTTAACATCTAGTGTTTTTTCTTTAGGGTCAAAATAGTTCGATGACTTTTGCGTATTTTCTCGTGTTTTTCCAAACCTATCTTATGGTAATCAAGTACTTTTGATTCAAAGATGTCGTAGAAAATTGAGAACGTATTATTTTCTAAAATAGTGAATTATGGTTTATACTTATTATTTTATATATGAAATTTCATTATCATAATAATATTGGATTTTTGTATTCTTATATTTTGTTGATAATACTTCATCAATATTTCAATTTGCAACAAGAAATCACTCAATCTATTGGATTTTCAGGTAGCAGGGGAATCACATGGATTACTTGAATCCCTACAAACCTTAAGGCTATTTACACCCGTTTGACAAAATCCAAATCGATATCTTGCGATTTAATTAATTTGAATATAACATTGTTAATTATAGAGCTTTTGGCAAGATGCCAAAATGAATATGAGTTTGGCTTATGAAGCCAATTTCAATGTTTCAATACCTTAATACTATTTTAAGATATTTTGTCATTAGACAAATAAATATTGGTTTTGGCATAAAGTCAAATTCAAACTTTTAACATCTTAATAGTATTTTGAGAGCTTTTGGTAAAAGACCAAATATTTGGGGGTTGGAAGTGTAACTTCCAAAAATGAATTAAGATTGAAAATAATGAGTAGGAACTCATAATCAAGATAAATATTTTAATAAAATAAAACATTTGAAAATAAATAACACTGATAAGCCTTGGAAACAATACAACTTTGTTTCAAATATAACTAAATAAGTATTAACAAAGCATTTTAACGAATATAACCCCCAAACTGCAATTATAGTAGGTAAATTACCGGAAGGATAGCAATGTTAATATTACAAATGCATTTATATAATATTCACGTAAAAGACTTAAAGCAAAAACTAATTTTGCCTTTTATTTTATTTAAACAAGCCCAGATCATTGCAATTGTGGGCCTGAAGTGATTAAGTCAGTATTGGAGCATACATCAAATTAATTTACAACATAGTATATATATATATATATATTGTAATCATATATTTAATAAATGAATAATCAAACCAATAAATAGTATTAAAAAAACAAAAGGATGAGGCTAGATTTAAATAAAAAAATTAAATATCGACCACATAAACAATAGGAAAAAAACTTATCAAATAGCAACGTGGTTTTCTTGATGACCATAAAAAGTCAAAAGAACCCTAAATATTTTATCTCTTGTTACCCACCGGCGCTCAATTTCAGCGGCGACAAACCAAGGAAAAAAAAGAAAAAAAACTCTCCGGCTAAACACCGATTAACTGATACAAATGTGTATCATTTTCTTTTCTCTTCGGGTTTTCTCTCCTGATTTAATATTGGGGGTAGATTTTCCATTAAAATAAAATATGACTTTTTTTTAACAAGTTAAAAATTTAAATGCATATTCTGGTGGTGATTAAAAAGTTCACAAGCTGTTTTTATCCTTAAAGACACGATTATTCACTAATAAAATAGAACAGAATTAATGGTAACATATATCAACTATTGATGCAGTAGTTTCATGTGGTAGACAAAGATATAAGCAAATCGAGGAACGGAGATTAACAATTAGAATATAGAGATACTTACTTGAATTGCAGTATTAGGAAACAAACTTATCAGTGGCGACGGATCGGGTGAGTTTAATTTCTGAGCGTACGTGCTGATAACGTGTTAAAGGAGAAACGAAACAGAACACAGTAAATAGAGAGAATGAATCGTAATTCTCATTAATCATAAGCCCTTTATATAGGGTTGAGTTACAAGTAGATAACTACAAGATATTTCAATTCTAATCTATCTCTATCTCTATCTCTATCGTCATATCCTTTAGACGGTGACACATTTATCCTACAACAGATAATTTATTTATTCAATAAAAAATGTCCAGGGATTTAGTGATTCAAAATTAGAAAGTTTAACTGTTTATTAATTCAAAAAAAAGTTTATACTTTATATAAAGAAGTAACATTCAAAATGAGAAAGCTTATTGGGTTTTTATGAACTTTTCTCATATATTAATAACATATAAACATTGGAACAAGTGTTGGTATGTGTTAGAATGTATTATCTATATAAGCACCCAAAAATTTAATAAACAGTTCAAGTTGAATTGTAATTGATATAAGAAATATCATTATTAGTAAAGATGAAGTAAATAGTTGAACTTCTATGATGTATTAGAAAAGAAACCATACCTGGAATTTATCATCAATGGAAGTAGCTCTGACAGAGGTGAGTCTATTGGCACCGACACCATCAATACACTTTAGACTTTTCAAACAAGTAAGGTCAAGAATGTCTAAATGCGGGAAGAAAGTAGTGTTTGTATGGGAATATATAGATGTAGCAATTTCTTCATATTCATCATCTATATTTGAAACAACCTCTTCAATATCATTACAACTAATCATGCGAATGCTTTTTAAGTTGGGGAGAAGTTTCGCCATGAGAGGGGAAAATAAGTACTTTATACGATTGCATCTTTCAACTCTTATGCTCATCATATTGGAGAATAAAGAAGATATTGGTTCTAGTTGAGAAATTAAGAATTGGTTCCAATCGTACTTCCACACATGAGTCATCGTCTCCATGCCACGTATATCCAGATCCTTGAGGTGTGTGAGTAGTGGTGGTGGTGGTTGATTATTCAGAGTTGTCGTCAATTTTCTACTATTTGGACTCTCTATCTCAAACACCACCGCCGCTCCTTTATTTCGATTTATATGAAGTGTATGAATGTTACGGCAAGTGTGTATGAGATAAGATGGGAATGCAACAACATTAGGAAAATCATCAACCACTTCTGATGTGTCTTTATTGGATATAACATTGATCTGCATATATTCCAACAACAATTGTAACTAGCAATTTCATTAAAAAAACTAATTTAAGTCATAACTATAACAATAGGTGAATTAAATAGAATTGGAAGCTATATAGCTACGATAACATAACATACCTCTTCCACTTGGTGCCATATAAACCAATCTTTGTAAGTGCTTTCATGTCAAAACTTGAGGTGGTTGGTGTGAATACGTTTCTTAACCTCTTGCAATCCTTGTAAGTGCTTTCATGTAAAAAATAAGGGTATTTTAGGGTATTTTTGTAAAAACAATTAGTTAAAAATACCAAATGATATATTCATGAATTCATGAAGCCAAATTATATATTCATGAAGCCAATATATATATATATATATATATATATATATATATATATATATATATATTCATGAAGCCAAATTTACAAAATCATGAAGCTAGGTATGGTTTGTACGAGTTTGTACAAACTAACTGGTTTGTATTTGATACCCAGCCTATATATATGTACCTCTTTCTTCAAAAAATGTTGATAAATGCTAGTGATATTGGGAAGGATTTCAAGTTCCAACTCCTCTAGTTGCGGTAGCTCAATTACGATGCCACCCTTGCTCAAACTCATTAACATTGGTAGCCCTCTCAAAGACCGAAACTTTAGAGATGGAAGCGTAATCACCTCAGCTTCAGAAATCTCATCACTATCTACTTTGAGGTGCTTAAGCTGCTTGAGACCGTTTGCCACACCGATTGTGAAGAGGTATCTCAAGTCTGCACATTTACGAATATGAAGCACTCTTAAATTATGCAAGGAATACCCTAAACCATCTCCAGCATCACTTATTCCATTAACATGTAAGTAAAGCACCTTTGTTTTCTCAAACAACTCATTCACCCCGGAATCCAAAAGCTCACATTCGTTGATGACTAACATCAACGTGTTTTCGAATGAGTATTTGCCTAGGCCATCAATTTTATCTAGATGGACTCCCAAAGAGATCCCTAGGAAAGTCATGCATACCTGAGCATGTTAATGAAATCTTTTTGCTAGACTCTCTCATGGGTTCTGCAGGCCACTTTCCGACAATTGAAGAATGTTCGTCTTTAGAGAACACATCTAAAACAAAATCACGCACTAGATCGTGCATCTTGACACACCCAACTTTCTGACTTTGAATCAACAGATTTGCATGTATGAGTCGCTCGATGCATGTGTTCAACCTGTTTCTTGCTTCTCTTATACTCTCCACATTTCTGAACAATTTCAATCCAAAGTCGTACCTCACCAAGTCCTCCGTAGGAGCATCGAAGTCTTCGGGAAACAACCCACAAAGCAACAAAGTTAATCTAGTCTCTTCATCATGGAGATGTTTGTAGCTTATTGCAAAAATTTCACCCACAACTTCACCTGAGCCCTTGTGCTCTAGCTTAGTAAGTGTATCTTCCCATTCATGCTTTCTTTCACCGTTAAGAGTACGAGCAATGGTTTTTATGGCAATAGGCAAACCACGACATTTAATTGCGATATCACATCCAATCTTACGGAGATCACCATCATCCGAAATCTTTGCAAATTGGAAGAAGAAATCTTGTGCTTCTGTGTCTTTTATGACTTCCAAATTCAAAATGGAATCACGTTCAACTCCCATCTGAATGCACAATTTTCGATCTCGTGATGTCAATAAGACCTTGAAATCGATACCTTGATCTGGCTTAGGACTTAAACCAATATCTTTGAGATCAACACTCTGCCATAAGCCATCTAGTATTAGTAGGAACTTCTTCTTAACATGGCCGGATTTGGCCTCGAAACCATTACGAAGCTTAATAACTCTAGCTTCTTTAGTGTTTACATTTAGATCTATAGCGAGTTGCTCTGCTATAGCATTCTGAATAAATTCAGACACATTCATCTTTTCCCCTATAGAAACCTTAATAACAAAATCAAACATTGCCTTTTTCACGTACGACCTTCTGTAGATTTTCCATCATTGTGGTCTTCCCCACTCCCCCCATCCCGCATAAGGCTATCATGTAGGGTTTGCTGTCTGGTTTGAGTGCGTTAAATGCTTTCGTATAAGTCGGCTTTCTTGATTCAAAGTCATTGTAATCACTTAATGGTGTAGAGGTGGATGCCTTCATGGCATCAACTTTTGCAAGAGGAATTGGAATATTATTAGTCCATATGATCTTGGATTTTTTTTCCATGAGAGCATCGATATCCTGAATGATCTTGCAGGCTTTCCTTCCGAGCTTACGCCTACCATTAAGATTGAAACAACTTCCGACATTAGTACTATCAATGCTTTTCACTTGTCCATCGATCTTCTCTACTTCTTGCAACCAACTGCTAGCCTCCTTTGGAACCATAAGACTGTTGTTGTTGTTCTGATTCTCATGGTCTTCAACACCAAGTCTCGCGTCATTCAACAACCTCATTTTGGTACGCGTATTGGTCACGTATTTTGTGCAGGAGGTCAGGTAGCGAAGGTGCTTCTTAACGTGAACCATAAGAGATTTAACAACAGGAGTAACAATGGCACTAATAATTGTTGCATCCATTGCTCAAATATATATTCTCACTTGTGTTAGCACCTACACAAAAGAAGATAACAAATGAACAAAGTGAAATCAGTGCAATCTGAGGAAATCTATGATTGATAGAATAACAAATTAACAAAGTGAAATCAGTGCAATATGAGGTAATCTATGATTGATAAAATAAGAGCAATTACTAAATTCAAAGATTGATAGAATACCAAATCATCAATCAATCAATCAATATCAATATACATATTAAAACAAAAACCACATGTAGTGATGTGGCATCTTCTAAAGGCTAGGAACATCTCTATCTTTTTTCTCCTTTTTTCAACTTATTAAAATCTCAATTAAGTTAAAGTCTTTTATGTCCCTATACCACCTGTAGTGATGTGGCATGTTCTAAAGGCTAGGAACATCTGTATCTTTTTTCTCCTTTTTTCAACTTATTAAAATGTCAATTAAGTTAGGGGCTGTTCGGTTCATTTTCTGTTAAGACCTGAATGGATATAGATGTCTGAGTGGATATGGTTGTCTGAGTGTTAACAGATAAGTTATTGTTCGGTTGTTGAGCTGAATAAACGATCTTAATGTTAAAAATGACCATTTTACCCTTTCATTTTACATCAAACATTTGTTGATAAAATTTTACAAAACAATTTTTTTTACACAAAATGTAGATTAAAGTCATTAAACAATAACAAAAACCTCGATAATGTAATACAATAATAAAATCAAATAAAAGAACAAAACAAAACCTGTGAGCCCTAAAATAACAAAATCCTAAATTTCTAAATCCTAAATAGAAAGCTTAAGAATCAGAAGGAAAATCAACGAGGAAACCCAGAAGATGAAGAACATATGAGGGAGGGTTCACTAATGGATCTGCTTCTTCTTCTTCTTCTTCTTCTTCTGATTTCGAAATAGTTGTTGATCGATGGAGACACCCACCTGGAGAAACCCAGTTGCAAATCGACTGAAAATGAAGATGGAGAAGCGTCGGCGTGGCGAGGTGGTGGTGGCGAGCAGGTGGTGGCGATGGTTTGCTGAAGTGAGGAGGGAGGCTGTGGGTTATAAGATTTTAGGGTTAAAGTGGTTAGATGAGAAAGGGGTAAAAGTGGAAATAAAATAGCTGAGTGGTAAGGACACATCTTTCCTAGCTGATTCGATCAGCCAAGTTTTTCCACGTTAAGCCGCTACCGAACGGGTAGATATGGCTGAGCGAATCAGCCATATCTCCTGGACAGCCTATTAAGCCGCTACCGAACAACCCCTTAAAGTCTTTTATGCCCCTATAAACAAATTGTATGTTCATAATAAATGGTTTTTTTTTGTAATTTTACATTCATCTTCACCTCTAACTCTTCATATGCTCATGGTAACCTTTCTAACTTCCTTCTCTTAAATGTATCATGTTAACCCCCAACTTATCATATGCTAATAACATATATACCTTCCTCTTCTATTAAATTGTGGTCATCTCTTCTCTTTAAATGTAAAATTTTTCTCCTTTTTTCAACTTATTAAAATATCAATTAAGTTAAAGTCTTTTATGCCCCTATAGACAAATTGTATGTTCATAATAAATGGGTTTTTTTTTGGTAATTTTACATTCATCTTCACCTCTAACTCTTCATATGCTCATGGTAACCTTTCTAACTTCCTTCTCTTAAATGTATCATGTTAACCCCCAACTTATCATATGCTAATAACCTATATAGCTTCCTCTTCTATTAAATTGTGGTCATCTCTTCTCTTTAAATGTAAATTTTTTCTCCTTTTTTCAACTTATTAAAATGTCAATTAAGTTAAAGTCTTTTATGCCCCTATAGACAAATTGTATGTTCATAATAAATGAGTTTTTTTTGGTAATTTTACATTCATCTTCACCTCTAACTCTTCATATGCTCATGGTAACCTTTCTAACTTCCTTCTCTTAAATGCATCATGTTAACCCCCAACTTATCATATGCTAATAACCTATATAGCTTCCTCTTCTATTAAATTGTGGCCATCTCTTCTCTTTAAATGTAAAATTTTTACATACATCTTGCAATATAACCAATACACTTTGATGCAAGTCTTTTTCGTTATTCTTACGTGAGGCTAAACAATCTACCATGAAACTTCGTGCCCCTCAAAAGATCTATCGTTTTTTATCATGTAGCAAAGACACCAAGTGGATCTACTTCAACACTAACTTTCTATTGGATTATGTTTCAAATATGCAAGAAGAACTATTTTAGTTCACTTATGCATATTAATAGTTTCAATACCCGATAAGAAAATAGTTTTTGGGTAAGCGTCATTTGTTGTATTAGTTGAGAGTGTCAATGTTATATTTTTACAAACCTTTAGCATTTGAATCCCTTCTACAAATGTACGTCGCAAGGTATTCCGCAAGTACTACACATTTAGTGACATCAACATTGAATCAAAAAAAGATATGTGATGAAAAAGACTACTCCAAATATTTTATTACACAAATGGAAGAATAAGAGTTTAAACTACTTTCAAGGCTTGAAGGGATACTAATTTGATAAGAGTTTAAATTGCATCCGGCGATCTTCTCATAATTATTCAACATATCGCAACTCTTTTCTCTTTCTTCAACAACCAATATCACATTAGATTCTTCAATAGCAAAAGTAAAGAAAACTAATTTTGCAACCATGGATAATCTCCTAGAAAAATATTGTATAAAGTAGTTCATAAAAATTGAAATCGTATCTTTTGAAAATTATAACTGGATACTTGACTCTATTGTTCGACTCTTTCGGTTCAAGATAAATGTACTTTGAGAAATCAAAAGCGTGCACAAAAAATGAGATTGCATTTGCATGTATACCTTATTAAAAAACCAATATAAATGGTACTTGAATCAAATTTGCTTGAAAACATGTCAACCAAGAGAAATCATTATCATTAGCTATATTACATATTTTATTTTATTTTGATTGCACGGTCTATGACGAAGGTGGCTATATGGTCATGAAATAATACTTAGAAAAAAATCTTCTAATATATTGTGTTTTTAATTTATGTAATTGCTTTCCCCTATTCAATTGACCAACTTCTTATGATGGTTTAGTATAGTTTTCTTTTATACGCAAGTAATTTCAAAATTAGTTTAATATGTTGCAAAACAAACATTGGAGCATTACTTTTATAAATGTGTTCAGTGTTTTACGTTATATTCATTAGTTGTCAATGAATTAACAAATTATTCTTCATCTCAATTTAATTACATATTTTCTAACAATAAATTTTCGTCGTCGTTTACCTTTGTTTCTCTTAATTTCTACAATCTTCTTTCTTCTTTCTTTGTAAACAGTAGTACTTTCTGGGATTAGTAAGCTTGGGAAATAGTGGAGGGTTTGAGGAACACTGACTGCATTTATTTCAGAGTTATGCATTTTTTGTTTTAAAATTCTGATACCAAGTTTTTTTGTTTTATTTGTCTTTATCAATTTGGGAAAAACAAAAACTCACGTAATAGAAACTAATTAATCTATACTATATATTAAATTTAATGTTATTTAATTATGGATATAAAATGAGTACCATAATCAAAGAAAACACAAAACCACATGGACCAAATCCACAATTCACTCTATATTAAATATGGTTTAATTATTTTGTTATTTTAGTATTTTTGCCTATTTGGATATCGAAACTTGTTGAAGTTTATATAAGAATTTGTTCAATTTGGAGTTACAAAGATCATACAAATATTTCATTTGGTTAAAATCTAAATAATAATTTGAGTAAAATACACTTTTGGTTGTTTTGGTGTTTATAACACATTTGGTCCATACAATTTAAGAATTACAGTTTGAATTTTGTAATATGCATTTCGATTTGGATTTGGTCCATGGATCTAACAAACGTTAACTATTTTCGTTAAGTGAGGGCATTTTGGTCTTTTTCCAATTTTATCAATTTTTGTGTAATAAATAAATAAACATCTAAGTTACAAATATGTAACTTACTCTAATATATAAAATAAAATAACAATTGATATAATAGAACATATATATATATATATATACAAACAATACATATAGACGGTGATGGTGGGTCTCCGTTGGCCAACCCCTATGCCACCTCCGTTGAGTCTGATGCCCTGTGCCCCTAGCTTGTAGCATGTTGTCTTCATCAATCCCAACATGGCCAAAATAAATTGAATACCACAATAAACATAAGGACCGTAGTAAAAAATATATATCAAAACATAGGGACCAATTCCACAATTTTCTCCAAAGTAAATGAAAAACTGAAAAACACTAGTGTTGCTATAAGGATTAAGGACACCCAATCATATAAGGATTACAAGTTTAGGGGGGAAATGTTGAGGGAGAAGTTTAAAAGATTGTGGAGGCTTGAAACAAACAAAGAAGCTTCTATAGAGGAGAGAGGAGAGTGGGTAGAGGGTGAATGGGAGTGGAAGTGGTCGTGGAGGGGAAACAAGGGGGAGGGAGTCGAGGGAGTTGGAAGCTCTTATAGGTCTATTGGAGGATTGGGCCCAAAGAAGGAAGTGAGGGACAAAATTAAATGGTTTATGGGTGGAAACGGAGAATTTTCGGTGCAAGAACTAAAATCCTACATTGAGAAAGGTTCGGTCGTGGTAGGTGAGCAAGTAGTGGAAACGAAATGGTCTAAGGTTTATCGGGTAAGAGTCATTATCCTCATTTACCTTATAGAGATAGAGTTTATTGAACAATAATAATATAGCATAGGATAAACATCTCTAATTACCAGGTAAACGTTAACCATGTCTGATTTTCGGTTAGCAAAATGCCACGATAAAAATGTTGGTAAAAACCATCATCTTTTACCTGATGAGCATGATACGTGTTTAGTAACCGTCTCTTGGTGAACAATCTAAACATATCGTGACCTTAATTTTCCCTTGGTCTTTTGTGACCAATCAAGAATTAGAGCATCTTAGAGTTCATTTTCAATTCATTTGGCCTTGTATTTCGATTACCGATTGATCCACGTACATGTTTCATGTTTGCTCATGCAAGCTTCAGATTAGTTTTGAAGGAATCTTGATGTTTTACTTTTGTTGCCCACAAACCCATATTTGTGATATGAAGGTAAATATGATGGAGTTATTGACTAAGATAGTGCAAAATGAAATATGGTTTGGTGCAGAATGATTAAGATGTCATAATGGTTAAGAGGCTTTTATCATATAGTGCAAAATGAAATATGATTGTTTGGTATTTGTTTAGAATGGGATCAAGGTGCTAAATGGTTAAGGGTGACCCAAGATGCTAAATCGTTAAGAGGGTTTGGGAACCATTAAGAGGGTTTTGAAACCATTAAGAAACTTAGGAGAGATATGTGAACAAATGATTCATATTCATTTATGCATATGTGTACACACATATAGAGTATGCCAATTGGGGGAGATATTAATTTGGTCATTTTTTATATGAGTTTATTGATTGTGGAAGACTTTCTGACAATTGGGGGGCCTAAGCGGGCCCAAGCTTATTGGGTCGTTTCATCCGGATGCTCCAACTAATTATTAAGAGCATCTCCAACAGCTTCCCCATTTTGGAGAAAATGGGGAATATGGAGATTTTGGTCCTAAAATGAGCTCCAACAGCTTCTCCAAACTCATCCCCATTTTGAAGAAAGTTAGAGATTTCCTAAAATTTTCTCTGATTATGGAGAATACCCCAAAACTAGAATTCTCAAAAATAGGGAATCTGTTGGAGATGGAAGCAAATTTTTTTAGGGATTTTGACTTTTACTTCCCCATTTTGGAAAAAATTTAGGGAAGCTGTTGGAGATGCTCTAACAACGGATCAAACAAAATATTGCCGTCCCAATTGTTTTCTAGTATTAATTATATAACATTATTTATTTTAATTTCTTATTTTGTGCCTGTCATATTTGTATTTTTATAAACAAATTATTATACTTTTTACAATTAAAATATAACATCCAACAAAAGAAATTTACGAAAAATAGATATCAAGGAGGGAATCAAATCAAGCCCCATGGTTGCTTTAGGGGGTGTTTGGGATTGCTTATTTTTTTACTTATTGTTTTTTCTTATCACAAATAAGCTATTTTGAGTGTTTGGATTGAAAAAAGAAAAAAATGCTTATGACTTTTCTCCACCACAAATAATTTGTTTTTGATAAGTTAATCAATTTTAACTTATTTGAGGCAACTACATATATAAGATTACAAAATGAAAACTTGTATTTTCCTAAACAGTCTGAAATGATTTTTGGTTATTCAGTTTTTAGGTTAAAAACAACTTATTTGTTTAATTTGGTCTTTTTTTTTCTTCCTATTTTGGTTAGATTGAATGGAACATTATATTATTAATTATTATTTTACTTTTATATGAGTTTATTGACCGTGGAAGACTTTCTGACAATTGGCCTAAGCAGACCCAAGCTTATTGGGTCGTTTCATCCGGATGCTCCAACTAACTATTAACAAAGTCATTTATTATATATATATATATATATATTGTCATAAATGACGCATATATTTGGAGTAGGTTATTGTTATAATAGACAAATGGCAGTATTAGGTGACTGATTGCAAAAAATATATATAAAAAACCAAGTGTTTTTTTCTATAACTCTCGTTATTCAAATTGTATTAGCAAATTGATTGTGAAAGCTAACTTTGTCTTCACAGATGTATCAAGTTTCTTCCTCGTTTATTTTTCAAATATTTGTACAAAAACAATACAAGAGATATTAATTTCTTTTGAGCAACTTATTACATTCAATTTCATTGATACATTTATTATAATTCGTTACATGTTAAATAGTTTCATTTTATCATCTCTAGTATATATATATGCACAGGTGTAACATGTAACATGTAACATGTTCGGATTTTAATTAGGGAATTGATCCCATATAGAAAGGAAAGAGAAACTTTGATAAATTTATATATAACTAGTTCCATAAGGCTTATCAAAATGGATCAAAACCAATGGACTTTGTCAGGATCGAATCTTAACAAGACAATAAACACTTAGAATTCAGAATTAAAGAATCTGCGGAAAAGAACTTTAATTCTCACAATCAAGAACAATGTAACAGAAAATTCACCACTTTGTGTATTCACTAAATTGACTCACAAGATTACAACCAAACCTCAATCTTGATGAACAGGCTCAATCAAGACGACTTCTACTTCTCTAGAAATAGGGTTCTAAAACCTTGAGGTTAATTCTCTCTAAAACACAATCGAATTCTTTTTCACACGTATATTGACTCGTCTTCTTAATAGCTATCTATCAACAAATATATATACTGAATAATTACAAGATAACTATCAAAATAAGATTGATCTTCAGAATATTCTTTTAAGTATATCTTCAATCAATCCATCTTTATCTCCTTCAATCTCGCATTCCATGTTCTGATCACAAGCAGTATTAACTTCATTCTTCTCAAGCAGTACTAATAATCTTTCAGCAGTAGTAATGTTTGATATGCCCAAGCAGTACTAACAGTTTTCGTAAGACACCAGCAGTACTAACTTTTGTTCAGCAGCATTAATGATATTCCAGCAGTAGTAATATACCAGCAGTATTAACTTTGTTCAGCAGTATTAACCATGTACCAGCAGTAGTAACTTGTCTAGCAGTACTAACCTCACATAAGCAGTATTAATAATGTTCCAGCAGTATTAATATCTCAGCAGTATTAACTTTGTTCAGCAGTATTAACCATGTACCAGAAGTAGTAACTTGTCTAGCAGTACTAATCATGTTCTTGCAGCATTAATGACTCAGCAGTACTAACCTTGAACTAGCAGTAGTATCTTTGTTCTGGCAACACTAACATTGAACTAGCAGTACTAACTTGATCTGGCAGTAGTAATGTTGTTCTGGCAGTACTAACCATACTTAGCATATCTTCAGTTCCCAACAATCTCCCCCTAACTTGACTTTTCAGGATGAGAAGTTAAGTTCTTCAGATGATGCTTCCAAAACCTAATCATCAACGCATAAATTTGGATCCAATCCCAGACTTTGATTGAGAATCCTTTTTACAAGGTATCTTGCCATCTTAGAGTCTTTGTCACTCACCAACTTAGCATGCAGCATTCCATTCAACTTTTTCATGTTGTGCTTGTATACAACATCCACCAAATAATATTCATGAAATGTATTGTCAAGAGAGATGACATACACTCCACAATTCTCAATGAGCATCCAGTTGGTAATGACTTGAAAATTCCTTGCCATCAAATACTGAACTGCTTCTGGTTTGAACATTAAGCACAAGTATTCAAGAACCATCTTGGTGATAGACATACCTTGCTCTGTCAGCATGTTTCCATATAGCCTCACTCCCACCTTGAACATCTCTTCCAAGTCAGATCTAGAGCATGTTCTGATAAGTTTTCCCCAAGTAGGACAAACTTCAAACTTTCCATCTGCCCTTTTGATTCTGATGAACTCCTTTCTTCCATCTTTCAATGTGTCCCAGAAGATGATTTCAGGAGCCATAGAAGATATTGGTTCAGCTTGGATTGGATTAGTATTAACCACAGTAATATACAAATCACTTTGAGCATTTGGCAGTGATTGTACATTGCTTGGTTGGCCTGATGAAGTTGCCACTTCTTCTTCAGCAACTTTTGGATCAGATATCTCTTTCACTGCTTCCTCCTGGGCTTCTTCTACAGTTGGATCCACCCTTGGCTTCTTTACATCTTTCTTCTTTGAGGCTATTGTCATTGTTCTTGGCCTCTTTGTTCTTTTGAAAGATTTAACAGCTTCAGGAGTGGTTTCAGCTGTTTCTTCTTTGTGGCTTTTAGCAGCACTAACAGTTTCTGCTGCCTTTTGTTTTTCAGCAGCAGTAACCATTTCTACTGCTATAGCTGTTACTGCTTCTTTTATGACCTTTAATACTGCTGCTTCGACACTGTCCTTCACAATCCCATATATCTCTTCATCAATCTCTGCTTTAGTTACTGTAGGAACAGATTCTGCTTTCTTCTCACTTTCAGATACTGCTGCTTCAGTCTTAGATACTGCAGCATTATCTGTTTCTACTGCTGGTTCTGTTTCTACTTCTTTTGCAACCTCAGCAGCAGTAACTGTTTCTACTGCTGGTTCTGTTTCTACTTCTTTTGCAACCTCAGCAGCAGTAACGGTTTCTGCTGCTGTTTCTGTTTCTGCTTCCTTTGTAATATCTGCAGCCTCCTCAGTCTCCCCCTCAACCTTATACTCATACTCCCCCTCAATGTTTGCATCCTCCATGTTTAGATCAGAGTCTAACTCCCCCTTTTTGGAAGCATCATTGGTAGGGTTTCTTCTCCTAAGGACAAACTGAGCTTTCTTCTTTCTGTGCATCAACTTAGTGATCATCTTCCTTTGCTTCTCAAGCTGTGAGTTTTGATAGAGGACCACTTTCTTGAGTTCATCAATTTCCTTTTTCTGATCCATGACCTCAATGTTGATATTTGCAATAGTTTCCATCAATTCCTCGTATGTATATCTATCCTCACCCTGTTTAGGAGTTTTTACCTCCCTTAAAGGATCATTGGAAGTTTTAGCAGGTGTCTCTTGCCTAGCAAAAGCACTACTTACCCCCTTGGTTTCTTGGCACCTGGGACCTCTGGATGATTTCTCACCCTGAGTTGCCGTGAGGAAGGTCTTAGTTATTTTACCACTGGCCTTCTCTTTGCTAGCAGAAGTAGTGGCAGCCTTGCGACTCACATGCTCAACCTTCTCCTTAGTGAGCACCTTCTTGGGGTTGGGAGACACCCCTGTGGTTTCTCTTTCGATATTCTCCATTGGAGAATGCTCCAACAGAGGGCTTAAAGGCTTCGGGCTCTTAGGAGATACAGCAAGGGAAGGAACCTTGTGTACCTTTCTTCTTTCAAACTTTTTGGTTATTGTGGGAGTGGGTCGTTCAAGAATGGACTGAGGGATGTCTTTTGTGATGGAAGGTTGGGATTGGTCATCAGTGGGTGTGTCTAATGAGGGCCTTGACCCTGATGCCATACCTTCAAATGTGTGGGACACAACCATCATTGTAGAGAACAATGGTGTGTCAACTCCTTCCGAGTCCCTAGGAAGTCTTTTCATATTTGAAAAAACCTTCCCTTTAGGGGATTTTGGCACATATACCTCATCAAATTGAGGCATATCCGTCAATTCCTTGGTAATTACTTCCTGAACAAACCTTGGATACATATAGAAACGCTTTTTGGATTCCAGGTTTGCCACAAGATCATTGAAAATCATTTGAGAAAAATTAAACTTCCTGTTAGTGGCTAAGCAGACTAGAGCATAAGCAATAGTACTGCTGAACTCACTCCATCCAGTAGTTTTCCTTGAAATACAATGCATTAAGGTATGAACAAAGAATCTCCATTGAGTAAAAAACTTTGACTTGTAGAATTTAAAAACTCCAATGGGACCTTCATACCCCATTCTTTGTAAAGTTGAGAAGAGTTCTTCATTGGGAATAGAAGATATACCTGAGGCATCATCTAGTCGAAGAGTGATGCGAATGAGTTCTTCTGAAACTTTCAAGGGTTTGTCGCATACCCTTGTTTGAATGACTTTATGCCCATCTTCGGATTCTACGGTGGCATTGGCCCAGAATTGCGTCTGATGTTCGATGTATATTGTCGGATTCACCGTTAGGGCATACGAAATATGAGTGGACTTGAGAAAATCCACAATTTCATGAAATCCTTCGGCCTGCTTCGGCTTCTGAAGCATCGCAATCTCATTGTGCTCGTTGACAAACTCCATAATCGTTGTGCTTCCTGAGGATTTGTAAAGAAAACACAGAGATTCTAGGGAGAAGAGGTTAGAACGAGAGAGAGAAGAAGTTAATGCGAAGAGTCGTTATGAACTTTGGCGGGCAAACAGGGGTATTTATAGCAGTATTTGCCCTAGATTTTCAAAAGCAGTATTAACGACATAAGCATTATTAACGACTGAGCAGTATTAACTACACAAGCAGTATTAACTACTTATTGGCAGTATTAACTGTGCACTAGCAGTATTAACTACTGAGCAGTATTAACTGTAAAGCAGTATTAACTACTGAGCAGTATTAACTACACAAGCAGTATTAACTGCTAAGCAGTATTAACTACTCATTGGCAGTAGAAAATATGTACTAGCAGTAGAAACTCTGCACTGGCAGTAGTAACTCTGCACTAGCAGTAGTAACTCTGCACTAGCAGTAGTAACTCTGCATTAGCAGTAGTAACTCTGCACTGGCAGTAGTAACTATACTTGCACTTTGCAGCATTTGTCAAATCCTCAAATGTCATCTTACCTTCTGACACATCACCTTTACCACTTATCTTACCTCCTGCAAGATTATTCCCAAAAGCAACATGTCCTCCATCAATTCTTTTGAAATTCTTGAGGCAGGACATGTTACCTGTCATGTGCCAGGAGCAACCACTATCAACATGCCAGATGCTCTTTCCCTTGAGCTGTTGGTTGCCCTGCACATTAAGATAAATCAGTTAGTTTTATTGGGAACCCAAGCCGAAGTGGTCTTGGGTCTCCCTTGCTCATCAAAGTACTTGCACTTGGTTTTGATGAGATTTTCAACCTTAGGTACTGCAGTACTGGAGTACTTTGTCAATATAATTGGTCTAGCAGCACAAACACTAGAAGCAGTATTAACCTTAGAGGAAGCACTAACAGAGTTAGCAGCACTAACAGAGTTAGCAGCACTAACAGAGTTAGCAGCACTAACTGAGTTAGCAGCACTAACAGAGTTAGCAGCACTAACAGAGTTAGCAGCACTAACAGAGTTAGCAGCACTAACAGAGTTAGCAGCACCAACAGAGTTAGCAGTACTAACAGAGTTAGCAGCACTAACTGAGTTAGCAGCATTAACTGAGTTAGCAGCACTAACAGAGTTAGCAGCACTAACAAAGTTAGCAGCACTAACTGAGTTAGCAGCACTAACACTGTTAGCAGCAGTATTGGCAGTAGTATTGCTTCTAGCAGCACTAACCTTGTTAGCAGTATTGCTTCTAGCAGCACTATCCTTTTCAGCAGTACTATCTGAGGTATTAGTGCTTTTGGAGACCCACATATTGACACATTCCTTTTCAGTCTTTTTCCTCATGTGGCTTTTGGATTTAGCTTGTTTCTTAGCCACATGGTTCCTTGCAGGCTTCCTATAACCATTGGTTTTATAAAAAGGTCTTTGAAAATTCATCCTTTGGTTAATAGGATTGAAATAACAGTGTTTGGCAAGATGATTCAATCTGCCACAGATGAAACAAGGTTTTGGTCTGTTAATCCTTTGCAAATCAACTCCTTGCTTTTGTGCCCACTGGTTATTCCAATTTCTTTGATTTCCCCTCCTTTTATCATGTTTTTGGGGCTTATTCTCTTGAGATTTCTTGCAAGAACAATGTTCACAAGTTTTAGAGTTCACAACAGTGGTCTGTGTATAATGAACTCCCTTTCCCTTGTCAGTCCTTTTCATCTCATTGTTCTTAACACATGGACTTTCACATTCCTCATCAGATCCTACTTTTTCAGTCTCATCCTCAACAACTACTTTATCTAATGGATCTACTTCAGTGGCTCCTTTAGGTAAGTCCTTCCTATCCTTGGTTTCTAATAGGTCTGACTTAGGAGGGATGTAGTTGTTGTTATAGGGTGGGGGTGTGCCATTGTACCCTATTCCTGGTTTCAACTTACTATGGATTTGAGAGTTGATTATGTTGTCCATGACTTTGGAGGCACAAGTAAACTTTTCTACATCAAGTTTAACTTTCTCAAGCTCTCCTTTTAGTTTCTCACACTCTTCCCTAGACTCTTTCAGTTGGAACTCCAGACCACCCTTTTCCCACTTCCAGTAGTTTGTATCATATGAGTGTTGAAGTTCATTGGCTTGAAAAGCCTTAATTTGTTCTTCAAACCTCTCAA
Source organism: Saussurea involucrata (assembly GCA_033807775.1). Classification (NCBI taxonomy): domain Eukaryota; kingdom Viridiplantae; phylum Streptophyta; class Magnoliopsida; order Asterales; family Asteraceae; genus Saussurea; species Saussurea involucrata. Next base: position 177,330,187 of record CM066322.1, read on the forward strand.
CAATCAATACATAATCTCTTATGTCCTTTTCTAATCTCTTAAGGTCATCACACATTCCCTGATTGTGATCTCTATACCTTTTAACAGTGTCTATACAAGATTGAGAACAGAGATTAGATTTTACCTCCGTAGGAATATCTGAGACTTCTGCCATGAGTGCATGATTCTGGATTGCCTCTTCTGCTTGATCACTCCAATCAAAAGTACTGTTTGATTCAATAGAATTTACCATAATGATTGTAGAATTCTAAGAAACACAAGCTCTGATACCACTTGTCAGGATCGAATCTTAACAAGACAATAAACACTTAGAATTCAGAATTAAAGAATCTGCGGAAAAGAACTTTAATTCTCACAATCAAGAACAATGTAACAGAAAATTCACCACTTTGTGTATTCACTAAATCGACTCACAAGATTACAACCAAACCTCAATCTTGATGAACAGGCTCAATCAAGACGACTTCTACTTCTCTAGAAATAGGGTTCTAAAACCTTGAGGTTAATTCTCTCTAAAACACAATCGAATTCTTTTTCACACGTATATTGACTCGTCTTCTTAATAGCTATCTATCAACAAATATATATACTGAATAATTACAAGATAACTATCAAAATAAGATTGATCTTCAGAATATTCTTTTAAGTATATCTTCAATCAATCCATCTTTATCTCCTTCAATCTCGCATTCCATGTTCTGATCACAAGCAGTATTAACTTCATTCTTCTCAAGCAGTACTAATAATCTTTCAGCAGTAGTAATGTTTGATATGCCCAAGCAGTACTAACAGTTTTCGTAAGACACCAGCAGTACTAACTTTTGTTCAGCAGCATTAATGATATTCCAACAGTAGTAATATACCAGCAGTATTAACTTTGTTCAGCAGTATTAACCATGTACCAGCAGTAGTAACTTGTCTAGCAGTACTAACCTCACATAAGCAGTATTAATATCTCAGCAGTATTAACTTTGTTCAGCAGTATTAACCATGTACCAGAAGTAGTAACTTGTCTAGCAGTACTAATCATGTTCTTGCAGCATTAATGACTCAGCAGTACTAACCTTGAACTAGCAGTAGTATCTTTGTTCTGGCAACACTAACATTGAACTAGCAGTACTAACTTGATCTGGCAGTAGTAATGTTGTTCTGGCAGTACTAACCATACTTAGCATATCTTCAGTTCCCAACAGACTTGGTTAGGGATGAGCATCGAGGACCGTTTTCCGAAACGAACAGGGACCGAATCCGAACCGGTACCATATATTCGGTCCGGTATTCGGTTCAAACATTCCTCAAAATCGGTATTCGGTACCGGGATTTTCCCGAAAAAACCGAGCCGAACCGAATTTTTTAAAAACAAATTTTTTTTTAAATTCTTAATTATGCATATCATCTCCTAAATAAAGTTTATCTTGATTGTTGTTAACATTAATTATTATTGTTTCTAGTTGTACGTATATATAGAAATTGAAAAGTTGATAACGAACAAAATGGAAAAACGAAAATCGTAAAAAAATACCAAAGATTGTTGAACTTTTGTTTGGTTTTGAACTTTTTGATTGTTTGTGATTGGTTTTGAAAAACATTTGAAACATTATGAAGGCATTTTGGTTTGCGATTGGTTTTGATACACATTCGATACATTTTAAAATTTTCGGTCCTAAGTGGTCCTAGTACCGATTTTCCCGTCCCGAAATCGAAACCGAACCGAAACCGTACCGGTACATACGGTTCGGTTTTCGGTACCAATTTTTAGTCCCAAAAAAATTCGGTACCAAAGGGTTCGGTACCGGTCCGATCCCGATCTCATCCCTAGACGTGGTTTGGGTTTATAGCTCGACACATATTTAACATATTTGGTTCTGTCACGTGGAATTCATCAATTGGTACGACTTCTGACATTGTCTTCATACATGTCCGAAGTTTCTTCCTTTTCTTTTTCTTTTTCAACTGTATGTACATACAAAACGATACAAGAGCCATCTTTCTTTCGGGCAACTTCTACGATTCAGCTTCATAAATACATTTTTGATAATTCATCACACATGTTAAGGGGTGTTTGGGATTGCTTATTAAAACAACTTAGAGGCTGTTTGGTTGGTTTTCCATTAAGTCATGTATGAATAAAGTTGTCTGTGTGGATTAATCTGTCTGTATAGATTGGAAATATTTTTGTTTGGGAGAGTTTTTTCATAGATGGAAGGAACATATTTTTTAATTGGAGGGCGGGTTTGGATAAAACTTGGCTTTCTACATAAAGCTCCCTCCTAAAAGCTTACTGAATAAGTCACTTTCTATATCATTAAGCCACTATCAAATAGTAATGTATAGTTGACCAAATAAGCTACAAGTCTCATTAAGCTCATTAAGCTACTAACAAACAGGCCCTTAGGCTTATCAACTTATGTGGTGTGTAAAATGAGATTTTTAAAAAGTGTTTGGATTAGCTTATTGTGGTACCAAAACGTGATAAACTGTTAAGGAGTTTTTTAGTGTTTGACAAATTTTGCTTGTATATGTAAAATGACCAAAAAGGACATTCTTCTATATTATTGATTTATATGTTTTTTTAACATATAACCATTTATTTTTCATCATTTATATTTATATCTTTTACAAAAAAGTATATCAATTATAACATTAATAATTTAAAAAATAATAATAATAACTTATAACATTAATAATCTTTTAAAAGAAATATAAAATTAATAATTTAAAAAATAACAATAATAACTAAAATAACAAATATTTATACCAAAAACATTAACAATTTATAAAAAATAATAGATCTTCAAAACAAAAAAAAAATTAGATCGTCATTAAAAATAGTTCTTCATCTGTGTCGACTTATTATTTCTTCTGCAATCATATCTCTTGCCGCACTCTTATATAGATCGTCACTCCTACGACGTGAACTTGTGCTTTCATGTGCTTCATTATTGCTACCACATCCTTCATCATCAACATCAATACGAGGATTGTATGATTCTTGTTGTGCCGTGTCAAATACTTCGTCAAAACTACTGTTCAGTCTGATATAATTGTGAATTGCCATCGACTCTAGCACAAAGAGTTCTTGCCTTATTCTTTTTAGATGTATCACTAGCAACAACGTTATCACACTACTAAAATCAGTCATATTACTGACGGCCGAAACAGTCGGAAAGAGTCTTTACCGACGATTTTCCTACTGGAAATGACCGTGGGTAAAAACTTGGTCGGTAATAATTAGCGACTGTTTATTGACATCATTTACCAACCGGTTTCCGACGGTTTTAATTAGCGACGGCTTTCCGACGGTGTCTATTAACAACGAATTTCCGACTGTTCAGAAATGACGATTTTCCGACCGCTAATATTACCGACGGCTTTCTGACTGGTTTTAAAAAAATACTATTTAAATTACCGACGGCTTTCAGACTGTTTTTAAAAAAACTGCTTATATTTACCGACAGTTGTCCCGTCGGTTTTCGGATTTTTATAAAACATTTTAAAATACTGCTTTTGTTGCAATTTAATCTGTATATATATATATATATATATATATATATATATATAGAGAGAGAGAGGCCCACTATTTTGTAAACTTTTTTTCGTGTAAACTTTGGATTTTATAGGTTTTCTTGATGAAATTGCTTCATGAAATTGTTTATTACGATGAAATTGTTTCATATCATTCATTTGTTGATGAAATTGTTTCATATATTTGTGTTTTTATGTAGTTTCATATATATTTTTTTTCATTCCTATGAAATTGTTTCATATATTTTCTCAGTTTGATGAAACTTTGTCGTTTGTACATAAAAAACACAAATATATGAAAACATTTCATCAAGAAATGAATGATATGAAACACTTTTATCAAAATAAACAATTTCATGAAACAATTTCATCAAAAAAACCTATGAAATCCAAAGTTTACACACATTTAAAGGTTTACAATTTATTATCCCCCCCTCTCTCTCTCTCTATATATATATATATATATATATATTATACAATGCTACATACAAAATTCAAAAATATTCCATAAATTCAACCCAAAATTTACCGAAAATTCATAAATGTATCAAATCAAATTCGTACATATATCAAAACCATAAATGTATCAAATTCATAAATGTATAAAATCCATACATATATCAAATCCATACCATCATCAAATCCTACCGGAAGGAGGGGGGGGGGGATCACGAGAAATGGGGTCACGAGAAGGCGGTGCTGGATATTGTCGAGCTAACTTCGCCTCGATATCTTTTAGTCTGTTTGACATTCGTCTATTCTCCTCCTCATGTCGAGTATTCTCATCTCTCTCAACTGCTCGCTCCTCTTCTATTTTCTGAAGTTTTTCTATGATCATAGTTCGCCTCAAAAGAGGTGCATTTCTCTAATTAATTGAATGCAACACAGGTTATACAATCACAATTGAATGCAACACAAAAGTGGACAAAAGAGGCGCATTTCACAAAAGAGCATAGATCACAATTGATCACAAAAGAGGTGTATTCCAATCACAAAAGAATGCAACACAGTTTATCACATTTAATACGGAAACAACCCTTTAACAACCTCTTAACAACCCCTTAAAAACCCCTTAACAGCCCCTAACCAGCCAAAACAAACAGAGCAAAGCAACACGAAAGACCAACAAAATGCACAGACAAAAACAGCCCCTTAAAAGCTCATTAAACCCCGTTAACAGCCCCCTAACAGCTTCTTAATACCCCTTAACAGCCCCTAACTAATTGGATTAACCAATAGATCACAAAAGAGGTGCATTTCTCTAGTTTTTTTTAATGCAACACACATATATCACAAAAGTTGCAAATCATGAACAAAGACAGGAAAATCGTTTCAAAAAACGATTTTTGCTCAAAAATCGAACAAGATCACAAAAAAAATGTGTTCAGCCAAATCGAACCGTTTTTAATCGAACACTTTTTGATCGCAACAGAAACGTGTTAAAAAAATGACTTTTGCTAAACACGAACACCTGCCTGACCTAACAAGATCTCTGACCTAACAAGATCTCTGACCTAACAAGATCGCAGCAGAAACCAGAAACTAGGAAACAAGATCGACCGACAACAACATATGAGAGGCGAGAGCAGGAACATACGTGAGAGGAGAGATGACGAGACAAGCAGGTATAGACGTGAGATTAAAAAAGATTAAAAGGGTCCACATCTCTTCTTACGCTTCTTACACTTCTCACCTTAATTTTTTTTCTTATACAATTGTTATATATGTTAGAATTGGTGTAGGAATCAATCGATGAACAAACGAGAACGAGAGAGAGATGTGGCTGAACTGCAACAGCTTTTCATATGTTGAGAGAGCGATTACAAAGACTGATTAACCTAATAATGAAAGAGAAGTAACCTATTTATACAAACTAAGTTACAGATAATTACAGAATAAACCTTGTACTTTACATATATACGATTATAACTCTAACACCCCCCCCCCTCAAACTCAAGTAGGGGAAGAATGAGCCAAATTGAGTTTGAAAATAAGAGACCGAAAATGCCCCGGAAGATGAGCTTTGGTGAAGATGTCCGCTGTCTGATCAATGGTTGAAATTGGGAGAAGGCGAACGGTCTTACGAAGAACATGTTGACGGGTGAAATGACAGTCAATCTCAATGTATTTTGTACACTCATGAAAGACATCATTGTGAGCAAGCTGAATAGCACTATTGTTATCACACAACAATGGTATTGGAGATATCTGATGAGCACCCATATCAGATAGTAACCAGCGTAGCCTTACAAGTTCTTGCGTAGTGTCAGCTAAAGTGCGATACTCAGCTTCAGTACTAGATCGAGCGGTCAGAGATTGTTTCTTGCTGCGCCAGGATATAAGAGAGTCTCCAAGGAAGAAACAATATTCGGTGGTTGAGCGACGGTCTGTTATGTCTCCATCCCAGCCAACATCGGAGAATGCTCGAAGAGTTAAGGACGATGTGGATGAGAAATGAAGTCCATGAAACATTGTCCCTTTAAGATACCGAAGGATACGAAGAACCGCGACATAGTGATCGGAGCACGAAGCAGCCATGAACTGACTGACTATATGAACTGCATATGCAAGATCCGGTCGAGTAACAGTCAGGTAAACCAGAGATCCAACTAGTTGACGGTACCGTGTAGGGTCCCGCAGCGGGGTTCCGACATTTGGAGCAAGATGCAGATTTTGCTCAATGGGTGTAGATGCAACTTTGTTGTCTGTAATCCCAGCTTTGGTTAACAGATCTGAAATGTACTTGGCTTGACAAAGATAGATGTCGGAAGAGTCTGACAGAACTTCAAGACCAATGAAGTAGTGTAGCTTACCAAGATCTTTCATCTCAAAACATGAGCTGAGAGACTGTTTGAGATGGGTGATACCTGTAGAGTCACTGCCGGTAATGATCATATCATCAACATACAATAAGAGTAAGATAGTACCTGCATCAATGGTCCGAGTAAACAGGCCCGAGTCATAATTACTTGGAGAAAACCCCAATGAAGTGATAGTATTGCTAAATTTTTCAAACCAAGCACGAAGAGCTTGTTTGAGGCCATAAAGGGCTTTTCGAAGACGACACACATGACCCTGACGAGAGGTCACACCTGGAGGGAGTCTCATGTAGACTTCCTTTTCGAGATCACCATTTAGAAAAGCATTCTTGACATCCATCTGGTAAAGTGGCCATCTTTTGGTGGCAGCTATGGCGAGAAGACTACGAACAGAAGTGACCCGAGCCACAGGAGCAAACGTTTCCTCGTAATCAATGCCATATTCTTGATTGAAGCCTTTTGCTACAAGACGTGCTTTATATCGATCAATAGACCCATCAGACTTCGTTTTGATTTTGAAGACCTATTTGCAACCAATGGGTGACTTGCCCGGTGGGAGAGGTACAAACTCCCATGTATTGGCTTTGTCAAGAGCCTGAAGTTCCTCAGTCATAGCTTGCTTCCAAACAGGGTTAGATGCAGCTTCCTTGTAGGAAGTGGGTTCATAATTGGACAGCAGAGTAGCATAACAGTGATAATCACGTAGGTGAGGAGGAACTTGTCTAACCCGATCTGAGCGTCGTGCTCCATCTTGTGGTTGAGAGGAGTTAGGATCCATAGACTCAGCAGATGGCTCAGAAGTAGTCCTTGGAGGTGGCTCAGATGATTGATCATGGTTAGATGGCACAGATGGCATAGATGAAGGCTCGGGTTGAGACAAGACGGAAGGAGGTGGAACAGATAGCATAGAGGAAGGTTCAGATGGAGGTGAGATAGAAGGAGGTGGATCAGATGGCGAGGTGATTATGGAATCTAATTTGAGTGAGTCCAAAGAGATAGAGTTATTAGTGAAGAAGGAAGTGTAAGGGTTGGGTATGTCCTGAAATTTGGACACCGTTAAGAAGGGAAGATGTTCCTAGAATGTGACATGACGGGATATGCAAAGTCTCTTAGAGACTGGATCCCAACAACGATAACCTTTGTGTTCAATACCATAGCCAAGGAAGCAGTATAAGCGAGAGCGAGGTTCGAGTTTGGTATGTTCATGAGATTGCAGTTGAACAAAGCAGGCACAACCCCATACTTTGAGGAGTTCATATGCAGGGGAGACTCCATAGAGTACTTCATAAGGAGACTTTTGGTTGAGAATGGGAGTTGGATGTCGGTTGATGGTGTAGACAGCCGTGAAGGCAGCTTCACCCCAAAAGCGTTCTGGACACTTGGCTGAGATTAACAGAGTACGGACAGTGTCAAGGATGTGATGATGTTTGCGTTCTGCACGTCCATTTTGCGAAGAGGTTCCGGGACAGGAGTACTGAGAAAGAGTACCCTGAGATTGAAGAAATGAGAGGAGAGAAGATTCTTTGTATTCCATGGCATTATCTGCTCGAAGAATCTTTATAGGCTTGGAAAACTGGGTTAGAATCATACGGGCGAAGGTAATATAAATTTTAGGTAGCTCTGAGCGATTTTTCATGAGATAGATCCATGTAAAACGTGTGTGATCATCGATAAAAATGACAAAATATCGAGCACATCCCATAGAAGGATGTGGTGCTGGTCCCATACATCAGAATGAATAAGGTCAAATGGAGAAGCATAGTTAAATTCATTAATTTGAAAAGGTAAAGCATGATGTTTGCCAAGTTGACAAGATAAACAAGAAACATTTTCAGAGGAAGTGTTTCCTAATAATCCTGAACTAGCTAACACTTTTATTCTAGCTAAGGATAAATGTCCTAGACGCGCATGCCATAGTTCAAATGAAGGAGTACTGGAAACTGAAGCAGCAAAATTTGATGAAGGTAAGGGAAGGCGGAGGTAGACCACTTCAATCATCCGACCAACTTTACGGCCTACTCCAAGGATCTGCTTGGTCTTTGGATCCTGCACAACACAACCAGAAGGGTGAAACAAAACGATTAGACCGACTTCCATAAGCTGAGTAATACAAATCAGGCTTAGAGATAAGTTAGGAATATGCAGCACATCAGGTAATTGAATATTGGGGGTAGATACAGTCCCACTGAAAGATACAGGTAAACGAGTATCATCAGCAGTACGGACTGATGAGAACATACTGGAAGTTTATTTAGAGACAAACCCGTCAGTCTTGGGTGTCATGTGATTACAACATCCAGAGTCAAATAGCCAAGGGTTACCTGATGCAGATGTATTGCTCTGAGAATTCATACTCATAGAACCTGTCATGAGTTGCTCCATAAGCTCTTGATTTCGGCACATGAGTTCCATAAGATCAGGTGTGGAGTTGTTGCTTTACGGTGCCTGAACTGGTGTTGGAGTATCCTGACTTCCTGAGTGATGTAACCAACAACTGATTGAGTTCAGAGCTGTTGCTTTTGATTACCAGAATTCTTTGGATGTTTCAGACAGTCAGACCCATAGTGTCGTGGATGTGTGGTCCCACACCAATGACATTTACGAACTGGGCAGTCGAGGAGGAGATGAGATGTAGAGTGACAGAACATGCACTCACTATTGTTTCCCTTTCCTGCAGATTTAGACTGTTCGTTGTGGTTCCATTTACCTTTTGGCTTTCCGGAGTTTGAAGTATAGAGCACAGCGTCTGAAGGCAGGGGAAAACGATGTTGAAGACGAGTTTCTTCACTCAGCAGCTCAGTGATGGCCTCTTCAAGAGTAGGTAATGGATGCCTATGTAGAAGTGAGGCTCGAATGTTCTCAAAACGATCAGTGAGACCCATTAGAATAGTAACCAAGTGCAATTGGCTAAAGTAAGCAGTAAACTTCCGAGACGTTTCATCAAAGATTTGAGGTGCACACAAGTTCTGATGATCTCTAAGAGCTTGCATCTCAGAGATGTAGGAGTTGATAGACTGATCAGGCAGCTGTCTTTTGTTCTGGAAAGAAGTCCACAACTGATATTGATGGGATAAGCCTGTAGAAGTGTACCTGTTTGCAAGAAAATCCCACAGTCCTTTTGCTGTTGTATAGCCGAGGAATTGCTGATTGATCTCAGTAGTTGTAGAAGCATTTATGAATCCGAGGATGCGAGCATTCACGATATCCCAATCATTCATGCGTTTTGCAAAGTCAACTGCATTTTCCTTTTCATCTTGAACAGGAATTTTAGAGGTGCCAGTGACATAGGTATATAGTCCATGAGACTTAAGAAGAATGGACATGTGATGATGCCACATAATGTAGTTGCTCCCGTTGAGAACAACTGAGATAAGATTTGAGTGACTGGAATTGTGAGCCATCTGAACAGGAAAATTGCAAGGAACTGGAATGAGGATCCGAAATTGAGTACTGGGGTGAGTTCCAGAATTTAGAAGTCCCCCAATTTAGGAGTCCCCCAATTTAGATGTCCCGGTATTTTGAAGTCCCGGTAAAAGGTCAGTTCTGGTATTACGGCTTAGGGTTTTGCGATTCGATAAAATACGAACAAGATGACAGGCAGAAATCGAGCAGTAAAATAGAACAAGGCGAGTAATCAGAAGAATTGGTGAGACATACCTAAAGTGTAAAGACCGTGTCCCGGTGCGGATGTATTTAATTTAATTTTTCTTTATTATCTTCTCGTAGCGAATATATATAACGGGAGTTAGAAAGGATGACCAAAATGTTATTTATGGTAAAACATTAATCCTTTTTGCAAAGTGTTGGAAAACCAGGGACCAAAGTTGTCACTTTTGGATAAGTGCATGGGGATCGACCTCAAGACCGACCCCCTCCCCTTTTCGTTTCTACTTCTCACCGCACGCAAGAAACCACAGAAAACCCTAATCGCATTATCCTCCCTTCTTCCCTACCGGCTGCCACCATCGAAGGCCAGCACCGGCGCTGCTGTTCTCGCCGACGAGAGAGAGTGCAGCGAGAGAGAGGGAGTGCAGCGAGAGAGAGAGTGCAGCGAAAGAGAGGGAGTGCAGCGAGAGAAATAGAATGATCAAGCCGGTGACCGGGATCCCGTCTAGGCGCTGCTGAGTTGCCGTCGTGAGGTAAGTCGTCCCTCCTTCTTCTTGTTTTCCTTTCCTTTCGTCGCCGGTAATTCACCGACAAACCACCACCGCCGCAGCCATGGCTGCCGGTGGGGTTCGCTGCCGCCGTACGCTACCGTTCGGTGGCTGGTTTGTACGTGAGTGGATGTTAGGTCGGGGGCGTGTGGGTAGGACCGAGTGGTTGGTCGAGTGTGTGGTCTCGCCGGAGTTCTCCTTTAAACCACCGCCACCGCCGACGGCGGCTGCCGCCTCCACGCCGCCGCTGACCGCCACTGCTTGGGGTGGCAGTGGGTGGTGTTGTGTGTTAGTAGCCTAAAACCTTAAGCTAAAGTAGGAACTGCAGGTCTAAATTTATTAATTCATGGCTTAATGGAAGTTTAACCCAAGTTGTCATTTTATGTGAAATCCCATTCTGTCCCTGTTTAGCATCGGTCATAACTTTTCCTTCGTAACTCGGCTTGAGATGAATCTGGTGCCCACGGTTCACATTCTGTGTCGGGCACATTTTTCATGTTTCGGCGAAAGCCTGGTTCAACCTCTATCTAAGTGCAAAATAGCCATTTTTACAGCAGGTCCGAATCTGCTGGAATGACGTTTTAGTTTTAGAAAAATCATATAAAATCGTAGGAAAATTGTTAGAACGCGTATAATATGTCCTTGGAAAGCTAAGACCTAGACCCTTCTGTTTGTGGGACTTAATTTCTGGATTAGTGGGTCTAGGGAGGGCTAAGCAGGTCTCGAACAGACCTGCAGTTTAGGCCGGAAAGATGAAATATCACTCGTTTAATCTTACGTTTATAATTAAGGGTTTGGACTTCGCGTTGACACTTGGTAGCACTTCTTTAGGTGAGAAGAAGTGAGTTGGAGTGGCGGGCTCGTATTGCTGTTTGTGGAATCTGCGTTGCGTATCGAGGTGAGTTCTCTCACTACGTAGAATAGGGATTATATGTACATTACGGTAGTTTGTATGTGTTAGCTGAATTGTTTTATGTACTAGCTGAATTGTGGTGCGTAGTACTAGGTTGAATTAATGCCTAGTTTAAATGAGTGTTATATACATCTCGGTGGGACCGGGGGCTCGGTGGGACCGAGGAATTGTAAATGAGTGTTATATACATCTCGGTGGGACCGAGGAATAGTGTTTTAGTGTTCTGTGAACTCGGTGGGACCGAGTACTCGGTGGGACCGAGGAATTGTGTACAAGTATGGGATGAACTCGGGGAGACCGAGGGATGCCTACACGAGTGTGTTGTATGATCGGGGAGACCGATGGTTTTATATATATATACAGTTGTTGTTGTATGATCGGAGATACCGATGGTTTTATATATATTCCTCGGTAGCACGTGTGTGTTAGTTGATTTGGTTGTGGGTAATATTCAATTGTATTAATGTTTAGGAGAATACCTTTACTGTTGTATTTATTTGGTTGGACCGATGTTCGGCGGGGCCGATGGTTGTATTTATTCAGTTGGACCGATGTTCGGCGGGGCCGACAGTTATATTGACTATGTAGACCTCGGGGTGCCGAGGTGGACTGTTATGTCCTTGCATGAGTTTTCCTGTTTAGGATATGTTCTTGAACTGGTATGTGTGGATTAATTGTATTTATCTGTGGTTAGGGGTAGTGTTCATATGATTGCTATCCTATGTTGGTGCTTGAATTCACTAAGCTTCGTGCTTACCCTTTCCCTATAAAATTACTATTTCAGGTGCGAGTGGCAGTAAGGCGTGACGGTACACACTGGCGCGTTGAGAAGACTTTCGTATTTTTTTTTAAACTTAGTACATTTCCGCTGTTTTATTTAAGTTGATCGTTTAACTTAACGAGGCTTTGTTTAAACGTTTATTTTGAGTTAAACGCCTGTGATTTAATTTAATAAAAATGGTTTTTTACAAGTTCAAATTTATTGTAATTTTTGGGACGTTACAAGTTGGTATCAGAGCACAGCTTGAGCGAATCAAATACATTTCGGTGTGTTTGAACTCAAGTTTGCGGCACGGGATTATCTTTTTCCTTTTAAAGTTTTTGAGAAATAAAAGAAAGTAAAAGTACGTTTGAGAAACGGTGACCGAAGGCGCAGTGTGTACAGTCAGCCGATGCCAAGGGAAAAGGTAGAGTACTTAGTGTAATTTATTGCTTTCTAGAACATAGGAGTATGTATGCTAGATTGTTTGGTGCTTATTACACTGTACTGCATGTTTGTTGCTTGCTAGTAGGAATTTATGCTAGTACTGATAGGTTGTTAAGTGAATGCCTTATAAGTTGTATGCAGTAGGAGCCAAATAGCCTTAGAACGTTGGGTTTAGTTCTATTGCACAACTCTTGTTTGAGTCCAACCGTTGTAGGATAGAATCTTTTATTCGAAAGTCTATCTGGTTTTACACTGTATGCAACTGTGCATTCGCGAGGCCACTCGTCATGACTAGTGGGGATTTCGTCATAGCAAGGGTAGTGGAATGGGGTGAAGTTCCTAGTGAGTTAGGAAGAGTGTTGGCATATGCTGGTACATGCATATGAGTTAAACTGTCGGCAAGGAACTACTTGGGCACTTCGGGATGGGACTCGAAACGAGTAAGGATAGGTGTGGAAGGTAGTAGTAGAGCTCCTACTATCTGAAGCACAGGATCCGTGCTCGGGTCGGGGAAAGTCACGGGGAATCCGAGGAGTTGAGCGTGAGCATAGATAGCAGAATTTATTGTGTGCTAATTACGCGTTGTAATATCTACCCAGGATAGCCATCACAAGGAGGAACAACAATAGTGAACCTACTAGTACAGGTGTGTACTTGAATTGCTTTGATGTGATGATCGTTGGGGTAGTGATGAAGGTTCTAAACTAGTAGTCGTTGGAACAGAAGGACGATTCTAGTATTAATCACTTGGAGTGACGATAAGTATGATGTTTGTTTTAAGTAGACCATTTCGGGTCAATATGGATGATTGTGCTAGAATCAAAGGCTTATAGAGCCGACTTTGATTTGAGGAAAAACCGTAAGGATTATTTGACGTAATTTCCCAACTTGCCTAAGAGGTTTAAATGTCCGGGTGACGATTGTGGACCGGAGAGATTTGGAGGAGTATGAGTCGAAACGTTGGATGCCGACTGAGTCATGCACAAAGTTTATTTTGAAAATAAAATTGCATTAACTAATTCTTGTGTTTCCAATTCTTTTATAGATTGTGTTTTGGAATTTTGGGAAATGTTCAGCACACACACAAGACTTTGAATTATGGTTTTGAAAGTAGATGAAACCGTTTTATCACGGGAGTTGCAAACTTTGTTAGAATTCGTTCTATTTCGTTATTTGCCAACGGTTCTTTCGGGTAAGATGATATCCGTGTTTTGTGGTGTTTAAAATGTTGGGCAAGTGACTATGGCTTGTGACTTTAACATTGGAACTCCTCCACATATGTTAGAGTTGAGACGGAAAGTTACACTCCACGATGTCTGTATAAAACTATTTGAGTGATTTGGTTCAAATAAGTTTGTTAATCAACGTTGTTTTATGGTTTTACCGTGGAAAGAGATTTTTGGGATTTTGGAGTCTCATTCATGTTGTTGCTTTTAGCAATTTGACTTTGGGGGCACAATGTATGGTGCTATTTTATTGACTTAGAGTCATTGAGTCGTTAAGGTTCATGAAGTTTTGTTTTACGGCATGTTGAGTCGTGTGGGTTTAATTTCACGAGGTGCATATTTTATTTGTTTATGTGACCTTTTGGGGAAATTTTGGAAATCGATTTAAAGAACCCCACCTTTTGAGATTTGGTGTGAGTTAATTGGAGCATGTGTGTCATTGCAAAAAAATTTAAGGAAGTGTTACAAGCTTGCATGCCTACCCCCAGTTTGAGATTTTTATGAGGTTTTAGTCGATATTTTCAAATGATGGAAGCGGATTGGTTTCTATCTTTAAGTTTAAAACTTACACGAGACAGTTGTGTTTTAACAAAAATATATTTGTAAACCGTTTCATCGTTTTGTATGACTAGCTGACGCGCGTAAAAATTTGTTAGTGAACCCTGTGCCACGACATTTTATTATTAAAAAAAAAGAAACTTTGGGGTCAAATGTCGTGGAACTGATTTTAAAATTTTGTGCACACTTTTGTCGCACCCTGTGTAAGGTCGAGCGGTTGCTTTAAGTACATGTCATGAGTCAATCCATACTAGAACCGTGGCGGTTCATTTTTTTAAAAGAAATTATTTATTTCACTTTGCGTTTTGAGAGTAAACTGAGCCGCAATGGAATGACTTTTCAACATGATTTTCATATGTGGGACGAGCGTGTCCATTTTTGCGTAACTACCGACCTGGTAACAGTAGTTTTATTGCATACGATCTTTTTGAGATGAAAAATCTTGACGTTGAAAATATTTTGTAAATGATTTTTGTAAACCATTTGGGAAATGCACTTTTAAGTGTTAGGTGTCATGTTGAGAATTACAAGAGTGTGAGTCCTTTTGGAAAACTCTTTTGTTTAACCCTTGTTGAGTTTTGGGGCTAATGTTGATTTTAGAGTATTGCTTGCTTAAACTTTATTTAAACGCGTTTTTGACCGACTTATGGGTCTAGCAAGCGTGGAGCATTTTGCTCGGTTTTGACTTTGAGATAGTCATGGGTCAATTGCACGGTTTTAATGGCTCGATGTGGAGTCTTGTTGATGGGTTATTTTTGTTGCACAGTTTTGTATTTATTGCACGTTGAGTATTTCCCATGTTTGAGTGAGTGAGTCATTCAGGGATAGGTATGTTGTGGGTAGACTGTTTTGCATCGGATCCTTGGACGCGTTAGTCAGTCGTTGGTAATGGTCGGTTGGGTATCTCGGGGTGGGACCCCGGTATTCATGTTTTATGACTTTGACTTTCCAGTAGGCACTAGGGGGATATAGTCTTGGGCACTTACCTGGGAGGTTTGTGTAGCGATCCACGCCTTCGGGACTTATACCTAGGAGGTAGTTCCGATGTGCCAGGCCTTGAGGCATTACCTGGGAGGTAGACGTCAAGGTGTATCCTCGATACAGTGTAACTTGGCCTCGTAGAGCGAGTGTGGAAGATACGTCGACGGTGGAAGGTTGGGTATTCCACGCGTGTTGGTACTGTAGGCCGAATAGTATCGGTTAAGGGAATGATGCCCTTTGTAATTAAGAGAATAAATAAGCAAGAACCTTTTTGAGGTAAGTGGTATATTTAGGTGTCGACTTTTGGGCTTGAGGCCAAACACCTTTAGTGTAATCAGAGAATTGTAGCCGATTTTAAATAATTATGGTGATAGTAGTAGTAACCCTGAAAATGCTCACTTGTGATGAATGTTTATGGTGGAATGACCTTCGTGAGTGATTTTAAATTTACTTGTTTGATGATTCGGGTAAGGTAAATTTTGGGAGTCTATTAGAACTCGTGGAAGTTAATCGACAGTTAATGGTAGGAATGATCGGTTTCGAGTATCCTGTAGGGTATATTGGTGAGCAACTTTAGAATGGTTAGAGCATGAAATTGAATCGGGATGTATGGAATATCTAAGGTTGGGAGACAACCGAAGTCGTTTGACTAGGAATGACTCCAGTTGTTGGAGTGTTCTTCCGATCATAATTTCAGTGTTCTTGAGGGAGTTTTGTTGGTAAGAAAAGTATTCGAGAAATTTTTAGACGGTGTGAGAAATTTAAATTCCAGTTAGTGAAAGTCCAGGGGCAACACAGAAAGGGTTCCGAGTGGACTTGGGAACCCGAGGCTGAGATACGAGAGAACTATCCAGAGCTATTCGCGGGCAGAGACTTCGAGGACGAAGTCTAATTCAAGCGGGGGAGAGTTGTAAAGCCCGTGTCCCGATGTGGATGTATTTAATTTAATTTAATTTTTCTTTATTATCTTCTCGTAGCGAATATATTTAACGGGAGTTAGAAAGGATGACCAAAATGTTATTTATGGTAAAACATTAATCCTTTTTGCAAAGTGTTGGAAAACCAGGGACCAAAGGTGTCACTTTTGTATAAGTGCATGGGGATCGGCCTCAAGACCGACCCCCCTCCCCTTTTCGTTTCTACTTCTCGTCGCACGCAAGAAACCACAGAAAACCCTAATCGCATTCTCCTCCCTTCTTCCCTACCGGCTGCCACCATCGAAGGCCAGCACCGGCGCTGCTGTTCTCGCCGGCGAGAGAGAGTGCAGCGAGAGAGAGGGAGTGCGGCGAGAGAGAGAGAGAGAGAGAGAGAGAGAGAGAGAGAGAGAGAGAGAGAGAGAGAGAGAGAGTGCAGCGAGAGAGAGGGAGTGCAGCGAGAGAAAGAGAAGGATCGAGCCGGTGACCGGGATCCCGTCGAGGCGCTGTTGGGTTGCCGTCGTGAGGTAAGTCGTCCCTCCTTCTTCTTGTTTTCCTTTCCTTTCGTCGCCGGTAATTCACCGACAAACCACCACCGCCGCAGCCATGGCTGCCGGCGGTGTTCGCTGCCGCCGTACGCTACCGTTCGGTGGCTGGTCTGTACGTGAGTGGCTGTTAGGTCGGGGGCGTGTGGGTAGGACCGAGTGGTTGGTCGAGTGTGTGGTCTCGTCGGAGTTCTCCTTTAAACCACCGCCACCGCCGGCGGCGGCTGCCGCCGCTGACCGCCACTGCTTGGGGTGGCAGTGGGTGGTGTTGTGTGTTAGTAGCCTAAAACCTTAAGCTAAAGTAGGAACTGCAGGTCTGAATTTATTAAGTCATGGCTTAATGGAAGTTTAACCCAAGTAGTCATTTTATGTGAAATCCCATTCTATCCCTGTTTAGCACCAGCCATAACTTTTCCTTCGTAACTCGGTTTGAGACAAATCTGGTGCCCACGGTTCACATTCTGTGTCGGGCACATTTTTCATGTTTCGGCGAAAGCTTGGTTCGGCCTCTAGCTAAGTGCAAAATAGCCATTTTTACAGCAGGTCCGAATCTGCCGGAATGACGTTTCAGTTTTAAAAAAATCATATAAAATCGTAGGAAAATCGTTAGAACGCGTATAATATGTCCTTGGAAAGCTAAGACCTAGACCCTCCTGTTTGTGGGACTTAATTTCTGGATTAGTGGGTCTAGGTAGGGCTAAGAAGGTCCCGAACAGACCTGCAGTTTAGGCCGGAAAGATGAAATATCACTCGTTTAATCTTACGTTTATAATTAAGGGTTGGGACTTCGCGTTGACACTTGGTAGCACTTCTTTAGGTGGGAAGAAGTGATTTGGAGTGGCGGGCTCGTATTGCTTTTTGTGGAATCTGCGTTGCGTATCGAGGTGAGTTCTCTCACTACGTAGAATAGGGATTATATGTACATTACGGTAGTTTGTATGTGTTAGCTGAATTGTTGTATGTACTAGCTGAATTGTGGTGTGTAGTACTAGGTTGAATTAATGCCTAGTATAAATGAGTGTTATATACATCTCGGTGGGACCGGGGGCTCGGTGGGACCGATGAATTGTAAATGAGTGTTATATACATCTCGGTGGGACCGAGGAATAGTGTTTTAGTGTTGTATGAACTCGGTGGGACCGAGGAATTGTGTACAAGTATGGGATGAACTCGGGGAGACCGAGGGATGCCTACACGAGTGTGTTGTATAATCGGCGAGACCGATGGTTTTATATATATATACAGTTGTTGTTGTATGATCAGGGAGACCGATGGTTTTATATATATTCCTCGGTAGCACGTGTGTGTTAGTTGATTTGGTTGTGGGCAATATCCAATTGTATTAATGTTTAGGAGAATACCTTTACTGTTGTATTTATTTGGTTGGACCGATGTTCGGCGGGGCCGATGGTTGTATTTATTCGGTTGGACCGATGTTCGGCGGGGCCGATAGTTGTATTGACTATGTAGACCTCGGGGTGCCGAGGTGGACTGTTATGTCCTTGCATGAGTTTGCATGTTTAGGATATGTTCTTGAACTGGTATGTGTGGATTAATTGTATTTATCTGTGGTTAGGGGTAGTGTTCATATGATTGCTATCCTATGTTGGTGCTTGAATTCACTAAGCTTCGTGCTTACCCTTTCCCTATAAAATTACTGTTTCAGGTGCGAGTGGCAGTAAGGCGTGACGGTACACACTGGCGCGTTGAGAAGACCTTCGTATTTTTTTTAAACTTAGTACATTTCCGCTGTTTTATTTAAGTTGATCGTTTAACTTAACGAGGCTTTGTTTAAACGTTTATTTTGAGTTAAACGCCTGTGATTTAATTTAATAAAAATGGTATTTTACAAGTTCAAATTTATTGTAATTTTTGGGACGTTACATAAAGCTCTGATACCATGTTAGAATTGGTGTAGGAATCAATCGATGAACAAACGAGAACGAGAGAGAGATGTGGCTGAACTGCAGCAGCTTTTCATATATTGAGAGAACGATTACTAAGACCGATTAACCTAATAATGAAAGAGAAGTAACCTATTTATACAAACTAAGTTACAGATAATTACAGAACAGACCTTGTACTTTACATATATATATATATATATATATATATATATATATATATATATATATATATATATATATATATATATATATATATATATATATATATATACACACGATTATAACTCTAACAATATATATACTATAATTTTTGGCCGCTTCCAGAAACATTTTTAATTCAATGTTTGTTTTTCTTAAGGGAAGCGTGATTCAAAAGTAATTAAAAACATTTTCGTTTTAATATAAGTTAGTAAATAATACCGAAATGCTTGATTGTTTGTTCTGTAGCTGATACGAACCAACCATTACCCATGGATCGACCCAAGAGGATTCGCACCATGCCACGTCGCTATTTGGATTAGAAGATTGGAAGACTTCTTCTCCCAACCATGACTGCACGTCTAGAAGAATAAACCCACTTTTGTTTCACATAGCCTTTTTATTTGCACATGTTTAGAAAAAAGATGGGACCTCGTATGCAAGCATCCTCTGCCTACAATCGCGAACTATTTGCCATTACTGAGGATATTCGTAAATGGTGGCAAAATCTTCTTGGTCGGCGCTTCAGTATCTACACCGACCAACATAGCCTCCGCTATCTTCTTTCTCAAATGATCCAAACCCCGGACCAACACAAGTGGGCAACAAAGCTCCTGGGCTATGATTTTGAAATCTTTTATAAACCCGACGAGGAAAATCATGTGGCCGACGCCTTCAATCATGTTAATGATCCCATCTTATTCTCCTTCTCCGAATTTTCCTTGGTTTAATGAGGTCTGGGAGTATTTTCTTAGCAACCCAGCCGTCAATACCCACACCATTGTGCCTACGAGGGGCTCCTTTACCATCGAGTTCGACTGGTCATTCCACCCGTATCCGACTTACGAGCTCGACTCATTGCCATTCGGGGTTTCGTCCTTTCTTACAGCGCCTTTGTGGCTCGGCCTAATATGAAGGCCACAGTGACCGACTTTATCCGTTCTGCTTTGGTTTGTCAACAAACAAAGTATCCCACCCACAAACCATATGGGCTTCTTCAACCTTTCCCGATCCCTAACCAAGTTTGGGAGGATCTCTCTATGGATTTCATCACCCAATTACCACCTTTGCAAGGAAAAACTACCATTTGGGTCAACATCAACCTTTTATCAAAGTTTGCGCATTTTATCGCTTTAGCCCCTCACTACACAGCAGCCACACTAGCTACTGCCTTCCTTACCACGATTTATCGCCTCCATGGCCTCCCTAAATCCATCGTTTCTGACCGAGACCCACTCTTTTTGAGCCGATTTTGGAGGGAACCTTTTAAACAACTGTGTACCACCTTGCTCCATGATGTATTTTAAATTTATACTGCAAACGTACGGGAGGTGTAGCATACGGGTCGACCACAGGAAGACGATGGACTAACATGGACTCATTCTAGACTATGGCCTAGCTAAGAGAATTATCAATCGGAGTTTTTTTTAAATAAACGGAAAATAACGAGACATAAAAATAAAAGCTAACGAAAATCGGGTAATGTCGTTCTCAAATTTTAGTTATGGTGAGTATTTGTTGTGTAAAATACTTTAACTCGCTATTGAGGTGGAAAAGCCTTTCTAAAACAAACTCATACCTACTTTTGTAGGATACAAATATTGGAAAAGAAACATTTTGATAAAAACAAATAATTTCTCGGTCCCTAACTATTTTTATGTTAGAACCGTAGTCATCAACCAATTTGGTCTAAGTCAAAATCAAACTTTCGTTCATATTTTTAACTAAACAAATTAACAAATTACTAGATAAAATCAATTAATTTAATCACAATAACTTTCGTTGTTTGAAACCAATCGATTAAAATCCAATATTCGTTATAAAATCAACTGATTAATCCCAAGACCTTAATTCAAGACAACAAAACCCAACCTAAGCTAGACTACGAGACAAAACATAAAACTAATGAAAACGGTAAAATTAAACTAAGAAAGCACTAAAGATCGATCAAAGGAGCGTCACTCTCCAAAAATCGTTTCTAACTTAAGAACGCAATAAAATAAATTAGAAACGGTACAACAAATTAAAAAGCACAAGAAATAAATAAAGAAGAAAAACATTAACAATAAATAAACACGGAATTTAACTAAACATTAAATTCAAACATAAAAATAAGGTATGGAGAAAATGAAACGTTACAACGGGTGTTGAATGTTAATAAGAATCTGTCACAATCCATCTCCATCTTTGTTCTGTCGAAACATCTGTCTTCTTCACATCCTCATCGACTCAAGAAACAAAGAATTACAAATAAAAACCAAAACTAAACCTAAAATCTAGACTAAAAAAAAACTTACAAGAACAAAAGATTAAAACCTAACAATTCATCCTTAAACTAAAAACACAAGGGGAGGCTAAATGCACCCTTAAATTTACTAAGGGGGTGCTATTTGCACCAAAAAGATGCTAATGGCACCAAAAAAATGATTGATGATGATGACATTGTTTTCATAACCAATCATTTTTTGATTTAAATATATATATATAATATATATTATTTATTTGTTTTTATATATATATAGATATATATTAGAAATATAGTAATATATATATATTATTCTTTTTGTTTATATATATAGGGGTGTCAATTTTATACCGAGACAAACCAACCAATTCACATACCAACCGTACCAATTTAGTTGGTACCGACCTAACTGGTTGGTATACCGTACCAACTATTTAAACTTGGTTGGTACGTTGTATTAGAAATCGTGTAACACAGTAATATCGTACCGTACCGACTTATTTTTCTAAATATTTATTAATACTCGACATGTCAATTTATATTACATTTATATTCTTTTTATAAATTATATATATTTATATTCTTTTAATAAATTATACCATTGTATTTATTTTTTATAATAAGGTCAGACATAGTTAGGCCTTTTCCCATAATAATTTACCCCCTTTATAGGCCCTAGGCTTTTCGACAAAAATTGTGATTTTGATTTTGAGAATAAATCAGGTAACAAGATTAAACCATAAGCTTCATTGATTGAGAGAAAATGTAGAAGATGATGAATGTAGAACAATTCTCTCTTGGAGGCCACACACACACACACTTGGTATGCTAGACACACAAATGACCTCCCAAACAAAACCCTAATAAATGGGGTTTAAATACCCTTTGACCAAACCTAGCTATTTTGACTTTGACCTTTGACTAATACAATTAGACTAAATACAATTATCCCTAAATCTTGGATACATTGTGTACTAACAATCTCCCCCTATGGATTCAAGATTTAAAAAAAAATGACGATAGTCTTCAGCTCTTTAATCTTCAGATAGGCTTTAATCTTCATGAGGCTCTTCCGAAACAAATAGTCACAAAGTCTTGAAACACGAACTTCAATTCTGTGTAGGTTGATCAAGGTCTTCAAAACAAAATCTTTTTATATCTTCGAATCTTTGAATCATTGTAGCACGGATCTTTGCATCTTTGAGAAATATCTTCAGTCTTTGAATTATGAACGGGATTTGAGGTTGAATGGGCTTTGAGCTTTAAGACATTCTTGAATAATCTTTAAGCACGAATTATCTTTGTATCTCCACGCATTTGATCATCTTGAAACACTTTATCTTGAACTTCTTTGACTTTGACAAATATCAACATTGACTTTCGGAGATTGAAATATTCGAATTATCTCCCTCTTTTCTTCTGATTGATATTTCTCCCCCTTTTTGATGATTGTGAGTATCATGATCATCAAAATTCTTGTTCAGCTTCAGCATTCTCTTTGAGTACCAGAAACAATGTCCTCCTTTGACCTGTTTATCCGTCAATTCCAAAAATATTTATCCGAATCTTTTCAAATTCAGATAATATAAAAAGTGGTAACCCTGAAACAACGGATGAATCAGTTATAATGCATGTAAGTTGCACGGAGCCACTTAGTACAATGAATGCACTTTGGAAAGGAGCTTTTTGATATTCACTCCTCCAGGGCTTCCATTCAATAATCGAAAAACACGAAGGAATTTCTATGAACGTTATGACAAGAAAACATATTCCTTGTGTGTACGTGCAAGTGTAGAAATGATTGAAGCAACTTATGCTTGATAATAGTTAGGCTCAAATTGTGTAAACTGTTGAGACAACAACAAGTTTTCCACGGACTCAATATGCATGAATGAAGAGCGAAGGTGGGGCAAACTTCCTTCTTTTTCAATATCCAAACCTTCCGAGTGAAGATTGGATAGATAATATGCTGCATCCCCAAGAAAATTGAAACATTTCTTTGTTGAGAAAGAAATGAGTAGTTGGTGGGGTTTAAAGCAAGAGTTGGCATGGGCTAGTTGCCTGTTTCAATGATGGTCACCAAAGAATGTGAACCAATCAGTAATGTGGCTGCCCGACTCAGAAAGTGGCTGGTGCAGAGTTCTCGTATTCTTTTAACTCTGTTCACACACGCTCTTTTTTTTCATTCGCTCACTTCTAACCAAACTCTCTTTTCATTTTACCTCAGCACAATGAGATTACTCAACTGGATGAGTTATCTCCCACACTCTTTGATTTTGACCCCTCACCCCTCAATCACTCAAGGATAACTTCATGGGTAGGAAACACTGGTTAACGTGAATCCATAGAAGTACAGTTAATCTCACACACCGATCCCATGAAATTTTGTCCTAAAATGATGCGTTGTTCAACAGTTTAGCTTGAACAATGAAAAATCTCAGCTTTTTGAATTACATTGTCATCAGAATGTATGCTCCTTAATAAAATATCATGAAATATTTGAGCATTTGAACTTTGAAGATTTCTCAGAACAAATATATTGAAAGAATGAAATGAATTCGAAACACTTGTTTGAGAATCTGACAATGTATCAATCAGATCAAAATATGAAAGATATTCATTAACGGTTAGGGTATCAAAGAATTGGATTTTGTTTATATGAACAAATATAAACAATCGTTGAATGAAACGTTTAAGTTCACACGCTGAATGAATGTATGATGCTCAACAAACTTTGAAATTCAAACGGGAGTATTACCATCGAAAATTGTTTCATTTTGAGACGTGGTAATAACAAAGTCAAAAAGAAACTAAACCGGTGTGTATGAATACTTGAAAGTATATAGACAAGATAACACGCAAGTATTAATCTTTAGAAACACACTGTCAGAAATAATGATGTAATAATCTGAGATATACATGAAAACATTTAAAAACACACTTCTAAAATTATAAAATCTGTTTGAATTAGAGAAGTGGTTTGAACATTTAAGAAAACAAATTTTCGTGTTTGAAAGTCGTTCTTCTTTCAAACAGTCTCAAGTTAAGTTCAGAAGATACTTACAGTCATCAGTATTATCTCCCCCTCAAATTATGATCGACTGATTTAAGAACGGATAAGCTCCCCCTCAAAATCTGCAAAGATCTTAATTTGACAAAATCAGCACATGTAACAGTCAAAGTAATTTTTTTTAAAGATTAAGAACGAGTCCTGATCTGATATGATCAGAAGTCAATTATTCTTTGAAGTACGGGTTCTGAACTGAATTATTCAGAAGCCGTAATCTCTTTGAAAAGCGGGTTCTGAACGGAAGTATTCAAAAACCATAATCATGTAGAAAGATATATCAATAAGCACAAACAATCAAAAGTTTAGAATCTCTCTCCCTGAAATTATGCAGATGGTTTCAGCACATGTATTCTTCTTCAAATCGCACAATTCTCTTCTGTTTCCCAGTCATGTGTTTGGTAGTAATTAGGCATTCAGCACCACACATGATAAACCTGCAAAACAGATTAAGTAGATTTTGGTACCCATTGCCAATTGGGTCCTGGCTTGTTATGTGCAGTTCGATTTGAAGGAATATTGTAAGTACCATACCAGTATTGAACATCTTCTTTCTTAACAAAATCATTAGTTCCACAATAAGAACAACATATTTGCTTTTGTGCTAACCTAATCAAATGATTTGCAGAATAAACAAGATTAGGTTTAACAAAAGACTTACCTTTTGGAGCATTGTTCTTTTTGTTCACCTTAGGTGGAGGAACAAATGACTTTGGGGCATCTTTTTCAGGAGTTGAGCCTTTTGCTCTCCAAACCATCTTGACTCTTTTGAAAACAGGATTTTCTGTAGGCCTTGAAGTAGAAGCATCAGACTTATCAGCAGAAAGATTATGGAAGAGATTGGAAGGACGAATCTGATCTTTTGAAAGACCCTTTAATTCATCAAATCCCTTTGAAGAAACCTCAGTATTGATTGAACTTGAAGCCGTTTTAAATGAACATTCAGAACCAGTTGAGCCAACAAGTGTAGTCTGAACAATCGTGTCAGGACTTGCTTGTTTTGAAACCTCAACTTTAAAGATATTGTCTTCAAGTTCTTTAACTTTGTTGGACAAAACGTTTCTCTCTTTGGATAACAAATCAAATTTTCTTTGAATCCCAGATTTGACCTTCTTCTCTTGCATAATTTCAGCAGATAAACCAGATAAATTCTTTGTGAGCTTCTTTATCTCATTCTGAAAAATCTTTCTTTCATGCGCATAAACATCTTTCACACTCTTTGCTTGAAAATCTTTAACTCTCTTATTTTCAAGTTCTTTTCTTTCTACGTCTAATTCATTCTCCAAATTAGATATTTTCAGTGAAAGCCCAACACTTTTTGATTCAAAAACTTTTCTTTCAATGTCAAACTCAGACATCTTTTTCTCAAGCTTTTCCTTTTCTAAAAATAAGACCTTTTCAAAATCAGAAACTTGTTGTGAAAGTTTTAAGTATCTAAGTTCAACAACTTTCTTTTCCTCAACTAATTTCTTGGAAAAATCAGAAAACTTCTTTTCAGATTTCTCTCTCTCACTGTTTAAAAGGACTGTAAGCATGACTTCCTTTTCAATATCAAAAGCGAGTTGATCGTCATTTCTGACTTCTTCAATTTTGTAACAACCCACTATCCAAATATACATGTAACATATATATATCATCACAAAATAATACATCATATTTCATTTATGGTCCCTTAAGTTAACAATATAGGTCTTTCAATACAAACTTCAACATTTACAACGAAACACAAAATATCATAGTCATAGATAAAATCCATTCCCCGACTTCTTAATAATACATCTTCACAAAAAGCTAAACATGATAATGCAATCACTTGTCCTTACTTGTATCTCGACCTGGAACACATATTTTAAAACAAAAATGAGGGTTAGACCTAAGGGTCTAGTGAAATAATCCCTGACATTTGGAAATCATAAAAAATCATTTATATAACATACTCTTTATATAAATACACATATATCACACGTAAGTTAATACCAGTCAAGATTGATGCCTCACACCTGTCTCATCCCACCTTATCCCTCCACCAATGGCCAACTTTATTGGTTGCGAGCCAATTCAACACACCGGTCCAAAGCCCGGCCACGTATTATATTCCCATATAATACTCACGTAATTATAATATCTCAATATATTATAATCACCCACGTATGACATATTCATACAATTTATCAAACATTTGTTATCCACATAATGTATTCCAGTAAAAATACTTTTAAAGTAAAACTCACCTGATATATTTATCACAAAAGCTTTTCCAAGATAATTATCACGTATGACCACCCTTCACAAAATCTGAAATCACACAAAATACCAAATATCTCTTTTTAAAACTAAACTTATGAAATTCTCGATTGAAGTCGCAACCTTCTAAAAGTAAATTAGAATCGCAATGCATAGTGCCAAGTTGCAACCATCTACTGCGACTTCACCCCGAAATTGCAATCCACTATTGCGACTCTAATCCTAAGTCGAAATCCACTACTGCGATCCCAAACCCAAATTGCAATCAACTACTGCGATTTTAAACCAAGTCGCAAACGACCATTGCGACTTCAAGACCAAGTCGCAACCAACCATTGCGACTTCGTTGAATATCGCAGTCATCTATTGCGACTTCGATGAATGTCTCAGTTCACTGTTCATCCTAAAAACCCAGAATTTGTACTTTTAATCTATGCATGGTGTTGTAAAGGTGCAGATATGTTTAATACCATGAACATAACCTAACCTTAAGCTCAAATTTCCCAAAACATCCACTTTTAACAAAACCCACCAAGAACTTAACTAATAAATTCAAGAACACTTTTAAGGAATTAAAACACATACAAGGATGGATTTGTTTACCTTGTTTACTTCAATTCAATCCTTAAATCACAGCAGCAAACCTTGATTTCCTTCTCCTTCTTTCCCTTAATCTCTCTCACGAATCTAACTCTCTCTCTTTTCTTCTTCACGTAAAACACACACACACACACACACACCATATAAGATATTTCTATATTTGCTAAAAGAAGACATCATCTTCTAAATGAAGTATTAGAGGCGGTGATGGGTGTAATGTTTGGCAAAATGACCAAACAAACCCTAAGCTTATCTCACTTGGCAATAAATACCCCTAATCTTCCAAATAAAAATTAAAACCTACCCCTTAACTTCTCACTCCATAAAATACTAACATAAAATCTTTTAAAATTTTCAACTTTAAATTAGATAAAATACCTGGTTATTACAACATCTCCCCCTTAAAAGAATTCCGTCCCGGAATTCGATTAAGCGAACAGATGAGGGTATTTTGTAACATCCCGAATTTTCGTTGTATTATTTTGGGAATTTCAATCTTAACTAGGGGTTAAATTGTATCTTTTATATAAGTCTTGATTAAAGTGGATTTAAAGTTTGAAGGTTGTAATGTCATTCTCTTAAAGATGAGGGTTCATTTGGTATTTTGGCTTATGACTCATGTTTTAACTTGTGAGGTGTCATTATCTTAGCTATGAAAACTAAGTAATTGGGTTTTGTATGTGTCTTGGGTGTTTATGTGTGTGTTACGGTTGGAGAAAAGAAAACCGAGAGAGAGATTGAGATAGAGAAATCGAGAAAAGAAAGGAAGTATAAGGAGAAACAAGGAATTCAGATTTGGGTTGTGATTAATCTTGAAGAAACAAAGGTAAACTAATCTACTTTTATGTTTATAGTTGTTAGATAAGTGTAGAATTGGGTTGTTATGAATTATAGATGTTTTGGGAAGTTTTGAATACCTGAGTAGGTGAAATTTGTACCCTTAAACATATCTGCAAATTGGTATAAACAAACATAAATTAAAAGTACAAAAAAATCTGGGTTTAGAACGAACTTAGTGGACTGAGACTTGGTTGAATATCATCGAAGTCGCAACCTTGAGTTGCGACATTCATGATTGTCGCAATGGGCAATTGCGACTTGGAGTTGGAGTTGCAGTAGACCACTGCGACTTGGCTTTGGAATCGCAACAGTTAGTTGCGACTCGGGGTGAAATCGCAATGGGCAGTTGCGACTTGGTATTGTAGTCGCAACAGTTCACTGCGACTTGGATTTGGGATCGCAATAGAGGACTGCGACTTCAGTTGGTTGCGATTTGGAAGTGAAATCGCAATAGGTGATTGCGATTTCAGTTCATTGCGACTTGAGATGTGATTTTAAGAGATTAAGGATTTTCAGTTGTAGAGGGTTCTGTTTTGATGATTAATATCAGTATATGTAATTGAATAATACAGTAAGCTGTGGTAGTAAAGAAGGAGCCGTTACGTGTCAAAAAGGATTAAAAGGAGTAATAACGCATCAGGTGAGTTTATTCAACTCTCTTTAAAATTCAGTAATTAATCTTGAATTAGATGCTTTATATGTATGCATGAATATGTCTTATGTGGATTTGATTAAATTAGAGATAAGCCAAGAGGGCGATTAAAAGTTGTGTTATGTTGGTTACCATGTTAAAGTTTCCAAGGTGAGTTATATATGAAATTGATGAACTAGTATTTATTATAAATCTCGCATGCTAAGTTTGATTATCTACTACATGAAATTACTATGTAGTTATGAACTCTAAATATAATTTGAAGCTTGATTGAGATATTAACTTCCATGCTAAGTTAAAGAGGAGATAATTAAGAGATTGAGATGAGGAGATATTAATATTCTTGATATTTTATATATATAGAATATGTTCGGAGAAATGATATACTGTATGCTGGACGCATATAGTAGTATCGATTATTACATATATTATATTATGTGATTATGTGCTTTTACTAAAATAGGCATCCAGTCACCGAGGGCACTTGGGTACGGTATGATGGGAACCAATTACTCGCCATAGACCAAAGGGATGTAATTTTAGTAATTGGGTGAACCTTGAATCATGAGTCTCGATTTGAGTATCGCGATATTATAATCCCATGGGGACTATTGATTCTGAGGTGGAATGTGGAATCAGCAGAGTTTGCTTAATGATTCCCATTTCGATTTGGGAAGATCAGAGATTTCCCTGTGATGAGAGGAAGATTAGAGATAGGCATAAAGTAATTTGTAATCTCTACTTCCTGATTAAGAAATAGGCAGGTTTTGACTTGTAATTTCTTGTGTGTGATTATTGATTGTGAATCTGGAATGATTCAGAGTTAACTCTTATTTTTGTTATTACGATTAAATGAGTTAGTCGTAGGAAATTTGGAGTGAGGTAGATTCCCCGATTTGAAAAGGAGTTGTCGTACGGTAAGATGGGTGAGAACAGGTTTGAGTTATCTGTTCATGTTTTAATTATTAAATTTTATTTTGATTTGAGTATCCTCACTAGGCGAAAGCCTAATGTTTCAAGTTGAATCTTCTTACCAGGTACAAGCTCCGGGAAATAGCGGGAATGAGAGACGAGAACTTTTGGAAAGATTCAGACTTAGAGATACCGGAGGATCTAGAGATTTTGATGCTTTTGGGACGGTTGTTTAGATAACTGGATTAATCTGATTGTTATGTTATGATTAGATTAATAAGTTGTTTAAGTAATGACATTTGTATATAGAAACCTTACATTTGATCCTCAGGTTATATAAGTTTGAAAGTTTTTGATCATAATTTGTGGTAAATTTCAAGGTTTAAATTGACCCTGTTTTTAGGGTGTTTCAGTATGGTATCAGAGCTTTAGTTTAAGTGAACTAGGTATGAATTTGAGATACCTAGACTTAAGCTGAGATGAGTTAAGTTATGATCCGTGAGTTTTGGGTAGAAATACTAAGAATGGGTAGTCTTAAAGTCGACAGAAATACGCGAAGTTAGTACTGTAACAATGGTAATGAGAATTCTCATGTATGGTATGTTCGCAATTTCAATTAGCTACTGTTATTATGAATATATTATTACACAAGCATACTTGTTTCTAAATTGTTACAGTGACTGATTAGCGGTAAAGTATGTATTGTATGTTTAGTTGTATAAACCATTAACTGATGAGTATTCTTTTATGCTCCATCAGAACGATGGTGAATACGCCCCCGAGGTCTCCAAATTCTTCGATGAATAGGAATTGGTTAGACGATGCTGGAGAGAGACAAACTGGATTGGGCGGAGTTCCTGATACGCCATCAGATTTTCTTTCCTTGGGAGGAATGCGAAGTCGAGTACATCCAGGAGGTACTAGTAATGTTGATCAAACGTCGTCAGATTCAGGTATGGAGGGACGAATAATGGATAATGTGACTCGGCTGATGAATGCTTCAATGGAGAGGCAAGCAGAGATGATGAATACTGTAATGGGGAGACAGGCAGAGATGTTTACGAAATTGATTAATGATCGAAATGTGGAGCCAAGGAGAACAGTGACCGATACTAATGTGATAAATCCGACTGTAAATCCAGGAGTGGAGACAGTTAGAAGGGTTGACAGAAACTGTTCTTACAAAACGTTCCTAAGT
Organism: Saussurea involucrata; assembly: GCA_033807775.1. Lineage (NCBI taxonomy): Eukaryota > Viridiplantae > Streptophyta > Magnoliopsida > Asterales > Asteraceae > Saussurea > Saussurea involucrata. The sequence continues at coordinate 177,360,892 of CM066322.1, forward strand.
TGTAAACCACCAGAATTCAAGGGAGATGATAATCCAGTGGGTTGTATGAACTGGATAAGAGAAATCGAGCAGGCTTTTCGTGCCTGTGAATGTACAGATGAGAGATCTAAGGTGAGATTTGGATCACAAATGTTGCGTGGCAAAGCGTTGCAGTGGTGGAATGTGTTGTCATCAACTGTAACCGAAGCAGCTTTGAATTCCGTAACTTGGAGTCAGTTTAAAGCAAAGATTTTAGAAGAATATTGTAACGAGCATGAGATGGACCGAATCGAAGAAGAGTTTTGGAATATTAAGAAGGGTAATATGTCGGTGAGAAAATATACCGAGGTCTTTATGGAGAAACTAAATCTTGTGGAGCACGTGGCTTCAACAGAGAGAGAAAAGATTAAGTATTATTTGAAAGGTCTACCAGCCGATATGATGACAAGGGTTCGCAGTTCAAAATCTGCTACCTTGAGGGAGACGATTGAGGAAGCAAAGGTGATCGAGGAAATGTATGTGAAAGACAAGGAGGAGAAAGCGCAAGTCGGAGAAAAGAGAAAATGGGAGGGTCGTTCCGAACCTTCTCCAAAATTAAGATTATTCGGAAAGAACATTCGCAATGATTCTCGTAGAGAACCGAGTTGGTGTTCAAAATGTAAAAGTAAACATTTTGGCCAATGCCGTGTGGTTGGAAATCAATGTTTCAAGTGTGGGAAGATGGGACATATGGCGTCAAATTGTACAGTGCCTGGGTCGTTTTGTTTTGAATGTCAGCAACCGGGTCATTTTCGAAAAGATTGTCCGAAGTTGAAAAGAGGAGGAGATCAGGGGAGAAAGCTGGATATTCCCAAACCAACGGGTCGTGCATTCCAAATGACTGCTGATGAAGCGAAGGGGTCAAAGGACGTGGTCTCGGGTACATTTCTTATAAACTCTATTCCTGCACGTGTGTTGTTTGATAGTGGCACAAATTTCTCTTTTGTATCCAAGATGTTTCAACATAAACTAGCTATGCCTGTTACTACTCTAGGAGATGCCTTAGTAGTCGAAATAGCTAATGGAGTTCAGACTTTGGTTAAGGAGAGCCTGGCCGATTGTAAGATTATGATAGAGGGAACAGAATTTCCGATTAACTTGTTATTAATGGAAATTGGGAGTTTTGATATTGTGGTAGGGATGGACTGGTTGAGCAACAACCAGGCAGAAATTATGTGCGCAAAGAAGCTGATTCGAATTCCAATGGGCGAGAAAGATAGTGTATTCGTATTCGAAGAAAAACATGAAGGAGAAATTCCGTTGATTTCAGTGATGAAGGCGCGGAAATGTTTATCGAAAGGGTGTTGGTCTTATCTAGCCTATGTTATTGATACAAAGTTAGAAAAGAAAAATATTCAAGATATCAACGTGGTGCGTGAGTTTTTGGATGTGTTCCCGGATGACCTTCCAGGTTTGCCAGTTGAAAGACAGGTGGAGTTTCGTATTGATATTATTCCTGGAGCGGCACCGATTGCACGAGCACCTTATCGTTTAGCACCCGCTGAGATGAAAGAGATGATGACTCAGCTTCAGGAGTTATTGGATAAGGGTTTCGTAAGACCAAGTTCTTCACCTTGGGGAGCTCCAGTTTTATTTGTTAAGAAGAAAGATGGTACCATGAGAATGTGTATTGATTACCGAGAGTTGAATAAGGTAACTATTAAGAACAAGTATCCGCTTCTGAGGATTGATGATCTATTCGATCAACTCCAAGGTGCGGGATGCTTTTCAAAGATAGATTTAAGATCTGGATACCATCAAGTGCGGGTAAGAGATGAAGACGTTTCGAAAACAGCGTTTAGAACAAGATATGGGCATTATGAGTTCCTTGTGATGCCATTTGGGTTGACAAATGCTCCTGCAGTATTTATGGATTTGATGAACAGAGTGTGTCGACCATTTTTAGATAAGTTTGTCATTGTGTTTATTGATGACATACTTATTTATTCAAAGACTGAAGAAGATCATGAGCAGCATCTTCGTGAAGTCTTAGAAGTTTTAAGAAAAGAGAAGTTATACGCAAAGTTTTCGAAGTGTGAATTTTGGTTGAAGGAAGTGCAGTTTCTAGGTCATGTAATTACTTCTGAAGGAGTTAAAGTAGACCCTTCAAAGATTGAAGCGATGACGAATTGGGAGATACCTAGAAGTGCATCTGAGATAAGAAGCTTTCTGGGATTAGCAGGTTATTATAGAAGATTCATAAAAGATTTTTCTAAGATTGCATCTGCTTTGACGTTGTTAACCAGAAAGAATGAGAAGTTTGTTTGGACGGAGAAACAGGAAACAACTTTCAGAATTTTACGTCAAAAACTGTGTGAAGCACCTATTCTTGCCCTGCCAGAAGGGACAGAAGATTTTGTTGTATATAGTGATGCTTCAAAGATGGGTTTAGGATGTGTGCTAATGCAAAGGGGCAAAGTGATTGCCTATGCCTCAAGACAGCTTAAAGAGCATGAAAAGAATTATCCTACCCATGATTTAGAGTTAGCAGCAGTGGTGTTCGCTTTGAAGTTGTGGCGACACTATTTGTATGGAACGAAGTGTACTCTTTATACTGATCACAAGAGTTTGCAACATGTTTTTGATCAGAAAGAATTAAACATGACGCAGCGAAGATGGTTAGAATTGCTTAAGGATTATGATTGTGAATTGCATTACCATCCTGGTAAAGCAAATGTCGTAGCTGATGCCTTAAGTAGAAAAGAATATGGTGGGTGTTTGAAATCGGTAAATGTTAGAATTGATGTAACGTCAAGTTTGATGGAAAAGATCAAAGAAGCACAAGTGATTGCTTTGCAAGAGGAAAATCTGAAAGAGGAAGTAATGGGTAAGCAACATCTTCAGTTGACTGAAGATGGTCGGGGGATTAAATTGTTTCAAGGAAGAGTTTGGGTGCCTAAAATGGGAGGAAAACGAGAGTTGATTCTCGAAGACGCTCATAGATCTAAGTATTCCATACATCCTGGGAGTACGAAGATGTATCGAGATTTGAAATTGCGTTATTGGTGGCCAGCGATGAAAGTAGATGTGGCTCGAAAGGTAGAAATGTGTACAACATGTTCGTTAGTGAAAGCTGAACATCAGAAACCTTACGGAAGTTTCCAATCCTTGGAAATTCCGGAATGGAAGTGGGAGAAGATTACCATGGACTTTGTGACGAAGTTACCAAAGACGCAAAAAGGTAACGACACAATATGGGTAATCGTGGATAGATTAACTAAGAGTGCTCATTTTCTAGCAATGAAAGAGGCATCACCAATTGAGAAATTAGCAAAGTTGTATATTGATGAAGTGGTGTCAAGGCATGGTATACCGGTGTCGATAGTGTCAGATCGTGATAGTCGGTTTACCTCGAGATTTTGGCGATCATTGCAAGAAGAATTGGGTACTAAAGTTAATTTGTGTACTGCTTTTCATCCACAGACCGATGGACAGAGTGAGCGGACTATTCAAACTTTGGAGGATATGCTCAGGTGTTGTGTTTTAGATTTTGGTGGTAACTGGGATACGCATCTACCGTTAGTAGAATTTGCGTATAACAATAGTTATCATTCGAGCATCGGGAGAGCACCCTTCGAAGCGTTGTATGGTCGTAAATGTTGAACTCCGGTATGTTGGTTAGAAGCCGGGGAGAAACAGTTTACTGGTCCAGAGTTGGTACAGCAAACAGCGGATAAAGTAAAAGAGATTCGGCAGCATATGAAAGCAGCCCAAGATAGACAGAAAAGTTATGCTGATCCGAAGCGGAGACCAAAGGAATTTCAAGTTGGGGAGCGTGTGATGCTCAAGGTATCCCCCTGGAAAGGTGTGATAAGGTTTGGAAAACGTGGGAAGTTGAGTCCTCGTTTTCTAGGACCTTTCACCATTGTTGAGAGAATTGGGTTACAAGCTTACAAGTTAGATCTTCCACCAGAGTTGGAAGGAGTTCATAATACTTTTCATGTATGTTATCTTCGAAAGTGTTTGGCCGAAGAGGAGGATGTGATTCCACTCACAGATGTGAGAATAAATGAAAAGAGTCGCTGTGTAGAGGAACCAGAGGCAATTTTAGAAAGATCAGTTAGAAAGCTACGTAGTGGTAAAGAAGTAGCTATGTTGAAAGTACAGTGGAAACATCATAGAGGTACTAATGTAACTTTAGAGTCAGAGGAGAGTATGAGGGATAGGTATCCTCATTTGTTTACCTGACTTTGATTTCGGGGACGAAATCATTTTCAAGTTGGGGAGTATTGTAACATCCCGAATTTTCGTTGTATTATTTTGGGAATTTCAATCTTAACTAGGGGTTAAATTGTATCTTTTATATAAGTCTTGATTAAAGTGGATTTAAAGTTTGAAGGTTGTAATGTCATTCTCTTAAAGATGAGGGTTCATTTGGTATTTTGGCTTATGACTCATGTTTTAACTTGTGAGGTGTCATTATCTTAGCTATGAAAACTAAGTAATTGGGTTTTGTATGTGTCTTGGGTGTTTATGTGTGTGTTACGGTTGGAGAAAAGAAAACCGAGAGAGAGATTGAGATAGAGAAATCGAGAAAAGAAAGGAAGTACAAGGAGAAACAAGGAATTCAGATTTGGGTTGTGATTAATCTTGAAGAAACAAAGGTAAACTAATCTACTTTTATGTTTATAGTTGTTAGATAAGTGTAGAATTGGGTTGTTATGAATTATAGATGTTTTGGGAAGTTTTGAATACCTGAGTAGGTGAAATTTGTACCCTTAAACATATCTGCAAATTGGTATAAACAAACATAGATTAAAAGTACAAAAAAATCTGGGTTTAGAACGAACTTAGTGGACTGAGACTTGGTTGAATATCATCGAAGTCGCAACCTTGAGTTGCGACATTCATGATTGTCGCAATGGGCAATTGCGACTTGGAGTTGGAGTCGCAGTAGACCACTGCGACTTGGCTTTGGAATCGCAACAGTTAGTTGCGACTTGGGGTGAAATCGCAATGGGCAGTTGCGACTTGGTACTGTAGTCGCAACAGTTCACTGCGACTTGGATTTGGGATCGCAATAGAGGACTGCGACTTCAGTTGGTTGCGATTTGGAAGTGAAATCGCAATAGGTGATTGCGATTTCAGTTCATTGCGACTTGAGATGTGATTTTAAGAGATTAAGGATTTTCAGTTGTAGAGGGTTCTATTTTGATGATTATTATCAGTATATGTAATTGAATAATACAGTAAGCTGTGGTAGTAAAGAAGGAGCCGTTACGTGTCAAAAAGGATTAAAAGGAGTAATAACGCATCAGGTGAGTTTATTCAACTCTCTTTAAAATTCAGTAATTAATCTTGAATTAGATGCTTTATATGTATGCATGAATATGTCTTATGTGGATTTGATTAAATTAGAGATAAGCCAAGAGGGCGATTAAAAGTTGTGTTATGTTGGTTACCATGTTAAAGTTTCCAAGGTGAGTTATATATGAAATTGATGAACTAGTATTTATTATAAATCTCGCATGCTAAGTTTGATTATCTACTACATGAAATTACTATGTAGTTATGAACTCTAAATATAATTTGAAGCTTGATTGAGATATTAACTTTCATGCTAAGTTAAAGTGGAGATAATTAAGAGATTGAGATGAGGAGATATTAATATTCTTGATATTTTATATATATAGAATATGTTCGGAGAAATGATATACTGTATGCTGGACGCATATAGTAGTATCGATTATTACATATATTATATTATGTGATTATGTGCTTTTACTAAAATAGGCATCCAGTCACCGAGGGCACTTGGGTACGGTATGATGGGAACCAATTACTCGCCATAGACCAAAGGGATGTAATTTTAGTAATTGGGTGAACCTTGAATCATGAGTCTCGATTTGAGTATCGCGATATTATAATCCCATGGGGACCATTGATTCTGAGGTGGAATGTGGAATCAGCAGAGTTTGCTTAATGATTCCCATTTCGATTTGGGAAGATCGGAGATTTCCCTGTGATGAGAGGAAGATTAGAGATAGGCATAAAGTAATTTGTAATCTCTACTTCCTGATTAAGAAATAGGCAAGTTTTGACTTGTAATTTCTTGTGTGTGATTATTGATTGTGAATCTGGAATGATTCAGAGTTAACTCTTATTTTTGTTATTACGATTAAATGAGTTAGTCGTAGGAAATTTGGAGTGGGGTAGATTCCCCGATTTGAAAAGGAGATTTCGTACGGTAAGATGGGTGAGAACAGGTTTGAGTTATCTGTTCATGTTTTAATTATTAAATTTTATTTTGATTTGAGTATCCTCACTAGGCGAAAGCCTAATGTTTCAAGTTGAATCTTCTTACCAGGTACAAGCTCCGGGAAATAGCGGGAATGAGAGACGAGAACTTTTGGAAAGATTCAGACTTAGAGATACCGGAGGATCTAGAGATTTTGATGCTTTTGGGACGGTTGTTTAGATAACTGGATTAATCTGATTGTTATGTTATGATTAGATTAATAAGTTGTTTAAGTAATGACATTTGTATATAGAAACCTTACATTTGATCCTCAGGTTATATAAGTTTGAAAGTTTTTTATCATAATTTATGGTAAATTTCAAGGTTTAAATTGACCCTGTTTTTAGGGTGTTTCATATTTGGCTCTCATTTCTGACTCTGATTCCCACGTCGCATCCTGACCTCTATGATGCTTCCACTGAACTTTTACTTGTCTGATCTCTTTGTTCCTCAGTACTTTGACTTTGTGATCAGCTATAGCTTCCGGTTCCTCCACATAGTTCAACTTTTCATCAACCTGAATATCTGGTAGAGAGACTGCCTGGTCTGGTGTAACTAAACACTTTCGAAAATTCGATACATGAAACGCGTTGTGAATCCTGCTCAATTCCGACGGAAGATCCAATCTGTAAGCTACTTCACCAATTCTTTCCGTAATTTCAAATGGCCCAATATACCGCGGACTAAGTTTACCTTGCTTCCCAAAACGTATGACTCCTTTCCAGGGCGAAACTTTCAACATCACAAATTCCCCAACCTGAAATTCTAACGGTTTCCGACGTCGATCCACATAGCTTTTCTGTCTATCTTGAGCCACTTTTAATCTATCCCGAATCTGAGTGATCTTATCCGCTGTTAACTGTACTATTTCTGGCCCTGCTAATTGTTTCTCCCCCACTTCATTCCAACATAAAGGCGTTCGGCATTTTCTACCATACAATACTTCAAACGGTGCCGCAATGATAACTGTTGTTGTATGCGAATTCTATCAAAGGCAGATGTTTATCCCATGATCCCCCAAAATCAATTATAAAAGCCCGAAGCATATCTTCTAAAGTCTGGATTGTTCTTTCACTCTGCCCGTCAGTCTGAGGATGATATGTTGTACTCAACTTTATCTGCGTCCCATCTCTTTTTGAAAGCTTCTCCAATATCTAGAAGTAAAACGACTATCTCGATCGGAAATAATCGAGATTGGAACTCCATGTCGAGTTACTATTTCATTAATGTACAATTTAGCTAAACGTTCCAAGGAATCAGTTTCTTTTATCGGCAAGAAATGAGCAGACTTCGTCAATCTATCCACAATCACCCAAATAGAATCGAATCCCTTTGAAGTTCTAGGCAACTTGGTAATAAAATCAGTAGTGATCTGATCCCATTTCCACATTGGTATATCTAGTCGTTGTAACTGACCAAACGGCTTCTGATGTTCAATTTTTACTTTCTTGCAAGTAGTACAATCTTCCACATACTTAGCAACACTTCTCTTCATTCCCGGCCACCAATAAAATTGTTTCACATCTTTATACATTTTATTTGTACCTGGATGAATAGAAAATCGAGATTGATGAGCTTCTTGTAATACACGATCACGTAATCCACCCAAACGAGGTACCCAAATTCTGTTTCCCATACACCATAACCCACGGTCATCTTTCCCAAACAATGCTGACATTCCCACTAACCGTTCTGATTTCAAACTTTCTTCCTGATAAGCATCTATTTGGCACTTCAGTAATTCTTCAAAGATATTAGGAAGAAGTTTAGCTCGTAGCGATATAGCTTTTATTGTTCCACTTCTTTCTTGACGACTTAGTGCATCTGCTACTACATTCGCCTTCCCAGGGTGATAAAGAATTTCACAATCATAATCATTTACTAATTCTAACCATCTTCTTTGCCTCATATTCAGTTCCTTCTGATCAAAAAGATGTTGGAGACTCTTATGGTAAGTGAAAATTTGACATTTAGAACCATAAAGATAATGTCTCCAAATCTTCAATGCGAAGACAACTGCTGCAAGCTCCATATCATGGGTAGGATATTGTCTTTCGTGATCCTTCAGTTGACGAGAAGCATAGGCAATCACCTTTCCACGTTGCATAAGGACACATCCCAACCCCAGTTTAGAAGCATCACTGTAGACCACAAAATCATCGGAACCTTCTGGCAATGCTAATATCGGCGCGCTGCAGAGTTTCTCCTTCAATATTTGAATGCCTCATCCTGTTCTGCTTTCCATTCAAACTTTATATTCTTCCGAGTTAGCTTAGTCAATGGCGTCGTGATTCGAGAAAAGTCTTTTATAAATTTTCGATAGTATCCAGCTAGACCCAGAAAACTACGTACTTCGGTTGCCGTCTTCGGCGGTTCCCATCTTTCAATTGCTTCCACTTTCGCTGGATCAACTTGTATACCCTTCTCTGAAACTATATGACCCAAAAACTGAACTTCCCGCAACCAGAATTCACATTTTGAGAACTTAGCGTACAACTTTTCTTTCTTCAGTAACTCCAGAATCAAACGAAGATGTTGTGCGTGATCCTCTTTGGATCGAGAATAAATAAGTATATCATCGATAAACACAATGACAAATTTATCGAGATAAGGCTTACATACTCGATTCATCAAATCCATAAAAGCGGCTGGAGCGTTCGTCAGTCCGAATGGCATCACCAAGAATTCGTAGTGACCGTACCTCGTACGAAAGGTAGTCTTTAAAACATCTTCTTCTTTAACCTTCAACTGATGGTAGCCAGATATGAGATCAATATTGGAGAAGTAACAAGCTCCAACTAGTTGATCGAAAAGATCGTCAATTCTTGGAAGTGGATACTTGTTCTTGATAGTGCGCTTGTTCAGCTCCCGGTAGTCGATACACATTCTCATTGAACCGTCTTTCTTTTTCACAAATAGAACTGGTGCACCCCACGGCGAAGAGCTGGGTCTGATGAAACCCTTATCAGATAAATCCTGAAGCTGTGTCATCATTTCTTTCATCTCTGGAGGTGCTAATCGGTATGGCGCACGAGCGATAGGAGCGGCTCCAGGGATTAAGTCAATACCAAATTCTACTTGTCTAACAGGAGGAAGACTATTAAAGTCTTCAGAAAAAACTTATGGGTATTCACTAACGATAGAAATATCCTCCATCTTAATCTTTTCAGGCCTACTGTCTATCACATAAGCTAAATAACTAGAGCAACCCTTGTTGACACACTTACGGGCTTTTACCATAGATATAAGACTGGACTGATGATTCTTTCGATCTCCATAAATCACTACTGATCTCTTATCAGGTAAAACGACATTGATTAATTTCTTATCACAAACTATGTTAGCCTGATTCTCAGCTAACCAATACATTCCTACTACCACATCAAATTCAATCAAAGCTATTGGAAATAGTTGTATCGGTACTCCACATCCCTCTATATTTATCATGCAACTATCAAAAACTTCTTTAACTGCCACTTGGTTATCATTTGCAGTGTCTACTAATAAAGCATGTTTTAACATTTTAGGCTCTAAATGCATGTGAGCAGCAAAGGAGGGAGACACAAAAGATCGGTTTGCACCGGAATCAAATAACACTTTAGCACGCGTGGAGTTTATGAAAAATGTACCTGTGACCACATCCAGAGTTTCCTCCGCCTCTTTAGCTGTCATTTGGAATGTACGACCCCTTGTTTTTGGCGGTTCTATTCTTGGAACTACTGGTCTAGTAATGGTTGGTTTCCCTGATGTACCTCCTGGTTGTATTCTACCTCGCGGACAATCTGATTGAAGGTGATCCGGAGAATTGCACAAAAATCAAAACCGCGTTAATCGACAATCTTTAACAACATGACCGGTTTTCCCACACTTGAAACAAACCCGCAATTCCACTTGACAATTTATCTGATGGTAGCGATTACATCTCGGACATGGTCTATCCGCTGGTCGAAACGACGGACGGTTATCGAACCTCTGAAATCTAGGCTTCCTTGAATCCTGTGGTGGTCCTTCCCATTTCCTTTTCCCCAAGCTCTTATCTCCGGCATCTCTTTTATTATCTCGTTCTACATGTTCTGCAGCATCCACCGCAGCTGTAAAGGTATTTGGCCCTGTGGCAGTCACTAGTCTTCGGACCTCTGAATTTAACCCATAGATAAATCTCTCCATTTTCATCTTCTCTGTAGCAACATAATATCCTGTAAAACGAGATTTTTCTAAAAATCGTGCAATATAATCTCTAACCGACAGATTCCCTTGTTGTAGATTCATAAATTCTTCTTCCAATTGTCTGGCAGCAGCTTGTGGACAAAAGTGTGTTGTGAAAGCTAACACAAATTCCTCCCATGAAAAGGTAGTATATACATCTGTTCCTCTCGATTCTATATGAGCCTCCCACCAATACAGAGCATCACCTTTCAGCATCGCAGCTCCATAAAGTACTTTATCTTCTTCAGCACATTTACACGCCTTGAAGATAGCCTCTATTTCTTTCAGCCATCTCATCGCTTTTACCGGATCCCGATCTCCTGAATATGTAGGGGGCTTGCAACTAAGAAACATTTTATAGTCACACCTTTTCATCACCGGTAAGACCGTAGAGGTAAGTGGCATTTCAACTTCGTGTTCCGGATTTGGTCTTTCAGTTTCATTATGACGATTATGTTCGAACTATGCTATCCTGTAATCTCCCCATTTCCGCAGTCAAATCATCCCGTGTAACACACTCTGTACCATGCGGTTGTGTTCTTCCCCCAGTTCGGCCCCGAGTTCCCCTACCGATTCTGCCTCCCCCACGATCTCCTCCTCTTCCCCCTGTTCCTATTGGTGGATTCTCTCCACCCGAATTCCTTCATCCTCTTTGATTCCTTTGCCTAGTGCCACTTGCCATTCTGTAGATTCAAACAAAGTTAATATACACATAAGCACATACCCCATATAACAAGGTATTCTGGTTCAAACATGTACCTGTAAGATCATAATTACACTGGGCTGGTGTAATTTGAAATTACCTTACATGATGTTCCTTCTACCTCTTATACTTAGCATCCCCAGGTTCTAAAATATTAGGGACATCCTACCTCACATGCAGTTTAAGTCTAGGTACAGATACTAATACCTAAATCCCTTAAACTAGGGTTCTGATACCATTTGTAACAACCCACTATCCAAATATACATGTAACATATATATATATCATCACAAAATAATACATCATATTTCATTTATGGTCCCTTAAGTTAACAATATAGGTCTTTCAATACAAACTTCAACATTTACAACGAAACACAAAATATCATAGTCATAGATAAAATCCATTCCCCGACTTCTTAATAATACATCTTCACAAAAAGCTAAACATGATAATGCAATCACTTGTCCTTACTTGTATCTCGACCTGAAACACATATTTTAAAACAAAAATGAGGGTTAGACCTAAGGGTCTAGTGAGATAATCTCTGACATTTGGAAATCATAAAAATTCATTTATATAACATACTCTTTATATAAATACACATATATCACACGTAAGTTAATACCAGTCAAGATTGATGCCTCACACCTGTCTCATCCCACCTTATCCCTCCACCAATGGCCAACTTTATTGGTTGCGAGCCAATTCAACACACCGGTCCAAAGCCCGACCACGTATTATATTCCCATATAATACTCACGTAATTATAATATCTCAATATATTATAATCACCCACGTATGACATATTCATACAATTTATCAAACATTTGCTATCCACATAATGTATTCCAGTAAAAATACTTTTAAAGTAAAACTCACCTGATATGTTTATCACAAAAGCTTTTCCAAGATAACTATCACATATGACCACCCTTCACAAAATCTGAAATCACACAAAATACCAAATATCTCTTTTTAAAACTAAACTTATGAAATTCTCGACTGAAGTCGCAACCTTCTAAAAGTAAATTAGAATCGCAATGCATAGTGCCAAGTCGCAACCATCTACTGCAACTTCACCCCGAAATCGCAATCCACTATTGCGACTCCAATCCTAAGTCGCAATCCACTACTGCGATCCCAAACCCAAATCGCAATCAACTACTGCGATTTCAAGCCAAGTCGCAAACGACCATTGCGACTTTAAGACCAAGTCGCAACCAACCATTGCGACTTCGTTGAATATCGCAGTCATCTATTGTGACTTCGATGAATGTCTCAGTTCACTGTTCATCCTAAAAACCCAGAATTTGTACTTTTAATCTATGCATGGTGCTGTAAAGGTGCAGATATGTTTAATACCATGAACATAACCTAACCTTAAGCTCAAATTTCCCAAAACATCCATTTTTAACAAAACCCACCAAGAACTTAACTAATAAATTCAAGAACACTTTTAAGGAATTAAAACACATACAAGGATGGATTTGTTTACCTTGTTTACTTCAATTCAATCCTTAAATCACAACATCAAACCTTGATTTCCTTCTCCTTCTTTCCCTTAATCTTGATTTCCTTCTCCTTCTTTCCCTTAATCTCTCTCACGAATCTAACTCTCTCTCTTTTCTTCTTCACGTAAAACACACACACACACACCATATAAGATATTTCTATATTTGCTAAAAGAAGACATCATCTTCTAAATGAAGTATTAGAGGCGGTGATGGGTGTAATGTTTGGCAAAATGACCAAACAACCCCTAAGCTTATCTCACTTGGCAATAAATACCCCTAATCTTCCAAATAAAAATTAAAACCTACCCCTTAACTTCTCACTCCATAAAATACTAACATAAAATCTTTTAAAATTTTCAACTTTAAATTAGATAAAATACCTGGTTATTACAAATTTTTCTTTTAATACTCAACTCAAGATCGACAAGCTTCTGTTCGAGTACCAAAGGAGGATAATATATTTTTCCTTTAGAAACGGGTGTTGACACAGTTCCCTTTGGTGGCTGAACGATATAGCTTTCAAAATAGTCATTAGGCAAGGTTTTCTTATCTTGCATTGCCTTCCTATTTGCCTGATCATAATAATAACGAAGTTGCATGGTTACAGTTGTCTTTCTTTTGATTTCTTCCTCAATGTAGGATCCAGATCCGTGCAACAATCGTGTTTATGTGAATAAAGATATGAACGAATAAAGTAATCACAAAGGCTGCCCACTTAGCTATTTGATCAGAGAATAATCGTTACAATGCTCAAAGCTAAATGAGACAACTAGCTAATTTTCTAAGCTAGTTGTGCATTAAATATGCTGGGCCCGTGGTAACAAGCCCACGGCCCGTTCACTATGGACTAGGTTTAAGGAAATACAAATTACACCCCCTTGAACTTTAAATCAACACATAAAACTTGCCCTAACAATCTCCCCCTTTGATTTGAAGTTCAAATTCGCGCTCTATCTCTTGCCAGTTGAAGACGTAACGTTTGCGTAGAGCGAAATGAACCTCGAAGAATCTGATGGCGCGACGGTAGTCAAGACGATCTTCAACAATATCCAAAGCATTCTGTGCAGTTCTTTCATTCAGATTTGGAACATAGGATACCTTTGGATTTTCTGATTCGTGCTTGATGATCTTCCGAAGAGCGTCTTGAACCTTGAGCAGTGTGCCGTCACAAAATCGATCTACCTGACTGAACCTCATAAACTTCTTTTCTTTCTGAGCGTTGAGGAAGACGATCCCAAATTCCGGTTGAAGCAGCATTGCGTTCTCGGGATACATCGACAGTTCAGGAGCTTTCAGATTCGGTTTGAGCAGATTTACCTTCTTTGATCGGTTCTCGATTGCCATTTGAAAGTCCGTAAGATAAGACATCATAATGGAACGGACGAGGAATCGTCGAACCGCTTCGAGCGCCTTTGTTACAGCAAGCGGTCAGATGGTTCTGGTGCGAAGGTCTTTCAAAAGGACCAGGAGGTCGAACGGATGGAGATGCTTAAAGTCAGCCTCAGAAAAAATCCATTCTTTTCCGTCTTCACGTCGAACAGTGAAAACGGGAAAGACGATCTTCATAATTTTGTTTGACTGAATCTTTAGCACCTCTGAAATTTTATATTTGGTTCGAACCTAAGCTCTCGGAAGACACCGCTTCATGGCTTCTATGTATCGGAGTTGACGTGCTGGTTCAGGACTGTAGATGCCAAGGCAGAAGGTCGGCTCGATCGGGCGAATTCGGTGAACGAACAGCTTCTTCAGGGATTCCTCCAGATGAGGAATGAGGATCTTGATCTTCTCCCAACGGTTTTGTTGCTGAGGAGAGGGAGGAAGATCAGGAGCTGTCGTTTGTAGAGGAGATGTCGGGATTTCTGCATTGTAGTTGTCGGGTTGATCTGTAGTCGTGGCAGGTGGAGTCGAGTGAACGGGAGGTGCACCATAGTAGTTCTGAAGCAGAAATTGGTCGTAGTCTATGTTGTCGTCTTCATCAGTAGGAAACACCAAATTTACCTCGAAGTTGACGGCTCTGGCAGCTTTTTCGTACCATACGTCTTCAGTTTCCGGGATGGTGTCACATGCTGGATCTCTCAAGGTGAGCGAAGGCATGTCTGATGGTTCTTCAGTGACCAATTCCTGTCTTGTACCCTCGGGCTTTTCAACCGTTGGGGCTTCATCATCTGAAATGTCCATATCAATGACCATCTGGGCTAGAGGCAACTCGGCTTCTGGTTCGGCTGTTGTAGCTGCCGCAGTTGGGGGTTCCTGATGAACCGCAGATGTACCTTCAGTGTGGAGCAGGGAGGCGGTCTCGGTTAGACGTTGTCGCTTCTCCCCCTCACGGTGATCAGGATCCTCTTGGTCATCGTGTTTTCGTTTGAGACCGCCGGCTTGACTCTTACAGGTGTCTTCGAGTGAGCGGACCCTCTCAGACAGCGTGACAAGCGCTTTGTTGTAGGCGTTGAGGGTCGAGTCAATGGCGTCAAGGCGTGATGTGAAGGACGAAGAAGGAGCAGTGACCTGTGATCGGAGAACGGAGATCATGTCTGCTTCAGCAGATGCGGTAGAGTCGGATTCCTGGAGCAGCTGGGCTAAGAGCATCGTCTTTAGAGTATCCACCGAATAGATAGGTTGCGGTTGAGGCGGTGGGTGCACGGAGACAGATTCAGTGCTGACGAGAGAGATCTTTCCTTTGAAAGCATGCGTCGCCATTGATGAGCTGATTTTGGCAATTTTCAGGGAAATGATCTGCCAGAGTTCTTACTCTCACTCCCCCTCAAACTGAGCATGGGATTGCCATTGCTCCCCCTCGAAGCGTGCAGTAGGGTGCAAGTGAGGAATCCGACACACAAATGTGTGAGTGTGGAAATGAAAAACTTAGTGTCGCTCCCCCTCAACTGTTGACCAAGTTGGACTTGGGAATGCCCACACACATAAAAAACTTTTGACTTGTTTAAGAAAGAACTGTGTGTGACGCACCCCTCAATAGATTAGAATACCTACCTGATATGGCAGTGAGCTCCCCCTGATCACATGAACAAACAGTGAAAGCACAGAGAGTGGGAAATAACAAACAGACGACAGTATTGAATAAACGAATCACACGAAGAAAAGGAAAAAATGTACGAAACTACCTAGCAAATACAGAAACTAAATCTACCTGTGTTTCCGAGGCAAGTAGAATACCAGTGCTAGGAAGTGTTTGCTCAATCACCCAGAGTGTTGACACCGGATAATGAGTAGATAGTTACTCGTAGAGGTATGGAACTTGTCAAGGGTACACATGAGGATTAAGTTTTCAGGTTTAGCATACCTAGCTTGAACACCAGAGTTTTAAAACGCTTTTCGTCCAAGGCTTTGGTAAACAGGTCTGCTAATTGATTCTCAGTATTCACGAAGTAGAGTTCGACAGTACCTCTTTCGACGTGATGCTTAATGAAATGATACCGAACGTCGATGTGTTTCGTCTTGGTGTGCTGGACCGGGTTGCTTGAGATAGCTATAGCACTCTTCGAGTCGCAGTAGATTGGGACCTTGACATACGTGAAGCCGTAGTCCTTGAGTTGTGTCCGCATCCAGATGACTTGGGAACAGCAGCTTGCGGCGGCCACATATTCCGCCTCGGCAGTTGACGTTGAAACGCACTGCTGCTTCTTTGATGCCCAGCTTACCAGACTATCTCCCAGGAACTGAATGTGCCCCGATGTGCTCATCCGATCCATCATGCAGCCCGCGTGATCGGCGTCAGAGTAAGCTGATAATCCAAAACCTGTCTCTTTCGGGTACCATAGACCAAGATCAGCAGTACCACGTAAATAACGAAAAATTCGTTTAACAGCAATCATGTGAGACTCTTTGGGGTTGGATTGATACCGGGCACACAGGAAAGTCGAGAACATTATATCCGGTCGACTGGCAGTGAGGTACATTAATGAGCCAATCATTCCTCTATACAGCTTCTGATTCGCAGCCGTTCCATTGGGATCGGCGTGAAGCTTTGTAGTAGTTGCCATGGGAGTTTTCATTGGTGAGGCCTGGTCCAATTGGAATTTCCGAAGGATATCCCGAATGTATTTGGATTGGTTAATGAATATTCCGGTCGAAAGTTGTTTAACTTGTAGACCAAGAAAGAAATTCATCTCACAAAGCATACTCATTTTAAAATATTTTCCCATTAGTTTGGCAAAGTTCTTGGCATAGAGAGGATTGGTAGAACCGAAAATAATGTCATCAACATATACCTGAGCCAAGACGATATGACCGGCTTCATTCTTTATAAACAGAGTAGAGTCAATTGTACCTCTTGTAAAGCCTTTCTCTAATAAGAACTTAGAGAGAGTATTGTACCAAGCTCGCGGGGCCTGTTTGAGACCATATAGTGCTTTGGCTAAAATGTAGACATGGTCAGGCTTTGAATCGTCCACAAAGCCTTCGGGCTGTGACACATAAACTTCTTCTTCGAGATCGCCGTATAGAAAGGCCGTCTTCACATCCATTTGGAAGACTGTGAAGTTCTTGTGTGCAGCATAGGCTAGAAACATGCGAATTGCTTCGATTCGTGCCACCGGAGCATAGGTTTCATCAAAGTCAATTCCCTCTTGCTAACGATATCCCTTAGCCACGAGTCGCGCCTTGTTGCGGACAACAATACCGTCTTCGTCCTTCTTGTTCTTGAAGATCCACTTGGTGCCGATCACCGTCTTGTGTTTTGGACGTGGAACCAACCGCCACACTTTTAGGGCTTCAAATTGATTGAGCTCTTCTTGCATGGCAATGATCCAGTCCGAATCTTCAAGTGCCTCACGTACAGTTGTTGGCTCTATCTTACTTAAGAAGCCGGAGAAGAGACAGAAGTTGGCGGAAGCGCCTCGCGTACGAACAGGTGTAGAGGGATCACCTATGATTTGATGCAGAGGATGTGCCTTCGTCCATTTGGTGGTGTGTGGAAGTGGCTGCTGGGTGGAATGAGAGGTGTCCGGATCCACATACGAACCGGATGGGAGGTCTTGTACGGCTTCGAGAGTAGCAGGTTGAGACCTTGGAGGAGGTGGGGGAGGATTCGCCAATGGTTGTACAACTTCTGGTTCCGAGGAATGCCGAGGTTGATCGTCGGTTGTCGAGGAAGGCGAATCTGTAGGAACGATCTCCGGAAGTGGGTTTGGGTCCTCCGGGGGAATCACAGGAACAGGTGACTCAGGTGATGACTGCTGTACTGTCTCCATGGTGTTAGAAGGTGAGCTTGTAGAAGGCGGTGGACCAGAGAGGTTGTCCAAATCTTCAAGACGAGCAACTTCAATCCGAGGAATAGCTGAGACAGATGGGGGAGCATGAAATATGTCATCATAAAAATGCTCAAACAATAAATCTAAATCAGAATAAGTTGCATTCGATGAAGATGCACGATTCGGATTTACTGTCATTTGTGTAGATCCCGAACTAGAAGGTCCGGAAGCTAACACACCAGTTAAACCGGGTTCTGAACTGCGATGTTCAGAAGCCAAATCTGCGGCTTCGTCGAATGTCACGTTTATGCTCTCAACAACGGATTTAGTCTGTGTGTTGTAAACGCGATAAGCCTTAGCCTGCATTGAGTATCCGATGAAGACTCCTTTATCCGCTTTGGGGCTTAGTTTGCCGAGGTCATATTTGTCGTTCAGTACGTAGCACATGCATCCGAACGCGTGAAAGTAGCCAATAGTCGGAATGTGATTATTCATGATCTCGTAGGGCGTCTTGTTGAATCGCTTGTACAGAATCGTGCGATTTTGCGTGTAACAAGCTGTAGACACTGCTTCAGCCCAAAGATATAGCGGTAGATTGGCTTGGGAAAGCATTGTGCGTGCCGCTTCGACTAGGGTACGGTTACGTCTTTCCACCACACCATTTTGCTGAGGAGTGCGTGCGGCAGAAAAGGTGTGCGAAATTCCTACGGAGGAGAGATAACCGTCCATCTTGGAATTCTTGAATTCCGTCCCGTTGTCGGTTCTGATGGACTGAACTTGTTGACGCTTGTTCAATTGGACCGTCTTGAGATGCTTGATGATGATCTCAGGATTTTCATCCTTTGAGTGGAGAAACATCACCCAGGTGTAACGGGAGTAATCGTCCACTATCACCAGAACGTACTTGCGCTTGTTGATACTCGCAACACGCATCGGTCCACACAAATCCATGTGAAGGAGTTCGAGAGTCCGAGAGGTGCTGGGAGTGTCCTTTGGTGGATGGGATGCACGCTTCATCTTTCCCTTCTCGCATGCCTCGCACAGATGATCCTTTACGAACTGAAGGTTGGGCATGCCTCTAACGTGTTTGCCGAGCACCAGCTGATTGATGTTTCTAAAGTTGAGGTGCGAGAGGCGTCGATGCCAGATCCAAGCTTGGTCGGAAGAGGCCTTTGACAGAAGGCAGACAGGGTTATCAATTGAAAGAGCCGAGAGATCAATGGTGTAGAGGTTGGTTCTTCGATGTCCAACCAGTAGTGTCTCACCGTCGTCGGTGAGTATTCTACACCTTGTCTTTTTGAAACTGACCTCAAGATCTTTGTCGCAGAATTGGCCTATGCTGAATAAGTTGTGACCCAACCCTTGGACGTGTGACACCTTCTTGATGGTGATCTTATCATGCACGATGTCGCCGTAGCCCACAATCGGCGAACGCTCGTTGTTGCCAAATCTCACATCTCCTTGATATTCTTCTTTGTAGTTCGTGAGAAGCTCCCTCCTTTCGGTCATGTGCTTGGAGCATCCTGAATCTAAGTACCACACATGACCGCCCTGCAAAACAAGATTAGAGAAGTTTAGGTACCCAAATTTGTTTGGGTCCTGGAGGGTTAGGAGTGGCTCCCTTTGAAGAAACCTGTTTTGGCACGCCTTTCCCGTTAGGTGAAGAATGTACACCCGTTGGGAGAACTGATTTTCGCGTTTGTCGCCTCTTAGGTGCAGATTGTACACCCGTGGGAGGAACATGTTTTGTGTCAGGTTGCCTTTTAGGAGCTGGTTTAACCTTGGTAGGAGCAGTCCATCTAGGATTGGATCTAGCCTCCCGCCGTGGTTGAACCATTGAATGATTACCCCGTTTATGAGATGGATTGTTCTTGTAATTACGGGGACTGCGTTTTGCATAGAGATTATATACACAAGATGGTGCATACCAATCATTTTTCAGAATGTCATAAAAGTTATTCCCACCACAATTAGAACAACAAAGACAATCATGCGATAAACGAATCAAGTGTTGAAGAGAGTTTAGTTTAACAGGAAAAGACACTACTTTTTCCAAACTAGCTTCAAAATCATTCCAACCACAATTTGAACAACACACGCAATCATGCAATAAGCGAGCCAATTGTGGAAGAGAATTCACTTTAACCGGAAAAGAAACTTCAAAATAATACTGTTGATTCCAATCACTACTGTCTTTGTTTATTCTAGAATTTAAAGCATGGGGAAATGACTTTGATGCATCCTTCTTGACAGAATCCTCCTTTAGCCACTTTGGTGTTACTCGTCTGGCTTGACCATTTTTAGCTGCAACAGCAGGTACAGAATGATCAGTGACTTTTGAAGGAGTTGGAGCTTTAATGGAAACTTTTTTAGTCTTTTGCCTTGGCTGTGACGTATTTTGGGAAACAGGTTTAGATGTTAAAATTTTGATCACAGCTGGGCCTTTTGAGTTTGAACATGCTCCCTTTTCAAAATTGACCTTATGAGTCACAACTGGGGATAAAAAATCTGTGTGACTCGGAAGAGGTTTGTCGAAAGGGAACGACTCGAACTCTCCCTCATCATCACCTTCTGAGTTCATGAATTCAGAAAAATTTACTTCAGGAATGTCGGGACTTGGACTGGTGGAGGAAGGCGAGGAACTCTTCGTGCTTGTGTGCTTTGGGGAATTTGGTGCGGAAGCTAAGAAAAAATCAGAGTTCAAATTCCTTAAAACACTCTCGTCTTGAGAAGCATAACCGGTTTGTGAATTGGAAATCTTGTCTAAATAAACTTTGCACGAAGATTTGTCAGATGAATTTGAGGAAGGTTCGGGTGAAATCTCCTTTTTAGATTGGAGTCGGTCAATTTGCTCTTGAAGCTGACCATTTTTCGCATATTCTTCCATCTTTTCTGTTGCCAAAGCAGACAGTTGTGATGTAAGTCGATGGATTTCACTCCGAAGGATCTCCTGTCCTTCATCAGACACAGCTTCGGTTTTGACCGGTTGTTGTTTCTCAAGTTTGTCAAGTAAAGCTTGCTTTTCTTTTGTCATTTCAGACAATTTAGATGAAAGCGTATTGATTTCCCACAGAAAGTTTTCCTTTGCTTCACTTGTCATACCATCGGTTATCTCAACTTTGAGTTTCTCAAGAGCTTTGTTTAAATCGTTCTTCTCATGTTGAAAAACCAGCCGTTCTCTTTCCAATAACTCCTCCAACTCTACTATCTTTGCTTCCAAGATGAGAGGGGGAACATAGAGTTTAAACTCATCCGTCTCAGTCTTGGTTGCTGGTGCTACATCCTCATCCTTCTTGGAGGAATCCTTGGGTGTTGGCACTTTGTAGGGGTCGAAGTAGTCATTGGAAAGGTACTTTTTGTTCTTTTGATAAGAGTAATTTAGAGGTTCATAGCAAAATGGAAGTTGAATTCTGAGTTTGTGTGTGCGCTTGTATTCCTCTGTTTCCTCTTCTTTTTCAGGTTCTAGGGGACCAGTCCACTTGATTTTGTACTCCGGGTACTTTGTAGATAATCCATAACAGGCAAAATCATACAAAATGGGTACATGCCATCTTCCCTTTTTTAAATAGTGGGGATTATCATATCCGATTCCCCACTCTTTGTTAAAATATGTGAACTCTTTGGGTTTGTTCAGGAAAATGGTTTGATCTGTTTGTCCCCTTTGGTGGAGTTTGGTTTCAAGGTTTAGGATTTTAGCCACATACTCCTTGTGTTGAACTTGAAGGGAAGAACATTGATAAATAATGTCTTCTTTCTCATTCAAGCACTGATCAAGCTGACGCTGAAGTTCAGATATTATGGCCCTTAAGTCTTTGGGTGCTAATGAAAGGATTTTGCATTTATCCTTTAAATCAGCATTTTCAGACTTATACTTCTCAGTTAACTTTATTTGAACATTAAGCTTTTCTATTAGAGTTTTAATTTCAAGCTTTTGTTCTTTAGAAGTGGCCTTAAAGGATTCAGCCTGACCATAAAATGATTGCATAGCACTTAAAAAATCTGGTTGACAAGATTCACATACCTGATTTGCAAGTGCAGCTGCGGTTTCCTCATCAGTGGAGGAATGATATCCCATGAAGGCATTAGCAACTTCATCTTCATCTTCATTGTCAGATCTTTGCAGCCAGTAATCATCCTCAGCGAACATTGCTTCTCCAGTCGCCTTTTGTTTTGCTAAAGCTAGCTTAGCCTCGTAGTAGTGGACATTCTTCACTGTAGGCTGGCGGCAGTCTTTGGCAAAGTGACCAAGTTTCCCGCAATTATAGCATTTCACGGGCTCATCTTTCTTCTTGCGGTCAACTTTCTCAGTCTTGTCCTTCTTTTCAGTCTGATCTTGCTCATCAACCTTCTTCTTACCTTCATATTTGTCTTTGTAGTCATGACGCTTGTTGGCAGAAGTGGAGTAGCGCTGACCATTAGACGTTGGTTTCTTGTAAAACTGTTGTTGCTTGAAGGTCTTTGTCAGGAGGGCAATGTCTTTCATGAAGTCGTTTACTTCACTATCAGAATCTTCATCTTTCTTCTCTTCCGGTTCAGAATCATAAGAATTATGCTTTTGAGCTCGTTCGGTGTGTCGGCTCGAAGATCTTCCCTTGTTAGTGGAAATTAGAGCAATGGGATCAGCTACAGGCTTGGGTTCAGTCTTCTTTTCGACAAGCAGTTCATTCACTTCATCTTCATCCTGAAGAAGTGTCTCATAGAGTTCATTTATGCCGATTCTTTCAATCAGGTTGTTATGCCTGACATGAGAAGCAAAAACTTTCCATTCGGGTAAGAGATTGTTGAGGAACTTGAGAGCATTCTCAGTGTTCGACCTAACTATCCCATTCTTCTTCAGCTCATTGAGTAGAGAGCAGAAACGTTCATAAGCCTGAGTAAGAGTCTCGCCAGGACGCTGCTTGAAACCATCGAACTTGGTTATAGCAGTATTGATCTTCAGCTGATTTCCCACTGCACTCCCACGCATCATTTTGGCAACTTGGTCCCACATGCCTTTAGCCGTGGCTTTGTAGCTGTCGATGGCGGTGTAGATAGAATTGGGAAGAGCTTGTACCAGATATCTCTTTGCCTGTTTCTCCCCTTCTATCCTCCCTCTTTCAAACTCTGTCATTTCGACAAAGGACTTTTTCTCTTTCTTGGGTCCAGCACCTGCAGTAGCTGCAATATCCTTCATTGGTGGCGCGATGGGACCTTCTTCAAGAGCTTGCTTGATGAACTCATAGTTGTCCTTTGATTCAATGAAAATCATGAATCTGTCGCGCCATTGACTGTATTCGTTTGGGTATAGACATGGGGGCTTGGTGTCGGTACCAATTGCAAGTGCATCACGAGAAATAGACATCTTTAGTTGCAACGGAGTGATCGTCAGACGGGTATATCGATTCGAAATGAGAACCTAACGCAAGATTCTAAGAGTGGAGTCCTAACGCAGGTTCTAAAGTGGACTACAGTGGTCTTACCGGATAGTAATCCAAGTAATGTAGTGATCTGAAAGTATCTGGATTGGATTTACGAAAACACAGCTCAAAAAGTGCAGAGTTGTCCGGATAAGCAGGAGTTGTCCGGATATCTTGAGTTGTCCGGATAACCAAGGTTACCGGATGCTCTGAAGATACCGGATGGCAGTAACCGGAAAATCAAGACTTTACCGGGTACTTAGAAGTTTCCGGAAAGAATGATGTGTCCGGATACTTCGATGATTCCGGGTAAATGAGGATTTCCGGATAAAACGAATTCCGGATACTTTGAGTTGTCCGGAACTAGATTACCCGGAAAAATAGAAATTTGAAAGACTTACCCGGATGATTGACTTACCCGGATGGATGACTTACCCGGAAAGATGACTTGTCCGGATGGAACCACAAACGTCCGGACACCTTGATCTGTCCGGAAAACGCGGCTGTGGTGTCCGGACTCTGCGGCTGTTTTGTCAAAATCGATCGAAAATTCCACTAGGGTTACTCTAATGTGTTCCTGAAAGGTTAGAAACAATCCCAAGCACAAAACAACAATGACCCAATCGATTTTAGAGCAAAAACAACACCTTTTGATAGCAAAAATCGAATTTTTGAGTAAGAGCACTACCAAAATTTTAGAACTTGTTTTGCAAAATTGACCAATCAAACGAACGAATTAGGATGTGAAATTTTGCAGAAACTCTTAGAATGATAATGCTAACACAACCCAATAAGTAAAAACAACTGATTTTGATTGAATCAAAAGTCAAGAATTTAAGAAAAATCAGACGAGCAAAAGTCAAACTAACCAGAATTTTGATGAATTCAAACCTTGGAATCGATCCGTCCGTCTGCTCTGATACCAATTGTAGGATCCAAATCCGTGCAACAATCGTGTTTATGTGAATAAAGATATGAACGAATAAAGTAATCACAAAGGCTGCCCACTTAGCTATTTGATCAGAGAATAATCGTTACAATGCTCAAAGCTAAATGAGACAACTAGCTAATTTTCTAAGCTAGTTGTGCATTAAATATGCTGGGCCCGTGGTAACAAGCCCACGGCCCGTTCACTATGGACTAGGTTTAAGGAAATACAAATTACACCCTTGAACTTTAAATCAACACATAAAACTTGCCCTAACACTCAACTCCTTGTTCCTCCTCATTAAGCCATTTGATCTTGAATTTAGGATCTTTTAGATACTTAAGCCATTGAAACTTGTATAAACAAGGTGCCTTTTTCAAAGCATTATCCAAATAATGAGGATTGTCATATCCCAAACCCCATTTCGAATTGTAATATCTGAATTTCTTTGGAGTGTTTAGAAAAATTGTTTGCTCAGATTGACCAAGTTTATACAGTTTCGCTTCTAGATCACTTGCCTTTTCAGACAATTCGTTATTAATATCTTTGTAAGATCGCAACATTTGTTCAAGTTCATTCTTCCTATTTTCAGCAATTCTTACATTTTCTCCCATTTCATCCATTCTTCTTCGGAAATAAGTTCGTGATTTTTCGATTTCAACCCGTTCCTTTTTCAAATCATCTTTTAACATGTTATGGTCAATGATTACTTTTCTTTGAGATTCTATTATTTTATGCGCGTTTTTGAGTTTCTCAGTTAAATCAACTGCTTGTAATTCAACTTTTGCTTCAGGAGTTGACATCTTGTCCTTGAGAGTAACAGTTTCCTCTGAGCTTGTCTTGGGTTTGTCTGTTGATGAATCATTCCAACCCATATATTCTAGCACGAGATAATCATCCAATGAATAATCATCCATTGAATAATCATCCATTGTTACCTGAAAAAATAAAATGTCGGATCGTTAACAGATACTTCGTGAGAAGTAGAATTTGTGCGCTTGTACGATCAGAGAAAAAATATCGATTAAAGTCAGAAAAATATTCTCAAAAATAAATTTTGAAAAACAAATTGTAAATTTGTCTCCCAAAAATTAAATCCGAAAAATTAATGCGGAAAACTGGACCTTAAATTGATAAACCTGCAAAACACGAGAAAAAAAATATCAGTTACGGATAAATGCAGGCAAAAACTGATAAAATCAATGAATATTTGAAAAATAATGAAGAATAAGGACTAAAACTGACAACTTACGAAACTAAAATGAAAAACAAGGACTAAAAGTGTAAAATACTAAAACTCGACAAAAATAAGGACTAAAAGTGACGAAAAAATTCTAAAATTACGACTCAAAGGACCAAAAATGAAAAATCCTAAAAGAAAAATAAACTCTAAGGACTAAAAAAGTAAAAATCAAAAACTTAAAACTAAAGGGACTAAAACAGACCAAAACAAAAACCTAAACTATAGGGACTAAAAGAGACAAACTCTGAAACTTTAAGTCCAGGGACCAAAAGTTACAGACTCTGAAACTTTTAACTAGACTTAACGGACACTTAACAGAAGGACCAAAAATGAAAGAAACTTAACGGAGTACTAACGGAAGTCCGTTAGTACTGTTCATCATCAATGAGTTGCGACTCCGATGAACTCCGACGGTTTTTCCGGGTTCCGGCGAGATTCCGGCAAAGTCGTTTTTCCGGCGAGTTTGAGTTGCGACTTCCCGGTGATTTTTGGGTTGCGACTTCACTTGAGTTGCGATATCGCAACAGTTGCGACACACTTGAGTTGCGACTTCGGCGACTTTATCGCTTTTCCGGCGAGATTTAGATTTTCCGGCGAAGTTGGTTGCGACAGTTTCTTGGTGCGATAGTTTCTTGGTTGCGATAGGTTCCTGTGGTTGCGATAGTTTCTTGGTGCGATAGTTTCTTGGTTGCGATAGGTTCCTGTGGTTGCGATAGTTATGAACTCCGGCCAACTTTCCAGATTCAGGCGAACTAAACCCAGATTCCGGCGAAACTTTTACACCTCTTATCTCACTGATTTTTCATCCTTTTTCGAACCTAAAAATTGTTGGATGATCGAAAAACAAAAACGAACATAACTGTGCAACTTAAATCAATTAAAACACATCAAACAATGGATCCACCAACGACTGAACCAAGAACGATGAAGAACACGTTAAAGTTGTTGTCGATCCATTTCAGATTTCAAGCACCCCCAGTTCTTTTTCCTTTTTCAAATCTGAGTGTCGTAAATCGATCGAAAACACTATACAAATCGATCTGCGGAAGAAACTTCGATTAAGACCCACTAATTCATCAAGATCGACCATCATCTGCATAAAAATTTTCGATGAACACATAAACTGTTGAAAATTTTGTTTTTCCAAAAATATGATTTGTTGATGAAAAATGATTTTGTAACTTGCAAATCGTTCCAAACAACAACTAAAGTGGATCTATAAACTTGAATCAATCCAAACTCCAAACAATTTCTAAATTGGAAAAATTCAATAAAATCTCAAAAACCCAACAAAACTTCAATTTCTCATAAAATTGATAAAAATACTTGGATTGATGCACAAATCTTCTCTGCTAGGCTATGATACCAATTGAGAATAAATCAGGTAACACGATTAAACCATAAGCTTCATTGATTGAGAGAAAATGTAGAAGATGATGAATGTAGAACAATTCTCTCTTGGAGGCCACACACACACACACACACTTGGTATGCTAGACACACAAATGACCTCCCAAACAAAACCCTAATAAATGGGGTTTAAATACCCTTTGACCAAACCTAGCTATTTTGACTTTGACCTTTGACTAATACAATTAGACTAAATACAATTATCCCTAAATCTTGGATACATTGTGTACTAACTGTTAGTCCCAGATGGCTATAACAAGTATTGTAGAAGGGGGGGTTGAATACAATACTCAAAATTTTCACAATTTTAATTCTTTATATTGAAAATCTTTCAACAAGAATTACACATAGAAACTTAAGACTGTTGCGGAAAAGAACAGATAAAATCTATTCTAACAATCTTCACAAAGTAATACTGAAAACTAAATAACTTCTAAAACACAAAGATAGAAAGCTGTAAAGTTTAAAGAGAGAGATGAACAGAATATCTTGAACACATAGATGTCTTCAAGAGATTCAAGGGATTCCAGGTATAACGTATGCACTTAGAGAGATCACCCAAAAGTCTCCTTTGCAAGAAGTCTTCTTCTTCTTTATATAGTGATAATGGGTGTACCAAGCATTAAATGCTTGGGACACTTGTCATCACCATATTTGTTGACTTCTGAAAAGTTGATCTGTCACTATCACCTTTTCCTTGAAATAAGGTATGGAAACCATGCTGAGGAAGACTTTAGCTGAATATAGATAAAATGACAGATGGTCACTTTTATCTGGCAATAGATATTTTCCCATAATAGCTGATCTTTCTTGATGTGTCTTCCAAGACAAAGTTTCTTGAGACTTGAAATATTTCTTCAAAGAAAGCATTTGACAAACAAGTCCACCGAATTTAAACAAATATCTTCGGTAGAAATCTTGACAAATTTGTTTTGTCACAAAACAAATTTCTTTCTCATTTTGTCTTATTATGTCTCTCATTTTTGTCTTCTTTTGCTTCTCAAAATCTCTTTCAACAAATGCACCACCGAAGAAAGGTTGTAAGATTTCTTCCAAGACAAAATGAATTTGCTTCTCATTTTGTCTTATTATGTCTCTCATTTTTGTCTTCTTTTGCTTCTCAAATTTTCTTTCAAGAAAAGCACCACCGATGGAAACTTGAGAAACTTTCAAAGATGACATATTTTCCAAGCATTTGTCTTTCAAAGATGACACATCTTCCAAGAAGCATCTTTGAAAACTTTTGTTGACACATCTTCCAAGTAAACATCTTTGAGACTTTGTAGGAGTTCCCACCAAATATAGACTTTCAATTGTGGGAACTTCTTGGCCGAAATATAGAAGAATTTCGGTGGAGATATGTCCACCGAAATTGTGAGAACAATTTCGGTGAACAATGACTTGTATGTTTGTTGAGAAGAATCTTCTATTTTCCACAAGTAGAGAATCTTCAAGCTTGGTTTCGGTTGATCTTCGACTTCACCGAACTGTTGCTGTTTTGTACAAGCCATTGCAAAGAACCATGCATCCAAAATTTCTCTAAGTATAAAATGTTTTTCAAAGTATAAAAGGAGATCATGAGGTCATCTTCAAATCTTGATGACCCAACAATCTCCCCCTATTTGATGATGACATCCATACTTAGAAAAACATGAGTAAGACAGTGAATAATGCATGTTGACCCTTCTTTACTCTTTTGGGTTCTTTTTCACACAGTCCATTTTTTATTTTTTTATTTTTTTTTGTGTATGTATATATGATATTTACATATAAGAAAAAATAAAAAGGTATAGCTGTACAAATAATTGAAAGGAAAAGGAAAGAAGTATAAACAGTATAAACAATATGAACAGAATGAGTATTACTTGCATCTTTGGAGGGGCGAGTTGAAACTTGTGTCTGGCTTGAGGATTCTTCATTTTGATCAGCAGCCTGTTGATGTGTTGAAGAATTTTATCTTTCAGGCACTTTTGCTTTTCTTCAGATGTTTCAAATCTTCAAGTCATTCACTTACTCCAAAAGATTTCAGCCAAGAGAATCTGTGGGTTTTGATAGGAGACAACCCATTATAGTGACAAACTTTGAGGAGGGTTGAGTTTGAGTGAATCAGCCTCAGGATGCATCTGCCCATCTGTTGCATCTTGACATCTTTTCCTGTTTAGCATCATCAACTTGTCTTTTATTTGCTCCCCCTCAGTTAGATCAGTCGGTCTTTGTGTTACTCCCCCTCAGTTAGATCCGCCCGGACTGAAGTGCTCCCCCTTGACCGGTCCGTCGATTTCCTCATTTTTTCAAGTTGGTCGCTGTATATGAGTACTGAGGGTTTATGTTGCTCCCCCTCAGATGAATTCTCCCCCTCAGCGGCCGACGTAGGAAAAACACCAAGAGAAAATGAAAAGATCGGCCAGAACCAAGACTATTTTTTTTTTTTTTTTGCATTCCCATCGAAAATTAAGGAGATCCCACCGAAAATTGGCAATTTTCGGTAGGATTTTCGGTTGAAAATCAGTAAATTTTTTTTTTTTTTTTTTTAACTTTCCCACCGAAAATTAAGGAGATCCCACCGAAAATTGGCAATTTTCGGTAGGATTTTCGGTGGAAAATCAGTAGATTTTTTTTTTTTTTTTTTTTTTTTTTTTTTGCCTTTCCACCGAAAATTAAGGAGAATCCACCGAAAATTGGCTATTTTCGGTAGGATTTTCGGTGGAAAATCAGTAGTAAATTTTTTTTTTTTTTTGATCATTCCCACCGAAAATTTGCAAGAGATAGACAAAAATTCGGTGTAATTTCTTGAAGAGGTTGAAGGAAAACTTCTAAGACATCTTCAGCAGAGTGTGGAGAAAGTCTTCTAAGGCATTATGGAGAGAACCTTCAAAGTGAAGAAAAGATTGGAATTTCATCTTCCAATTTTGATGACCCAAAAGATTGAGTTTGAGGATTTGGGGTGACATCTGCAGAAGAGTTTGTAGTGGGTGGATTTTATGAAAGGAGAAATGGGTTGCAAACCAAGAGTGAAAAATGATGGAAAAAGAGATGGGATGAGGAGATGACACATAGGAAGTTGGGTTAGGTGAGAGGAAGAGTATATGAGAAGCTAGATAAAATTGGTGGGGAGAGAATCGGTAGAGGAAATCTATCGGTGGAAGGTTTAGAAGGAGTCCACCGATTTTAGACTTCGGTGGAAGATGCAGAACGATTCCACCGAATTAAATTTCGGTGGAAAGTTAGATAAATTCCACCGAATGGGCATTTCGGTAGAAGAGTTAGATGAGAGAGAGATGCCACCGAATTTAGATTTTGGTGAAGGAAATGAAATTGGTGGAAGAAAAATATAGAAAAGAAGAGGTGGTGTTTGCATGGTTTGGGATTTCGGTGTAGGTGGGTGTCATCACAAAAAGATGGATTGTTATAGTCTTGGAGTTGATTGATGGAGGAGAGAGAAAAGGTGGTACTAAGATGACATCATATTGATGAGGTCATCAACACTTGGTTTACACATTCCACCGATGTATTATTATTATGATTATTATATATATAATTAGTACAACTATGAAATATATAAGAATAATAATAATACCAAATTGAGAATGTGCAACTTTCAAGTGTAGTAGAAAAGGGGTCGGTGGTGGTCTTGTGATGTGGGTGTTGGGGTTCTTCGGTGGAGAGAACAGCCAATGGTTATTTGGCGTGTATTTTGGTAAGAAAGAAAAATATGAGGGATCGGTGGAACGGTTTTGTCAACTTTCTCACTTGTCCACATAGATTCATCTGTCCAGCTCAAAATCTGCAATCACAAAGAATTCATTTTCTAGGTACCCATTTGGTAGTGGGTCCTTTTGGGTTAGAAGAAAAAGAATTGGTGTCACTTAGATCAAATCTTTCTTTCGGTCAGTCTTTGGCAAAATGAGAAGTATCACCACAAATATAGCTGTTTCTATAAAGAAGGATCTTTTTAGAATTGTGATATTTTTCTTTATTTTTGCTTTAAATATGTTCTCAAAGAATTTGATGAGGAATCAAGGATTTGAGGTGCAGCACCTAAAATTCATTTTTTCAAATTTTGGGAGGACCAAAAACTTTTCCTTTGAAAAGGACATTTTGAGACACACAGATCTGTGAATAAAATCGGTAGAAGAAGACACATAGGTATTTTTAGAAAAAGTGAAGGATTTCTTTTTAATAAAAAATTGGCACCCAGATACTTTCCTTTTTCAGAGATAGAAAATATTTTGCATGAGTTAGAAGAGAAGGATGCATCATCTAAAGACAATAGATAAAGAATTAAATGCTTCAATCTTTTCAGCATCAGAGAGAGATAGAGATGGATGTACCTGTGATGAGGAGAGGAGACACTTAGCTGATACAAGAGCAGTTGAGGAGTCATTCGCTTTCAGATGTGGGTTCATCTGCCAAATCATAAGATTTAGCAGGCAGACCCTTTCCTCTTCTGATAAGTCTTTCATTTCTTTCCTTTTCTCTCTTGTATTTTTCCTTGTATCTTTCAGCCCGGTCAAAATTTGCAGAAGAGAGGTGTTGGCTGAACTTTTGGGAATCATATTTGGATCTTTCCGATTTTGAGGAAAATCGGCCTGAGGAAGCAGTTCTGGGTCTTTCAAAATGTTTACTTTTACACTCAGAAGCAAAATGACCCTTTTTACCACAGTTAAAACATTCCTCATTAGATTTGTCCAAACAAGAGTGTTTGGAGAGAGAAGAGGATGATTTTCTACCAAACTTAGATTTTCCAGAAGAGAGATGAGATTTGGATTTAGAGTGCCCATCCAACATGACCATTTCATCAGATAATTTATCAACAGAAGTTTCCTCACATTCTTCCTTAGCATCACTAAGATATGCCTCTGGATGATCATTGGGATCTTCTTGACTATCATGGTCAGAGTCAGATGGGTAGGTGATTTTTGGTAAACACTTAGTCTTTTTGGAAGAGTCACTTAGGAGAGCAAGAGAAGAGTTCTTTATAAACCTATGCAGTTTCGTCTGCTCATAGTTGAAAAGAGTTCCATAAAGAACAGTTAAGGGCATGAACTCAAGGTCCTTGGTAGTTTTGATGCAAGTACATATATTTTCCCAAAAATCTGGAAGACAATCCATGAACTTGCACAAGACTTCCTCATTATCATAGACTCTGCCCAACAACTTAAGATCATTTAAAAGAGAGTTGAAGCGATTATAGAAGCTAGGAAGAGATTCTCCTTTTTCAAAAGCAAAGAGTTCATAATTTCTAACAAGAGCAATCTTTCTGCTCTTTTTAACTTCATTTGAACCTTCGTATAAAACACACAGAGTGGACCACATCTCTTTGGCAGTAGAGAGATTTACCAGAGAGTGGTACACTTCATCAGGAAGAGAGAGAGCAATGATAGTTCTAACTTTAGAATCAAGAGACACAAGTCGTTTATCCTCATCAGTATATTTCTTAGGATTTTTAAGAATGTAACGACCAGTAGCAACAGATTTTTCTTCATCAGACGAATCATCAGAATCATCTTTTTCCATGGTTTCTTTACCCGGCCTCTGCGTTTCATAGCGAGCCCAAACTCTGGGGATAATGGGTCCCTCTTGGAGAATGGTTGGATATCTAGTATCCACTCCTTCCATGAACAACATCATGCGGCTTTTCCACAAAGAGAAGTTGTTGGGATTGAACTTAGGAGGTTTTGAAATGGAGCCATTTTCAGAAAAGTTATTTTGAAAAGAGTTTTCAACAGTAGAAGAAGAAGAGGCAGCCATCGCAGATCAAGTTTATGGAATTAAACTTTCTGCTCTGATACCACTTGTTAGTCCCAGATGGCTATAACAAGTATTGTAGAAGGGGGGGGGGGGGGGGGGGGGGTTGAATACAATACTCAAAATTTTCACAATTTTAATTCTTTATATTGAAAATCTTTCAACAAGAATTACACATAGAAACTTAAGACTGTTGCGGAAAAGAACAGATAAAATCTATTCTAACAATCTTCACAAAGTAATACTGAAAACTAAATAACTTCTAAAACACAAAGATAGAAAGCTGTAAAGTTTAAAGAGAGAGATGAACAGAATATCTTGAACACATAGATGTCTTCAAGAGATTCAAGGGATTCCAGGTATAACGTCTGCACTTAGAGAGATCACCCAAAAGTCTCCTTTGCAAGAAGTCTTCTTCTTCTTTATATAGTGATAATGGGTGTACCAAGCATTAAATGCTTGGGACACTTGTCATCACCATATTTGTTGACTTCTGAAAAGTTGATCTGTCACTATCACCTTTTCCTTGAAATAAGGTATGGAAACCATGCTGAGGAAGACTTTAGCTGAATATAGATAAAATGACAGATGGTCACTTTTATCTGGCAATAGATATTTTCCCATAATAGCTGATCTTTCTTGATGTGTCTTCCAAGACAAAGTTTCTTGAGACTTGAAATATTTCTTCAAAGAAAGCATTTGACAAACAAGTCCACCGAATTTAAACAAATATCTTCGGTAGAAATCTTGACAAATTTGTTTTGTCACAAAACAAATTTCTTTCTCATTTTGTCTTATTATGTCTCTCATTTTTGTCTTCTTTTGCTTCTCAAAATCTCTTTCAACAAATGCACCACCGAAGAAAGGTTGTAAGATTTCTTCCAAGACAAAATGAATTTGCTTCTCATTTTGTCTTATTATGTCTCTCATTTTTGTCTTCTTTTGCTTCTCAAATTTTCTTTCAAGAAAAGCACCACCGATGGAAACTTGAGAAACTTTCAAAGATGACATATTTTCCAAGCATTTGTCTTTCAAAGATGACACATCTTCCAAGAAGCATCTTTGAAAACTTTTGTTGACACATCTTCCAAGTAAACATCTTTGAGACTTTGTAGGAGTTCCCACCAAATATAGACTTTCAATTGTGGGAACTTCTTGGCCGAAATATAGAAGAATTTCGGTGGAGATATGTCCACCGAAATTGTGAGAACAATTTCGGTGAACAATGACTTGTATGTTTGTTGAGAAGAATCTTCTATTTTCCACAAGTAGAGAATCTTCAAGCTTGGTTTCGGTTGATCTTCGACTTCACCGAACTGTTGCTGTTTTGTACAAGCCATTGCAAAGAACCATGCATCCAAAATTTCTCTAAGTATAAAATGTTTTTCAAAGTATAAAAGGAGATCATGAGGTCATCTTCAAATCTTGATGACCCAACACTAACAGATTTGATATTTATACTTTCAACCCCTATACTTATTTACTTACTTTACTTTATACCTTTTACTTTCATAATTTAAATTTTACATTTAACACATATAATCGTTTATTAACTAAAATACGTTAAAAAATGTGTTTTAATTTTAACAAGTTACACCATTATAATCGTCTCTTCGTGAACCTGTTGTTAACAAGACTACTCGTGGACACGGTTCTTTCATGGGCAAAACTATAATGCACATCCATACATTAATCAATTTTCAAAGATGTTTCACCCTTACATTACGCATGTACATGATGTGAGAGGTGATGAAAATTGTGGATTCCGAGCAATAACTGTCTGTCTCGGTCTTCATGAAGCTGAAGTCCAAATGTTTACTGAGAAATTTAACAAGCAATCGAGATCTGGTAAGTTCAGTTTTCTGAGGAAGATAAAAGAGATAGCCAATGCATAAAAAACATGGGTTCGTGAACCTGTTGTTAACAAGACTACTCGTGGACACAGTTCTTTCATGAGCAAAAACTATAATGCACATCCATACATTAATCAATTTTCAAAGATGTTTCACCCTTACATTACGCATGTACATGATGTGAGAGGTGATGGAAATTGTGGATTCCGAGCAATAACTGTCTGTCTCGGTCTTCATGAAGATGCATGACCCACAATTCGGTCTAACTTGATGGAAGAGTTAAATACACACAAGACAGAATACTGGAACGCTTTTGGAGGTCAATATTGGAATATTGTTTACAACACTTTAAACTTCTTTCAATCAGATCGAGGTGCACCAGTTGAACACTGGATGACAATGCCTGAAATAGGTGTCTTGATTGCTTCAAAGTATAATGTGATATTACACGTTATAAATATGACAGGCTGTATGACGTACTTGCCGCTTAGGTCCACTCCGCCAGCGTGGTATCAACTTGTTGTTTTTACAATTGGGTACGTTAATGGTAACCATTATGTGAAACTAGATATGGCAGAAGGATACCCGTTCCCTACTATAACTCAACATTTTTTCCACTACCGTTATCCGTGTACTGCAGGATGGGCTACCCCGTATTCAGATCGAATACAGAAGTAACAACGACTCTTACGTGTTAATTGTACTACGGATAATGTTATTTTAGAATAATCGAATGTAATATAGATTATTTTATGTTTTATTTATATGTTAAATCGCAATGTTTATGTTTTATTTTTATAATTATATAATTATAAAAAATTAGTAATATTTATATTTATAAATTTTTATTTATTTTTAAATAAAACCAAAAAGTAAAAGAAAAACAAACTTTTTTAAACTATATAATACAATTAAATAAAAATATATAATACAAATAAATATAAAAAAAGAAAAGAGAGAAGACAACACTATATATATCATATATATATAAAAAGATAATATTGTTATATATAGATGTTGCGGTTTATTTTATTTCAACGTATAATATTGTTATATATAGATGTTGCGGTTTATTTTATTTCAACGTATAATATTGTTATATATAGATGTTGCGGTTTATTTTATTTCAACGTATCATATTGTTATATATAGATGTTGCGGTTTATTTTATTTCAACGTATCATATTGTTATATATAGATGTTGCGGTTTATTTTATTTCAACGTATCATAGTGTTATATATAGATGTTGCGGTTTAGGGACCCTAGTTGTCATTCTTAAAATTTTAGGGACCTAATTGGCATTCTTAAAAGTTTAGGGACCTAAATTGGCATTCTTAAAAGTTTAGGGACCTAAGTTGTCATTCTTAAAAGTTTAAGGACCTAATTGGCATTCTTAAAAGTTTAGGGACCTAAATTGTCATTCTTAAAAGTTTAGGGACCTAAGTTGTCATCCTTAAAACCGTAGGGACCTAAGTTGTCATTCTTAACATTTTTTTATAAAAAAACACATTCTTAACATTTTTTTTTATAAAAACACTCTTTAGAATTATTTTTATAAAAACAATCTCTTAACAATTTTTTTATAAAAATCATTCTTAACAAGTTTTTTTTTATAAAAATACATTCTTAACAATTTTTTTTTATAAAAATACACTTTTAAAAATTATTTTTATAAAAACACACTCTTAACAATTTTTTATAAAAAAACACATTTTAACAATTTTTTATAAAAACACATTCTTAACAATTTTTTTTATAAAAAATACATTCTTAACAAATTTTTTTATAAAAACACACTCTTAACAATTTTTTTATAAAAACAGACTCTTAACAATTTTTTTTATAAAAAAAATACATTCTTAACATTTTTTTATAAAAACACACTTTTAAGATTATTTTTATAAAAACACACTCTTAACAAAAAAAAATTATAAAAACACATTGTTAACAATTTTTTTATAAAAAAACACATTCTTAACAATTTTTTTATAAAACACACTCTTAACAAATTTTTTTATAAAAAAACACTCTTAACATTTTTTTATAAAAATACTCCTACAACAACATACACATTATAACATACAAATATCACATTCAAACATAAAACACTACATATCATATATCTTAAAAATGTTAAACATAGAACATATTCAAACATAACAAAAGTTATAAACACTCTAACAACATACAAATCATATATCTTAACTTAAAATAACATACAAAAAATAACAAAAAACATAAGAAAAACATACCACGAGACATCTTCACACGTGTTCCACACGACAAAATTGAGAGAGTGGGAGAAAATTGAGAGAGAGTTGATATTAAAAAATTTGAGAGTTATAAAATAATGAGAGTGGGACGGTTTTGGTCCCCCCCCCCCCCCCCCCTTATATAGTGCGGCCGAAGAAGATAAAGGGATTAGGGTTTTGGTCTTCAATTAATTTTTAGGGTAAACCTTGGGCCGACGCGTGGCGGGTTAGCCCGCGATCGCGGGACCCAACACGGGCAGGGACCAAAACTGCCAACACGAACATTCTTGAGGGGGAAAGCTGGGCCGCGAGCATTCTTGAGGGACCAACGCGGGCAAAGTGGGCAAAGTTTGGTGCCATGTGGGCCTGGGGCCCGCGATTGCGGGGCCCACCGCGGTTTTTTGTGGGATTTTTGTAACATGAGAGAGATTTGTGGCATTTTGGTAACACACGGTCAAACTTGTGGCATTTTAATTAATTTCCCTATATATATATAAAACAAATAAATAATATATATATATATATATGTCAAATAATATATATATATATATATATTATATATATATATTTAAAAATAAAAAAATGATTGTTTAGGGTATTTAGGGTAAGAAATGAATTTTTTTGGCAAGAAATGAATTTTTTTGGGTATTTTGGTAAGTTACTTTCAAATTTAGGGTATTTTAATTAATTTCCCTAATATAAATTATAGAGACCAATATTTTAACTTAAAATTGATGATCTCTATTTTTCTAATATTATAGTGTTGGATTATTAGCCTCTATTTTTGTGTTTTTAATATTTATAATAATGGGTTATTGATGTGCAAAAAAATTGAACAACTTGGGTTTGGCATTTATTGGCGGCCGCTGCTGCAATTCACAATTTTGCTACCGGGTGGTCGGACTCAAATCATGAGAAGAAAGATTAAACAACTTGGTCTCGCATTAATTCATTTTCTATTTTGTTTTTTTTTTTTTATTGAATATATTGTATGTACATATTCTATAAATACCGTTATGTTCTTGTAGTTTTCATCAAAATTCAATAGAAATGGCCACCGTTGAAGCTAATACAACCGTCCATGCAAATACCGAAACAACCACAGAGTTAGTGCGTCCTTTGGCCAACTTCCCTCCTTCGATGTGGGGTGATCGCTTCCTATCGTTCTCTCTCGATAACTCGGTAAAAGCTTCCATTGAATGGAATACCAATTACTCAAAATGTTCACACTCACACTTACAAAAAGTAGGTTTTTTTGCCATGTGTTTATTAATAGAATATATTGTTTTCTTTAATTTGTAGGAATTGGAAGCATATGTTAAAGCCATCGAGAAGCCCAAGGAAGATCTAAGAAGATTGATAATCAACCATGCTATTGATTCAGATGCAAAATTGAGTTTGATTTACTCTTTATATCGTCTTGGTTTGACATATCTTTTCACGGAAGAGATTGATGAACAACTTGATAAACTTTTTAATGAGCTTAACTTGCAAGATTATCATGAAATTGATCTATATACAATTTCTGTTCACTTTCAAGTATTCAGAATCCATGGTTATAAATTATCTTGCGGTAAGCAACTTCTACCTGCACATGGTATCACGAACAAGATTTTAATTGAACATATGCCTATATATATATATATTCAATGCTTCTTTTTAATGATTTATCACTTATGATCACCACTACATATATAGATGTTTTTAACAAGTTCATGGACCGGGCACTGGGTGCATTCAAAGAAGATATTACGACTGATGTCAAGGGTATGCTAGCTTTCTATGAGTCTACACAATTGCGAATAAGAGGAGAAGATATTTTGGATGAAGCATTTACATTCACAGAGGCTAAACTTAATATTTTAGAGAAAACTCTCCAAGGAAATCTTTCAAGGCAAGTGAAACATGCCTTGGGTAGACCAATTCATCGAGGCATGCCAATGGTAGAGGCAAGGTTATACTTACTCAATTATGAAGAAGAGTGCTCCATGCTGCATGACTCATTACTAAAGCTTGCGAAGGTGCACTTTAATTACTTGCAACTACTACAAAAGGAAGAACTTCGCATTGTTTCAAAGTAAGTAATCATCAAATAAACAAATATCCATGTTTCACATATAGGTAAAATTTTGTGGACTATTCACAAAATGGAATAGAGTCATCTGACTTCTATTAAAAAAATTGTGACTAGTTAAGTTATTACTTTATTGACCAAATTTCTCACTAGTTAACAAAAAATATTGAAAAAGGTTTAAATTGTATAATAGTACTGTAAAACAATTAACATGTTTATTATAATTTCATATAATTAATTAGGTGGTGGAAGGACTTGAACTTCAATGTAATAACTCCTTATGCAAGAGATAGAGTACCTGAGCTTTACCTATGGATATTGGGATTATTCTTGGAGCCATATTACTCTCAAGCCCGAATCATAACAACCAAAATCATAACATTTGTATGTGTTTTAGATGACACATGTGATGCCTACTCTACAATTGAGGAGTTTCGTCTTCTAACACATGCAATTCATAGGTACAATCGAGTTATTTAATTATTATAACTTTTAATTATATATATATATATATACTTGTGCATCGACAAACTTGGTGCATATTCTAAGGTAATTATGTTGGTTTATATATCCTTACACGTACACAAGCATGTTGCTTAATTTATACTCAAATGATCCATTACTAATTAATAACCATGCAAGTAATTTCTTAGGTGGGAAATTAGTGCTATGGAGGAACTTCCGGAATATATTAAACCATTCTATAAAATTATATTGGACGAATACGCCGGATTCGAAGAACAACTAGCTAAAGAAGGAAGAGAAAGCGTTGTTTATACTTCAAAACAAGCTGTATGTTGTAATTAAAAATCATGTTTAACTATGCATTTATGCTTATAATTTGTATATATGTCCACACTAATGATGTTGATGTTATTGTTAATAATTTAATTATCTCATGAACCTAGTTTCAA
This sequence comes from Saussurea involucrata, assembly GCA_033807775.1. NCBI lineage: Eukaryota > Viridiplantae > Streptophyta > Magnoliopsida > Asterales > Asteraceae > Saussurea > Saussurea involucrata. Next base: position 177,400,600 of record CM066322.1, read on the forward strand.
AAACTAGCTGGATCCTACCTTGAGGAGGCAGAATGGAGACATACTAAAAAAGCACCATCTTTTGAAGATTATACAAAAAATGGAGTGACTACATCCAGCTATGACCTTCTTTCAAAATCTGCTTTGATGGGTATGGGAAAGATTGTCACTGAAGAGGCATTGACATGGTACAAAAGTCATCCTAATATCATGACAACATCAGGGTTAATTGGAAGACTCAGAGATGATCTGGTGTCCTTTGAGGTACTACTAATTCATCTTCTTAATCAATATTATATTCTAATTAATAATTTCTTTCTTTTATAAAACTAACTAACTAACTAACTTTTAATGACAAATTAGTTGTAAAATTCAATAGTCAAAATATTAAGCACATCAACTAATTGGCTAGAGTTAATTACAATATTGCCCTTATTAAAATTAATTATTCATAATTAATTATTATTATAAATAAATATTAATTTTAATTATTATGTAGTCTAATGATGTGCGGTGTAGTTTGAACGTGAAAGAGGAAACTCATTCACAAGCATAGAGGCATACACCAAGACTTACATGGTTTCTGAAAAGGTAGCTGTTGAGGAGGTCAAGAAGATGATTGAAAATGCATGGAAAGATATAAATGAGGGATGTCTAAAACCAAGGGAAATCGCAATGGATCTACTTGCTCCAATCGTTAATCTTGCACGAATGTCAGATGTGACATATCAGTATAATGATGGATTCACTTTTCCTGAGACTTTTAAAGAGTATATTAAACTCTTGTTCGCCGATCATGTCCCTTATATATAATAACAAGTTAGCACTAGTTATTTTCTATCTTCTTTAATTAATAACAACTTCAATTCTCTACCGGTGAATAACATGCAATATCCATCATGGGTATATGGAGTTGATGTGTTTTGTTAGCATCAACTTTTTTATGAATGAAAAGGTTGATCATATATCTATATATCCATTAATGTATCAAATCCTACCGAAAGAGGGGGTGATCACGAGAAGGGGTGTCACCAGATGGCGGCGGTGGTGGATATTGTCGAGCTAACATCGCCTCAATATCTTTTAGTCTTTTTGGCATCCGTCTATTCTCCTCCTCACGCCGAGTGTTCTCCTCTCTCTCAACTGCCAGCTCCTCTTCTATTTTCTGAAGTTTTTCATTTAATTCTTGCACCTACATAAAAAAAAACACATAATGAGCAAATTACTTTTTTACAATAGCCATCAACTTAATCAGTAAGCCGTAAACAAAAGGTCAACATATGGCTAAACGAACAAGTCATTCTTCCCATTAAGCCGTAAACAAAGAGATACATGGCTGAATGATTAGTTGTATTGTTATCTTTCCTACAAAAACATCAAAGAGTAATTTGGATTCTTGAAATATGTTGACTATATTCTTTTGTGCCATAGATAGATAAACACAAAGACACATATTCTCTTGCAATTATAGGAATCATTGAGATATATAATATATTGATTGATCAGGTGATACTTTGACCCTAAGACTTGTGATATTGAATTTTCCTACAATGTCAAGTTCCATGATGCTATTAAATATGTTGCGATGCAGTAACTTACAAGTACAACTAATTATACTTTAAATTAATTTAAACATATTAATTATCTCTTACCTATTGATTTCCTGTTAAAATAATATAAAAAGTAACTTATTATAGAAATGCATTTATAAGGTTGAAAATCACAATAGTTTGATCTAGACATAAAAGCACAACAATAAAAGTTGAAAGGATACCGAATATCATATGTTACCTTGATGTAAAAAAGAAATGGATCTTTCCCAAAGTTAATAATCACCCTGAAAAAAAACATACATAAAAAGATCAGCGTTTTACCTAATCTTCAACATTCAGACCAAAAGCTATGTATTAGCGATTGATTTTGATAGCTTATTGCAACTCAGTTCCAGAAGAAGAAGAAGAAGAAGAAGAAGAAGAAGAAGAAGAAGAAGTGTTGATGATGCAAAAGCTGCTGCTGCTAAACTAGTACTAGTCTATGCATATGACAGATATAGTGATGAGGAATAGAAATAGAGAACAGAAATTAATACAGAAAAATTAGATTGGAAGAGGAGGTTATTCGATTAATACTCAACGTAAGTGAAGAACAATTTCAATCCAGGGAAATCATCCCTTCTCTCAGCCAAAGGCTAGAGCCCAATCGTAATACGTAAAAGAGAAAAATCTAGAATAGACCCATACGCTGCCTCCCCCCCAACAAATAGTCTCTCTCCTCTAACAGAATTAGCCACTTCCAGATTGCCCCTTTTTAGCCCTCCTAGTATATACTTTTAACACTTTCTCCCCTTTAACTATTTTATCACGATCCCTATCATTACTCCCCCCTTCCAAACCAATCTTGTCCCCAAGATTGACATCCGGAAACTGGTTCTGAATTGTTACCGCGTCTTCCCACGTCGCTTCTTCCCCTGGACGCCCCTTCCATTTGATGAGCCATTGCAGTACGGACTCATGCTGCACCAGAACAGTGCGTTCAGCCAAAACACTCTCAGGGATCGCCACATCGACTGCGGTGAGCTCTAATTCAGGAGGTAAACTCATATCAGTCTTACCGGATGGCACCGCCTTCTTTAATAACGACACATGAAACACGGGATGAATCCGTGATTCGGGTGGAAGTTGGATTTTATAAGCCACCGGACCAATGCGCTCCAAAACCTGAAAAGGTCCGAAAAATCGTGCCGCCAATTTCTGGTGAATCCGTTGGTTTACTGACATCTGTCGGTATGGTTTAAGCATGACGTACACCCATTGCCCAATGTCAAAATTAACATCCTTCCTTTTTCTATCTGCTTGCTCCTTCATAACCATTTGAGAGTTAATTAGGTGAGCCCGGAGCTGCTTGAGTGCTTCATCCCGGTCTCGAAGTTCCTGCCCAACTGCTTCTACCCGTACTTCACCTGGAATAAACTGCACGATTGAAGGAGGCTTTCTTCCATATACAATTTCAAATGGGGATTTCCCTGTCGACACATGGTAAGACGAGTTGTACCAAAATTCTGCCCACGGCACCCAAGAAGCCCAAGTCCGTGGTTGATCGGTCGCAAAACACCGTAGATAAGATTCCAGGCAGCGATTAATGACCTCTGTTTGCCCATCAGATTCAGGATGGTAAGCAGAGCTCATGTGCAATTTCGTTCCTTGTAACCGGAAAATTTCCTGCCAAAAGTGGCTGAGAAAAAGTGGGTCTCGGTCACTGACAATCGACTTCGGAATACCATGATGCCGGATGACTTCCCGAACAAAAAATTCGGCCACTGATCGAGCCGAATAAGGATGTTTCAACAAAATGAAATGGCTATACTTTGAAAGCCTATCAACCACCACCAATACTGCATCAAAACCTTTAGACTTTGGAAGACCCAAAACAAAGTCCATAGAAAGGTGTTCCCAGATAGCTTCGGGAACGTTTAGAGGCTGTAACAGACCCCCCGGAACCGTAGAGCTGGCTTTGCAACGCTGACAAATGTCACAAGCCCGCACGAATTGTTGTACCCGATCAACCATCCCAGACCAATAGAGGTTTGCAGCCAATCGCCTATAAGTGCGCAAATATCCTGAGTGTCCCCCCGAAGCAGTAACATGAAACTCTGATAACAATGCCGGAATAAACTTCGAGGTGCGGGGGATGACTAGTCTATCCTTATAGAAAGACCAATAATTTTATAATTCTATTTTTGTGTTACTATGTGAAGGCTTTACATTTAAGTATTACATTTATTAATTTCTTTTTCGGGTTTTTATAAAAGTTATTAGTAGATCATAGTATAAAAATAAGAAACAAATGATTTATATTGCTACTTTTTAAGTTCTTGAATTTTGTATCATTTTCGGCCCCCGAGGTTTTGATACCCGTGTTCCACCACGACTCGGATGAACCCTCGGGCCCCGGGTAGCAACAGACACACATTTCCAGTTTTCATCGCTTCTGTTTTAGGAAGCATCAGACCCCTTCGTGTTATGGATGGTCTGAACCGATGGTTATCGTCTACGCCACGTCAGCAAACAGAAGCTGAACCTATGGTCGTGTTACACCGTTTAGGTTCGTCTATGGTCAGTTTATACGACTCGTTGAGAATCTTGAAGCCATTGGTGTGCCGCTTGCTACCATTAACATGAAAGTGGTTGACCATGGTGGGTCGTTTTTCACGACCATTGTTCCGACCCATGACCCCTGGTCTATGGGGCTTCATTATTCTTGTTATAAGTATAAGGATATCGTGAGCGCTTGGTTCATTCTCCATGACGATCGTTTTCCGGTGAATGGTTTTGGGATCCGGTCGGCTGGTTTACATTGTAGGACGAGGCACCAAACGCTATTACTGCACTTCTCTCGCTCGAGACCTCTGGGTAGGTGAAATGTCTTCGCTGTGGCGTGAATGTATAAGTTTTTAGGCATAGGGTAGAACAAGATTATGCAAGGATACCACCTTTGTTAATGAACGTTAAATATGCATACCAACGGATAAGATGTTGTTAAACTAATTGCTACTTTATTTGTGGTTCAAATTGATCAAGCATGGGCATTTTAGAGAGTTGTGGCTGGATGGATCAAGCTAAGCTAGGTGATACATGCTTCAATTAATATGTATACTAAAGAAGTTACAAAATTATGAAGTAGTTAAATGCTTATCCAAAAGTTAAGACTTGTATATGTCTTATATATTTATTTATAACGACCCTTGTGTCCTTGTCTTATCTCCTGACAAAGTGGTTGCATCATTTGACTGAGTAGTGGGGCCGCACCTTGCTGCTACTTATGTCTTCATCTTTTACCTTGTCCGCTACTACACGGTTACTTTTTCTTCGATTTGTCAATTACTTTATTCAATAATCAAAATTTGTAAGATATTAAGGGTGCGTTTGGTTTGATGGAATGATTTTGAGGGATTTGGATTTCGTGGGAGGATTTGGAATTAGAGGGATGTGGTTTGTAGGATTTCAATGAAATCCCGAGATTTCAAATTGAGGAAATCCCTCAAACTAAACAAATGAAAGCCAGATAGGAATGAAATTTAATTCAAAATCACTCCAAATCAAATCCAATCCTGCAAACCAAACATGACCAAGTAATTGATTGTTTAATTATTACTACGTCACAAACACATCCAAGCATTCTCATATGTTCTTAGAATAAATTGTACGGTTGTGCATCTACTTCGATTAGATCTTAAGTATGGATGGAATAAGTTAAATTGTTGTTTATTTGTTATGTTGAATGATACAAATGACTATTTCGCCCTTTAACAGTTTGTTTTATGTTTTTTCCCCATTAAGCTCATGTGCCCCCAAGAAATTTGACGATGAAATTGATGAACCAACAATAATAATGAATGCATAAAATTGATCAACCAACAATAACAATGTCCTTAAATTACTACTTCATTCTCCTTCAAATTGATCAACGAAGAGTATTTTAGGGAGTGTAGTGGCTGAGTGGATTAAGCAGGTCCATGGTAGGTGAGTGATTAAACCATCATCATAATGAATAAGTCACCAACAAACACCCATGTATAGCTAACCGATTAAGCTATATCTCTTATCTATTAGCCTTCAGTCCTTGTCGTATCTCTTGACCAAGTGGTTGCATCAGTTGACTGAGTAGTGGGGCCGCACCTCGCTTCTACTTACGTCTTCATCTTGTACCTTGTCCGCTACCAGATACACTTCAGCTTTTTCCCATAAGCAGGCTTTGTCGTTATTCTACCCGCTTGCTTGCTTGGCTGAACGTCTAGTGCTCATGTTGTACTTGTTAATTTGCCGCTTTCGGTAAAAGACAAACTGTTGCAACCAGCTCTAAGGAACTTCTGGGTTTGCTTCATTTGAAACACAAAGTAGGTTACTAACTATATAACTTACACAAAAGATACTTTACTTTATCTATATCCATATATGTGTAACACCCCAAAAATTGGAAAACGAAAAAGTGGTCCACGGATGTCCGCGAGGCAAGGGTCGGACGTCCGCGAGGTGAGGACGTCCACGGATCATCTGCGGAAGCAACATAGAAATTCTGAGATTTTGGTTTTCGAAGGGCCGGACGTCCGCGAGAGGCCTGACGAAATAACTTGTTTCTTTTAAGCCCTTTTCTCTTCCTCTCTCCTCACTTTACTCCCAAAACCCTAAACTTGTCTTCCTCCCTCTCTCTCAACCGATTTCCCTCTCAAGAACAAACCCTCCCCTCTCCTTCCTCATTCCTTCACCAAATCAAACCCATTTCCCACCATTGTTGAAGATATGGAAGCTTGGAGCTCTTGTGGATGGTTAGAAGCTTTTGGTTGGAAATTCATGAGATAAAGGTAACATTTATGTACCTAAAAACTAGACTATTGTTGATTTCATCTTCTTTCTAAGTTAAGGTATTGTTAGATGATTTTTGGTGGTGTTTGTTGAGGTAATCTTTCTTCTTCATTTATGAAGATTAAGGTTTGGTAGTTTTGGGGTTTTTGGATGGAAATGCTTTGGGAATGATTGTGTATGGTTGGATAGAATTATTGATGGTTGGAAATCTATGGATCTAGGTTTTGGCTTGAGGATGCCAACTTCATCAAAGGAGCTTACGTTTGGAGAAATACTAGATTTAACTTAAATCTAGCAAGGTGAGTTCAAATTACTTTGTGAAAACTTTGTACATGCCAAAAATAGTATTTTTCCAAATATTTGTGTGTTTTACTTGAAAATATCATTGGTTGAGTTATTTGGATAGTTTAACTCTTTTGATGTGTTTATCTTCATAAATGTGTAAAACACCCATATTTGGGGCTTTTGGATATTTGGATGTGTAGAAATCATAAAATGTCTTTAAAAGATTAAATGCTCAAAATGATGTTTATTTGATGGTTTAATCATGTTGGGGTAACCGATTTTATAAACCATTTGGGAAATGCACTTTTAGTGTTGTGGGTCATTTTGAGAATTATAAGGGTGTGAGTCTGATATGCATTAATTATTTAATGCATATTAAGTCTTTTTCTTTCCATTTTGAGTCATTTTATCTTTAAGATCCCTAACTTTGAGTCATTTTATTTACTTCTTTTCCATTTTGTTGTTTATTGGAGCTAGATGGTCTGTTTTATGATGGGAAATGGCTGATTGTTGTTCATTTTGGCAGATTCTATAATGCAGATCCATGCTGCAGCATCTCTGCAGCATGACATGCCTGGCAGACTACTCTTTTGGGACGTGGGGCTGATCTCTTCAAGACAAATTGGCTTTTTGATACTGAATGAAGCAGCTTCCAGGAATCTTAAATCCAGCTGGAGCTAATATGATGCAAACCCCTTTTGTACTTTTATGGCTTTTTACTTTATGTACTAGGTTTATTAATGACTTTGGACCAAGTTAGTTTAAATTACTTTTGTGCCCTTCTCCTCCTTCCTATATAAGGAGAGTTTGGGATTGTTATTTACAGCACCCTTGTTATTATTTTCTTAGTGATTCCAAGTATTTGAAAACTTTTGCTCTTGAAGTCTTGCAACATTAAGTATTATAATCCAAGTGCTTTTGTTTACAACTCTTGCTCATTTTAATTACGTCTCTTAATTCTTGCAATTTACATTTCTAGTCATTTATTATTCTTGCAATTTATATTTCAAGTCATTTATATTTCTTGCAATTTACATTCCAAGTCATTTACATTTATGCAATTTAATTTATGTCATTTATTGTTTTCTTTACTTTCCGTTATGAGTAGCTAATTTTATTAGTTCGGGTGTGAAACGGAAAGGTGGGATTTTAAACCAAAGAAAGGTGGATGTTGTTTCTCAATAGCAATGTTCCATCATTTCATTCAAGTTTTATAAAAACCAATGACATTTCTTGACGAATTGATCACTTGCTAAAGTGTTAAGGTGCCGTGGACTTAGAGATAAGCCACTAAATGCACGTTAGTTTGAATGATATGGGAAGTAGACTTGAGAGAGTTACTGATAAAGTGACAGTTATCATCCATGTTTTTCTAAACTAATTTATTCTCGACAAGTGGTTACTAATCTAAAGTGTTAAAGTGTAGTGGACTTAGAGATAAGCCACTTGGAACACACCAACTTGAATGATATGGAAATCGGCTCGAGAGAGCGGTTTTTGATACAAAGAGATTTGGTCGTCCATATATTTTGAGAACTTTATCCCCCACTATAAATAGCTGGAGACTACACCGAGAGGTGTCTAGTTGAATCTAAACAGTAGTGGGAATACTGAAGTCCGAGAGGAATACTCTCAAAATAGATGGTGGATCTAGTTATGACTAAATTACCTGCTGGAATTTGTGTTTAAATCCCACCTTAAAGTTTTACACCCATGATTGCTTCATTCTCTGTTAACAACATCAAAGTAACAATCCAAACAAAACAAATCAATCTCTTCCAATTCGCCATCTGAAATCATCTCTTTCTTCTACTTTTTATTAAACTTTTACTCCAATATCTGTGGGACGATATCTGATATTTTACCACTTTATTACTTGAAAGAAGATATTAGATCTCATTGTATACTTGCTTTGAGGTTTAATTAGCACACGTCTATAGGTGTATTCTAAGCACTGATCAAGTTTTTGGCGCCGTTGCCGGGGATTGGCAAGCTAATAGTTGTAAAAAGTTTTAAAAATAAGTGATTTTTCTAACACCGTTCGTTGTAGTATAGTGTATGCCAAGGATACCACGTGGGGAACTTTTTGACTTAGATCCGGACATAGAAAGAACCTTTCGTCATAGAAGGAGGATACAAAGAACCACAAACTCCAGAAACCTTCCCAATATGGATGCACCACCTGGATTTGAAGTCAGACCACCAAGACAAACCACCTGTGGACATAAGGCCTCTAGATAGTCCCCCAAGACCACCAATCCTAGACAACCTTAGAGGACCGCAAAATTTTGCAAATCCACCATGGGTAGAGAATCAGGTGAGACCCCCAATCTTGGAAAATCCTAGGCCACCGCCAAACTTTGGAAATCCACCAAATTTTGGAAACCCACTAAATTTTGGAAATCATCATGTTCATAATTTTCAAGAACAAGAAATTAATAATCATAATGAACATGATGATGAAGAATCACATGGTGATAATGAACGACTTAATATCATTGATCTTGCAAACTCAAAAGATGGGAGAATCATGGACTATGCAGTTCCTAATTTTGAGCAATTGAACTCAGGAATTGTAAAGCCAACCATGAACACTTTACATTTTGAACCAAAACCCATCATGTTTCATATGTTGCAAGCTAATGGTCAATTTGATGGATTACCATTGGAAGATCCCCATTCTCATTTGAGATCTTTTATGGAGATCACCGATGTTTTTCTAATCCCTGGAGTTTCTCCTGAAGCCTTAAGGCTCACTTTGTTTCCATTTTCTCTAAGGGATAAAGCAAGAGTTTGGTTCAATTCATTATCACCAGGTTCTGTACCATCATGGGCCGAGATGGCTGAAAAGTTTTTGCAAAAATATTTTCCACCTACCCGGAATGCTAAGTCCAGAAATGAAATTTGCATGTTTAAACAAATGGACGATGAAGCAATTCCCGATGCTTGGGAAAGGTTTAAGGAATTGTTAAGGAAATGCCCTCACCATGGCATTCCCTACTGTATTCAACTCGAGACATTTTACAATGGGCTTGATTCTAATGCAAAACAAATGCTCGATGCGACTTCAGGAGGGGCCTTTACTTCCAACACCTACAATATCGGGTATGAGATTCTTGAAAAGATTTCAACAAATAATGGACAATGGGCCGATCCAAGAGCTCCAACTCAAAAGAAGACATATAGAATACATGATTTAGATGCATATACTGCTTTGACAACTCAGCTTGCTTCCATGACCAATATGCTTAAAAACATGACTGCCGGTCAAGGAACACAGCCGACTGCCACTACACCTACTCCAGTTGTCCTGTCAGTACAATGTGTTTGTTGTAGTGGGGAACATTCTTATGAACAGTGCCCTCATAACTCTGAATCTGTGAACTATGTTCAAAATAGATCAGGATACAACTCCAACAATTACAATGCCAGTTGGAAGCAACATCCAAATTTTTCATGGACCAGTCCTAGTTTGAATCCACCTCCACCAAAGCAACAAGGGAACTCAAATTTTCAAAATCAAGCTAGCAGTTCTCAAAACCATCATCAAGGGAATAATCATCATAACACTCAAAACCAAGGTTTTCAATATTACCAACCACCTTTTCAAAACAAGACCTCCTCACAAGCTAAACCTTCCTTGGAAGCAATGCTGAAAAGTTTCATCACCCAAACTAACACTGCACTTGCTCAAACCAATGCTAATGTCAACCAAACCAATGCTACACTTAACCAAACCAATGTTGCTTTAAGAAACCTAGAGACACAGGTCAGTCAAATTGCACTTAACAAAAGTCACAAACATGTAGGGACTCTGCCTAGCAACACAGAACTCCCAAGATCTTCAGGAAAGGAACATGTAACATCCCAAATTTTTATAAAAGATAATGTTTGGGTTTATTAAATAAATTGAGTATATTTATTTGATAAGTTATGAATTTTAAAGTGATGGATTAATTTTAGAGTTTAACCCCAAAATAAGTTACATTATTTATTTTTACAAAGTTAGAAGTTAAGGGGTAAACTTTAATTTTAATTGAGAAGTTTAAGGGTAAATCTTGCCAAGTGTTGTTAATTTGAGGGTTGTTTGGTTAAGTGGATGTGATGTGTCAACACCACAACTCAAGATGAAATAAATGAGGAGGTGTCCTCATTTCCTATTGTTATCATCTTTGTTTATGAGTGTGTGTGTGTGTGTGTGTGTGTGTGTATTTTTGGTAAAACAAAGAGAAAAATAGAGAAAGAGAACCGTAGGAAAGAAAGACAAAGAAGAAGCAAGAAACTGAAGTTGAATTCAGTTGGATTATAAGAAAAGTCTGTGAGAATTAAAAGGTATGTTTCTAGTTAAATTACTCTATTTATGTTCATAAGTTACTATATAAGTTTATAGATGGGTTTTGATGAATTATGGATGTTTTGGGAAAACTAAGTTTATGGATAGTTGTTATTTATGGTCTTAAACATATCTGGAAAGTTATAGAATCATGCATGGCTTAAAACTAGAGATTTCTGGTTTTTACGTTTTCAGTTGGTTGAGACATTTATGAACTTAGTTGGTTGCGATATTCATGAATATTAGTTGGTTGCGACTTGGTGCTATGTCTCAATAGTTGGTTGCGACTTGGTGCTATGTCTCAACAGTTGGTTGCGACTTGGTGCTATGTCTCAACAGTTGGTTGTGACTTGGTGCTATGTCACAACAGTTGGTTGCGACTTGGTGCTATGTCTCAACAGTTGGTTGCGACTTGGTGCTATGTCTCAACAGTTGGTTGCGACTTGGTGCTATGTCTCAACAGTTGGTTGAGATATGGTGCTATGTCTCAACAGTTGGTTGAGATATGGTGTTATGTCTCAACAGTGGGTTGAGATATGGTGTTATGTCTCAACAGTTGGTTGCGATATAGTGTTATGTCTCAATAGTTGGTTGCGTTTTGAGACGAGAATTTTGGATATTTAGGATTTCCAGTACTTAAGGGTCCTAAACAGTATATTAATACCAGTATATTATGTAGTAGGGTATTTCAGATCTCTGTGAAGTGGGTGACTGAAGTTCCTTACAACTTTAAGAAAGGAAAAGTAGCTCTACTGCTACCAAGTTAGTTCATTCTTACCTTACGCCTTTTTATAAATGTTTTAAATTATGGCATTTTGAATGAATTTTGGATGAGTGATTACATGAATGGATTTAATGGACAAGTAGGTTACAATAATATTTATATTAAGGACCGCGAGCGAGGACATTGATGGTTAGACTTATGATAAGAAATTGACATATTAAATGTAATTTGCTTATATTAAAGGATATAAGATGTCTATAATGGAGATGTGCTTATACTAAATGATATGAGGAACCTATGTGGTTTAAGTGTGGTTGGCTCATATTAAATAATATGAGAAATGCAATTTAAGAAATACCCTGTACAAGTATGTGTAAGTGGAGTGAATTCATAGACCCTAGTTTTATGGGTTAACGTAGGATAGGCAAAGTTTAACTGCTATTCCTGTTTATATTTATAATGGAAAAGGAGGAATAGACAACGTATAAATGTTATTCCCGTGTATCCTTGAAACGTTTGAATAGGCAAAGTAGAATTGCTATTCGAATAAATGATTGAATAGACAAAGTAGAATTGTTATTCATGTGTAAATGATTGAATAGACAAAGTAGAATTGTTATTCATGTGTAAATGATTGAATAAACAAAGTAGAATTGTTATTCATGTGGATGTTTGGATAGGCATAGTATAATTGCTATTCGAGGGAATGTTTGGATAGACATAGTATAATTGCTATTCGAAGGAATGTTTGAATAGGCATAGTATTATTGCTATTCAGGTTTGACGAATTAATAGGCAAAGTAGAGTTGCTATTTGTATATGAGATATGGAATTATGAATTAGACGAAGTGTAAGTGTATTTCTTGTGTAATTGGTGGATTAAAAATAGACAACATTTAAGGGCTATTTTGTGTCCATTTCAAGAAGAAGGTATGATGTTTGAATGTAAGTTTGTAGGATTGAATATGGTGATATGACTTTATAAATGGTAGTTATACTCATAGGTGTAACACCCCAAAACAGGGGTTAACAAAAACTTCCATAAAACGGAAGAGTGGTACACATTACTAAAGTAAAAGTATACCTAATTAACATTACATAATCATTATTACAAAGATTTAGTTAATTATAACTACTATTGGACCACTAGCTTATTTGATCACTACTATAACAATCAAATATCAAAAGGATGTCGGAAAGTTCTATCATCAATCTTCCAATCTTTATCTCTCTAACAATGATCCCATGCTCACAACCCCGTTCTAGACCTTCTTGTGTCCGGAACCACTAAAATCTGTAATACATAAAACACATAACAAGTGTTAGGCTTTTAAAGCCTAAGTGAGATTTACACATAGCACATAGAGCATAATCATAGCATGTAGGAATAACAATTCGATACATTCACAAATTGGATTCCATGGAGAAGGTCCATATCGCTACCCAGTTACATCATAATCGAAGATATACCTTGATCGGTACCCCACGGTATTGTCACAAGGCATAACACAACGGAAAACCCCACGGTATCCGAAGGTATGAATCAATTACACTTACCCCACGGTGTGTAAGAATATATCCTCCAATGCCTACTAGGTGCTCCTCCAATTATGTGAATACCAAATATGTTAATCCAAATAACATTCAAAGCATATTTAACACTTAACAATGGTCCAACCATTTAACATATTCAATACTACTTCCATGTAGTTCATATACATCCATATGTATCAAATCATATTCTATATGACATCAATAATAAACATCCATGTTTACAATTCAATAATAAGTCCATTTTGACCATTAAGCCATCATTACTTCATTAAGACATATATTAAGCCATCATCAAGATCACATACTATTGATATATAATCAAAGCCAAACTCTTAGCACCAACATTTAACATGGCATACTAAGTAATAAACACAATTAATCCACCATAACTTACTTGAACTCTTCTTGTTTCCCTCTTAACCATTAAGAGCTTATTAATCAAAATTTCTCATTATCAATACCAAAATCAAGATGAAGTATGGTAGTAAAGTATAATACAATCAAGTAGATACAAGTTACTCACCTTAAATCTTCAAATCTTTATAACCCTAACTTGAAGACTTGAACCCAATCACTTCCAACAAGATGAAATGAAGATATGTTGCCCTAAATGGAATTAATTGGTAAGATTCATCTACTAATTGCTTAAATTGGATTTGGAATAAGAGAAGTGGATTTACCTTAGGTTTAGATGAAGAATTCGTATGAAGCAGAGCAAAATAATCGGACTTGAGAGTTCTAAAATGAGAGAATACTGATTAAGAACCAAGGGGTGGGTTTTAACCCCCTTTCAACACGTCAGGTGCTCGGCGCCGATCACCCACGCCGATGCATCGGCGCCAAACCATCGGCGCCGGCTTCTGTTTGCTAGTCTTCTTAATTCCCACTGATTTAGCCGTAACTTCTTCGTTAAAACTCCATTTTTACCCCGGAAAGTACCCTTGGACTCGTATTCAAATTACCCATCCAATTAATCCATAAAATCTAATATTTAACTTTATCATCTATTTTTCATTAATTTCCTTAAGAAATAAACTTACTGATTTCTATCGGAAGTTATCAAATAACAAGTGACAATCACGGAAATTACTTAGGAAATCAATTATAATCTAAAAAGTCAAAATATAAAGGAATATTAGGACTATTATTACTTACAAGGATTTTCCGGGTGTTACAATTCTCCCCCACTTGAAATGGATTTCGTCCTCGAAATCTATATCCTTTACAACCCAAAGTCAACCGACTCACTGTCGACCAAAATTTAACAATTCCTAACGGGAATCTAAATTCCATCCACACGGTTTATAAAGACAATTCCTCGAACAATTGTTTATTAACAAAGCCCCTACACATACTTTGTACTTATGTACGGATAAATGTTCCAACCATTGAGAAACTCCCAACCATACGACTTCAGTTATCTCCCAACCTTGAAATGTTCTATACATCTTGATTTCAGTTTCACACTCTAAATCAATTTAAGGCTCAACTAATACTGAGATCAACCGAATCTCTAATTTCAATTGTCCCTAACGTTAACAGCCATTCACATCCAAAGAGCTCTAATAGACTTCAAAATCCATCTCAATAATTAATCATCAAACGGACAGGTTCACTAACCATACACAAAGATTAGTTCACTAAAACCACTCATCACAAATGAGTATCTTGAGGTTACTATTACCATCACCATCATTCTTTTTAAAATCGGCTACAATTCCCCGATTACACTAAAGGTGTTTGGCCTTAAACCCAAAAGTTAACACCTAAATATCACCAACCTTTGCACTCTATCCAAACCCACACATGAGTTCCATTCACAAATAAAAATCTAGAAGGAACAAGGATTCATCTTTCATATCTCCTGAACCTTACTTCTTTCCTCATTATCCGCTCCCCAACTTAGATTTGTAAGCCTCCTCAGAATAATCGTTTATCATTAAACCTTTACCCGACTATTGCTTGGTCTTCAATACCGTCATCATCCACATCTCAATCTCCAGGTCTCAAAATAACATTAACGTATACTGCTTGAACATCCATACTCACTTTAAATTAAGCATACTCACCACTTTTGAATACTTCCATAATTACGGCAACCATCACTACATCTATGACCCACACGTTTCTTCAGTATAAAGTACTACCACTTCCTCACATCAATATCATACTATGCGACCACATTGCAACCAAGCACTAAAAATATTATATATCAAAGGGATAATTCCATTGAACCTGTAGTATAACTACATTCTTAGGTCCGACCCTTCTATCATTACTTCCTACTTTAGCATGGAGTACTATCCTCCAATCATTATTTGTCTCTTTCTCCCAACCTTTTCACATACCGATAACACTTTCTCATCTTTATTAAACTTCCTATGATTCAAAATCATAAACTTATTTAGCGACTCACACAACCACAATCACTTTGGATAAACTCACACTACCGCTCGACATTCTATTCCAATTATAGCCAAATCACTACACCATCTTACAACCACATATTCCAACAGCTTTATTGACAACTAGTACTGTTCATCTGGAATCCCCGAAAAGACTTTCATCTAATGTTCCCTTCCTCTTGAACACAATTACCAAAACTACAAACATTCTCCCATGATTTATCCAACACCTCTCCATTCTCAGAGTTCTTTCTTAACTTATGGTAATATTTTACGACTTAGTTCGTTCATAGCCTTTATGCATAACTATGTACTAAATATATTATTTCGCACATTTCCTCATTTTAAAGAATAACACTTGGAGCAACTTGGAAACACATGACACCAAAATTCTTATAACTTCAGTGTATTGCACAACGATCACGAGAATCGTTTGCATACTACTTTCCGAAAAACTTAATCTTTTTCAACCAAAACGATGTTGTTATGACCGTAATATATAATAAAAAAAATATTCTCATACTATAAAAGTTTTAAAAGAATTTCCCAACACAAAGCAAGCTAGTCGGTTCTTACTTGATATCATCAAGTTAATACTTTTGTTGGTTATAAAGGTTTTGCTAGCCAACGTTTTCTTGGCCCCTTTTTACAATTAACTTTTCATATATAAAGAAAATACGAAATATTTTGCAAGTTGCTAAACCCAAAATTTCATTGTGCATCAAAATGAAATTGTCTCTTTCTTAAAATACACATTTGTACAAGCAACTCATTCTTGAATAAAAATTGTTATTTATGCATTTATTTTAAAATCAAGAAAACTCATGTAGCACACCCACTAGGACACCATGCATAAAACTTTACTCGCAATTTGAAGGCTACTCACTCAAACAAGGTCAATCGTTGTACTCACATCATTTATCATTAACACTCTACTTCCGACTAGTGGTCGTCCTCTTGACCTAGTAACACTTTCTATCCATGCGTTCCACGGCCCACTTACTTAATCATTTCATATTATTTCCATTTTGATGAATCACCTTACATTCTATCTCTACACATTTCCATCCGCCTATTAAAGGTTACCTCGGCGGGCTTTCATAAGTCCCGCCAGTTCTAGGTTGTCCTTCCTACCCCCAAATCATTTACTTATCTATTCTCTAAAGAATTAAAGGACCTTGGTGGCATATCCACCAACGATCTGCTATAACACAAAGGAATAACCATAAGAAATGGTTATACGAATATAGACATACTAAACGTACTTTACCGATCATTAGTCACTGTAATAATTTTAGAAACAAGCATGCTTACGTAACAATATATTCATAATAACAGTAGCTAACTGGAATTGTGAACATATTATACATGAGAATCCTCATCACCATTATCACAGTACTAATTTCACGTATTTCTGTCAACTATAAGACTATCCCTTCTTAGTACTTCTACCCATATCTCACAAATCATAACTTAACTCATCACAGCTTAAGTCTAAGTACCTCCTCAGCATACTTAGTTCACTTAAGTTAATGCTCTGATACCAACTTGTAACACCCCAAAACAGGGGTTAACAAAAACTTCCATAAAACGGAAGAGTGGTACACATTACTAAAGTAAAAGTATACCTAATTAACATTACATAATCATTAATACAAAGATTTAGTTAATTATAACTACTATTGGACCACTAGCTTATTTGATCACTACTATAACAATCAAATATCAAAAGGATGTCGGAAAGTTCTATCATCAATCTTCCAATCTTTATCTCTCTAACAATGATCCCATACTCACAACCCCGTTCTAGACCTTCTTGTGTCCGGAACCACTAAAATCTGTAATACATAAAACACATAACAAGTGTTAGGCTTTTAAAGCCTAAGTGAGGTTTACACATAGCACATGGAGCATAATCATAGCATGTAGGAATAACAATTCGATACATTCACAAATTGGATTCCATGGAGAAGGTCCATATCGCTACCCAGTTACATCATAATCGAAGATATACCTTGATCGGTACCCCACGGTATTGTCACAAGGCATAACACAACGGAAAACCCCACGGTATCCGAAGGTATGAATCAATTACACTTACCCCACGGTGTGTAAGAATATATCCTCCAATGCCTACTAGGTGCTCCTCCAATTATGTGAATACCAAATATGTTAATCCAAATAACATTCAAAGCATATTTAACACTTAACAATGGTCCAACCATTTAACATATTCAATACTACTTCCATGTAGTTCATATACATCCATATGTATCAAATCATATTCTATATGACATCAATAATAAACATCCATGTTTACAATTCAATAATAAGTCCATTTTGACCATTAAGCCATCATTACTTCATTAAGACATATATTAAGCCATCATCAAGATCACATACTATTGATATATAATCAAATCCAAACTCTTAGCACCAACATTTAACATGGCATACTAAGTAATAAACACAATTAATCCACCATAACTTACTTGAACTCTTCTTGTTTCCCTCTTAACCATTAAGAGCTTATTAATCAAAATTTCTCATTATCAATACCAAAATCAAGATGAAGTATGGTAGTAAAGTATAATACAATCAAGTAGATACAAGTTACTCACCTTAAATCTTCAAATCTTTATAACCCTAACTTGAAGACTTGAACCCAATCACTTCCAACAAGATGAAATGAAGATATGTTGCCCTAAATGGAATTAATTGGTAAGATTCATCTACTAATTGCTTAAATTGGATTTGGAATAAGAGAAGTGGATTTACCTTAGGTTTAGATGAAGAATTCGTATGAAGCAGAGCAAAATAATCGGACTTGAGAGTTCTAAAATGAGAGAATACTGATTAAGAACCAAGGGGTGGGTTTTAACCCCCTTTCAACACGTCAGGTGCTCGGCGCCGATCACCCGCGCCGATGCATCGGCGCCAAACCATCGGCGCCGGCTTCTGTTTGCTAGTCTTCTCAATTCCCACTGATTTAGCCGTAACTTCTTCGTTAAAACTCCATTTTTACCCCGGAAAGTACCGTTGGACTCGTATTCAAAATTACTCATCCAATTAATCCATAAAATCTAATATTTAACTTTATCATCTATTTTTCATTAATTTCCTTAAGAAATAAACTTACTGATTTCTATCGGAAGTTATCAAATAACAAGTGACAATCACGGAAATTACTTAGGAAATCAATTATAATCTAAAAAGTCAAAATATAAAGGAATATTAGGACTATTATTACTTACAAGGATTTTCCGGGTGTTACAATAGGTTTGAGTATGATTCGGTTATTATGAGGCAAGTACGATTATGGTAAGAACGAGTGTAAGGCAAGTTTGATAAACCTTGTTTACATTGATTTAAAAGTATTATTTTGAAACTGAATGTTCTCACTAGGCGTTAGCCTAATCGTTTCAAATTATATTTTCTTACCAGGTATGAGCTCAGGGAAGTAATGGGATGAGAGGAGAGTTTATGGTGACAACAAGTTGATGTAAATTAACTCTTGTTATTGTTTACATACGTTAAGAAAGTTTATGTTATGGATTTTTGGATAAGTAAACCCTTTTATTTCAGGTTTAAATTTACCCTGATTTTAGGGTGTTACAGAACATGTTAAAGTTGTGACCCTTAGAAGTGGGAAAGACTTAGATGTAGCCTTAGACAAAGAGAGTGGACCAATAGTCAAAATCAACTCTGAAAAAAGCTCATTGTCTAAACCTCATGCTGCAGCACTGCCAACTATTGTTGAAAAGCCATTTCAAACTATAGAGGGATTAGAACCTGAGACCCCTAAAGAAAAGACAATAAAAGGTAAAGAGTCTGACCCTAAGTGTCCAAACAAAGATGGTATAACAAAAGGCATAAAAGATCCTAGTTTGAGGGTGGAGGAAGTCCACCCATCCAGCTCAGCACAAACAAAGAATGCCATAATTGAACCAATTCCTCCTTATGTTCCTTATCCCCAAAGGTTAAAGAACAATAAGGAAGAATTACAATTCAAGAAATTTTTGTATGTGTTTAAACAATTGCATATCAACATACCCCTTGTTGAAGCAATTGAGCAAATGCCTAGTTATGCCAAATTCCTTAAGGACATCTTAAGCAAGAAGAAGAAGTTGACTGAGTATGAAACTGTTGCCATGACTGAAGGTTGTAGTGCCCTCCTAACCAACAAGATTCCCCCTAAGCTCAAAGATCCAGGGAGTTTTACCATTCCTTGTTCAATAGGTGGGAAATAAGTTGGAAAAGCCTTGTGTGATTTAGGAGCTAGTGTCAATCTTATGCCCTTGTCCATTTTCAATAGCCTAGGCATAGGTGATGCTAGACCTACCACAGTCACACTCATCCTAGCTGACAAAACAGTTGCATATCCCAAAGGAAAGATTGAAGATGTGTTAGTTCAGGTTGATAAGTTCATCTTTCCAGCAGACTTTATCATTTTAGACTTTGAGGCTGACCAGGATATTCCCATTCTGTTAGGAAGACCCTTCTTAGCCACAGGTAGAACCTTGATAGATGTCCAGAAAGGAGAGTTGACCATGAGACTCCAAGACTAGAAAGTCACATTTAATGTCTTCAATTCCTTAAAGTATCCAGATTATTTGGAAGACTATTCTAGTTTAAGTGTGACTGAATCATCATGTCATGAAGAGGGAGTTAAGCAGACCTGTAGGATGGAGGAAGTTGATGAGGAATATGATGATGATGATGATGATGGTGATGATAGGAAGATAGATGAGACTGTACCTATGCATGTTGCTAAGTTTGAATCTTTGGAAAATACCGAGCAAAAGAATTTCACACCATCTGTCATATCACCCCCTGACCTGGAGTTGAAACAACTCCCATCTCATTTGAAATATGCTTTTCTAAAAGATGAAAACAAATTGCCTGTTATCATTTCATCAACTTTAGAATTGCATCAAGAAAAGAAACTTGTGGAAATGTTGAAGTTGCACACTAAAGCCTTAGGATGGACCATTGCTGACCTTAAAGGGATTAGTCCCTCTATTTGTCAACATAAGATCATTCTAGAAGACAAGAACTTCACATCTGTTGAACCACAAAGAAGGCTAAACCCTGTCATGAAAGAGGTAGTGAAAAGGGAAGTTTTGAAATGGTTAGATGCAGGAATTATATTCCCAATAGCCAGTAGTTCTTAGGTTAGTCCAGTCCAGTGTGTCCCAAAGAAAGGAGGGTTTACTGTTGTCCCAAATGACAAAAATGAACTTATCCCAACTAGGGTAGTGTCCGGATGGAGAATTTGCATGGACTACCGTAAACTAAACAATGCTACCCAAAAGGACCATTTTCCCTTACCTTTCATTGACCAAATGTTGGATAGGTTAGCCGGTAAGGAATATTACTGCTTTTTGGATGGATACTCCGGTTACAATCAGATAGCCATATCATCCGAGGACCAAGAAAAGACCACCTTTACCTGTCCCTATGGTACTTTTGCTTTTAGGAGAATGCCATTTGGACTTTGCAATGTACCTGCAACCTTTCAAAGATGCATGATATCCATATTTTCTGACATGCTTGAAAAATCCATAGAAATCTTTATGGATGATTTTTCTGTTTATGGTTCATCTTTTGATCAATGTTTGGAAAATTTGAAAAAGAGTCTTGAAAGGTGTGAGGAAACTGATTTGGTTCTCAACTGGGAAAAGTGTCATTTCATGGTTACAGAAGGTATTGTCCTAGGACATGTAGTTTCCAAAAGGGGGGTTGAGGTAGACAAAGCAAAAATTGAAATAATTGAAAAACTACCTGAACCAACCACTGTTAAAGGAATCAGGAGCTTTCTTATTCATGCTGGTTTTTATAGAAGATTCATTAAAGACTTTTCAAAGATTTCAAAACCTTTGTGTCTACTATTACAACATGACCACAAATTTGATTTCAATGAGGAATGTAGAAATGCATTTCACACTTTAAAGAAAGCTTTGGTGACTGCACCAGTGATTATTACTCCAGATTGGGAAAAACCTATTGAAATCATGTGTGATGCCAGTGATTGGGCTGTAGGAGCAGTCCTAGGTCAAAGAAAAGAAAAGATTTTTCATTCAATTTATTATGCAAATAAGACTTTGAATGAAGCTCAAATTAACTACAAAACCACTGAGAAAGAATTATTAGCTGTTGTTTTTGCATTTGAAAATTTTAGGTCATATTTAATGGGTGCAAAAGTCATTGTTCACACTGACCATGCTGCCATCAAATATTTGATTTCAAGAAAGATGCTAAACCAGGGTTAATAAGATGGGTTTTGTTGTTACAAGAATTTGACCTAGAGATTGTGGATAGGAAGGGGGTAGACAACCAAGTGGCAGACCATTTGTCTAGGTTAGAAAAACCTAAAAAGGACAAAAGAGAAGGAGACATTATTGAGACCTTCTCTGATGAGAGGATTCTTATGCTACAGCATGCTGAACCACCATGGTTTGCTGATATACCAAATTACCTGGCTTGTGGCATAAGACCCTCTGGAATCACTGGCCAAATGTTTAAGAAATTTCTCCATGATACTAAAACTTATTTATGGGATGACCCTTTTCTGTTTAAAATTGGTGCAGATCAAGTTTTAAGAAGGTGCATTCCTGAATTTGAAGTGGCAACAATCTTTCAGCATTGCCATCAGTCACCTTATGGAGGACATTTTGGAGGCCAGAGAACAGCAGCTAAAGTACTTCAATCTGGATTTTATTGGCCAACTCTCTTCAAAGATTCCCATAACTTTGCACAAAGATGCAATGAATGTCAAAGAAGTGGCTCCATTTCTCAAAGAAATGAGATGCCTCTAAATGGGATCTTGGAAGTAGAGTTGTTTGATGTGTGGGGTATAGACTTTATGGGACCCTTTCCTCCATCAAACCAATACCAATACATACTAGTTGTTGTTGATTATGTATCAAAGTAGGTGGAGGCAGTAGCATGTGTTTCCAATGATGCTAAAACTGTGGTGAAATTCCTTCAGAAGCAAATCTTTACAAGGTTTGGTACCCCCAGGGCACTAATCAGTGATGAGGGTACCTACTTTGTAAACAATTTTTTACAAAAAGTTCTTGAAAAATAGAACATTCACCACAGGATTGCTACTGCATACCATCCACAAACCAATGGATTGGCTAAGCTCTCTAACAGAGAAATAAATGGAATTTTGGAAAAGGTTGTCAAGCCAAACAGAAAAGATTCGGCCTTACATTTAGATGATGCTTTATGGGCATACCGGACCGCTTTTAAAACACCAATTGGTATGTCTCCATATAAGCTAGTCTTTGGCAAAGCTTGTCACCCCCCCCCCCTTAGAACTTGAACACAAATCATTTTAGGCTATCAAAGAATTAAACATGTGTTTAAATGATGCTGGAACCAAAAGAAAACCGCAACTTTGTGAAATGGAGGAACATAGGAACATGTACTATGAGAATGCCAAGCTCTATAAAGAGAAAACCAAAAAATGGCATGACAAAAGAATCCATTACAGAGATCTGAAAGCTGGTCAGCAAGTCCTCTTGTTTAACTCTAGGTTAAAGCTTTTCCTTGGAAAACTGAAATCTAGATGGTCTGGGCCTTTTGTTATTCATCATGTTTACCCTTATGGTGCCATAGATCTAGTTACCCCTGAGGACAACACTATGTTCAAAGTCAATGGACAAAGAGTCAAAGCCTACCATGATCCGGTGACCATCCCAGAGCCTAGCTCTGTGGATTTGGTCACAATGTGCTAAAAAACTTCAAAACCAATGTTTGTAAATAGTTTCTGATTATTTAAATGCTTTCTAGAATAGTTAAGTTAAGTTGTTTGTTTAAGTTTGCAGCCTGGATCAAAGATGAAAAAAATTGCAAGTCATGCTGCAGCATGAAACCCTAATTTTTGGAAGAATCAGTTTTGAGATTTGGGCGGGGAAAAACAAAGTCTTGGAAAACAAGGTGTAATCCCTAATGTGCTGTTGTGGATTTGGAGTGATCCAATGTATAGACCTGGAGTGGTTGAAGTTGGGGGCTCCCTAGTCTCGCGGGCAATAGATCTGGAGTGATTGAGCTCAGTTTACGAGAGTAATCCACGTAGGTGTTTTTATTGCATAGTAGGTGACCCATTTTAGTGTTCCGTCACGTGCAATGTATACGGGTCTCCCCCGTCACCGAAAGGTGTTATTTTGGGTATTTGTGTTTATCCATGTTTTCGGTGACGTATCATTTTTATGTGAAATGTTTCTCCACGTGATAGGAATTATGGATCATGTTTTATCCATGTTTGGGATGTTTTGGAATAATGGCAAGTTGAATTATGAATTTAATTGTTTTGAGTATCAAATGCTATTTCACTTTTCACGTTGGTTTTGGGAATGAGTCCATTTTGAAAATCATGTTATATTAAAGATTTCAGCATGAGATTTGTGTGAGTTGGAAAATGGGCGATTTGCATTTAAAGTAAATTCTTTTGAAATCATGACTAAAACTACCTTCCTCTCGATTTATGAATTTATATAGTCATGATAAAATGCTTGAACTCACTAGGCGTTAGCCTAACCCCTTTTTATTTGTCGGCATGTGCAACAGGCTCGGGTTGGGAGTAAATTTAGCTACACTGTAAAGTAGCGAGTGCTAGTAGAGTGCACTAGAGGCGACTTAATTAGTGAATCTTCCGCACTTATTTGGGAATAACAACTTATACTTGTGTTAAGTAACACCCGGTGTGAATTTAGTCTTTGAAATAAGGCTTGAGTGTTAATTGTTTGAGGGTAAATCATAGATTTCAATTTGAGGTAATTCCCGTATTGTCTTATAAGGAGAAAATTCTATTGCTTTGGATGTATTATTGAAAATTTTATTTAGTTGCTCTTTCCAAAATTTGAGGGTGTTACAATATGCATGATGATGAAGTATATAATTATTTCAATTCTAAAGTTTTTTAATTATGCAACTACAAATAATGCCAAAAACTATCACACTTACCTCTACTTGACACCAGAAACCAGTCCAAACACATCCCCAAAATGCTTGAAACAACACCAGAAAACTGCATCCGAATTCTGCTCCCAAAAGAGGTGATGGTTAGCAGTGAAATAGAGCAATTAAGAAGGGGCTGAAATAGGTCCTAGATGTGCAGAAATTATTTGTGATATATATATATATACACACATAATTAACCACTTGGTAAAGGATTATAAATATACAGGTTGATATAAAAATGGCACTAGTCTTAATTTTTGAATAAGACTAGTTAACTTTGTATATGATTTTGTGGTTGGGTAAGGGTGAATTTGGGTATCTATATTTACACGCCTCAATTCAGAGTTTTCTTCCCCAATGTGTCGATTCGTAAGCTTCTATGGCGTTCTACAGTTTTAATTTGATTTATTAAGCTTCTTATGTCATGTTTTCTGAGTCTATACATCAAATTCCGTAAAATCTTTTGCTTTTATGTTTGAAATCAAGATCTTAAAGATGTGTTTAATTTGAGTTTGTCTTTTCGAAATGCAGATCAGATCAACGTTTTCATTTGATGTAGGTTGTTCATCAACAATCTTCATCGTCTGAATGTGCTTAAAATCATTGCACCAGGTTCGAAATGTTCACTGCCATGGCTCTTCCTTCCCATTCTTCTGTTTTTTTTTTTATTATACTAATGACCCATTTTCATTTCCATACACATTTCTGACTATTTTTTTTAGCATAATCCATCGTCAAATGTATGGCCCTTCCACAACCATCACTGGGTTATTCTTTTGTTAATAAATGAGGTTGTATATAGGGTCTCATTGTGTTTGTTTGTTTCTGCAACCCCTTGGTAAGCACCAATGGGTCATTTGTTGGACCCCTTTTGGTAAATAGTTTCAGTTTATTCATAATATATATGAGTTCTTTTCTTAACAAACTGATGAAAAAGTTGGGCTGAGTGATTCACATGTTGGATGCATTGGTAGTGACTTATACAAGAGATTATACCATAAGCAAATATGTTATTGAATTTTAGAAAATATGTCTGATATAAGTTATATTCGGCTTAGTTTGAAAGTGTAAATTTTCAGTTGAACTCAAGTTTACCCACGTTACAGATGAACATAAAAGGAACTGAGAATCTTACTCGATAAGATGGAAGGCAAGGATTGAAAGTTCTATCTGATTTGTGAGGATGGTGACTTTTACCCGGTAAGCGCTTACCGGGCTATAACGCTTACCATCAATCCATTTTTATGGCTGAGAATGATATCCAATAAAGAAAATGAGAGTAGTGACTTTTGCCGGTAAATGCTTACCGAGCAAGGGTAAGATTAATTTCTAATGAATTGGTGCCTTGGGTTTATTTCCATGTATTGCTTCAAAACTTCAATGCATGTTGCTTTGCTTCATAAATGAGTTTGTGTCTAATTACTGCTCCTTTTTTGTGTTGGTGCCTTGGTGCCTTGTCTTTCTTGTGATTTATGAATGATTGTGAGATATCTATACTAGCTTATAAAAAGAATAAGGGGATTTGACAGGTTTTTTTTTTCAACATTCAGTCAGCGGTTATTCAGCCATTCAAGAACGGTTCTCCTTCTCCACGATTCTCATTTTCTATCCTCCCTCTCTCTGGTTCGACCTATCTTTCCTCCCCACGCTTTCCCTCTCTCTGGTTCGACAGTTCTTCTCTCCCCCTCTTCTATTTTGTTTCATGGCCTATTCTCAACTCCCTTCGAGGTGCCGCCGATCTTCTCCCGAGTTTCGTCGGCGCTGCATCGACTTCAAATCATTCCGATTTGCAGTGGAAGGGGTCTTGCTTTTATCAGAACACTGCGTGGTTAGAACTCCACAACAAAAGTGGTAGCCAATTTGGTGGAGGCACTCTTCATATCACGGTCTGTAAATTTCCATTTATTCCAAGTAGATTACGATGTTTTCTTCATTATTTTCAAATTGGATGAATCGGTCGGTATACCTTAATTTGTATTGGTTTACTTTAATTTGGTCTTCCGAATTCAAAAAAAACTAAGTTGTATATGTAGGGTTTCTGAAAAAGCCTATGCACTTGGATATCAGAATGCTGTTGAATGTTTTGGTTAAATAAGGACGTGTGTTATTTAGCAATTCGACAAGTCATAATATGGATAAGCATGTGAGGCTATTGATTGTTTTGTTGCTTCTCAATTTGGGGATTGGGATCATGTTTTGTTCTATTTTGTGGCAAAGAATATGCCCAAATTTGTAATTTGGGTGATTAGAGATGTGATTGATGTTTCTAATATTGTAAGTTGTTTAATCATTCATGTCTATAAGCTCAACCAAATTCAACACTTAAAAAGAAAGTCTTGATGCTGCTTTTGCTTGCAGATTGTGTTCATCCATCTTTTAGATTGATGTTTATTTTCTTTCTTTTTTAGGTAAGCAATGCACACAGTTGGACATGTATGGATATTTATGTCTTTGCTACTTCGTAAGTTCCTCATACCTATCTGCATTATCAGAGTCGTGCCTAAGGGTATTCACTATTTCAATATGGAACAGGCCCCTAAATTTTTTGGTGCCAAATATACATGTTTTAGAATTTACCTAATTATATATGTTTTAACTTTGCTCCAATATACATGTTTTAGAAATGAAAACCCGTCGGGATCATTTTGAATCGGTAAGGTTGGTTCACCACTTCTGTAATATTTACATTAGTTTTTTGACCGAACATTGCTATTAGTACAATATCATTTTGTATTTATTTTTCTGTTTCTAAAATGAGGACCACCCTAAAAAAAATTCCTGACTCCGTCCACCGCTTCTTCGAGTAGTGAGGCTCTGTTGTGGCCTTTTGAGTTTGTATCAAACTGTTCTGTAAGGTTCTTTTGGTGGTAATAAAGTGTTGCTCTTCTAAAAAAAATTATCGTCTCTGTGACTCAACCTTTGCCTTCCGGTCACAAAGAGGCCTTATTAGTTGCTTACATTTTTCAATCTACTTCTTCAAATCAATCTAGATTTTGTATTTTTCTTCCATTCGATTTTGACTTATCAATTGACTTTTTTCCCTTATTTCTTGTGTTTGGTTTCATATTTATTTGCAGGGTCATGATTGACAATGCAACCCTAATTTCACCACTTTCCCCAAATTTCCCTCCACTTCTCAAGAATGAATGAAAAACACACTATATCTGGCTGTTTCACGTTTTTCTCTAATATTTACCACTTTTCAATTTATTCAATGCATTGCTTTTTTTTTCTTAATTTTTCTTCCAACTATGAATCGTTTATCTACTTTTGTCAAGTTAACAATTTCTTGGTGATTTCGAGTGCAGGTAAGATAACATGGGTGGTGATGATAACCGTAACGACAATCGGATGCTCAGATATTTGATAGTCAGTTTTCCAACTTCCTGGTAAGAAGATGGGGTTTTATTAAAGAATCTAATTCACTTAAATTGAACCCTAATGCCGTTTCTTTCTCTTTTTGTGTTTTGGTGCAAGATGATTAAGTGGTTAGAATGATTAAGAGGCTCTTATAATATAGTGCAAAATGAAATATGGTGTTTGATAATTGTTTAGAATGAGATTAGGGTGCTGAATGGTTAAGGGAGGCCCAATATACAAAATCATTAAGAGGGTTTTACAACCATTAAGCTGCTGGTTGGCAGTGCTTGATCGTTGATGTCTGCTCTAAGCTACTGTTTTGGCAGCTGCTGTATGCATTAAACTGCTCTAAGTTACTGTTTGGCAGCTGCTGTATGCATTAAGCTTCTCTGAGCGACTGTTTGGCAGCTGATGTATGCATTAAGCATCCCTAAGCTACTGCTTGGCAGTTGCTGTATAAATTAAGCTGCTGTTTGGCAGTGCTTAATCACCGCTGTGCTCAACATCGGCTCTTATGCGGCTGTTTGGTAAGATGTGATAAGTTGGTACAGGGTTGTCGTGGTTTTCGCCATATATATATATAACTTTAAAATAATAAAATATGTAATATATAATAATGAGTAAAGTATAATTTTGGTCCCTACGTTTACATGAATCTTAGAAAGTTATCTATGGACTTCAATAACTACAATCATCGGCCCTATTAGTATCTGAAGCTTATGGGTTAGTAGTACCACCACCCGTCTTCCATGTCCAGATTCGTCGGTGGCTTCTCTGGGTTCTGTATTCCGGCACGAATCCAAGGTGAAGAAGAGGAACACGGCGGCATCTCCGACAAACCGTCCTCTGCATCCTCCGATTCTCGCCATTGAGATTCGCTCCTCTCTTGAAACAGGTCAACAAACCGAACACCCATCTCTCTAATTTCATCCATTTTGATGTTTCTAACCTTCATATTCATCTAATTCCTGAATATTTCAACATTAATTACAGGAAAATTGTTGTGTTCTTGATAAGTTTATCAGCAATTTGTGATCTTTAAAGCAAAGAGAGGAAAGAAAGGAAGGTAGAAGAAGATCCAATGGCCACTACACAGTGAGAGAATCCAAAACCCGAATCCAATTTCAGGTTTTTCGATCACTACTGATGTGTTTTCAAGATTTAGTTTTTTTATGTTTGAATTGAGCTCTTTGTTTAGCTCTAAACCCTGTTTTAAATTATCCGTGTTTTTGGGCCATCTATGTCGCTTTTGCTTTATAATAAAAAAATCATACAGGTTAACCTTTCTCAAACTTAAACATGAACATGCTTCAGAAGCATAAAGCGGACAAGAGAATGAGATGGCTTTTAAAGTCGTACCAAATAATATCAAACTTAGAATTTTCCAAAACTTAAAACTTGCATGAAAGATTCAATATTTTTGTGTTCATTATATGATGTTCTATATGATCCTGTTTGGACCTAAAATGCATAATCTTCTGCAGACATCTGTTTACACATTTGGATTCTTAAAAATGTTTTTCAAATGGGAACAACCACAAAAGGCATCATAAGGAAGTAGCTCAATTCTTTTAGCAACAGGTGATTTTTGTATGACATTCATGGTTGTAGATTGCAAGGTATACATTATTTGGATGTAATCCTCCATGCATAGCAAGTTGCACCAAACAGGCATCATTTGACTTTCTCACATGTAAATACACATCTTGGGTTTATCTTTAAGTTTGGTTGTCTGGATAATGGTTATCCTGTTGTACTACTTTTTATCACATGTTCAAAGTCCACGGAGGGTTGTAGATAATTCACAGATCGAGTATAAGTTCAATCTCTAAGGGATAGCGCATGATTAGACATTTATTTACCTTGAACGATCGACCACATGATACAAAAGAGTGACAAATCAAATAAGTTAATCTATATTAATGTCATGTTATATACCCGACCAACGGACCTGATGATTTTGGAAAGTCAAAGTATGAGGTTAATAATTTTGAACATGCAGAATTAAGTGAGAAGGTATGGTCTAAAATACAAGTATACCTTATGGGAGATCATAGATAAGCTTAATGTTAAATTAGATTTGTTGCTTTAAATATGTTTGTTATGGCTTCATTATGAACCGCTTATACTATGTTGTCTATATTTTGCTTTTGGATCTTAGGTTCTAACCAACTGCAGACAGATACCTAAAATCACCATCATGAACCTTCGTTAATGGAGACTGATCAAATGGCGAGTATCGAATTGCTCGACAACATGATTGTATAGTCTTGTGGACAACCATTGCAGACTTCATTAAGCCTTGTTGACAGATCAATACCGTTCTTTACATGATAATTTTTATTTTATTTCAATTGGATACAAGTTTTGGATTTGAACTATAGAATTCAATTTGATGTTAATTGCTTTTTAATTACGAGGTGAAAAGGTGGTTTGAAGTTGGTCTTTAAATATAGGAACAACTACAATCTTAATCTTGAATTTATATATATATATATATATATATCATTTGATTTGTGATTTAGAACCAAAGAAAACCATAATTTTTATTTTTGGTAACCATGGGTTTTCGAGCTGGCTTACGCGCACCGACTAATCCCCGGGCGATCACAAATGGTCTGGAGTGAACCTCCATGGCCTCACAAGGGCTTTGGCAGTGCCTGGATTTGAACCCTGGATAGACGAGTTTCTACTACATCCCTAAAAGCTTTACCGGCACACCATTTAACAAAGTACAAACCCATTGCAATTTCCATAGAATATCTTGCCATTTAACAAAATACAAAACCAAATAAACAAGCATAATATTTTTGAGGATTTGGTTAATCGAACTGTGTCCCGCTGCATCGTGCGGGTACGATGACTAGTTCTTATAAGTAATATTTGTAATTAAAATATTCAAAATATTGGATGAAGTAAATTTGATGAAATGAAAATTTAATAAATGATATACTGTGGTATATAGCCATCCAATAATAATATATTAATTTAAAGTCTATACTTCTTTGTCTCTATAATGAAATTTCTATGAAGCTTTCTTATATTATTAGAGTGAATTACATGCTTGGTCCTTGTGGTTTGTTGTTTTTAATAACTTGACTTCCTAAAATGAATCATTATGAAAAGTGTCTCAAGGATCGATGTTTGCAAATCTTTGTTACAGGTTGAATGTGTTATATTATCAATTTATTTAACAAGTGAATCATAGAATTTCAGTTTTGAGTGTTATTGATCATGTTATCTGATGCAGGCTACATGGCTTGTGCTCATTGTGCTAACATAAGGGTAAGTGCTCTTATTGAATATTGACACACTTGTATCTACTAATGACGAAGATCAGATTGTTTGGGTGCCGGAAAAAGTAAGCGTCCGGTTTTTGTCATATGCAAATTATCTTAAGGACGATATACTGTCATTTTTTGTTTTCCAATATAGTACGATTAAGACTGAAAATGGTGGAACTACATGTCAATTACAGAAATTGAGTGCGAAAGAGGGAAGATTCGAAGAATCGTAGAGGATAAATCTTTGAGGATAAACCTTTGAGGTTTGGTAAACGGACAAGTGTAAGGGACTCTAGACAAGGGAAGACCATGACATCTTTAGATGATGCTATTATTAATCCATTATTGTCTTCCTGCTTCACAATCACTTGTATTGCAGAGCAATCCTTTATCTTAAACTCTTGGAATTTTTTGAGGCTTTCAATTGTTGAATCTGTGAATATATATTTCAAACCATGACATCCTTCAATCCGCAATATTTTTAGGTTGAACAATTCAAGAAAACTCGTATTTGTCAACCTCATGATGATCATTGCAGAACCCATATCACCACTTCCTTCACCAATGTT
Organism: Saussurea involucrata; assembly: GCA_033807775.1. Taxonomy (NCBI): domain Eukaryota; kingdom Viridiplantae; phylum Streptophyta; class Magnoliopsida; order Asterales; family Asteraceae; genus Saussurea; species Saussurea involucrata. Next base: position 177,432,422 of record CM066322.1, read on the forward strand.
AGTTTTGTCACCAACATCGTTGTTTACCCCTTCAATTTCAAATATCTCCCTCATTGACATGCAACTTGATATTTCCAATTCTTCAAGCTTTGGCATTTGTCCTACCGCATGGGATGGAATCAGATTTAACTATGCATTGCAACTTTTTATCTTTATTGTTTTCAAGTATCGGCAAAAGGATGAATACGTTACACCCAATTGAAAACACTGCAATATAGACATGGATAAAAAAATCAATGTATATCATATAATTATCAATGAAGCTCATGGAGTAACATCTACTAGTTTATGAGTTAAATGTATTATCATGCTTACTAAAAAGAAATTAACCATACCTGGAATTTATCATTAAGGGAAGTAGCAGTAACAGAGGTGAGCCTATTGGCACCAACACCATCAATACACTTTAGACTTTTCAAACCAGAAAGGTCAAGAATGTCTAAATGTGGGAAGAAAGTGGTGTTTGTATGGGAAGATATAGATGTAGCAATTTCTTCATATTCATCATCTATGTTTGCAACAACCTCTTCAACAACATCACAACTAAATATAGTGATGCTATTTAAGTTGGAGAGATGTTTCGCCACGAGAGGGGAAAACAAGCATTTGATACTATTGCATTTATAAAGTGTTATGCTTGTGAGATTGACGAATGAAGAAGATATTGGTTCTTGTTGAGAAATTAAGAATTGCTTCCGATCGTACTTCCACACATGAGTCATCCTCTCGATCATCCTTAACGTTAAATCCTTGAGGTGTGGGAGTAGTGGTGGTTGTTGTTGATTTTTCAGAGTTGCTGTCAACTTTCTACTATTTGGAGTCTTTATCTCAAACGCCACCTCCACCCTTTGAAAATTACGCATATCAAGTGTACGAAGGTAACGGAAAGTGTGTATGAGATAAGATGGAAATGCAACAACATTAATCTGCATATATATATATATATATATATATATATATATATATATATATATATATTCCAACAACAATTGTAATTACCAATTTCATTTAAAAAAACTAATTTAATTCATTACCATAACAATAAGGTGTCGTTTGTTTTTTAAGAGGTCTGAAGTCTGAAATCTTATTTCACTTCTGATTTATAAGAGGTGGTGCTGAAGTCTGAAATCTGAATCAGTAAGACTGTTTGTTTTTGTGATGTCTGAAGTCTGAAATCTGAATAAAAAATAATGTTTGTTTTTATAAATTGAAACGTCTGAATCTGAAACTGAATCATAAGATGATTTGTTTTTGTAAATTGATAGAACTTAAAGTTTATGAATAATCCATATTTTCTATTATATTGTATTAAATAAACCACATTATATATATATATATTATTTTCTTAAAAAAACACATTATATTATATTAAATATATGTAAAAAAAATTGCTTCTTATCCTTTCTTTACAGCTGTTTGATTGTATGTGTACTTTATTTCCATATCCACAGTAGAGAGATAAAAAATCCATTTCTTTCTTCAAGAATCAAGATGCTTTGACCTCCATTAAAGCCATCACTTGAGCATTTTTCTTCCAGATGGGGATGCTTTCTTTCTTCATTTCCATTTCTTTCTTCAAGACGTTTCACCAATAGTTGCAGAGAACCCAAGATGGGTTTTTGTCTTCTCTTCCCCGATGTCTTCTTCGCCGGATCATCCCGGTTGCCGGAATTTCACCGTCGCCGCCAACATCGTCGGACCTATCCCTCCTAATAGCTCGTTAATCTCCGGCGTTCGTCTTCTTAACTTGTCCAACAACATCTTCAAGGAGGCGATGGAGGCGCCTAATAAGAGGCTTTAAGAGTTTCGTATTCCTCTTGTGAAATAAGAGGAAATCAGAGTTTTTCAGATCTTGTTTGGAAAAAAAATCAAACGGTCTTAATGGCCCATTGTCTGACCGAATAAGATTTCAGATGTTTTCAGACATTTTTTTTGGAAAACAAACAGCCCTAAGTGAATTAAACTGAAATTGGAAGCTATATAGCTAGGATAACATAACATAACATACCTCTTCCACTAGGTTTCCTTTATTTTCTTCCCAGTCATAAACGCCTTTTAAAAGACTCGTTGTAAGTGCTTTCATGTCAAAATTTGAGGTGGTTGGTGTGAATACGTTTCTTAAGCTCCTGCAGGATGGGGAGATTTGTTGGGAACTGAAGATATGCTAAGTATAGTTAGTACTGCTAAGTCTTCATTACTACTGCCAGTTCTTCGTTACTACTGCTGGGCAAGGTTAATGCTGCTAGATGAAGTTAGTGCTGCTAGACCAAATTACTACTGCTAGACATGATTAGTACTGCTGAGCTGAGTTACTACTGCTTGAAGACTGTGAAGATTAATACTGCTGAAGGTTGTTAATGCTGCTGAGCCAAATCATCATTAATACTGCTGAGTTGATAAGTTTGGTATGCGATGCTTTTGGAGACAAAGAAGGAATTGATCAAGATATGTTTAACGAAGATTCAGAAGATCAATTTACTTTTTATGGTTATCTTGTAATTACTTTTGTATAAATAGTATTGATAGATAGCTATTAGAGGAGACGAAAACAGAAGATAGATAGTATACAGAATTCGATATTCATTCAAGAGTGAATTAACCTCAAGATCATAGATCCTATTTCTAGAGAAGTAGAAATCGTCTTGTTGAGTCTGTTCAACAAGATTGAGGTTTTGGTGTAAAACTTGTGAGTTATAACTGTTTGATATATATACAGTTTATTGAATTTCTATTGATTGTTCTTTAATTGATTTAGAGTTCTATTCCGCAAGATTCTCTAAATTCTGTTTCTAAGAAGTTTAATTCTTGTTAAGAATCGATCCTGACAAGTGGTATCAGAGCCATTGGTATCTTAGAAATTATGGACAACTCAATGGATTCTCACAGTACTCTTGTTTCAAAGGTTCCCATGCTCAAACCCAATGAATTTGACATGTGGAAACTAAGAATCAAGCAGTACATTCTTCTTACTGATTATGCAATATGGGACATTATAGAAAATGGCCCATGTAATGAAGGAAAGATTGGAGCAGATGGAAAGAGACCTCCTCCCAAGACAGATGCTGAAAAGAAAGTAAGACAAACAGAGATGAAGGCCTTAAGCACTCTGCTTTTGGCTATTCCTAATGAGTACCAACATCAATTCCAACACTGCACAGATGCACAGATGTTGTGGAATGCTCTGGAGAAAAGATTTACTGGAACAAAGAGCACAAAGAGAAATCAAAAGGCTATTCTCAGGCAACAATATGAAAACTTTATGTCTGCAAAGAATGAGTCTATGACTCAAACTTTTGACAGATTTAACAAGTTAATTGGAGAATTAGCAACTGTGGGTGTACACATGGATGCTGATGATGTCAACAGAAAGTTCCTTAGATCATTGGGAGAAGAATGGACCATGTACACTGTCTCATTCAGACAGAATGACCAATTGGAGGACAAAGAGCTAGATGACCTCTACAATGATTTGAGAGTATTTGAGGCTGAAGTTGAAGCCAAGAAAAGGCCATCAGGATTTGTTTATAATGCTGCTTTATTATCTTCATCCTCTGATACTGCTGCTAATCCTGATTCTGTTAATACTGCAGGTTCTGTTAATTCTGCTAGTGGAACCAATCAAGAGAAGACCACAGATTCTGTACTAGAAGCATTCTTTTCTAGTCATGTCCACTCTTCTCTAATCAATGATGATTTAGAGCAGATCAATGCTGATGATCTGGAAGAGATGGACATCAAGTGGCAGATGGCTATGCTATCAATGAGGGTGAAGAAATTCATCAAAAGGACTGGGAGAAACAACTTTTCCCAAAGAAGAGAAGATGGTGCAGGCTTTGACAAGTCAAAGGTTGAATGCTATAAGTGTCACAAGATGGGACACTTTGCCAGAGAATGCAGAAGTGGAGGATCACAGACTCCAAATGGAAACCAAAACAGAAGCTCCTCTCAAGCCCTTGTTTCTCAACAAGGAATGGGATTTGATTGGAGTGATCAAGCTGAAGAAGCCTGTCAGAATCAAGCTCTTATGGCAGAAGTGTCTGATATCCCCACTGAGGTACAATCTAAACTCTGTTCTCAAGCTTGCATTGATGCTGTTAAAAGATATAGGGATCACAATCAGGGTATGTGTGATGACCTTAAGAGGCTAGAGAAAGATGTAAAAGATTATGTTAGGATTGTAGAAAGGTTTGAGGAACAGATTAGAGCTTTTCAAGCTAATGAACTTCAACACCACTATGATACTAACTATTGGAAGTGGGAGAAGAATGAGTATGAGATTAAGCTGAAAGTGTCTGGGGAGGAGAATGAAAAGTTAAAAGAAGAGCTTAAAAAGGTTAAACTTGATGTTGAAAAGTTTACCTGTGCTTCTAAAACCATGGACACCATCATTAAAGCACAAATCCATGACAAGATGAAAGTTAGGATAGGATACAATACCACACCTCCACCCTACAATAACAACTACATACCTCCTAAGTCTGATTTGTTAGAGACCAAGGATAGAAAGGAACCTGAATTAAAGATTGATATAGATCCTTGTGAAAAAGAAATAGTTGTTGAGGATGAGACTGACAAAGTAGACTCTGATGAGGAATGTGAGAGTCCATGTGTCAAGAACACAGAGATCAAAAGGACTGAAGAGAAAAAGGAAGTTCATTACACACAGCCCAAAGTTGTGAACTCAAATACTTGTAAACAGTGTTCCTGCAGGAAATTCAAAGAGAACAAGCCCCAAAAACATGATAATCAGAGGGGAAATCAAAGGAACTGGAATAACCAGTGGGCTATGAGACAAGGAGTTGACCTGAAAAGAATCAACAGGCCAAAACCTTGTTTCATCTGTGGTAAGCTAAATCACTTAGCCAAACACTGTTATTTCAATCCTGTTAACCAAAGGTTTAATGCTCAAAGATCTTTTCAAAAACCTGGTGGTTACAGAAAGAATGGTGGATATAAAAAGTCTGCAAAGAAAAATGTGGCAAAGAAACAAGATAAACCCAAAAGCCACATAAAGAAAATGACTGAAAAGGAATGTGATACTATGTGGGTTCCAAAAAGCACTAAAAACAATACTGCTGCTAGCAGTGTTAGTACTGCTAACACTGCTAGTACTGCTTCAAAAGTTAGTGCTGCTAGCAGTATTAATACTGCTAGTAATCATTCCAAAGTTAGTGCTGCTAGCAGTGTTAATACTGCTAGTATTCAGTCCAATGTTAGTGCTGCTAATACTTTTAGTGCTTCTTCTTCAGATAGTACTGCTGCTAGCAGTATTAACTCTGTTAATACTGCTTCTAGCAGTGTTAACTCGGTTAATACTGCTACCTCTGAGGTTAATACTGCTAGCACTGTTAGTACTGCTAGCACTGTTAGTACTGCTGCAAGTGCTGCTACACCAATAATTTTGACAAAGTATTCCAGCACAGCAGTACCAAAAGTTAAAAATCTCATCAAAACCAAGTGTAAGTATTTTGATGAGCAAGGGAGACCCAAGACCACTTCGGCTTGGGTTCCAAATAAAACTAACTGATTTATCTTGATGTGCAGGGCAACCAACAGCTCAAGGGGAAGAGCATTTGGCATGTTGATAGTGGTTGCTCCAGGCACATGACAGGTAACATGTCCTGCCTCAAAAATTTCAAAAAGGTTGATGGAGGACATGTTGCATTTGGGGATAATCCTGCTGGTGGAAAGATAAGTGGTAAGGGTGATGTTTCAAAGGGTAAGATGACCTTTGAAGATGTATACTATGTTGAACAATTGAGATACAACCTGTTAAGTGTATCACAGGTTTGTGACAAGAAGCATAGTATATTGTTTACAGACTCTGAATGCATTATCCTTGCTCCTGGATACAAAGTGGTTGATGAAAACATGATACTTCTGAGAACTCCTAGGAAGGATAATGTTTATTGTTTAGATTTGGAAAGTGTTTCATCTGATTCATCTCTAAATTGTTTAGTTTCAAAAGCTTCTTTAGATGAATCATCACTCTGGCACAGAAGGATGTGTCACATGAACTTTAAAACAATAAATAAACTTGTTAAGAATAACCTTGTAAGGGGTTTGCCATCCAAAGTATATTCATGTGATGATCATTGTGTTGCTTGTCTCAAAGGCAAACAACACAAAACTTCTCATAAGTCCAAAGAGATAAACACTATATCAAATCCTCTTCAACTGTTACATATGGATCTGTTTGGTCCTACCAATGTGATGAGTATTGGCAAGAAATCATACTGCTTAGTTATTGTTGATGATTATTCTAGATTTACTTGGGTATATTTTCTGAGAACTAAAGATGAGACAAGTGGACTGATCAAATCGTTCATTCTCAAAATTGAAAACCAATCAAATCAAAGAGTGAAAGTCATTAGATCAGATAATGGAACTGAGTTTAAAAATTCTGATCTAAACACCTTTTGTGAAGAAAAAGGAATTGAGAGACAATACAGTGCTCTTAGGACTCCACAACAAAATGGTGTTGCTGAGAGAAGGAATAGGACACTGATTGAGGCTGCTAGATCTCTGTTAGCTGACTCAAAGTTACCAATTACTTTTTGGGCAGAAGCAGTTAATACTGCCTGCTATGTTCAAAACAGAGTTTTAGTTGTAAAGCCTAAAAACAAGACACCTTATGAGCTTTTCCATAAAAGGAAACCATATATTGGATTTTTCAAGCCATTTGGATGTCCTTGTACTATTCTCAATACCAAATCTCACTTAGGCAAGTTTGATAGCAAAGCAGATGATGGTTTTCTTGTTGGGTATTCATCTCAAAGTAAGGCCTACAGAGTTTTTAATACCTCTTCTAGAATAATTGAAGAAAGTGACAATGTCAAATGCAATGAGAACACACCAAATCCTATTGGTTCAGGTCCTAATTGGCTATTTGACATTGATTCACTCACTAATTCTTTGGGTTTCAGTGGTGATGTATATGCAGGACAAAGGGATACACCATCATCAGAACACAGAATTCAATCTGTGATATTTCCAATCCCTTCCATTGATCCTGTGGAATTCTGTGAACACCATGAGGAGACTGAACCTATTCAGAATGAAGAAGAGAGGAGAGCAGAGGAAAATCAGTCTTCAGGTTCAAATTCCAGAGAATCTGAGGTGACTGAAGAAGCAGAAACAAATCCAGAATTAAATGAGTCTAATCTGGATGAGGACTTACAAGAGGAAGCTGGTCATCAAACAAGAACTCAGAAAAATCATCCTCCTGAGTTGGTAATTGGAGATATTGCATCTCCAATGATGACTAGAAAGCAAAGCAGACTCCAAGAGTTGCAAGAGCAGCAAAATACAGTTAACACTGTTCTTACTTGCTTTCTGTCCCAGATTGAGCCCAAAAAGGCTTATGATGCCATGAAAGACCCAAGCTGGATAGAGGCAATGCAAGAGGAGCTGCTACAGTTCAAATTACAGGATGTTTGGGACTTGGTAGACCTTCCAAAAGGTCATAGAGCAATTGGCACCAAGTGGATTTTCAGGAACAAGAAGGATGACAGAGGGATTGTAATCAGAAACAAAGCTAGACTGGTTGCACAAGGGTACACTCAGGAAGAAGGAATAGATTATGATGAAGTCTTTGCTCCTGTGGCAAGGATTGAAGCAATCAGGTTATTTCTAGCCTATGCCTCATACATGAAGTTCAAAGTGTACCAAATGGATGTCAAAAGTGCATTTCTGTATGGAAGCATTGAGGAAGAAGTATATGTCTGTCAACCCCCTGGATTTGAGAATCCATTGCACCCTGACAGAGTATACAAGCTGAAGAAGGCTCTCTATGGTTTGCATCAGGCCCCAAGAGCATGGTATGACACTTTGTCTACCTATCTCTTGAAAAATGACTTTGAAAGAGGAGTCATTGACAAGACCCTGTTCATCAAGAGGAGAAAGAGAGGTACTTTACTTGTTCAGATCTATGTGGATGATATCATCTTTGGATCCACCAATGATCAAATGTGTAAAGAGTTTGAAGAATTGATGCACAAAAGCTTCAAGATGAGCTCCATGGGAGAACTTACATTCTTTCTTGGGCTTCAGGTAAAACAGAGGAAAGATGGAATTTTTATTAGCCAATCCAAGTATGTGAAAGACATCCTGGACAAGTTTGGTTTATCAGACTCAAAGTCAGCAAGCACTCCAATGGAAACACATAAACAGATCACTGCAGATCTTGAGGGGGAGGATGTGGATGTCCATCATTACAGATCAATGATTGGATCTCTCATGTATCTCACAGCCTCTAGACCTGACATTATGTTTTCAGTCTGTGTTTGTGCCAGATTTCAGGTTTCTCCTAAGCAATCACACCTTCATGCTGTCAAGAGAATATTCAGATACTTAAAAGGGCAACCTAGATTAGGTCTCTGGTATCCTCATGAATCCTCTTTTGACTTGCTTGCATATTCAGATAGTGATTTGGGAGGAGCCAACATGGATAGGAAGTCTACTTCAGGTGGATGTCAGTTTTTGGGTACAAGACTAGTATCTTGGCAGTGTAAGAAACAAACCACAGTGTCCTTATCTACCACAGAAGCTGAGTACATAGCTGCTGCAAGCTGCTGCTCTCAGGTTCTATGGATTCAGAATCAGATGTTGGACTATGGGGTAACTTTTCTTCACACACCAATCTTCATTGATAACAACAGTGCTATTAGCATTGTTAATAATCCAGTCAAACACTCAAAAACAAAGCATATAGAGATAAGGTATCACTTTATAAGAGATTGCAATGAAAAGAAATTAATTCAGGTTGCTAAAGTTCATACAAATGACCAGTTTGCTGATCTATTCACAAAAGCTTTTGATGTGGGTAGATTCACCTTTTTGGTAACAAGTGTGGGCATGATCAACCTAGAATAAATTCATGACTTTCTGTTTTTATACCTATATTTCTTCATATATTTGGTGCTACTAACTTTCTTTCTCAGGATCCTCTGTTTTCCTCTGATTACCAAGTGAAGAAAAGTGTAAGTGTGGTTACTACTGCCAGTACAGAAGTTACTACTGTCGGTGTTCTAGTAGTTACTACTGCTTGTGCAGTTACTACTGCTCAGTAGTTAATACTGCTCAGTAGTTAATACTGCTAGTGCAGTTAATACTGCTAGTGTAGTTAATACTGCTTGGTCGTTAATACTGCTCAGCAGTTAATACTGCTCAGTAGTTAATACTGCTAGTGCAGTTAATACTGCTAGGTAGTTAATACTGCTTGGCAGTTAATACTGCTCGGTAGTTAATACTGCTCGGTAGTTAATACTGCTAAGTAGTTAATACTGCTAAGTAGTTAATACTGCTTGGCAGTTAATACTGCTTGGCAGTTAATACTGCTCAGTAGTTAATACTGCTCAGTAGTTAATACTGCTAGTTTATTTAATACTGCTAGTGGAGTTAATACTGCTCGGTAGTTAATACTGCTCGGTAGTTAATACTGCTAGGTAGTTAATACTGCTTGGCAGTTAATACTGCTCGGTAGTTAATACTGCGAGGTAGTTAATACTGCTTCTGATAATCTAGGGCATATAAATACCCCTGTTTGCCCGCCCATGTTCATAACGACTCTTCGCATTTACTTCTTCTCTCTCGTTCTAACCTAGACTCCCCAGAATCTCTGTGCTTTTTCTTTCAAGAATCCTTAGGCATCATGGAGTTTGTGGATGAGCACAATGAAATAGCCATGCTTCAGAAGCCGAAACAAGCTGCGGGATTCCACGCCATTGTCGATTTTCTAAAATCCTCGCACATCTCCTATGCACTCACGGTGAGCCCAACAATCTATATCGAACATCAGAAACAATTTTGGGAGAATGCCACTGTTAGTGTTGAAGAAGGGCAGAAAACCATTCGAACAAGGGTTTGTGATAAACCCTTGAAAGTCACTGAAGAGGTTATTCGCATCTCCCTACAGTTGAATGATGCTTCAGGTATAACTTCTATTCCTAATGAAGAACTCTTTTCTACTTTACAAAGAATGGGGTATGAAGGTCCCATTGGTGTTTTTAAATTCTACAAGTCAAAATTTTTCAACCAATGGAGATTTCTTGTTCATACCCTGATGCACTGTATTTCCAAGAAAACTACTGGATGGAGTGAGTTCAGCAGTCCCATTGCATATGCCTTGGTCTGCTTATCCACTGCCAGAAAGTACAATTTCTCAGCAATGATCTTTAATGATCTTGTATCAAACTTGGAATCCAAAAAGACCTTTTTCATGTATCCAAGGTTTGTGCAAGAAGTTCTTAACAAGGAATTGATGGACTTACCTCAGTTTACTGAGGTATATGTACCCAAATCCCCTAAAGGGAAGGTTTTTTCAAATATGAAAAGACTTCCTAGGGACTCGGAAGGAGTTGACACACCATTGTTCTCTACAATGATGGTTGTGTCCCACCCCTCTGAAGGTATGGCATCAGGATCAAGGCCCTCATTAGATCAACCCACTGATGACCAATCCCAACCTTCCATCTCAAAAGACATCCCACAGTCCATTCTTGAACAGCCCACTCCCACAATCACCAAAAGGTTTCAAAGAAGAAAGGTGCACAAGGCTCCTTCCCTTGTTGTACCTACTCAAAGCCCTACGCCTTTAAGCCCTCAATTGGAGCATTCTCCAATTGAGAATATCAACAGGGAAACCACAGGGGTGTCTCCCAACCTCAAAAAGGTGGTCTCTAAGGAGAAGGATGACCATATGGGTGCTAAGGCTGCCACTACTTCTGCTAGCACAGAGAAGGACAGTGGTAACATAAATAAGACCTTCCCCATGGCAACTCTAAATGAGAAATCATTAGGAGGACCCAGGTGCCAAGAAACCAAGGGGGCAGGTAGTGCTTCTGCTAGGCAGAAGGCTTCTGCTGAAACTTCCAAGGATCCTTTAAAGAAGGTAAATACTTCTAAACAAGGTGAGGATAGATATAACTATGAGGAATTGATGGAAACCTTAGGGAATATCAACTTGGATGTCATGGCACAAAAGAAAGAGATTGAGCAACTTAAGACTGTGGTCACCTACCAACAGTCTCAAATTGAGAAGCTCAAAAAGATGGTCACCAAGTTGCTGAACAAAAAGAAAAAGGCAAGGTTTGTGCTAAGAAGGAGAACCTCAACTGATGATGCTCCCAAAAAGGGGGAGTCAGAGTCAGAAGCAGAACTGAAACTGAAGGGTCCACAAATTGAGGGGGAGACTGCTCACATAGAGACTGAGATGGAAATGGACTATGCACAGTTTAAGGGGGAGTCCAGTGAGACAGAAAAGGGGGAAGAGTGTGTTAAAGAAACCAAAGCAGCAGAAACCACAGCAGCAGAAACCACAGCAGCAGAAACTGTTAATGCTGCTGAGTTTGAACAAGCAGCAGAAACAGTTAATGCTGCTGAAGGCCAAACAGTCAAAGCAGCAGAAACTGAGCAGGAAGCAGTAACTACATCTCAAGCTGAAATAGATGAAGAAATTTACTGGATTGTAAAGAACTGTATTGAAGCAGCATCACTACATGTACTAAGAGAAGCAGTAACAGCCATAGCAGCAGAAATGGTTATTGCTGCTGAAAAACTTAAAGCAGCTGAACCAACTCCTGAGGCTGTCAAAACTCTTAAAAGAACCAAGATGATGTCCAAGAAAAGACCAAGAACCCAGCCCATAACTTCAAAGAAGAAAAATGAAAAGAAGCCAAGGGTGGAGTCATCTGCAGAAGAGGCCCAGGAGGAAACAGTGAAATCTGATGGAAAAGTTGCTGAAGAAGAAGTGGCAACTCCATCAGGGCAATCAGGCAATGTGCAATCACAAACGGATGCCCAATGTGACTTGTACATTACTAGTGTTGACTCTAACCCAATTCCACTTCAGGCTGAACCAATATCATCTAAGGCTCCTGAAATCATCTTTTGGGACACTTTGAAAGATGGTAGAAAGGAGTTCATTAGGATAAAAAGAGCTGATGGAAAATTTGAAGTATTTTCTACTTGGGGAAAAATTGTCAGAACTTGCTCAAGATCAGACTTAGAAGAGATGTTCAAAGTTGGGATGAAGATATATGGAAACATGCTGACTGAGCCAGGGATGTCAATTTCTAAAATGGTACTTGAATTCTTGTGCCAAATGTTCAAACCTGAAGCAGTTCAGCATAGGTTAAACACACAGTTTCAAGTCATTACCAACTGGATGCTCTATGAAAACTGTGGAGTATATGTCATCTCCCTTGACTCTGCAACTCAAGAATACTATCTTGTAGATGAAATATACAATCACAGCATGAAGAGGCTGCAAGGAATGTTACACACTAAGCTGACCTGCAACAAGGATTCAGCAATGGGTAGATTCTTGGTAAAGAGGATTCTCAATCAGAGTCTAGGCCTAAGTCCTAATCTGTGTGTACATGATGACTAAGTTTTGGAAGCATCATCTGAAGAACTTGACTTCTTTTCCTAAAAGTCAAGTTAGGGGGAGATTGTTGGGAACTGAAGATATGCTAAGTATAGTTAGTACTGCTAAGTCTTCATTACTACTGCCAGCTCTTCGTTACTACTGCTGGGCAAGGTTAATGCTTCTAGATGAAGTTAGTGCTGCTAGACCAAATTACTACTGCTAGACATGATTAGTACTGCTGAGCTGAGTTACTACTGCTTGAAGACTGTGAAGATTAATACTGCTGAAGGTTGTTAATGCTGCTGAGCCAAATCATCATTAATACTGCTGAGTTGATAAGTTTGGTATGCGATGCTTTTGGAGACAAAGAAGGAATTGATCAAGATATGTTTAACGAAGATTCAGAAGATCAATTTACTTTTTATGGTTATCTTGTAATTACTTTTGTATAAATAGTATTGATAGATAGCTATTAGAGGAGACGAAAACAGAAGATAGATAGTATACAGAATTCGATATTCATTCAAGAGTGAATTAACCTCAAGATCATAGATCCTATTTCTAGAGAAGTAGAAATCGTCTTGTTGAGTCTGTTCAACAAGATTGAGGTTTTGGTGTAAAACTTGTGAGTTATAACTGTTTGATATATATACAGTTTATTGAATTTCTATTGATTGTTCTTTAATTGATTTAGAGTTCTATTCCGCAAGATTCTCTAAATTCTGTTTCTAAGAAGTTTAATTCTTGTTAAGAATCGATCCTGACAAGATTATCATTCACTCCTTTCACCCTCCAAACTTCTCTTAGTTCCCCACATAGGCTGCATAATAATCAAACATTTTGGATCTGTAAAATATCTAATTTTATCAATATATTGTGAAATTTAATTCAAAAAATATACTCCCTCCGTTCCAAAATAAATGTCCACTCTTAAAAATGCACACAGTTTTAAAAGTGTGTAATTATTACATTTTTTAATTAACCAAAGTACAAATGTATCCTTAATTATAGAGACAAAAAATTTCTCTATCACATAATTAAGGATAGAATGGGAAACTAGAAATTTACTTTTGAAAGTGGAAATCTATTTTGGGACAAACAAAAATAGTAACGTAGACACTTATTTTGAAAAGGATGGAGTATGTCTATAATTAGTAGATGCTATAAATAGTAATTACTCGATCTACTAGACAGACAAATATATTGCAACTCTAACTTAGGGTTGTTTGATTTTGACATAACGAGCTTAATAGCATGTATGGCTTATTCGGTCAGGTGTTTGATAGTGGCTTAATGAAAAAATGAATGACTTAGCGATTAAGATGAGAAATGGTCCCTTTATTTGGTCAGACATCAATATTCCCATTTTACCCCAACCTTCAACCGTTGGACCGCTCAAACCGGTCGAACCAAGTCAAACCGGACCGTTTTTGGCGGTTTGAGCGGTTTGGCGGTCCGGTTTGGTTTGAAAATTTGTCAAACCGGGCGGTCCGGTCCGGTCTGCAGTTTAAAGGTTTTTTTGGGCGGTTTGGACCAAACTGACCGCCACACACACACACACACACACACATATATATATATATATATATATATAATTTCTTTAATTTTAATTTTTTTATATATATTATTTAGAGTTTTAGACATTTTCTTATGGCCCAATTTTCTCATACACCTAAACCCAAATATTTTGAAAGCCCTAGTCATCTTCAACATCCTAAATCGAATAATATATTTAATTGTTAATCAGTTGAACCAATTCGGTGGAACAAATGTTAAGAATACGCAAAATTACAAATGACATAAAATTCAAAATACCAAGTTACCAATATATATATATATATAACAATAATAATAATATCCTATTTTTTAGCTCTAAAAAGATTTAGAGGGAAACATTACTAGTAGACTTTTTAGCAAGTTTAATCGAGATGTCTATTAACTTATGTACTTAACAATATGTGTGTTATGTTTTAAAGCCCATAAAAGGCCCAAACCGCCTAAACCGCGGTCCGGTTTGACCGGTCTGGGCACTTGATGTCAAACCGCTCGGTTTGAGAATTTACCAAACCGCCACTTGTGGTTTGGTTTGTGGTTTGAGGGGTTAAACCGCCCAAACCAGACCGCGAACACCCCTACCAAAAAGCTTCTTCCCATCAAAACCCTACCACTCTCCTTCCATTTTACCGCCTCCCTCCCTCCCACCTAAGAAACCCCCATCGTCTTCCGGCCGACGACTTCCACCTGTGCTCCAGTCGGCGTCTTCCATCCTTCTTCAAGTATACTTCTGCGCTCCAGCTTTGAAACACTCATTTTTTCCTTTTTTGTGTTGTTGAGCTTCTGCTACTTGTTGAAGTGTCTTTAGTTCTGCTACTTGTTGGACACAATAGGGTATAAATAGCACGCAATATATGGCTACTTTGCGTGATGAAATTGCAAATTGATTAGTATCTAATGCTTAAAATTATGAAATTAGTATTGAATTTGTATCATTTTGTTTGATAGGTACTTATTATTTTTGTTGCAAATGGACTTGTATCCAAACTATGGTGTCTTCTATTTTAATTATAAGTACTTATTAAATTTTGTTGTGATTATCTTATTGAATTCATATAATTATGTTTGATGAAGTTTTTTTATTTTAAAAATTGTTTAATTGATAATATTTATTGTTAAGAATAAACCATTCAGCACATTTACCAAACAGTTATGTTAATCAGTGCTTAATACACAATGAGGGAAAAATAGTCATTTCTGACGTTTAGCTCGTTTGTTCAGCACGACAAACAAACAGCAAGATATCATAATCCAGACAGACATCTATATCTACACACCAACCAAAGAGCCCCTTATAGCTATATGTATGCACCTCTTTCTTCAGAAAATCTTGATAAATGCTAGTGAAATTGGGAAGGTTGTAAAGCACCAACTCCTCCAATTGCGATAGCTCAATTACGTTTCCACCCTTGCACAAACTCGTCAGCGTTGGTAACCACTCCAAAGATAGAAACTTTAGAGCTGGAAATTTAACCTCATGATGACTATCTACCGGTGTTTCTAAAAAGGGGCACCGATTTACTTTGAGGCTCTCAAGTTGCTTCAAACCATTTGCCACATGATTGTGACTAGGTTTCTTAAGTTTGTACAATATATTGAATGATCTTGAAGGCTTATCTTCCAAGCTTATGTCAAACCTTAAAATTGAAACAACTACCTACATCAATAGGGATGGTTTTCACTTGTGCATCAATCATTTCTACTTCTTTTAACCATGCATCTATTTCATTTGGAACCTCAAGACTGTTGCTTTTGTTGTAGTTCATGTCGCGTTCAAAATCGAGTCTTGTGGTCTTCAACTTCTCCATTTTGGTACACATATCCCTCACATATTTTGGGCAAGAAATCAAGTAGCGTAGGTGTTTCTTAACATGAACCATGAGAGAGTCAACAACACGAGTAACAATGTCACCAACAACCTGATCCATTGCTCAATACTAATTCTTACCTATGTTAGCACCTACACAAACCTAACAAATGAACAAAAGTGAAGTTTAACAAAAATACTGCAAAGATTCAACATTTAACAGAAAAATATTAAGGACAATAACATTCCAAATTAAAAATGGGGTTTTAAGCGTCCAAATAGACCGCTTTATAATATTTAATTTAAATGACCAAAAAATAAAACGTCCTATTGAAAGGCGTTGTAATAAGTTTATAGGATGTTTTTGGGTGTCATAACAATTTTGTAGCACATTTTAACACTGTTATAAGAGTTCCGTTAAATACATCATGTGCTCCTTACTTGAGACTCAGTTTAGTCTTTTTACCCAATTTTTTTAGAGTGAATTACATTTTTGGTTTTTTTTATCTATGGATTCTTTTTATCGAGCCATATCCTACCTTCAACCATGCATCACCATAGACTCCCTTTCCGTTCTTCAAGCCAACGACCTTTGCAACTACAGTTGGCCACCACCAGACGAGACGCAACAACCCTTTTCTCGCGGTGCTCTTTTCTTCAAGCCCTGATGTCCACCATCGTGACCCCAAATACTGACCACCACTTTCACCAACGATGTTGTGAATGAACGAGCACCCCCTCCTCCATGCAATGAACGAACGAGCATCCAAATTCAAGGTTAATGGTGTGGCATTTTGATGAGAAGTTACTTCTTAGAGAACCCAAATCCATTATCTTTAGAGTTATTTTGACTTCTTGTTTTTAGAAATAGGATTCTTTATCTGGATTTAAAGTTGTGGCATGAGTTTTTGTTTTAAATCATAATTAATTCAATCTACTTTACTATTCTTTTTGTTTTAAATCTGTTTGTTGGAAAATTCTGATCGAAGTATTAATTTTTGTGTGAATGTAAGGTTTTGGGTTTGAATCCGATTTGCTTGTTAGGTTTCAATCGTGGTGGTGGTGAATCCGATTTGGATGGTCAAGTTTATAAACATTTTCTTAATAAATAAACCATGAAACTTTTAGAAATTGATTACCTATATTCTTTAAATCCAAAAAACTATTTGTAACCGGTTAGAAATTGGTTACCCACGTCATTCAAACCCTCGCACCCAACGGCCCATCCGTTGACCCGTCATAGTTCACTTGCCATTGATCTCTCTCATTTGATCGGGTTGTTGTTTGTTGTTTTTGTTTTTCGATCCTCCATCTTTTTAAATCCGTTTATATGTACAACGTACTCTAATATATTGTTGGAAAAAGGGAGATTGATGGGTGGCAATGGCGATGGAGGGTGGGTGACGATTGGGTGGCAAGGGAGCGATGTCGTTGGGTGCGAGGGGTTTGAATGCGTACAGTTTTGGAATGATTTAGAGTTTTATTACTTTAAAACATTCATATCCAGTTACACGTAACTTTTATGAGTTAAAAGACCGTAAGTAACCAATTTCTAAAATTTCATGATTTATTTTTTTTCAAAAACAAATTCAAAGGACTTATTAACTCGACATGGAAAAGTTTACTAGTTTATTTATTCAACTTTTATGAGTATTTAATCATTTAAGAAGAAAAAACTCATTGGGTTTTCAGAACTTTTCTCTAACATGTTAGGCCAAATGAATGAGAATAAGAAAAATACTAAAAGTCATGAAAATTAGTTTTATATGTGAGACAATATATATATATATATATAGAGAGAGAGAGAGAGTCGGGTACATGTTTAAAAGAATAAGAAAATGGTCGAATCACATGTGAATTTACACTAACATCATGTACAAATCACATGTGACGTGATTTACGCGACTTTGCCCGCGACCAAAAGACGCGGCCAAAGTTGCCCACACACATTTTTTTGACCACTAATGTAAAATTACATGTAATTTTGCACATGATTTAACCGTTTTCGTATTCTCTTAAAGAGTTACCATCCTCGTTTGATCCCCCACCCCCTCTTCTATCTCTATATATGTGTGTGTGTATATATATATATATATATATATATATATATAGAGAGAGAGAGAGAGAGAGAGAGAGAATCTAAAAAAAATGAAAAGTTTTTTGAGAATTTTTCACGAGAGGTTTAAGTCACGGGAAATTGCCTGAAATAGCCATTTTACACCCATGGTTTCTCTAAATAGCCACTTTGATAACCTTATTTCCAAAATAGCCAAAAGTTACGCACAAAAACTTACGCTCGGAGTTTTCTGTGCGTAAGTTTGATTTTCCTCCAAAAAAATTTAAAAAAAATGATTTTTAAAAAAACTTACGCACAGAGTTCTCTGTGCGTAAGTTTTTAATCCTACATATATGCGTAACTTTTTCAATTGCACCACGTAGGCTCCACGTTGGAAAACCCAAACTTACGCACAGAGATGAAAAACTTACGCACAAAGATCTCTGTGCG
Organism: Saussurea involucrata; assembly: GCA_033807775.1. Lineage (NCBI taxonomy): Eukaryota > Viridiplantae > Streptophyta > Magnoliopsida > Asterales > Asteraceae > Saussurea > Saussurea involucrata. The sequence continues at coordinate 177,450,659 of CM066322.1, forward strand.
TAAGTTTTTTAAAAAATCTTTTTTTTTGAATGAAAATAAAACTTGCGCACAGAGATCTTTGTGCGTAAGTCTCTGTGCGTAAGTTTTCATATTTTATTTTTTTTCAATTTTTTTAAGAAAGAATCAGATTCTTATTCAGTGATTTGACACAAACAGTAAAGAATATAAACAGCTTTTACTGATTTTCTAATAAGTCATTAATATGTTTTAAAAAACATTTTTTTAAACATTTTGGAAAAACATTTTTTTAAATACGTTTTCTAAATTGTTTATATAAAAAGATTTTGGAAAAAGATTTTTTTTTAAACATTGTTTTGTTTTATTTTTTAATATTAAGTAAACGTATAACAAATTATATAAAAATATCTAAATTATTTATATATATATTTTATATTTTGGAAAAACGTGATTTATAAATTATTTATATATATATATATATTTCTAAATTATTTATATATATATATTTAAAAATATATAAGTACTAGCCATAATTAATACTATCCAAAATTCAAATACTAGCCATAATTATTTATGGAAAAACGTGATTTATAAACTATTTATATATATATATTTCTAATACTAGCCATAATTAATACTAGCCAATTTTCAAAATTTTCAAATTCCAATTTTTCCCACCTAAATATATTACTATAAATCAAACATCTTATTCAATCTCTCTTCAATTATCTATTCCATAAAACTCTCCCAAAAACTCTTCCAAAAATCTCTCTTCATCAATTTCGGCGACAATATTCCGGTGAAGAAATTTTACAAAATATTCCGTTGAAGAAAAATCAACTCATTCAATGTCGTAGGTAACATCTATATTTATTGTTACAAATTATAGTTATTAGATTTTTTGAATATGTATCTCGGTTATGTATAGATTAATGTTAGTGGTTATGATGCATTTTAGTAAAAGATTTATATGTATATGCTGATTAATGTATACGGTTATGTATAGATTAATGTTAGTGGTTATGATGCATTTTAATTGGATATTAGTGATTCTATAATGTTCAAAATTATTTAGAGATTTATATGTATAAGTTGATTTCTTGTGAAGCTTAAACTTGAGGGATCATATATTAATAAGAATATAATATTTAATAAATAATTTCAAAATTTTTATTAATAATCTATAATATAATATAAAAATAAATGATTTTTTAAAGATAGATAAAAAGGTAGTTGGCATTAGAAAGCATATAAGAAAGTAATGGCATTTTCTGGATATCTTTTGACCATATCGATGTAAATAAATAAAATGATTTATTTTTTAAAAAATAAATTCATTTATATAATTTAAAAATATTTTTTTTATAAAAAAATTTACGCATAGAAACTTATGCAGAGAGATTTCTCTGCGTAAGTTTTTTTAATAAAAAATAAATCCATTTATTTTATAAAAAATATTTTGATTTATTTTAGAATAAAACAAATTGATGTTTTTTATAAAAAAAAATCCAGGGATTTTATAAATAAATCGAATGATTTATTATGTAAATTCATTTATTTAATAAAAAATAAATTCATTTATATAATTAAAAAAATTGTTTTTATAAAAAACTTACGCATAGAAACTTACGCAGGGAGATTTCTCTGCGTAAGTTGTTTTTAATAAAAAATATTAAAAATCAAATATTAAAAAATCAAGGTTTTTTTCAAACTTACGCATAAACATAGTCTGCATAAGTTCTTATTTTTTTCTGCGTATTTTGTAAATATTTATTTAAATAAATTAAATTAAAAGTAAAAAAATACATGATTTTTCGTTATAATAAAAATATATGATTTTTATTATGTATTTTTAAAAGTTTTATTCATAAAAAATATAAAAATCTTTAAAGTTTACTCAAAACATAAATGTATGCGTAAGTTATTAAAAAATATTAAAATATTTCAGAGGTTTTACAAACTTAAGCACACAATACTGTGTGCGTAAGCTTTTCTATATTATGTAAATTCATTTATTTTATAATTATAAAAAATAAATTCATTTATATAATTAAAAAAAATTATTTTTATAAAAAACTTACGCATAGAAACTTACGCACAAAGATTTCTCTGCGTAAGTTTTTTATAAAAAAATATTTTTATAAAAAAATTTACGCAAAGAAACTTACGCAGAGAAACTTGTCTGTGTAAGTTTTTTTAATAAAAAATAAATCCATTTATTTTATAAAAAATATTTTGATTTATTTTAGAATAAAACAAATTGATGTTTTTTATTAAAAAAATAAATCCAGGGATTTTAAATTTTGATTTACCAACTGATCTGTTTCTTGTGTTGGATGATTGCTTTGTATTTGGTGGTTCGTTGTAATAAATGTATTTGGTGGTTCGTTGTTTACGTTGGAAATTGTATTTGGTGGTTCGTTGTAATAAATGTTGTTGTTTCAATATAGTGAATGAATATTCTTTATTATTTCAAAACTCAAAAAGAAAACTAGGAAAGAAAATATATCGATGTTGATTTCAATCATCCACAAACAAAACAAATCGAAAAGCATACAACATTTTATTATTCATATGCATGAAACATCTGCGGGTAGACATCAATAACACCATCTAAGGATAAAGTGTTTTACATTTGTTAATCCAATTTTGTTTATCGGTTATCTGTGCTTGAAGTATTGCGAACTCTTGTACAATCTTGTGGACTTGTACGTTGCCGCGCTGAATACGACTTTCCTTATCTTTTATTTCCCTTTTCAACCTTTTTACCTCCTCAATGTCTTCTTCCATCCTTTTCATGTGTTTTTCCTTCTGATGAATAAGTTGTGACCATTTTTGGCTGATTTCCTCGATCTCCGCTTCATATTTTAGTATATCTTCTTTTATTCTTTTTGGCATTGTTTGTGAAGACGGTGGGGTTGATGGTGGTCGTGTCATCCTTTCCGTCAGTGATTGTGATGACGATGGGGTAGATAGTGAGCCGTAAGAAAGGTTGATCGGTTGATACCTTCCGGGGCTGTTCTCTCTTGACATGTTTTTGACGTGTGGAAAAGAATAAAAAAGAGAAAGAGTATGAATTATATGTTGTGAAATATTAGTGGTGATGATCACTTTATTTATATACAAAAAATTTACATTTTTGGCCCCCTTGCTCCTAGATAATATTAACTTCAATCCCTAGAATTATAAATTTATTATTGGTCCTTGTTTCTCATCTATTAATAACTTTTGTCCCAGCCTACGAAGATGTATGTAGATTGCAAGTGTCATATGACACTTATAGAGATATATAACAGACAACTTCAGCAGTTCCCACGCAGACGAGAGTTGTTTAGTCAGAGTTGTTTCGGCCATTATTTGGGTCTTACATCGTCGCAAAACGACCCTCTTCTGGTACACATGATGTTGCAGATGCGGTATCACCCAGAGGATGCTATAGCTGATGTGATGTATTTTCGTGTGGATGAGCACCAAGTTCACTTTGGAACTCGAGAGTTCTGTTTGATTAGCGGATTACGTTTTGGTCATAGAGATATCATTGAAGACTTAGAAGTTCGTCCTCTATGGATGCAGAGGGTTTTCCCTGGGTATGATGTATTGTACCTTGAGCTCCTAAATGATATGGTTGTTGAAGAGGAAACTGTGCTCGGGCTCTCGGATGAGGATGCTATACGTGTATATTTACTTTTCATGTTGGAGGCCGGTTTTCTAGGTCGGGGGGGGGGGGGGGAAATGGTGGTGCCTATGGCTCTGGTACACATGGTCGAAAATTATGATGAATGGAATCGGTACCCATGGGGATCATACGTATGGGATCCCACTATCGATCAATTGCAGCATGCACTTGAGAGGCGTCAAAATTCTGGGAAACCTAGATACTCACTTATGGGATTCACTTTTGCATTTAAGGTGATTAAAATATTACTTATTACAGACTGTGCAATTATTTTAAAGTTTCAAAAAGATTTTATATATAATGTTCTAATGTTCACAGATATGGATATACGAGACATTTCCCTTCCTGCGTAGTTTTGCCGATCCCACAGACAGGTTACCGAGAGTTGTTGCATGGAATAGGAAAAAAAGCCCTACCTGGAAAAGTTGCTTGGCATTAATTCGTATTCAGAAGGTAAATTGTAATTCAAATGAAATTTAGTATGGTATACAGTGATTATAAGAACGAATGATATAACAACTTATTTTGTTTTTAGCCCGAGCATCACCCACGGCTTCAGTTGATACCCACCGTTATGGAGATGCAAGAACAGTGGTGGATAGATAGTGAGGTATACTTTGCTGGTGAGCAAGCAAATGTCTCCCCCGTTTGGATCAGACGTGGTCGTCATCGTGGACAAGTTGATTCTAGGTCAAGACAACGTGTACAGTGGTCGACACGTTGGGGGGAGGATGTCACCGGTGACCCGTCTTAGCATACATCGGAGCCGACTGGTTGAAAATACCCGGTCGAGTCACCAGTATATTCGTTGCATTCCCCTCCACAATGGGAGTCACGCGTAGATGTGTTGGAGGGACACTACCGTGATCACGAACATCGTCTAACAAAGATAGAGGATTAGGATTTTCTCGGTACCCAGCAGGGACAGGAGGATTTGGTGACCAAGTACGCAGACTTAGAGAGGCAGATGGCCTATGTTAGATCTCAAATGGTAAACTGTGATCATAGAAACTTCATATTTTTATTACGCCAAAATATATTTATTAACTTTATTTATGTTACAGGGTCACCATGGCCCGAGCGAATCATTTGGATTGTCTCATGTTCATATCACCACACATTCGGTACACATGATTTCTAAATACCTGAATGCATCAATTTAGTTTTTCTCTTTAATGTAAACTTTGTATTCAAATTACACCATTTTCATTTTCAGGTCCTTCGGCCTATCATGCAGCGTCTCCCTTCCCGGTGGATCAGGTTTCTTAATTTACTTAAATTTAAATAAATTTACTTTTTAAGTGTAAAGTAGGTATTCAAATTACACCATTTTCATTTTTAGGATCCATCGGCCTATCATGCAGCGTCTCCCTTCCCGGTGGATCAGGTTTCTTAATTTACTTAAATTTAAATAAATTTGCTTTTTTTATTTTAAAAAATTGTATTCAGATTACACCATTTTCAGTTTCAGGATCCACCGTCTGATTTTCCAACTGAACCGGTATCCCAATTTACCTAAAGCGTACAAAAAAATTCGTATCAGACACCCATTCAACGGGTACAAAAAAAGTCGACGCGGATTAAGTTCCCGGACCCTTCCAAAAAGTCACCATATATGGATCCCCCGTCGTCCTCAAAACCGGAGGTCAGGGTAGAGTATATTGTGCGCCGGTTATATAAGATGTGCCACATTCCAGAATCTATGTATTTACCAGTATGGCCTCAATGGGAAATTAATAGAGAATGGTGGGGCCAATTGTTGGGGATGATCGATGCTGGTTGGTTCGATAATTCGGTAAGTTGTTTTGATCTAATTTAAGAATTTCGAATTTACTCCTCACAATTTCCCCATCACAATTTTGTGTTTGTTGAACAGCATATCAACGCTTGGGTATTAACACTTATGGAGGATAGGTCGGCAAACGCGCCATAGACGATACAATCACCTGAGTTTTTTAATTATCTAACTGGCAGGAGTGGTATATCGGGGGGCGCTCCTGAAGCTGATGGGACAATGAAACCGTTTCCACCGTGGTGGTCAATTCGACAGGTTGGTTTATAATTATTTTATTTATTTATATTTTAAAAAACTTTTACTAATATGTATGTCTTGAACTTCGACTTTCAGGTACTTATTCCTATAAACGTCGTAGATAGGCATTGGGTACTAGGTGAACTTGACCTAGATTCGATGGTATTCACGATATACGATACGTCCAATATTCCGGATTACAAGAAATTTTTGACGGCTAAGATCAAGACGTTTAGGACGTTACTCAAGGAATTTTTGTGTGCCATAAATGACGTCGAGCGGGCCAAGAATTATAAGCTATTTCATCCTCAATTCGACACCAACATACCCCAGCAGTCGGGTGATATGGGTGATTGTGGGGTATGGGTCTGCAAGTTTATGCAACAACGTATCAATGGTGAGCTTCCGCATGGTGGAAGAGACATGGCGGCGAGTGCAAAGGAGTTTCGAGATGATATGGCAAGGGTATTTTATTCGTTGGCAATGGTGAAGGATTGATAGGTTATTATAGAACAAACTTTTAAAAATCACAAAAAACTATTATGTTTGTATTTTTATATTCAATAAAAATGTACTTTACGTATATTAGGTACTTTACGATTTTTATGTTTGTATTTTTATATTTTTGTTCACTTAATATGTTATTATGTTTAATGTTTTGGCATATTGTTTTTTTACGCTTTTTTACTGTTTTGGTATATTATTTATATTATTATTTTATCAATACATAATTTATTATTGTTAATAAACAAAGTAGTGTATTTGAAGTGATTTTTTATTCAATAAAACATAGCAAGAGTTACATGGGTAGAATGTAAACATCAATACAACACCGACTTATCACTCCAAATGCATAGTTGAACATAAAACAACAACATACAAACTCCACGTACGAAACCAACAACACTAAATTAGATGCAACATTCTAAGGATATAGTGATTTCAACTGCTCAATCAATGTCCATTTCTCCTGGAGTTGTTCGTCAAATTTCGGGAAATTTTTGATCATCTCTTTGGCAACTGCGTCATCTTTCGCGATCTCTTTGTACAGTTTCGCTATGGCGTTGTGTTTGTCTTTTATCCTTTCAAGGACTTTATCTTTTTCTGCAAGAGCGTTATCCCACTTCTCATATATCTCTTTGCACTCCGCTTGGGCTTTTTCAATTGCTTTTACAATTGTCGTTGGCATCTGGGAAGAGGGGGGGGGGGGTTTGAAGATGATGCGTTTCCCGCCATGATTTGGTTTACAACGCCGAGAGTGTTACGATATCCGTGGATGTAAAATTTGGGATGTTGTGAACTTTGAGTTGGTGAGACATTGTATTTATAGCCACAAAACAATAGACAAAAAAAAACATCTAAAGGTACAATAATCAATGTCTTGATTGTACATTTTCTTCTTATATAAAAAAATTTAAAAAATATAAATTTATTTAAAATACATTTTTTGGATGATTTTTAATTTAATAATAAATAAAGTTTAAATGCAAGTATTGTTAAGATGTATCTATTTGTTTGATTTATAAGTATTTATATATGTCTTATCTACCAATTTTTTAACTTTAATTATTTGGGGCTTTATATTTGATAGAGTAATTTATCTACTGTCGTGTTCCTGTTCTAGCTAATTACTTGAAGCTATAAACTGAAAATCGATAGATTACACCAATATTTAACGACAAACCGAATCATATTAAACTAGTTATACAAACTTACCACATAATAATTACGTGATTTATTCATTAAGGTCAAATGTAGGGTACATAAAGTTTCCATAACCATCTTGTTGCGACGAGTGACCTGGTTCTGTCTGATGAAGTCCCTCAGCTGAATAAGTCGGTTGTGTCGGGTGACTTGCTTGATTTCTACTATGGCTACCAGAGGCTCTTGAACGAGGGAATTGTACGGGAGGAATTATCATGGTACAATGTCGGCGATTATGTCCTGATCCTCCACACCGACTACAATTTCTCTGTCTTGGTTCCTCACCACGTGATGGAATGCGATCATGATTACTTGGTCTGCCTACCTTTTTGGTAATAAGCGGTGGATGGACGATCATATATTCAGCAGGCACAATCCATGTTGAGTTTGGTCCAACAGGAACGACCGACTCCTGGTAGGTTGCCTGGAGGTTAATCGTCGTGTAGTAAGGTGACGCCATCTGGCTGCAGTCTCTCCACTGTAATTGTTTCGCAACTGCGATTGCATGGCCGCATGGTAAAACTGAAAGCTGCCATTTTCTACAGCTACATGTACGTGCATGTAGATCAACGATTCCGTCCCTACGCCCATCACGAACTTCATACATATTATTATTCATGGGATGTACTGTCCATGTTGCTGACTTCCACATACGTTTCTTTATTTTCTTTTGTGCCCACGGTGTTAGAGCATGTTGACTTTGCACTACAAATAAAAATTTGTAACATTAATATTTTATAATTAATTTAATTGTAAATAAAAATAAAAATAATAAATTACCTGCAAAATCATGACGTTCAGCATACCATTGTTGTTATACTCCCCGAAAGTAATCTAAAAGTGAGACGATTGGTAGTTTACGAGCAAACCGGGACAACGCATTCACTGACTCGGCGCTATTCGATGTCATCATATTGTAACGCATGCCAGGGAAGTAAACTCTCGACCATCTAGCTGGCCCAATGCTATTCATATATGCACTACCATCAGGTACACAACGTTGTAGTTGGTTCATATACGCGTGGAACTCCTCAACCGTGTAGGCTTTGACTGTCTTCCAATATAGTTTCTTCTTCAACCTAACTCTTTTATCTTGTGTGTAAACATTCATCTCTAAATGCCAACAACAAAGACCATGATGGGCACCCGGGTATACAGTCGTAATGGCTTGCTTAATGGAAGCAGCTCTATCGGATATGAATACCAACCCTTCAACTTCTCCGATACATTGCTTCAACATCGTCAAGAACCAAGTCCATTCGTCCCCACTCTCAGATCTGCCAACTCCGTATGCAATTGGAACGATTTGGTTATTTCCATCCATCCCAACAGCCAAGAACATGGTGCCTAAATACTCCCCTTTTAAATGAGCACCGTCTATTACGATCACCGGCCTCAAATTGTTCAAAAACGTCCGAATCTGGGGAAAAAACATACATGATAATAATAATATATGATTTAAACTAAATGTCTAATAATAATAATAATAATATATGGTTTAAACTAAATGTCTAATAATAATAAACTACATGAACTTAAATCTAAATCAACAAATATATGATTTAAACTAAATGTCTAATAATAATAATAATTCATACCGCACATCCAAGGGCGATGAAACAGCATCGGAAGCGTTGCATCTCATCAGTCCTTATTCTCGTCACGGTACCCGGATTCAGGCGCTCCAAATTATAAAAATACACTGGAAGTCTGCTAAAGGAAACCGACGGGGTACCCCTAATTTGGGCCAATGCGAAACATTTGGCGCTCCAAGCTTGCTTGTAGGAAACAGATATATGGAATTGCTCGTTCACATCATTCCTTATGTCATTTGGCCTGTAGTTTCTACTCTCGTCTGAAACGGCTTTCTTTATTATATGACCCAAAACTTTTCTATTTGCTTGCCTATGATTAGGATGTAGTTGAGTTCCCGAACAAGTGTGTCGGTCCTCCAATTTTTGAACTTCAAACATGGTGCTTTCTCCAACAACGTTCGCCCTGATCTTCCAATTACAACTTTCATGCACACAAACTGCCTCGTACCTTTTCGGGCCTGATCTATTGACTTTAAACTTGAAACTCTCTTTAACAAATTTCAATCCCATGGCTAACTTCAGTTCTTCGTTCGTGTTAAGTATTTGCCCAAGGCAGATGTGTATAGTGCGATTATAATTGACCGGTTCGTTGTCTGTGATCGTGGGTACTGGTGTTTGGGACTATGGGAGGCATACCAAAAAAATCATTGATCGCCGAAAATGATGTATTGGCAGTACATATTTCTTCATTTGGTTCTCCCCCGTCTCCTACGACCCCCTCTTCGGAACTGTCACCATCTTCAGAATCTGTATCATCAATTTCAGGTATACCAAACTTAAAAACATTGGCACCTTCTGGAAATTCTTCGGTATCAGGAAACCAGTCGTTGTTATAACCATAGTTAGGTTCCTCTTGCGAAACAAATTGGGGCACATACGGAACCTCCTGTTGTCGTATTAATGGTTGAGCCTCAATGATTGGAGGGGGGTGGAACTTCCTCCCACATTGCTTCCTCTACCCGATCGGAAACCACGACTAACAGAAGTTTCAACTGAGATATAAAGTGTTGCCGATTTTCTTGAAGTAGAAGCGAACTCCATAAAACCAATAACGTCATCGTCATCGCCTAATAGGAAAACCGCCCCATCATACTTATACGACAACACAAATTCACCTTCAATTTCAAATTTTTGTGCAACATAGCTAACTAACGCATCATGTGTAATGTTTTGTCGCAACATTACACCACGTTGAAAAACTTGATCAGATACATACTCCATCACATTGTTTACTTTTTCCCATCTTCCTCCACCACGGATATGCAACCTCAATTTTTCGCTTGTAGAGGCCATGATCTTGGAATGAATGATGGGAGAGCGAAATAGAGAGAATTAAGTGTTTACAACTGATATGGGAGTAAGAAATGAAATAACAATGAAGTGTTTACAATGGACATACAATATATATATAGAAACTGTAATGAAAATAATCAAATTATTTAGAAATAAGTTTTTTTCTATATTTTTTCTATCACATGTATTTTATTAAATATAATTTTTTTGAATATGGAATGTATTGAATATGAAATCTTTGAAAACGTAATTAATTTTCCAAAATATTTTTATATAAGTAATTTTTTAAAACGTATTTAGTTTTTCCAAAATATTTTTATATAAATAAAAAAAATTAAAAAATTAAAACTTACAAAATGTTAAAGTTTAGTTTTTCTTCAAAAAATATTACTTTTTTTTTTAAAATAAAACAAAACAATGTTTAAAAAAAATGTTTTTCCAAAATATTTTTGTATAAATAATTTAGAAAAATACTTAATATTAAAAAATAAAACAAAACAATGTTTAAAAAAAATCTTTTTCCAAAATCTTTTTATATAAACAATTTAGAAAACGTATTTAAAAAAATGTTTTTCCAAAATGTTTAAAAAAATGTTTTTTAAAACATATGAATGACTTATTAGAAAATCAGTAAAAGCTGTTTATATTCTTTACCGTTTGTGTCAAATCACTAAATAAGAATCTGATTTTTTCTTAAAAAAATTAAAAATAAAATAAAATATGAAAACTTACGCACAGAGACTTACGCACAAAGATCTCTGTGCGTAAGTTTTATTTTCCTTTAAAAAAATAAAAATAAAAGATTTTTTTAAAAACTTACGCACAGAGATCTTTGTGCGTAAGTTTTTCATCTCTGTGCGTAAGTTTGGGTTTTCCAACGTGGAGCCTACGTGGTGCAAATGAAAAAGTTACGCATACATGTAGGATTAAAAACTTACGCACAGAGAACTCTGTGCGTAAGTTTTTTTTAAAATCATTTTTTAAAATTTTTTGGAGAAAAATCAAACTTACCCACAGAAAACTCTGTGCGTAAGTTTTTGTGCGTAACTTTTGACTATTTTGGGAATAAGGTTATCAAAGTGGCTATTTAGAGAAACCATAGGTGTAAAATGGCTATTTCAGGCAATTTCCCTTAAGTCAGTGGTGTAGCTACACGACATGTTTTTTAGAATTTTTTATTATTTAATCAATTTTAACTTTGAATTTTTTATAAAAAACATCAATGCTATTTATTAATTTAATTAAAATTAAAATATTTAAATATAACTAAAGTAATCATATTTAAATATAATTAATAACTAAGTATGTAAAGTAATTCATAATTAAAGTAATAATATTTTGTTATTCATACTGAATGTGGACACCCAAACATGTGAACACGATCAAAGAAGAAAATAAACAACTTATGGAGCAACTAAAAAAGACGTCTGAACAGAGATAAAGTTACGTCGATGCAATAACACGCAAGGAGGAAAATAAAATATGTTATGTTGTAAATTGTTAAAGTTTATTAGTTTTAAAAATTATTTGGATAAATTTAATTGAATTTAAAACTTAAAGATAAATATAATTCTAGTTTATTAAAATTGGTATTAGACAACAAATAAAATAAAAATATAATAATCTAAAAAATTGAAAGACCATTTTGTTATCAAAAAGTTAGAAAAAAAATATAGAGTGTGATATAGAGAGTTAGGCTATGTTTGGCAAACTAGCTGATAAGCTAGCTTATGACTTATAAGCTAGCTGGTAACTGATAAGGTAGCTGTTGACTTATAAGTTAGCTGGTAGCTGATAAGCTAGCTGATGAAAAAATCACGTTTGACAAAAAGTAGCTTATAAGCATTTAAATGACCAAAAAAGACATATTAAAAAAATAGTAAATAAATAATAATTAATATTAATGAGGGTATTTTTGGAAGAAAAAAATCAAAAGCGAAATAAGCTCATGAAACGCTACTCTCACTAGCGTTTTGAAAACCTAGCTTATGGTAATCCAAACATGTACCTAGCTTATAAGCTAGTTTTTTTTTTGCCAAACAATGCCTTAAGGGTCGTTCGGTAGGAGCTTAATGGCTGTATAATAGGTATGGCTTATTCACTCAGCCATATCTAACTGTTCGCTTATTCGGTCAGCCCATGAATGAATCACTCCGCTAAAAAAACATGTCTTTTGTGGTCGGCCATTAAAAACTCTTATATTTCCCCAACTACCCCTAGAAAACACATCACCATCCTCATTTAGAAGATACTGTCGCCTCCCCTGGTTTGTTTCCATCACGTGGTTCCTTCTCCGGTGAAGAATCTTCTCCCCTTCCTGTGATTTGCTTCCTTCTCCGGTGAAAAAAACTTCTTGCCTCCCCCTGATTTGCTTCCTGCTTCCTTCTCCGGTGAAACACCTACTCGCCTCCCCCTGATTTGCTTCCATGGCCTACTTCCTTCTCAGGTGAAAAATCTCGATCTCCTTGTTTCTTTCACTGATTCTTCTTGAAAAACCTTTTTGACCCCCTGCTTCTTTTACTGATACATCGTGAAAAAACTTCTCGATCCCCTGCTTCGTTTGTGTTTTTTATTTATTTAAGGGTTTATAAATTTGGGTTTCTTTTATCTAGGGTTCATAAATTCAGATTTTTGTTATTTAAGGTTCATAGATTTTGTAAAATTTCATCAAGAAATGTTGCTTAATTGTTTAATCACCTTTTTGTTTTGTTCAACATGGCGCTGTTCCTTTTGGCTTTGATGATGAAGCTTTTGGCTCTCTTTTGTTTTAGTTGATTCTATTTTGTGGTGTTTGTTCTACATCAAGGATTCGGTCTCAATATGTAAATAAATGAACTGATGTTGTTCATTGAATTTATTGACATGGGTAAAATAGTCATTTTTGACATTCAGACTGTTAATTCAGTACAATAATCGAACAACAATTTATCTGTTAACGCTCAGACAATCATATTCATTCAGACAACTACATTTATACAGGTTTTAACAGAAATAAATCGAACAATACCTATACTATTCATTTCTTTATTTTAAAGAGTAAAATGAAAAATTTATCAGACGAAATTTAGATAATAAAATAAAGAGTGAATTGCAATTTTGGTCCCTGTGGTTATAGTATTTCTTTGAAAGAGGGACCTAAACTTCAATATCTCAAGAAGTGGTCCCTCAGTTTCCAATTTTGCTTCAAATCCAGTCCCTGGTCACTAACCTCGTTAAAAAGTCCAGTTAGTGCCAGGGGTAGTTTCGTCCATCCATGTTTTGTCCTTCCTTTTGTAAATTTTCTTCCTTTTACTTATGTTTGTAAAATCCATAACACTGTAGAGACCTGTTTTGTAAATTCTCTAAAAACCTCCAAACCATGGAAGCTCTTTCTCTCTATCATCTCTTTCTCTTTTATGTACATATACTCACTGCGCACACACACTATATATATACACACTGTAGGGACCTGTTTTATAAAACTTGCTTTTACCATCCATGCTATTTATTTACCATTTGTCCTATCAAAGATTAAGGGAAACAAAAAACTTGTTTCCTCTTGGGTTTAAATTAAAACATATAATACTGAAACGAAAATAAATGAGTTTTGGCTAAAATTTTCTACTCGTGGACATGTTGACAATGAAACTAATTTCAAACCAATCAAATGATCCAAATTATAAAACAATGGCTACCGATATAAGGTTAACTTAATATGTATGTGTGGGTTAGAAATCATAACGATGGAGAGAAATTTACATATAATATTATTGTAAAATTGTACCATGGTAGAACTTGTGTTATTAATCACAATGGTCAAATTCCAACTCCAGATTATATTCATCTATTTTTATGATCAACCACGTTTAAAACTCACTCACAATTTTAGTTAATTGATTTTTAAGATCAAAAGAACTAAAAAACAGTTTTTAATAACATTTCCACATCAAATATGGATTAAAAACTCAGATTTGAAGAATTTTCATCAAGAACACCAAGAACACTTCAAGAACTTCATCAACCCAAAAAATTTCAAAAATGGAATTTATGCAACAAACATTGAAATTGAAGATTGAATCATGTCTAAAACATGTTTTTGGATACAAATTGGCATAAAAATCGATCAAAACATCACTAAATCTCAAAATCAATTCTCAAAAAAATTCACAGATCACTTTTCTCAAGAACATTTTTTTTTCAAAATCTTCAAATTCCTTGAATCTTGATGTGTTTTTGAAAATATTTTGATGCAAAAGAGATTTAAAACAATGGAGAACCACTTTGCAATCAAAATCAAATCAAAACACACAGAAAAATTGCATAACCCATTTGGGGCTGTTGTTAAACAAAAAATCAATCAAAAATCTAAACATAAACTCAAGGATGAAGCTAGATGAAGAGTAGATGTAGTGTTGTTTACGAATAAAGATGCAGATTTGTTCAAGAAGCAGATCTGATGAAGATGCAGATGGATCTGATGATGCAGTGTAGAGGTGCATTGTCGGTGGCTTAATGAAGAAGATGAAGATCGAAGAAAACATTGCCACAAAGAACTTGAAGAAGAAGACGATGATGCAGGTATATATATATATATTTTTATATTTATAAATATAATTACATTAAAGGTCCCTAAATTTACATGGTCTTTACAAAAATAAGAGAAAACAAGGAAAATTGTAAAAAGAGAGACAACACTATAATGGACGAAATTACCCCTGACTTTAACGCTGATTTTAGATGGAGTTAGTGACCAGGTCTTCCTTTCAGAGCAAATACCAAAACTGAGGGACCACTTCTTGAGATACTGAAGTTTAGGTCCCTCTTTCAAAGAAATCAGATAACCACAGGGACCAAAATTGCAATTCACTCTAAAATAAAAATAGAGAGTAAATAGAAAATTCGTTGAACCGTCCTTTTAATTCCATTAGTAACCAATCTGGCAACCTGTTACCGCCACATACTCATTCATGCATATGATCCCATTTATTACTTTAGAAACTTGGCAAAACATGCCCCTGTAAATTACACTCTCCACCCTTATTTTTTCCCTATTTTCATTTTTCACCTTTCACTTGAGTTTGAATTATTTTCTTCCCTGTGCTTTTATTCTATATTTATTTCCATTTTTCAAGTGTTACATTTATTTACCTTCATATACCTTCTTGCTTCACAATGACTAAAACTTAAACAAGTTTATGCATGTAAATGTGACCGGAGATATATGAAAGCATCTGAAGGTGATACAATAGGAAAAATAGTGTTAAAATTTCAAAGAAAACACGTTACTTTGGAAGAAATTTAGAAAATCACAAAAACATACATTAATGGTTGACGGAGAAAATGTGTTTCTTTGGAAGAAGTTTTGAAAAGGACAAAACATATATAAATGGGAAATTAATTAAAATACCCAAAGTTTGACCGACTGTTGCCAAAATACCCAAAAAAAAATTCATTTTGCAAAAATACCCAAAATACCCGCGAGGGATCCCGCGATCGCGGGCTAGGGCTGACGTGGCACGTATTTTGGCCCCAAATGCCCCGCGAAGCCCCTCAACTTTGGCCGCGGTGCACTTTTGGTCCCTGCCCGCGATCGCAGCCCGCGATGGCCCGCGATGGACCAAAATTTTCACTTTTGGTCCCTGAAAATTTACACTTTTGGTCCCTGAAAATTTACACTTTCAGCCCCTGTACTTAGACGAATCTTGCATTCTTTTACTGTTTTTTTCCACAATTATTGTACTTTGAAGACCGATTTGTGGTTGAAATTCATTTGCATGTTTGAGATTTCATCCATAAATATCAGTAGTATGCAATTCACAATTCACACTTCCTCTTGCTTTCTTTCTTGATTTCTCTCTTGCTTTCTTTCTTTGAATTGATTTCTCTCTTCTCTCATTTCATCCACAAATGGCATCGTCATCAAACCCTAAGTCTACTCCTGAAAAAATGCCACCTCAAATCGAGGTCACCATAGCAAAAAAGAAAAAGGAGATAGATAAACTAACAGAAGAGTGGAAAAAAATGATGGACAGGAAGGCAGTCCATTTGAGAAAGATCGAAGAGGAAGACAGGGAGATCAAAAGGATGAAAGGGGATATAAAAGCTCGGGAGGCTCGTGTTCGTCGAGAACAAGAAGCAATTCACCATATTCTGCAAGACTTCGCAATTATTCAAGCGAAGGTAAACGAGAAGCAAGCTTGGATTGATGAAACTAAATCAATTTTTAAGTAGGTGGTGGTTATATTTTTTTTTTGTTTTGTATTTTTTTTACTGTGTTGTTATTTGTATTTTTTTTACTGTGTTGTTGTTTTGTATTTTTTGTTGTTGTTAATTTCTCTGAAAAGTAGTTTTTAAGCCGCTGAACCACGGTTAGGTTGGATACATCATGCAAGGTCAAGTCAGAGGTTACCTCATTCGTGGGCCTACTCCTCTTGTAGAATATATGACAACCCTCAACTCATTTGCTAAAGTGTGTGCGGGTTGTGGTACACAATGGCCATACGTGGTTGCAAAAGCAGAAGCCGTTGAAGAAGGGTCAGAAAGATTGAAGATGAAGAGCTTGTTGGATGGAATACAAACTAGCTGTGTTATCAATGTTCATTTAGAAGCATATGTATGTGTGTGTATATATATAATATGAAATGGGGTTTTGACAAGTTGGTATCACTGGACTCATTTAAGAATTGTGAAAATGGGTATTTGACGAATGATGATTCATGTGTGTTTGGAGCTGAAGTGTTTTAAACACACATGAATCATCATTCGCCAAATACCCATTTTCACAATTCTTAAATGAGTCCAGTGATACCAACTTGTCAAAACCCCATTTATAAACAATTCTACCTTCTCCTATTTCCATTCACGATATCTATAAACACATTCAAATAATAATAATTTAAAACGATTTAATGAATTAGTTAATATATGATTATTATGTTAATGCGATAGGAGTGTAAAAAAAAATTGAAAAAAAAATGAGATGTACCATAAATTAAATAATTAACTATAATGGTGTAATTTGTTAAAATTAAAACGTATCTAATATGAATATATAAACAGACATGTGTACTCAGAGTTAACATTCACTGCCATGGATGCAAGAACAAGGTCAAGAAAATACTAAGAAAAATTGAAGGTCTCCTATTTTCTTTATGTGTGTAAATATATAATACGAATATATATATATATATCATTTACAAACTAGCTGTGTTATCAATGTTCATTTAGAAGCATATGTATGTGTGTATATATATCATTTACAAATCAGTGTTTAGATCAACAGTATCATAAGGGTTTGTTCCATATGGTTCAAGCTGTGACGGGCCCGGGGTGTGGCTGACAGAATGTCTCCTTGGCACGGTTGAAGGGGCGGGATTTGGACACTCTCCACGAGTGTGTCCTACGCATTGGCACCGAGTACATCTTCGTTGTATCGAACTTTCACCACGTGATGGACGTCGGTCGTTCTTTCTCGGTCTCCCGGCCCTGTTCTTATCCATTAAAGGTGGATAGCATGGTGGAAGCGGGTCGGGTAGATACACCCATGCTGCAGGGGGTCCAGCTGGGTTTATTACCTCTACGTATGTTTTCCGGTAATATTCGGACGTGAAGAAAGGTACAGCCAAGTCGCTGCAATCTGTACGACCCATATATGTTGCTGCAGCGATGGCATGGCCGCACGGTAACCCAGATTTATCCCATTCGCGACACGAACAAAGGTGGTCTTCCATATTCACAATCGCGTGAATATAGTCATCATGCACCTCGTACTTCCCATACCCGATTGCTCTTACCGGCCATGTCGCCGCACGACGCGCCCTGTACTGAACGATATTCTCCGCCGTTGGTGCGAGTGCATTTTGTATCTTAGCTCCTTTTAGGCGTCGAATTTGGTACCACTCTTGTTGAAAGGCCCGAAAATAGTCCATAAGATTAACAATCGGACATCTACGTGCAAAACGGGAGAGTGCATTCACAGACTCTGCACTATTCGAGGTAAGAATGTCATACCGTTGTCCAGGAAAATGGGCCGCGGACCACCTCTCCGGTCCAGCATCGTCAAAGACTTTGGCTGCTTCCTTGACACTGTATCGTAGCATATTCATGTACTTGTTAAACTCCCGATCCGTATATGCTCTGCATGCCGCCCAATAGACATCCTTGTAGGTGGTAATACGTTTGTCCTTGGATTTGGCGTTCATCTCCAAATGTCGACAGCATATGGCGTGAGGGGCGTTTGGGTACATGGCAGAGATTGCGGCACTTATGGAAGGAGCCCTGTCAGACATAAACACCAACCCTTGCGGGTCTCCGATAGCTTGTCTCAACATGGACAGAAACCAAGTCCACTCGTCCCCGGTTTCGGACTTGCCTACGCCGAAAGCTACTGGAACGATGAAGTTATCCCCGTCCATGGCAATCGCCAGGAACATCATACCCAAGTAACGGCCCTTTAAATGGGCTGCGTCTATTATCAGGACACGACGTAGATTTTCCAGAAATGTGCGGATCTGCAAAAACATAGGTTAAAATGTTATAGTTTATAATGTGTAAATGTTATAGTTTATAATGTGTAAACATATGACGTGTTAAAATACGTACCGCGGGTCCAAGGGCCACGAAGCACATCTCAAACCGTCCACGTGAATCGGTCCGTAGCTGCGTGACAGTACCAGGGTTCTGCATCTGCAAATTATATAAATATGTCGGGAGTCGTTCATACGACTCCTCGAACGTGCCTCTCACCATAAACAGTGCATGGCAGCGCGCACGCCACGCTTGGTGGTAATCAATCGTGACGCCGAACTGCCGGTGAACGTCGTAGACGATGTCCTTTGGACGCAATGACCTGCTAACATCAAGAAATTTGTTTTTCAGGATCGCACCCAAAGTCTTTTTGCCGGCTTGTTTGTGGTGGGGATTAAGTTGCGTCCTCGTACAAGTGTGTACGTCGTGCAACTTTCTAATCATTATCGCCCCTCCTTTGGGACCCGTGTGAATCGCGTACAACCTCCACTCACACTTTTCTCTAGCACATTCAACTACGTATTTGATTTTGTCAGATGCCCGCACGCGACTTTGGAAACCCTCTTCCAAGAACTTGAGTCCGATCTGACTTGCTAAGAGATCCTTCGAATCGAATATTTGACCTGCTGTTAAACTTTCACTGCGAATATAAGGTGTAGGTTCGTAGCTTTGTGTCTGGGTATGGGAGTCTGGAAGAATAGGGGCATATCAAAAAAGTCATTTATCTGACTACATGATTTTCTACTAGGGGTATATTCTTCGTGATCATCATTATCGGTGTCTGATCTGTCTATTTCAGAATTACCCGTTCTGAAAACGTGGGTTTCGTCATCAGCAACTCCAGCAGTACGCCATTCGTGTGGTTGTGGTGATGGTGGTGGTGGTGGTGGTTGTTGTTGTTGAGAATCAGGCTGCTCTATTTGGAGGTCTTCGTCGTCGTCACCGTCGTCGTCACCGTCGTCGTCACCGTCGGATACGCCGGGATACACAAAGAGTAATGGGGGTCTTTCTGAATCGACTGCAAGGTGCAGAAAAGTAGAGATATCCCCATCGTTGGATAAATCCACAAATGACCCATCGCCATTTTTAAACACTAACTTGCAAATATCAGAAGAGTTGATTCCACATTTTTGCATGGCGTATGCAACAAACTTCTGATAAGTATAGTTTACTGACACTTTTACACCATGCTTAGATTTATAAGCAAAATTCCACTCATTGTTATCTTGCACCCATTCACCATCAAAACAGAAATATAGCTTAGCTTTTACAACAGATGAACTCATTTTTTCAGTAGTATCTCAAACACAAAATATTGCAGAAAGAAATATTGCAACAATGAAATCGTTGTGTGAGAATTATGGCTTGAATTTTACGTCTATTTATGAATGAAACAACCAACATATCAGAAAACCAATCTTTCATTTCATCCACAAACTGATATTCCAAAAACATTGATTTAACATTGATTGAAACATGCAATTGAATTTCAACCACAAATCGGTCTTTAAATTGCAATAATTGTGGAAAAAAACAGTAAAAGCATCAAGATTCGTCTAAGTATAGGGGCTGAAAGTGTAAATTTTCAGGGACCAAAAGTTGAAAATTTCAGGGACCAAAACTGTAAATTTTGGCCCATCGCGGGCCATCGCGGGCTGCGATCGCGGGCAGGGACCAAAAGTGCACCGCGGCCAAAGTTTAGGGGCTTCGCGGGGCATTTGTGCCCAAAATACGTGCCACGTCAGCGTATCCCGCGATCGCGGGACCCCATCGCGGGTATTTTGGGTATTTTTGCAAAATTGAAATTTTTTTGGGTATTTTGGTAACAGTTGGTTTGACTTTGGGTATTTTAATTAATTTCCCTTTAGAGAATTATAGAGAATTCTCTATATTTTGAGATTTCTCCAAGAATCTTTATTTTAGCAATCAAGATAGCAATGCTGTTGGAGAAGAATAACAAACAAAAACCCACTTTTTCTATTTTAGCAATGTTGTTGGAGATGCTCTTAACATTGTGTTGGTGTGATTCTAAAATGAAATAATTATAAAAATAATGACCATATGTCCGTATGGCTTACATTTTTAATGTTTTTGGTCCCTCTTTCTAGCTATTGTTAAAGAGTTGTTTATCAAATGTTTAATTAGATAAATATTTATCAGTAAAATTAACACTTTCACTTGTTTATCAGGTAAAATTTTAATTCATAAAAAAGGTTTCATATGCAACAATTTTGGTGGTAATCACTAATTATGATAAGAGTATTCACACTTACTTATCAGATAAGACTCGCGGTCCTTGTTTTACCTTTTACCGGGTAAGATTCTTGGTCATTGACTCATTGCCATATTCATCCGGTAAGCGCTTATCCAAATAAATATTTGGTAAACGACCCCTAAGTTAGCTAATAGACATTTTGGTCATTTTATCACTTTTTCTTGGTTTCTAAAAGGGGCTGTTTACTAGTTGCTGACCAGGCTGACTCGGTCAGCAAATCTGACTCGGTCAGCGGTCAGCGTGTTTACCAAATCCCGAATCTGACCGAGATCTAACCGAGATCTGACCGAACCAGCTTCAAAATTATGCTGACCCGAGTCAGTTTCTTTTTTTCCCAGGGTTGCCCCCTTTTGTACCAGAAGAACAGTAATCAAAACACAAAATCAAGCTATCAAACCCATGAAGAGATAATCATTTTCTCCCAGAAATACAAGTCTTTTTCTACTTCTTATCAACACCCAAATCTTTATGTATCTAAAATCGAGACGAGCAAGATGAGCTTTATGTATCTAAAATCGAGCAGGTGCAGGTCTGTGATGGCTGCTGTTGTGGAGAAACAATCGAGAAAGGAGGGATTGAAATGAGGGCTGGTGGGTGCAGGTCTGTTGCGAACCAACGACAGAGAGAGATATGGGTCTGTGGTGTAGTGCAGCAATGGGGAGGCGGTTGTGGTTGTCGCCGGCGGTGGTGGCTGAGGACGGCCGGCAAAGGGTTTTGCGTGTGGGTGAGGTGCAGGTCGCGGCTGCCGGCGGTGGGGAGGACGAGTTCGCCGGCGGTGGTGGCTTCGATTAGGGTTTTGTGGGTTGTGTAGAGTAGCGAGAGAGAGGGACTGTGGGCACCGGCGGTAAGGTAGTCGACGAGAAGTGGATGGCGGCTGTGTGTAATCGACAGAGGAGTCGATTAGGGTTGCTGTTGTGAAGAAGATATCGACAAGGAGTTGTGGAGAAAATCGAGAAGTAGAGTATATAGCAATTATTTAAATAGAAGTTTGTTTGTTTTCCATCCACTAAATGATTTGTAATAGAAATAATTACATTTAATTTGGCATATAATAATAAAAGGGTTAAAATGGTCATTTCTCTTACCCGGACAACACTTACTGGGGACATCACTTACCCGGGACATCACTCTTATCCGGACAACACTTACCCAGAAAGAGTTGGGAAACGGCCCCTAACTAAAACTTTAAATGACACATACCCTTGAGTTAATTAAGTTAACAACAGGGACAAAAGACATTAAAGAATGCAATCATAGGGTCCCGTTCCAAATTACTTCACTTAAACACACACAATGTTAAACATTTAAACCAATACATGGTCTTTGGAACCTATTGATCTATCATGCTCCAAGAGAGATTTAGACTCGTTAATTTCAACATTGACAGATCGTTCACAATTCATATGAAAGTACGCACAACTCGTATATGTGAATTCGTTACTCTATATCTTGCGGTTTATTTTCAATATCTTGCAAATTAACTATTCATACTTTCTAGTTTAGAAAATGTTGTTTCACCAAAAAGAAAACAATCGGCAAACATGTGTATGAGATAATGACTTAAGAACTTGATTATTTGAAAATAAGTTCAATTACTTACCCTAGTAGCAAGAAATATATATAAATAACACTGGTTATCATTTCCCCTAGGAGCCATAGGTTCGCAAAGACTCCTTTGTCTAAATAACATTTAAAAATCACTCCGCACAACATCAAAATCAATCGGTATACAACTCATTTTAAGAATGGTGGGAGTAATGACAATTCAAGAAAACTACAAGTCTTACTCAACAAAACAAAATCACTTGGTTGTAGCGTATTGGTTATGGTAGCAGAGTGGTTACGCCTTGAGGGATGTAATGGAAGGCTCATTATCCTCAGGTTCTAATATAGGCATTGCCAAATCCTTATAATCATGGAGGTTCAACCGTGATGGATGGATGACTCTACACCATTCATGGTCCCCAAGGATTAGCGGTGCGCGTAAACCAGCTCAAATACCACGGTTCAAAAAGCAATTAGAAAAACTATAATGTCAATGAACATTTTCTATATCCCCACACAACTAGTCATTTCTCAAAAAATAACCACTTACGTGCATTATACTCTCAACCCGTTTTTCTGTAAACCCCGAAAACTAGTCATATCACGAAAACAATCATTCTATAGAGATCAGATTTGCATACATTACACCCCCAGATCACACCTTCAGATAGGATATACTATTTCAGATGATGAATAATGAATACCCAGATTCGCCCTTGAATCTTGATCATCGATGGCTCCTTCAGGTTCCACTCTCTCATTTAGAGTCTTTGTCGAAAATGGATTCCAACCATTTGTGATGTTGTTTTGGTTCTTGGGTCATGATTTGGTACCAGGACATAACAGAACAAAAACTTGTCTCATGTTTGATAAAAAAATGCATTTCTTTTTGTCCGACTAAAATAGGTGGAATAAGAATCAAAGAAAGAAAACAAGGTTGATAAATTACTAAACCACTCATGTCAAATTGAAACCCTAAAACCTTAGACAATTTTTTCACCAACCTACCTTACTTTCACATCCAAATTTGGGTCGGTGATCGAGGCAAAGAAGGGTTTGATGTTATGGTATTTGGACACAAAGTTTTTATTTTATTTGTAGCAAAATAGTTTCATAAAAATAGAATTACAAACTGAATTAAATAACATCAGAAACAAACCAAAATACCGAGTCAAGTCTGTATTGGACACGGACACAGTTTCCTGAAAACCGCCCCCTACCGGTGCATCGATTCCCCAGGGTATGACTCCAAACGTCCGTCATGAACCACCAAACGTGAATTACACCCGAACTTTACCGCCATTGGCTATTGTCTTTACCCAATATGGATTCATCAGAGAACTTCTATGTGTATCAAATTCAATACAACCAAAATGACTCAAAACCTATGCTGGTAATTGCGGTGCAATAGCGGTTATCACTCATAAGCAAATAACGGTGGAAATTGCGGTTTCGATAATAGTGGTGCAATTTAGCGCTATTTCACCGATATTTGGGTAAAATAGGGGTACACAATACCAATATTCTAGGTCGAGCCTCTTTTGAATATAATGCTAACATTTCTGTCCTTTTTGGGCTTTTATTTTGACTTGGGCAGTTGGGCTTCAATTTTAATTTGGGCCCTTATTTTATTTTAATTAATGCATATACTATATTAAGTTATGTAGGTATGCATGCATAAGGTTAGGTTCCGGTGAAAAATGCCAAATTTAGTGAGAAGTGGTTATCAAGCGTTGGATAAAAAATGGACGGACATTAAAATGAGATGCAGCGAGATGCCACCACGACAACCGCTATTTCAAGTAGCAGTCTTGACCACTATTTTGTATTTTAACCGTTGTAACAGCATAGCTCAAAACTGTTATTTACATATCAAAAGTCAAAACTAACCAATATATTAAAACTCATTTTAGTATTGTCGTTTATGGAATTGAGTACAAATAAATCGAGATTAAATGGAATTAAGTAAAATTAAAACACAATTAATCTCAAAGATTCTTTAACTTTTAAATTTAACCATCTAAAAACCTGAAATTAAAGGTGCTCTTGGAAAGAGTAATGTAAACAAGAACAACACTATGATACAACATATAAAAAAAGACCAAGTTTGGCCAAAGATAGATGAGTACCACAATATATATGCTCCTTGTGTTGAGGTTCGACTTAGAAGTTAGAATGTCGATCCATTAAATCCGAAAAACGAGCGCTGGAAAATAAGGAAATGAAATTGCAACCCCATGAACAACACGAAAACATAAGTTTCATTTTGCAAGAAATATAGAGATGAAAAGGTTTGTACCTCAACATCGTAAAATTTGATATAGAATCGTGAACTATCGATAGAAAGCTTTGTTTGAAGAATTTCTGCAATGGTTGAACTCAACTTCCCATTGACCGTTGGGTTAAGTCCTCCGATTGAAATCACTTCTCCGTATGCAGCTGGCTCTTCGGTGCCGCCAAATGCTATCGGCACACCTCCATTCACCGAAATCATAACGTACTGCCCATTCGAAGACCAATTGTCATCTCAAGATAACAAGTATATGACACGGAGAAAGGACCAAAAAGTTATGTATATTGAACTATATATATATATAGGCTCCGTAAAATGCAAACCTTGCATTTGTTGCACACCTTACAAACCACAGTCTGCACATATGCAGACTGGTTCTGCACATATGCATATGAATGCGTGCAAGAATATACATATAATGAACATACATTCATATGGGACAATGCATATATGCAGAACCAGTCTGCACATATGCAGACTGTGGTTTGTAAGGGGTGCAACAAATACATGGTTTGTATTTGATTTGTGCCATATATATATATATATATATATATATATATATATATATATATATATATATATATATGTGCGAAGGATCGTGTTAAAAGTTGCGGTTAACGTGAGAAGCGTGAGAAGTGGATCTGAACCGTTCATCACTTCTAATCACATGCCCTCCCTTGAATTGCGGCTTTGAAATGAATTGATCTGGTGCATCTCATCTTAATGTGCATCCATTTCTCATCCAACGGTTGATAACCACTTCTCACGTCATCCCAACTCTAAAAAAATTAACGGTTCCAGATGTTCTGGAGAAAACCTCAAAAAATGAAAAACTGAGGAACACTTTGGTAACCATTCATCTCGACGGTAAGCACATGTGCATACAAGCAATTAAGCAATTGAAGCTGTTTTTTGGTTTTTATGCACGTGTGCATCTTACAAATTATTCGTATTCACTTGTCCATACTGTCCAGATGATCGTTACCAGGGTGTTCCTCAGTTTTTCATTTTTTGCAGTTTCCCCCGAACCCGACCCTATATATACCGGGGACGTTTCATTTACAACCCATCTCATTCTAACAAACCAATCTTAGACGTTCATCTAGTCTAGTAAATATCTGATTCCATTTTGATTCATAATCTAAAGCCAAGATCATAATGAATGAACCTTATCATCTTCAATATATATCTCAATCGTTATTAATGAATCATGGTAATTGTCCATAAAGATCTCTATTGTTTCCTAATATAAGCATTGATTATGGTTTGTACAGTTTCCTAATATAAGCATTGATTATGGTTTGTAAATGAAACGTCCAAATTCAAGTTTCTGCAACATGGGGAGGTAAATCACGTGTCTCAATGATGAGTGGGTGATGACTAGAGTCGAACCCCAAACCCTCCACTCATTCTACAAGGATGCACCCCTTCTTAGTCCTTATCCGCTAAGCCAATGCCATGGGGACTCCAAATTCAAACTCGATACAATAATGTCCCAAATTTGACATCAATTTGATTGATTAACTTTTCGAATCATCGTGATTGGCCTTTTCTTGCTCTCAAACCATCGTTCTTGCAAAAGTAACACTTGCACTTTGCAACAATGATAAATTCTAGACAAGAGGTGTCAAGTACAACGGTCTTTTACATATACATTTTCACAATTTGTCTCCGTTCTTATATATGCAATGTTTTTCTTTTAGTTCAAGAAAAAAAGATACCTTTCTTTGCAAAGAAAACCAAATGGTTGTGGTTGGAAAACTTTATTGTTTCTTGTAGTACTTGTAATCATTTTAAATTTAGCTACCAATGTTTTCTAAGAATAGATTTAAATTCCATATAAAGCTTGAAAAATATCTACCTTCTCTTTTTCTTGAAAACCAAACCAAACTAAACCAAACCAAACTAAACATACCCAGGTTTCGAGGTAGGATGTATATGGATCTTTCTTCTAACCAAAGGGGGTAGAGAGACCGTTTTTGCAGAAACCCCAAAATTTTCACGATTTTCTTTTGAAGCATATAATATTTATATATCGCAAAAGGGTGTTTGGGATTGCTTATGTAAAACAACTTATGCTTTTTTGTAATGCTTATCAACTTATGTGGTGTCAAAACAGGAGTTTTATAAAAGGTGTTTGGATTAGCTTATGTCGGTACCAAAACATAATAAGCAATAAGTTCGTTTTTAGGGGGTGTATGGGATTGCTTATATATGTAAAATAGCCAAAAAGCTGATAAATTGTTTCAAATAAGTTAATAAGTTAGAAGATAACTTATCAAAAACTCTTTGTTACCGGGTTCGAGTCTAGGGGGACGCTTTGGTGCATGAGGAGCAACCGCCCAACCTTGGTTGGGTCGACCTTAGGTGGTCCAGTCGAAGACTGGGCTATCGCCCCTTCCTAATAAGGTTGGGAATAGGCCCAAGCGTAAGCTGGGCTGCGGTCGCGGCGGATTAGGGGGCTGCCTATCGTTGAGGCCCGATACCGCCGGGGGGCGTGCGTGCGTGTGTGCGTTGGTAGTTGGTCGGGGGATCGATGCCGCTGCCTTCCAAAAAAAAAAGTTGGGCTCTACCAGTAACAAAAGCAAAGGCAGCTTCTTGTAAACAATTTAACATATTAATCTCAATTAAAAAGTAACCCATAAAAACCTCCAAAGGGAGTGCAACACTGCCAACACAGCAACTTGAAACTAGTCATAGAGACATTTCATCAAACAGTTGAGGCGCATTACAGTAAAAGCATTAAATAGTGGATGGTTGATAAAGAAACTTAACAGACTCAGGCTTGCCGATGATCTTTGCAACAGCTTTAGTGGCATCTTTGAGAATGTCGGAGGCTATCACAGAATCTACGGGAATGTTGGTGAAGAGATTCAACGTCGGCATCTTATCTTTTCTCTGAGAAATATGTGGGTGGATAGATTGGAATTCCAACACAGCGGCTGATTTCTTTTCTTTTCTACTGGGCCGAGCTCTTACATTTTATGGCCCAGTTTTCTAAATTGGGAATTTGGGATTAGAGAATAGAGACGGTTAAATGGGTCCGGTTCGGCTGAGACCAGGACTGGCTCGGTGGGGATTGATTATAGTCTGACGGTTTTTAATCGGTTACGATTTTCATTCAAAAACAAACTCGATCTAGGACCGACCCAATTTTTTATTTATAATTTATTTTTAAGTGTATTTTAAGTATATATTTAAATAAACACGTATTTGTTGGTGTATTTGACTGATACAGTTATAATAAAACGTAAGTATTTTTTTAATGTATTCGATTGACCTAATTATAATAAAAACGTATTTTGTTAGTGTATTTGATTAACAAAATTCTTCAAATAAATATTTTTACAAGTTAAAAATTGATAAAAAAATAAGTGGGACCGGTTTGGGCCTGGCCCGGTACCATTGACGGAACTCGTTCTCATAATTGGATCTTATAAATTGGGATCGATTATAGTTCGACAGTTCAGGATTGGTTACAGATTTAATAGAATTACTAGATGCAACTTGTCTTGTTACTGAGACCCATATTTCAAATTAATTTTTTTTATAAACTATAATACAAGTGTTTCAAGTTTTCTTTTAGAAGATGTTAGTTTTTTTTTTAAATTAAACTTTTATCTACTTAATTGTATTATTTAAAATGTATTTCTCTGCTAAATTTTAAAATCATAATTATAAAACATATAGAACATTTTCATGTAAAAATATTTTAATTAAGAAATGGGTTGGACTGAGAACCCGAATTTGTGATCAGCTCGAGGGACCGGGCCGATTAATAAGTCTAGGATTAGTTCTAGAAGTTTTGGTCGGGACCCAGACCCACCTGCCCGGTTTTGAAGGGACCAAGCACCGATTTTTGGCCGGTCTTTAATCACTACTCAATTGATATTAATATGTTCTTATTTATTTGGGAAAAGTATATGAAAATATACAATTTTGTTTCGGGAAATTATCTTCAAAACTTTATTTAATGGGTTGTTAAAATGTCTCTTTAGAGAATGTATTTTTATAGTCTTGTCAATTTCACATATGCCATGTTAGAATTGATTATTAGAATAGACAATTTTTACAATATAAACTTTGAATTAAGCTTTTAAAAGATGGTTCTTTAAAATAAGACGCGGCCATAGTAGGTGTGTAACTTCTATGCGGTTTGCTCTATATGTTTTGATCATATAATATATTCATTAAGAAAAAAGTATAGACAACCAAATGTTATAGCAGTGTTAGTTTAACCCACCTTGTGCATTATGGGTGTGTTTGGTATAATGGACATGACATAACAGAATATAACAGGGATCAGTGTTCCATGTTTGGCAGGACTTTTATGTGAAACAGACAGGAACATAGTGAAATATAACAAACAGGTCCGTTTCTGAGATTTTTTGGGCCCTGGACGACTCTTAAATTTTGGGCCCTCAATATGTACCTAAAGAAATTTCAAGTAGACGCTTTTTATAATTAAAAACAAAATTCCATACAATAAATACTAATAATTCATACAAAACAACTTGTTTGAGCATTTTTAATATAAAATCATCAATAATAGCCTCTAATTCATACAAAACAACTTCTTCGGTCATTTTTAGATACAAAATCATCAATAATAGCATCTAATTCATACAAAACAACTTTTTCGAGCATTTTTTGGTACAAAATCATCAATAATAGCATCTAAATCAATACTATCTAGCATGTATTTTTCAATGCATAATATTGCCAAACCATTCAACCTTTCTTGTGACATGGTGCTCAACATCATGTTCACTCGTATTATCGGCGTGTCCATCACGATCACTCACATTTTGTGCTCGACATCATGTTCGTCTAACTATTTATTTCTTTAAAATTAGGCCTTTCTATTTCTTTAAGGCATTTTGGGCCTTTCTTGTGACAGGGTTTCTTGGGGTTTCTCTTTGAGGCATTTTGGGCCTTTCTATTTCTTTAAAATTGGGCCTAAAGAGACTGTTTATTAAATTTTTTTCAAACTAATATATGAACTCGATTTTTCTTAAGGTAATATATAAACTAAATTTCTTTTTTTTGGGCCCCTAATTTTTTTGGGCCCTGGGCGAGTGCCCAGCCCGCCCTCCCCCAGGGACGGCCCTGATAACAAATCATGTCTAGCTCAGTTGGTCTGCCTAAGGACGGTAACATCCTGGGGGGACTGTGGATGGTATCCTAGTCTACCCGGGTTCAATTCCAAGGGGAGACAATTGAGGGCATGAGGAGTACCCAACCCTTGGGTTGGTCCAGTCTAAGACTGGGCTGACCCCCCCCCCCCCCCCCCAGTCTGTGGTTGGGCTTTAGGTCCAGCGTAAGCTGGGCCGGGACAGCGGCGGATTAGGGGGCTGCCCGTTTGGATGCCCGATACCGCCGGGGAGGTGTGCATGCGTGTGTGCGTGAGTCCGTGGTAGTTGATCGTTGGGTCGATGCCGCAATGTCTTCAAAAAAAACATAGTGAAATATAGTGGAACAGGTCTGTTCCACTCTCACACCATGGAACAAGGTGGAACAGACTTATGTTTTACCAATATAGCTTTAAAATAAAATTTAATTCTCTTCTAAAACATCAAATACACGTTCTATTTTATATTTCATTAATTCTTTAAATTTTATTTATTGTATTTTATCTAATGTTATCTGTTCTGTATTGTCCATCAACTCGACGTCGTCGTCACCTGCAAGATAAGGCCAAAAACTTCACTTTACTAACCAAGCGAGAGTTTGGAAACTTCCCTAGTTGAAATGGGTAACGTGTCCCGCTGCTTGGACTGACTATTTCTGTCTACCAAACGCTGAACAATTGTTCTGTCCCGTCCTGTCCCATCTTGTCATGTTTTATCCTGTCTGCGTACCAAACGCACCATATAGTTTAACCCACGTTGTGCATTTGTTTGGTTGCACATAGGCAGACGATATATCAAACAAAGTATTAAATCTTTTCCAAAATTTGATGTCTGAGTCGAGCTATAGCAACTAGCAAGATTGGGTAGGACTATGCTCTTTGTCTGAAATTAGCATTTGTGTGACTGTGTTTATGTATATATGAATCTATTGTCTATTGTTGTGGTGTTGCTTATTAAGTTATTATAAGATGAAAAATACAGTTCCATTTTTTAACACCTATTTATTTATTTCAAGGTTGTGGTAAACCACACTCTTTAATTGGCCACTACATGCAATGAGCATCAAGTATATGATCTAATTGCACTTCTAACATTGATTTACATTTACCAAATGTTTGAGTTTTTAGGGAAAAAGTCTATAATGCTATTTTTATACATTCCTCATAGTTATGTTTGAGTTATTTTAGACATGTTCGCATTGAGCCTTGAGTTTTAGCAAAAGCAGCTCTCGTGGGCTGTGAGACATTAGAAATTAATGCAACACAATGTTGTTCATATCAGGGACGGACCTCTAGGTGGGCACGTGGTGGCACGTGCCACTGTATTAATTCTTCGGCGAGGGGTAAAAAAAATTGTTTTCGTGAAGGTGTCACCGTATCGATTTAGGAGGTGCTACCGTATTATTTTGGAAAGTACAAGGGGTGCACCTAAACTGAAAAAAGGCCCAAATTTTATACTCATTCAACCGAAAAAATCTCTTGAAATCAACAAAAAAAATACCGAAAAATCTCTCGAAATCGATAAAAAATACTTAAAAATAACCCGAAATCAAACAAAAAACTTTAAAAATATTTCGAAACGCCGAAATTTGGCTAAAAACACATCGGACGATATTGAACGTTGATAAAAAGATGAAAGACACTTCGATAAAAACCGTAGGAAAAAATATGGTGTCACCGTATGAAAATTTGTCTAGGTCCGTCCCTAGCTCATATGGTTTGTAAAAGATAACACTTTTCGTGTCTATAGTTTCGAAATTATAAGATGACCATCATGGTTTGAAAAAACGACCACATTTAATCCCTCTCTATAAAGATCGTTAAATAACTTGTTAAAGGAGGGGTGTTTTCGTCCTTTTAACAACTTTATATTCCTAATGCCCTTGACGTTATTGGCATTATCTTCACAAATGTTGTATTCTTGAAACTTTATTTACGAAGAAAAGAAAATGAAAGTAAAATAAACTCGTGTTGTTGAAACTTTTTTAGGAGTTAAAAGAAAAGAAAAAGGAATGAAATAATGATAGGTTTTATTTCAAAACATTCATCCCAAATGTGGGTGGAAATGAAGGAAAACAAAATGAAAGAAATTAAAAGAATTTAACAAAATTATTAAAATTACAAAAGTACTCGATCTTTCATTATAAAAGATATATTTTGGGAAATTAATTATAATGCCCCAAGTTCAATAATCGGTTACCAAAATGCCCCAAATCTCTTTGGTTTTGCAAAAAGGCCCCATTTTTCCGCGATGGGGCCTGCGATCGTGGACCAGTCCCTCGTGGCCTGCAATTTCAGCCCGCGATGGGCCCAAAAATTACACTTTTGGTCCCTTCCGCGATGGGGCCCGCGATTTGGGGCCATTTTTTTTGTCATTTTTGGTCCCTGACTCGTGTTGTTGCATGTTTTTACTGTTTTTTTTCCATAATTATTGTACTTGGAAGACCAAATTGTGGTTGCAATTCACTGGCTTGTTTCATCAATGTTGAATTATTGTACTTGAAAGACCAAATTGTGGTTGCAATTCACTGGCTTGTTTTCATCAATGTTGAATTATTGTATTTGGAAGACCAAATTGTGGTTGCAATTCATCTTTCTCAATGAAATTCCATCCATAAATATCAGTAAAATGCAATCCATAATCATTCATCCATTCCATTGTGGTTGCAATTCACATCCATTCTATCCTTCTTTCTTGCTTTCTTTCTTCATCATTTCAGTATTTTCTTTTTGAGATACTACTGAAAAGTGAGTTCATCTGTTGCAAAAGTTAAACTATTTTTCTGTTACGATGGTGATTGGGTGCAAGACAACAATGAGTGAAATTTTGCTTATAAATCTAAGCATGGTGTAAAATTGGCAGTAAACTTTACTCATCAGAAGTTTGTTGCATACGCCATGCAAAAATGTGGAATCGGCCCTTCTGGTGCTTGCAAGTTAGTGTTCAAGAATGATGATGGGTCAATTGTGGAGTTATCCAACGATAAGGATATCTCTGGTTTTCTGCAATTTACAGCCCAGTCAGAAAGACCTCCATCACTTTTTGTGTATGCCGATTCATCGGTGTGCGACGAAAACGATGACGAAGGTGATGACGAAATCTAACTAGAGGAGCCTGATTCTCAATTTCAGGTGTCCTACAACCCAACAGTTTATTCGGATCATACATATGGTCTTAACGACTGTTATCCTGATTTTTTTCCGAAGACGCAACAAGAAGAAGAAGAAGACCAAGAAAGACGCTTTATTGGAGTTGCTGATGACGAAACCCATGTTTTCATAATGGGTAGATCTGATATAGACAGATCAGGTACCGATAGTGATGAAGACGAAGAAGGAGGAAAATATACCCCTAGTAATAAATCATTTAGTGAGTTAAATGACTTTTTTATATGCCTCCTATTCTTCCAACTCCGGATACCCATACACAAACCTACAAACATGCACCTTATAATCACAATTCAAGGATACAAGTAGGTGAAGTATTTGATTCGAAGGATGAATTGGCCACACAGCTCAGAATTAAGTTCATAGAAGAGGGTTTCGAAAGTAACACGAAGAAATCCGACAAAATCAGATACGAAGTTATATGTGGGAGAGAAAATTGTAATTAGAGGAGGTATGCGAGGTCCGTGGGCTCTAAAGGAGGGATGTTTGTCATTAGAATGCTGCACGATGAACACCCTTGTTCGAGGACGCAACTGAATCCCAACCACCGACAAGCCAACAAAAGGACTTTGGGTGCAATACTGAAAGGCAAATTTCTTGATGCTAGCAGGGCATTTCGTCCAAAGGACATCGTCAACGATATAAACCAGCAGTACGGGATCACAATTGGTTACCACCAAGGTTGGCGTGTGCGATGCAGGGCACTACTAATGGTAAGAGGCACTCCCGAGGAGTCGTATGAACAACTCCCTATGTATTTATATAATTTGGAGCTGCAGAATCCAGGTACAGTCACCAAGATAAGGACTGATTCAAAGGGACGTTTTGAGTTGTGCTTCGTTGCCCTTGGACCCGCGGTACGTATATTAACACGTCATACGTTTACACATTATATATTATAACATTTACAAAGGGAAACCACTTACGTTTTTGCAGATCCGCATATTTCTGGCAAATCTGCGTCGTGTGTTGGACCCGCGATACTTGGGTATGATGTTCCTGACGGTTGCCATGAACGGGAATAACAACATCGTGCCCGTAGCTTTCGGAGTTGGCAAGTCCGAGACCAGGGATGAGTTGACTTGGTTTCTGTCCATGTTGAGACAATGTATCGGAGACCCGGAAGGGTTAGTGTTTATGTCCGACATGGCTGCTTCCATAAGCGCCACAATCTCTGCCACGTACCCAAACGCCCCTCACGCCCTATGTTGTCTACATTTGGAGATGAACGCCAAAAGTCAGGACAAACGTATTACAACTCACCACACCATCTACTGGAAGGCATGCAAAGCGTATACTAGGCATGGCAATTTGGCCCGACCCGGTGGGGAACCCGGTCTACCCGACCCGACCGGGGCCGGGGTTTCCCCGCCAAACCGGGTACCGGGGCCGGGATGGGGATGCCCATCCCCGGACCCGCCCCGGACCCGATATTAAATATTTATTAAATATATTATATATATTATATATTTATATATTTTATTAAATATATTTTATATTTTATATTTTAAAAAAATATTTTCTGAACTGATCTTTATTGATTACATATTTACATTACACCCAAAACAAAAAACCCTAGAATCTATTAAACTATTAGTATTACCCCTCGTCGCCATCTACTCCTAAACCCAAATCCATCGACGACGACATCCTCCGACAGTCCGACCTCCACGACTCCACCGGCGCCGGCCGCTGCACTCCACCCACACGCTTCCGGCCGCCGCGCGCCCGCACACACAGACCGCCGCACGCCCGCCGCACGCACAGATCGCCGCTACTCAGGTATACCTTTGTTAAGTGTTGGTTTTTCTCTGTTTTTAAGGTAAATTAGGAAATAATTGGTGTTAGTAAGGTAAATTAACTTCATTTATTATCATTGGTTGATATTCATTTAATTGATTTTAAGTTGTGTTAAGTGTTAGTAAGGTAAATTAATTTCAGATTCTGTTTGTAATAATGTGGGCAGACCCATCATTCTGTTTCCCCTTTGAATTTACAGATCTCTTTTACCTTGTTCAAATGCAAGAAGGCATTGTAGTTGAAATAACAGAAACCATATTAATCAATTTCAATTTTTTGGTATATATTAATCAATTTCAATTTTTTATTTATTAAGAAGACTTGCGTTGAAATAACAGAAACTATGTATATCTTAATTATTATGCTGATAGACATTATTACACTATTTTATTTTAAAACAACAGTTAATTAGCAACAAAAACAACAGTAAAATAGGTGTTAAAAAGCCAAAAAAAACACTTGACCGGGTCTTGACCAGGGGTTGACCAACAGTTGATCGGGGCCAGGTTGGGAATCCCCGTACCCGCCAGGGGCCGGGGGTCGAAACTACAAACCGGGGCCGGGGATGGGGAACCCCGCCCCATACCCGCCCCGTTGCCATGCCTAGCGTATACGGTTCGAGAGTTTGACCGGTACATGAATGCATTACGAGTTAGTGCCGATCGTGCATCACAAGTTATGGACGATGTTGGACCGGAGAGGTGGTCGACGACCATTGTTCTAAAAGGCTCGCCGCGATAGCCGCCATGGCGTGCTGTGGCTTAAGGCCTGTGTCTCACGCCACGTTATGCCTGTGGCACGCCATGGCCTAATGTGCAGTCTTTTGTAACACAATATTTGATTTTTCTTCATGTTTTAATGGCTTATTTGCTAGATTTTTAATATATAACATAATTTAGCTTGTTTATTATCATTGACTCATCGATTAATAGTACAAAACATATGTTTTTATATATAATATTATATATGATATAGAGATTTGCAGCCTAAGTCACGCCTTGATAAACGCCATGGCCTCGTCGTGGCTCCTAAGGCTTGAGTGTTAGTCCCAGATGGCTATAACAAGTATTGTAGAAGGGGGGGGGGGGGGTTGAATACAATACTCAAAATTTTCACAATTTTAATTCTTTTTATTGAAAATCTTTCAACAAGAATTACACATAGAAAACTTAAGACTGTTGCGGAAAAGAACAGATAAACTATTCTAACAATCTTACACAAAGTATACAACAAAATAACTAAGAACACTTAGAACAAAGCTATAAAGTTTTTCAAGCAAACTGGAAATTCTTGCACTTAGAGAATTCTTCCAGTTTGCGTAGAATATCAAGAGCTCACAGTAATCTTCAAAGCCTCTCAAGATGTGTGTGTTTTCTGTATGGAGAGCTCTTCCTTTTATAGTGACAAGGAGTGTGCAAGCATTGAATGCTTGGGACACTTGTCATCTTCACACTTGCTGAGGATGTTGACTTCTGGAAAGTTGTGAAGTCCTTGTCACCTTTTACAAGGTACAGTCAGAAGAGCCCATGCATGAGAAAAGAGCTTTGCATGGAAATGGATAATAAGACAGAATGTCACTTTATCCATGTAGAAAATATCTTCTCAATTTGTCTTCTTATGTCTCTCATTTTTGTCTTCTTTTGCTTCTCAAAATCTCTTTCAACAAATGCACCACCGAAGAAAGGTTGTAAGATTTCTTCCAAGACAAAATGAATTTGCTTCTCATTTTGTCTTATTATGTCTCTCATTTTTGTCTTCTTTTGCTTCTCAGATTTTCTTTCAAGAAAAGCACCACCGATGGAAACTTGGGATATGTGACACATCTTTGGAGAAAACATCTTTGAAGCTTCTTTGAGGTCCCACCGAAATGTCATTTGGGATATGTGACACATCTTTGAGATATATGACATCATCTTTGGGAAAAGCTTCTTTGAGACTTGGCCGAAATAGAGAGAAGTTTCGGTGGAGATACCACCGAAATTGTGAGAACAATTTCGGTGAACAATGACTTGTATGTTTGAGAAAAGATCTTTCACTTCCACAATGAGAGAATCTTTAATCTTGACTTTGGTTGATCTTTGACTTCACCAAACATTTGATATCTTGTACAAGCCATTACAAAGAACCATGCATCCAAAATTTCTCTAAGTATAAAATGTTTTTCAAAGTATAAAAGGAGATCATGAGGTCATCTTCAAATCTTGATGACCCAACAATCTCCCCCTATTTGATGATGACATCCATACTTAGAAAAACATGAGTAAGACAGTGAATAATGCATGTTGACCCTTCTTTACTTTTTTTGGGTTCTTTTTCACACAGTCCATTTTTTTTTGTGTGTATGTATATATGATATTTACATATAAGAAAAAATAAAAAGGTATAGCTGTACAAATAATCGAAAGGAAAAGGAAAGAAGTATAAACAGTATAAACAGAATGAATATTACTTGCATCTTTGGAGGGGCGAGTTGAAACTTGTGTCTGGCTTGAGGATTCTTCATTTTGATCAGCAGCCTTAGGATACTTCTGCCCAACTGTTGCATCTTGGCATCTTTTCATGTTTAGCATCAGCATCCTTTGTCTTTGTTTTGCTCCCCCTCAGTTAGATCAGTCGGTCTTTGTGTTTCTCCCCTTCAGTTAGATCCGCCCGGACTGAAGTGCTCCCCCTTGACCGGTCCGTCGATTTCCTCATTTTTTCAAGTTGGTCGCTGTATATGAGTACTGAGGGTTTATGTTGCTCCCCCTCAGATGAATTCTCCCCCTCAGCGGCCGACGTAGGAAAAACACCAAGAGAAAATGAAAAGATCGGCCAGAACCAAGACTTTTTTTTTTTTTTGCCTTTCCACCGAAAATTGAGGAAAATCCACCGAAAATTGGCTATTTTCGGTAGGATTTTCGGTGGAAAATCAGTGTATTTTTTTTTTTTTACATTTCCATCGAAAATTGAGGAAAATCCACCGAAAATAGGCTATTTTCGGTGGAGAATCGGTAGGATTTTTTTTTTTTTTTTTTTTACCTTTCCACCGAAAATTGAGGAAAATCCACCGAAAATAGGCTATTTTCGGTGGAAAATCGGTAGGAATTTTTTTTTTTTTTTTTTGCCTTTCCACCGAAAATTGAGGAAAATCCACCGAAAATAGGCTATTTTCGGTAGGATTTTCGGTGGAGAATCGGTAGGATTTTTTTTTTTTTTTTTTTTTTTGCTTTTCCCACCGAAAATGAAGGAGAATCCACCGAAAATTGGCTAATTTCGGTAGGATTTTCGGTGGAAAATCAGTATTTTTTTTTTTTTTTTTTAACATTCCCACCGAAAATTTGCAAGAGTTGGACAAAAATTCGGTGAAATTTCTTGAAGAGGTTGAGGAAAATCTTCTAAGACATCTTCAGCAGAGTGTGGAGAAAGTCTTCTAAGGCATTATGGAGAAAATCTTCAAAGAGAAGAAGAGATTGGAATTTCATCTTCCAATTTTGATGACCCAAAGATTGAGTTTGAGGATTTGGGGTGACATCTGCAGAAGAGTTTGTAGTGGGTGGATTTTATGAAAGGAGAAATGGGTTGCAAACCAAGAGTGAAAAATGATGGAAAAAGGGATGGGATGAGGAGATGACACATAGGAAGTTGGGTTAGGTGAGAGGGAGAGTATATGAGAAGTTAGATAAAATTGGTGGGGAGAGAATCGGTAGAGGAAATGGTAGAGGTCTACAACTTTGGTGAGATGAGATCATGGTGATGACATCATTAAAAAAAAAGGTGTCTACCATGCATGGGATGACATCATTTGAAAGACTCTGAAATTTCTGAAGGTAGCATGAGTCAAAAAGATTCTTATTGAGGAGGAGAGATCGGTGGGGTTGATACCAGGGATTTGGTGGTGAGATTTGAGGTGGTGGATCGGTGGAGGGATTTGAGGTGGTGGATCGGTGGAGGGATTTGAGGTGGTGGATCGGTGGAGATTCGGTGTGGAATCGGTGTGGGTCGGTGTAGACTCGGTGGTGGATCGGTGTGAGGATTCCACCGAGGAGTTTGAAGGATTGTACCGAATTTAGAAGGGTTTCACCACCGAATTTGAAGGGTTCCACCGAATTTGAGGGGTACCACCGATCGAGGAGGCAAAACATATGATGGGAAGTAAAGTATGGTGGGATATGGTTTTGGTTTGGTGGTTAAGGAAAATTTCGGTGGTGAGGTTTAGAAAAGAAATGGAATTTTAAGAGATTGGAGATGGTGATGTCATGAGAATGACATCAACATGCTTATGATGTCATGAGAGTAAAGAATTCTAAGGTTTTGTCAACTTTCTCACTTGTTCACATAGATCCATCTGCCCAGCTCAAAATCTGCAATCGCAAAGAATTTAATTTCCAGGTACCCATTTTGAAGGTGGGTCCTATTGGGTTAGAAGAAAAAGAATGAAAAGAATTTATATCACTCAGAATAATTCTTTATTTCACACAGTCTTTGGCAAAATGAGAAATATCACCACAGATATAGCATTTTCTATAAAGAGAGTTCCTTTTAGAAACTTGACATTTTTCCTAACTTTTGCTCAAAGATTTTGAAGAGATAACAAAGAATGGGGGTGCATCACATAGAATTCCTATTTCAAAAATTGGGAGTACATAAATCCTTTCTTTTGAATTGGACATTTTGAAACTCACAGATTTAAGAAGAAAATCGGTATGAGAAGTCATAAAGTTATTTTTGGAAAAATTTTGGAGGATTTCTTTTTAAGAAAGAAATAACACCCAGAGACTGGCCAAATAAAATTTCCAAAATTTATGTTTTCAGATGTGATGGCAGAAATTATGGACACATAGCAAAAGAGTTTGAAATAAGAGAATTCATAAAAGATAGATAAAACACATAGTATGTACCTGTGAAGAGTAGAAGAAACACTTAGCTGATACAAGAGCAGTTGAGGAGTCATTCGCTTTCAGATGTGGGTTCATCTGCCAAATCATAAGATTTAGCAGGCAGACCCTTTCCTCTTCTGATAAGTCTTTCATTTCTTTCCTTTTCTCTCTTGTATTTTTCCTTGTATCTTTCAGCCCGGTCAAAATTTGCAGAAGAGAGGTGTTGGCTGAACTTTTGGGAATCATGTTTGGATCTTTCCGATTTTGAGGAAAATCGGCCTGAGGAAGCAGTTCTGGGTCTTTCAAACTGTTTACTCTTACACTCAGAAGCAAAATGACCCTTTTTACCACAGTTAAAACATTCCTCATTAGATTTATCCAAAGGAGAGTGTTTGGAGAGAGAAGAGGATGAATTTCTATCAAACTTAGATTTTCCAGAAGAGAGATGAGATTTGGATTTAGAGTGCCCATCCAACATGACCATTTCATCAGATAATTTATCAACAGAAGTTTCCTCACATTCTTCCTTAGCATCACTAAGATATGCCTCTGAATGATCATTGGGATCTTCTTGACTATCATGGTCAGAGTCAGATGGGTAGGTGATTTTTGGAAAACACTTAGTCTTTTTGGAAGAGTCACTTAGGAGAGCTAGAGAAGAGTTCTTTGAAAACCTATGCAGTTTCGTCTGCTCATAGTTGAAAAGAGTTCCATAAAGAACAGTTAAGGGCATGAACTCAAGGTCCTTGGTAGTTTTGATGCAAGTACATATATTTTCCCAAAAATCTGGAAGACAATCCATGAACTTGCACAAGACTTCCTCATTATCATAGACTCTGCCCAACAACTTAAGATCATTTAAAAGAGAGTTGAAGCGATTATAGAAGCTAGGAAGAGGTTCTCCTTTTTCAAAAGCAAAGAGTTCATAATTTCTAACAAGAGCAATCTTTCTGCTCTTTTTAACTTCATTTGTACCTTCGTACAAAACACACAGAGTGGACCACATCTCTTTGGCAGTAGAGAGATTTACCAGAGAGTGGTACACTTCATCAGGAAGAGAGAGAGCAATGATAGTTCTAACTTTAGAATCAAGAGACACAAGCCGTTTTTCCTCATCAGTGTATTTCTTAGGATTTTTAAGAATGTAACGACCAGTAGCAGCAGATTTTTCTTCATCAGACGAATCATCAGAATTATCTTTTTCCAAGGTTTCTTTACCAGGCCTCTGCGTTTCATAGCGAGCCCAAACTCTGGGGATAAAGGGTCCCTCTTGGAGAATGGTTGGATATCTAGTATCCACTCCTTCCATGAACAGCATCATGCGGCTTTTCCACAAAGAGAAGTTGTTAGCATTGAACTTAGGAGGTTTTGAAATGGAGCCATTTTCAGAAAAGTTATTTTGAAAAGAGTTTTCAATAGTTGAAGAAGAGGAGGCAGCCATCGCAGATCAAGTTTATGGAATTAAACTTTCTGCTCTGATACCACTTGTTAGTCCCAGATGGCTATAACAAGTATTGTAGAAGGGGGGGGGGGGGGTTGAATACAATACTCAAAATTTTCACAATTTTAATTCTTTTTATTGAAAATCTTTCAACAAGAATTACACATAGAAAACTTAAGACTGTTGCGGAAAAGAACAGATAAACTATTCTAACAATCTTACACAAAGTATACAACAAAATAACTAAGAACACTTAGAACAAAGCTATAAAGTTTTTCAAGCAAACTGGAAATTCTTGCACTTAGAGAATTCTTCCAGTTTGCGTAGAATATCAAGAGCTCACAGTAATCTTCAAAGCCTCTCAAGATGTGTGTGTTTTCTGTATGGAGAGCTCTTCCTTTTATAGTGACAAGGAGTGTGCAAGCATTGAATGCTTGGGACACTTGTCATCTTCACACTTGCTGAGGATGTTGACTTCTGGAAAGTTGTGAAGTCCTTGTCACCTTTTACAAGGTACAGTCAGAAGAGCCCATGCATGAGAAAAGAGCTTTGCATGGAAATGGATAATAAGACAGAATGTCACTTTATCCATGTAGAAAATATCTTCTCAATTTGTCTTCTTATGTCTCTCATTTTTGTCTTCTTTTGCTTCTCAAAATCTCTTTCAACAAATGCACCACCGAAGAAAGGTTGTAAGATTTCTTCCAAGACAAAATGAATTTGCTTCTCATTTTGTCTTATTATGTCTCTCATTTTTGTCTTCTTTTGCTTCTCAGATTTTCTTTCAAGAAAAGCACCACCGATGGAAACTTGGGATATGTGACACATCTTTGGAGAAAACATCTTTGAAGCTTCTTTGAGGTCCCACCGAAATGTCATTTGGGATATGTGACACATCTTTGAGATATATGACATCATCTTTGGGAAAAGCTTCTTTGAGACTTGGCCGAAATAGAGAGAAGTTTCGGTGGAGATACCACCGAAATTGTGAGAACAATTTCGGTGAACAATGACTTGTATGTTTGAGAAAAGATCTTTCACTTCCACAATGAGAGAATCTTTAATCTTGACTTTGGTTGATCTTTGACTTCACCAAACATTTGATATCTTGTACAAGCCATTACAAAGAACCATGCATCCAAAATTTCTCTAAGTATAAAATGTTTTTCAAAGTATAAAAGGAGATCATGAGGTCATCTTCAAATCTTGATGACCCAACATTGAGGCTTGGCCTCGCCGCCACGCCACGCCTCACGCCATTTAGAACCTTATTGACGACCCATTTTCCTGCACAGCGTTATGACATTCTGACCTCTAATAGTGCAGAGTCGGTGAATGCAGTCTCCCGTTTTGCTCGCAGGTTACCGATTGTACAACTTATGGAGTACTTTCGGACCTTTCAACAAGAGTGGTACCAACTTCGACACCGAAAAAGAGGTGAAATGCGTAATAGACTCACACCAAAGGCGGATGAGATAATTCTCCTCAGGGCGGGAAGGGCTTCAGCATGGAGGGTAACCGAAATTGGGTATGAGAAGTACTAGGTTCAGGATAACCATGTTGACGCGATTGTCGATATGACCGACCATGTTTGTTCATGTCTTCAATGGCAAAAATCTGGGTTACCGTGCGGTCATGCCATCGCTGCTGCAAGGCATACGGGTCGTAGAGATTGCATCGACTTTGCTGTAAATTTCTTCACGGTCGAAACTTACCGGGAGGTAATAAATCCAGCTGGACCCCCTGAATCATGGGTGTCTCCACCCGACCCCCTTCCGCCATGCTATCCACCGTTAAACACTAAGAACAGAGCCGGGAGACCAAGAAAGAACGATCGACGTCCATCACGTGGTGAAGATCTGATACAACGAAAATGTACTCGGTGCCAAGCAGTTGGACATACTCGTGGAGAGTGTCCAACTCCCGCCCCTTCAAGCGTACCAAGGAGTAGACGTTCAGTCATCCAACGAAGTAGCACGCAGGGACCGTCGGAGCTTGAACCACATGGAAGTATAAGATATGATAACGTTGATCTGAACATTGATTTCCTTGATTGAGACGATAAATCTTGCATGCTTAGTGCTCTTATTTTTTATATAACATGATTTTATCTACTTTATCGTCCCATGTAATTTATCAAACATAAGTGATCTACGTTGTAATGTAGCAAACATAAGGGACCTAAGTTGTAATTTAGCAAACAAAAGAGACCTAACTTGTATTATATGTGAAAAACAATGACCAAAAGTGAAAAATGGGCCCAAATCGTGGTTCCCATCGCGACAGGGACCAAAAGTGTAATTTTTGGGCCCATCTCGGGTCCATCGCGGGCCACATGGGACTGGTCCGCGATCGCGCACCCCATCTCGGGAAAATGAGGTTTTTTTGCAAAACCAAAGAGATTTGGGGCATTTTGGTAACCGATTGTTGAACTTGGGACATTTTAATTAATTTCCTTATATTTTAAGGGTATATTTGTAAAAATGACACATTTAATTCATTTTTCTTCTATTCAAGAGCATGAAAAATTATTTTCTTTACTTTCATCTTCTTCATTTCCTTTTCAATTCGAGAACACAAATGAAAAAAAAAATCTTTACTTTCTTTTCCCTCATTTTCTTTTCCATCCATTTTTTTTATTTTTTTTTATCCCGAGAACATAACGAAAATGCTCCTTTCAAGCTTTCACAACATCATGGACAATTCTCACGATGATTCCCACGTCTAGGATGGCTAACGACCTCTCCTTTAGCAAACTTCACATCATTTTCTTCATCCATTTTTTAAAAGTTTGCTAACGAAAACTATATGAAAAATTAAACCCATTTGTCAACATACGTTTATAGATACATAAACGTATGTTACTTGATTTTTTTTTATAAATTAGAAGGGTACTCGCGCAACGCAACGCGATTGATATATTTTGATTTTAATGTTTTGTTTTACTTTTTATCATTGTCGATTTTATAAAACGGTTTTGTGTTGTTTTGAGAAAATTATAATATAAATTTTTTATAAATTTGTACAAAGAATGACGCTTTTTGAGGGGTTCATGATTTGAGAATTTGAAAGGGGTTAAGGGATAAGGATTAATTATGTAACTAATGAGGATTAAAGAATGACGTTTTTAAAGGTTTACCATTTGAGAATTTGTAGGGAGTTAGAGATAAAGACTAAAAAGAAGGAGTTAGAGATAAGGACTAATTAAGGATATGAGCCGCCTCGTTTGAATGTCTTCTAACAAAGTGAATCGAGACCAATTCAAGTCTAGATGTCGATCTACATCTAGTTTTGTTTTTTTCTTTCTAAACACAAATCTTTTGTCCAAGTGTTATACCACGTGGAGAAGATATAAATTACGTTTTTAGTTCCTATGGTTTGTTAAAATTTATGGATTTAGTCCCTATGGTTTCAAAGTTTTGGTTTTAGTCCTTATAATTTGCAATTCATTTATATTTTTGTCCTTGAAGTCAAAACACTAATTTTAAGTATGAAAAACTAAAATAGAAATGAATTACAAACCATAAAGATGAAAAAAACAATTAAATTTAAGTCATAAGAACAATAAAGGTAACCAATTATAAACCATAGAGATGAAATTGTAATTTCAAAACCATAAGGACGAAATCAGAAATTTTGAACAAACCACAGGGACTAAAAACATAATTTACTCT
This sequence comes from Saussurea involucrata, assembly GCA_033807775.1. Classification (NCBI taxonomy): domain Eukaryota; kingdom Viridiplantae; phylum Streptophyta; class Magnoliopsida; order Asterales; family Asteraceae; genus Saussurea; species Saussurea involucrata. The sequence continues at coordinate 177,495,605 of CM066322.1, forward strand.
AAAAGAAAAAAGCAATTCCATATTACAAACTTCTGCTTCAAAAAACCCCCACCTGATTTCTCCCTCCTCCGATCACCGCCGCCGCTTACCGCCCTTTCACAATTCACAAACCCCCCATCAACTCCACCATGTACAAACCCCAATTTCCGTTGAATCTCCTACTGATTCTAGCCTTTGCGTCGGTTTTAATCCGATCACAGTCCATAATTCCGTCGAAGTACGACGGATTCGTGTACAAAAAACGGGCGGCGTCAACAGCCACCGTGTTGATTGAGGCGTTCTACGATCCGGTTTGCCCCGATAGCAGAGATTCGTGGGCCCCACTCAAACAAGCCGTCGATCACTACGGCCCTGCCGCCGTCTCTCTCATCGTCCACACGTTTCCGTTACCGTTAGTATTATTACATCTTTCTTTTCCGCTTTATTTCTTTCAATACTTGTTCATCAATGGCGATTCGTTTTTTCAGAGAAAAATTTGTTGATTTTGTCCCTGGAAAAATGATCGGTGTTTAACGCTGGTTATTTGGTTTTGATTTGGATAGTTGGTACAATATTTAATGGTTAGGGTACAACAATTAATGCATAGAGCACGTGTAGGTCTTATTCGCATGCCTAATTTAGTAATTTATTAAGGAGCCGTTTACAAAACGCTTATATTTGACTTATTTGCTTATAGCTTCTCCCCACCGCAAATAAGCAGTTTGGAGTGTTTGAATAGAAAAAATCAAAAGTGCTTATTTGCTTCTCCTCACCACAAATAAGTTGTTTTTGATAAGTCAATCCATACCTACTTATTTACTTCTCCTTATTTCCTTATCTATCCAAATTACCTTTTTACCCTCAATTTTTAACAAACACTTTTTAAAAACTGCTTTTCCTCACCACATAAGCAAATAAGCATAAGTTAAAAATATAAGCACTCCCAAACACCCCCCAAGTCACATTAGCTTACCGGATGAATATGGCAAGGACCAAGAATCTTACTCGATAAGAGCGGAAGCAAGGACCGAGAGTCGAAAGCAAGGACCGAGAGTCTTACCCGGTAAGTGAGTGCGACGACTCTTACCACGGTTAACGCTTACCGACTAAGTTGATGCATACGATGCCATTTTGGTGGACTAAAATCTTACCCGGGAAGTAAGCGATAGTGTTTAATTTTACCGGTAAGCACTTACCCGAGTAAGTGATTAGGTTAACGACCCCTAAGACTCTTGCGGTGTGTAGGCTAAATTAACACCTGAATATTGCTACACTTTTTTTTATGTCGAAATCAAGTTAATTCATGCATTGGGGATGTAAAAAGTAGATATTGATTTTAATGTGAGATAAGAAAATTGATAGCAGGGGTGCATCTAGTAATATATAAGGGGATGCATGGTGGAGGCTAATGACATCCCTATACATTACTAATGGCACCCCTGTATAGTGAATTTCTCCTCACACACATCAACATCAAAGTCCACTTTTTACATTCTCAATGTATGATATGACTCGATTCTAACATCAAAAGGGGTGCCAATAGTATTGCCCAGATGCATTTAGCCCACCTTATTGCTAAATGCATACCTACCTACCAAGAGCATTTTTTCAACAATTATATTATGATATAGATTGTGGTCGTTTAGGGGAGATTTGTGCTCCATAAGCTATGCTATATGATATGGTAAAATAGAGAAAAGAAGAGAGAGAATGTGTAAAAATCTCTAAATATACGGACTTCTCTCTTAAAACCTTATATAGTGTAGAAAAATAGTTTTTATTTTTTTCTCACCAATAATATGTATTGAAAATAAATGTTTAGAAGTGAGAATTAATATTTTATTAAATGTATAGAATATTTTAATAACATAGTTAGAGCTTGAATCAATAAAATAGAGTAGCTATTGGAGTTTGATGTAATTTATTTTAGATATTTTGACTGTTATAGTTTATCTTAGAAAAATTATAACATAGTTGTTGAAGATGTTCTAACTTCCCCTTGTTGCTTTATATTTATATCAAAATGTCAAATCATAGGATGAAAATTAATGTTATTTGTGTGAGGAGAAGTTAGTAGGTATATGTGCATTTAACAACTAAGGCCATCCGCAGCGCATAACTAAAAGCCCTCAAGCCCTCAACGCCACATCAGCGCCACATCAGCTTTTCTCCTAACCCTCTCCTTACCCTAAAATAGTTTACCGGGTACCCGATGCTATTATGGAACCCGCAACCCACCCCACCCTCACCCTCCTCTCACATACACCCTCGGGTTCAGCGGGTTTTCAAGCCCGAAGCCAAGCCCGCAGATCCCCGCATCACTACCCGAAGGAGCCCTTGAAGCCCGCAGCCAAACCCGCAGCCAAGCCCGAAGGCGCTGCGGATGGCCTAATAGGATTGCATTAAATCTACCCTTTGCCAATAGGTGTAGTCTATGCAAATATGGGATAACGAAATTTTATTTTATTCAGTCCTGTCTCACCTACCAAATACATCCTATAAAACCAAGTTTTCATGTTTCTTCGTAATAGATAACGTTGGTCGGTAAACCTTAAAAAACACGAAAAGTAAGGGGTCATTTATTAAACAATTACTTACCGTCGTTCAATCATAACAAGGACCAAAAATCTTATCTGGTAAGAGATGTAGTAAGGTTCAAGAGAACACTCTTACCAGGTAAAAGACTTTTATCAACAATTTATTTTGATAGCTGAAAATATTAGTCGATAAGGTAAGTTTTTCCCGTAAGTGTATGGTAAATGACCATTGGTTGTTACACCAAAGGTACAACCATTAAAGCTAATGGTACAACATTTAATGCATAGAGTACATATTTGGACTTAAAATAGCACATAGCCACATACCAAATGGGTTGGGTTGAGGTGACTTTACACTTCCACTTCCAACTTGTGTACTTTCTTCAAAAGATATTTTGTTACAAGAAAAGGTACAACATTTGATGCATCTTTGGGAAGTAATTGTATTTGGTGGGATCATAAATTGCTTTTCCTTGATTTATAAGTTGGGAGCCTTTCTTGTCATTGATTATGATTGGAAACAACTTTCCAAATTGCAACAAAAAAAACCCGGCCCGGACCGATAAAACTGAATAATTGAATCGGTACTAGACTGAAACCAGATATTTACGATTCCGTTCTAGATTTTCTAAAGAACCGGTTCTCGGTTTTATTTAGAATTGAAAGTGCGAAAACTGTCGGTTTCTTTTATATATTATTTATTATAAGTTATAACAGTAGGTGTCTATACCAGCTTTCGTTACTTACCATTTTTTTTTCAGATACCATGACAACGCTTTCATTACTTCCCGCGCTTTGCATATCGTCAACGACTTAAATGCTTCAGCAACGTACCGTTTGCTAACCGCGTTTTTTAAGCACCAGGTTAATCACAAGTTCACAACTCTAAGGTTGCGTTTGTTTTTTAAGAGGGCTGAAGTCTGAAATCTTATTTCACTTCTGATTAATAAGAGGTGGTGCTTTAAGAGGTTATAAGACATTATGTTACCTCTTCTAAAATCCGACATATTTCAGACTTAAGAGCCTCTGAAGTCTGAAAAAAAACGGTCTGAACGTAAAAACGTCTGAACGATTCAGACTTCAGAGGTATTAAGAGGTTTTTTTTAAAACAAACAAAATCTAATCATGGTTATTATATCGATTATTTATTTTATTTTATCTTTTTACCGTTAATCATGTGCTTATTGATGACAAATAAACAGACGCGGTTTTACAACGCGAAAACGTTGAACATGTCTCGATCTGCTGTTCTCGAACAAGTTATAGGATTCACATCACGGGCCATTGGGAACTCCTTGGAATCTGCAATTAGGACGGGATTCAATGACTCAAAAACCGGTACCAAAACTAGGGTTTCATTCAAAGTAAGTTCGACAAACCTTTGTTTCATGAGTTGTACATTGTGCATAAATTGTTGTACTCACGGTACACTTTCTTGTTTTTGCAGTATGGATGTATGAGAGGGGTGTATGGTACGCCTTTCTTCTTCGTAAACGGGTTCTTGTTACCCGTAAACGATGATCAAACAATGGATTACAATGGATGGAGAAAAATCATCGATCCACTAATTACCGAAAAACAACACGGGAGGAGTAAGTATCCTTCTAACGTCTTTTGATTGAAAAATTGTTTTCGTTTCCCTTAAAACTATGCTCGTATGCAGGGTTTTTAGCGTTGTTTATACAATAAAACGCTAAACATATGAGCATTTCGGATCAAAAGGAAAGTAGTAATATATGAACTTATATGTACTATTATGTAAAAAAGCGTATTTTGTGATGAATTTCATTCGCTATTGGTCTATCCCCTTGATAGATAGACCTCGTGAGGTCGGGTGGGGCCCGGGGGTATCTGGATGGGCGACGTTTAAACATAAGAACCGTAGATAATGACTGTAATACCGTTAACGGTCCAGACGATGAAGTCATACCTAGGCGATGAAGTCATACCTTTTCTTTTACAAATATAATGTCAAAACTCAACAAGGTATAAAAGATGAATAATGTCAAAACTCAACAAGGTACATGCCTAGATTTGACCTTCCTCTGTTTGTCAAGCACTAATACACGACAAATGAATTCATGTGTCATTCTCACGTTTGGTGATATTTAAACCATTAACCTCTAGGAAGGTTAACCACAAGGGTTGTGGCGTACTGGTTAAGGCCCTGGGGGATGTGGTGGAATATCCCATCTGCCCAGGGTTCTAATCCAGGCGTACACAACAATTGTGGTCACTGAGGTTTAATCAGGGCTGATGTCTTACAGTCATAATTTGCCAAGGGATTAGTCTAGGCCTAGCCTAGGACACCCTTCCCAAAAAAAACCTCTATGAAGGTTGAGCTCTACTACTAATCCGGATTCGTTAGGACGAACACTTTTTTTTAAGTTTATAGGACCAATATTGTGCATTTTATAGAAATTCGTTATAATTAGTTGCTAGGATGACATTTGAAAATCTAACAAGTTTTCTTATGAAACTAGGGTTATTAGAGCATCTCCAACAGCTTCCCCAAAAAATTTCCAAAATGGGGAAGCAAAAGTCAAAATCCTCAAAAAAAATTACATCCATCTCCAACAGATTCCCCATTTAAGAGAATTCAACATTAAATATATTATTAAAATATTCAAAACATTATTATCTCCAACAAATTTTTAAAAAGAAAATAATAAAATATTGTTTCTCTCTCTCTTGATGATGATTTTGGGGATTTTTGGGGTAATCTCCAAATTTGGAGAAAATGGCATTCTCTCTCCTACTTTCTTCAAAATGGGGGTGGAGATGGGGAAGCTGTTGGAGCTGATTTTAGGGTCAAAATCTCCATATTCTCCATTTTCTCCAAAATGAGGAAGCTGTTGGAGATGCTCTTAAAATGAAATTGAACAACCTAAGTAAAATGTTCTATGAACTTTATATAAAACCGGTTTTTAGAATGGTTTTTATAAACACATTCGAGAAATATCCTGTAAATCCTTTGAAATTAGAAGCCCAATAATGAATTTAGGTCCCGTTTGGTATGTAAGATTTGCTAGGATTTGGAATTGAATTCTATTCCAACTCATGTTTGATTTGAAGGAAAGTCCGGAATTGAGATCCTAGGATTTCAATAAAATCCCACAAACATGAAATTTAAAAATCTATTGGGAGTAGTTGGTATTTTGCGAGATTTCATAGGATCTGTTAAAACACTTGTTTTGTAATAATTGATTAATTAGAAGATAATTCATTTTTTTATAATTTTTTTAATCAATTATTTATAAATAATGAAATTCAATTCCATTTCAATTCTAAATTCTCTAGATTCTAAATCCTCCCATGAAATTCAAATCCTTAAAAAACATTATCTTGTAGATGCCCCATCGCGCGGTGTAGGGTCTAAACGAGTCAAGTCGAGTAGCAGGTTATTCGAGCCCGACTCATAAACTAACATCATGCTCGAGCTCGATTTTTTTTATGTAGAGGGGGCGGCCCCTCCAATCAAGGAAGCTCGATTAACTTTTTTAAAGTCGGGCTCGATCTCGTGCTCAAATATTTTTTTCAATGTTTGAGCTCGCTGCCCGTTTATTAGCTTGGACTTAATTACCTAGCTTATTTACTCTAGCTTGATGATTTATATATTTTGATTATATAATTTGTAAGGCTTGAAAATGTTTATGTTCGAATGGCTCGACTTGACTCGTAAAATTTAATTGAGCTTTCGAATGAGTCGAGTTGAACCTTGGTGTTATGGAACTCGACTCGTAAAGTTAAACGAGCTTTATTCTGTTGTCGACATCGACTCGAGCTTGATGATTATTAAGCTCGAGCTTGAGGATTATTAAGCTCGAGCTTAAATAACTTATTAAAAGTTTGACTCTCTTACACCCTACTACGTTGTAATCCTACAAATGATAGTCTTGTTTGGTCCCTCACGTTTGTCCTTTTACAACAATTTTGGTCCCTCCTTCTAAACAGTCATTAACCTTTTTCGTTAAGTCCAATAAATAATGGGTATTTTAGTCATTTTAAATACGTTTCTGTTAAGTCCATCACCACCCGATTACAATGAGTAACATACGTCTCATTTAAAAAACTTTTAATCAGAAAAAATGTTTAAAATTATTAAAATACCTCTCCTTTAATTAGACTTAAACGGAAAAAGTTAACTACTGCTACGAGGTGAGACCAAAACCTTTATGAAATGACAAATGTGGGGCCAAATCTGAGTTTTCAAATTTCAGGGACGATATCCTTTGAAATTGACAAACGTTAGGGACCAAAAATGAAGTTTACTCTAATATTTATATAGGACAATGAAACTCACACATCTTCGTATTGTTTGGTGAGGTTGGAACCTTTAATCTTTAGGAAAGTTGGATTACCTATACCACTCCACTAGGCCAATGGCCTTTTGTTTAAGTTTGTACGGGTAAACAACTAGTTATTTTTACGACGTGGCTTGAAAAGTACAAAAGATGCAAGATAATTGATCATCGTAGATAAGTTGAGGGAGGTAAGATTGTGGTGGTTTAGTCACGTTTGTAGGAGATAAATGGGTGCTCCAATGTAGAAAGTCTTAGGGTCGATGGAGAGAGGAAAAGTAGACTAATGGGAACTTGAGATGAATAATTGAGATTAAATATGACGACTAATAGACATTTTCAAGGATATGACATCTGATAGAGATTTTTAAATATGCAAGATTAGGGTAGCAAACCAAGAGTGGAACCTATAGCTAGCCTAGACGAGAGGAGGGAGTCTCGAGAGACAGAGGATCGTGGTAAGGTTAGTGAGCCTGCATTCAGATCTTTCGAGTCGATGCCTATTTATTTCTACCTTGATTATGTCTTCTTGTACTTGCTTTATGTTTGTAAGTTTTATTTATTTGTCCGCCCGTTTGAATGTTGTTGCTTACTTCTAACTCGTTTTGAAATTTAGTACCAAATTTTCTATTTTTAGGTTCTTATGTTTTAGTTCCACAATTCTTTTTTAGCAAACTTTATCTTAAAGTTCATGTTCTACTAACACCCCCTCCCCCCAAAACAAAACAAAACAAAACAAAAAAATCCACGTGTAGGTGATTTATCTAAAGATAAACCCATAAATTAGATTTGGCAAATTGGACGGGTAAAAACCACTGTTCTAAAAGGCTCGCCGCGACAGCCGCCATGGCACGCCGTGACTCAAGACTTGTGTCTCACGCCACGTTATGTCTGTGGCACGCCATGGCCTAATATGCAGTCTTTAATAACGCGATAATTGATTTTTCCTTATGTTTTTAATATATAACATAATTTAACATGTTTATTCTCATTGACTCATCGATTAATATTACAGAACATATGGTTTTATGTATAATATTATATGTGATATAGAGATTTGCCACCATAAGTCACGCCTTGATAAACGTCATGACCTCGCCATGGCTCCTAAGGCTTGAGGCTTGGCCTCGCCGTCACGCCACGCCTCACACCATTTAGAACCTGGTAAAAACTAGTTGGGGTGGGTTGACTTGTCAACAGTTTTGTGTCCATTATTTTTATTGAATTATACGCATTTACTCGTATAATCTCACTAAGGAAGGGGCCATTTTCATTGTTACTGTTCCGACGAATAAGTAACATGTCATATATGATTATAACTCATTTTAGATAAATGCCCAATCACCAACTTTTTTGATTCCATAAACAATAAAGATCTTTAAAGTTGTTTGTAATTTTATCTAATTGTTGTATTTGATTTTTGACAGAGTGAATCTATGGGATTTGAGTTTATTATCACAAATATTCGTAGTAGCGGTGGAATGGAAGATTGATGCGACGAACAATAAAGATTGATAGTGAAAAATGAAATTAGAATCAACGTCTATTGTTTCATGAGCTGATAGATGACCGTTGATTATTTTTGTGTCAACTCATGAGGTTGATATCATCGGTATATTTTCTTCGACAACTGTCTTCGAACTTTTAACATGGCATACATTGCAATCATCTTAAGCCCCATAACTTCAATCAATTCAATACAGTATCTTAATCCTCAATACGTTGAATCGATCCAATACAGTATCTTAATCCTCAATACGCTGACTCGATCCAATACAATATCTTAAGCCTCAAAATGTTGAAACAATCATTTCATTGTGCTCATGAACGTCATGGCTCGTAATTGAGAATAATAATTCATATTTATGTACCATAATGCAAATTGAAACAAAATCTGTTCAGAGTTGATGGTTTGAGATCCTGTGTAATTCCAATCAAAATACAATTTGATAAAAACTTCATAATAATTGATGTATTTTGAAACCCCTTAGCAAGGGACTCGATCAAAATTATATTTACCAACACAAACTGAGTAAGCTTTACCCGAGGCTCTTGATCCTATTAGGGACAACATCTCGGTCAACGACATTTTGAGTTAGATGGTGTGGGTAAACAATAATTTTCTTATATGATAAAAAATTGTCAGTGTTTAGTAAACAAACACTGATTTTTTATATGACAATTGACCCAGGAAGAGAATGAGCGCTTGCTTGATTGCCCGAGATCACATAAGAACTTCAATGATTCAAGAGAAATAGATTGAAAGGAAGCGGTGGTCTATTTTAAGATATAACGTGTCGAATTGGACCTAGAATCGAATCTAACCAATATAATGTGTCGAATTTGTCATTAAGTCTTCATATTGTTGTCTAAAAATACATTTAGGAATAAGATTACAACGTCTATTGAAACAAATTAAATGTTGTAATTGGGTCAAATGGCTTTCAATGCTAGTTGGATCACTAAGGGCCTTTTACCATATCGAGTAAGTACTTATCGAATCACTTTTCTTACTCAATGAACATAGCACGAATCAAGACTCTTACCCGGTAAGAAGCAAGACAAATGATCGAAAATTTTACCCGGTAAGTAGTGGTAACTTTTACCCTGTACCACTAGCGGGGTGATCAACGTTTATCAACAATCCATTTTGATGGTCAGGAATGTTATCCAATAAGGTAAGTAAGAATGGAGACCTCTACCAATAAACGCTTCCTCGTTAAGCATTTGGTAAACGACCCATAATTTTAATTGAATCATATGTTTACTGACCATTATTACTCCAAATCAACACTTGTTTATTATATCTGGTTTTTGGATCAATTCCTAATTGTTTTTCTATCCTCATATATAATACCTTGAGGTTGTTCACTCATATACTGTCAAATTAAACTACTCATTATTTATATTATATTATAAAGTATTTGGTTAAAAGTCTTAAAAACAACTTGTTAAATATTATGTATTACTTTAATGTTAAATTACTTAATTTTCAACTTTACAAATAATGATGCATAAGTACAACTTTTTAAAAGCTGCATTTTTTAATTTATAGCTAACTGATAGTGAGACCATACGTACCCTGCAAGACCAAACTTCTTTCTAAAGTGTCACATCAGCTTTGCAATAACACATTCCACACACATGCGAGACCAAACTCCTTTCTAAAGTAATAAATTATAATATAAATAATATAGATAATTATAATATAAATAATATAGATAATTATAAAATATAGATAACTAAGATTTTACTTTTGTTTTCTTTTACTATATTTTGTGTAAATATAATTTAATTAACAAATAAAATACATGGATATATCGAATGATGATGTAATATTTATGATGTATTTACTTATGTAATTTTTTTGATGTTTGTGTACGTTTATCTATTAGTATTTGTATTTTCGTAATTTTTATATTAATGTATTTTTATTTTAGTAGTTTAAATAAAAAAAACATCGCATAAAAATATCATTTATTTAAAATAAATTATGGGTAAGAAGTTTAAATAAAAAATAATGTTCAATAAATTAATCTTAATAAACATATTAATAAATAATGTTTAAACAAACTAATAAATAAATTAAATTAAACAAAAATGTATTTATTATATATATATATATCATTGTGAAAGACCTTTATAAAGATGAAAGGTCTTGCTAAATTTACAAGAACTTGCAATACACACAACATGTCATGTCATCTTGCAATGCCTTGTGCAAAATGGATGTGAATGCTCTAATACACATAATCAAATACATACAAAAATTCTCATTGTAAATATAAATAATTTAAAATATAATTAAGATAAATATTGAATTGTAATAAAATACTTAATTATTATTTTTATAAAAAAATATATTATTAAACTTCAAATAAATTAGATCATTATTAAACCTAAAATAATTAAAAATAAAAAAACAAATTTATAAAAGAAAACATTATTGTTTTCTCAAAACCACACAAAACTGTATTAAACAATGTGGGATACTGCCTGTTTCCTGAGGTGTAACATCTGGTGTGGGGATAATTATGTTATAGTGGAAGGAAGATGGTTTAACATGGGATCGAACGTCTTCATGGTGAATGTCTATGCTCCTCAAGGCTTGGCTGATAAGAGGAACTTATGGGAGGAGTTACTTCAGTTCATGAGAGTGAACCAAGGGAATTACATCTTTTTTGGTGACTTTAATGAAGTACGTGTTCAAGGTGACAGGTTTGGTTCCGTTTTCTGTGTACAAGGTGCACTAAATTTCAATAATTTTATTGAGGAGGCAGAGTTGCTAGATCTTCCGCTTGGAGGTCGGAGATTTACGTGGGCGAACAAATCGGGCTCTAAAATGAGTAAGATTGATCGTGTTCTCATTACGGAAGGCGTGCTAGGGGCGTTACCGGACCTGTCGGTTTTGGTACTGGAACGTAAGTGGTCGGATCACAGTCCTATCTTTCTCCATAACAAAAAGATTGACTATGGGCCGATTCCTTTTCGAGTTTTCCATTCGTGGTTTGAAGTCCATGGTTTTGACGAGGTTTTGGGTAAGGCTATGGGAGATTTCATCATCAACAACGACAATCTGTGTATTTCCTTTAAAGATAAACTGAAATTTGTCAAAGGAAAGTTGCGTGATTGGAATAATTCTAACAAATCCTCTCAAGGGCTTAGGAAGAAGCATCTTCTGGAGGAGATTGCAGCGGTCGACCTTAAATTGGATCTTGGGATTGCTTCCTCTTTAGAGGCCGAGCAACGTGGGGGATGGTTGAAAGAATTGGCGGATCTGGAAATTTTAGAGATAAAGGATCTTGCTCAAAAAGCTAAGGTCCTTTGGGCGACAGAGGGGGATGAGAACTCGGGATTTTTCCACGGAATGCTGAAAAAAAGGAGGAGGAAGCAAGGTATACAAGGAGTCATGGATGAAGGTAGATGGTGTACGGACCCGATAGAGGTAAAAAAAGTATTTCATGATTTCTTTAAGGAGAAGTTTGCAAGTTTCACACCATCTAGCTCCTTGGTTGGGAGCTCTCGGCTTCAGCGGCTCTCGGATCAAGATGCGGCCAAGTTGGAAGACTGGGTTTCAGTGGGTGAAATTAGGGAGGCAGTGTGGCAATGTGGGGGGGATAAATCCCCAGGTCCGGATGGTTTCTCTTTCAAATTGGTTAAGAGGTTTTGGCATTTATTTGAAGCGGATATTAGAGGTTTTGTTTTGGAGTTTTTCGAAAAAAAGGAGGCTTCCCAACGGATGTAACGCGTCGTTCATCACTCTAATCCCTAAGGTACACAATCCCTTGTTCGTTAAAGATTTTAGACCGATATCGTTGGTTGGGCTCCAATATAAAATTATTGCCAAAATCTTGGCAATCCGGTTGGCGAAGGTGGTGGGGAGTCTTGTCAGTAGTGAGCAATCGGCTTTTGTGAAAGGTCGACAGATCTTAGACGGTCCTCTTATGGTGAGTGAGATTATGGATTGGTATAAGAAAAAAAAGGAAAGGCTTTTGATCTTCAAAGTAGATTTCGAGAAGGCGTATGACTCTTTGAGTTGGGATTATTTGGATTACATTCTTGTTAAGTTTGGTTTCGGAGTTAAATGGAGGAGTTGGATTTCTGAGTGTCTTTCTTCTGCTAGATCTTCTGTACTGGTGAATGGAAGCCCTACGGATGAGTTCCAGTTACGAAGGGGCCTAAGGCAAGGTGATCCTCTTTCTCCCTTCTTGTTCATTCTTGCTATGGAAGGATTACACGTGGCCATTGAGGAAGCTGTTGCTACTCGCATGTTCATGGGAATTAGGGTTGGGAACGATGCTCTTCACATGTCTCATCTTTTTTATGCTGATGATGTTCTCTTCCTCACTGAGTGGACTCATCGAGATCTTCAAGGCATTTTAAAGGTTCTTGGCGATTTTTATAAATGTTATGGGTTAAAGATTAATTGTCTTAAATCCAATGTGTTTGGAGTTGGAGTTGGGGAGGAAGAAATTAGGAGGATGGCTATGAATTCTGGTTGTGCAGCAGGTGTTTCTACGTTCAAGTATTTGGGCTTGCCAATTGGCGAGAATATGGCGAGAAAAGTGAATTGGGAATGGTTAGTGGAGCGGTTTAAAGCCAAGATGTCTTCCTGGAAGGCGCGCATGCTTTCGATTGGGGGTAGACTCACCCTGGTTAAAGCAGTTATGGGGAGTCTGGGGATTTACTTCATGTCCTTATTTAAAGCACCTGAAGGTGTTTTGAAGGATTTGGAGTGTTTGCGATCAAAATTTTTCTGGGGAACTGAGTTGGGCGAGAAGAAAATTAGTTGGGTCCGGTGGGATAAAGTGTTGCCTGGGTATGATAAAGGTGGTTTGGGGGTGGGATCTTTAGCAGCTTTCAATCGTGCCTTGATATTGAAGTGGAGATGGAGATTTATTAATAATGGGAGCGATCTTTGGGCCAGGGTAGTGAAGGCCGTTAATGGTGAAAGTGGAGGCTTCCTTGATCGAAACTCTGTTTGCAAAGGTAAGGGTGTCTGGTCAAGAATCGTGGTTGTGGCTGATCAATTGCATGACATGAACATAATTGCTTATGATGCGCTAACTTATAGAGTGGGTATTGGTGATAAGATCCGTTTTTGGGAGGATGTCTGGGTGGGCGACCAGAAGCTTAGGGATCGCTACTGGCGATTGTTTAGACTAGAAATTGATAATGGTTGTCGGGTTCAAGACCGCTTCATTGATGGGAATTGGGTTTGGCATTGGCGACGACAAGTAAGGGGAGGTGCTGAGGAGCAGGAGTTCTCTAACATGGTGGCTGAGTTAACTCATGTAGACTTCATGGAGGGTCCGGATCGGGTTTTGTGGTCTATTGATGACATTGGTGATTTTTCTGTCTCAGTGACTCGGAAACATATTGACAACGTGACTCTCATGGGTGGGGACCTAAAGACTAGATGGTGCAAGGGGGTTCCAAAGAAAGTTAATGTCTTTCTATGGAGGGCTAGTTTAGACAGATTGCCAACTAGGCTCAATTTGTCCAAAAGGGGTTTGGAGTTGGATAACATTGGTTGTGCCTCCTGTAATTCAAATGTTGAGTCAGAAAATCACGTTTTTTGCTCCTGTGAAGTGGCGATGGAAGTGTGGAGGGCGATTATGAGTTGGTGCGAGGTGGCCATACCTCGAGTTCTCTCAATTTCTGAGTGGATGTCCTGGGTAGATGATGTGCAAATGGCAACTAGGCGCAAGGAAAGATTGGAGATTGTGGTGCTAGCGGCATGTTGGCTCCTTTGGAAATACAGGAATGATTTGGTCATGGGGTCGGGTAAAATGAGGAAGTGCGAGCTTGTCGATTCTATTAAGTCGGCATCTTATCTTTGGGCTAAAAGTAGGATCAAAAAGTTTAATGTTTCTTGGCCGGTTTGGCTTTTAAATCCGTTGTAATTTCCCTAGTCTTTGCTTTTTAGACTTCGGTTGTTTATAATACATAGCTGTTCAAAAAAAAACATCGACAATGACATAAAATAAAACATTAAAATCAATGTATATCGCGTTGCATTACGTAGGTACACTTCTAATATTAAATAAACTATAACGGACCCAAACACCATGTTACCAAATTACCCTTGTAGCGTCATGTAATTAATTGTAACAAAATATAACCTGTTTAAAATTTCATATACTTCGAATGTGAAATGTATCACAAACTCTAAACACATGTATGGAAAAAATCGCTTTCAATCAACTGAGAGAGTTGTTTGTAACCTATCTTATCAGTCCCGTAAAGGACATGAAAATTGATGATCGTTCAATGGGAAAACGACTACTTATTTGATTTCTTAAACGTAGTTTTTTCGTTGCCAAAGATAAAAGACAAAAAATTACGAAATGTACTATGTATGTTTCAGAAGAAACATAAAGTGTTTTTGTCTTTTTGTTGACTTTTGAAGCAAAGGTCACGTATTTGTACAAAAGATGTGATCATTTTCATTTAAAATATTTTATTCACTCTATTATCAGTTAAAGCAGTTTAGATCATAGATGCACAAAAAGCTTAAGATCGAAACTCGATCCAAAGGCACCCGAGCCTAGCAAGCCTGAGCTCCCCAGCCCCAACCGTAGTTTAGAGCTTGATCAGGCAAACATTTCTAAGTCCCGGCTAAAGCCCGACTCAAAGCTTGGTCTGAAAAAAGCTTGATTGAGGCCTATTTTCACACCAAAGCGGACGACGCATGTTGCTTACTTAAAATAGGATTGGGATATCTAGTTTAAATATTCGATTAAAAAAGTTCTTCAAAAGTGAAACTACGAGAATTTATTTGAATCCATGTATAACGTGAAAAAGAAAACATTGTCTTGTGAAGTTATAATTTATATTTTTCGTATCCGTTGATTGAAATTTTAGTGAGACGAATTGGTTGTCACATTAGACGACTTACGATTACCAATTGGTGAGGTTGATCGTCTTACGACAACCACACAACGAACATTATTGAATCGAGACATAGGTCGTTGAATGATCGAGAATGGAGTCGAGTTTTCGGGGGTAACCAAGGGGAAAAAGACTCTACTCCTCTATATTATGACTAAGGGGTCGTTTACCTAATCACTTACTCGGGTAAGTGCTTACCGGTAATTCAAGATTATTACTTACTTCCCGGATAAAATTTTAGTCAACCAAAATGGCATCGTATGCAACAATTTAGCCGCTAAGCGCTTACCGTGGTAAGAGTCGTCGCACTCACTTACCGGGTAAGACTCTTGGTCCTTGTTTTCGACTTTCGATCCTTGCTTCCGTTCTTACCGGGTAAGATTCTTGGTCCTTGTCATATTCATCCGGTAAGCTAATGTGACTTGATAAGCACTTACCCGGGTAAGCGTTTTGTAAACGGCCCCTAACATGTAACGCCGATTTTCGGTATTGTATAAAACATTATTATTTTAAATAAAAATATAAAAAGAAAACCAACCTAAGATATTTGGGTAAAAATATGACATTATCATCTTGCAATCTATCACTTCTTATATATCTTATAAAAAGTAAGAAAATAAATAGTTTCGAGTTAATTACTGTTTTGGTCCCTATGGTTTGTCATAAAATACGGAATTGGTCCCTAAACTTCATTTATTACTGTTTTGGTCCCTGTGGTATGCACTTTGTTACGAAAATGGTCCTTCTGACAAACCACAGGGACCAAAACAGTAATTAGCTCAATAGTTTAATAGTAAACTACAAGTTTGGTCCATGTGGTTTGTCAAAAATACCACTTTTTGTCCCTGCGTTTTTTAAATTATAAATGAACTATTGCAAAAATCGTCTGTATTTAATACCTCTCTCTAATGATCAATTAAAAATGTCCGTTAAATAAAGGACATTTTTGTTCTTTTATCAATTTTTTGTTTTTTATCTAATCAAAACCACAGGGATCAAAATCATACCATCGATTTTGATTGGGTAAAAGGCAAAAACATGAATAAAATGACAAAAATTGCCTATTATTTAAGATAATTTTTAATGGACATTAGAGGGAGGGATCAAATCCAGACGTTTTTGTAAACCACAAAGACCGTTTTGTAATTTTGAAACTGTAGAGACGAAAATGTTATTTTTGAAAAACTACATGTACCAAATTTGTAGTTTACAAATAATTTTATAAAAAATAAAATTAATTAATTATGTAAATTGTTCTTTTTTACCAAACTATACATAAAATGATAACATGAATGAATGTGATGTAATTGTTAACAAAAAAGAAAATGTGCCAAAAAGATTTCCAAAAACCGTCCCCCGACTCGCGTATAATTCACAGTTTTTCCCTTATGTAACTTTCTTAAAAAAATTCAAGCCAAAATGTCTCTTTTATGACACAAATAATCCAAACAAACGAATCATTAATTTAAAAGTATACGTGGCAATAAACATGATCATTTACAGGTTTGGACCGGACACTTGCCATGTCTAATCTACTGTTTTTTGTTCAACAAATATATTACGGCAAACCCAAGCCCTTTTCAGGCTTGAAAAGATGCACATATCTGTCCTAAAGGGTTTGGGCTTACTCACATACTAACGGGCATCAAAAGTATCTTGTCATCAAATAAGTATAACAATGGATTGGACAGAATTGTCCATTTTTTTATGCATTGTCCCCATTAATAAAACGGGCAAGTCCAGGCTCTTTTTCGAGAACGTTTGTCCAAACCCGTTATTCTATCGAGTCTGACATGGTAGTTTTAACAAGTTAGAATATCCATGAATATCTATTGGCAAGGCAAGTGAGCAACACACACGTTACGTACAACGGTACAAGAAAAGTTAAAACGGACTGTGTTGACATATCAAAACCTTTTTGTTATTTTTTTTAATTTTGTAGACACTGATATATTTTTAATGTTGTAGGCAACTGTTCGACCCATTTGACGGATTTCAATTTAACCTATTTTTTAATGTTATTTTTTTTGTCGTGTTAATATAAAGTACAATTTTAAATTGATCAATTTGGATAATAGAGGTAAAGATTGTCATATGATAATAATGTAGGGATCATTTAGGTAATTATACCAAAATAGAAAGGACCACTGGACCACTGGACCAGTATGTTGTGTATGTGTATATATAGAATGGTTTCTTGCGTCTCACGGTGCACGCAACTTTTTTCTGTTTCATGTCCATCACCTGAACAAATCATTTAAGTGCACGCCACCTGTAACCTATAGAAGTGGGCCCCACATGGTTTGCAGTGGGCCCCACATGGTTTGCGATGGGATCGTTTGGGACCGGTTTGGAACCATCTATTAATAGTCGGTTACGGTTTTCCATCGAAAGCAAGACCCGGTATGGCTTGTGTTTGGTAGGGGTGTTATTCGGTCGGTTAAATTGGTTTTCGGTTTATTCGGTTCGGGTTAATCGGTTTTTAAGTTTTTATAAAACTAACCGATAACCAAACCAAATAAGGTTCGGTTTATTCGGTTTCGGGTTAATCCGTTCGGTAACCGGTTAAACCGAATAAGGATTTATATTTTTTCGTTGAACACTTTCTCAAATTAATTGTCCGTTGCTTTTAATATATTATCGTATTATACAATAATACTCGGTAAATGACTTATTATATAAGTAAAAACGTCATCTATCAACCAATATCTACCGAATGATATATATATAGGGGTTGGTTATTTTACAAATCAGTGAAATCTAACAAACCGCGTTCAACCAATCATATTTTTTCATTTTCTTCACTTTTTCTTTATTATGGGGGTTGATTAGTCAATAATACATGAAACAATTTCATCAAGAATATATGAAGATTGATTAATCAACAATATATGAAACAAATTTCATCAAAGTGAGAAATACATGAAACAATTTTATTGTTACATAAAAACAAAAATATATGAAACTGTTGGTGCAAGTGTACCCAGCTTTAATATTGTGATATATTTTTGGTACACATAAAATCACATCTCCATATTTATTTTGATGATTACAAAACACACCGCATTCTTTGTTATCTAATATTTTATCTGAGTGTGCAGCATTTAAATAATCTCGATAATGTTTATCTGAAGAATCCAAGTCTGAAGATTTTCGTCGTTTTAATTTTAAAATGATAAATCACCCTAAAATAATATACCACTTGGATTTTTCTAATACTGTCTTTTTAAATAAACCAAGTAACATCTTATCATCTTGCTGGATTGTGAAAGATTTGGTTCTAGAAGACACTGCGCATGCGTACTGCTTCCTGCCCTTTGTTCTGGGCGGTATACCGCGGTGAATAGCCGGTATACCGCGGCGGCCTGCTGTACTTCTCTGACTGATTGGAAGTGTTTTTGTCTGGGCGGTATACCGCGGTGTTTAGCCGGTATACCGCGGGTACCATTTCCGTTTGTTTTTTGCAGGGTTGACCTTCTCTCTGACAAGTACTTTTTCCTCTGCACGGTATACCGCGAGAGTTAGCCGGTATACCGCGAAAGCCTCAGGCCATGTTGCTCATCCAGTATAAATACATGCAAGCACCAGCCTTCAATGCTACAAATTCACAATAACTCTCCCTGCATTTGATAAAGACTCTGCAGCATCCTCTCTTGATATTTAAACTGTTAAAATTATAAAACTCGTTTTTGAGTAAGAAATCTTGAGTTGATAGCAGATTAAAATCTCTCGATTAGTTGAATCAGCAACACAACTCAAGTGATCAAACTCTCTAAAAATATCCAAGTGATAAACCTTATTCAAGAGTGATTATTCATATTAAAATTATACCCTCTTGTAAGTGTTTGAATAGAGTGAGTGATCCACATAAATCTCTCAAAGTAGAGTGATTCGCGTTTGTTGTACTAAGGTTTGTGTTCTACCGTAAAGAACACGTTTTCGTATTGGATCTCCGAGAAGTGTTATTTTCTCGAGGTGGACTAGCCAACTTTGTGTTTGGTGAACCACTTTAAAAATATCGTTGTCAAGTATTTTCTTTCCCTTATCTATTTACATTTCCGCTGTGCTTTTAAATTATATCTGTTTATATAAATTGCTTTGCATTTATATTTATTTATATAATATCTGTGTATCTGTTTGTATTTACACTCTTCTGTATTATTCCGTACTTACTCCGTATTTATTTATAAAAAGAATTTTTGAAAGTAAAAGTTTTAAATACAACCTTACCCCCCCCTTAGGTTGTCCAACAATTGGTATCAGAGCAGGTCTTTCAAAAATATTCTGCATAAATTTCTTTTATTCCTTTAAATGGCTCAACAAACTAATTTTGTGTTTTCAAAACCCCCTTTGATAGATACTGAAAAGTTTGGCATTTGGGCCGAGCTATTTGAATGTCACGTGCGTGGCAAAAATCAAAAGATTTGGGATATTATAGAAAATGGGAATTTTAATCCTACTATTGTAAAAGATGATCTTATTATTGATAAACCTTTAAAAGAATGGACTCCCGCTGAAGAATCTCATGTCTGTTTAAACTTTGAAGCTAAGAATATATTATATGCTGCTTTAACTACTGATGAAATTGAAAGAGTGTATACATATAAAACTGCTAATCAAATCTGGGAAAGTTTAAACAACACTCATCGTGGAAACACACAAGTTAAAAGTTCTAAAATAAACATTTTAGTTCATGATTATGAATTATTTGAAATGTCAAAAGATGAGTCAATCGACTCAATGTTTAAACGTTTTAACCTCATTATGACTACTTTGAAAGGATTAGGTCGCACTTATCCTAATGAAGATTACGTAAGGAAAATCCTCCGAGCACTTCCTTCGGAGTGGATGGCAAAGATTACATCATTAGAAGACTCTCGTGATCTCTCCCTAATGAAGCTCGACGATCTCGTCGGCAATCTTAAAGTGCACGAAATTGCACTTAAAAGAAACAAAGATCGGGAGCAAGTCAAAAAGAAGTCGATCGCTCTTAATGTCTCAACTCCGAATGACAAAAAGAAAAAGGAGGAAGCTAGCACTTCAAAAGATCAATCTGATAAACTCAACGAAGTCGCTATGTTGGTAAGAAACTTCTCTAAATTTTTTACTAACAATAAATTTTCTAAAAATAGCAGATTTCAAAGAAACGGTAACTACCGTCGTGGCGGTGAAAACCGGAGTCGCAACTTCCATAAAAGAGAAGATAAAGTGAAGAAAAATGACGACTCAAGTGACGACGAAAAAGCCAAACCAAAGAGAGGTTATTGTTACTCATGTGGTGATAAAGACCACTATGCCAACGAATGTCCTAAAAAGAACAAATTTCAAAATAAAAAGGATAAAGCCTTCGTTGGAGGCTCGTGGAGTGGAAGCGAAGAAGAAGACGAATATCAAGCTATTTGTCTTATGGCCGAAAGCGACGACGAGGTAAAATCTTGTTACTCAGATTACGCTAGTGATTATGAAAATGAAGATGAAAATAATCTTGACGAATTATATGAATCATTCCATGACATGGCCGCTCTTGCAAATAGGTATCAAGATGAAATCTCAAAATTAAAAGAAACCGTATCTGCATGTGAAAAGAAAATTAATGACGGTAAACAAAAATCTGCAAATGATATGGATATAATTGCTAAAATAAAAACTAAATTAGGTGAAAAGGATTTTTGTAAATCTTGTGATATTCTAAATAAAGAAATTGCATGCTTAAATAAAAAGTCACATGAAAATATTATTTGTACAAAATGTGATATTCTTGAAAATGAAATTGCATGTTTAAAGGCTAAATGTGCTTCATATGAAAAAGATAACATGTTAGCTAAAGCCTTTGAAAGTAGTAATGAAAAAGTTCTTAACATGCTTAATATGTCGAACCGTATAAATTGTAGAAAAGGTATAGGTTCAAATACATGTGTTGAAAAATGTAATTGCATGCCTATTAAAAGATGTTATGAACCACCTAAGTTTAATACACGAAAGCCGTATATGCAAAAACCTCCGTATGTACCTAAAATGCATAATGTAAATTATAATACGAGAAAACCGTATGCTCGCATGTATAACGATAAGTATTCTAAACCTAAAAATAATGCGAATATAAATGCTTGCTTTTATGTGTATGATAAATACAATCGCAAAATTAAAATGATAAATAAATGGATTCCAAAAGGAATGTTTAGTAATGATAATCCCGGTGGTATGCGTTTATGGTTTTAAATGTGTTATATATATACATACGTACTACATATATATATATATATTCTTTTTGATCTATTATATATGTATTTTGCTTAACTTTATATATATGTTGGTTGTTATCTTGAAACTAATTTACAAGGACCCACGAGAAATGGGGACCATAAAAATTACATCTTCATCATTATAGATAAACCTTGATATGGACTGGATACTCGATAGTGGTTGCACACGTCACATGACCGGAAACATCAATCTCTTTTCATCATATAAGTCATGTGATGGTGGACAGGTATTTTTTTGAGGAAACTCCAAAGGAAATATAATTGGGAGAGGGTTTTATTTTGAAATTGGTTGTGTGTAAGATTGGTTAAAGGAAACCTTGATTTTCGTAAAAGCCGAATGCTGCCAGACAAACTTACTGTCGCGGTATACCGTGACCCTAAGGCGGTATACCGTTTTCTGTTCACCACCACCACGTGTCACTCTGTGATTATCCGACAGAAACTGTTCCAGCTGACCCCGGTATACCGCGTTCCCTAGGCGGTATGCCGCACCGCTGTTTCTACACTATCACGCATGTTTAAAGAAGTCAAGTCTTTTCAACTCTTTTTCTGACTCGGTATACCACGGCCCCCTAGGCGGTATACCGCGCGCCTTCGACGGATTTAAATCCATAGCAGGTAAGGTTCTTTTCCTTTCTTTTTATCCTTGAGCACTATCTCTCTCTCTCCCTCCTCTTGCCGCCGACCGCCGCCTACGACGTCCGCCGTCAACAACCGAAGTTTTTTTTCTCGGCCACCGGAACTCCAACCTTTCAACAACAGTTTTTCTCTCCTTCCTTCAAATGGCTCCAAAAAGGGCTCGTACCTCTCGGGGAGCTTCTAGCTCTCAAAACCCATCTGACCCTCCTCAAAACCGTCGTGATTTTAGACGACATATTTTTGAATCCCGACCTTGTAACCCAGGTCGATCTGTCGATTTAGTGGGTCTAGAACATCTTGGTACCTTTGAAGCTTTCTCTTCTATTGACTGGGAACCTTTTCTTTCTTTTCAAGGAGATGTACCTTTTTCAAGTATGGTCGATTTTTATGCTGGGTATGACTTTAACGAGACCACCCATCGTGTCTCTCTTCAAATTTTCAACCACTCTTTTGACTGGAGTTTAGAAGATTTTTCTCGTGTACTGGGTCTAACCCATTCCAATATAAATGTGTTTTCAAATAATACTGCCTTTACTTCCCTGCTTACCCAGGTTCAAGAAACTCAGAAAACCATTCTCCAATCTATTTTAGCTCCTGCTTTTCGAAATAATTTTCCCTCAATTTTAACTGATCAACATCTTCCGGAAAATCTTCGTTTTTGGAATAAAATTATCCTTTTTAACGTTTTGGGACGCGCTGGAAATTTTGACAGATTGGGTGCACTTCAGTGCTATATCCTTTACTGTCTCCGGCATGGCATCCGTATTAATGCCACCTACATTATTGCTCACCGTATGGTGATTTCCGAGTCTGGTCACCAGTCTCTTCCGTTTGGTTACTTAATTCGAAACCTTTTTACAAAACTTCAAATTCCTATCATTGGTAGGATGTTAGCTCCTACTCCTTCTCTCAATGCACTGACTGTTAGTCGAATGAGTGCTCCACCGGGACGGGCTCTTCATCGCCCTCAAGATCCGGCTCCCGAGGAAGACGATCCATACGCAATCCCGGCGGGTGCAATCTCAAATCGTCAAATATACTCCGCGATCATTGACTTGCGCCGGAGTTACGATGCCGATCAACGTGTGGTGCAAGACCGCTTGGAAGACATTGACGAGCAGTTGTGGACTTTATCTAATCAACTGAACGAAATTGAATTTATAGATAGCGATTAATTTTTATGTCTTCTTAAAACTTTATTTAATTAACATTATTATTGCTCTGTTCTAATGTTTATTCTCCTGCTTCGTTATTCTTATTGAATTTTTTTTTTAAGAGAGCTTTTTTATCTAACCCTTGAGAAAATGCTAATTCTCAAATACTTCATATTTTAAGGGGGAGCATCTTTCGAGGGGGAGCATAAGCGACCTTCTTAAACCCTTTTTGCTTCGACAAAAGGGGGAGAGAAACCGAGTATGCTCTCGTGTTTAGCGTTGTGTTTTTCATCATCAAAAAGGGGGAGATTGTTGGTGCAAGTGTACCCAGCTTTAATATTGTGATATATTTTTGGTACACATAAAATCACATCTCCATATTTATTTTGATGATTACAAAACACACCGCATTCTTTGTTATCTAATATTTTATCTGAGTGTGCAGCATTTAAATAATCTCGATAATGTTTATCTGAAGAATCCAAGTCTGAAGATTTTCGTCGTTTTAATTTTAAAATGATAAATCACCCTAAAATAATATACCACTTGGATTTTTCTAATACTGTCTTTTTAAATAAACCAAGTAACATCTTATCATCTTGCTGGATTGTGAAAGATTTGGTTCTAGAAGACACTGCGCATGCGTACTGCTTCCTGCCCTTTGTTCTGGGCGGTATACCGCGGTGAATAGCCGGTATACCGCGGCGGCCTGCTGTACTTCTCTGACTGATTGGAAGTGTTTTTGTCTGGGCGGTATACCGCGGTGTTTAGCCGGTATACCGCGGGTACCATTTCCGTTTGTTTTTTGCAGGGTTGACCTTCTCTCTGACAAGTACTTTTTCCTCTGCACGGTATACCGCGAGAGTTAGCCGGTATACCGCGAAAGCCTCAGGCCATGTTGCTCATCCAGTATAAATACATGCAAGCACCAGCCTTCAATGCTACAAATTCACAATAACTCTCCCTGCATTTGATAAAGACTCTGCAGCATCCTCTCTTGATATTTAAACTGTTAAAATTATAAAACTCGTTTTTGAGTAAGAAATCTTGAGTTGATAGCAGATTAAAATCTCTCGATTAGTTGAATCAGCAACACAACTCAAGTGATCAAACTCTCTAAAAATATCCAAGTGATAAACCTTATTCAAGAGTGATTATTCATATTAAAATTATACCCTCTTGTAAGTGTTTGAATAGAGTGAGTGATCCACATAAATCTCTCAAAGTAGAGTGATTCGCGTTTGTTGTACTAAGGTTTGTGTTCTACCGTAAAGAACACGTTTTCGTATTGGATCTCCGAGAAGTGTTATTTTCTCGAGGTGGACTAGCCAACTTTGTGTTTGGTGAACCACTTTAAAAATATCGTTGTCAAGTATTTTCTTTCCCTTATCTATTTACATTTCCGCTGTGCTTTTAAATTATATCTGTTTATATAAATTGCTTTGCATTTATATTTATTTATATAATATCTGTGTATCTGTTTGTATTTACACTCTTCTGTATTATTCCGTACTTACTCCGTATTTATTTATAAAAAGAATTTTTGAAAGTAAAAGTTTTAAATACAACCTTACCCCCCCCTTAGGTTGTCCAACAGAAACAATTTCAACAAAAAAAGAAATTATATGAAACAATTTCATCATATGAAACACTTTCATGAAACACTTTCATTCAATTAAATACTGAAAATAAGAGTTTGTACGGTTTGTTAGATTTCACTGGTTTGTAAAATAGTCTTGGCCTATATATATATATAGGCGAATTATCCGTTGCAAACCAGTTAGTTTGTGCAAACTGTGCAAACCAATCTTAGCCGTTCATCAACTCTAATCAATATCTGATTTTATTATGTTTCCTAATCTAAAGTCATGATCATAATTAATGAACGTTATCATCTTCCATATATATCACAATCATTATTAATGAATCATAATAATTACCATAAATATATCTGTTGTTTCCTAATATAGTGGTTGCAAAGTTTGCACAAACTAACTGGTTTGCAATGGATAATGACCCTATATATATATATATATATATATATATATATATATATATTCAATGCGACGTTGTAAATCAAAGAAAAAAACGTAATCTAATAAAAACCTTATCTACTATCAATAAAAAATATTATATAGCAATAAAATATGTAAAATAATAATAGTATAACATGTATTTGGATTATTTTTTATAAACATGAAATATATAAAATATTAGTAGAGTGTTTCGGGTTATTCGGTTTAACAGAATTAGAAAAAAATTTATCCGAAACCCGAATCGAATAAGAATTTTTATTCGGTTAACCGAACCATTTAACCCGAAAACCGAATAACCTGAAACCGTTTAACCCAAATTTCATTCGGTTCAGGTGGGTTATTCGGTTTCGGTTATTTTTGACACCCCTAGTGCCTGGCACAATTTTTTATTTATAAATACATATAAATATAGAGTAAATTTCAAATGAAAATTCATTTTTTATTGTGCATATGAGGACGGATATCGATCCTTTCATCTCTACTCATCCAACAACTCATATTTAATAGAGTTTTTAATTAAAATTATTAATTAAGATAATTAGAGGTAAAAAATGAAGATAATTTCAATCTCACGCCTACTTTAATTAAAAACTTTTACCCCCTTAAAATAAAATAAATTATCTTAAAAATCAATAATATTTTAATCAAACAAATTACATTAAAAACAAGAATTTCGTGCTCTTCGATATGACATACATCTCGATATAGTTTTTTTTTTCTTTTAACAATTTTTACGTGAAATGATATATATGTGTTATATTCATTATGAATATTTACGTACGTTCATGTGTGTAAAACACCTCGACACCGTAAGTCTGTAACTTGACGATCACCTTTTTCAACACTTTCTTCAACGTCGTAAGGCATCGCATTATTCATCACCGTAACCCAACACCCATCGAGTTTTGGTGGTGAATCGGGAAACAAAAGAGAGCGCTTCATGTCTCTACACCTTCACGGGTCATTCATGTATTATCCATTATGAATAATGTATCATTCAGAATGAATAATACAACATTCAAGGTGAATAATACACGATTCATGAATTTATGTATTATTCATCCGAATGTTGTATTATTCATTTTGAATACTGTATTATTCATCATGAATAGTGAATGAACGTTCACCTTTGTTTCATACTGAATGTGGACACCCGGAGATGTGCATACATATTCATAATGAATAAAACTAAGTTTTGGTGGTGAATCGGGGAACTAAAGAGAGCACGTCATGTGTCCACACCTTCA
The DNA here is from genome assembly GCA_033807775.1 of Saussurea involucrata. Lineage (NCBI taxonomy): Eukaryota > Viridiplantae > Streptophyta > Magnoliopsida > Asterales > Asteraceae > Saussurea > Saussurea involucrata. The sequence continues at coordinate 177,522,155 of CM066322.1, forward strand.
TGGGTCACTCATCTATTATTCATCATGAACAATGTATCATTCAGGATGAATAATACAACATTCAGGGTGAATAATATTCATCCTGTATTATTCATCATGAATAGTGAATGAACGTTCACCTTATTATTCATACTGAATGTGAACACTCGGAGACGTGCATACATATTCATAATGAATATAACATATATATAGCACTTCACTTAAAAAAAGGTTAAAATAAAAAAAAAACTATATCGAGATGCATGTCATATCGAAGAGCACAAATTTTTCATTTTTTGATGTAATTTTTTGATTAAAATATTAGTAACTTTTAAGATAATTTATTTTAAACTTTAAGAAGATAAAAGTTTTTTAATTAAAAAATAAAATAAAAGGTCAAATAAGGTATGCCTTGATTCAAATTTCCAATTTAACCTCCTATCACTTCTCAATTAATCTTATTTTGTTTTAACCATTGATTAGTTTTCTAAATTTTGATCAATGACTATGATTTTGATCATGTGGACAATGAAAAACGAGTTTTCATTTGAACCCACCTCTATAAATATATATAAATGTATTTTCAAGTGTATTCTATTGAAGACCAAAATGTATTTTTAAGTTTATTTTATTAAGTGTATTATAATAAGAACATATTTTTCAGTGTATTCGGTTGATCCAATTAAATTTATGTAACAAAAACGTATTTTTAGTATATTTGATTGACTCAAATATAATAAAAACGTAATTGTTAGTGTGGTTGATCGACCAAATGCTTCAAAAAAATATTCTTTATACGTTAAAAATCAATTTAAAAAACTAAAAAATAAGTGGGACCGATTTGGGCCGACCTGGGACCGGTTCTCATAATCGGGCCTCATACATCTTAACTAGGTCTTCGTATATAGATCAGGACCAGGATCGGTTTGGGATCGTCGGTTATGACTTCCCACCGAAAACAAGGACCGCCCCAATTATTTTTTTATAATTTGATTTCAAAATGTATTTGATTGAAAACCAAAATGTAATTTTAAATGTATTTTATTAAGTGTATTATAATAAAAACATGTTTTTAGTGTATTCAGTTAACCCAATTAAATATTCTATAACAAAAACATATTTTTAGTGTATTTTATTGACCAATTTATAAAAACGTAATTGTTAGTTTATTTGATCGACCAAATTCCTCAAAAAAATATTTTTTATATGTTAAAAATCAATTTAAAAAGTTAAAAAAAATAAGTGAGACCGATGTGGGCCTGACCCGGGACCGAGATTAGGACTGGTTCTCATAACCGGGCCTCATACACCTTAACCGGCCTTTCGTATTGGGTCCAGACCAGGAACGGGACCGATTACTTCGGGACTGGTTACGAGATCATTATTTGGGGTCGAGACCGGTTTTGGCTCCTTCCACGTACCACCAAGATACCATTTTTTTTTGGTAAACACTGGTTTTTGGATCAGTTTATATGCACTTATTAATCCTTTGGGTGATTAGTCGATCACGAATAGTCTGGAGTCGTCACGGGTGAACGAACCTCCATGGTCACAAGACTTTAACAAGACGTGAATTCTAACCCAAGGTAGATTATATTTTCTACTATATCCCTCTAAAGCTTAACCAGTACGCCACAACCCAAAACACCAAATTTACCCCATCTTCGAAAACAATCTTTCATTAAAGTAAAAATATTTATGGACAGTTAACTAATAAGATTAACTATCGTAAGAAGATAAGAAAATAAGGTTAAGAGAAGTTTCATATGGCAATTGTTAAAGCGTTTGGGAAAAAATAATCTATTTGAATATGCATATATGAATCAATATGAATAATATATATTGTTGATTCACATATACATCTTTATTTTTTTTTACGGATCTTCTTATTTTCTCACAATATTTAGGCTTGTTATTTAAAACATCACCAATATTTATATGCGACAAATATTCACACATACTTCTCACATTTGATAAAGTTTGAACCGTTGACCTATTTGAAGTTAGAAGGTTGGCTTCTACTGATAACTTAGATATCGCTAAGTCAATTGTCATTGGGTAAAATAGTCATTTTGGCGGTGTTCAAAACTTGGGTTGGATCGATAAAACCAAAAAGTTGAACTTGGAACAAACCAAATGGACTTTAACTAGTTATGCTTAGTTCAATTCAATTCTTTGTTAGATATTTTTAAATATTGGTCGATATTTTTAAATATCGGTCTACAGTTCAATATTTTTTTCTCGAAAATATGTTCTTGGTTTCTATTTCCAACGTAGTAAACCGACAACGATATTTATAAAGTAATGAATTAAAATAAATTATGTAACAACTGTATAAAAGTGGAACAATAAAATATTCTCTCTACTATTGCAGTTGCAACCGGTAATTTGAATGCTAATTTGATAAACAAATAAAGCAAAAGGAGCACATTGTCCCTTTTTGTTTAATCAAATTTTGTGCAACATCTTCAATCACCTTTTTCATATGAAAAGATTGTTGAAGTCTGTATAAAAAAATACACAACTATCAAGTTAGTCATCAAGTGTTAGCTTTATCTTAGGAAGGTCATTTAGATGGAAATGATTAAGATGAATCAATTTACTCTTATCAAAAGTTGAAAAACAATTGTTCAGATTAAGACACACTATGGGAATAATCATTTTAATATTGGTCATACCAAAATCGATTCTCAAATTCTGACACCCGTAATTTTCAGGAAACGGTCGGAGAACAGTCTAGAAATGGTCGGAGAAAGGTTGGAAAATGGTCAAAAAAATAGCACGATGCAGCATAAGGAGACGTGGCGTGGGGAGACGTGATGCATCTCAGGGACTGTCCAGGCGACTTGGCCCGCAACCAAGGTCGCGTGAGTTACTATTTTGGCAGACTTGGAGTGTAGGCGGCTTGTCATGCGACCAAAGTCGCAAGCCACTTTCCATGGGACGCCTGTAACTTCTTAAAACCCCGATTTTTAGCCATTTTCACCATTTCTTCTCCCAAACTTTCTCCCTTATCTTCTCCTCTCGTTTTTGAAGATCTTTGGAGTCCTAGGTCCGATTTTGAGGCATTGGAAGAGCATTTCTTGGTGGATTCAAGAGCATTTGATATAGGTAACATTCTTATCCCTCAGCTTTAAAAGTTAGGGTTTAAGCCTTCTTCATCCACTCTTCTCTTCTGTCATCCTTGTTATAGGTTTTGGGTCTCTTGAAGTGGAAATGTCTTTTTGGAGAGTTAGAGCTAAGTTTTGGATAACTTACTAGTAGATCTCAAGTTTCTTGAAATAAAACTCAATTGTTGGTTTGGAACCTACATTTAACATAAATCTAGAAAGATAAGTTCTACTTGCTTTGCAAAACTATATACATATCAAAATATCTTCATTTTGCAAACCATGAGTTTGTTCCAATTTTGACGAGTTTTGTGAATATCTGTGCATTTTGGCACATTTGGGGTGTGAATTGAGATATCAAAAAATATTTATTCCATCAAATTAGGTTTCTTGGATATTTGGATAAGTTGGGGCAAAATGTGGTCTTATTAAACAAGTCAAAGGGCTTTTTGCCTTTAATTTGGGTCAAATGTGGTTTTGGGATTTTACCCAACTTATTAATTTTAATAGCGGCACATTAGCCCTTGTGTTCATAAATAGATAGATAGGGGTGGTATTTTTTGCAAACCAGTGTATTTGTACAAACTCGTACAAACCATACCTAGCTTCATGATTTTGTAAATTTGGCTTCATGAATATTTTTATATATATTTTGGCTTCATGAATATATAATTTGGCTTCATGAATATATCATTTGGCATTTGTAACTAATTTTTTTACAAAAATAAGGGTATTTTAGGGCTCCACCGAAAAAAATTAGTTAAAAATGTCAAATGATATATTCATGAAGCCAAATTATATATTCATGAAGCCAAAATATATATATATATATATATATATATATATATTCATGAAGCCAAATTTACAAAATCATAAAGCTAGGTATGGTTTGTACGAGTTTGTACAAATACACTGGTTTGCAAAAGATACCCAGCCTATGTAGATAAATTATAGTATATAAATCTTTGGATAAATGCCTTATATTGCAGGGACGGACCTAGACAGATTTTCATACGGTGACACCATATTTTTTCATACGGTTTTTATCAAAGTGTCTTTCATCTTTTTATCAACGTTCAATATCGTCTCATGTGTTTTTAGCCAAATTTTGGCGTTTTGAGAGATTTTTAACGTTTTTGCTTGATTTCGGAGGAATTTTAAGTTTTTTTTATCAATTTCGAGAGATTTTTCGGTATTTTTTGTTGATTTCAAGAGATTTTTTCGGTTTTTTTGGTTGAATGGGTATAAGACTTTGGTCTTTTTTTCCAGTTTAGGTGCACCCCTTGTAGTTTCCAAATGAATACGGTAACACCTCCTAAATCATTACGGTAGCACCTTCACAACAAAACAAAAAATTACACTTCGCCGGAAAATTCTAACGGTGGCACGTGCCACCACGTGCCCCAAGTGAGGTCCGTCCATGTTATATTGGCTTGTAGGAATTTTGAAAGTAGAGACCATGCCTTCATGGAACTTTTGCAACAAGGTGATGGATTATAACCTATTCATGTTATAGGTGCAATGTTGTTGGGTTACATGATCTCAAGCACAATTGAAAATAAATCCGTAACCCTCCAAGGACTTATACGGACCAGAATAAATCAGGTGTTTCAAAGTTGTATATCACAGTTAGCGAAAATTTGAATCACAACAACAAACAAAGCTTGATGCCTCCATGGTATCCACATGAACATTTCAAATCTTTTACCTTCTCGTGATGTTAGTCACGGTTTCAAAACTTAGCAATAATGGAACATATGGTTGTAGGTGATTTTGAGAAAGAAGTGCAAGACTAAACTCTTGCAAAATGTCATACATTTTATATTGTGATGAAACTATGACATAAAATCACCACCATCTCTACACCTTACTTGAGTGTAAGAGTGGTCATACACCATCACTCTCTTACAAGACCATACCTAGTCAATTTAATTTATGTCCAACATAAATAATATCTTATTTTTATTTAATTAGTTTAAATCAATACAAATCAGATGTAATATTTAAACATTTTAATTGCTGAAACTCATTATTTGGATATGTTCAAAGGTTTTCGACATATTGGTAATAAATATAAATCCCATATTTATAATTATAAACGATGAGCGGTATCTAACAATACATCATTGTCACCCAAACGACGAGAATTGGTGATATAATAAATTATCGGTTTGTAGTCAATGCTAGTTTACACATTTAACTATTTTGTCCTTGATGTCCACATTGAACACGAGAAATTGAATGTGTCATTCTTGTAAATTTTAAGCAATTTGCTATTAAAGTTGTTTAAATTGGGAAGAAATTTTGAAGTTTTAAATTGTATGTTATTTTATAAATTTAGGCATTGTTTGGAAAAAAAACTAGCTTATTTTTTGGGTACATGTTTGGATGACCATAAGCTAGCTTTTTGAAAAGCTACTTGAAGTAGCTTATGAGTAGTTTTTTGTAAATATTCCAATTATGCCTTCATTAATATTAATTATTATTTATTAACTATTTTTTTAATATGTCCTTTTTAGTCATTTAAATGCTTATAAGCTACTTTTTGCCAAACGTGACTTTTTCATCAGCTAGCTTATCAGCTACCAGCTAGCTTATCAGTCAACAGCTAGCTTATCAGCTACCAGCTAGCTTATCAACTAGTTTGCCAAACATAGCCTTAGGGGTGTTACACAAATTCCATAAGACATGATTGGAGGTAAATTGTAAGGGGTTGTTTGGTTCAGACAGGGGATGAAAATGAAAATAGGAATAAATTTTCATTCCCCCTATTTTAACCTGAAATCAAAATTTGGGCTGGGGGAGGAATAAGCTCATTATATTATATAAAAGCAATCAGTTTATTTTATATTCATTCACATTAATAACGGATCAATACATCTAACCAAACAACTCCTAATTTTTGATAAGCCACATTATAATATATATATATATATATAGAGAGAGAGAGAGAGAGAGAGAGAAAAAAAAAGTTCAAACGAGAACGCTAACTATTTAAGAAAACACGAAAAATGTCGTCCATGTACAAAATCATATGTGATTCACGTACAAAATCATATGTGATTCACGTACAAAATCATATGATGCGACTTGCAAGTCGCGTAATCACATATGATTTTTTACGTGAATCACATATGATTTTGTACATGGGCGACCTTTTTCGTGTTTTCTTAAATAGTTAGCGTTCTCGTTTGAACCCACCTCTTTCTCTCTCTCTCTCTCTCTCTATATATATATATATATATATATATACACAAATATAGTAATTGGAATGATGAAAAAATGTAGTTCATTCAGTTTATATAATCACATGTTGGTTGACTTAAAATGATGTAATAGATATCGTTACGAGACTCTAAATGTAAAATTGACAAATCTTTATGTTTGTATATGTTGTGTTATGCGATCTCATGCATTGCACAAAGGTAAAACTGTAACCTTCCAACAATTCAAACAAAACACGGTTGATTAGGTGTTTCAAAAGTTTAGTTTATCGACAAATATTTGAAGAAGATCGATGTTGAATCAAACGGACCTTTGGCACGACGTCTCCATTGTATCCACATGAACTGTCAGGATCGAATCTTAACAAGACAATAAACACTTAGAATTCAGAATTAAAGAATCTGCGGAAAAGAACTTTAATTCTCACAATCAAGAACAATGTAACAGAAAATTCACCACTTTTTGTATTCACTAAATCGAATCACAAGATTACAACCAAACCTCAATCTTGTTGAACAGGCTCAACAAGACGACTTCTACTTCTCTAAAAATAGGGTTCTTCAACCTTGAGGTTAATTCTCTCTTGAATCAATATCTTCTCTCAGAATATCTTTTGCAGAATGTATAAATTGAAACTCTCACGTCACATCTAATAGCTATCTATTGAAGTATATTTATACACAAATAATTACAAGATAACTACCAAAAGTAAATTGATCTTCTGAATCTTCGTTAAACATATCTTGATCAATTCCTTCTTTGTCTCCAAAAGTATCGCATACCAAACTTATCAAGTCAGCAGTATTAACCTTCATTCTTCATGAGCAGTACTAACAATCTTCAGCAGTATTAACCGATTTCATCTCCAGCAGTATTAACATCACTCCAGCAGTATTAATCATGAGCAGTACTAACAGATATTCAATTATGCACCAGCAGTACTAACCTTGACTTGCAGTAGTAACTGTGTCTAGCAGTAGTAACTTCACATAAGCAGTATTAATGAAGAACTGGCAGTAGTAAAATTGTCTTGGCAGTACTAACCATACTTAGCATATCTTCAGTTCCCAACAATCTCCCCCTAACTTGACTTTTAGGAAAAGAAGTCAAGTTCTTCAGATGATGCTTCCAAAACCTAATCATACATGCCTAGATTAGGATTCAATCCCAGACTTTAATTGAGAATCCTTTTTACCAAGAATCTACCCATTGCTGAATCCTTGTTGCATGTCAACTTAGCATGTAGCATTCCTTTCAGCCTCTTCATGCTGTGTTTGTATATTTCATCCACCAGATAGTATTCATGAGTCGCAGAGTCAAGGGAGATGACATATACTCCACAGTTTTCATAGAGCATCCAGTTGGTAATAGTTTGAAACTGTGTGTTTATCCTATACTGAACTGCTTCAGGTTTGAACATTTGGCACAAGAATTCAAGTACCATTTTAGAGATTGACATCCCTTGCTCAGTCAGCATGTTTTCATATAGCCTCATCCCAACTTTGAACATCTCTTCTAAGTCTGATCTTGAGCAAGTTCTGACAATTATTCCCCAAGTTGAAAAGACTTCAAATTTTCCATCTGCTCTTTTTATCCTAATGAACTCCTTTCTACCATCTTTCAAAGTGTCCCAAAAGATGATTTCAGGAGCCTTAGACGATATTGGTTCAGCCTGAATTGGGTTAGAGTCAACAACAGTAATATACAAATCACATTGGGCATCAGTTTGTGATTGTACATTGCTTGATTGCCCTGATGGAGTTGCCACTTATTCTTCAGCAACTTTTGGATCAGATTTCTCTTTCAGTGCTTCCTCCTGGACTTCTTCTGCAGTTGGTTCCACCCTTGGCTTCTTTTCATTTTTCTTCTTTGAAGTTATGGGCTTGGTTCTTGGTCTTTTCCTTGACATCATCTTGGTTCTTTTAAAAATTTTAACAGCTTCAGGAGTTGGTTCAGCTGTTTTAAGTTTTTCAGCAGCAATAACCATTTCTGCTGCTATGGCTGTTACTGCTTCTCTTAGAACATGTAATGCTGCTGCTTCAACACTGTTCTTCACAATCCAGTATACTTCTTCATCAATTTCAGCTTGAGATGTAGTTACTGCTTCCTTCTCAGTTTCTGCTGCTTTTTTTGTTTCTACTGCCTCTGCAAAGGTTTCTGCTGTTTCTTCTTTTTGGCCTTCAGCAGCATTAACTGTTTCTGCTGCTTGTTCAAACTCAGCAGCATTAACAGTTTCTGCTGCTGTGGTTTCTGCTGCTGTTGTAGTTTCTGCTGCTGTGGTTTCTGTTGCTTGAACATTTTCAGCTTCCTTTGTACTTTCCTCAGCAAATTCATTCACTTGCTCCCCCTGTTCCTGTGCACTCTCCATGTTCAACTCATCCTCTGACTCCCCCTTTTTGGGAGCATCATTGGTTGGGTTTCTTCTTCTAAGGACAAACTGTGCTTTCTTCCTTCTGTGTAGTAGCTTTGTGATCATCTTCTTATTCTTCTCTATCTGGGAGTTTTGATAGAGGACCACCTTTTTGAGTTCCTCAATTTCCTGCTGCTGATTTAGGACATCAAGGTTTATATTGGCAATAGTATCCATCAATTCCTCATAAGTGTATCTATCCTCACCCGGTTTAGAAGTGTTTACCTCCATTACAGGATCATTGGAAGTTTTAGCAGGTGTCTTTTGCCTAGCAAAAGCACTACCTGCCCCCATGGGTTCTTGGCACCTGGGACCTCTGGATGATATCTCACCCTGAGTTGCCGTGAGGAAGGTCTTAGCTATTTTACCACTGACCTTCTCTTTGCTAGCAGAAGTAGTGGCAGCCTTGCGACTCACATGCTCAATCTTCTCCTTAGTGAGCACCTTCTTGGGGTTGGGAGACACCCCTGTGGTTTCCCTTTCGATATTCTCCATTGGAGAATGCTCCAACAGAGGGCTTAAAAGCTCCGGGCTCTTAGGAGATACATCAAGGGAAGGAACCTTGTGTACCTTTCTTCTTTCAAACCTTTTGGTTATTGTGGGAGTGGGTCGTTCAAGAATTTATATAAACCCTAAACCGGATCTTTAAGCTCAAGAATGATTAGTTCTAGATCATGGAATAAACATATACAAATCACAACATGAACAACGGAATTAAACGACAGATTTGTATAGCTAACAAGGTTCATTAATTTAAATATACTGATTACATACTCACGCCCCAATTTGTTGACCTAAGTTATCAACAAACGAATACTTCTTCTCAAGTATTAGGATTAAGAACCTTGGGGCTCATGCACACACATCTACACGTTTTTGTTTAAACGTGGGTTTCAAGAACGTCTAATTCTATATCTCTAGGTTTCTTTATATACTAGAAACCTAGATAAACTAGAAACTAGATAAATACCAATCCTAGATAAACTAGGAATCCTAGATAAACTAGGAATCCTAGATAAACTAGAATTTACAAGGATAACTATAAAATAAACATATTACAATTCGAACCCTTGTAAGTTGAAGTTTTGACACATCAAATCTATATGAAATATTCCTAACATGAACCAACAAATCCTTTTCACATCCTACTTTAAGAGACTTCTCTTCTTCGTGTTTCGAAACACGAAAACTTGAAGAATGGGGCAACCGGGTTTTCGAAAAGAAGGAAAAGCGAAAAAACGATTTTTGTTCTTTTTAGGATTCTTCAAAAAGCTTATCAAAATATGACCATTGGCCCACATTTTATACATGGAGAGTTTGCATCTTATACCCAAATCATCTTTTGACTTTTAAGTTTAGTCAAATACTAGACATACTTATCTAGAGGAATGTTCAAACGATAACACTAACTATTTAAGAAAACAATAAATCATGTGCAAAATCACATGTGATTTTACATTAATTGCAAAAACTGGACACACACGACTTTGGCCGCGACTTAAAGTGGCGGGAAAAGTACGTAATCATATATGATTTTGTATGTGAATCATATATGATTTTGTACATAGCGGTTATTTTCTTGTTTTCCTAAATAGTTAGCGTTCTCGTATGAACTCACCTCTACTTGTCTATTTACTCCAATTATGTTATATAATTAGATATAATAGTTAAACATTTTAATTATTAATCTCCTTATTGAGTTATGTATTTTTACGTATATAACCGATTGGACCTTGATACGTTGATAATAATCACAACGAATAGCAATATCTATCAATACATCATGTCACCTAAATGACGAGAATTAGTGATTCAACCAATCATCAATCTCATAATCATTATCGGTATACATATTGTGTACATTTGTCTTTAATGTTTAGATCGGACACGAGCATGCATTTGTCATGCCCCTTATTTTGATATCTCATATCGACCGAGTATGTAAACAATGATCCATATATGATACATGTCAAATGACATTATTATACTAATGATTAAATGAAAAACACTTATGATACATATATGCATCTCATATAATGTTCTCATGACGGGTATGTGCAGTATATAATTCACCAACTTGTACCATATGTGAACTCTAGAGGTGATCATTTGTGGGCTTGCGCCAGGCCTAACATAACTTTTTGCTCAACGGACCTATATAGCAAATTCAAGCCCGTTTTGCGGGCTTAACGACTTGCTCATACCCGCCTTGCCCACGGGCTAGCGGGCTTCTTTTTACATTTGAAAAACAAAACTTATATAAAATCATTTACATTACGTTAGTTATTTCGAGCATAAAATGAGACGTAAAAGATATCAATGTACATAACGTATTGAAAATAGTTTCACAATATATGGAGCATGAACATTTTCTCGCTAATGATATATCAACCTTCAAAGTTTGGGTTTTTTCAATAACAAAATGTTTATCCACCTAATATTTCAAGATCAAGATTTGAAACATACTATATAATGTAACACATATTATATATATATTGGGTGACTGTTGGTACCATCTTCTACCCAAAACCACTTCTAATTTTTTTTTAAAATAAATTATTAATTTTATATAAAATTTAATCAACTATAATAATATAACGAGCCGGCAGGATTGTCCGAATTCTTTCTTTTCATTGCCCAAGTCCGTCCGTTAATTTTAGCGGTCCATCCTAAGCCCGCCTATATTTTTAAGAATGATTATCCAAGCCCGTTTTTCTAAAGGACTGGATGAACAGATCTAACAGGTCATACTACCCGTGAACAACTCTAATAAACATTTCATCTTAACTTACAATGTCTTTATTTAATGATTGTTTTTTAGTCATATCACTAACATTATATGCACATGAAAAAACCATATAAAAATTTATGGCTATTTTTCCATTTTGCTAATATATTTCAAAATACCCCCTTTGTGGAATGTGTATATACGTGAATTTTGAAGGATTGAATAGAACTTTTTTTAGTTACGTAAAAAAAGTTTCCATCAAGTGAATGTACATAAATAGTTAGAGTTTGTTGACGATTTTTAAGAGACTACATGACCTATTTGGGGACAACCAAACTCATAAATACATGTCTATCTACTGAAAAATCACATTAATGTCTTAGAACGTGACAATTGGACTGAGATCCGTATTCATCTTATGCAAGGATCCTTAACTTCGAAAAGTAACTCACACCAAACCTCTTACCCGTGTACTCAACAACAAAAAGAAAGAGTTCGAAGAAAAGATATACACCTTACATCCCTAAGGTGTATATCAGCAACAACCGAACACCAACATATCTGTTAACACTCAGACAACCATATTCACCCAGACAACTATATCCATTCAGGTCTTAATAGAAAACGAATCGAACAACACCTTAGTGACATATGGTATCACACTATTCAAGATTTCACATATGACAATTCTAGATGAGTATTTATAAAAGTTTGTATAACTATACTGACGTATACTCTGTTTTACCATCCAGTTGTATTCTATTAGACAACTCAACCGTTTGAACATCTACAAGTGCTACATTTAAACCCTGCACAACTTTATGAACCCAAATAATTATTTTGTCGTAAGTAAGCTCTAATTTATTTCAATTTAAATTATCTATAAAAACATCAAGATTTGGGAATTTAATTCTAATCAAAGTTCTTATCGCTACCAAACACCCTCACAATTTCCAAAGTTGCACAAGTACCCTAAGAGGACAAATTTTCTAATGCCTAATCTCTTCGTCTTTTTTTATCGGTAGGGAAACTACATAATCGAAAATTCCAAATTAATAAAAACATGGTCACATACATCTGTATTGATATAATTCTTGATTTTACGAATACAACCCTGTTTTCCATATGCATGATCTATGCCGTATTCCAAATGATGACTGTGAACCTCAAACGATCATTTTACGTTGTCGTTTCAACCATATTAAGATATAGCAAACAAATATAATAAATATGATTGTAATTTTATATCAAAACAAAATATATAAAAAGTTAAAAGGAATGATTAGAAAATTAAAAAGGGGTTATTAAAGCATCCCATGTATAAATTATTAGCATAGTTCACAAACATCCCTAGTTTATAATCCAAAGGGTGCACTTCAAAGGTTTTCATCACTACCCCCAAAAACCTTAACGTGCGCCGTGGTGCGTACGATAGTACACGGTACCCTTGCCCTTTTCGAAAAGATGATGGTTTCTTTGTTTCTCGCCCTCTTTCTACCGTGCGCCGGGATGAGTGTGGTGTTCCTTGTGTACATGAGTTTGCTATGGTACGCCGCTCGTCACCTACCCGAAATATCGGCTCCGGTGAAACCCACCGCCGGAAATGGGCTTTCGGCAGCGGAGCTCGAGAAACTTCCGACAACCACCGGAAAAGAACTCGGGTTGGGGACTGAATGTTCGGTGTGTTTGGATGATATTGAGGAGGAACAACCGGTGAGGGTGGTTCCCGGTTGTAACCATGGGTTTCATCTAAAATGCGCCGATACTTGGTTCTTGAAAAATCCGGTGTGCCCTGTTTGCCGGAATAAACTTGTGCCGGAGTTCTTTCAAACTTCTGAAACAAATCCTTGTTGAGAAAAACTTGATGAATTTCTTTTCATCAATTATCAACTTTGGAAATCTTTATGATCATTAGCTTTGATTTCATCCTTTTTTTTGGTTTTTGATAGCATTCGAGATTGTAAATGATATAAAAATATGGATGAGATTGCTGCCAATCTATGGCTTCTTGATCATTTTTTTTTTCCTGTTTTTGGTCCCAGGAATTAAATTTCAGTTCTTGAATTGAAGTTTCCTGTGTAAATTATGGTGTGTTTTTTTAATAATTTCTTCAAAATTTGATTTGAATGCGTGAGGGAATCTCCAATGGGTCTCGTATTTTACATTAAATTTAAAAAATAGTGTAAAAAGTAATGTAAATTTTATTGTTAATAATAAATCTTCTTCGACGGGTAACATTATTTTTTTCAAAATGATATAAGAAGTAATGTAAATGAATAGTGTCACACTTAAATATAGTGTAATACTGTTCGGACCATCTCCAATGGGGTTATTAAATCTTACACCAAACACTAAATTTGGTGTAAAAACACTATTCACATCTTCAATGGGATCTTTATTTTCCACATTAAATTTGGTGTAATGAGTAGTATTACACTCTATTTGGTGTAACACTGTTCATTTACACTATTTTTACATCACTTTTTAAAAAATAGTGTTACCCATCGGAGATAATTTACTATTAACACTAAAATTTACACTACTTTTTACACTATTTTTGAAATTTAATGTAAAATATAGCGTGACCAATTGGAGATGTTCTCGTTACACTAAATTTAGTGTTTAGTGACCGGTTAATTTCTACAAAATTTGATTTGAATGCTTGAAATTTGATCATGAAAATGGAGTAGGGTATGACTGTCGCCTGTCGGCAGTTTCAACAGCCTCTGTTTTTCATTTGCTTCTCTTTCTCTCTCTAAAATGTAAAAACATGATGAATTATTGGTTCATAAAATTGATTTTTAAAATGTAAAATTATTGGGTTTTTGTTAATTTCTGTGAAATTTTTAATCAATTGGTTGAATTTTGATCACGAAAATGGGTTTTAAGTATAAATGTCAACAGTTATAAAAAATTACTGATTTTTTGTTTTTTTTACTGATTTTATGATATTTTTAGTGAAATTTTGTTAATTTCTGGGAAAATTTCATCTTAAAGCTTGAATTTTGATCATTGAAACAGTTTAAAATGTATGAACATTTGCAGTTTCAAAAACCCTCTGTTTCTCATTCTGCTCTTCGTCTTCTCTCTCTAAAATATTACTTTTTTTTGGGTTCTTTTTAACCATTTTCACGCTAAAAATGGTGTAAATTTTGGTAATTTCTATGTAGTTTTTATCTTCAATTTTGCTTTTTGATCACGAAAATGGTGAATTATAGCAGTTTAAACACACATTGTTTTCTCTTTCTAGAAACTGTTTGAATTCACGTTTTTTGGTTATTAATTTGATTTTTGATGTAAATTATGTTGGGTTTTTTTTTCATGATTTCTCTGAATTATTGGTGATGGAAGAATGGGAGTGGCGTATGAATGTGGTGAAAACAGAGGGTGGTAACACGTGAAAGACGAGAAAAAGATGGCGGTCAGGGTTGCGTGGAAGCAACGCGCCGCCAGTGGGAGTGAGGGAGTTTGTTGGGTGAAAGACATTTATCAGGGGTAAAAAAGTCATAAAAATTGGCATATGGCCTGTTAAAGATCATATCAGACGAGTACACAAAATCTTGTACAAAAAACCTTATTTTTTGCCAAAATAAATTTCCCTAATAATAATAAATTACCGCTCAAAAATATGTAAATTTTATAATTTTTAAATAAAGAAAATTAATTGAAATAGTCATTTTACACATGTGGTCTTACCTCTTGACCACATTCTTTTTTACTTTACCAAAATAGCACCAGGTCTAGGGCTGTGCAGAGCAGAAAGTCAACCGATCCAATTATAATCGGATCAGATCAAAATATAATCGGATCGATCGGTTCTTGGATGACAGTCCAGAACTGACCAAAACTGAACCGATTCACCATCCAATTATCATCCAATCACTCATCCGATTATTATGGTTATCATCCAACTACCATAAAATACATTATAATTTAAAGTTTCAAAAGTAAAAAGTTTTTATTTTAAAAACATTTGTAAAAAATAAAAGCTAAATTTTTTAGAAAGAAACATAAAAACATCGAATGGATCCGATCTGATTATCCATTGGATGTTGGATGGATTCAATCTCATCCAAAAAAATATCCAATAGATGGAACCGAACCGATCCAATCATTCATTGGATTAGAAAAATTCAACATCCAATGGATGATTGAATCGGTTTGGTTGGAAAAATCCGACATCCAATGGATGATTGCATTGGTTAGGTTCCCCTCACATCCATTGGATGTGAACCGCTGAGCACCCTAACTAGGTATGGGCTCAAAGACACCATAAAAATTCGAATCTGGTCGATTTTTCTTGATTTTTTACTCGGGTCCATAATATACTATTTTTGTTTTTGGAAATTCGATCAGATTCGTTTTTGTGGGTTTGGTGCTATTCTGATTAACTTTGAAAGAATGTGGCTAACAAGTTAAACCACAATTCAGAAAGGGAAATTAATTAAAATGCCCTAAGTTCAAAGTTCACTCATTGAAATGTCCAAACTCTCCCAAATTTCACGAAAATACCCAAAAATTCCGTGAAAGGGTCTGTGATCACGAACTCTTTTGTGAATTGGATTTTTGGTCCGTGAAACGAATGTTTTGTCCGTGAAATTGATTTTATTAACAAAGGAATCCGTGAAAATTGGCATTGCAAGAGAAAAGTAGTTGATATAAATCCATGTTTTAAATCCGTGGAACTTGGCATAAATCTGTGAACCTTGAGATTTTTTAATATTTAAATCAATTAAAAAACAAGAATAGGGTAAGCTTAGTGGCATAAATCCGTGAACCGTGATACTTGGCATAAATCCCAAACTTTTCCCAAAACATCCATTTCACGGATATCACAGATAGGGTTCACGGATTTTTTTTGAGCCCGTGATCACGGTCCTTTTCACGGATTTTTTTTGGTTAAATGGGGGAGGTTTTGGGTATATCTGTAAGTCAAAATCGAAGTTAGAGCATTTTTATTTATTTCCCTTTTAATATACCCATTAAAGTAAAAGTTAGGCGTTGTTTGACAAAAATAAGCTAGTTTATTTTTTAAGTACATGTTTGGATTGACATAAACTAGCTTATAAGCTAAGTTATTGATAAGCTACTTGGAATAGCTTATGAGAAGTTTTTTCTGACTTTTCCAATTATACCCTTGTTAATATTAATTATTATTTATTAACTATTAATTATAAATAAACATTAAATATTATAAATTAATTTTTACTAATATTAATTGATACTGAATAATGTTAATTAAAGTTATCATTTAAATTTTAATCATATATTGATGTTAATTTTTATTTATTTAGAATTATTGTTAATCATATAAGTTATTTTTATATTACTATTTTTTATTACCTTTCTTTATATATTAGATATCAATTAGTATTATTATTCATATATTCAAAAATTTTTTCATATTTTAAAGGGAAATTAATTAAAATACCCTAAGTTTGACCATCTTTTACTGAAATACCCAAAATCTCTCCCATTTTACAAAAATGCCCTAAAAATCCGCGATGGAGCCCGCGATCGCGGGCTCCAGGCCACGTGTCACCAATGTTTACCCACTTTTCCCGCGTTGGTCCCTCAAGAATGCCCGCGGTACAGCTTTCCCCCCTCAAGAATGCCCGCGTGTGCAGTTTTGGTCCCTGCCCGCGTTTGACTCATTGACACCCGCGATCGCGGGCTACACGTGTCACCAAAGTTTGCCCACTTTGCCCGCGTTGGTCCCTCAAGAATACTCGCGGTACAGCTTTCCCCCCTCAAGAATTCCCGCGTGTGCATTTTTGGTCCCTGCCCGCGATTGACTTTCTTTGACCTCCCGCGATCGCGGGCTCCTGTGCCACGCGTCGGCACAGGGTTAACCCTAAATTTTTTTTGAAGCCTCAAACCCTAATTTTTATAACATCGGCCGCACTATATAAGGGGTGGGGGGGGACCAAAAACCGTCCACTCTCATTATTTTATAACTCTCTCAATTTTTAATCAAACTCTCTCAATTTTCTCCCACTCTCTCAATTTTGTCGTGTGGAATACGCGTTCGGGTTTTGTGAAGATGTCTCGTATTACCTCTTTGGTATGTTTTCCTTATGTTATTTGTTATTTTTTGTATGTTATTTTAAGTTAAGATATATGATTTGTAGGTTGTTATAGTGTTTATAACTTATATTTGAATATGTTCTATGTTTAACATGATATGTATGGTTTTATGTTTGAATGTGATATTTGTATGTTATAATGTGTATGTTGTTATAGTGTGTTTTTTCATATAAAAATTGTTAAGAGTGTTTTTTATAAAAAAATTGTTAAGAGTGTGTTTTTATAAAAAAATTGTTAACAATGTGTTTTTTTATAAAAACACACTCTTAACAATTTTTTTATAAAAACACACCCTTAACAATTTTTTATAAAAACAGTTTTTTTATAAAACATGTTTAATAGTGTGTTTTTATAAAAAATTGTTATAGTTTTATGGTTTTTATAATGTGTTTTTTTATAAAAAAATTGTTAATTTTTTTTATAAAAACAGTTTTTATAAAAAAAATGTTAAAAAAATGTTTTTTTTTATAAAAAATTGTTAAGAGTGTGTTTTTATAAAAAAATTGTTATAGTTTTATGGTTTTATGTTTGAATGTGATATTTGTATGTTATAACGTGTATGTTGTTATAGTGTGTTTTTTCATATAAAAATTGTTAAGAGTTTTTTTATAAAAAAATTGTTAAGAGTGTGTTTTTATAAAAAAAATTGTTAACAATGTTTTTTTTATAAAAACACACTCTTAACAATTTTTTTTATAAAAACACACCCTTAACAATTTTTTATAAAAACAGGTTTTTTTATAAAAAAATTGTTAAGAGTGTGTTTTTATAAAAAATTGTTAAGGGTGTGTTTTTATAAAAAAAACACATTTTTAACAATTTTTATATGAAAAAACACACTATAACAACATACACATTATAACATACA
This sequence comes from Saussurea involucrata, assembly GCA_033807775.1. Classification (NCBI taxonomy): domain Eukaryota; kingdom Viridiplantae; phylum Streptophyta; class Magnoliopsida; order Asterales; family Asteraceae; genus Saussurea; species Saussurea involucrata. Next base: position 177,540,562 of record CM066322.1, read on the forward strand.
AATATCACATTCAAACATAAAACCATAAAACTATAACAATTTTTTTATAAAAACACACTCTTAACAATTTTTTATAAAAAAACACATTTTATAAAAAAATTGTTAAATATGTGTTTTTTATAAAAAAATGTTAAGAATGACAACTTAGGTCCCTACGGTTTTAAGAATGACAACTTAGGTCCCTAAACTTTTAAGAATGCCAATTAGGTCCTAAACTTTTAAGAATGACAACTAGGGTCCCTAAACCGCACTTTATCTCTATATAACAATATGATACTTTGAAATAAAATAAACCGCACTTTATCTATATATAACACTATTATACGTTGAAATAAAATAAACCGCACTTTATCTATGTATAACACTATTATACGTTGAAATAAAATACAACCGCACTTTATCTATATATAACAATATGATACGTTGAAATAAAATAAACCGCACTTTATCTATATATAACACTATTATACGTTGAAATAAAATAAACCGCACTTTATCTATGTATAACACTATTATACGTTGAAATAAAATACAACCGCACTTTATCTATATATAACAATATGATACGTTGAAATAAAATAAACCACACTTTATCTATATATAACACTATTATACGTTGAAATAAAATAAACCGCACTTTATCTATATATAACACTATTATACGTTGAAATAAAATAAACCGCACTTTATCTATATATAACACTATTATACGTTGAAATAAAATACAACCGCACTTTATCTATATATAACACTATTATACGTTGAAATAAAATAAACCGTACTTTATCTATATATAACACTATTATACGTTGAAATAAAATACAACCGCACTTTATCTATATATAACAATATGATACGTTGAAATAAAATAAACCGCACTTTATCTATATATAACACTATTATACGTTGAAATAAAATACAACCGCACTTTATCTATATATAACAATATGATACGTTGAAATAAAATAAACCGCACTTTATCTATATATAACACTATTATACGTTGAAATAAAATACAACCGCACTTTATCTATATATAACAATATGATACGTTGAAATAAAATAAACCGCACTTTATCTATATATAACACTATTATATGTTGAAATAAAATAAACCGCACTTTATCTATATATAACACTATTATACGTTGAAATAAAATAAACCGCACTTTATCTATATATAACACTATTATACGTTGAAATAAAATAAACCGCACTTTATCTATGTATAACACTATTATACGTTGAAATAAAATACAACCGCACTTTATCTATATATAACAATATGATACGTTGAAATAAAATAAACCACACTTTATCTATATATAACACTATTATACGTTGAAATAAAATAAACCGCACTTTATCTATATATAACACTATTATACGTTGAAATAAAATAAACCGCACTTTATCTATATATAACACTATTATACGTTGAAATAAAATACAACCGCACTTTATCTATATATAACACTATTATACGTTGAAATAAAATAAACCGCAACATCTATATAAAATAAAATAAACTGCAGCATCTATATATAACACTAACTATAACATCTGTGAATGACTATGTAGAAAGATTTCTTTAACATCGACTTGACGGTAAGGTGCAAAGTTTCATACATCGAGGAATTAGGAGCGCTGTTTAGGGGATTAGGTGATCGCGCAGATACCCTTGAGACCATCTATAGAGGGACACCGTTCGGGCCATGGATGGATGTGTCTTACTCTGGTGGCGACCCTACGCTAGTACACATGTTTCTACAGTTGGAGGTCGAGGACGCCAACGCTGAGCCGAAGGAGATGCATTTTGATTTCTTCGGCTCTCAATTGCATTTTGGGCGTCGGGAGTTCTGTCTAATTACAGGACTACGTTTTGGAGAGGCTCCCCCCTTCCTCCCTTAGAAGACTGCTCCTTCGTTCCTAGGGTTTTCGGCATTTCAGCATCTCGTTTGAAGCTGAAGGCAGCCCGGGAAAAGATGAAAGAGGGCCTTAGTGCCCTAACCGACGACGATGCTGTCCGTGTATGCTTGGTGGTGATCGTGGATATGGGCTTCCTGGGCCGTGAGTATAGCCAGCATGCTTCATCGACGGTCCTTAGGGCCGTCGAGGACCTTGAGCTGTTTAACAGCTACCCGTGGGGTAGCCATATCTGGACACATTGCTACTCTAATCTGCACCAAGCCATAGGCAGACGCGCCGATCGACATGCAAAGATGAATCTTTATGGTTTTACATACGCCTTCAAGGTTAGATACGTAGTATAACAATTGTTAATAATACATACAAACTGTTTGGCTTTTCTTTTTACGTACTTGCTCTTCTTGTCTAATTCCAGATATGGATCTTGGAGATGTTTCCCGCATCAATCCGATATTTCGTCAAGCGCGACGATCGAGTACTTAGGGGAACCCGTTGGGACAAGCGTGTTACCCTAAGTAGGTCGCTTTGGATTGAGTTCTTCAAAGCGTCTAGAAATGTAAGTTCTTTTACTATGTTTACAATTTGCATACGTTAGTCCCGCTTATTAATTTCTTTTATGTTTTATCATATATTTAGCAGCCACTCTTGCCCGCCGATCGCCTTGTGCCTACTGTCGACGAGATGGGCACAGATTGGTATAGAGACAGCGTGGCCTTTATTGACGCAGAGGCGGAAAGGGCTCGACGTCCCCCTACTTCCGAAGATGAGGAAGACGACGACATGCCCCCTTCCGGTGGATACCAGCCGCCCCGTTCCTCCTCCTACCAGGCGCCCCGTTCCTCCTCCTACCAGGCGCCCCCTTCCTCCTCCTACAATCCATATCAGGCGACCCCTTCCTACGAGCCACAACGTGGCTCACATGAAGTCCTGTGGGACTACGTCCACGGGCCGCTAGAGACACGTGTACACTATCTGGAGGAAGTCTACAGACAGTTTAGCGCTGTCAATGTTAGTGTTTAACTTAATTTGTTGGCCACGTTTATTTAGTTTGTATATTAATATTACGTTCTAAATTTGTTTTAGCTGTCGAGTACGACACCGATCCCCGCTCCGTTCGGACAGGGGGCACATGCGACGTTTGCCACCACATCCCATCCGTCATTCCCTGAAAATGTAAGTGACATTGAGTAACCATTATAGTTATATGTTTGTTCCTAAGTTTGTAACTCTTATAATGATCAATGTCACCCAGGCCGGGATGTCGGGGGCCGGGATGTCCCAAACGTCGTTCGCCACCACATCCTATTCTACTATCCCGGAGAGTGTAAGTGACACTGAGTAACCATTATAGTTATATGTTTGTTCCTAATTTTGTAACTATTTTAATGATCAATGTCACGCAGGCCGGGATGTCGGGGGCATACACCTCGCAGATGCCGCCGCCGTTCGCCACCACATCATATTCGACTATCCCGGAGAGTGTTAGTGACACCGAGTAACCATTATAGTTATATATCGATAATCCTAATTTTGTAACTATTTTAATGATCAATGTCACGCAGGCCGGGATGTCGGGGGCACAACACATGCCGTCGTTCGCCACCACAACAATCACAAACATCTTTGGCGGTTCGGCCGATGACTATTACAGGCCGGAAATGCATACTGTAAGTTATTTTGGTAGTTTTGGTTTAATTGTGAACATTTCCTAAATTGTACTTAAAACATTGAGTAACGTAATTTTCAGACGGGGTCTTCTATTATCCAGGATCACTTCTCGGAGCCTGACGATGACTCGATGGATGTTGTAGATCCACCACCACAGGTGACCCCGCTCCCTCAAAAGCGGCCGCGATCAATTTCACAATGGTTTCGTCACCCGTTTGGCCAACAAGGATCTACGACACCACCGGCCGCTAAAAAACAAGCAAAGAAAGCGGGGGGAAAGAAGGGAGGAAAGAAAAAGGGAAAGGTCCCTTCACCGGAGCCTCAACCGGCATCGGAAATATTGAGGATGTGTCGGACTGGTCACCTCTCCCCCATGATATTCGTCCCTTACTTGAGCCTGGAAATCACCCCCCGCTTTTTCCAAGTATTGCTGGCGGATGACCCTTTGGAGTCTGAGTTACAGGATGTGGTTAGTATGAAGTTTAACTATAGTCATATAATCAAATATGTTTATATTACATGTCTAACCATCTATTTTTTATGTATAGCACATCGATTGTTGGGTCTCGCTGTTGCAAAGACATCGTGGAACAGACACCAGGTGGACCATAATGTATAGTATTTTCTTTGCCTACCTGGTGCTCCCCCATCAAGGTCCCGCCTCCGTGGCCAACTCATGCAACGGCGTGGAAGGGGTTTCTTGGGCTCTCCTCGATGTGGTATGTAAATCGTTTTACTCTTATTTTATTTAAGTTGTTTTGTTGCTAACTAAGTTGTCTAATATTGTAATATTTTAGGTGTACATCCCAATATGCATTCATCCCAAACATTGGCTGCTTGGAGTGTTTGAGCTTGACGCTATGACCATGACCATATACGACAGCGATAGTGCCAATCTCTTCAGAGACCAATTGGAAGACTAGATGAGAAGGTTTAAAGATGTGCTATTTGACTTCTTTTGTCGGGTCAAGGACACGAGGCGTCGCGATAGGTCAGAGCTCTTTCGCCATAAGTTCGCCAAGAATACACCCCAGCAGGCCGGGATGAATGCGGATTGCGGTGTCTGGGTATGTCGTAATGCCAACATCTTGATAAATAACGATGTGGTATTTGTACACCCTGACCAGACCGAGGCCGAGGCCAAGGCATTTCGCATACATATGGCGGAGTCCATTTATGCCCATTGTCAAATAAATCAAAGTTAGGTTGTTTATGTAACATTAAATAATTGTTATTTTTAGTATTAACTTATTTTGTTAAAGTATTGTGATTGACTTACTGTTACTTCATTTGGTTTTTGCTAATTTCATCCATTTACTCAACTTTGAGTATCGATATCTCTTTCACACATACTCTATTTTGGACGCATTATATATCATTTCGAAGATCTCATATAGAAGAACATAAACCTACTAAAAGTTAGTTATATATAACATATATATATAAATTTAAATGCGTCCAAAGTTTAGTAAAACCCATATTTCCAACACCTAGTAAGTAGGTTTATGAAACTTGCGATAATCCTAATACAAATATTATTGGATGAACAAGCATTTATTTCTTGATTATTGGGGTATTGGTTCTTGTTGTCTGGAAGTGATTCATATGATGCAAAAATTGGTATCATGTAATGTAGAACAATATCTATATTATAGAAACTTGCATTTGATAGTACCATATAAATCTGATCTAAATTCTCATTAATTAGCTATGTTTGACTACTTAAATACTAATTTTCTGCCTAATGAAAGACCTTTATTCAAGAGCAGACGAATATTGCAGTTACTTTTTCAGTGGAATCATGCAGGCAACTTTTTCAGACGAAATCTATAAACACATTCAAATAATAATAATTTAAAACGATTTAATGAATTAGTTAATATATGATTATTATGTTAATGCGATAGGAGTGTAAAACAAAATTGAAAAAAAAAATAAGAGATTGTTAGGGCAGGTTTTATATGTTGATTTAAAGTTCAAGGGTGTAATTTGTATTTCCTTAATCTTAGTCCATAGTGAACGGGCCGCGGGCTTGTTACCACGGGCCCAGCATATATAATGTACAACTAGCTTAGAAAAAGAGTTAGTCGTCTCATTTAGCTTTCAGCATTGTAACGATTATTCTCTGATCAAATAGCTAAGTGGGCAGCCTTTGTGATTACTTTATTCGTTCATATCTTTATTCACATAAACACGATTGTTGCACGGATCTGGATCCTACAATTGGTATCAGAGCAGACGGACGAATTGATTCTAAGGTTTGAATTCATCAAATACTGGTTAGTTTGACTTTCACTCGTCTGATTTTTCTTGAATTCTTGATATTTTTGATTCAATCGAAATCAGTTGTTTTTGCTTATTGGGTTGTGTTAGCATTATCATTCTAAGAGTTTCTGCAAAATTTCACATCCTAATTCGGTCGTTTGATTGGTCAATTTTGCAAATCAAGTTCAAAAGTTTTGGTTGTGTTCTTACTCAAAAATCCGATTTTTGCTACCAAAAAGTGTTGTTTTTGCTCTAAAATCGATTGGGTTAGTGTTGTTTTGTGCTTGGTGTTGTTTCTAATCTTTCAGGAACACATTAGAGTAACCCTAGTCGAGTTTCGATCGAATTTAGCAAAAACAGCCGACTTTTCCGGACAAAACAGCCGCGTTTTCCGGACAGATCAAGGTGTCCGGACGTTTGTGGTTCCATCCGGACAAGTCAGTCATCCGGACAAGCCAGTCATCCAGGTAAGTCAATCATCCGGGTAATTTTTTCAAATCTCAATCTTTCCGGGTAATCTAGTTCCGGACAACTCAAAGTTTCCGGAATTCGTTTTATCCGGAAATCCTTATTTACCCGGGATCATCATAGTATCCGGACACATCATTCTTTCCGGAAACTTCAAAGTACCCGGAAATTCCTTAATTTTCCGGACTCTATTGTATCCGGTAAAGTCTTGCTTATCCGGTTAATTCCATCCGGTATCTTTAGAGCATCCGGTAACCTTGGTTATCCGGACAACTCAAAATATCCGGACTCTCTAATCTATCCGGACAACTCAAGATATCCAGACTCTTTCATTTTCCCGGACTCTTTATCCGGAAACCACCCGGATTCTATAATCCGGGAGCTGTTTTGAACCCTCATTTTTCAAAATTTTCTAGGGGCCAGCCCCCAGACCCCGCAAGGGCGTTGCCCCTTGACCCCCGTGCTAAGTCGCAGGAGGGGGACTTTTAAGTATTCGTGAATCTGTGCCATCCGGATTCGTTGTTTTACCCGGACACTTTGTGATTTATTGAACTGTTCTTAATTGATCTGATTCGGACACTTCCTGATCAGACCCTTACTTGGATTCCTATCCAGTAAGACCACTCTTAGTTCATACCAGTCATAGAACCTGCGTTAGGATTCCACTATTAGTGCCTTGCGTTAGGTTTACACTTTGAATCAATCTACACGTCTGACGATCACTCCAGTGCAACTGAAGATGTCTCATGCTGAAGATTCTGATAGTGAAGTAAACGACTTCATGAAAGCCATTGCCCTCCTGACAAAGACCTTCTAGCAACAACAGTTTTACAAGAAACCAACGTCTAATGGTCAGCGCTACTCCACTTCTGCCAACAAGCGTCATGACTACAAAGACAAATATGAAGGTAAGAAGAAGGTCGATGAGCAAGATCAGACTGAGAAGAAGGACAAGACTGAGAAAGTTGACCGCAAGAAGAAAGATGAGCCCGTGAAATGCTATAATTGCGGGAAACTTGGTCACTTTGCCAAAGATTGCCGCCAGCCTACAGTGAAGAATGTCCACTACTACGAGGCCAAGCTAGCTTTAGCAAAACAAAAGGCGACTGGAGAAGCAATGTTCGCTGAGGATGATTACTGACTGCAAAGATCTGACAATGAAGATGAAGATGAAGTTGCTAATGCTTTCATGGGATATCATTCCTCCACTGATGAGGAAACCGCAACTGCACTTGCAAATCAGGTATGTGAATCTTGTCAACCAGATTTTTTGAATGTTATGAAATCATTTTATAGTCAGGCAGAATCCTTTAAGGCCACTTCTAAAGAACAAAAGCTTGAAATTAAAACTCTAACAGAAAAGCTTAATGTTCAAATAAAGTTAACTGAGAAGTATAAGTCTGAAAATGTTGATTTAAAGGATAAATGCAAAATCCTTTCATTAGCACCCAAAGACTTAAGGGCCAGAATATCTGAACTTCAGCGTCAGCTTGATCAGTGCTTGAATGAGAAAGAAGACATTATTTATCAATGTTCTTCCCTTCAAGTTCAACACAAGGAGTATGTGGCTAAAATCCTAAACCTTGAAACCAAACTCCACCAAAGGGGACAAACAGATCAAACCATTTTCCTGAACAAACCCAAAGAGTTCACATATTTTAACAAAGAGTGGGGAATCGGATATGATAATCCCCACTATTTGAAAAAGGGAAGATGGCATGTACCCATTCTGTATGACTTTGCCTGCTATGGTTTATCTACAAAGTACCCGGAGTACAAAATCAAGTGGACTGGTCCTCTAGAACCTGAAAAGGAGGAGGAAACAGAGGAATATAAGCGCACACACAAACGAGGAATACAACTTCCATTTTGTTATGAGCCTTTAAATTATTCTTATCAGAAAAATCCAAAGAAGTACCTCTCGAATGACTACTTCGACCCCTACAAAGTGCCAACACCCAAGGATTCCTCCAAGAAGGATGAGGATGTAGCACCAGCAACCAAGACTGAGACGGATGAGTTTAAACTCTATGTTCCCCCTCTCATCTTGGAAGCAAAGATAGTAGAGTTGGAGGAGTTATTGGAAAGAGAACGGCTGGTTTTTCAAAATGAGAAGAACGATTTAAACAAAGCTCTTGAGAAACTCAAAGTTGAGATAACCGATGGTATGACAAGTGAAGCAAAGGAAAATTTTCTGTGGGAAATCAATACGCTTTCATCTAAATTGTCTGAAATGACAAAAGAAAAGCAAGCTTTACTTGACAAACTTGAGAAACAACAACCGGTCAAAACCGAAGCTGTGTCTGATGAAGGACAGGAGATCCTTCGGAGTGAAATCCATCGACTTACATCACAACTGTCTGCTTTGGCAACAGAAAAGATGGAAGAATATGCGAGAAATGGTCAGCTTCAAGAGCAAATTGACCAACTCCAATCTGAAAAGGAGATTTCACCCGAACCTTCCTCAAATTCATCCGACAAGTCTTCGTGCAAAGCTTACTTAGGCAAGATTTCTAGTTTACAAACCGGTCAAGATTCTCAAGACGAGAGTGTTTTAAGGAATTTGAACTCTGATTTTTTCTTAGCTTCCGCACCAAATTCCCCAAAGCACACAAGCACAAAGTGTTCCTCGCCTTCCTCGACCGATCCAAGTCCAGTAATTCCGGATGTCGATTTTTCCAAATACATGAACTCCGAAGGTAATTCTGATAGAGAGTTTGAGTCGTTCCCTTTCGAAAAACCTCTCCCAAGTCATTCTGACTTTTTGTCTCCAGTGGTTAATCGTCCGGTCAATTTTCAAAAGGGCGACTGTTCTCAATCCAAGACTCCGGCTGTGATCAAGATTCTTAAAAATGCTTCAAATTCTCAAAAACAATCACAGCCGAAGCAAAAGACCAGTCAACCACCTGCTAAAAATCCTACTCCTTCGAAAGTCACTGACCGCACTGTCCCTGTTGGTTCTGATAAAACCGATCGCACTAAACCAGACAAACCAAAGTGGCCAGCCAAGGAATCTGTCAAGGATGATGCATCAAAGTCGTTCAATACCGTCTTTCATCCTAGGAAGAACAAAAACGACTGTGCCTGGAATCATAGGAATAATTTTGTTCATAGCGATGTTAATTTTCCGATGAAAATTTATTCCATTCAGCAATTGATTCAATTATCACACGATCGTTTGTGTTGTTCTAGTTGTGGTTGGAATGACTTTGATGACATTAACAATAATGATTGGTTTGGGTCATATCACATGTATAATCATACACCCAAACACAGACCCCGTAAGAACAAAAAGAAGTCCAAATCCAAACGGGGTCCCCAATCAGAGGTGAAACTAAAGGAAGTGAGGAAACCTAATTCCAAACAGGTTCCTCCTACTGAGGCAAAACCAACACCCAAGAGGCAACCTGCTTCAAAACAGGTTCCTCCGAAAGGTGTAAAACCTAACCCTCCGGGACCCAGGCAGATCTGGGTACCCAAAGTCCGCTAAATTTGTTTTGCAGGACGGTCATGTGTGATTCTCAGACTCAGGATGCTCCACACACATGACCGAAAGGAGGGAGCTGCTCACGATCTACAAGGAACAATATTACGAAGACGTGAGGGTTGTCTATACCTGTGCTTTAACAAGCTGCTCACGTGTTTAGGGGGAGCATGATCAGCTATCAGGTATGTTACTCTACTGTTGAGGGGGAGCGTCACACACACTTTTTCCTTAAATATGTTAAAAGTTTTTTAGTGTGTGGATACTCCCGTGTGCACTTCACTCTACGCGCACATTCTGAGGGGGAGCAAAGCTATCCCCATGCTCAGTTTGAGGGGGAGAGAGAGAAGGCTCAATTTTAAATCTACATAGTCTTATTTCTGCAAAATCAACAAGGACATGAAAAGTTTTTTTTTTTAAAAAATCCAGAGTTTCCGGAAAGGTATCCGGAAACCAAATCTGTCCGGATGAGCTTCCGGACCGGGTCCCTATCCGGAAAAATACAACTCGTCCGGAATCCTCAACATTATCCGGAATCTATCATGCCATCCGGAAACTGTTGCTGTTCGGACACCTTTTGTCCGGATACAATGGTTTGTCCGGAAACTATTGTTTTCCAACATGTTGTCCGGACACCCCCTATTCCGTCTATTCAGTACCTGGTTTCCTATTGCCAGTCCTCAATCTGTCTCAGATTGATCCATTTACAGCAAAGGTACGCGCTGATACTTGTTAATCCGTCTTGTTTACTAACCTTGGGTCCTTTTATAGATATTCCATGGCGGATCAACAACCTCAATCCGAGGGGAAGAATCACACTGTTTTTTCTTAAAAGTCTAAATATTCTTCTTGTGTTGATATCACTCTCACTCCGAGGGGGAGCAAGTCAATCCCCATGTATGTTTTGAGGGGGAGCAGGATAATATCCGAACTATGCATATGCCTGAAACCCTACCTGTGATAGCATATAGACGAGAGTTAGGGAATCCCATGGTCCAGCTAGAGCCGGAGGGACCTTCCACGGGACATAGAACATGTAAGAAGGAGGGAGTTAAGGTCGAAAGCGCACCAAGAAAGATCGAGCCGTAAAGATAATGAGGCTCAAGAGCTACCTACACCGAGTGTTATCCGGGTTGCCACATCTGCTATCCCGTCTCATCCGTTGGGACGGGGTATTGAAGAAGCCTCCGTGGACCCAGCGGAGCAATTGCACACCCCCCTTAGCCACTCATCCGTCTCAAAACAGACGGATGTTTCAATATTACACGGGGAACAAGCACAACTTCCACCGGTCTCTCATTCGGAGAGTGCTAGTGTTGAAATAAGAGACCAGCAGCCCCCGGTCTCGACTTCTTTGTGTGCACCATCGAGTCTAGAGCCAATTGTTACTGAACATTCTTCGCCTAGGACACTTGATGCGGAACAACACCACGTCGCGGCTCTTAGTGACCCGACCGGAACGTCTATAGTGTCTCCGACTGCCGGAACACGAGGATTGGACGGAAATCCTACCGCAGTCATCATCACGCCAGCTGTGAATGTAGGTGGCTCTACCCCAGTGGTAGATGCCTCAACGGGTCCTCTAAGTGAGCCCGGAGTTACGTTACCCGACTTTGTGTCAAAAGGGTCTCTGGACAGCACCCTTGAGGCTGTCCGACAGGTTATGGAGCACCAAATGCAGGAACATGTAGCCGCTGAGATTGCCAAAGCGACGCATGCTTTCAAAGGAAAGGGCCCTCTCGTCAGCACTGAATCTGTCTCCGTGCACCCACCGCCTCAATCGCAACCTACTTACTCAGTGGATACTCTAAAGACGATGCTCTTAGCCCAGCTGCTCCTGGAATCCGGCACTGCCGCATCTGCTGAAGCAGACCTGATCTCCGTTCTCCAATCACAGGTCACTGCCTCTTCTTCGTCCATCACATCACGCCTTGACGCCATTGACTCGACCCTCAACGACTACAACAAAGCGCTTGCCACGCTGTCTGAGAGGGTCCGCTCCCTAGAAGACACTTTTAAGAGTCAAGCCGGCGGTCTCAAACGCAATCACGATGACCAAGAGGATCCTGATCACCGTGAGGGGGAGAAGCGACAACGTCTAACCGAGACCGCCTCCCTGCTCCACATTGAAGGTACATCTGCGGTTCATCAGAAACCCCCAACTGCGGCAGCTACAACAGCCGAACCTGAAGCCGAGTTGCCTCTAGCCCAGATGGTCATTGATATGGACATCTCAGATGATGAAGCCCCAACGGTTGAAAAGCCCGAGGGTACAAGACAGGAATTGGTAACTGAAGAACCATCAGACATGCCTTCGCTCACCTTGAGAGATCCAGCATGTGACACCAACCCGGAAACTGAAGACGTATGGTACGAAAAAGCTGCCAGAGCCGTCAACTTCGAGGTAAATTTGGTGTTTCCTACTGATGAAGACGACAACATAGACTACGACCAATTTCTGCTTCAGAACTACTATGGTGCGCCTCCCGTTCACTCGACTCCACCCGCCACGACTTCAGATCAACCCGACAACTACAATGCAGAAATCCCGACATCTCCTCTACAAACGACAGCTCCTGATCTTCCTCCCCCTCCTCAGCAACAAAACTGTTGGGAGAAGATCAAGATCCTCATCCCTCATCTGGAGGAATCCCTGAAGAAGCTGTTCGTTCACCGAATTCGCCCGATCGAGCCGACCTTCTGCATTGGCATCTACAGTCCTGAACCAGCACGTCAACTCCGATACGTAGAAGCCATGAAGCGGTGTCTTCCGAGAGATCAGGTTCGAACCAAATATAAAATTTCAGAGGTGCTAAAGATTCAGTCAAACAAAATTATGAAGATCGTCTTTCCCGTTTTCACTGTTCGACGTGAAGACGGAAAAGAATGGATTTTTTCTGAGGCTGACTTTAAGCATCTCCATCCGTTCCACCTCCTGGTCCTTTTGAAAGACCTTCGCACCAGAACCATCCGACCGCTTGCTGTAACAAAGGCGCTCGAAGCGGTTCGACGATTCCTCGTCCGTTCTATTATGATGTCTTATCTTACGGACTTTCAAATGGCAATCGAGAACCGATCAAAGAAGGTAAATCTGCTCAAACCGAATCTGAAAGCTCCTGAACTGTCGATGTATCCCGAGAACGCAATGCTGCTTCAACCGGAATTTGGGATCGTCTTCCTCAACGCTCAGAAAGAAAAGAAGTTTATGAGGTTCAGTCAGGTAGATCGATTTTGCGACGGCACACTGCTCAAGGTTCAAGATGCTCTTCGGAAGATCATCAAGCACGAATCAGAAAATCCAAAGGTATCCTATGTTCCAAATCTGAATGAAAGAACTGCACATAATGCTTTGGATATTGTTGAAGATCGTCTCGACTACCGCCGCGCCATCAGATTCTTCGAGGTTCATTTTGCACTACGCAAACGGTATGTATTCAACTGGCAAGAGCTAGAGCGCGAACTCGAACTTCAAATCAAAGGGGGAGATTGTTAGGGCAGGTTTTATATGTTGATTTAAAGTTCAAGGGTGTAATTTGTATTTCCTTAATCTTAGTCCATAGTGAACGGGCCGTAGGCTTGTTACCACGGGCCCAGCATATATAATGTACAACTAGCTTAGAAAAAGAGTTAGTCGTCTCATTTAGCTTTCAGCATTGTAACGATTATTCTCTGATCAAATAGCTAAGTGGGCAGCCTTTGTGATTACTTTATTCGTTCATATCTTTATTCACATAAACACGATTGTTGCACGGATCTGGATCCTACAGAGATGTACCATAAATTAAATAATTATCTATAAGAGTATGAATTTTAAATATGTCAGGATCGAATCTTAACAAGACTAATAATACTTAGAATTCAGAATTAAAGAATCTGCGGAATAGAACTTTAATTCACACAATCAAAGAACAATATATCAGAAAACACACAGTTGTTTGTATTCACTGTTTCGACTCACAAGATTAACAACCAAACCTCAATCTTGATGAACAGGCTCAATCAAGACGACTTCTACTTCTCTAGAAATAGGGTTCTAAACCTTGAGGTTAATTCTCTCTAAACACAATCGAATTCTGTATCTCACATATACGTATTTTTTTAATAGCTATCTATTGAAATCTATTTATACACAATAATTACAAGATAACTATCAAAAGTAAATTGATCTTCTGAATCTTCTTTAAGCATATCTTGATCAATTCCTTCTTTATCTCCAACCATGTCGCATACCAAACTTATCACTTTAGCAGTATTAACTTCATTCAGCATGAGCAGTACTAATCTTCTCCAGCAGCACTAATTCATTCTAGCAGTACTAACTCATTCCAGTAGTATTAACTTGTTCCAGCAGCATTAACTTGATTAGCAGTACTAACTTGACTAGCAGTACTAACTTGATCCAGCAGTACTAACTTAACTAGCAGTACTAACTTGATCTAGCAGTATTAACTTTGTCTTGCAGTAGTAACCATTGCATAAGCAGTACTAACAGATTTTCGTTATGCACCAGCAGTACTAACCTTGTCTTGCAGTAGTAACCATGACTTGCAGTAGTAATCTTCACTTGCAGTAGTAATTATGCCCTGGCAATACTAACTTTGTTCTGGCAGTATTATCCATACTTAGCAAATATCTTCAGTTCCCAACAATCTCCCCCTAACTTGACTTTTCAGGAAGAGAAGTCAAGTTCTTCAGATGATGCTTCCAAAACTTAATCGTGAACGCATAAATCAGGATTCGCTCCAAGACTTTGATTGAGAATTCTTCTCACCAAGTATCTTCCCATTTCAGAATCCTTGCTGTAAGTCAACTTAGTATGTAGCATTCCATTCAATCTTTTCTTGCTATGTTTGTACACCACATCCACCAAATAATACTCATGGTATGTATTGTCAAGAGAGATGACATACACTCCACAGTTTTCCATAAGCATCCAGTTGGTAATGACTTGAAAATTTCTTTCTATCCTATTCTGAACTGCTTCTGGTTTGAACATTTGGCACAGGTATTCAAGTACCATTTTAGTGATGGACATTCCACTTTCAGTCAGCATATTTCCATAAAGCTTCATTCCTACCTTGAACATCTCTTCCAAGTCTGATCTAGAGCACATCCTTAAAAGTTTTCCCCATGTAGAACTGACCTCAAACTTCCCATCTGCTCTTTTTACTCTAATGTACTTGTTGGGAACTGAAGATATTTGCTAAGTATGGATAATACTGCCAGAACAAAGTTAGTATTGCCAGGGCATAATTACTACTGCAAGTGAAGATTACTACTGCAAGTCATGGTTACTACTGCAAGACAAGGTTAGTACTGCTGGTGCATAACGAAAATCTGTTAGTACTGCTTATGCAATGGTTACTACTGCAAGACAAAGTTAATACTGCTAGATCAAGTTAGTACTGCTAGTCAAGTTAGTACTGCTGGATCAAGTTAGTACTGCTAGTCAAGTTAGTACTGCTAATCAAGTTAATGCTGCTGGAACAAGTTAATACTGCTGGAATGAGTTAGTACTGCTAGAATGAATTAGTGCTGCTGGAGAAGATTAGTACTGCTCATGCTGAATGAAGTTAATACTGCTAAAGTGATAAGTTTGGTATGCGACATGGTTGGAGATAAAGAAGGAATTGATCAAGATATGCTTAAAGAAGATTCAGAAGATCAATTTACTTTTGATAGTTATCTTGTAATTATTGTGTATAAATAGATTTCAATAGATAGCTATTAAAAAAAATACGTATATGTGAGATACAGAATTCGATTGTGTTTAGAGAGAATTAACCTCAAGGTTTAGAACCCTATTTCTAGAGAAGTAGAAGTCGTCTTGATTGAGCCTGTTCATCAAGATTGAGGTTTGGTTGTTAATCTTGTGAGTCGAAACAGTGAATACAAACAACTGTGTGTTTTCTGATATATTGTTCTTTGATTGTGTGAATTAAAGTTCTATTCCGCAGATTCTTTAATTATGAATTCTAAGTATTATTAGTCTTGTTAAGATTCGATCCTGACAAGTTGCTGAAGAAGAAGTGGCAACTCCATCAGGGCAATCAAGCAATGTACAATCACAGTCAAATGCTCAATGTGATATGTATATTACTGTGGTTGATACTAATCCAATTCAAGCTAAACCATTAGCTTCTATGGCTCCTGAAATCATATTCTAGGATACTTTGAAAGATCAGAGAAAGGAGTACATTAGAGTAAAAAGAGCAGATGGGAAGTTTGAGGTCAGTTCTACATGGGGAAAACTTTTAAGGATGTGCTCTAGATCAGACTTGGAAGAGATGTTCAAGGTAGGAATGAAGCTTTATGGAAATATGCTGACTGAAAGTGGAATGTCCATCACTAAAATGGTACTTGAATACCTGTGCCAAATGTTCAAACCAGAAGCAGTTCAGAATAGGATAGAAAGAAATTTTCAAGTCATTACCAACTGGATGCTTATGGAAAACTGTGGAGTGTATGTCATCTCTCTTGACAATACATACCATGAGTATTATTTGGTGGATGTGGTGTACAAACATAGCAAGAAAAGATTGAATGGAATGCTACATACTAAGTTGACTTGCAGCAAGGATTCTGAAATGGGAAGATACTTGGTGAGAAGAATTCTCAATCAAAGTCTTGGAGCGAATCCTGATTTATGCGTTCACGATTAAGTTTTGGAAGCATCATCTGAAGAACTTGACTTCTCTTCCTGAAAAGTCAAGTTAGGGGGAGATTGTTGGGAACTGAAGATATTTGCTAAGTATGGATAATACTGCCAGAACAAAGTTAGTATTGCCAGGGCATAATTACTACTGCAAGTGAAGATTACTACTGCAAGTCATGGTTACTACTGCAAGACAAGGTTAGTACTGCTGGTGCATAACGAAAATCTGTTAGTACTGCTTATGCAATGGTTACTACTGCAAGACAAAGTTAATACTGCTAGATCAAGTTAGTACTGCTAGTTAAGTTAGTACTGCTGGATCAAGTTAGTACTGCTAGTCAAGTTAGTACTGCTAATCAAGTTAATGCTGCTGGAACAAGTTAATACTGCTGGAATGAGTTAGTACTGCTAGAATGAATTAGTGCTGCTGGAGAAGATTAGTACTGCTCATGCTGAATGAAGTTAATACTGCTAAAGTGATAAGTTTGGTATGCGACATGGTTGGAGATAAAGAAGGAATTGATCAAGATATGCTTAAAGAAGATTCAGAAGATCAATTTACTTTTGATAGTTATCTTGTAATTATTGTGTATAAATAGATTTCAATAGATAGCTATTAAAAAAATACGTATATGTGAGATACATAATTCGATTGTGTTTAGAGAGAATTAACCTCAAGGTTTAGAACCCTATTTCTAGAGAAGTAGAAGTCGTCTTGATTGAGCCTGTTCATCAAGATTGAGGTTTGGTTGTTAATCTTGTGAGTCGAAACAGTGAATACAAACAACTGTGTGTTTTCTGGTATATTGTTCTTTGATTGTGTGAATTAAAGTTCTATTCCGCAGATTCTTTAATTCTGAATTCTAAGTATTATTAGTCTTGTTAAGATTCGATCCTGACAGTACTCCTTTCTCTGATCTTTCAAAGTATCACAGAATATGATTTCAGGAGCCATAGAAGCTAATGGTTTAGCTTGAATTGGATTAGTATCAACCACAGTAATATACATATCACATTGAGCATTTGACTGTGATTGTACATTGCTTGATTGCCCTGATGGAGTTGCCACTTCTTCTTCAGCAACTTTTGGATCAGATTTCTCTTTCACTGCTTCCTCCTGGGCTTCTTATACAGTTGATTCCACCCTTGGCTTCTTTACATCTTTCTTCTTTGAAGCTATGGACTTTGTTCTTGGCCTTTTGGTTGACATCATCTTTGTTCTTTTGAAAGATTTAACAGCTTCAGGAGTGGTTTCAGTTGTTTCTTCTTTGTGGCTCTTAGCAGCACTAACAGTTTCTGCTGCTTTTTGTTTTTCAGCAGCAGTAACCATTTCTACTGCTATAGCTGTTACTGCTTCTTTTATAACCTTTAATGCTGCTGCTTCAACACTATCCTTCACAATCCAAAATATCTCTGCATCAATCTCGGATTTAGTTGCAGGTACTGCTTCCTTCTCACTTTCAGATACTGCTGCATCAATAAGATTCTTCAAAATTTCAGTTACTGCTGCTTCAGTCTCAGACACTGCAGCATTATCTGTTTCTACTTCTTTCTCAATCTCAGCAGTATTAACTGTTTCTACTACTGGTTCTGTTTCTGCTTCCTTTGTAATATCAGCAGCAGTAACCGTTTCTGCTGCTTTTTCTGTTTCTGCTTCCTTTGTAACTTCTACAACCTGCTCAGCCTCCCCCTCAACCTTATACTCATACTCCCCCTCAATGTTTGCATCCTCCATGTTTAGATCAGAGTCTAACTCCCCCTTTTTGGAAGCATCAGAGGTTGTTCCTCTCCTTCTCAAAACATACTGAGCTTTCTTCCTTCTTTGTAGCAGTTTGGTGATCAGCTTCTTATTCTTTTCTATCTTGGTGTGTTGATGAAGAACCACCTTCTTAAGCTCATCAATCTCCTTCTGCTGATCCATGATCTCAATGTTGATATTTGCAATAGTTTCCATCAATTCCTCATAAGTATATCTATCCTCACCTGATTTAGAAGTGTTTACCTCCCTTTCAGGATCATTGGAAGTTTTAGCAGGTGTCTCTTGCCTAGCAAAAGCACTACCTACCCCCTTGGTTTCTTGGCACCTGGGACCTCTGGATGATTTATCACCCTGAGTTGCCGTGAGGAAGGTCTTAGTTATTTTACCACTGGCCTTCTCTTTGCTAGCAGAAGTAGTGGCAGCCTTGCGACTCACATGCTCAACCTTCTCCTTAGTGAGCACCTTCTTGGGGTTGGGAGACACCCCTGTGGTTTCCCTTTCGATATTCTCTAATGGAGAATGCTCCACTAGAGGGCTTAAAGGCTTCGGGCTCTTAGGAGATACATTAAGGGAAGGAACCTTGTGTACCTTTCTTCTTTCAAACTTTTTGGTTATTTTGGGAGTGGGTCGTACAAGAATGGACTGAGGGATTACTTTTGTGATGGAAGGTTGGGATTGGTCATCAGTGGGTGTGTCTAATGTGGGCCTTGACCCTGATGCCATACCTTCAATGGTGTGGGACACAACCATCATTGTAGAGAACAATGGTGTGTCAACTCCTTCCGAGTCCCTAGGAAGTCTTCTCATATTTGAGAAAACCTTCCCTTTAGGGGGTTTTGGTACATATACCTCAGCAGATTGAGGTAAATCCGTCAATTCATGGTTAATAACTTCTTGGACAAACCTTGGATACATGTAAAATCTCTTTTTGGATTCTAGGTTTGCCACAAGATCATTAAAGATCATTGCTGAAAAATTGTACTTTCTGGCAGTGGATAAGCAGACCAAGGCATACGCAATGGGACTGCTAAACTCACTCCATCCAGTTGTTTTCTTTGAAATACAGTGCATAAGGGTATGAACAAGAAATCGCCATTGGTTGAAAAACTTTGACTTGTAGAACTTAAAAACTCCAATGGGACCTTCATACCCCATTCTTTGTAAGGTCGAGTAGAGTTCATCATTAGATAGAGAGGTTATACCTGAGGCATCATCAAAATGAAGAGTAATGCGAAGAACCTCCTCTGTGACCTTCAAGGGTTTGTCACAAACCCTTGTGCGAATGATCTTCTGCCCATCTTCAAATACAACAGTGGCATTCTCCCAAAATTGCTTTTGATGTTCGATGTATATTGTTGGGCACACTGTTAGGGCATGAGATATGTGTGTGGACTTGAGAAAATCCACAATATCATGAAACCCTGCGGCCTGCTTTGGCTTCTGAAGCATCGCAATCTCATTGTGTTCATCGACAAACTCCATTGTCGTCATTATTCCTGAGGATTTGGATAGAAAAACAGAGATTCTTGGAAGAAAGGGTTAGAAATAGAGAGAGAAAAATTGAATGCAAGAAGACGTTATGAACTTTGGCGGGCTGAACGAGTATATATAGCTGTTGTAAGATTTATGCAACCTTAGAGATTCACTTAGAATAGGACTCAGTGCAAGTATACACCTTGAACTACTATCGTCTCGTACACAAGTAATAATGGTAAAATACCAGATATCGATCCACAGGGAAAACTTGTGAAAGCCTTTCAAAAGTCCAGTCTTTAAAAACTAATTTCAGATGGCGATTTCGAAAACAGATTGTTTGATTGGTTGGTTTAAGTTATCAGCTAAAAATCAATTCTAGAGAAGAAGCATAGGGTGCAAAGCTCTATAAAGATGAAAACAAGTTATTGAGTAAAAAGGTATTATAACATCCACCCAGTCCTCCAGCACAAATGCTATAGGACTGCCACAGCACCAACTATCGGTTCAAACGGCCTCCCAAGAGTACACACTGGTCAACGTGCTATCGATACAATATCATTTATGTTAGACTTTGTGAATCCTAGCACAACACAGTGTTACCATCCTATACCGTAAAAGTATAGTACTTGTCAGGCACTAAAACTCTTTATAGTCTTCTTTTATTATTTCAGTTAATTAACCTTAACCTTAACACTGAATGTTAATGCATTTTCATACATAAAATTAGTTGTCAATTAATTAAATGCAATCTTCAATGTAAGATCAATCACCTGAAATAAATAGTTAGATACAATGTTATATTCAATACACCTCTTTACTTTCACACATATTTTACATCTAAACTTTGCTTTACACCCCAAGCTCAGGCGATTAGCCCTTCATGGCTTGATTTCTTCTTTCGAAAGGTGTAAGAAATGTAAATGACATGAATGGAAAGTACTGAAAGGAAATTGCAAGAAATGTAAATGACAGAAATGGAAAGACAGAAATTAAATTGCAAGAAATGTAAATGACAGAAATGGAAAGACAAAAATTAAATTGCAAGAAATGTAAATGACAGAAATGGAAAGACAGAAATTAAATACAGGAATTTCAACAACAAGAAAATAAAAAACAATAATAAGAACTAAGAATGCAAGGAAACGGAATTACTAAACTACCAAGGTAACTTGTTCGCCAAGTTATGGAAACTTGTCGTGCAAGTTACGTCACAAAACTACTTGTTGCTTTGAAACCGTTAAAACTTTGAAACACTAACTTAAACAACCAAAGGTTACGGTTTTTAGAGGGAAGGACTCCAAACTAAAAATCACGAACCTTTAGATTTTAAGTAAGTAACTAAGACAATATCGAGAACTTGGAGACTTGCGAGAATCGGAAAATAAAACAAAAGAACTTACTTCGAATCACTTAGATTAATACTTGAAACCGAAAGCTTGACTACAAAATACTGAACTCGTGACCACAGCTCTGAATATTCAGAGGTAAATAAACTGGAAATTAAGAGGTAAATAAACTAGAGAGAAAAGCTAAATACTTGTGGAGAGTTTTTGTGTTTTTAGCTAAAAAGCATTGTGTTTACAAGAGCATATAAGCATTCTATATATAGGGGAGTTGTGTGGAGACTAAGCAACTAAAAGGAGATTAAGACTGATGTCCCATAACAGCTTTATGTCCCTTCAAAAAGGTCAACTCCAGCCTTGTCATCAAAAGAAGCTTCTTCCATAAGATACCCAAAAATGGCCCAGCTGTTCGATCCTGCGGCACTCCTACAACATTCCTTTTGCGCTCAACTCCTATAGCATTGTCGTAGTAGTGTCCAGCAAAAATCTGAAATAAAAAACAGGCCCAATAAGATCCAAAAACAGAGATTATACCATTAAATCATGTTTGACACCTAAAACACAGAAAATGCTAAAAAGCTACTAAAAAGGACTTAATTACAGACTTTGGGCAAATAAAACAGACTCAAAACCTACTAAAAAGTGGCTAAAATAGGGTTAACAAACTAACCCTATCACAACCTCAAACTTAAAGCGTTGTTTGTCCCCAAACATCAAAAATAGACAAAATAAAGACTCAAGCATCTAAAAAGACTAAGAACCTAAAAAAAAAAAAAAAAAAAAAAATTAGCCCCTGCTTTATCCATAATTATAATGCGAACCACTATTTAAGCACAAACCTGCTCACAACATTCATAGCATGAAGCCAATAGCCCTTCATAAACTGAATTTATTCATCTTAGCCCAAAAACACACCCTCATAACCAACCAGAATCTTCCTAGTGTTAAAAAAAAATCATCAAGACATACAAATTTTTTTTTGAATTTGGGTATGCATTCGGCTTTTCCTTTGATTTTGATGCTTTGCCTTTTTCCACTCCCTCACTTTGTTCACTCAATGGCACAATTTTACTGCCATTCATCTCATATTGAGGAATAGAGTGGACTCATTGGTCCCTTTTAATATTTTGGTGTCTTTGACACTCTTTAAGCACAAAAGAGCACTTTGCTCCTCAAAGATCTGTGAGGTTTGCCTCAAGATGTGTGAGGCAAATCTTACCCCAACCTCAAACTTAAAATGGACAATGTCCCCATTGTCACGGAAATTAGGAGCAGAGGGGGTCTGTTTGGGATTTTTATTTCTGGCTTTATGAGGAAAAATACCCTTGATGATTTAGTCTTAACAGGTTGGAAAGCTGTTAAGTGGGCTATGATGGCAGTTTACAACCAAACAAACAAGACATCAGATTACTGTGGCTATAAGTACATACCAATCGTGTTAAGGCAGTGGTGAAACAGAGGTACATGCATACAGATTATAAAACAAGCAGAGTCATGAAAATCAGTTCCCAAGAGAAACATTGAAGCAGAAAAGCAAAGATGAGAATGGGAAATTCCCACCTCAAACTTGCTTTCTGCACATGATTTAACGGTTTAAACATGACATACTAACAACAATTACACATAAATCAGCAAAAGATCCCAACAAGTCGAGCTTATGCAGCTATGACCATGGATTAAGACTTCACAGAGACAAATACTCAAACTGGACTCCTAAACTGAAACCTCAAAATATAAAACATAAATTAATTTACAAGCAACAAGGAAGGATGGCAGAACCTGTCCTACTCAGGCTGAGTAGGAGCTTCATGGTACTGCAACATGGACTTCGGGGGTGGTGGTACTGTCATCGGTTGCTGTGAACTCCCTCTCGCATACGCTTCCTTTACCTGGGCTTTATGCTGCTTGTATTCAGCCCATCTCAGTCTATCTTTCTTGATCTCCTCAACTTCCTTTCCAACCTTCTCAACTTGCACAGCTAACTCTTTTACCTTCTTTTTCACCAACTTTTTCATTGCCTTCGCCTGCTTATCCATCTCTTTCACCAACTCTACCCTGAGCTTTTCTAGTGCAGCAGCCATAGGCTCAACAATTACTGCGTCAGCAGCCTCACTGTTTCTCATTAGCCTCTGGAGATTTAGCTTATCCATCACTGTTCTTTCCTTAGAAAAGGTATCAGTGTTCAAAACAGGGGCTTTTGCATTAGCCATGAGTGAATGTATGATGGAGGGATAAGGTAGTCTGGTATTGGCTCTCTCCAAGCTAGTTCTCATGCACCCACAGATTAGTTTACCCACATTAATAGGATAACATTCCATTATACAATACAGCAGGATCACCCTATCCATGCACAAGTTGGTGTCGTGACTAGTTGGGTTCAATGTGTGCCGAATAAAATAGAACCATACGTTAGCCTCGGCCTTCAGAAAACAAGTCCTGAGTGTTCTACACTTACCCTTCAAGGTCCACGAAGCTCCAGGGTTTGCTAGGGTGGTTAGTATGTCTTCTAATTCCTCATCCGTAACCCCACCTCTTAATCTCTCAAATTCAGATTCTAAGGGTGGTGTCAATCCTAGTAAATCATTCAAAGCCTCAGCGGAGAAGGAAACGGGGGTCTGTCTAACCAAAAGCTCTTCCCCATGTGTCACTGACATCTCAGTATAAAACTCTCTTACCCAGTCCTCATTGAAATGTGGAGGCACTGCACACAACTTTTCCCACCCAAGTTCCTCAATGATGGTTCTAATGTGAGGATTTGCCGAAACTATGTGAGGGGCAAACCCTTTTGGTGTTTGGCCAACTCTATGTGCAAACATTGGGTATCTATTTAGTGCTGTAGATGTGCTAAACAACTCAATAGGAGAGGATGAAGAAGATACCTTCTTGGTTTTTCTTTTTGATCCTGCAGCACTACTGGAAGAGTGCTGTAGGACTGCAGTGTTAGGGCTGTCCTGTTGAAAACTTCTGGCTTTCTGTCTTGTAATCCTATGAGGAGTGCTAGATGTCTCTCCCACACTCTGTTCTTCCATTTCTCCCCTCTTTCGCTTCTGCTGCTTCTTTTCAGCCACTTCCCTTCCCTGTTCAGTTGTGAATTTCATAGCAACATCTTTCTTTCTTTCTTTTTGCACTTTCTTTG
The DNA here is from genome assembly GCA_033807775.1 of Saussurea involucrata. Lineage (NCBI taxonomy): Eukaryota > Viridiplantae > Streptophyta > Magnoliopsida > Asterales > Asteraceae > Saussurea > Saussurea involucrata. The sequence continues at coordinate 177,564,745 of CM066322.1, forward strand.
CAGGTTTGGAGATGGATCGTAATCTGATCTTCAGAGATGTTGGGGCTGCCTTTTTCTGCATATTCTCCCCATCCTTTCTTTTAAGCTGCTTCTTTGGTGAGGCCACTTTGGCAGTTTGCTCCTGCATTTCAGGGTTAGAAGGAGGAGGAGATGCATCACTAGTGTGAGTGATGCAAATCTCCTCTTCCAACACATCTTCCACCCAATCACTACAGGTATCCATTTGTGGATTATCATCATCAGACCAATCAACATGGAGCTATTCCAGAGGTTTTTCAAGAGGGTCCAGAGTTTCCCCAGTAACTGTTTCATCGAGGGTATTGGCTGAGATGGTGGGCTTTCCAAAAGGCACTTTAATCAAAGGGATTTTGGCTGTTGTGGTTTTAGAAACAGGGGTCTTAACCGAGGTATAGCTTGGTAGATGCACTTCTAGTACCATGGTTTCAGCGGGGTTGGTCTCTAAAACAGAGGTGTCTGCGAAGACTTCCTGTTCCTTCTCAGTGCTCACATGGTCCTCAATCATCACGGAGGTAGGCTGCTTACTGACAGGGTTTCTTGGTATCATAGCCTTCATAGTAACAGAGGTGTTCCTAGGGACCTGATCAACCCTATTGGATGCAAAGGCAAAAGTGGTTGGCATTCTAGGCTGGTAAGGGCGATTTAATCTGGCAAGAAAAGCATCCAACTGTGTAAGGGTGATGGAATCAGATTGCACAAGAGGTGGTGTGAAGGTTTTTCCGCTTGGTAGGACCGTTAGTTCAGGGATTTTAATGGATGACATAATAGGTAATTTGGGTAAAGGGGGAAAATTCCTAGGCTTCCCAGCGTGCAACATGGATATGAATCCAACATGGATTTGGCTCAAGTTAGATAGAGAACTCGGTTTGGAAAATAGAGTTACTAACATCAGAGGTCTCTGGAAAAAACTTGAGGAAGCATGAATTTCCCTGTGTGGTCCCAAATTCTGTTCTAATGCAACACCCACAGAGGATTTTGGTCGCTTTGGGAATGTAGTCACTTGGTTCACAGATAGAGGTTTTGAGAAAGGATTCATACCATATGTGTGGATGCGCGATGCCTCTGAGAAGGGGCGAACCATGGCCTGAACTGCATTTGCCAAAGTTTCCAGTGGGTTCGAACTTCCCACCTCAAACTTTGTTTTCTGCGTTGGTGGAGCTTCTTCCTCAGAATCGGAGTTATCGGAGAGGTCAATCGCAGGCCATTCTTCTTCTGTCATTGGCTTTGTTTTCATTTTCTCGCTGCTTCGAGTTATTCTGTGCTTGGGTTTGAACAGTGGAACAGGAGGTAAAATCCTGGTTGGTGGTGCTTGGCTAATAGGGGTAGCATCAATGGGATGCTCTTCGTCGGTGTTGGGGTTTTCAGAAGGGAGCACTCTTCTGCGAGCCTTTGATTTGGTTTTCGCCATTGAGATGGCTTAAACAGGGGGTAGCAGAGGGAATAGGAACTTAAGAGAGAATTGGTGGTTTTAGGGTTTTATAGTGTGATAGGGTTTATCGATGGCGTTTTTTTTAGAAAGGATGAAGCGTGGAGAAGAGGGTTACAACCGAGAGTAGGGGAGTACGAGGTAGTACAATGGGGTGTATGAGGAAGATGGCGAACAACAGTGTTATCGTACCTTTCCTAGGTTTTGAACAGCAATGTGGTACCCGAGTGTACCTGTTGGAGATGGAGGTGAAAGCGAACGGTGGCTATGGTGTTGGTTTCCGATGAGTTCTTGACAGAGGATGATGAAGATGTCAGACTTTAGTTGTTTGAAATGACCGCAAGAGTCATCTTAAACGGCTCGGGTTTAGGAAGTGGGCTTCAGGACCTTGGGCCTACTTCTCTCTTTTGTTACCTGCAAGATACAACGCACCCCGGCCCAAATCATTTCAATCTAAATTTGGTTAAATCAGCGAAATAGGGCAAGGCCCAAAATGAAATTTTATTCTACAAGAATTACAAAATGAAAAATAAAATATTTTTGTTTATTTTATTTTTTATATGAATGTTTTTGTGTTTATCTTATGTATATATACAGACATAAATATAACAAGATTATTTATCACTCGTTAGGCTCAACAACCGTGTATGGTTGTGGTGGTGCTTCAGTGGGGTCAAAAAACGGTTTGACTCTATGACCATTGACTTTGAAAGTAGTGCCCTTGTCTGGATTGATGAGTTCGATTGTACCGTAAGGGTATACTTTGAAAATCTGATAAGGCCCAGTCCATCTTGAGTTCAGTTTTCCAGGAAAAAGTTTTAATCTTGAATTGAACAGAAGGACTTTTTGACCCTCGTAGAGTTCTTTTGGAAGAATCCTTTTGTCATGCCACTTTTTGGTGTTTTCTTTATATAACTTGGCATTTTCATAGGAAAAATTCCTATGCTCTTCTATTTCACAAAGTTGAAGAGTTCTTTTCTTACCAGCTTCATCCAGATTCATGTTGAGTTCTTTGATGGCCGAATATGCTTTATGCTCTAACTCAACTGGCAAATGACAGGCCTTTCCATAAACCAATTTGTAAGGGGACATTCCAATAGGGGTTTTGAAAGCAGTCCGGTAGGCCCATAGGGCATCATCCAATTTGGAGGCCCAGTCCTTCCGGTGTGGTTTAACCACTTTTGCTAAAATTCCTTTTATCTCCCTATTTGATAGCTCAGCCAAACCATTGGTTTGAGGGTGGTAAGCTGTTGCCACCCTATGCTGAATGTTGTACTTTTCAAGAACCTCCTCTAACAACTTGTTTATGAAATGGGTGCCTTCATCACTTATCAAGGCTCTGGGTGTACCAAATCTTGTAAAAATCTGTTTTTGCAAAAATTTGACAACTGTTCGAGCATCATTGGAATGGCAAGCCAAAGCTTCCACCCATTTGGACACGTAGTCTACAGCAAGTAAAATGTAGGCACAATTATTGGAGATTGGAAAAGGTCCCATGAAGTCTATGCCCCAAACATCAAATAATTCTACTTCTAGAATTCCATTTAGGGGCATTTCATTTCTTTGAGAGATATTCCCACTTCGTTGACACTCATCACAACTTTTTACAAAGTTATGAGCATCATTGTACAAAGTAGGCCAGAACAACCCAGATTGCAAAACCTTTGCTGCTGTCCTATTTCCTCCAAAATGTCCTCCACAAGGTCCTGTATGGCAGTGCTGAAAAACTGATGTCATTTCTTCTTGTGGTATGCATCTTCTGATTATCTGATCTGCACAAATGTTAAACAAAAATGGGTCATCCCACAGATATTTCTTTGAATCATAGATGAGCTTTTTCTTGTGGTGTTTAGTAAACTCTTTAGGAATGACTCCACATGCTAAATAATTTACAATGTCGGCAAACCAAGGAGCATTGGTATGCTGTATAGCCAAAATTCTTTCATCAGGGAATGTCTCACAAATCTCACCACTAAAAACAGGTTTGTCTTGTTTTTCCAATCTAGACAAATGGTCAGCTACTTGATTATCCACACCCTTTCTATCAATGATCTCCAAATCAAACTCTTGTAACAACAAGACCCACCTTATTAGCCTAGGTTTTGCATCTTTTTTTGAAATCAAATACTTGATTGCGGCATGATCTGTGTGAACAATTACTTTAGTACCAATCAAGTATGATCTGAATTTTTCAAAAGCAAAAACCACAGCTAATAATTCCTTTTCAGTAGTGGTGTAATTGATTTGAGCATCATTGAGAGTTTTACTGGAATAATAAACAGGATGGAATATTTTATTTTTCTTTTGACCCAAAACTGCACCAACTGCCCAGTCACTGGCATCACACATGATTTCAAATGGTTGGGACCAATCTGGTGCTATTACTACCGGAGCTGTGACCAATGCTTCTTTCAAAGTCTTAAAAGCTTTTCTACAATCTTCATTAAAATTAAACACTTGGTCATTCTGTAGCAATAAACAAAGAGGTTTTGAAATTTTTGAAAAATCCTTTATAAACCTCCTGTAAAAACCAGCATGTCCTAAAAAACTTCTGATACCTTTGACTGTTGTTGGTTCAGGCAAATTTGAAATGACTTCTAATTTGGCCTTATCAACTTCTATGCCTCTTGTTGATATGAGATGTCCCAACACAATGCCTTCTTTCACCATAAAATGACACTTTTCCCAGTTTAAAACCAAGTCCGTTTCTTCACATCTTTTAAGACTCTTTTCCAGGTTTTGTAAACAAAGGTCATATGATGTCCCATATACAGAAAAGTCATCCATGAAAATTTCCATGGAGTTTTCTAACATGTCAGAAAAAATAGACATCATACATCTTTGGAAAGTGGCTGGAGCATTACACAGCCCAAAAGGCATTCTTCTAAATGCAAAGGTTCCAAAAGGACAAGTGAAAGTGGTCTTTTCTTGGTCTTCAGGCGCAATGGTAATTTGATTGTAACCAGAGTAGCCATCTAAGAAACAATAAAACTCTTTTCCTGCTAGTCTGTCTAACATTTGGTCGACAAAAGGTAACGGAAAATGGTCTTTTTGGGTAGCCTTGTTAAGCTTCCTATAGTCCATACATATCCTCCAACCAGATACTACCCTAGTAGGTATAAGTTCATTTTTCTCATTTGGTACAACAGTTACCCCACCCTTTTTGGGTACACATTGCACAGGACTGACACAAGTACTACTAGCAATAGGATAGATTATGCCTGCATCAAGCCATTTTAAAATCTCCTTTTTGACAACTTCCTTCATCACAGGATTGAGTCTTCTTTGAGGCTCAACTGATGAGTAGTCTTTATCTTCCAAAATGATTTTGTGTTGGCAAATGGTTGGGCTTATGCCCTTGAGATCAGCAATGGTCCATCCTATGGCTTTCGTGTGAAGTTTCAGCATTTTGACTAATCTTTCCTCTTGTTCTAGATCTAGTGATGATGAAATAATGACAGGCAACTTCCCAGGGTCCTCTAAAAAGACATATTTTAAGTGAGAGGGAAGTTGTTTTAGTTCTAAGTCTGGTGCAACTACTAAGGATGGGATAAGAGTTTTCCTATCCTTATGATCTAGGGTCTCAAAAGCAGCAACTTCCTGTGGTGGTTCCAGATCTTCAAAATCTTCCTCCTTTTCAGAGTCCTCCATTCCCAACATTTCTCCCAAGCTTTTGTCTTGACACCAATTCTCTATCATGCTCAAAGTGGAACATTCCTCTCTTTCTTCAGGGTACCTGAGAGAATCAAACACATTAAAAGTTACTTCTTGATCATGTACTCTCATGGTTAGCTCTCCCTTTTGAACATCAATCAAGGTTCTTCCGGTGGCTAGGAAAGGTCTACCTAAAAGGATGGGGATATCTTTGTCGGCTTCAAAGTCTAGGATGATAAAGTCAGCTGGAAAGATAAACTTATCAACTTGGACTAGGACATCCTCAATTTTTCCTTTAGGCTAGGCTATGGTCTTATCAGCCAATTGTAGGGAGACAGTGGTAGGTCTAGCTTCACCTATGCCTAAGGTATTGAAAATGGATAAAGGCATAAGGTTTACACTAGCACCTAAGTCACAAAGGGCTTTTCCTACTTTCTTTCCTCCTATAGAACATGGGATTGTGAAACATCCAGGATCTTTTAGTTTAGGGGGAATTTTATTGGACAACAAGGCACTACATCCTTCAGTCAGAGCTACTGTCTCATATTCAGTCAACTTCTTCTTTTTGCTCAAAATGTCTTTTAGAAACTTTGCATAATTTGGCATCTGCTCAATAGCTTCAACCAAAGGTATGTTTATGTGCAATTGTTTAAAAACATCAAGAAATTTTTTAAATTGAACTTCTTCCTTGTTATTCCTCATCCTTTGGGGGTAAGGAATGTAAGGAGTGACTGAACTAGAGGGGTCAATCTTGTGAAGGAGAGGTGCTTGTGTGGGTTTCACAGTTGGAATCTCTTCAGTCCTGCAGGGTGCTATAGGACTGGGCTGAAGGAGTGCCATAGGACTGCCACCAGAGTGTGACACATCCACTACTGCACTTTCTTTGGTAGTCTGGACTTTCTTAGGTGTATCAGGGAACAGTAAGGGGTAATCTGATTTAGTAGGAATGACTTGAATATTAACAGACTTATCGCTAGCTTTGGTCCCATTAGTACTACAGGACTGGTCTGTAGGTATTGTAGCAGCAGAATCTGGTTTTGTAGCAGCAGAATCTGGTTCTTTTCTGGGATTTTCTTCTAAAGGCCTTCCACTTCTTAAAGTCACAACCTTAACCTGCTCTTTTCCATCTCTACGTGGAATCTCTGTATCACTAGGAAGAGTCCCTACTGATCTTTTCTTCATTTCCAAAGCCAATTGCCCCATTTGAGTTTCAAGATTTTTAATTGAGGCTTGAGTTTGAGTCATAAACCCTTTCATCATTGCTTCCAAGGAAGTAGATGACTCAGCCTGCTGATTGGGCTTGTTGTTTTGGAAAGAAGATGGTCTGTTTTGAAAATTGGGTTGTTGGTTGTTGTGACTTCTTTGTTGAAAATTGGATTGTCCTTGAAAATTGGACTGTCCTTGTGGTCTTTGTGATGGTTGATTGAGAGAAGGACTATGCCATGAAAAATTTGGATGATTCCTCCACTCAGAATTGTAAGTCTGAGAAAAAGGTCCTCCTTTTTGGTTGTTTTGCACATAGTTTACTTGCTCTGGATTGCTTGGACAATTTTCAAAAGAATGTCCATCTCCACAAAAGGTACACTGTACTGGCAAAACACCAGGGATAGCTGTAGCAGCATTAACCTGCACAGGTGTGGCTAGATTTTGAATTAGAGTCGCCATATTTGCCAACTGTGCAGTTAATGTTGAGTAAGCATCAGAATCTGACGTCCCTGTTGTTCTTTTAGGTGGCAGTGCACGTGGATCAGACCATTGTCCATTATTTTCAGAAATCTTTTCAAGGATTTCATATCCTTCATTGTAGGTACAAGCTGTGAAAGATCCGTTTGCAGTAGCATCAAGCATTTGTTTAGCATTGATATCTAGACCACTGTAAAATGTCTCTAGCTGAATGCAATACGGAATGCCATGGTGAGGGCATTTTCTCAACAGCTCTTTAAACCTGTCCCATGCATCAGGAACTGCTTCATTGTCCATTTGTTTAAAAGTGCAGATTTCGTTTCTAGACTTAGCGTTCCTGGTAGGTGGAAAATATTTTTTTAAAAACTTTTCTGCCATTTGGTTCCATGTGATTATAGAATCTGGTCGCAACGAGTTGTACCAGGATCTTGCTTTATCTCTTAGAGAGTATGGAAAAAGTTTTAGCTTTAAAGCATCATCCTGTACACCTGGCAGTTTGAAAGAATCTGTAATCTCCATGAAAGACCTGAGATGAGAATAAGGATCCTCGTGTGCCAAACCAGCGTACTGGCCTTTGATTTGGAGCATATGAAACATTATCGGCTTGGGTTCAAAATGATGAGTTTCGAGGGTAGGCTTTAGTATTCCTGAATGTAATTGATTTAAAACAGGAACAGCATAAGCCATAATACCTCCGTCTTTAGAATTTGCAAGCCGGAAAATGTTTTGTTCCTCATCTTCAAGATTATGAATTGGTCTATTTTCAGGAATCTGACGAGGAATTTGGCGAGGGATTTGCCTAGGAATTGGTCCATTTCCAGGAATTGGTCCATTTCTAGGAATTGGTCCATTTCCAGGAATGGGTCCGTTTCCAAGATTTCCATTGCCAAGGTTTTCAAGATTTTCTCGATCGTCGAAATTTTCCCAATTTATGTCAGGGATTCCATTATTGATGGGTGGTCCATTATTAGATTGTCCATCCGGCCCAAATTCGAAGTTATTTTCACCTTCATCCGAGGTGTACTCATTTTCAGACATCATTGGAGAGTTGTGAGCTAAAGCAGCTCTTTGTGCTTTCCTTCTTTGTCTAAAAGTGCGTTCAATCTCGGGATCAATTTGAAAAAGTTCTCCGTGCAATATTCTGGGCATGCACTGTTTTTCAAAAAGGTGGTAGAAAAATCAGAGCTTAAAAACTTCAAAACGAAATTCTTTCAGCGAAGTTATCCCCGGCAACGGCGCCAAAAACTTGTTGTAAGATTTATGCAACCTTAGAGATTCACTTAGAATAGGACTCGGTGCAAGTATACACCTTGAACTACTATCGTCTCGTACACAAGTAATAATGGTAAAATACCAGATATCGATCCACAGGGAAAACTTGTGAAAGCCTTTCAAAAGTCCAGTCTTTAAAAACTAATTTCAGATGGCGATTTCGAAAACAGATTGTTTGATTGGTTGGTTTAAGTTATCAGCTAAAAATCAATTCTAGAGAAGAAGCATAGGGTGCAAAGCTCTATAAAGATGAAAACAAGTTATTGAGTAAAAAGGTATTATAACATCCACCCAGTCCTCCAGCACAAATGCTATAGGACTGCCACAACACCAACTATCGGTTCAAACGGCCTCCCAAGAGTACACACTGGTCAACGTGCTATCGATACAATATCATTTATGTTAGACTTTGTGAATCCTAGCACAACACAGTGTTACCATCCTATACCGTAAAAGTATAGTACTTGTCAGGCACTAAAACTCTTTATAGTCTTCTTTTATTATTTCAGTTAATTAACCTTAACCTTAACACTGAATGTTAATGCATTTTCATACATAAAATTAGTTGTCAATTAATTAAATGCAATCTTCAATGTAAGATCAATCACCTGAAATAAATAGTTAGATACAATGTTATATTCAATACACCTCTTTACTTTCACACATATTTTACATCTAAACTTTGCTTTACACCCCAAGCTCAGGCGATTAGCCTTTCATGGCTTGATTTCTTCTTTCGAAAGGTGTAAGAAATGTAAATGACATGAATGGAAAGTACTGAAAGGAAATTGCAAGAAATGTAAATGACAGAAATGGAAAGACAGAAATTAAATTGCAAGAAATGTAAATGACAGAAATGGAAAGACAGAAATTAAATACAGAAATTTCAACAACAAGAAAATAAAAAACAATAATAAGAACTAAGAATGCAAGGAAACGGAATTACTAAACTACCAAGGTAACTTGTTCGCCAAGTTATGGAAACTTGTCGTGCAAGTTACGTCACAAAACTACTTGTTGCTTTGAAACCGTTAAAACTTTGAAACACTAACTTAAACAACCAAAGGTTACGGTTTTTAGAGGGAAGGACTCCAAACTAAAAATCACGAACCTTTAGATTTTAAGTAAGTAACTAAGACAATATCGAGAACTTGGAGACTTGCGAGAATCGGAAAATAAAACAAAAGAACTTACTTCGAATCACTTAGATTAATACTTGAAACCGAAAGCTTGACTACAAAATACTGAACTCGTGACCACAGCTCTGAATATTCAGAGGTAAATAAACTGGAAATTAAGAGGTAAATAAACTAGAGAGAAAAGCTAAATACTTGTGGAGAGTTTTTGTGTTTTTAGCTAAAAAGCATTGTGTTTACAAGAGCATATAAGCATTCTATATATAGGGGAGTTGTGTGGAGACTAAGCAACTAAAAGGAGATTAAGACTGATGTCCCATAACAGCTTTATGTCCCTTCAAAAAGGTCAACTCCAGCCTTGTCATCAAAAGAAGCTTCTTCCATAAGATACCCAAAATTGGCCCAGCTGTTCGATCCTGCGGCACTCCTACAGCATTCCTTTTGCGCTCAACTCCTATAGCATTGCCGTAGTAGTGTCCAGCAAAAATCTGAAATCAAAAACAGGCCCAATAAGATCCAAAAACAGAGATTATACCATTAAATCATGTTTGACACCTAAAACACAGAAAATGCTAAAAAGCTACTAAAAAGGACTTAATTACAGACTTTGGGCAAATAAAACAGACTCAAAACCTACTAAAAAGTGGCTAAAATAGGGTTAACAAACTAACCCTATCAATAGCAGTATTAGCCCTGATTTTCATCAAAAGCAGTATTAACGACTAAGCAGTATTAACTCCTTAGCAGTATTAACTACAAGGCAGTATTAACTACACAGCAGTATTAACTACACAAGCAGTATTAACTACTACGCAGTATTAACTACTAAGCCGTATTAACTACTGAGCAGCATTAACTACGAAGTAGTATTAACTACTAAGCAGTATTAACTACGAAGCAGTATTAACTACTAAGTAGTATTAACTACTAAGAAGTATTAACTACTAAGCAGTATTAACTACTAAGCAGTATTAACAATCAAAGCAGTATTAACTACTAAGCAGTATTAATAACTAAGCAGTATTAAAAGATGTACTAGCAGTAGTAACTCTGCACTGGCAGTAGTAACTCTGCACTAGCAGTAGTAACTATACTTGCACTTTGCAGCACTTGTCAAATCCTCAAATGTCATCTTACCTTCTGACATCACCTTTACCACTTATCTTACCTCCTGCAGCATTATTTCCAAAAGCAACATGTCCTCCATCAATTCTTTTGAAATTCTTGAGGCAGGCCATGTTACCTGTCATGTGCCTGGAGCAACCACTATCAACATGCCAGATGCTCTTCCCCTTGAGCTGTTGGTTGCCCTGCACATCTGATAAATCAGTTAGTTTTTATTGGGAACCCAAGCCGAAGTGGTCTTGGGTCTCCCTTGCTCATCAAAGTACTTGCACTTGGTTTTGATGAGATTTTCAAACTTAGGTACTGCAGAATTGGAGTATTTTGTCAATATGATAGGTCTAGCAGCACAAACACTAGAAGCAGTATTAACCTTAGAAGAAGTACTAACAGAGTTAGCAGTACTAACAGAGTTAGCAGCACTAACAGAGTTAGCAGCACTAACAGAGTTAGCAGCACTAACAGAGTTAGCAGCACTAACAGAGTTAGCAACACTAACTGAGTTAGCAGTACTAACACTGGAAGCAGTATTGGCAGCACTAACAGAGTTAACAGTATTAACACTGTTAGCAGTATTAACTTTTGAAGAAGTACTAACAGTGTTAGCAGCACTAACACTGCTAGCAGCATTATCTGAGGCTGCAGAACTTTTAGGAACCCACATTGTGACACATTCTTTTTCAGGCTTTTTCTTCATGTGGCTTGTGGCTTTAGTTTGTTTCTTAGCCACATGGTTCCTAACAGGTTTCCTATAACCAGAGGATTTTTGAAAACTTCTTTGAAAATTCATTCTTTGGTTAACAGGATTAAAATAACAGTGTTTGGCAAGATGATTCAATTTGCCACAGATAAAACAAGGCTTTGGTCTGTTAATCCTTTGCATATCAACTCCTTGCTTTTGTGCCCACTGATTATTCCAGTTTCTTTGATTTCCCCTCTTATTATCATGTTTTTGGGGCTTAGTCTTTTGAGAAAACTTGCAAGAACAATGTTCACAGGTATTGGATTTCACAACAGTGGTCTGTGTATAATGAACTCCCTTTCCTTTTTCAGATCTTTTCATCTCATTGTTCTTGTCCCAAGGACTTCCACCATCCTCATTAGTCTTGATGTGATTTTCTAATGGGATCTCATCACTGACAGTCTTGTTCTTTTTCTTAGACTCTTCTTTTTCAGTCTTATCTTCAACAACAACTTCATCTAATGGATCTACTTTAGTAGCTCCTTCAGATAAGTCCTTACTATCCATGGTTTCTAACAGGTCTGATTTAGGAGGGATGTAAGTGTTGTTGTAGGGTGGGGGTGTGGCATTGTACCCTAGGCCTGTTTTCTTCTTACTGTGGACTTGAGCATTTATTATGGTGTCCATAGCTTTAGAAGCTTTTGAAAACTTTTCAACATCAAGTTTAACTTTCTCAAGCTCTCCTTTTAGTTTCTCACACTCTTCCCTAGACTCTTTTAGTTGGAACTCTAGACCACCCTTTTCCCACTTCCAGTAGTTTGTATCATATGAGTGTTGAAGTTTATTGGCTTGAAAAGCCTTAATTTGTTCTTCAAACCTCTCAACAATCAATACATAGTCTCTTCTATCCTTTTCTAATCTCTTAAGGTCATCACACATTCCCTGATTGTGATCTCTATACCTTTTAACAGTGTCTATACAAGCTTGAGAACAGAGATTAGATTTTACCTCAGTGGGAAGATCTGAAACTTCAGCCATAAGTGCTTGATTTTGGATGGCCTCTTCTGCTTGATCACTCCAATCAAAAGTACTGTTTGATTCAATAGAATTGTCCATAATGATTGTAGAATTCTAAGAAACACAGGCTCTGATACCACTTGTCAGGATCGAATCTTAACAAGACTAATAATACTTAGAATTCAGAATTAAAGAATCTGCGGAATAGAACTTTAATTCACACAATCAAAGAACAATATATCAGAAAACACACAGTTGTTTGTATTCACTGTTTCGACTCACAAGATTAACAACCAAACCTCAATCTTGATGAACAGGCTCAATCAAGACGACTTCTACTTCTCTAGAAATAGGGTTCTAAACCTTGAGGTTAATTCTCTCTAAACACAATCGAATTCTGTATCTCACATATACGTATTTTTTTTAATAGCTATCTATTGAAATCTATTTATACACAATAATTACAAGATAACTATCAAAAGTAAATTGATCTTCTGAATCTTCTTTAAGCATATCTTGATCAATTTCTTCTTTATCTCCAACCATGTCGCATACCAAACTTATCACTTTAGCAGTATTAACTTCATTCAGCATGAGCAGTACTAATCTTCTCCAGCAGCACTAATTCATTCTAGCAGTACTAACTCATTCCAGCAGTATTAACTTGTTCCAGCAGCATTAACTTGATTAGCAGTACTAACTTGACTAGCAGTACTAACTTGATCCAGCAGTACTAACTTGACTAGCAGTACTAACTTGATCTAGCAGTATTAACTTTGCCTTGCAGTAGTAACCATTGCATAAGCAGTACTAACAGATTTTCGTTATGCACCAGCAGTACTAACCTTGTCTTGCAGTAGTAATCTTCACTTGCAGTAGTAATTATGCCCTGGCAATACTAACTTTGTTCTGGCAGTATTATCCATACTTAGCAAATATCTTCAGTTCCCAACAAAATATAAAAAATATTTTTTTATGTAGTGTATAACTGTATATGATATATATTAAAATATATAAATCCAAAAAAAATCAAGATTGGGCTCATTTCGAACATATCGAAGAGACGATTATAATGGTGTAATTTGTTAAAATTAAAACGTATTTTTTAACGTATTTTAGTTAATAAACGATTATATGTGTTAAATGTAAAATTAAAATAATGAAAGTAAAAGGTATAAAGTAAATTTAGTAAATAAGTATAGGGGTTGAAAGTGTAACATTTCATTTTAAATTCGTAAAAATGGACGAAATGGGGTGAACAGTGCCAAAATATCAAAATTTTCATAAATGGTCCCTGGAATTTTTCAAAAATGGTCCCTTGCAATTGAAAAGTCACAAAAAGTACCCCATCGCGGGATGAGCCCGCGATCGCGCGATTCCATTTTTCAAAAATGGTCCCTGCAAGTTTAAAAAAGTGTCAGAAAAGGTCCCTGGCCCGCGATCGCGGGCTCCCATCGCGGATTTTTGGGGTATTTTTGCAAAGTGGGAGAGATTTTGGGTATTTCAGTAAAAGATGGTTTGACTTAGGGTATTTTAATTAATTTCCCTATTTTAAATGTAATAGTTATTTAAAATCATAAGTTAATGTATATTTTTTCTAGAATTTATTTTAACAAATTCAAAATTTATATAATAAATAATTTTTTTTTAATTAACATATTATATTATTTATTTTTTTCTTAATTATTTTGTTTGTATTAGTTAAGATATTATACTAATATAAGTTTGTTTTAATTTTATTATGAAATATTGTAATTGGTTATTTTTCAAGATGTCTTATTTGGTCATTTTACATGTTTATCGACTAGTTTTTGTCAAATGTCACTTATTTATTAGTTAGCTTATCAGCTAGTTTGCCAAACATAGCCTTAGTACTTTCTCCGTCCCAAAATAAGTGTTGATATTATTATTTTAGTTTGTATTAAGTGTCCATTTTTTAAAAATAAATATATATTTTTTCATTTTACCCTTAACTTTGTGATAAAAAAAGTTAAAAGTTATGTAATTTGGTTATTTAAAAGGAAAAGTAATTGAAATAGCCCAGCAGAGTGCTTTAGCCGTTGGTGTTCTTTCCGATCTCTACGCATTTCACCGCTCCACCGGAAATTCTCTCTGCCCCTTCCGTACTCCAGCTTGGTAGTTTCCACCGCCTGTCCAGAGTTGAGCCCTAAGATTTGACGGCGGACTTAAAAAGCCACCTACAGACGCTTTACACCCAATCATTCCGGATAACGCTTGCATCCTCTGTATATTAAAATCTTACACTCAAATGTGGTGTATTGAATAGAAAAACACATTAAGTTTGGTTTGATACCGTTTATTTATATCGAATTTAACATTTAATGTAGAAGATAAAAAGAAATTCAACTAAAATCTTGTATTTTGGTATAAGATTCAGTGTTATCCATTGGATAATATCTATTTTGCACAAAATATTATTTTTTATGAATTTGATGTTACAAATAAGAGATACCCTAAGACCATCTCCAATGAAGATACAAAGGCTATGTTTGACAATGTAGCTAATAAAGTATTTGATGTTTATAAATTAGCTGATTACTGATAAGTTTGCTGATAGTTGATAAGCTAACTAATGGATAAGTCGCTTTTGAAAAAGAAACTAGTTGATAAGCATATAAAATGACAAAAAAGACATCTTGAAAAATAATCAATTACAATACTTTAAAACATAGTTAAAAAATATAATAAATATAATATGTTAATTAAACAAACAAGATTAGTTAAGAAAAATTAAATAATATAATATGTTAATTAAAAGGATTTATAATTTATTATTATTATTATTATATACTATAAATTTTGAATTTGTTAATACAAATTTTAGAAAAAAAATCTACATTAACTTATGACTTTAAATAACCATTATTTTTTAATATGAATAAAAATAAATAGTTAAATAATAATTAAAAAAATAATAGTATTTGATAACTAAAATATATTGACTAATATTAAAAAAATATATAAAATAACTGATATGATTAAAAAATAATTTTAAATATAAAAAAGTAACATCATCGTTTTAGTTAAAATTTAATTTATAATTTTCAATAAATATTAGTTAGTTTAGTAATAACTACTTTTGAATAATTAAAACATATTTATAATTACTAGTTATAATTAAGAATTGATATTAATAAGGGTATAATTGAAAAAAATCACAAAAACTACTCTAAGCTACTCCAAATAGTTTCTTAACAAATAAATTAGGTTATTTTTGCCAATTGATGCCCAAATATTACACCAAATATTAAATTTGACATCAAATCACCGTAATACTATTCATTTATATCAAATTCGACTAATAATAAGAAAAATAATGAAAATACCAAAAGTTTTATATCAAAATAAATGAAAATACCCAAAGTATTACAATTTAGATATAAAATTTGATGTTATTAATTAAAATAGAGTTACTATTTATATCAAATATTACATTAAATTTATAAATGAATATAAAGATATAATGTTACCCATTAAAGACACGACATCAATAGAGTTTGAACCGCTTTTTGTAGTATAAAAAAAGGAAAATCAAAATTAACACACTTTTAGGTGGACTGAATTTTTTTGTTTAACATTAATGCCTACTTTTCATAAAATAAATTTGTATTTAAATGTATAGAAAAGGATGAACTAAGAATTAATTATTTTAATAGATATATAATTATATATCATATAAACAAAAGAAAAACTATACCAAAAATTAAGATGTTTCTATAGAGATTTTTTATAACAAAATGTAGAACAATTACCTTTTAAAGGATTGTTTACTTTTTTTTATACAATGATATGAGTTAAATTGTTTGTTGTATTTTTTATGTCTTTTGAAGGACGTGAAACAAATGGGTTTGACTATTTGAGGGAGCTAAAAAGAGAGTGTTAGGATTATTTTGGGTATTCATTTGTAGGGGATAGTTTATTGGGGATAAGTGAGGGTCTGTTTGTTTATGGCTTAAGAGGCTTAATGGGCTACATACTTTATTCGCTAAGCTATATTTTGTTTTTTGTTTTAAGCTTACCGAGTAAGCCCATGGCTTATTGATAAGTGCTCGATTTTGAGTACTTAAGCACTTATTTCTTTGGTTTAGATAGGATTTTTTTATTCTAAAATCCTAACTTTGAGTCCTTTTTATCTTGTTTCACATTCTTGGAGCTAGGGATCATGGTTTGTGTGTTTTACTATGTTGGTAGGCTAATTGAAGTGTTTTTGGCAAAATCTCTCAAAACAGGGCATTGCTGCAGCACTGGAACAACAGGGATCTGATGAGCTAAGGGAAGGAAGAACCGAATGAATGGGCTGAGAATTTCTATTTTGTTTCAAACTAATCTTTTGTAACCCTGGAAACTCTAATTAGATTGTATTGTTAGCTTAACTAGTTGTTTGGTTGGCTTTTGTACTTTTGGTTAACTAGTTGTACTTTTTAGTTAGTGTAGTTCCCTTTATTTACCAAAGATGCCCCTCCCTTTTGTTATATATAGAGGGGTCATCTAGCTCTCAACATATCCATCTTAGAGCTGATCCTAAATCAGTTCTAAGCTTATTACTAGCTTATTTCCAGAAATCTTATGAATGTTCTTCCAATCTTCAAATCTTCAAGTGTTCTTCATTTACTTTTTATTTTTCTTTAATTATACTTATGCATTGCTGTAGCATTGGAATAGCATCCTAACTGCACATTTTACTTCCTTTATTATTCTTGCATCTTTAGCTTTATCTTTAATGTTCTTGTCTTTACTTTTCAGTATTTACTCTCATTAGTCATAGATCTACATTCCATTTGTACTCTTGTCATTTATTGATTATTTCTTACATTCTTGTCTTTACATTTTTAGTCATTTACTTTAGTTATTCTTTACTTCCAAGTCCTTTATACTTCCAATCATCATGTTTACTTTCCAAGTATCTTGTATTTACTTTGTTTCATTTATTGTAATGAGTAGCTAATCTTGTAGCTTGGTGTGAGGCAAATGGTGTTATGATGACCAAAAGAAAGTAGGCATTTTTGTGGCAAAAATGATGTTTTATTATTCCAACCCAAGTTTCTTCAAGATAATACAATCCCTTGACAAATTGATCACTTTGATAGTGTTAAAGTGTCATGGACCTAGAAATAGGCCATTGAATAGCACGTCAATTTGGATGATAAAAGGGGTAATATCGAGAGAGTTACTTGCAACGAGAGTTGTTACTTTTGTTTTCTAAAAATGATTCATTCTTGATAAGTTATCTTTTTCTCAATGGGTTAAAATGGAGTAGACTTAGAGATAAGCTACTTAGGATTACACAAACTTGAGAGGTATGGGGGTCATATCGAGAGAGTGACTTTTAACAAAGAGAATTTGTTTTGCCATATATTTCGAGAACTCCATTTCCATCGTTCCACTATCTTGGGTTCTGCTCAGAGATGAGATTGCTCTAGCTACTGGAATCATGGGATGGTGAGAGTCCGAGAGGAACGTGTCTCAAAGTAGATAATAAAACTAGTTTTTGTCACTGCTATGCTGCAGCATCATGCTGTAGCATTGTTGTAGCATTGGTCTGCTGGAATTCGGTTTATCATAACATCACAAGTCTTACACCCTTGTTTCTCTTTTAATCTTGTTGATTTGGATCTGTGTTAATCATCAACCAATCAACCAAAATATTTTCTTCCAAATCGTCATCTGAAATCATTTCTTTCATAATACTTTAATAGCAATTTTAACCCCAATCTCTGTGGAACGATACTTGGTATCTTTACCATTTTATGACTTGAAAAGACGACATAGTTCTAAATAAGTATACTTGCTTATTGGTTCTTGTTGGGTCACCAAAGATTTGAAATTGACTCACCGATGTTTTCCCTAAAATCCTACTTAGAATATTTTAGTTTGGTTCTTCATATGACTTGTACATTATAGCAACTGTTCGGTGAAGTCGAAGATCAACCGAAACCAAGCTTGAAGACTCTCTACTTGTGGAAAATAGAAGACTCTTCTCAACAAACAAACAAGTCATCATTCACCGAAGTTGTCCTCACAATTCGGTGAACAACATGTCCACCGATTTTGTTCTCACAAATCGGTGGTCAACATCTCCACCGATAATGCTTGCATTATTCGGTGGATATCTTCCACCGATGTGGTCTTCAGAAATCGGTGGAACTCTTCCACTGATGAGGATACTTAAATCGGTGGGATCTTTGTGAAATTGGTTTTCTTGCAGATGTTTTCAAAGACCAATGACAATTGTATCGGTGAAACATCATCGGTATGATTGTCTTGGAATCCACATCAAGAAGATCATTTACTTCGGGACAAAATCTGCTTACAGGCAAAAGCAACCTTTTGTCTTATTATCTTTTTGGAAGATGTCCTTTCAGCATGGCTTCTATTCCTTGTTTCAAGAAAAAGGTGATGGTGACTTATCAGCTTTTTGGAAGTCCACTGGTACTTTTCAGAAGTCCTTTGGTATGTTACAAGTAACTGAAGGATATTCGTACTAAGCCTTTAATGCTCAGTACCTTACCTTCACTATAAAAGGAAGAAGACTCCTCCATGCAAATCACGCTTTCTGGATTTCTCTCAGTGCAAGATTTTCATATTGCTTGATAACCTTATAGCTTTGCTCTTAGTGTTCTCTGCTGTTTTGTTTAGTATACTTTGTGAAAGATTGTTAGAATAGTTTATCTGTTCTTTTCCGCAACAGTCTTTAAGTTTCTTTGTGTAATTCTAGTTGAAAGATTTTCAATAAAAGAATTAAAATTGTGAAAATTTTGAGTATTGTATTCAACCCCCCCCCTTCTACAATACTTGTTAAGCCATCTGGGACTAACAGTTCTATTAGCACACGGTGTATTCCACGCACTCATCAAGTTTTTGGCGCCGTTGACCGGGGATTGGTAAGCTAAAAGTCTATAAAAGTATTTTTAAATATTTGGTTCTTCTCACACCGTTGGGGATTTTAAAGATTTTTTGAAAGTGGTGTATGCCAAGAATACAACGTGGGGAACTTTTTGAATTAGATCCTGATATTGAGAGAACTTTTCATCAAAGAAGAAGAATTCAAAGAACATCAAACTCTCTCAATATGGAGGATGGTCCCCCACTCGGTTTTGAAAATAGACCACTAAGACCACCACTTTTAGGAAATCCTGTTCGGCCACCTTTGGAAAATCCTGTGAGACCACCTTTAGAAAATCCAATACGGCATCCGCCAGCTTTTAATCCACCACTTTTTGGTAATCCACCATTTCAACAAAATCCACCACTTCACAATCATAACAATAAGGATGGAGATGATAATGGATCTATTGGTAATGTTGAACCACTTAACATCGTTGACCTTGCAAATTCGAAAGATGGTAGAATTATGGACTATGCAATCCTGAACTTTGAACAATTAAATTCTGGGATTGTTAGGCCACAATAGATACATTACATTTTGAACCAAAACCCATCATGTTTCATATGTTGCAAGCTAATGGTCAATTTGCCGGATTACCATCGGAGGATCCTCATTCTCATTTAAAATCTTTTATGGAGATCACCGATGTTTTTCTAATCCGTGGAGTTTAACCAGAAGCCTTAAGGCTTACGCTGTTTCCATTTTCTCTAAGGGATAAGGCAAGAGTATGGTTCAATTCATTAACACCAGGTTCAGTACCATCTTGGAGTGATATGGCTGAGAAATGTTTGCGAAAATATTTTCCACCTACCCGGAATGCTAAGTCCAGAAACGAAATTTGCATGTTTAAACAAATGGACGATGAAGCAATTCCCGATGCTTGGGAAAGGTTTAAAGAATTGTTATAGAAATGCCCTCACCATGGCATTCCCTATTGTATTCAACTCGAGACGTTTTACAATGGACTTGATTCCAATGCAAAACAAATGCTCGATGCGACTTCAGGAGGGGCCTTTACCTTCAACACTTACAATATCGGGTATGAAATTCTTGAAAAGATTTCAGCAAACAATGGACAATGGGCTGATCCAAGAGCTCAAACTTCAACTCAAAAGAAGACTGACGGGTTGCATGAGATAGATGCATACACTGCATTGACAGCTCAGCTTGCTTCCATGACTAATATGCTTAAAAACATCACTTCAGGTCAAGGAGCACAGCCGGCTGTCACTAAACCTCCTGCACCTGTTATTTCTGTGCAATGTGTATGTTGTGGTGAGGAACATTCATATGAACACTGTCCTCATAATTCTGAATCTATAAACTATGTTCAAAACAGACCCAATCCTCACTCCAACACATACAATGCAAGTTGGAAGCAGCACCCAAACTTCTCTTGGACTAGTCCATGTTTGAATCCACCTGCACAAAAACCACAAGGGAATTCTAATTTTCAAAATCAAGCAAGCAGTTCCCAAAACCACTACAAGGGAAATTTTCAAAACAACCATCATCAGAATAATTGTCACCAAGGTTTTCAAAACACACCACCTTTTCAAAACCAAAATCATGCACCTCCACATGATGACTCAAATCTTTCTTTGGAAGCAATCATGAAAGGGTTTATGACCCAAACTCAGGCTTCAATCAGGAATCTTGAAACTCAAGTCAGTCAACTTGCTTTAAATCAAAGTACTAGGGCCTCAGGAACTTTACCTAGTAACACTGAAATCCCAAAGGCTCCAGGAAAGGAACATGTAAAAGCCGTAACTCTTAGAAGTGGGAAAGAATTACCTGAAGCTGTGGGAAAGGAGTTTGGACCTTTAACCAAAACAGATTTTGAAAAATTATCCAAAGCCACTCCTACTACAGAGATTCAGGTTATTCCCCAACCACCAAGTCAAAAAGAAGACCAAGACCCTAAGACCACAGGTTCAAATCCACCCAAAGTGACCAAAAACATATTGGAACCATCTGGCTCAAAACTTTCAAACAAAACTGTCATCAAACCAGTTCCACCTTACATCCCTTATCCCCAAAGGATGAGGAATGAAAAGGAGGAATTGCAATTTAAAAAGGTTTTGGATGTTTTCAAATAATTGCACATCAACATACCTCTTGTTGAAGCAATTGAGCAGATGCCCAATTATGCCAAGTTCCTTAAGGACATTTTGAGTAAAAAGAAGAAGCTGACTGAGTATGAGACTGTAGCCCTCACTAAAGGTTGCAGTGCTCTATTTTCCAACAAAATACCCCCTAAGCAAAAAGACTCAGGGAGTTTTACCATTCCTTGTTCAATAGGTGGGAAAGAAGTTGGACAAGCTCTGTGTGATTTAGGTGCCAGTGTCAATCTCATGCCTTTGTCAATTTTCAAAAGTTTAGGCATAGGAGAAGCCAGACCCACCACAGTCACACTCATTTTAGCAGATAAGACCATTGACTATCCAAAGGGTAAGATTGAATATGTTTTAGTCCAGGTTGACAAATTCATCTTTCCGGGTGATTTTATCATTTTAGACTTTGAGGCTGACAAAGATATTCCTATTCTTTTAGGAAGACCTTTCTTAGCCACGGGTAGAACTTTGATAAATGTCCAGAAAGGAGAGTTGACCATGAGACTTCAGGACCAAAAAGTCACATTTAATGTTTTCAATTCTTTAAAATACCCTAATGATATGGAAGACTGTTCAAGCTTAGGTACCATTGAGTCATTATGCCATGATAAAGGAATAGAACAGACCTGTAGGATAGAAGAGAAGGATGAGGAAGAAACTGAGGAATATGATGATGATGATGATGAAATTTCCATAAAGGAGATTGTCCCTTTGGTTGCTGCAGCATTTGAGCTGTTGGAAACTAGTGAACAAAAATCAGCTGTACCTTCCATAGTCTCACCACCTGACCTGGAGTTAAAGAAACTCCCATCTCACCTGAAATATGTCTTTCTAGGAAAATAAGACAAATTACCTGTTATCATATCAGCTACCCTAGAATTGCATCAGGAAAAGAAGTTAGTGGATATGTTGAAGTTGCACACCAAAGCCATAGGGTGGACCATTGCTGACCTTAGGGGGATTAGTCCCTCTATTTGTTAACATAAGATCATCTTAGAAGAAAATAACTTCAAATCCATAGAACCTCAAAGAAGGCTTAACCCTGTCATGAAAGAGGTAGTAAAAAAGGAAATTTTAAAATGGTTAGATGCATGAATTATTTTCCCAATAGCCAGTAGTTCCTAGGTTAGTCCAGTCCAATGTGTGCCTAAGAAGGGTGGAATTACTGTCATTTCCAATGACAAGAATGAACTCATCCCAACTAGAATAGTCTCCGGATGCAGAATTTGCATGGACTACCGTAGACTGAACAATGCTACTCGAAAATATCACTTTCCTTTACCTTTTGTTGATCAAATGTTGGACAGGCTGGCTGGAAAAGAGTTCTACTGCTTTTTGGATGGATACTCAGGATACAACCAAATAGCCATAGCACCGGAAGACCAAGAGAAGACTACTTTCACTTGTCCTTTTGGCACTTTGCCTTTAGGAGAATGCCTTTTGGACTTTGCAATGCACCTGCCACTTTCCAAAGATGCGTGATGTCCATATTCTCTGACATGCTTGAAAAATCCATTGAAATATTTATGGATGATTTTTCTGTTTATGGTTCATCTTTTGACCATTGTTTGGAAAACTTAAAACAAAGTCTTAAAAGGTGTGAGGAAACTGACTTGGTTCTTAACTGGGAAAAAACTGGGAAAAATGTCATATCATGGTTACAGAAGGGATTGTCCTTGGTCATTTAATTTCTAAAAGAGGAGTTGAGGTAGATAAATCTAAACTTGAAGTCATTGAAAAACTACCTGAACCAACCACTGTTAAAGGAATCAGAAACTTTCTTGGTCATGCTGGTTTTTATAGACGTTTTATAAAAGATTTTTCAAAGATTTCAAAACCTTTATGTCTACTATTACAACAAGACCAAAAATTTGATTTCAATGAGGATTGTAGAAATGCATTCCTTACTTTGAAGAAAGCTTTGGTAACTGCTCCAGTAATTGTTGCTCCTGAATGGGACAAACCTTTTGAAATCATGTGTGATGCTAGTGATTGGGCTGTTGGTGCAGTTTTGGGTTAAAGAAAAGGAAAAAAAATTCATTCCATCTATTATGCAAGCAAAACCCTGAATGAAGCTCAAATTAATTACACAACAACTGAAAAAGAATTATTAGCAGTGATTTTTTCATTTGAAAATTTTAGATCATATCTGATGGGAGCTAAAGTCATTGTTCACACTGACCATGCTGCCATTAAATATCTCATTTCAAAGAAAGATGCAAAACCAAGGCTAATAAGATGGGTTTTGTTATTGCAAGAGTTTGACCTGGAAATTGTTGATAGGAAAGGGGTGGAAAACCAAGTGGTTGGTCACTTGTCTAGGTTGGAAAAGCTTGTTGAGAGTAGGGAAGGAGGAGACATTATAGAAACCTTCCTGGTACGTGCGAAATGTGGTGCTTAAATCGCAGTGGTTTGCAAACTGTCCACAGTGGGGAGTGCAAGTGTACACTGTCCACTATGATCGTCACAGCAAGTAATAGTTGGTAAAATACCAGAATCGAATCCACAGAGACTGGACAATCAAGACAATACGGTTCTCATGAGCTCCTTTTACAAGTTTCAACTAGAGAGGAAAATAATACTTGGTTTTGGTTTGGTAAAATAGCTACTTGAAACGATTTACTAAATGTTAAAAAGGAGGAATGTAGGTTGGATTTTCCCTAGATTTTATCTCAAATACTCGGTCCTTAGAGTGATCCTCGTATTTGTGATGGACATTTTCGCTAGAAAATCCCGGTTACAAAAATACTCACACCGTTAGATAAAAATCCCATACTCTTAGTACTTGTTGTTTTGTCAATGGTAATCTCTAAATGGACCATTTCAGGCCTCGATGGAATGTGTAGAGACAAATACTCTAAGTGTTTTTAATACACAAATTAGCTTGCCTACTACTCCAGTGGGCAGAGATTAGCTCACTATGCCGACCTCACTTTCGTAAGTATCATAAGAATTCTTTCGAATCCCCTAGCATCATTCAAGCTCGTGTCACTGCGTTCTACTCATTTCTAAGTTAAGAACTAGACTTTTAGATCCTTGCAAGTGATCGGCTTGTTCGCATCTTTGGGTAAATATCGAGAGTGAATGACCAAAACAATAAATATTCTAAGTATAAAGATTACTCAAGCATTTTCTATAAAATCCAGGTACTTCTCCTTCCTACATCCCAAAGGATGCTTAGCCTAACATTTCCGAAGTAAAGAAAACAAAAGATGAAGATTTGCACATAATAAAACTGAAAGTGGATTGAATAGTGCTCGCAGTGGGGAACGAGAATTCGTCCCTGTCCACTGTGCTTTACGAACTACAATTAACTAGGAAAGGAAATTACAGAAATTAAAGCTAAGTTAATGCAGTAATTAAAAGACTAAACTAATGTGGTAGATGAGAGAAATTAAAGCTATCTTCTTAACCCAAGATGATTGTAAGAATGCTAGATTGATGCAATAAATGAACCCAAGTGCTCCTTTATATACTAGAGGAAAGACTTGGATATTACACAAAAGAGATGAGTCTTCCAATGGGTAAAAACTGCTGTATAATGGCAGAAATCAGCCCCTTGTGCAAACCTATTACCCAATGGATCCTTCTCCAAGTCAATTTCCAAGTACATAAAGGAGTACTTGTTGCAATCTTCTATGTAGATGTCATTTTGTACTTCCTCCAGCCATTTCCCTGCCAATGAACCTTCTTCTTTCAGAAAATTAGATCCCAACTAATAGTTTCTTTTGTCTTTCTTGATCAGCTCGAATAGTGGGCAGCCGGAGTGGGCACAACAGTGGTCACTGCAGGATAAAACGTGAAAAACACCCAAATTCCACCAAATAGTTCATTAAATACTATGGTTCACTCCTTTTGCTCATTTTCGAGAATTATAATAAGAATGGGGGTTTTTAGAAGTGAAATGGCTAAAATTGACAAAATAAAGTAGGAAAAACAAGGAAATAATAACTCTAAAAATAGAGTTATCACAACCTCAAACTTAAACCATTACTTGTCCCCAAGTAATAAAAATAATGAAATAAAATGAAAAATAATGCATTCGAAATTTTGAGGGACTTACATACTTCTTGACTTGAATGAGCTTTTGATCTCCTTCCTCCGATACTTCCTTCGGTCCGAAACTTAAAAACTTCACTTTTGTACTTGACGAAATCTTTCCCTTGTTTACCATTTGATCAATAGGGCTTTCTTGGGTTTGAAGGGTTTATGGCTTTGAATCTTTTCCCAAGGGTTTTTGGCACGAATTTCCAAACATGGACAGAGGATCTCGCTTTGAGATTTTTATTTCAAGAAGTGGGTGTTTAGTATTTTGTAATGATAGGTACGTACACTTTCAGGCTTTATTTGGGTATGGCTATTTTTTCTTCTGATGGTCCAGAATGGGCACACCATCTTTTTCTGGGAGTGAGCACTTTGATGGTCCGGAAAAGGCACACCATCAATTTTGTTAGTGATACTCCGATTTTCTTCTGTTTTTGTATTTTTGTATTTTCTCTATATATATATTTTTTTTGGGAGGGGGTATGGCTTACCCACCTCAAACTTGGACTTCACAGTGTCCCCACTGTGGGCAGACTGGAAGTCACTCTGGAAATCCCCACCTCAAACTTAAAATCTCACAGTGTCCCCACTGTGACATAGAAAAATGGATCAAAGGAGGTGGTTGTGGGTACAAAAAGGGTTGTGTTTAGATGCGAAAAATGGCCTAAATCGTTTCACGGGACAAGTTGAGATTTGTACTTACAAAAGTGACCTTTTTAAGTTGGAAGCCGAAAGTTGTACCTTGAAATGGAAACGAGGTCAAAAGCATTCAAACGACAAATACGTTAGTACCCAAAAGTACCTACCCAACGGCAGGATTTTCATGCATCGATATTAAAATGTAAAAACAGCAAAAAGTGTCAATGCCTAGCCATAGGCACAAAAAGATCAAATAAACACAAAATAAAATTGTTTTGGTGAGCAAATGAGCGAAACCATTGTTTTAAAACAAACCATTCACGGAGTAGGGGTAGCCTTTGGTGAGCTGTCGGCCAAGTCTTCCTCAAACTCATCCTCACTTGCCACAGTGGGGCAGATCCCCTCTGGAAATTCTGGGATTTGTGCAGCAAGGAGAGGATCGGCTGCCATGTACATCTGGTTTACAACCTCATCACGATCGCGGTTGTACATCCAGACTGCTTCAAGCGCGCGGTTTATATGTTTCTGCTCAGCCGCGAGGAGGTCGACTTTGTATGTGAGGGCTGAAATGGCGTTCAGAATGGCGGTCATTGGGCTTACTGTGCTGGTGCTTGCTTCTCCCGTAGTTGTTGGTCGCAGTGGGGTACCCTTCTTCTCCACAGTGGGCACTTCAGTGCCCACTATGTGCTCGTCGGCTATTTGCACATTGGGCTGTACCTGGGCAGGCTCAACAGACGGGCCTCCTATCTCTCTTCTCATCTTCTTAATTGTCTGAATACTGATGTTTTTCGTGGAAACGATCCACTGGTCTTCTTCAGCTGTGGGCACTCCGGCATCTATTAGCAATAGTGTAATAAGGCAAGGAAGGGGTAGGATTACCTTGGTTCGTGTTCTGGCCTGATGGATGGCACCATGCATTACGATTCCCAGATTGATCTTCTTTTTAGTGAGAACACAGTAAAGCATGGCACACTTATGCATGGAGAGAGTCGTGTCGTGCGATGTTGGGGCCACCGAGGCCCTTAGGAATTGGAACCACACAGCAGCCTCAGTGGTGAGGCTGCCAGCATATAGACACCTTCTTTGGCCATCTTGATTCCATGGCCTTCCCTCAACTGCTATTTCTTTTAAAATCAATTCCTCATCAGCCGGAGTCATCTTTGCCAGGAACTGTCCGAAAGCACAAGGTTCCGGAGCTCCTCTACCTAACACTCGGTTTATATTGCCTGGAGTATAGTCCACAACCTTTCCTCTGATCTTAACAAATGATTCTTTGGCTTGGGAGGCCTCAGCATAAAATTCTCGGACTAATGATGCATTAGCGCGGCGATTGGCAGTGGCAATGGTTGCCCAATCTTGCGCTACAAGTTTATCTTTGACAAAGGGATTTGCTTCTACAAAGTCGGGGTCGAAACCCCTCTCTAAATTCAACTTCCGAGTGCAAATACACTCAAAGTGGGCTCTAGCAGCTGGGGAAGTGAATTGCCTCGGTATCCCACTGGGGGCATGAGCAGTCCCCACAGTGGACAGATGTGGATTTTCAGAAAGGTTTTGTTCACTTCCCGTATTAGTATCACTAGAAGAAGAACTTAAAGAGGGTTCGATACCCTTACCTTTCCTCGACGATTTTCTTTTCGGTTTTGCAGACGATGCCTTCTTGGATGCACCAGAGCGTGTAACCACTCCCCTGTTCCTCTGGAGTGCTCTGGTTGGGGTTTCTTCACTGTGGGCAGTGGTGTGGACATCCTCCACACTATCTGTTGGTCCCGAAAGGCCTATACAAGTTTGTAGAAGGGGGGGGGGGGGGGGTTGAATACAAACACGCTATTTTACTTTTCTAAATTGTTTATTGATAAATCATTAACAATTTACAGCTTGTTGCGGAAACAAGATTAAGGATAAACCTAAATCTAAACAAGTTGGAACACTAAGGTTTCTTGCACTAAGAAAGATATGGAGATTACTAATAAAATCCTATCTTGAGAGAGATTTGAACTTGTCCAGAGTTAGCAAGTTACTTCAAATGAAGTGAGTTCATCTCTTTATATACTGCATGCATTTAATGCAATTCAGTATACGCTTTACACGTGTCATCAGCGGATTGGTTGCATGTCATTGACCTTTGTTGACAACCTTAGTAGCCGCATGAATGAACAGTGTAGTATCAGAGTGGTTGTACGATCTCAGATTTTCGGAGGTTCTTTTCTGACATTTCGTACGGTGGCGTGCAAGGGAGGTTAAGACAAAAGTACTTTGTACGGAGGACTTCATGATCAGCTTTCGTTGATTCAGCGATTATCATTTACTATTCAGCGAATGATAAAGTTCAGCGATAGCTGAAGTCTTGTACTTGATACTTCACGTTGAGTGGACAAATCTGAGTCTTCGCTGATCCGCATCAGTTCATTAGTAGACTTGTCGCTGGTTCTTGAGCTTGATCTTCGACTTCAGCGTAGAACCTTTGTTGACGTGAAACTTGTCTTCAGGGATTATAAGTAAACAACTAACTTATCAGCGATCACCATAAGGACTGAACAGACTCAGCGCATTATGGTGAACAGTGTTCGCTGAATGTTTAATTTAAAGAGCGAGAGTTCCTATCAGCGGTACTGTAAGATCTTAGTACTTATCAGCGATAGTGAAACTCTGATACATATTGTTTACATACAATTTTCACTAAGTATTTAAGAGAGGGTCATTATCAAATCACTGAGGGTTTGGATCAACAATCTCCCCCTATTTGATTATGACATAGCAACAAAGAAAATTGCTATTTAATGAAAACTTAAGGATAAAAAGAACTCATAAAATATTTGTCCCTTTTACTGTTTTCTGGGATCTTTTCAGTACTGATGGAGTAAAGTACATTCGCTGAAATCTTTCTTTAAATCTTTGAATCAGGTTACAATGAAGAACAGAAAGATTACAAGTACAAGCGAGATAAATTACAAGTACAGAAGGATAACTGATACAATAGAGAAAAAGGAGATTATATCAGTTTTCAAAAGGTTCTTCCTTAATGAGAAGTTCATCAAGGGTCGTCTTTTCAGTGGGAATCATCCAGTCAGGAACCGTTACACCTTGTTTTCTTTTCTTCAGCGCTTCTTGAAAGATCAAGGGTTTTAGGTGTCGTGCCTGAATGTCCTTTCTGAAGTCACACCAGTAGATAAGATCTCTGAGCTATTCGATTGGAGTGATTGGGAGCTCAGCGATCCGTTGAAAGCATTTTCGTCCGTCGTAGTCAAGAAAGAATATTCCATAAGGATTACTGATGACTTTACCAGGGACGAAAAGTTCACATGGTGGCAGAGAGATGTCAAAGGCAGATAGATCAGGATCAGGACCAAGTACTTCAGCGCGAGAGAAACGAATTCCAGTTTCATTTCGTATGACAGGTCCTGAATTTGAATCTTGACGTTTCTTCCTTGGAGAACCTCTTTTTCTTTTCGGCTTTAGATCAGGAACAGGAGGAATATCCACACAGGAAGATATCAAGTCGATCTGTCTGTTTATCAGCTTTTCGAAATGATTCTTGTACTTTGATTGTGATGGTTGGATAGCTAACCTCATCTCCAGCCATTCAGAGAGACCATACCTTTTTACAGTGTCAGCACGAAAGGTTTCAGATGTGCCATCTTCTCTGAACAGTTTGATGTCAACAATAGGTACTCCGATAGATGTTCTTCCAGAGATGAATACCTTGTTGATCTTCGCTGGACGATATCTGAAGTGAATTTTCTCTTTACACCAGATCAAGGTGGTCTGAGAAACTTCAGTTTTCTTTTCCACGATCTTCTGGGCTTCTTCCCACAGCTTTTGTTGGATTTGAATGGGAACACGCTTCAGCTTGGGGTCTTTGACAGGTTCTTGAGTGAGCTTGATGGCGTATTCTCTGTCTTTCTCTTCAGCTTCCTTTCTTTCAGCAATGAGGCGTTCAGCTCTAAGGTGGTCCTGATATTCAGCTTTTGAAATTCTGAACTTAGGAGGAACTGAAGGCAGTTGATCAGGCCTTAGAATGATTCGCTGATCCTCGAATCGCTTTATTATTTCTTCTCTTCTCTTTTGATCCTCTTCACTCAGCTTTTGAGGAACTGAGGAAGGTCTCTTATTGCGCGAGAGAGGTTGTTCTTCTGGTTCATCAGTCTCAGAGATCAAGTCCAAGACTGGGATTATTTCATCAGCAGCAGCTGGCTTTATTTGTGAAGTCGCAACAGTAGAACCTTCAGCGACATCCTCAAACAGGGGAGAGGACTAGCTGAAAAGCAGCGATCTTACAGATAAGAATTGGGTAGAAGAACTTGGGTAGAAAAGATAGAAAAATAATGTGGATGTGTATATAGGTTTGGAGAACTTAGTGAGCTGTTGAGAAGTTCAGGGAAGGAAAAAGTAAAGTTTTAGTTTACCTGACAAACCGACTTTTCAAAGAGAATCGCTAGATTTTCATCTTCAGCGAGTCCTTTGTCTTTGCTTTTCTCAGCGCCAGAGGCTGAGGGCTTTGTCTTTGTCTTCTCCCCTGATGGTTCTTTTATTGAGATTCCTTTAAGAGCTTTGATCCTTGGGGCAGGTTTGACGATAAAGAAATCATCGTCATCTTCATCATCATCATCATCCTTTCTTGGAGAGAAGGATGGTTTGTCGTCAGGGATGTCGATGTCTTCATCTTCTTCTGCTTCGGAATTCTCAGCATCTTCTTCGAGTTGCTCCCCCTCAGATACAGAGGCGAGCTTCTCGGTTCCCTCAGGGTTTTCATCTCCCTGAGGTCCAGTGGTCAGATCTTCATTCCTCTCTCCCCTGATAGATTCATCATGGGAAAGGTCTTCAGCGCTTTTGTTGTTCAAATCTTCAGCGCTTTTCTCCTTGGAATGTTCAGCGCTCTTCTCCCCCTCTTTTTCATGATGACTGGGGGAGGAATGGGCAGACTCAGCATTGGTGTTATCTCTGTCTTCTGGGCCAGAGATTTTCACACAACCTTCAAGCTTTGCTATTCTGTCTTCTAGGCCAGAGATAGCAGGCGTGATTTTCCTCAGCTCTGTGCGATCCTCCTCTGTGAAAGATTCCAGAATAGGGACAGGGGCAGGAGAAGGAGCTGGACTATTTGCCTTGTTTACCAGTGTCTCGATCATCGTCTTCATAGAGCTAACGTCGGTCTTTACAGAGCCTAAGTCAGTCTTGACCTCTGACATATCACCCTCGAGTTTTTCAACCGATGTCTTCAGCGTTGTTACTTCGCTGGACATGGTCGAAACTGATGTTTTGAGGCTTGTGTAGTCAGTGTAGATGTCACAGAGCACCTTGGCAAAATCGCTGAGCGTCTTATCAAGACTCTTGATGTCTTCAGTGGAAGCTTTCTTCTCCACCACCGTTGTCAGCTTTGTCAAGTTCTCTCCAGCGTTTGTTACAGTTGTTGAGTTGTTGGAGAGTGTGGTGGTGAGACTGGACAGCTTTGTTTCCACGGACTTCAGCGAGGCGTTGATGTCTCCCAAATTAGGACCTGTAACATATAAGTACTTGTGAATAAAGGAAAGCTCAGAAGTTTCAGGTTTAGTTACAGTGTTTAAGGTGGGATTAGTACCTGCAGGAGGATTGATGAACTCGTCGAAGTTGCAAGTTCCTGAATAGTGTTCCATATCCTCTTCGAAAGTACGGTGAAGTATGGTGAACTCTGCAGGTCCTTTCTTCATCATTTGTTGAGAAGCATCAGCGGCGGCTTCTGGAATGATGGCATCTCCAGTGTTTGCTGGAGGAGTGTCCAAGTGAGTGGAGGGAGAAGCGGAGGTTAAGATTGGGGTTCGGGTTCTGAGTTCAGCGTTGGAATCGCTGACAATCACTTCATCAGTCTTTTGAGAGACTGAGGGAGGTTGGGTAGTTTCCAAGTTTCTAACCTCAGCGTTTGGAGACGCTGAAGTCTGGATTGGAGGGATGGCTTGCACGGGTGTGGCAGAGCGTACCACGGAACTTTCCTTCAGCTCTTCAGAACGAGCTGAGGAGTCTTCAGCATGGAATTGCTGGGGTTGCTCCTTGGTTTTCTTGATCCTTTTGGAATCAAGTTGGGTGTGTGAGGGTTTCCTTTTCTTATAAGGAGAGGATGTTGTGGCCGGGGTATCAGCGATTGGTATTGTCGCTGAAGGAGCCACAGAAAGCGGAGAATTTAGAAGAGAGAGAAGAGTAGAGAGACGTACCTCATTGGCGACAGGCTTGAAGTCGAGAACCTTAGGGCCAATCTGAGAAAGTTTCAGATCACCCTCTTCAGGATAGCTGTCCTTCAGGCCATATTGAAAGATGGCGCTGATGAATCGTGGGTAAGGAACCCATGCTGGTCTGTCAGCGGCAGAATCGACACGTTGAATCAGGTCTTCATAAATAATGGAGGCCCAGTCAATATTTAGACCTTTCAGCAGTGCGTATCCCATGGACTGCTGAGGTTGGGCGGCTTGATCAGAAGATCCGGATTTCGCTGTCATGCTGCTGATCAGGTGAGCGAAGATGAAATTCATCTCGCTGGGCATTTTGGATTTCGTTATCAGCGTCAGTTTCTTCTCAGGCTTCTTGTCCCTTCTAATATCCCAGATATAACCCATTGCGTCAAGGAAAGCATTGATTGCTTCTCTGTCAGCATGCTTTTTGTGGTCAGGGGATGGAATGAAGGGTTTTTCTTTGGAGGCATTTGGGAAGTTTAGGGCTTTGCGGATAATTGCGGGTGTGATCTTGATGGTGCCATACTCAGTATCACTGAGTATGCAGTCTATGGTTTTGGATGGATCTTTGGCAGAAGGTAGCTCAGTGTGTCTGGCAGAGTACCAGAACTGGGATAAGAGCCGCTGACTGGCAGGAGGTGTTATGGTCAGGGCTGTGTAGATGGGGCTGTTCTTCAGAAAACTTACAGCATCGTCCAGATGTGATACTTGCTTCTTACTTGTCCAACTTACCAGCTTTCCACCCAGGAGCTGACATCCTCCTGTGGTGCTTTTCCTATCCATTTTGCAACCTGCAAAATCACTGTCTGAATAGGCGGTTAGATCGAATCCTGAGTCTTTGGGATACCAAAGACCTAGATTCGCTGTACCCTTAAGATATCGAAAGATTCGCTTTACAGCTTTCATATGGGATATATTAGGTTCAGCTTGATATCGTGCACACAGACATGTTGCAAACATAATATCGGGTCGGCTAGCTGTAAGATACAATAGTGAGCCGATCATCCCACGGTACAGCGTGACATTGACAGGAACACCCTTTGTGTCCTTATCAAGTATCAGCGGTAGTGCCATAGGGGTTTTCATAGCTGAACTTTCAGTTAAGTCGAATTTCTTCAGCATATCTTTAACATACTTTCCCTGATTTATAAAAGTTCCTTTTTCAGTTTGCTTAATCTGAAGACCAAGGAAATATGTTAGTTCACCCATCATACTCATTTTATACTCATCTTTCATTCTATCAGCGAAACGAGTACAAAGCTCAGGGTTAGTAGAACCAAATATAATGTCATCAACATATATTTGAACTAAAATGATATGACCTTTTACTTTTCTAAAAAACAAAGTTTTGTCAATCTTACCTCGCTCAAATTTTTCAATATGGAGATAAGTAGAGAGAGTATCATACCATGCACGTGGAGCTTGCTTTAAGCCATAAAGTGCCTTGTCCAGTTTATAAACATAACCTGGACGCTTAGGATCTGAGAATCCTGGAGGTTGTTCCACATATACTTCTTCATTCAGCTTTCCATTTAGAAACGCTGACTTAACATCCATCTGATGTATAGTGAAGTTTTTGTGTACAGCATATGCTAAGAAAAGACGAATAGATTCAAGACTTGCTACTGGAGCAAAAGTTTCGTCATAATCTATGCCTTCCTCTTGTCTGTATCCCTGAGCAAAAAGACGAGCTTTGTTGCGAGTTACAGTACCATGTTCGTCCAACTTGTTTCGATAGACCCATTTAGTGCCTATCACCGTTTTGTCAGTTGGTCTACGAACAAGTTTCCAAACTTTGTTTCTTTCGAATTCAGTCAGCTCTTCTTGCATAGCGCTGACCCAGTTTGGATCTCTGAGGGCATCATCTATTTTCTTTGGTTCAGTTAGAGAAATAAAGTTAACAAATAAACAAATATTACCTGCACTTCTACGAGTCTGAATACCAGCGTTGGGATCACCAAGAATTTGATCGATTGGGTGATTTACAGTCCATCGCTGAGCCGGAGCATGCGTCGCTGACTCAGTCTGAACTGGAGAAACTGAAGATGAGGCTTCAGCTACTTATGGATTATCAGCTAAGAGAGGAATGTTTGCGTTTGCCACTTCATTCACTGATTGCTGAGAAATAGATGGAATTTCTGAGACATTTGGATCAACTGCAGGTATAGTGTTTATAGGAACAGCTGAGACCCAAGATGTTTCATCTTCACTATTTTGCATATTTGGAATGATAGAAGGACCATCATTTTCTACTGTGTGAGCATGAGGAGTGGGAACATCTTCTGAATCACCAAGATGAGAAAACATCCATTGATTCAGTTCTTCTGTAACAACGTTCGGTTTAGAGTTCGCTGAACGGGATTCGTCAAACGTGACATTAATAGTTTCTTCTACAGTTTGTCTTCTTCGGTTGAAGACTCTGAAGGCTTTGGAAACTGAGGAGTATCCAAGAAAGATTCCATCATCAGCCTTAGGATCAAACTTTCCAAGGGCATCTCTGTTGTTCAGTATGAAACACTGACATCCAAAGATGTGAAGAAAGCTGATTGAAGGCTTTCTCCCATGAAAGAGTTCATAGGCTGTCTTTTTGAATCTTTTAACTATCAGCGACCTGTTTTGCGTAAAACAAGCAGTGTTGACAGCTTCTGCCCAAAACTGAGTAGGCAGGTGAGAATCGCTGAGCATTGAACGTGCAGCTTCAATAATTGTTCTATTTCTTCTTTCAGCGACTCCGTTTTGTTGTGGTGTTCTCACTGACGAAAAGTTGTGAGAAATACCCTTGCTCTCAAGGAAGGAATCAAGAGGAACTGTTTTTGAATTCAGTTCCATGATCACTCCTTATTGAGCGAACAGTCATATTGTTCAGAGTTTCCATCTTCCGAACAAAGGTGATGAGTTCTTCAGGGGTGTCACTCTTAGAACGGAGAAACATTACCCATGTGTAACGAGAGAATTCATCAACTATGACCAGCATATATTTCTTTCCAGCGATGGATTGTTTGTTAACGGGGCCAAACAAATCCATATGGAGTAGTTGTAGAGGAGATGACACTG
Source organism: Saussurea involucrata (assembly GCA_033807775.1). NCBI lineage: Eukaryota > Viridiplantae > Streptophyta > Magnoliopsida > Asterales > Asteraceae > Saussurea > Saussurea involucrata. The sequence continues at coordinate 177,599,707 of CM066322.1, forward strand.
AGGAAACTTGCTTTGACTTAAAGCTTGCCTTGGTCTGCTTCCCTTTTTCACACGCTGAACATAAGGACTCTTTGGCGTATGAATGTTGAGGTAGACCAGTGACTAACTCTTTGGATGAAAGAGTATTCAGTGTCTTGAAGTTGAGATGTGAGAGCCTTTTGTGCCATAGCCAGTTAACATCAGAAGATGCTTTTGAGAAGAAACAGGAGTTCTCAGTGGTTGTTGAGTCCATGTTTATAACGTAAACATTTTCCAAACGATAACCGCTGAGAGCTATCTTCTCCTTTTTGTCAGAGACAAAGCAGGATTCCTTAGTGAAAATCACTTTGTTATCCATGTCGCAAAGCTGACTGATGCTTAGAAGATTATGCTTCAGCCCTTCAACATATGCGACTCTTCTGAAGGATGTTGTACCATTTGAAAGTACACCATACCCTCGGGTATGTCCTTTTCCATTTCCACCGAAAGTCACAGAGGGACCCTTCTCTTCCTTGTATTCAGCGAGCAGGTTTTTCTTTCCAGTCATGTGTCTAGAGCATCCGCTATCGAGATACCAGATACCCTTCTTAACCTGCAATACAAAGGAAGATTAGTTTTGCTTGGGTACCCACTTCACCATGTATACGCGTTTGTCAGTGGAAGTAGTTGGAATGGGTTCAGCAGTCTTCGCAGCATTTGAAGATTCAGCTTTGTCTTTTTTCACTTTGGTCAATTTCTTGACCTCAGCGGTAGGAGTCACCTTGACCTGAATTGCAACTGGTTTGGTCTTCTTGGGTGCTATCTTCACCTTAGCTATCTTATCAGCTTTGGTGGCTGTGGGACACTTACTTGCAATATGATCGGTAAGTCCACAGTGATAACATTTCCTATAACTAAAATTAGTTCTAGGACCACTTGAGTGCTGAGCTTTTAATTTGGAATTAGAAGTGCCAGCACCAAGTACACTATTGGTTTTTGAAATAGGACGAACATTCAGTTCTTCAGATTTCTTACCAAGGATATCTACTCTGAGTCTAGGAGTAGGTCGCTGAACTGATCCAGAGGTCTGATTTCTAGAACCAGATGAATGAATCACTAAGGCTTTGGAAGCATTCAGCTTAGGTACTAAGGTACCCTTCTGAGGATTTTGATAAATAACAATTCCTTTACCTTTGTCTTTAGAGACAGAGGTAGGTTTTGAATAAACCATTTTCTCCTTACCTTTTGAGGAGGTAGGAGTTTCCTCAGGGATTGGTGTAACCGACGAGGAGTACTGAGATGAAGAAGTGTCAGCTACTGAGGATACGAACGTTCCAAATTTAAGCATTGAACGGTCAGTGGTTGGTATTGGAGTATCATATTTATAACCCAGACCACGTTTATCACTCAGAGGAATCTGAGCCTTAATTATCTCAGTGATCTTTGTTGAAGAATTACACCATCCTTCAACAGTAGCTTGTTCAGCTTTTAATGCAGCGATAGCTTCCGCTCGTTCGATTTTGACTAGCTGATTTAAATGGACTTGATCTTTAAAATCTTCTTCAAATTTAGAAAGCTTTTCTATTTGAAGGTGGCAGTTTTTAAGCTTTTCAGCGAGATCAAGATTTTGGTTTTCAACCACAGCTTTGCCGTTCATGGCTTCGTATAAACTTCTAGTCAGCAGTTCGATTTTACGGAGACTATCAGCTTCATCAATATTTGCAATATTGGTAAAGAAGGAAGGTGATACCTGAATGGCAGATGTTGAAGTGGAGGGAATGTCTGAACTTTCTTCCTCTTCTTCAATCTTGGCCATGAGACATTGATTTGCTTCATCATCTTCAGAATCAGATGATGAGGCTTCTTCATCAGAAGCAGCCCAATCATAGTCAGCCATCAGGCCTTTTCCTTTCTTCTTAAAGCTTTTCAGCTTTGCATACTTTTCCTTCAGCTTTGAGTATTTGTCATCTTTATTCCTTGGAACAAAGGATTTCTTTGTAAAAGCTGAAGGTCTCATTATTTTCTTTGACCTGCACTCGTTAGCGAAATGACCTGTCTTTTCGCAGTTGAAACAAGTAGCAGTAGCCTTATCAACAAAAGCTGATGACTTAGGCTTGTCAGCTATAGAAAGAGTTTTGTTCTTTCTAAACATTTTCTTCTTGGCGAATCTCCTGAACTTTTTAGTTAGGAGAGCCAAGGATTCATCATCATCTGAAGAATTAGAATCTGATGACCTTTCAGAGTTACTTTCTAACTCAGTGATAGTGACCACGGGTCGCTGAGTAGAAGGTTCCTCTGAGATTAAAGCAATAGGGGTGCTTTTGGAATCTTTTACAAGATTCTTCTTAAGATGGCTAGATTGCTCATGATTCAGCAATGTGCCATATAAGGTAGCGAGTGTCATTGATCTTAGATCTTTTGACAGCTTGAGACACATGGAATAATTGTCCCAGCTTTCAGGTGAACATTCTAAAAACTTTGTCAGCACTTCAAAGTTAGAATATTCCTTACCAACCGTTTTAAGATCTATAATTAAGCAATTAAAACGTTGATGAACTTCAGAGAGAGTTTCATTCTTACCAGAAATGAAGCTTTCGTATTGTCTTACCAGGTTGATCTTTCTTGAATCCTGGACTTCAGACGTTCCTTCATACTGAACACATATTGTGTCCCACATGGCTTTTGAGGAGTTCAGGTTCATGACGGAATGGTAGACTTCGTCAGGAAGGGCCATGGATAGTATGGATCTGGCTTTTGTATCTATAGCCACTTTCTTCTTGTCTTCATCGGTCCACATGTGTATTTCCTTTGGAATCAGCCTTTCAGGAATAGCAGCTCGAGTTGCAGTGGCTGGAACTAAAGGATCAATAGTTACAGGGATGTGTGGGCCGTTTTCAAGATAGTAGGTCATAGTAGGGTCTACACCTTCTAGGAAGAGCATCATCCTATTTTTCCATAAGTTGAAGTTGTCTCTGGAAAATCTAGGGGGTTTTGCAAGAGAACCATTGTCTATATAATTTGTGTTTGTGTGGGAGGCCATTTTCAGAAAATAGCAAGGAAGAGAAATATCTTAGATTAGATCTTGTTTATGAGTTTAAACAAATCTGCTCTGATACCACTTGTTGGTCCCGAAAGGCCTATACAAGTTTGTAGAAGGGGGGGGGGGGGTTGAATACAAACACGCTATTTTACTTTTCTAAATTGTTTATTGATAAATCATTAACAATTTACAGCTTGTTGCGGAAACAAGATTAAGGATAAACCTAAATCTAAACAAGTTGGAACACTAAGGTTTCTTGCACTAAGAAAGATATGGAGATTACTAATAAAATCCTATCTTGAGAGAGATTTGAACTTGTCCAGAGTTAGCAAGTTACTTCAAATGAAGTGAGTTCATCTCTTTATATACTGCATGCATTTAATGCAATTCAGTATACGCTTTACACGTGTCATCAGCGGATTGGTTGCATGTCATTGACCTTTGTTGACAACCTTAGTAGCCGCATGAATGAACAGTGTAGTATCAGAGTGGTTGTACGATCTCAGATTTTCGGAGGTTCTTTTCTGACATTTCGTACGGTGGCGTGCAAGGGAGGTTAAGACAAAAGTACTTTGTACGGAGGACTTCATGATCAGCTTTCGTTGATTCAGCGATTATCATTTACTATTCAGCGAATGATAAAGTTCAGCGATAGCTAAAGTCTTGTACTTGATACTTCACGTTGAGTGGACAAATCTGAGTCTTCGCTGATCCGCATCAGTTCATTAGTAGACTTGTCGCTGGTTCTTGAGCTTGATCTTCGACTTCAGCGTAGAACCTTTGTTGACGTGAAACTTGTCTTCAGGGATTATAAGTAAACAACTAACTTATCAGCGATCACCATAAGGACTGAACAGACTCAGCGCATTATGGTGAACAGTGTTCGCTGAATGTTTAATTTAAAGAGCGAGAGTTCCTATCAGCGGTACTGTAAGATCTTAGTACTTATCAGCGATAGTGAAACTCTGATACATATTGTTTACATACAATTTTCACTAAGTATTTAAGAGAGGGTCATTATCAAATCACTGAGGGTTTGGATCAACACTATCAGCATTTTTGTTCTGGGGAATGTCTACAGTCTGAGTCTGCTCCTTAATCTTCTTCTGTCTTTCTTCTTCCTCACGAGCCAAACGCTCGTCCTCTGCTTGTTTCTTTTTCTGCTCGAATATCCTTGCTTCCTCATCCTTCTTTCGTTCTTCCTCTTTCAATCGCTCCTCCTCCTCTCTAGCCAATCTTGCGGCTTCTTCCTTCTTCAATCTCTCTTCCTCCTCTCTTTTTAATCTTTCTTCCTCCTCTCGTTTGATTCTTTCCTCTTCTTCACGGCGCTTTCTCTCGGCTTCTTCCCTCTTCATCTTAATTTCCGCGACCCTGTTGTTGTATTCTTCTTGTAATCTCAGCATTTCTTCATCCTCCTGCAAATCTGTATCATCAAAAGGGTTTTGAACAGAGTCCGAGACCCTTGATGAAGATACGGCTTTTGGACTCTCTGGTTTGGATGAACTCGCGTCTGCAACATTGGAGATGACCGGAGGTTCGCCGGAGATCGGTGGGGTTTTATTGAGATCCCCGGCAACGGCGCCAAAAACTTGGTACGTGCGAAATGTGGTGCTTAAATCGCAGTGGTTTGCAAACTGTCCACAGTGGGGAGTGCAAGTGTACACATCGCCTCAATATTTGGTCCGTCCCTATCTTATATAAAAAAGGATCGTCCCAAACATATTGACGAGTGTCATGTAAAAACTTCTTAAATGGTTGTCCATTCATCCCGTGGGGCTTAAGTCCACTTGCTAAAAAGTTCGCAATATCAGCATACCAAGGAATATTATTTTCATGATGTTGAGCGGATAACAATTGCTCATCGGGAAAATTTTCTCTTACCGGAGTGGGATCAGGAGTGGGATCAACAGTGCCCACTGTCTTCTCGAGCCTGGACAAATGGTCGGCAACCTGATTGCTTGTTCCTTTTCTGTCGACGATTTCATGGTCAAATTCTTGTAGCAATAAAACCCATCTAATTAACCGAGGCTTAGAACCAGCCTTAGTAATTAAATATTTTATTGCTGCATGATCGGTGTGCACTATGACCTTCGTCCCTATCAAGTATGACCTGAAACGATCAAAAGCAAACACCACTGCAAGTAATTCTTTTTCAGTTACAGTGTAATTAATCTGGGCTTCAATTAGCGTTTTACTTGCATAATAAATGGGGTGAAAAACTTTGTTCTTTTTCTGTCCGAGAACAGCCCCCACAGCCCAATCGCTCGCATCACACATCACTTCAAATGGGAGTGACCAGTCAGGAGTGGTCACTATGGGTGCTGTGACTAAAGCTTCCTTGATTTTTTCAAAAGCTTCTCGGCAATCTTGGGTAAAAATGAAGTCTTTTTCATGTTGTAACAAGTTACATAGGGGTTTTGTAATTTTTGAAAAATCTTTGATGAACCTCCTATAAAAACCTGCGTGACCCAAAAAACTGCGAATACCTTTCACTGTTGTGGGTTCGGGAAGTTGTGCCACTACCTCAAGCTTGGCTTTATCCACTTCTAACCCTCTTTTGAGACAAGGTGTCCTAAAACAATACCCTCTTCGACCATAAAATGACATTTTTCCCAATTTAAGACTAGGTCGTGGTTGTCACATCTCACTAGGCTCTTCTCTAAATTTCCCAAACAATTGTCAAATGATGTCCCTATCACAGAAAAATCGTCCATAAAAACTTCTATGGTATCTTCTATCATGTCGGAGAAAATGGCCATCATACAACGTTGGAAAGTGGCTGGGGCATTACAAAGACCGAATGGCATCCTCCGGAACGCAAAGGTACCGTAGGGACAAGTAAAGGTGGTCTTTTCTTGGTCCTCGGGAGCTATGTGGATTTGGTTGTATCCGGAGTATCCATCTAGAAAACAATAAAATTCCTTTCCCGCTAACCTATCAAGCATTTGGTCAATGAAAGGTAAGGGGAAATGGTCTTTCTTGGTGGCCAAATTGAGTTGTCTATAATCCATGCATATCCTCCATCCCGTGACAGTCCTAGTGGGAATGAGCTCGTTCTTTTCGTTTTTTACTACGGTCGTCCCTCCCTTTTTAGGGACACATTGAACGGGGCTCACCCAACTACTACTAGCAATGGGATAGATAATACCGACATCTAACCATTTCAAGACCTCTTTCTTAACTACCTCTTTCATGATGGGGTTCAACCTTCTTTGGGGTTGGACTTTCCCCGGGTGGTCACTCTCCAAGTTAATCTTATGTTGACATAAAGAGGGGCTAATTCCTCGAATGTCCGCTATAGTCCAACCAATTGCTCCCTTATGCTTTATCAATAAATCGATCAAAAGTTGTTCTTGTTTCTCACTAAGTTTGGAAGAGATAATAACGGGAAGTTTATTATCCTTAGCGAGATAAGCATATTTTAAATGGGAAGGCAATGGTTTAAGCTCTAACTCGGGAGGTTGTGTTATTGAAGGGGGTTGAACATTTCTATCCTTAAAGTCCAGAGGTTCAAAAACTGCAACCATTTCGTTACACTCATCCTTAAAAGTGTCATCACTCTCTGATTCAGAGTGCTCACTGTCATTCCCCACTGTGGGAACTGTACTCCCCACTGTGGGCAGTGTGTCAAGACTGTGGGTTCCATAAATCGAACTCAAGGCAAAGCAATCTTCGGTTTCTATATATTTAAGAGATTTAAAAACATTGAAAGTTACCTCTTGGTCATTGACTCGCATCGTGAGTTCTCCTTTGTGCACATCAATCAAAGTACGTCCGGTTGCAAGAAACGGACGCCATAAGATGATTGGGATTTCTTTATCGGCCTCATAATCTTGAACTAGAAAATCGGCGGGGAAGATAAATTTATCCACTTGGACCAAGACGTCTTCTATTTTTCCTTTTGGGTAGGCAATGGACCGGTCGGCTAGTTGTAAAGTCACGGTTGTGGGTCTAGCCTCTCCAATACCTAATCTGTTAAAAATGGACAGCGGCATCAAATTGACACTAGCTCCTAAATCACAGAGTGCTTGACCTACTTCTTGTCCTCCTATTATGCATGGAATGGTGAAACTACCCGGGTCTTTCAACTTAGGTGGAATCTTGCTAGTAAGGAGTGCACTACATTCCTCGGTCAAAGCCACAGTTTCAAACTCACCCAAATTTCTCTTTTTGTTCAAAATATCCTTTAAAAATTTAACATAGCTTGGCATTTGCTCGAGAGCTTCTACCAAGGGTATGTTAATATGAAGTTGTTTAAAAATGTCTAAGAATTTTTTAAATTGAACATCGACATTTTTAGGCTTCATTCTTTGAGGAAAAGGGATACTTCGTGGGTCAATTTGAGTTTGCTGAGGTATTGGCTTTGGAAATGTAGGCTTTGGAACAGGTCCAAAATTGGAAGGTCAGGGATGTCGGTCCTCACTGTGGGGACCACAGTGACCTGAGGAGTGCCCACTGTGGGAACCACAGTGGGTACTCGAGGCGAATCATCAGACTCAAAAACGATATCTTTCAGATCCTTTCCACTCCTAAGAGTTATGGACTTGACATGTTCTGGTCCTTTTCCTATCACCCTAGCTTGTTCGGTATCACTAGGTAACGTTCCTGGTGGTCTATTCTTAACTTCAACGGCTAGTTGTCCTACTTGAGTCTCTATATTTCTAATGGCTGCTTGAGTTTGATTCATAAAACCCTTGAGAATTGATTCAAGTGACTGTTGGGTCTCAGCGGGTTGAGTAGATCGTGGTTGGTATGGTTGTGAGGACTGCCCACTGTGATGTGGGGACTGCCCACTGTGATGTGGCTGAAATCCAGGGGGATTGTATGGTCTTTGCTGGATATGACTCGGCCCTTGGGGTTGGAGTCCTTGATTACTAGACCAAGAGAAATTCGGATGATTTCTCCAACCTGGATTATAAGTCTGCGAATAAGGGTTGTTCCTCGGATTGGTTCCTATAACATTAACAGATTCGGGATTTGCTGGACAAAAATCAAAAACATGCTCCTCTCCACAAAGGGAGCAGTTATCAGCGAGATGGGTTGCGGAATTGACTTGGCCTCGATTTTGATTTAAAACGATTTTTGTCAAGGCCACTAATTGTGCATTCATGGTTTTGAGTGCTTCGGAATCGATGGTGTTGGTTTTTGGCATGGGTGCTCTAGGATTTGACCATTCGGTATTGTTGTTGGACACTTTTTCTAAGATTTGGTATCCTTCGTTGTAGGTCATACTCGTAAATGTTCCACCAGCTGTTGCATCTAAGATGATTTTGGCTGCATTGGAAAGACCATTGTAAAAGGTCTCCAATTGAATGCAATGTGGGATGCCATGATGTGGGCACTTCCGAAGTAAATCTTTAAATCGTTCCCATGCATCCGAAACAGCCTCATCTTCCTCTTGCCTAAACAAAATTATATCATTTCGAAACCTAACATTCCTTGTTGGAGGAAAGTATTTTTGCAAAAATCTATCGGCAAGCTCTTGCCAAGTGGTTATCGAGTGAGGTGCATGTGCGTTCAGCCAAGACTTTGCCTTGTCCCTTAATGAAAAAGGGAAAAGCCTTAGTCTTAATGCCTCATCACTAACACCTTGCAACTGAAAGGAATCGGTCATTTCTAAAAACGATTTTAAGTGTGAGTGCGGATCCTCAGATGGTGATCCTCCAAATTGACCCATGGCTTGGATCATTTGAAACATCACCGGTTTGAGTTCAAAATGATTTGCAACAATATTGGGTCTTAAAATCCCGGAGCTTAAATCACCAACTCCGGAAGTTGCATAGTCCCGTATTTTTCGATCCTTGCTATCGGTAATCGTGATTGTGGTCTCCACTACAGGTGGCGGTATTGCAGCCATGTTCACAGTGGGGATCACAGGGGGTTGTCGATTTCTGTTTCTGCGTCTTCTTCGAAAAGTTTTCTCTATTTCAAGATCGATTGGTAACAAAGGTTCGTGTTGTTGCCTTGGCATGCAACACGAAAAGCTTAGAAAAACGAGTTACTCGGGCTCGAACAAAAACTAATGTCTTGAGATTTAAAATCACGCCAGTCCCCGGCAACGGCGCCAAAAACTTGGTACGTGCGAAATGTGGTGCTTAAATCGCAGTGGTTTGCAAACTGTCCACAGTGGGGAGTGCAAGTGTACACTGTCCACTATGATCGTCACAACAAGTAATAGTTGGTAAAATACCAGAATCGAATCCACAGAGACTGGACAATCAAGACAATACGGTTCTCATGAGCTCCTTTTACAAGTTTCAACTAGAGAGGAAAATAATACTTGGTTTTGGTTTGGTAAAATAGCTACTTGAAACGATTTACTAAATGTTAAAAAGGAGGAATGTAGGTTGGATTTTCCCTAGATTTTATCTCAAATACTCGGTCCTTAGAGTGATCCTCGTATTTGTGATGGACATTTTCGCTAGAAAAGCCCGGTTACAAAAATACTCACACCGTTAGATAAAAATCCCATACTCTTAGTACTTGTTGTTTTGTCAATGGTAATCTCTAAATGGACCTTTTCAGGCCTCGATGGAATGTGTAGAGACAAATACTCTAAGTGTTTTTAATACACAAATTAGCTTGCCTACTACTCCAGTGGGCAGAGATTAGCTCACTATGCCGACCTCACTTTCGTAAGTGTCATAAGAATTCTTTCGAATCCCCTAGCATCATTCAAGCTCGTGTCACTGCGTTCTACTCATTTCTAAGTTAAGAACTAGACTTTTAGATCCTTGCAAGTGATCGGCTTGTTCGCATCTTTGGGTAAATATCGAGAGTGAATGACCAAAACAATAAATATTCTAAGTATAAAGATTACTCAAGCATTTTCTATAAAATCCAGGTACTTCTCCTTCCTACATCCCAAAGGATGCTTAGCCTAACATTTCCGAAGTAAAGAAAACAAAAGATGAAGATTTGCACATAATAAAACTGAAAGTGGATTGAATAGTGCTCGCAGTGGGGAACGAGAATTCGTCCCTGTCCACTGTGCTTTACGAACTACAATTAACTAGGAAAGGAAATTACAGAAATTAAAGCTAAGTTAATGCAGTAATTAAAGGACTAAACTAATGTGGTAGATGAGAGAAATTAAAGCTATCTTCTTAACCCAAGATGATTGTAAGAATGCTAGATTGATGCAATAAATGAACCCAAGTGCTCCTTTATATACTAGAGGAAAGACTTGGATATTACACAAAAGAGATGAGTCTTCCAATGGGTAAAAACTGCTGTATAATGGCAGAAATCAGCCCCTTGTGCAAACCTATTACCCAATGGATCCTTCTCCAAGTCAATTTCCAAGTACATAAAGGAGTACTTGTTGCAATCTTCTATGTAGATGTCATTTTGTACTTCCTCCAGCCATTTCCCTGCCAATGAACCTTCTTCTTCCAGAAAATTAGATCCCAACTAATAGTTTCTTTTGTCTTTCTTGATCAGCTCGAATAGTGGGTAGCCGGAGTGGGCACAACAGTGGTCACTGCAGGATAAAACGTGAAAACACCCAAATTCCACCAAATAGTTCATTAAATACTATGGTTCACTCCTTTTGCTCATTTTCGAGAATTATAATAAGAATGGGGGTTTTTAGAAGTGAAATGGCTAAAATTGACAAAATAAAGTAGGAAAAAAGGAAATAATAACTCTAAAAATAGAGTTATCACTTCCCTAAAAAAACGATTCTTATGGTGAAAACACAATTGCCATGGTTTGCTGACATAGCTAATTATTTAGCTTGTGGCATCAAACCTTCTGATTATACTCACCATATGCTGAAGAAATTTCTCCATGATTGTAAATTTTACATATGGGATGATCCTTTTCTGTTTAAACTTGATACAGATCAAATACTGAGAAGATGCATCCCAAAAACAGAAGTGGTAGCAATCCTGCAACATTGCCACCAATCAGCTTATGGAGGACATTTTGGAGGCCAAAGAACAGCAACAAAAGTTCTTCAATCTAGTTTCTATTGGCCTACTCTCTTCAAAGATGCCCATAACTTTGCACAAAGGTGTAATGAATGCCAGAGAAGTGGTTCCATTTCTCAAAGAAATGAAATGCCTTTGAATGGGATCTTGGAAGTTGAGTTGTTTGATGTTTGGGGAATTGATTTTATGGGTCCATTCCCACCATCCAACAATTGCCAATACATTCTTGTTGCTGTTGATTATGTATCCAAATGGGTAGAAGCAATGACATGTGTTTCAAATGATGCAAAAACGGTTGTCAAGTTTTTACAAAAACAAATTTTTACAAGGTTTGGTACCCCCGTGCACTAATCAGTGATGAGGGCACCCATTTTATAAACAATTTGTTGAGTAAAGTTCTTGAAAAATAAAATGTGAAACACAGAGTTGCCACTGCTTATCACCCACAAACAAATGGTTTAGCTGAACTCTCAAACAGAGAAATTAAAGGGATTTTAGAAAAGGTTGTCAAACCAAACAGAAAAGACTGGGCTTTCAAATTAGACGATGCTTTATGGGCATACAGGACTGCTTTCAAAACACCCTTAGGTATGTCCCCATACAAGTTGGTCTTTGGAAAGGCTTGTCACCTCCCTTTAGAATTATAACACAAAGCATAATGGGCCATAAAGAAATTAAACATGAGCTTAGAAATGATGCTGGTAACAGGAGAAAGTTACAACTCTGTGAGCTAGAGGAACATAGAAACATGTCCTATGAAAATGCTAAACTATATAAAGAAAAGACCAAAAAATGACATGACAATAGAATTAGACACATAGAGTTGAAAGCAGGTCAAAAATGCCTTTTGTTTAATTCCAGGCTGAAATTGTTTCCAGGTAAACTTAAGTCTAGATGGTCAGGGCCATTCCTCATTCACAAGGTGTATCCTTATGGGGCTGTAGACTTAGTTAATCCGGAGGACAATAGTGTGTTCAAGGTAAATGGCCAGAGAGTAAAGCTATACCATGATGCTGCAACATCTCCACATCATTACCCTGTGGAGGTGATTTCTTTGTGCTAAAAGATTCAAACCAAGATGGGAACTATCTCAAAGTTCCAAAATTGCTTGTAAATATTCTTTTCAATATGTTGTTACGTCCCTGTATTAGTTAGAAGTAATGTGTTTACTGATGTGCAGCTAATTAGGCAAACAGGGAAAAACAAAAGATGCTGAATCAATGCTGCAACATCAGAGGTTTCAACTTTTTCAGGAAAATCAGATGGGAATTAGAGAGGAATTAAAAATGAATTTATTTCAAGGGATTTAAGGATGGTACTGAAGATAATATCAAGAAATATGTTCAGAGAAGAGACTAACCAAACCAGATTACTTTTGCCAACTAAACCAAGCAAATGATGGCCAAAGTACATTAGTAGCTTCCTATGTGTACTATTCTTAAAAAGACCCATGGGTAATACCCAAAACCCAGTTGTAATACACCTTTCTATTTCAGATAAGGACAATGGTCTTTTCAACTCCCTCCTAAAAACCCTCTCCTAAACCCACTCTTCTCCTAAACCGACCCGCTCCCTATCTCTCATTCCTCTCTCGTCTCTGTTCCTCATGAACACCACCAAGAACACCCAAAATTCAAAAATCCTTCTCTAACCTAACCTGTGATTCGATGGCTAGAGTAAAACGAACCCTGCCTCATTGATCCTAATACCGAAGGAGATGCTCAAAATGTTCGAAGAAGTGGCCGAAACAGGGTTGTGGTGCGTCCCCCTGTTTCGCATCAAGAACCTGAAATGGTGGTTCTTGATGATGAATCCATTCCACCATTATGTCGAGTACCATTTGCTAAACCATCACCAAAGAAGCTGGAGAAGGTTCTGGTGTGAAGAAGCCAACCAAAGCATCCCCTGCACCCCCTGTTTCTACCGAAATTTCAGAGACTCCATCAAATGCTCTCGCAATCATCGCTTACACAGGCCCACAATCGATTCTCCCAACTGTTGGTAAGCCAAAGGTAACTTATGCACCTCTTGAACAAATGGATGGTCATCTCACTTCTTGCTCTGAAGATGATCAAACAGGACCCATAGTTTCCACAAAAATAAATGTTCCATTTTTTGAACCTCCTGAGTTTGCTTATCCTTTTGAACCACTGTCCCACACCACAAATGCTCAAAAGTTTGATTCTACAACCAAAGTGGTGGATGGCAGTACTGGAGTGGAGATGGAGAGCATTCAACCACCTCCTGTGGTTCAAAAGAGCCCAATCAGAAACATTCCTAAACTAAATGACACAATATGGACAGATGATGATGAGCCATTAATCACAAGGGTCTCTCCTAAGAAAAGGAAGTATTTAGGAAAAAGACATGCTAGTAATACCACCAGGGCTGAACCAATAAGGAAAAAGACCAAAAGAATGATTGAGGAAGATGAACCATCCAATTTAGAACCCATAGAGACCAATTGTTATGCTGCAGCAACTGTGCAGCATGAACAATCTGTGGGTAGAAGGCAAAAAGAAGCTATGGTTACTGAGTTTGTCACTAGGCCATCCAAACCTAACCACGGTTTTAGCTTTAAGGCTGCTGTCAAGATGTGGTCCAAGTTCCAAACTAGAATTGGTCTTCCAGACAAGGGGTTTGTAGAACAAAGCATTAGGGAATTTCATTTCATCAAACAAGTTGTAGAGACCCAAGGACTTGAGAAGCGTTGTGAGGTCCATAGTTCTTACAACCTCAGCCTTATCAGAGAGTTCTACTGTGAGGTGTCCACCAACTCATCCTCTAGGTTGACAATTAGGGGAGTTCCAGTTCACCTTACAACCAAGAAAATTAACAGTTTTTTGTCCCTAACCCCTCCAAGCAAAACCGAATACCACAGGCTTATGACCAAAGCTACTGTTGAGGACCTGAATGAAGTTGCTGCAACATTGGGTAAGCCAAAATCAACATGGGAGTACCATTCCAATTTGATGCTAATAACCTTCAAGGCTACTAACCTTTCTGCAGATTCCAACATGTGGATTAACTTGGTGAGACACTCCATCTCACCAACCACTCACGATAGCACCATTTCTGTAGAAAGGATGCTTCTACTATTTTGTTTAATGACAGGTAAAAGCATCAATTTGGGGAAGATCATGCTTAAGGGCATTAGGGAATGTGCTACAAGGGTCAAAGGCAAGTTTTACTTTCCTGGGATGTTGACAAAGCTACTGGTGGAGTTGGTTGTGCCCCAATATAAAGATGATCTGATTGTGAAAGAGCAGCGGGAGAAATGGCAGATCGATATGAAGGCAGTTTAGAGGCTGAGGGACGGGAAGGAGAAAGGAGTTGGGGCTGCTGATATGGTGACCATGGTGCAAGATATGCTGATCCAAAATAGTACCCTCTTGGATACTATTTTGCAACAAAGGAACGAGTTCATGGACAAGATTGAGGAATTGAGGGTTGAGATGCTGAATATAGTAGCTGTAATACCCCGGGTAAGTTCGTTAGTTAAATGTTAGTTCCGTTAAATTTATTTAACTTTATAATTGATGTTGATGTTTAGGGTAAGTTTGGGTTAAATTAGGAGTTAAGGGTGTTTTGGGTCATTAATGGAAAACTTAAGGTCTAAAGGGTAATTATGGTTAGATAATATCCCTTAGGATATTCAAATATTTTCATTATCTGCAAATATCTAGATTTATTCCAGTGTGTGTGTGTGTGTGTGTGTTTTTGAGAGAGCAAGAAGAAGAAAGAAGGGTTGTGGCTAAGAGACTCAATTTGGTGTACTTTGAAGAGGAATTAAGGTATGGTTCCTTTGTATTTTGTGTTTGTAATTTCTTTTAGAAGGTTTCTATCGGAGTAGAAACATCATTTACATAACTGGTAATAATTCAGTAGAATTCTGGGTGAAATTGGGATGAACTGTCAGAGGTTTCCGGATACGATGAGAGTGTCCGGTAGTTTTGGTTGATAGTATCCGGAACTTGTTCTAGTGGTGTCCGGACAAGTCAAGTTACCCGGTAAGTTCCTCTTTTCCTTAAGTTTTCTTGTTAAAATGAGATACCGGATGGTATTCGGATTACTTTGGTGTCCGGGTGTTATCCGGATTGGTTGTGTTATCCGGAAAGTTGATGTTTACCGGATAGTTGTGTTGTCCGGATAGTCTGTGTTATCCGGGAAGTTTGGGTTGTCTGGGAACTTTAGCTGTTTGGTCAATTTTGAGAGTTTAGATGCTTTTGACTATCCAGTAACCTATGTATTGTTAGTTATTGGACATGGAGTGAATGAGGACTAAATGTACTGTGGACTCGACTTAAGTTCGGGTTTGGGGGTAACATTTGAGGATTGGAGTTCTTTAGAGTTCCTAGCTTTAGTAAGACTTATGTGTTCTGTTTGGTAAAGAGATGTCCGTATCTATTTATTTCAGATATTGTGAACTTGGAGTGAAAGCTGAATCTTGTAGAAAAGACTGGAAAGAGTTTTTGATAAGCAAACAGGTGAGTTTTACTTCAAAACGTTTTTAAACTGGAATACATATATGTGTGGATTGGGAATGTGATAGATAGTGTGATTATGTGTTTATGTCTGAAATATAATATATTGAGATATTGTATTTACATGAGTTTTCTACTATACGAGAATACGTTGGCTGGGCTTAGGACCGGTGTGTTGGCTGTAATATTCGTACGATGTTGTTGGCTGTAATTGTCGTACATCAGAGTTAATTTATTAGTTGGCTTGCAACCAACTAATATGGCCAAGAGAATGAGATGGGAAAATACATGATGATTGAGTCATAACTGGTAATTGTGTTTGTATTATGTGAATGGTGGTGAGCAAAGGATTTTCAAAGAAACAAGGATTTTCTCACTTAGACCATTAGGTCTAACCCTCATTTTGTTTTAAATATGTATTCCAGGGCGTGGATCGGATAAGAGCAAGTAAGAGAAATAATCAGTGGATAGCTTTTGTGAAGACTTATGATTTGAATACTAAGATGTGTTTTGTAGTTATAGTTTCATTACTAAATATCGTGTATGTAATTAGCGAAAAGTTGTAACGAAATACCATATTCTGGATGTAAAGACTAAGGGACCTTACTTGTTATATTATGAATCGTTTGGTTATGTAACGATGTTATGAAATATATGTTATTTGTTGTATGTTTGGGTTTCGGGTTGTTACAGATGGTATCAGAGCCCTAGTTTAAGGGATTTAGGTATTAGTATCTGTACCAAGACTTAAACTGCATGTGAAGTAGGATGTCCCTATTATTGTAGAACCTTGGGATGTTAAATATAAAAAGGTAGAAGGAACATCATGTAAGGCAATTTCAGATTTACACCTGGCCAGTGTAATTGTTATCTTACAGGTACATGTTGAACTGGAATACCTTGTTATATGGGGTATGTGCTTATGTGTATGTTAACCTTGTTTGAATCAACAGAATGGCAAGCGGTACTAGACAAACGAATCGGGGAGGAGGAAATCCTAATAGGACAAATCCAACAGTTGGGGCAAGAGGAAGAGGGGGAGAAAGAGGTAGAGGCAGAACTGGAGGCAGAGTTCAGGGGCACGGTACGGAATTTGTTACCAGAGACGACTTAGCAGCTGAAATGGGAAGATTACAAGCCAATATCCAAGCTATGTTCAACCAAACTCATAATACTGAAACAGAAAGACCAGATCCTACTCATGAAGAGGAGATGCCCATTACACCTACTGTCGTACCAGTGGTGAAGAAATGTGATTATAAAAAGTTCCTAAGTTGTAAGCCTCCGACCTACGCAGGAGACAGGGACCCCGTGAAAGCTATGAGGTGGATGAAAGAAATAGAAGCTATCTTCAAGACTAGTAAATGCGCTGAAGAGGATAGAGTACTCTATGGAACTGCAATGTTGAAAGGCGATGCCCTATACTGGTGGGAAGCTCATATTTCCTCAGGAGGATCTATATATATTCTACTTACTCTTGGGAAGAATTCGTGATAGCTTTCAGGAAACAGTTTTGTCCCCAAGCAACAGTTAAACAATTGGAAGGAGAGTTTATGAACTTGCAGCAAGGGAACTTATCAGTTCGGGACTATACCGCTCGTTTTATGGAAAAGTCTCGTTTCGCGGAATACTACGTTGCCACAGAGGCAATGAAGATTGAAAGGTTTATCTTCGGATTGAATGCAGAAGTTAGAAGTTTTGTGATTGCTAAAGGACCAGAAACTTTCTCCGCCGCAATAGACGCCGCAGAAACGGTGGAGCAAGATAAAGGGAGAAGTATTAGTGATAAAGGTGCGGGGAAAAGAAAGTGGGAAGGACCGCAGTATGATCCGAAGAAGCCCAAGTTTCAGCGATTTGATAACCGTCCACCTTTCCGACCAGCGGAAAGACCTTGTCCGAAACGCAATCGTATTCACCAAGGAAATTGTCAAGTTGATTCTCGGGTTTGTTTTAGGTGTGGGAAGACCGGGCATGTTGTTAAAGACTGTCGAGTGACGCGGTTTTGTTTCTCATGTAATTCTCCGGATCACATTCAGTCTGATTGTCCGAGGGGAAGAATACAGCAAGGGGGTACATCAGGGAAACCAGCGGTTGTCAGACCGGTAGTACCAAGACTAGAGCCACCAAGAACAAGGGGTCGTGCATTTCAGATGACAGCACAAGAAGCGGAGGAAACTCCGGATGTGGTTACAGGTACATTTTTAATAAACTCTACACGTGCTAAAGTGTTATTTGACTCCGGTGCAAACCGATCGTTCGTGTCTCCTTCATTTGCTGCTTATCTGCGTTTAAAGCCTAAAGTGTTAGATCATACTTTAATGGTAGATACTGCAAATGATAAACAAGTGTCGGTTAATGAAGTTTTTGATAGTTGTTTGATAAATATAGAAGGGTGCGGAGTACCGATTCAGTTATTTCCTATAGCTTTGATAGAGTTTGATGTAGTAGTGGGGATGGATTGGTTAGCCGAGAATCAGGCTAACATAGTTTGTGATAAGAAATTAATCAATGTTGTCTTGCCTGAGAGGGGTCGGTAGTGATTTATGGTGATCGTAAAAATAGTCAGTCTTGCCTTATTTCTATGATGAAAGCTCGGAAGAGTGTTAGCAAAGGCTGCCAGAGTTATTTAGCTTATGTGATAGATACTAAGCTAGAAAAGAATAAGTTGGAAGATATTCCTATTGTTAGTGAATTTCCAGAAGTATTCCCTGAAGAATTGAATAGTCTTCCGCCCGTTAGACAAGTAGAGTTTGGTATAGATTTGATTCCTGGAGCCGGTCCTATTGCTCGTGCAGCGTATCGTTTAGCGCCACCAGAGATGAAAGAAATTATGACGCAACTACAAGATCTTTCCGATAAAGGATTCATCAGACCCAGTTCTTCGCCGTGGGGTGCACCAGTCTTGTTTATGAAAAAGAAGGATGGTTCGATGAGAATGTGTATTGATTATCGGGAACTGAATAAGCGCACGATGAAGAACAAATATCCGCTTCCTGGAATTGATGACCTCTTTGATCAACTAGTTGGAGCTTGCTATTTCTCCAAGATTGATCTAAAATCTGGTTATCATCAGCTGAAGGTTAAAGAAGAAGACGTACTGAAAACTGCTTTTCGCACACGGTATGGTCACTATGAATTCCTTGTAATGCCGTTTGGACTGACGAACGCTCCAGCTGCTTTTATGGATCTAATGAACCGAGTATGTAATCCATAACTCGATAAATTTGTTATTGTGTTTATCGATGATATCATTATCTACTCCCGATCCAAAGAAGAGCACGCGCAACATCTTCGTTTAATTCTGGAATTGTTGAAGAAGGAACAGTTATACGCTAAGTTCTCTAAATGTGAATTCTGGCTACGGGAAGTTCAGTTTCTCGGACATATAGTTTCCGAGAAAGGCATTCAAGTGGATCCGATGAAAGTGGAAGCGATTGAAAAGTGGGAACCGCTGAGAACGCCAACCGAAGTACGTAGTTTTCTGGGTTTAGCCGGCTACTATCGGAAGTTTATAAAGGACTTCTCTCGTATCGCTACGCCGTTGATCAAGCTGACTCGAAAGAATATAAAGTTTGAATGGAAAGCGGAACAGGATGAAGCATTCAGAATTTTGAAAGAAAGACTTTGTAGCGCACTGATTTTGTCACTACCGGAAGGTTTCGAAGACTTTGTTGTTTATAGTGATGCTTCCAAACTGGGATTGGGACGTGTACTTATGCAGCGTGGAAAGGTTATTGATTATGCTTCTCGTCAGTTAAAAGATCATGAAAGACAGTATCCTACACATGACATGGAACTGGCATCAGTTGTATTCGCGTTGAAGATTTGGAGACATTATCTTTACGGCTCTAAATGTTAAATTTATACCGATCATAAGAGTCTCCAACATCTTTTTTATCAGAAGGAATTAAATATGAGGCAAAGAAGATGGCTAGAATTGGTGAATGATTATGACTGTGAAATCCTTTATCATCCGGGAAAGGCGAACGTGGTAGCTGATGCGCTGAGTCGTCAAGAAAGAAGTGGAACAATAAAAGCTATTGCACTACGAACTGAGCTTCTACCTAACATTTTCGACGAACTGAAGAAGTGTCAAGTAGAAGCCTTTCAGGAAGAATATTTGAAATCAGAACGGCTGGTGGGGTTATCAGCATTGCTAGTGAAAGATGATCGTGGGTTATTGTGTCTGGGGAACATAATTTGGGTGCCTCGTTTGGGTGGTTTATGTGATCGTGTACTACAAGAAGCTCATCAATCTCGATTCTCTATTCATCCAGGTACGAATAAGATGTACAAAGACCTAAAACAATTCTATTGGTGGCCGGGAATAAAAAGAAGCATTGCTCAACATGTGGAAGGTTGTACTACTTGTAAGAAGGTAAAGATTGAACATCAAAAGCCGTTTGGTCAGTTACAACGATTACGAATACCTATGTGGAAATGGGATCAGATTTCTACGGATTTCATCACGAAGTTACCAAGGACTCCGAAAGGGTTTGATGCCATTTGGGTGATCGTTGACAGGTTAACAAAGTCTGCTCACTTCCTACCAATAAAGGAAACCTATTCGTTGGAAAGACTAGCCAGACTGTATATCAATGAAATAGTAACTCGGCATGGAGTTCCAATCTCGATTATTTCTGATCGTGACAGCCGTTTTACCTCAAGATTCTGGAGAAGTTTTCAAAAGGAAATGGGAACACAAATAAAGTTAAGTACATCGTATCATCCTCAAACTGATGGTCAGAGTGAACGGACGATTCAGACCTTAGAAGATATGCTACGGGCCTACATTGTTGACTTTGGGGGATCATGGGATTAGCATTTGCCGTTGATTGAATTTGCCTACAATAACAGTTATCATTCCAGCATTCAAGCGGCACCGTATGAAGTTTTGTATGGTAGAAAATGTCGAACTCCTTTGTTTTGGAACGAAGTGGGAGAGAAACAGCTAGCGGGGCCGGATATAGTTCAGTTAACCGCGGATAAGGTTACTCAGATTCGAGAAAGATTGAAAGTGGCTCAAGACAAACAGAAAAGCTACGCCGATCGATGCCGGAAACCGTTAGAGTTCCAAGTTGGAGATTTTGTAATGTTAAAAGTCTCACCTTGGAAAGGAGTTATTCGGTTTGGGAAGAAGGGTAAACTTAGTCCGAGGTACATTGGACCGTTTGCAATTACAGAAAGGATCGGTGAAGTAGCATACATGTTGGATCTTCCGCCAGAGTTATGCAGGATTCACAACGCGTTTCATATATCGAACTTTCGAAAGTGTTTGGTTACGCCAGATCAGGCAGTTTCTCTACCCGACATACAAGTTGATGAAAAGTTGAATTATGTGGAAGAACCTGAAGCCATTGTTGACCGTAAAGTCAAGGTTTTGCGGAATAAGGAAATCAGACAAGTGAAGGTTCGGTGGCGACACCATAGGGGTCAGGATGCTACTTGGGAATCGGAATCAGAAATGAGAACTAAGTACCCGTATCTTTTTGCCTAAACCGAATTCCGGGACGAAATTCTTTTAAGGGGGAGATGATGTAATACCCCGGGTAAGTTCGTTAGTTAAATGTTAGTTCCGTTAAATTTATTTAACTTTATAATTGATGTTTAGGGTAAGTTTGGGTTAAATTAGGAGTTAAGGGTGTTTTGGGTCATTAATGGAAAGCTTAAGGTCTAAAGGGTAATTGTGGTTAGATAATATCCCTTAGGATATTCAAATATTTTCATTATCTGCAAATATCCAGATTTATTCCAGTGTGTGTGTGTTTTTGAGAGAGCAAGAAGAAGAAAGAAGGGTTGTGGCTAAGAGACTCAATTTGGTGTACTTGGAAGAGGAATTAAGGTATGGTTCCTTTGTATTTTGTGTTTGTAATTTCTTTTAGAAGGTTTCTATCGGAGTAGAAACATCATTTACATAAGTGGTAATAATTCAGTCGAATTCTGGGTGAAATTGGGATGAACTGTCAGAGGTTTCCGGATACGATGAGAGTGTCTGGTAGTTTTGGTTGATAGTATCCGGAACTTGTTCTAGTGGTGTCCGTACAAGTCAAGTTACCCGGTAAGTTCCTCTTTTCCTTAAGTTTCCGGTTAAAATGAGATACCGGATGGTATTCGGATTACTTTGGTGTCCGGGTGTTATCCGGATTGGTTGTGTTATCCGGAAAGTTGATGTTTACCAGATAGTTGTGTTGTTCGGATAGTCTGTGTTATCCGGGAAGTTTGGATTGTTCGGGAACTTTAGCTGTTTGGTCAATTTTGAGAGTTTAGATGCTTTTGACTATCCAGTAACCTATGTATTGTTAGTTATTGGACAGGGAGTGAATGAGGACTAAATGTACTGTGGACTCGACTTAAGTTCGGGTTTGGGGGTAACATTTGAGGATTGGAGTTCTTTAGAGTTCCTAGCTTTAGTAAGACTTATGTGTTCTGTTTGGTAAAGAGATGTCCGTATCTATTTATTTCAGATACTGTGAACTTGGAGTGAAAGTTGAATCTTGTGGAAAAGACTGGGAAGAGTTTTTGATAAGCAAACATGTGAGTTTTACTTTAAAACGTTTTTAAACTGGAATACATATATGCGTGGATTGGGAATGTGATAGATAGTGTGATTATGTGTTTATGTTTGAAATATAATATATTGAGATATTGTATTTACATGAGTATTCTACTATACGAGAATACGTTGGCCAGGCTTAGGACCGGTGTGTTGGCTGTAATATTCGTACGACATTGTTGGTTGTAATTGTCGTACAACGGAGTTAATTTATTAGTTGGCTTGCAACCAACTAATATGGCCAAGAGAATGAGATGGGAAAATACATGATGATTGAGTCATAACTGGTAATTGTGTTTGTATTATGTGAATGGTGGTGAGCAAAGGATTTTCAAAGAAACAGGGATTTTCTCACTTAGACCATTAGGTCTAACCCTCATTTTGTTTTAAATATGTATTCAAGGGCATGGATCGGATAAGAGCAAGTCAGAGAAATAATCAGTGTATAGCTTTTGTGAAGACTTATGATTTGAAGACTAAGATGTGTTTTGTAGTTATAGTTTCATTACTAAATATCGTGTATGTAATTAGCGAAAAGTTGTAACGAAATACCATATTCTGGATGTAAAGACTAAGGGACCTTACTTGTTATATTATGAATCGTTTGGTTATGTAACGATGTTATGAAATATATGCTATTTGTTGTATGTTTGGGTTTCGGGTTGTTACAGTAGCAGACAGGAAGATCAAAGCTGGAGAGAGGGTTAATGTTGGTCTACCCAAGATGAAAAAGCTGTTGAGAACCAAGGAAGAGGAGAATACAAGGCTAAGAAGGGAAAACAGGAAGCTGAAAGCAGTGGCTGTTGCCAAGTTTGGTGCTGCAACATTTGTCAAAGTTGGATCACACATAACTGCAACAGCTGGATGGACACAACCTACTCCTAATGAGTATGACAGGTTTAATCATGCCCTTTAGCTCCACTTACTGTTTTATTTTTAGTCATTTGAGTCTGGGATTAGTTTTTACATGATTTAGGTTTATTTTCTCGCATTTGGGTCATGAATGGTCATTGGTAACATGTTTGCATAGCCTAAATAATTTCACAAGTCCAAGACCATTTTTTTAGGTTGTTCATGCTATAATTAGCCTCATAATTGATTGGGACACAATTTGGTCCACATTCTACATTCATCACGGAAATGATCTAGGCCATTGTTTTTTTCTCCCATTTTTAGCCACTTGAAACCGTTGAAAACACATCCTTTCCTCCATACAATGAGGACATTGTAAATTTCTTAGTTTGGGGTGGGGGTGTCTAAAAATGGCAACCAAAGGCAAATCCTTAGCAAGCATTGTATGCCAAGAAAAAGTGGTTGAAACACCAAAATGCCCCATAGGGGCAGGTGTGTGTAATCAAACAGAAAAATGCATGAAAATTAAAAAAAATCCAATGTTGATTTGATGCATGGGGTGAGAAAAGGCAAGGTGAGAACAAAATATGTCAAAAAGAGAGATCCATTTCACTTAAAGCCCTAGTAATCTGTGATGTGTATGATGTGTTGACTATAACAAAAAGAATTTGAGGCTAACTTATGGTTTATGGTCACAAAAGAATGGAATTTTGGTTACTTGGGATTTATGAAAGGCTATGCTATGCATTCTTAACATGTTCATACTCATGATGTGCACTTAATGCCATCCTTGTGCAAAATTTTCAGAATTCGAGTCATTTTAGTTTGTCTTTTTATTGCTTAGGGACAAGCAATTTTTTTACTCTGGGGTGGTGATAAGTGCTCAATTTTGAGTACTTAAGAACTTATTTCTTTGGTTTAGATAAGATATTTTTATTCTAAAATCCCAACTTTGAGTCCTTTTTATCTTGTTTAACATTCTTGGAGCTAGGGATCATGGTTTGCGTGTTTTACTATGTTGGTAGGCTAATTTAAGTGTTTTTGGCAAAATCTCTCAAAATAGGGCATTGCTGCAGCACTGGAACATCAGAGATCTGATGAGCTAAGGGAAGGAAGAACCGAATGAATGGGCTGGGAATTTCTATTTTGTTTCAAACTAATCTTTTGTAACCCTGGAAACTCTAATTAGATTGTATTGTTAGCTTAACTAGTTGTTTGGTTGGCTTTTGTACTTTTGGTTAACTAGTTGTACTTTCTAGTTAGTGTAGTTCCCTTTATTTACCAAAGATGCCCCTCCCTTTTGTTATATATAGAGGGGTCATCTAGCTCTTAACATATCCATCTTAGAGCTGATCCTAAATCAGTTCTAAGCTTATTACTAGCTTATTTCTAGAAATCTTATGAATGTTCTTCCAATCTTCAAATCTTCAAGTGTTTTTCATTTACTTTTTATTTTTCTTTAATTACACTTATGCATTGCTGTAGCATTGGAATAGCATCCTAACTGCACATTTTACTTCCTTTATTATTCTTGCATCTATAGCTTTATCTTTAATGTTCTTGTCTTTACTTTTCAGTATTTACTCTCATTAGTCATAGATCTACATTCCATTTGTACTCTTGTCATTTATTGATTATTTCTTACATTCTTGTCTTTACATTTTTAGTCATTTACTTTAGTTATTCTTTACTTCCAAGTCCTTTATACTTCCAATCATCATGTTTACTTTCCAAGTATCTTGTATTTACTTTGTTTCATTTATTGTAATGAGTAGCTAATCTTGTAGCTTGGGTGTGAGGCAAAGGGTGTTATGATGACCAAAAGAAAGTAGGCATTTTTGTGGCAAAAATGACGTTTTATTATTCCAACCCAAGTTTCTTCAAGATAATACAATCCCTTGACAAATTGATCACTTTGATAGTGTTAAAGTGTCATGGACCTAGAAATAGGCCATTGAATAGCACGTCAATTTGGATGATAAAAGGGGTAATATCGAGAGAGTTACTTGCAACGAGAGTTGTTACTTTTGTTTTCTAAAAATGATTCATTCTTGATAAGTTATCTTTTTCTCAATGGGTTAAAATGGAGTAGACTTAGAGATAAGCTACTTAGGATTACACAAACTTGAGAGGTATGGGGGTCATATCGAGAGAGTGACTTTTAACAAAGAGAATTTGTTTTGCCATATACTTCGAGAACTCCATTTCCATCGTTCCACTATCTTGGGTTCTGCTCAGAGATGAGATTGCTCTAGCTACTGGAATCATGGGATGGTGAGAGTCCGAGAGGAACATGTCTCCAAGTAGATAATAAAACTAGTTTTTGTCACTACTATGCTGCAACATCATGTTGTAGCATTGTTGTAGCATTGGTGTGCTGGAATTCGGTTTATCATAACATCACAAGTCTTACACCCTTGCTTCTCTTTTAATCTTGTTAATTAGGATATGTGTTAATCATCAACCAATCAACCAAAATATTTTCTTCCAAATCGTCATCTGAAATCATATCTTTCATAATACTTTAATAGCAATTTTAACTCCAATCTCTGTGGGACGATACTTGGTATCTTTACCATTTTATTACTTGAAAAGACGACATAGTTCTAAATAAGTATACTTTCTTATTGGTTCTATTAGCACACGTCTATAGGTGTATTCCACGCACTTATCACTTATTCGCTAAGATATTTTGGGTTGCTTGTATCCACCCAACTCTCAAAATGACATTGACTACCCCTCCCTAAAATGAATGGGATCTTGCCAAAAACCTAAAACCCCTTTCTCTGAAATCTCCCAGCTTTCATCAACTCCTTTTCATCGTTGTCGTCTTCTCATATTTCACAACATCTACCCCATATCTCTTATCTTCCTCGCTGAAATTGCCATCTTTTCTTTGCACCATTGAAATCGTCCCTCCTGAAGAGGTCACCGAAATCGTTTCTGTTGTAGAGGTTAGTCACTGAAATCGTCCTTGCTGAAGAGGTTAAGATTTGCGTCTCTGCTGAAGAGGTTAGTCATGGAAATCGATTTTCGTTACCCAGATTCATATGAGTAAAGGTTAGTCATCGAAATCGATTTTCGTTACCTAGATTCATATGAGTAAAGGTTAGTCATCGAAATCGATTTTCGTTACCCATATTCATATGAGTAAAGGTTAGTCATCGAAATCGATTTTCGTTACCCAGATTGATACGTTACCCAGATTGATACGTTACCCAGATTTTCATGGTTCAAAGAAAGAGACAAATTTTAGCTTATGGTTCTTATTTTACAACCCCTTTTTGCTTCTTTTGCTTGGTGCAAACGGGATGGTTGTCCAACTATCTTCTTTTTGTATATTGAGAAGTTTATGGATATGAGGTATCTGATTAGATGAATGAATAGAAGTTTAGGTTGTGTTTGAGTTTCTCGTTGATTGAGATGATTAAAGGATTAGTTATTTTTCTTTTTATTGAATTATTTGTATTGATGGCTGATATATTTTAATTATTCAGTCTTAGGTATGTTGTTCTAGATGAATTGTTGTGGGTGCTCTTCAATCAATTGTTCATGTGTGATGAAAGGCCATCCATGGGATGGAATTTGGAAGGGTAAAATTGTCATTTTAATCATTTAGACGGTTTATTCAGCACAACAAACAAATAACAACTTTATCTAAACCATACAACCAACTTTATCTATACAAACAACTTTATCCATACATGACTTAATGGGAAACCAACCAAACAGCCCCTGAGTGAGTCATGACTTATTCCATATAGCCATTTTTTTGATAACCATGGGTTTCCGGGCCAGCTTACGCGCACCGACTAATCTCCAGGCGACCACGAATGGCCTGGAGTCATCGCAGGTGAACCTCCATGGCCACAAGAGCTTTGGCAGTGCCTGGATTTAAACCCTGGGTAGACGAGCTTCCACTACATCCCCCAAGGGTTTTACCAGTACACCACAACCCAAGTGGTTGTAAGTAACGATTAAGCCGTAAACAAACACTGGTCGAGCGAATAAGCCGCTCAAACCATTAAGCTCATTAAGTTGTAAGTAAATAACCCTTAGTTAGGTGTCGTTTGCTTTTTTAAGAGGTGTTGAAGTCTGAAGTCTGATTTCACTTCTGAATTTTAAGACGTGGTGCTGAAGTCTGACATCTGAATCATTAAGACTGTTTGTTTTAGTAAACCAACCAAAGTATGAATATGTATAACTATCTATATTATTCAAAAAAAAATTCTACTTAAATACGTCAATTGAAGTGAGCATTGATGATCGAAGGACGAAACGAAAAAAGAACAAAAGAAGGATGTGGACATATTAGTGAGGCCGTGGAGTTTTAATCATATCTCACACACCGAAGCCCCGATTTAAATGGTTCATGATGTTTTCGAAAACTAACACACAAATCTACAATATTTGATTTTTGCGTTTTTGAAAATCCGGGGTGCATCTAGGCCAAAATTGTCGTTGAAATCGAAAGAATGGTGTTGAACGAAAATAAGAGGAGATTTAAGAGATAAAGTTACCAATTTTTTTGTCCATACCATATTAAGAGATAAGAGACTGAAAATAATTAAAAAAACAAACGGTCTCAATTATAAACTGTCTGACCGAATCAGACATAAGTGATGTGTTAATAATTCAACACATTAGTATTATAACACTTTAGTTTGTTCAATTTACAACATATATATGTTAAGTTGTTCAACTTTATTTTAACAACTTATTATAACACATTTGCATAAGATATAAAATGTTTCTTAAATATTCTATGGGGATGATTTTGGACATTTTGCAGAACTAAATTTATTGTAGTGACAATGTTAACCCTTGTATCATTTTGTCTATTTATAAATATAACTCGAAGGTTCCAAAATTTAAGTTACCCTTATATTTCAAGTCTACACGACAAAGCATTATAATAAAAGATACCAAGACACCCTTCTAGAGACAATTGATACATCAAAATCGATTGCCTTTTGTGCAAGCGGTAGAAAACCGATCTATATATATAATTAGGATGCGTTTTATTTGCAAACCAAGTCATCTGTACAAACTATACAAACCATTATATTAGAAAACAATAGATATATTTATGGATAATAATTATGATTGAGATATACGTGGAAGATGATAAGATTCATTCATTACGATCATTACTTTAGATTAAGAAACATAATAAAATCAAATATTTATTAGACTTCATCGACGACTAAGATTGGTTTGTATAGTTTGTACAAATGGTTTGGTTTGCAAATGAAACGCACCCTATATAATTATATATCAAGATAAAAATATGACCAACAATTTATTTTAATAGTAAAGATATGGATATATGTAACACCCCAAAATTTGGAAAAAAACGAAGTTTGGATTTGCGGACGTCCGCAAGGGCGAAGGCCGGACGTCCGCGAAGGGCGGAAGTCCGCGGGCCGTCTGCGGAAGCAGCAGGAGATTTGAGGGTTCGGGGTCTGCTAAGGTCGGACGTTCGCATGGCACAAGGCCGGACGTCCGCGAAAGGCCCGATGAGATATTTTTGTTTCCTTTTAAGCCCTTTCCCTCTCTCTTCCCTCATTTCATTCTCTTCACAAACAACTTAGCTCTCTCTCTAAAACCGATCTCTCTCTCTAGAAAACCCTAAATCCTTTCTCTTTTTCTTCATCTTCTCCACTCAAACTAAACCCACTTCCATCATTGTTGAAGATATGGAAGCTTGAAGCTTTTGGGGAGACTAGGAGCTTTCTTTTGGAGGATTCAAGTGGTGAAGGTAATCTCTCACTACCCAAAAGCTAAATTGTTGTTGTTTTCACTTTCTCTTCCATTTTAGGGTATTATTGGGTGATTTTGGTTGTGTTTGATTGAGGTGACATTCCCCTTCATTATCTATGAAATTAGGGTTTTAGTATAAGTTGGGATTTTGATGTAAAAATGCTTGGGGAATGGTTCTACATGTTTCGATCTGAGTATTTATGGTTGGAAACTTATGAATCTAGGTTTTTGGAGGATTTGGTTTGAGGATTCGCATTTCTTCAAAGGAGCTTACGTTTGGAGAAAATCTAGATTTAGCCTAAATCTAGCAAGGTGAGTTCAAGTTGATTTGTGAAAACTGTGTACATGCCAAAAATGTCATTTTCAAGTATTTGTGTGTTTTACTTGAAATTATCAACTGTTAAGTTATTTGATGGGTTTAACCCCTTTTTAAGTGTTTAACTTCACAAATGTTGTAAAACACCCATGTTTGGGAATTTTGGATATTTTGATGTGTAAGAATCATAAATATGTCCTTAAATGTTTTATTGCTCAAAATGAGGTTTATTCAATGGTTTAATCATGTTAGTGTAATGGATTTTATAAACCATTTGGGAAATGCACAATTTAGTATCATTAGTCATTTTGAGAATTATAAGGGTATGAGTCCATTTGGGGAAACCCTTTGTTTAACCCGTGTCGAGTTTTGGGTTAATAATGATTTTGTAGTACTTGTTTACCTAAACGATGTTTAAATGCATTTTATGCTATGATGACCGTTATTTATGGGTCTAATGAGTTTTGAGCATTTTGCTCGGTTTTGACTTTGAGGAAGTCTTAGGGACATTTTGTCCGATTTTGATGGCTCAATATGGAGTCTTATATATGGTTTGCATTTATTGCAACTTGATGCATTTTATTGCATACTACTGTTACTTACATGCTCGGGTGCGTTAGTCATTCCAGGATGGGCATATTATTATAGACTGTGTTGCATTGGATCCGTATTATTATGGGAACGAGACCGGTTATTCATCGACCTTTTTTTTAAATTAAGTTTTATAAATTATAGATCAAAACGTTCAATATTTGTACAAAATTTTAATTTTTTTTATGAAAACATCAATTTTTTTTAAAAAAGATTTAAAGTTCTTTTTCAAGTTTTTGCAAGTGTTCTAATACCAAATTTTAAAAATCGTACTTATTAAAACATCTATAAAAAAAATTGTGTAAAAAGATTTTTAAAATGTATTTGAATGACCCAATTAGAGATTTTAAAAAGTGTTTCAATAAGAGATTGTCAAAAAAAAATCTTGAGTAAACTGCAATTTTGGTCCCTGTGGTATGTTGTTTTTCTCACATTTGGTCCCCAAAATTTTTTATTCCAAGAAAACCATGTGGTATACAAAAGTGCTCGATTTCGGTCCCTAAGACTAACACCCGTTAATTGCAGTTGTTAAATGCTCCCCTTGTGCTTTGCACATGAGGGCATATATGTCACTTTACAAAGACTAGATCACAGGGACCAAAATTACAATTTACTTTTTTGTTATTATACTATTTATTTAAAATATAATAATTGTATTATATAATTAATAAATAAATATCACATGATTTAAAAATAACATATTTAATAAAATGACAAAATTTTAATTAAGTAATAATTTGTTTACGTTTTCTCAACTAAAACTAATTTTTTTTTAATCTTAAATAATTAATTAATAATTTGTTTACTCTAAAATAATCCAAAATTTAATTTCAAAAGATTTTCTATTTTTCAGATTACAACATTAGTTATATAATAAAAATATTATATAAGGGATCTTCAACCCATTTTTGTGTTTTTATTATTGATCATCTTTCTCAAATATTTATAATATAATTCTTATCAAAAACTTCATGTTCTTATAATATTTTTATTGAATAATTTATTTTATATTAAAAGTGAATTTAACAAAAACAAAAATATAAATTATTTTAGAATAAATTTGCAATTAATTAATTAATATTACTTGAGAGTAAACAAATTATTAATTAATTATTTTAGAGTAACAAATTTATTAGTTTTGGTTGGCGACACATAAACAAATTATTACTTAATTAAAATTTTATCATTTTATTAAATATGTTATTTTTAAATCACGTGATATTTATTTATTAATTATATAATATAATTATTATATTTTAAATAAATAGTACAATAACAAAAAGGTAAATTGCAATTTTGGTTCCTATGGTATGTATTTGTAAAAAGACATATATACCCTCATGTGCAAGGCACATGGGGGGCATTTAACAACTGCAATTAACGGGTGTTAGTCTTAGGGACCAAAACTGAACACTTTTGCATACCACAGGGTTTTCTTGCAATAAAAATTTTCTAGGGACCAAAGGTGAGAAAGACAACGTACCACAGTGACCAAAATTGCAGTTTACTCAAAAATCTTTAAGCAAGATTTTTTTATGTTCAGAATTGATTCTGAAAAGAAGATAATAGGATCAATTTTAGGCCCGACCCGGCTTGGGAGCCGGACAAGAACAGGGACAAGGGGGCGGTTACAAAACATGGAGAGCGAGCTATGGATTTTTGGTCGGAAACAGGACCGGTTACGAAAATGAAATTAAGGACCAAGACCGATTTGAGCCTGACTCGGGACCGATTTTTGGCCCATATTTCGGGGCCAAGTTTTGGACTTTGGGTTTTTTTATGCATCTTTAATTAAATTTGAGCATGAAATGTGTTGGTGAAAATATTCACATATTTGTATACATTTAATTTTATGTATAAATCCGACTTATGATTTGGCTTTCAACCTAAGTTTGACAAAATATACGATATAACCATTGGACAAATTACTACTTCAGTTAAACAGTAAAATACACAACTTCAACATACTTGTTTTCTTCTATTTTACAATGTCATAGGACTGCATTGTCTTCTTGCAGTAGTCTTATGACTATGTAATTGTCACTAACATAGTTAATATTACAACAAATTTATGTCTAACAACACTGCACATCAGTTTTCTCAGTTAACCATTTTATGTTTTAACCATTGATTAGTTTAAATTTTGATCAATGGCTAAGATTAGTCTTCATGTTCACAATGAAAATATGGTTTTTATTTAAACAATTTAACTTACCCCTATATATATATTAGGTTTGTGTTATATTTATTATTTATATTCTCCTTTTGGTGGAGTAAAATTGTGACAAATTGAATGGTAATAAAAGTCAAAATCTTCAAACATCAATGAATAAATGAAACACTCATGTACAAATAAGTTGGTTGAGAGTTTTAAAGTGTTGGTTGTTTAAAAGTTATTGTCTCATTCAACACACTTAAACATGCACCGATGCACATTAAGGTGGGTTTCATGCAATGTCCTAAAAGAACCATCACAATAGTTGCCGTGGCTCATGGTTTGTGTCTAACGCCAACGTTAAGTATGGCATGCTATGAACTAATGCATGATTTTTAATTTGTGCAATATTTATTTTCTCTTACACTTTAATGTCTTGTTAGTCTTTAATATATAACCTAATTTAAATTGTTTAATATCTTTGACTCATTGAGTATTAGTATAAAACAAATGGTTTATATATAATGTTATAGTATATGATATATAAATTTGCCACCATAAGTCAAGTTTTGAGAAACACCGTGACTCCTAAGGCTTCGTGGCTTGGTTTTGCCACCACATCACGTCTCACGACATTTAGTACACTGGTTTCATGTGCCTTACTAAAATGTTATATATACCTATGGGACGATAATCAAATGAGAACCACAAATATGTTACAAACCCGTGAGAACCAATATAAAAATATTTTTTTACATGATTTTTTTCCATCCAAACTTATGATTTAAAATATTGTTTCACTTATGTTCGTGTTCACCTTGTGAAAATATTACATGTGGATTTTTTTTATTCACCTAGTGAAATGAAAATTACACGTAAAAAATATTCACATTGTGAAATAAAACCATGTGAAACTATCATGTTATGAAACACATACATGTGAAGCAAAATATCTTAAATCGTAGCATTTGATGAAAAATATCATGTAACAAATATTTTTATATCGGTTTTCACGAGTTTGTAACATATTTGTGGTTCTCATTTGATTTAACCCTTATGCCTATGTATAATTTCAATATTTGAAAGGTGATATGCATGCTATGTGTTTACTTTTTTAAAAGGGAAATTAATTAAAATACCCTAAGTCAAACATTGAGTTACCAAAATACCCTAAATTTTTTCAATTTTGCAAAAATACCCAAAATACCCGCGATGAGGTCCCGCGATCGCGGGATACGGTGACGTGGCACGTACTTTGGCCCCAAATGCCCCGCGAAGCCCCTCAACTTTGGTCGCGGTGCACTTTTGGTCCCTGCCCGCGATCGCGGCCCGCGATGGACCAAAATTTACACTTTTGCTCCCTGAAAATTTACACTTTTGGTCCCTGAAAATTTACACTTTCAGCCCTTGTTTTACTGTTTTTTTCCACAATTATTGCACTTTAAAGACCAATTTGTGGTTGAAATTCATTTGCATGTTTGAATCAATGTTAAATCAATGTTTTTGGAATACCAGTTTGTGGATGAAATGAGAGATTGGTTTTCTGATATGTTGGTTGTTTCATTGATAAATAGACGTAAAATGCAAGCCATAATCCCAACACAACGATTTCATTGTTGCAATATTTCTTTCTGCAATATTTTGTGTTTGAGATACTACTGAAAAAATGAGTTCATCTGTTGCAAAAGCTAAGCTATATTTCTGTTTTGATGGTGAATGGGTGCAAGATAACAATGAGTGGAATTTTGCTTATAAATCTAAGCATGGTGTAAAAGTGTCAGTAAACTATACTTATCAGAAGTTTGTTGCATACGCCATGCAAAAATGTGGAATCAACTCTTCCGATGTTTGCAAGTTAGTGTTTAAAAATGGCGATAGGTCATTTGTGGATTTATCCAACGATGGGGATATCTCTACTTTTCTGCACCTTGCAGTCGATTCAGAAAGACCCCCATTACTCTTTGTGTATCCCGGTGACGACGACGGTGACGACGACGGTGACGAGGAGGGTGACGACGACGAAGACCTCCAAATAGAGCAGCCTGATTCTCAACAACAACAACCACCACAACCACACGAATGGCGTACTGCTGGAGTTGCTGATGACGAAACCCACGTTTTAAGAACGGGTAATTCTGAAATAGACAGATCAGACACCGATAATGATGATCACGAAGAATATACCCCTAGTAGAAAATCATGTAGTCAGATAAATGACTTTTTTGATATGCCTCCTATTCTTCCAGACTCCCATACCCAGACACAAACCTACAAACCTACACCTTATATTCGCAGTGAAAGTTTAACAGCAGGCCAGATATTCGATTCGAAGGATCTCTTAGCAAGTCAGATCGGACTCAAGTTCTTGGAAGAGGGTTTCCAAAGTCGCGTGCGGGCATCTGACAAAAGCAAATACGTAGTTGAATGTGCTAGAGAAAAGTGTGAGTGGAGGTTGTACGCGATTCACA
Source organism: Saussurea involucrata (assembly GCA_033807775.1). Classification (NCBI taxonomy): domain Eukaryota; kingdom Viridiplantae; phylum Streptophyta; class Magnoliopsida; order Asterales; family Asteraceae; genus Saussurea; species Saussurea involucrata. The sequence goes on from CM066322.1 coordinate 177,633,821, forward strand.
CGGGTCCCAAAGGAGGGGCGATGATGATTAGAAAGTTGCACGACGTACACACTTGTACGAGGACGCAACTTAATCCCCACCACAAACAAGCCGGCAAAAAGACTTTGGGTGTGATCCTGAAAAACAAATTTCTTGATGTTAGCAGGTCATTGCGTCCAAAGGACATCGTCCACGACGTTCACCGGCAGTTCGGCGTCACGATTGATTACCACCAAGCGTGGCGTGCGCGCTGCCATGCACTGTTTATGGTGAGAGGCACGTTCGAGGAGTCGTATGAACGACTCCCGGCATATTTATATAATTTGCAGCTGCAGAACCCTGGTACTGTCACGCAGCTACGAACCGATTCACATGGACGGTTTGAGATGTGCTTCGTGGCCCTTGGACCCACGGTACGTATTTTAACACGTTATATGTTTACACATTATAAACTATAACATTTACACATTATAAACTATAACATTTTAACCTATGTTTTTGCAGATCCGCACATTTCTGGCAAATCTACGTCGTGTCCTGATAATAGACGCAACCCATTTAAAGGGTCGTTACTTGGGTATGATGTTCCTGGCGGTTGCCATGGACGGGGATAACTCCATCGTTCCAGTAGCTTTCGGCGTAGGCAAGTCTGAAACCGGGGACGAGTGGACTTGGTTTATGTCCATGTTGAGACAAGCTATCGGAGACCCGCAAGGGTTGGTGTTTATGTCTGACAGGGCTCCTTCCATAAGCGCCGCAATCTCTGCCATGTACCCAAACGCCCCTCACGCCATATGCTGTCGACATTTGGAGATGAACGCCAAATCCAAGGACAAACGTATTACCACCTACAAGGATGTCTATTGGGCGGCATGCAGAGCATATACGGATCGGGAGTTTAACAAGTACATGAATATGCTACGATACAGTGTCAAGGAAGCAGCCAAAGTCTTTGACGATGCTGGACCGGAGAGGTGGTCCGCGGCCCATTTTCCTGGACAACGGTATGACATTCTGACCTCGAATAGTGCAGAGTCTGTGAATGCACTCTCCCGTTTTGCGCGTAGATGTCCGATTGTTAATCTTATGGACTACTTTCGGGCCTTTCAACAAGAGTGGTACCAAATTCGACGCCTAAAAGGAGCTGAGATGCAAAATGCACTCACACCAACGACGGAGAATATCGTTCAGTACAGGGCGCGTCGTGCGGCGACATGGCCGGTAAGAGCAATCGGGTATGGGAAGTACGAGGTGCATGATGACTATATTCACGCGATTGTGAATATGGAAGACCACCTTTGTTCGTGTCGCGAATGGGATAAATCTGGGTTACCGTGCGGCCATGCCATCGCTGCAGCAACATATATGGGTCGTACAGATTGCAGCGACTTGGCTGTACCTTTCTTCACGTCCGAATATTACCGGAAAACATACGTGGAGGTAATAAACCCAGCTGGACCCCCTGCAGCATGGGTGTATCCACCCGACCCGCTTCCACCATGCTATCCACCTTTAATGGATAAGAACAGGGCGGGGAGACCGAGAAAGAACGACCGACGTCCATCACGTGGTGAAAGTTCGATACAACGAAGATGTACTCGGTGCCAATGCGTAGGACATACTCGTGGAGAGTGTCCAAATCCCGCCCCTTCAACCGTGCCAAGGAGACATTCAGTCAGTCACACCACGGGCCCGTCACAACTTGAACCATATGGAACAAACACATATGATACTGTTGATCTAAACGTTGATTTGTAAATGATAATCCTATCGCATTAACATAATAATCATATATTAACTAATTCATTAAATCGTTTTAAATTATTATTATTTGAATGTGTTTATAGATATCGTGAATGGCAATAGGAGAAGGTTTCACGAGAAGAATATTAAATGGGGTTTTGACAAGTTGGTATCACTAGACTCATTTAAGAATTGTGAAAATAGGTATTTGGCGAATGATGATTCATGTGTGTTTGGAGCTGAAGTATTTGCAGTTACAGAGTATGCACAAAATGATCGATGTATTTTCAACGTAACTTAGATTAAAATTATCTCCTTCAGTTCAGTCCCGTCCCTTGCAATTGAAAATGATATTGTTGTTGATATGGAATTATCATATATATTATTATAGGGAAATTAATTAAAATGCCACAAGTCAAAGGTTGTGTTACCGAAATGCCACAAATCTCTCCCAGTTTACCAAAATGCCTATGTAGCTATATATATTCATATTATATATACACACATAAATATGCTATCTAGTTTGAAAGGAATTGACCTTCCAGGGCTTCATTATAGAGATCCTCAATCTTCCTATTACTCGTTGCAAAATCCTCCGCCTCATAAAATCTTCCTATTACTCGGTAAACTGGGAGAGATTTGTGGCATTTCGGTAACACAAACTTTGACTTGTGGCATTTTCAATTAATTTCCCATTATTACATATAAGCAAAAGGAATATCTTACCCTTTAAGCACAACCAATATGGATCACAAATTAGATTACCACTCTCTTCAGTACTAATGCCAATCAAGATTTTGACACCTTAAAACATAATCCACAAGCTTGAATTCAATTAACCCACACTTGGCATACTTAAACACAAAGATTATTGATTGGAACACCTAATAAGAACAAAGATAAAACATATATAAAAAGAAACATCACCAACAGGCTCTTCATCTTCAATCTTTCTGGCCCTTGGCTAGGTTGTTTGAACCTTTTTTCTACGCTGACCAACAGGCTCTTCATCTTCAATCTTTTTGACCCTTCTTCAACGGCTTCTGCTTTTGCAACCACGTATGGCCATTGTGTACCACAACCCGGACACACTTTAGCAACCACGAATGAGGTAACCTCTGACTTGACCTTGCATGATGTATCCAACCTAACCGTGGTTCAGCGGCTTAAAAACTACTTTTCAGAGAAATTAACAACAACAAAAAATACAAAACAACAACACAGTAAAAAAAATACAAACAACAACACAGTAAAAAAAATACAAAACAACTAAAACAACCACCACCTACTTAAAAATTGATTTAGTTTTGCTATGGCGACCTCGATTTGAGGTGGCATTTTTTCAGGAGTAGCCTTAGGGTTTGATGACGATGCCATTTGTAGATTAAATGAGAGAAGAGAAATCAAGAGAGAAAACAATTCAAAGAAAGAAAGCAAGAGAGAAATCAAGAAAGAAAGCAAGAGGAAGTGTGAATTGTGAATTGCATCTTACTGGTATTTATGGATGAAATCTCAAACATGCAAATGAATTTCAACCACAAATCGGTCTTCAAAGTACAATAATTGTGGAAAAAAACAGTAAAAGCATGCAAGATTCGTCTAAGTTTAGGGGCTGAAAGTGTAAATTTTCAGGGACCAAAAGTGTAAATTTTCGCCCATCGCGGGCCATCGCGGGCTGCGATCGCCGGCAGGGACCAAAAGTGCACCGCGGCCAAAGTTGAGGGGCTTCGCGGGGCATTTGTACCCAAAGTACGTGCCACGTCAGCCCTAGCCCGCGATCGCGGGATCCATCGCGGGTATTTTGGGTATTTTTGCAAAATTGAAAAAATTTAGGGTATTTCGGTAACAGTTGGTCAAACTTGGGGTATTTTAATTAATTTCCCTTTTTAAAATGTCTAGCATGTCAAAAGCTATTTTGATATAATATGAAAATTAAATTATATATATACGAAAACACACGATTGATTTAATTTGGACACTTTCACAGGCTTAGGAACACCTGATGTTTATCTTGAGTGGAAACGCCAAGTTGAAAAGATTAGTGATTATAAGGGTTTTGATGACAAACAACCAATTTAAGATTGTGTATATTCGTTTAACAAAGACTGTTGGTTTGTGGTTTGAGAATCTTAAAGCTAGTAGGGACAGAACTCGAAATGAAAGGATCAAAACTTGGACGATTTTGAAGAAGAAGCTCTGCACTAAATACCTCCCTGATGATAATGAGCAAACACCATATTTGAAACTCACATCATTGACTCAAGATGATATGAGTGTAGCGGAGTATGTGACAGAATTTGATACGTTATGTGTAGTTTGTAATTTAGTAGAAAAAGAGACGATGAAGATTGCACGACTTATTCGTGGGTTAAATCGACTTATTGATAAAAAGGTTGAACTCAACCTATATAGCTCATTTAATGACATTAACAAACTAGCTACGAAAGCTGAATCTCATATGCAAGAGGAGAAATCGAATCTAGTTTTCATGACTTGGGTTCGGGGATTTCCAAGGGATTTGGTTCATTCAAATCTAATGCTTCCCAAAGCTCGACCAGAGGGCCCCGCGACTTGCTGTGCGGTATGCAAACCGCGTGACAAGTCGCGTATGTCCCTGTTTCAGCTATTTTTGACTTTTTCGATTTTTATGGCTTTTTCATTATTTAAACACACTCAAAAATAAAAGTAAAACTAAGCACGCAAATAACAAGGAAAACAAACCTTGGTGGGTTGCCTCCTACCCAGCGCCGTATTTAATGTCGTGGCACGACTATGTGGTTTCAGCTCGGTTTAGTATCCGCGGAATTGGATCGCCCACACATACGGTTCTTCGCGGACTCTTTTACTTTTGGCCCTCCATGACCAGCTTCATATCCTTCATCTCTTCCAACTCTTACCTTCTCGAACATCTTGAAGATTTCGCTTTGGCCGCCGACTCGGAAGGTTATCTCGCCTTCTTCCATGTCAATCAAAGCTCGGCTCGTAGCCAGGAAGGATCTCCCCAGAATTAACAGGACCTCTTCGTCTTCGTCTATATCTATGACTACGAAGTCGACGGGAAAATAGAACTTACCTACTTTGATGAGCACGTCCTCGACCACTCCATACGGGTATCGGATTGATCTATCCGCGAGCTTCAGAGTCATGTATGTCGGGCTTACCTCACCCAGGCCATGTTTCCTGAAAATAGAAAGAGGCATCAGAATAATACTAGCCCCTAAATCACATAAAACCTTATTAAAAGTAAACTCCCCAATCTGAATAGGGATAGAAAAACTCCCTGGATCTTTAAGCTTCAAGGGAGGCTTATTCTGAAAAATCGCGCTGCACTCTTCAGTGAGTGCAACGGTGGCCTGGTGATCAAGTGTCCTCTTCTTCGATATAATCTCCTTCATGAACTTAGCGTAAGAGGGAATTTGTGTAAACGCATCTGCAAAAGGGATGTTGATAGTTAGCTTTTTGAAAACATCAAGAAATTTTGAAAAATTGACATCATCCTTTTGCGCTTTCAATCTGCTCGGGTAGGGTACTCTTGGTGCTGCATGCTTGACCGGTGGTGTCACTTCTTTCTTCTTCGGTTCACTTTCTTCGCTTTCTTCAGCTTCAACTTCCTTCACCTTCTCAACCTCTTTCTCCTCAGGCTCGACTTCCCTTGCTGGCTTCCCATTCAGTTCTTTGCCATTTCTCAGATAGATGGCATTGCAATGTTCTTGGTTCCTCTTTTCGGGTTGACTTGGGAAAGTACCGGGAGGTCGGTTTTGTAGGGCTTCAGAGATTTGCCCCACTTGCCTCTCGAGGATCTTAATGGAGGCGGTGTTCTGCTCAGTTGCAGCTTTTACCGTATTCACCGTGCTCGCTAGCTCTCCGACCGTGCTGTCCATTTTCGACATGAACTTCATCATCATCTCTTCCAGCCTCGGTTTCTTTTCTCCTGATGGTCCTTCGCTCCTTTGCTGAAAACCTGGAGGACGGTACACATTATTAGTTTGAGTAAAATTAGAAGAGTTAGAAAAATTACCTGATTGTGGTTGACCGGGCTGATTCCATGAAAGATTGGGATGTCTTTTCCACCCCTCGTTATAAGTGTTAGAGAAAGGATCGTTTCTCGGTTGGCTCCGGTTTGACACAAAATGGACTTGATCAGGTTCTTGAAGGTTGTCGGCTTGCAAATGGCTCGTAATCGCTGCTAGTTGGGTTTTTATCTCTTTGAGTTCGTCTGATTCCCGAACACTCGCTACTCGTGCAACGGACGATCGTGGTGTGGAGTAGCTATGCTCGGCTAGATTCTCGATTAACTCGACTGCTTCTTCATAGGTCTTGTTCATAAGAGCCCCCCCCCCCCCCCCCCCCCCGCTGCAGCCGTAATATCATTCTTGAATTGTGGGTGAAGGCCTCCAAAGAACGTTTGGATTATCACCCAGCCATGCAATCCGTGATGCGGGCACTTCTTCAACATCTCCTTATAGCGCTCCCAAGCTTCATATAACGTCTCTTGATCCCATTGCGCGAAGTGCGTAATGTCGGCCATCAGTTGAGCAGTTCTTCCCGGTGGGAAAAACTTTTGAAGGAAAGCTGCTTTCAAGTTTGCCCAAGTTGTGATAAGATCTGACGGTAGACCCTCTATCCAGATTTCAGCTCTACCCTTTAATGAAAAGCTGAAAAGCCTTAGCTTGATTGCGTTCTCCTCCATTCCGTTGATCTTAAACGTGTTGCATATCCGTTCGAAGGCTCTGTTAGTTCCAGATTTAACAGGTAACAACGATTCAATGAGGAATAACAATAACAAATAACGATTTCAATCTGTCATCCCTCTCGTATTCATAAATCAAGATAGTTTACAAATGTTTGAATGAAAAACAACTATCTCTCTCTAAAACAATTAAGCTCTCTAATGAATAATGAATCGCTTGATGAAAGTCTAACCTAATTCTAAGGTTAAGACTAACCTTAAATACCTAGGCTTTAGACAATAAGGCCTAAGCCCATTAAACACAATTAACTAAGCCCATTTAACAATTAAGGCTTTTACAAGAATAATAAATATAATTAAGCTCTCTATAATTATTTATATATCTTTAAAATATGTAGGACATTTATTGTCCTAACAATCTCCCCCTAAAGATATATAAATAAAAATCGGTCTTGAAACCTTCAAATCTTGATCTTCTCTTTTTCTTGAATTTTGAAATGCAATGATGTTGCTTGTCTTCATGTCATTTCAGCGCTCCCCCTTGAATAAAGCTCTTGGTCTTTAAATCTTCAACTTTGTAAACGGATTCGGTGAACAATGAATTTGTCTTTGAACCGCGGGTTGACTTTGCTTTCAGCTTCAGCTTGTAGAACCAATATGCTCGATGGAGGAAATAGAGATTTGTAGCGAACACCACTTGATGAAGGATGAGAAAATTTACTACTTGTAGGAACTTTGAACTATTTTCGCTTTGAGCTCTTTTCGGAACTGTTACTCCCCCTCGGCTGATACTCTCCCTCGGCTTTTGCATGGGGACTTCTTTACTCCCCCTTGGCTTTTGCTAACTCCCCCTCAACTTGATAATCCGGTGTCTTTGAATTTGTACCCTTTCTCCCCCTCATGATGAGTAGGAGAATCCGGAGCATCATGTATGATCAAAGACAATAGTAGCGAGTAGCAAAAAAATGCAGATAAAACAATAAGTAACCAGAACGGGGTAAAAAGCTAACACAGAAACACGTTAGTAACTGTTATCACAACAATTTAAAAATTGTGTGGCCTATGTTCAGAGTTGGCAATGGGGTATCTCTGATAGGACTTCCAGTTATCACTGAAAAAAATATAAGAAATTAACTTCTCAAACTGTTCCGGCAATATCACGAAGATATGCAATTGGAATCACAAAGACTCGTGCATGTGAGAAAGAAATAAGTTATATCAATTAGGCTCAAAAATTGATTCAACTTGGGACACAAGTTAAAAATCAATTGACACAGTGATTAGAATATGAAGTTCGGAGACCGGAGCGGATGTCTTCTTGTTTCAATATCTAATACCTTCGAGTGAGGAATAGATAGATTATGTGCTAAATCTCCGTGAATATATGAAACAAGCATCTGTTGAGAGATACTTGAGTAGCTGGGTGGGGTGACACGAGTTATCGACACTGGGTCCATGTCTGTTTCAATATTCATCTCCAAAGAACGAGAATGAATAGATTGTGTGGTTACCCGGATAACTGACTCGGTTTGGTAAGGACCAATTAATTCTTTTAAGTCCTGTCACAGCCTCACCATATTCTTTTCTCTCCAAACTCATCTATCAACTAGACCCCTCACTGTAGTCTATAAATGGGTGTGTTTCTTGGGTAGGTCCTTCCGGTTCTGGATAGACCATAGAAACGATGTAATATCCTAACACACATTCATGCAACGAGTATAGCAGTTGAGTAAACAGTGAAGTACGAGTTCTAAACTGAGGTGTTTTAGAAGTCAACACTTTTAAGAACGAGTCCTGATCTGAGATGATCAGAAGTCATAGTTGAAATACCAGAATTTCAAAAAACAACATCAAGCGCAAAACAGAATGACTCAGTAAGCACAGTGTTTGCAAGAAAGAGACAATGATCAGAAAGTTTAATTGTGATGAACAAGTCACAATTAATTTATCAGATAAGAATTGAATCATTGATGTGAACTGATGAACTATGAACACAAAGTGGAATTCAAAAACGAGTGTATTTCCATCGAAAAATCAACAAACATTTGAGACATGAAATAACTAAATCAAGCAAGTTTTGATCATGGCAATCATGGAAGTTAAAATTAGATAATAACAAACGCAAGTAAGTTATTCAGAATGAATTGCCATGGTTTTTGGATTCAGTTAGAGTTCACTTACCTTTCATACGATAGTACCCCCCCTCAAAATTGGCATAACCTTTGAATGATGTCATGTAAAAAAAATGTTCATAACTAAGCGCACATGACATACCTGCAAAACAGATTAGACAAATTTTGGTATCCATCCATTGATGGATCCTTGACGGTTAGATGCCCTATTATAGTGAGGACCGGGGATACTATAAGTACCATACCAATAGTTGGCACGATCTTTATTCACAAACTCACTTGTTCCACAATAAGAGCAACACATTTTCTGTGTAGATAAGCTGATCAGTTTATTAACAGAGTAAACTCGATCAGTTTTCACAAAAGGTTTAGCGTGGAAAGTTGTGTTGTTCTTTTCACTCTTAACAGGGACAAATGGCTTTGGAGCAGGAGTGGTTCCTTTAACTCTCCACTCCATTTTAACTTTCTTGAAAAATTGATTATCTGATTTGTCAACACGAGAATTATAGAAAAGATTAGAAGGTCGAATCTGATCTTTCGAAAATTCATTTGGTTTGACAAAGTTCTTTGAAGAACGATTTGTAGAAAATGAACTTGAAGCATAAGAAGGTTGAACACCTTTGAACTTGCTTTCTTCAAGTTGCTTGACCTTAACGGATAAGGTATTTCGTTCTTTGAGAATTAAATCAAATTTCTTTTGTATATTAGATTTAACCATTTGTTCCTTCAAATTCTCGGTTGCTAATCCAGATAATCTCTGATTAAGTTTAGAAATCTCAGTTTGAAAGATCTTTCTCTCTTTTTCAAAATCATCTTTCAAACATTTAGCTCTAAAACCTTCAACTTTCCCTTTCTCATTCTCTTTGCTTAGCATGTCTAATTCTTTCTCCAACTCAGATATTTTCAAAGAAAGTTCTCCATTCTTTTTAGAAAAAAACTTGCGTTCAGTTTCAAACTTTTCTCTTTCAAAAAACAGAACCTTTTCAAAGTCGGAGATTTGTGTTGAAAGTTTTAGACATCTAAGCTCAAGACTTTTCTTCTCTTCAAGAGATTTGGTTGAAAAGCCAGATTGCTTTTGTATGAGCAATTCTTTCTCCTTTTCAAAAACCTTTTCAAAATTAGATAGTTTACTTTTAAGCTCAAGGTTTTCACAGTTCAGGAGTTTACCTTTCTCTTCTTCTTCAGCAAGCTTCTCAGAACTGTTCCAGATTTGAGATTTCAGTTCCTTCAGCTCCTTAATGTACTTGCTGCACAAATCATCTGCTTGCCTGATATTCTTTTCACATAGTCTTTGATGTGCTTTCTTTTCAAGTGCCTTTATCTCGTCTGGTGATGACAATTCAGAAAGCTTCCTTTTCAGCTCCGTATTTTCGGACTCTAAGGCTGTTGCCTTTTCTTCAGATTTGGCAAGCTTCTCAGAACTTTCAGATATTTGCAGTTTCAGTTCCTCCCGTTCTTTGAGGAGCTTGTCTCTAAATTCATCTGCAGACTTGATATTGAAATCATACATTTCTTTATCGGCTTTACACGCACGATTAAAGCAATACGACATTGTTACCTGAAAAATTATGATCGTTAATCGGTGTTATTTTGAAGAATCAAAAATGCGGAAGAAAATCAAAAATTAAATTTGAAAAACAAATTTATAAAATAAATTCGTTTCCAAGAATTAAGATCTGATTATTATCGAATTTGAGCGAAATTACTCTTCGAGAATGAAACCTGTAAGAAAACAAACCAAGTTAGATCAAACATGACGAAAAATAAATCACAAAAATGATGAGCGTCGCGAGTAAGATCAAATCGTCGCAAGCGTCACAAAAATTGCAAATTGATCGCAACTTTCGTTAAAAAAAACTTATCAATCACGAGACGTGCGGTAACTCGGGTACCGACGAGAACTAACCAACCAAACTTACCAGAAACAAAAGATACTTACCGGATGAAAATGGTTTACCGGATGAGATGTGCTTTCCGGATGATGATGGTTTACGATTTACCGGATAAAGGGAGTTACCGGATGATGTACTTTTCCGGATGGAGTCCGGGTAAGATGGCTTACCGGATAAAATAAAGAAATGAACTTACCGGGTGATCGAGAATGCCGGATGGTGTCCGGGTAAAATGGCTTACCGGATAAGATTGTTTATCCGAATGGAGAGCTTACCGGATAAAACTTGTTTACCGGACACTGCGGCTGTGTTTTGCAAATCGGATCTGAGATCGATAGGGTTGCTTGATTTCACTCCTGTAGGGTTAGATTTTGACCAAAAACACTAAAACAAACACACCCAAATCGATTTTTGATCAAAATATATCCGATTTTTCACAAAACTCCACCAAAACTCAAGATTTGATTTTTAAAATTGAAAGATTAAACTTTGAAAATTGATGATATCGCAGATAAACACAGAAAAAAGCAAGTAAACAATCGAGATCAAACAGACAAATTAAAAAATCAACGAAAAGCTTTTCTAACCCGATTGAAGAACGATTTTAACCACAAACGTACTGCACTATTACGAAATTCTTTTGAACGCCTTCTGGACCTCAAACGACTAATCCAACCGGTCAGAATGTGAAATAGACTGTCGTGAAGTTACTGACCAAAAATCGCGACGATCTGACGGTTCAATCTCCAGTAATAGGCGAAACGGCTGGCTGTGTTTTCCAGAAAAATCAACTACGAAAAATTAAACTTTTTCTCGCTTACGTTCGATTTCTTTCGTATCTTCAAATCACCGATTCGGCTCTGATACCAATTGTTAGTTCCAGATTTAACAGGTAACAACGATTCAATGAGGAATAACAATAACAAATAACGATTTCAATCTGTCATCCCTCTCGTATTCATAAATCAAGATAGTTTACAAATGTTTGAATGAAAAACAACTATCTCTCTCTAAAACAATTAAGCTCTCTAATGAATAATGAATCGCTTGATGAAAGTCTAACCTAATTCTAAGGTTAAGACTAACCTTAAATACCTAGGCTTTAGACAATAAGGCCTAAGCCCATTAAACACAATTAACTAAGCCCATTTAACAATTAAGGCTTTTACAAGAATAATAAATATAATTAAGCTCTCTATAATTATTTATATATCTTTCAAATATGTAGGACATTTATTGTCCTAACAGGCTCGTAGATGCGCGTGGGGGTCTTCAGTTGGTGCTCCCCCGAACTGATTATGTTGTACCATTACGATGGTACTCGGCTTTATCTCAAAGTAGTTATCCGCAGTGGTAGGTGGTTGAATATCTATGCGGGCCGCTGCCACATTTGGGTCGGCAAACGACCGCATAGGGACTCTTTCAGGAGGTGGCGGTGGATTGTTGCGAAGCGGTGGAGGATCGTTGCGCGGAGGCGGTCTCTCGTCACCCATATTCAATTGTTTTCTAGCTTTCGATTCTTTACGTAGGCGACGAGCAGTTCTCTCTATTTCTGGATCAAGTTCTTCAATTTCTTTCCCTCGTGTTGTTCTTGGCATAAACCAAGTGGTACCTGAAAAGAAAGAAAAACAAAGTCAGTAATCCAAAAACTGAAAGTGATGGAGTGAAACAACGAAATAAAAAAAAAATGTCCAATCTAACAGCTCTTATAGATGGTAGTGCTATTAATTACAACTAGTTCCCCGGCAACGGCGCCAAAAACTTGACACGGGGTTTTCACACCCCGAGAATCTTACCGCAAGTGTACGGGTCGAAGTCAAGTAATAGTACTTGAGAAAGTACGAGTATCGAATCACGGGGAACTAGGAACTAAGTATCACAATTACTATAAGCTCGATTAACTGGACTGTCGAAATCGGAATATGGGTTTTAGAACTAATTACTAGCAAATCACGACTTAAACGTAAACGGAACAAAGAACAAATTAAGAACTTCGATAGAGAGAAAAGTTGAGGGTTGGAAATCCTCCGGTTCTACACATGCACACAAACAACTCAAACAATTACCAGTTTATCCCCTTAATGATTCCCAAATCTTTTAAAGTCACCGTTGTTCTCTTTCAAGCCACAACGGGTTTTATTTTGAAAATGATAAGTTTAATCTCTCGATCTCACCTATGGATCTCAAAACACATTAAGTACTCGATTTATATTTAACTTGGCTAGATTTCCTCTCAAAATCAACCTAACGGGTTAATTGGGACTAAGACTTATTCAGTATATCTCTATCACTGATTTATCGTCTTAGGCATGCAATTCCTAGTTCTATTTAACAGTTAATTCTCTCGAACTCAACTGAAAATAATAAATCAATTAAAAGCTAGCTAGACTTTCAAAGGCATTAAACACAAAATCACATGCTTCATTAATCAAGGAAAAACCAATAAAACTTCAAATCATCTGGTTACATGCTTTATAAACCGAATTCATTCCAACCCCCAACACGAACCGGTTAGTTCATGTCGGTGGTGGATTCAAACACAAGAGAGAAAGATGAAACTACGTATGTAAACATGGTAACGCGAAAGATTAAAAACTTGAAAAATAACGTGATGAACTCCCTTCAATCGTGCTTGTATCTACGTTCCGTGATGATTGTCTCCGTGATCGGCCCTCTAACGTGACTCCGAAAGCTCCGAAAAGTCGCCGGAAATCGCCCCAAAATCGCCCCTGGTCGTTTGCCGAAAAGTTCGATCTCGAATAATGACCTAAAATCGGATTTTGTAGCTGAAAAACGCGAAACAGTGGGTTACGCCACTTGCCACGCGACTTGCAAGTCGCGTGGTAAGTCACGCGTGTCCAATTAGCTGCGTGGGTCGTTTTCTGGTTCGCGGTTCGGGTCCTGGTTCGGTCGCGGGTTTTGGGGCTTGACTTTTGGGCTTTCGTTAGGCTTCGTTTGGACTCGTTTTGGGCTCTTTTTAGCTTCTTTTCTCGAGGAATGCCGCCTTTTAGATAACCTGTGTAAATCACTAGATAAACCGTAAAATATACGCCTTTTTACTTGAATACAAGCCAATCTAATTGGTTTGAGAACTGAAAATAACGCCAAAAAGTGGCGTTATCAATTTGGTTCATTCAAATCTAATGCTTCCCAAAGCTCGCCACAAACGTCTTACAAACCGCAAAATATGAAGTTATCCCTAAAGATAGAGAATCCATCTTTCATGGATGATAAACGGGTGAAAAACAGAAAGTGTTTATTTCAAAATATGAGTTTGAAAAATCGGAGAAAATGCTTCAAGTGTCAAGGGAAAGGACACATGGCTAGTGAATGTCCTTCTAGGAGAACTCTTACAATGAAACAATACTTGGAATGGGAAGAAGAAGATATGTACATGGAATTTCTACCCGAATGTGAACGAATTCAAGAAGAGGCACGAGATGTCGAGGAGGAAGAGGTCGCCTATGCGGAGAATGATGCAAATCTGATTGTTATTCGTAGAGTATTGCATTCAGAATGTTCACCAAATGCAAAGTCGGAACTAACACTTGCAACATGATAATTGATAGAGATTCTTGCACTAATGTTGCATCGGTTGATATGGTGAATAAACTTCAGCTACCTATTCGTGATCATGTTAAACCTTACTATTAGGGTATTATATTGTATTCAGAACTCGTACTTCAAAGTTTTAGACTTCTGAACAAAGCACTTCAGAACTCGTTCTTCAAAGATAAATTGACTTCTGAATACAACAGTTCAAAACTCGTTCTTCAAAGATAATTGACTTCTGAGTATCTCAACTCAGGACTCGTACTTCAATGATTTAGGCTTCTGAATAATTCAGTTCAGAACCCGTACTTCAAAGAGATTTAGACTTCTGAGTAAATCAACTCAGGACTCGTATTTCAAAGATATTATGACTTCTAAACATATCAGTTTAGGACTCGTACTTCAAAGAGATTATGACTTCTAAATCAACAGTTCAGAACTCGTACGTCAATGATTTTGGCTTCTGAATAATTCAATTCTGAACCCGTACTTAAAAGAGATTTTGACTTCTGAGTATCTCAGCTCAGGACTCGTACTTCAATGATTTTGGCTTCTGAATAATTCAGTTCAGAACATGTACTTCAAAGAGATTTTGACTTCTAATCATTCAGATCAGGACTCGTTCTTCAATGACTATGACTTCTGAATTAACTTCAATCCTGATCATTCAGAACTCGTTTTTGTAACATCCCGGTTTCCATATACACAAATAACATACATTTCACGAACATAATTTCATCAAAAGATACATCATATTCCATATTCGGTCCCATAGTCTTACTAGACATAATAAGTAATTCAGTACAAACTTTTTGACTAAATAATTTACATTATGACCAACAACAAAACCATAAGTATAAAAACACTTCATGATCTTCATAACACAAGTCTTCCCAAAAGCTAAGCAACGACTATCCTTCCTATTTGCTCTTACTTGATCCTCGACCTGGAATACATATTTAAAACAAAAATGAGGGTTAGACCTAATGGTCTAAGTGATTCCTGTGCACATAAACATTCACATAATACAAACACAATTATCAATCCTAACTCACTCATCGCGTAATTCTCTGTCTCCTTCCCATGGCCATATTAGTTGGTTACAAGCCAACTAATAAACAACGCTGTACAACGACTACAACCAATCAACACTGTACAACAACTACAGCCAACACACCGGTCCTATGCCCGACCAACGTATTATAACATAATATAATACTCACGTAATTACAATATCTCAACATATTATAATTCACACATAAACATAGTCACACCATTTATCACATATCCAACACACACGTATATGTATTCCAGTTGAAAATGTTTTGAAGTAAAACTCACCTGATTGCTTATCAACACGTTTCCAAGCCTTCTAAACAAGTTCAGTCCTTTACCCAGAATTCACAGGATCTGTAACAAATAGATACAGATATCTCTTTACCACATAAAACACATAAGTCTTACTAAGGCTAAGAACTCTAAAGAACTCAAATCCTCAAATGTTGCCCCCAAACCCGTACTCAAGTCAAGACCACAGAATAGTCCGTCCTCATTCATTCCCTATCTAATGGTTAACAAAATACAGGTTACTGGATACTCGACAGCATCTAAACTCTCAATATTGGTCAAACAGTAAAAGTATCCGGATACCACAAGTTATCCGGACAACACAACTTTTCCGGACAGCAAGACTTTTCCGGACAACCTCACTTTTCCGAACGACATACTAATTCGGACAACACCCGGGAACTAAGGTAACCCGGATACCATCCGGTATCTTACTTTATCCGGAAACTATGAGAATAAATGACTTACCCGGATAATGAACTCGTCCGGACACCACCGAAAGGGACTACCGGACACTACTAAAGAATTTACCCGGACACATTCATGGTGTCCGGAAACTGCTGCTGTTTCATCCCTATTTTTACCCATAATTCAACTAAGGTTTATACCATTTCGATTTTGTTGATTCCAAACCAATAGAAACACTCTACTAACCATTATGAACATAAAACATAACAGAAACATACCTTAATTCTTCTTCCAAGTACTCCAATTTGAAGCTCTAACCTTTTCTTCCTTTTTCTTCTTTTCCTCTCCAAAACACACACACACTTCACACTGATTTTTTTTCTGGATAATACTGAATTATGAAATATCTAAATCCATTAAGGGTAATATCTAATCCAATTTACCACTTTAGTCCTTAAGTTATTCATTAATGACCAAATACTTTACTTATAAATCTACCCAAACTTACCTTTAACTTCACATTTTAGAGTTAACAAAATTTAACGAAACTAACATTTATCTAACGAACTTACCCGGGGTATTACATCATCTCTCCCTCAAAAGAATTCCGTCCCGGAATTCGATTAGGCAAAAAGGTACGGGTACTTAGTTCTCATTTCTGACTCCGATTCCCAAGTAGCATCCTGACCCCTATGATGTCTCCACTGAACTTTCACTTGTCTGATTACTTTGTTCCGCAACACTTTAACTTTGTGGTCAACAATGGCTTCTGGTTCTTCTACATAATTCAACTTTTCATCAACCTGTATTTTGGGTAGAGACACTGCCTGATCTGGCGTAACCAAACACTTTCGGAAATTGGATACGTGGAACGCATTGTGGATTCTACTTAACTCTGGCGGAAGATCTAACCTGTAGGCTACTTCACCAATTCTTTCTGTAATTGCAAACGGTCCAATGTACCTAAGGCTCAGTTTACCTTGTTTCCCAAATCGGATGACTCCTTTCCATGGTGAGACTTTTAACATCACAAAATCTCCAACTTGGAATTCTAACGGCTTTCGGCGTCGGTCTGCGTAGCTTTTCTGTCTGTCTTGAGCCACTTTCAATCTTTCCCGAATCTGAGTAATCTTATCCGCGGTTAACTGAACTATATCTGGCCCTGCTAACTGTTTCTCTCCCACTTCGTTCCAACACAAAGGCGTTCGACATTTTCTACCATACAGAACTTCAAACGGTGCCGCTTGTATGCTGGAATGGTAACTGTTGTTGTAGGCAAATTCGATCAACGAAAAATGCTTATCCCACGATCCCCCAAAGTCAACAATGCAAGCCCGTAGCATATCTTCTAAAGTATGGATTGTTCGTTCACTCTGGCCGTCAGTTTGAGGATGATACGCCGTACTTAACTTTATTTGCGTTCCCATTTCCTTTTGGAAACTTCTCCAGAATCTTGAGGTAAAACGACTATCACGATCAAAAATGATTGAGATTGGAACTCCATGTCGAGTTACTATTTTGTCAATGTACAACTTAGCTAATCGCTCCATCGAATCAGTTTCCTTTATTGGTAAGAAGTGAGCAGACTTCGTCAATCTATCGACAATCACCCAAATAGCATCAAATACCTTCGGGGTCCTTGGTAGCTTCGTGATGAAATCTGTCGTAATCTGATCCCATTTCCACATAGGTATTTCTAAACGTTGTAATTGCCCAAACGGTTTCTGGTGTTCAATCTTCACCTTCTTACAAGTAGTACAACCTTCCACATACTGAGCAATGTTCCTTTTTATTACTGGCCACCAATAAAACTGTTTCAGATCTTTATACATCTTGTTCGTACCTGGATGAATATAGAATCGATATTGATGAGCTTCTTGTAGTACCCGATCACGTAAACCACCCAAACGAGACACACATATTCTATTCCCCATACACAATAACCCACGATCATTTTTCACTAGCAATGCTAATAACCCCACTAACCGTTCTGACTTCAAATGTTCTTCCTGATAAGCCTCTATTTGACACTTATGTAGTTCGTCCAAGATGTTGGGTAGGAGTTCAGCTCGTAATGCAATGGCTTTTATTGTTCCGCTTCTTTCTTGACGACTCAGTGCATCAGCTACCACGTTTGCCTTTCCCGGATGATAAAGAATTTCACAGTCGTAATCATTCACCAGTTCTAGCCATCTTCTCTGCCTCATGTTTAGTTCTTTCTGATCGAAGAGGTGTTGGAGACTCTTATGATCGGTATAAATTTGACATTTGGAACCATAAAGATAATGTCTCCAAATCATCAATGCGAAGACAACTGCTGCAAGCTCCATGTCGTGCGTCGGATACTGTCTTTCATGATCTTTTAGTTGACGAGAAGCATAAGCAATAACCTTTCCACGCTGCATAAGTATACAACCTAATCCCAGTTTGGAAGCATCACAGTAAACAACAAAGTCTTCAGAACCTTCAGATAGTGACAAAATCGGCGCGCTACAAAGTTTCTCTTTCAATATCTGGAATGCTTCATCCTGTTTTGCTTTCCATTTAAACTTTAGATTCTTCCGGGTCAGCTTAGTCAAAGGCGTCGCGATACGAGAGAAGTCTTTTATAAACTTTCGATAGTAGTCGGCTAAACCCAGAAAACTACGTACTTCGGTTGGCGTTCTCGGCGGTTCCCACTTTTCAATTGCTTCAACCTTCGTCGGATCAACTTGAATACCTTTCTCAGAAACTACATGTCCGAGAAACTGAACTTCCCGTAACCAGAATTCACATTTAGAGAACTTTGCGTATAACTGTTCATTCTTCAACAATTCCAGAATTAAACGAAGATGTTGTGCGTGATCCTCTTTGGATCGGGAATAGATAAGTATATCATCGATAAACACAATAACAAATTTATCGAGATACGGCTTACATACCCGATTCATTAAATCCATAAAGGCAGCTGGAGCGTTCGTCAGTCCAAACGGCATCACTAAGAATTCATAATGACCATACCTTGTGCGAAAAGCAGTTTTCAGAACATCTTCTTCTTTAACCTTCAGCTGATGATAACCAGATCTTAGATCAATCTTGGAGAAATAACAAGCTCCAACTAATTGATCGAAGAGGTCATCAATTCATGGTAGCGGATACTTATTCTTGATCGTGCGCTTATTCAGTTCCCGGTAGTCGATACACATTCTCATCGAACCATCCTTCTTTTTCACAAACAAAACTGGTGCACCCCACGGCGAAGAACTGGGTATGATGAAGCCTTTATCGGATAGGTCTTGTAGTTGCGTCATCATTTATTTCATCTCTGGTGGCGCCAAACGATACGGTGCACGGGCAATAGGAGCGGCTCCAGGAATCAGATCTATACCAAACTCTACTTGTCTAATAGGCGGAAGACTATTCAAGTCTTCAGGGAATACTTCTGGAAATTCACTAACAATCGGAATATCTTCCAACTTATTCTTTTCTGGTTTAATATCTATCACATAAGCTAAGTAACTCTGGCAACCCTTATTAACACACTTACGGGCTTTTATCATAGATATAAGGCAAGACTGATGATTGCTACGATCACCATAAATTACTACTGGTCCTTTCTCCGGTAAAACAACATTTATCAACTTCTTATCGCTAACTATACTAGCATGATTCTCGGCTAACCAATCCATTCCCACCACCACATCAAACTCGATCAAGGCTATAAGGAATAACTGAATAGGCACTCCACACCCATCTATGTTTATCACACAACTATCAAATACCTCACTAACCGGTACTTGATTATCATTAGCCGTATCTACCATTAACACATGATCTAACACTTTAGGCTTTAAATGCATATAGGCAGCAAAAGAAGGCGACACAAACGATCGGTTTGCACCGGAATCAAATAACACTTTAGCACGTGTAGAATTTATTAAGAATGTACCTGTAACCACATCGGGATTCTCATCTGCCTCTTGCTCTGTCATTTGGAATGCACGACCCCTTGTTCTTGGTGGCTCCAGTCTTGGTACTACCGGTCTAACAACCGCTGGTTTTCCTGATGTACCCCCTTGCTGTATTCTTCCCTTCGGACAATCGGACTATATGTGATCTGGAGAATTACATGAAAAACAGAACCGCGTGACACGACAATCCTTAACAACATACCCTGTCTTCCCACACCTATAACAAACCCGCGAGTCAACCTGACAATTCCCTTGGTGGACACGGTTGCATTTCAGACAAGGTCTTTCCGTTGGTCGGAAAGGTGGACGGTTATCGTATCTCTGAAACCTGAACTTCTTTGGATCGTGTTGTGGTCCTTCCCACTTCCTTTTTCCTATACCTTTGTCGCTAGTATTTCTTCCTTTATCCTGTTCCACGGTTTCTGCGACATCTACTGCAACGGAGAAAGTTTCGGGTCCTTTAGCAATTACCAAACTCCTGACTTCTGCATTCAACCCGAAGATAAACCTTTCAATCTTCATGGCCTCCGTGGCAACATAATATTCTGCAAAACGAGATTTTTCCAGGAAACGATCAGTGTAGTCCCGAACAGATAAATTTCCTTGTTGCAAGTTCATAAACTCACCCTCTAGTTGTTTAACCGCCGCATGAGGACAGAACTGCTTCCTGAAAGCTATAACAAATTCTTTCCACGAGAAGGTAGAATATATGTCAGAACCTCCCGAAGAAATATGAGCTTCCCACCAGTATAAAGCGTCACCTTTCAACATAGCGGCTCCATAAAGTACCCTATCCTCTTCCGCGCACTTACTAGTCTTGAAGATAGCTTCTATTTCTTTCAGCCAACGCATAGCTTTCACTGGATCCCGGTCTCCTGAATAGGTTGGAGGCTTACAACTGAGAAACATCTTATAATCACACTTTTTCATTACTGGTACACCCATAGGAGTAATGGGCATCTCTTCTTCATGTGAAGGATCTGGTCTTTCTGTTTCAGTATTATGAGTCTGGTTAAACATAGCCTGGATATTTGCCTGTAATCTTTCCATTTCGGCCGCTAAATCGTCTCTCGTAACAAACTCCGCACCACGACCATGAACTCTGCCTTCAGTTCTGCATCTGCCTCTTTCTCCCCCTCTTCCCCTTCCTCCGGCTGTTGGATTGGTTCTATTCGGGTTTCCTCCTCCTTCCCGATTCGTGTGTCTCGTACCACTTGCCATTCTGTTGATTCAGACAAGGTTAATATACACATAGGCACATACCCCATATAACAAGATATTCCAGTTCAAACATGTACTTGTAAGATCACAATTATACTGGCCAGGTGTAATAATGAAATTACCTTACATGATGTTCCTTCTACCTTTTTATATTTAACATCCCAAGGTTCTACAATAATAGGGACATCCTACTTCACATGCAGTTTAAGTCTAGGTACAGATACTAATACCTAAATCCCTTAAACTAGGGCTCTGATACCATCTGTAACATCCCGGTTTCCATATACACAAATAACATACATTTCACGAACATAATTTCATCAAAAGATACATCATATTTCATATTCGGTCCCATAGTCTTACTAGACATAATAAGTAATTCAGTACAAACTTTTTGAATTTACATTATGACCAACAACAAAACCATAAGTACAAAAACACTTCATGATCTTCATAACACAAGTCTTCCCAAAAGCTAAGCAACGACTATCCTTCCTATTTGCTCTTACTTGATCCTCGACCCGGAATACATATTTAAAACAAAAATGAGGGTTAGACCTAATGGTCTAAGTGAGAAAATCCATGTTTCTTTGAAAATCCTTTGCACAGAAACATTCACATAATACAAACACAATTATCAATCATAACTCACTCATCGCGTAATTCTCTGTCTCCTTTTCATGGCCATATTAGTTGGTTGCAAGCCAACTAATAAACAACGTTGTACAACGACTACAGCCAATCAACACTGTACAACAACTACAGCCAACTCACCGGTCCTATGCCCGGCCAACGTATTATAACATAATATAATACTCACGTAATTACAATATCTCAACATATTATAATTCACACATAAACATAGTCACACCATTTATCACATATCCAACACACACGTATATGTATTCCAGTTGAAAATGTTTTGAAGTAAAACTCACCTGATTGCTTATCAACACGTTTCCAAGCCTTCTAAACATGTTCAGTCCTTTACCCAGAATTCACAGGATCTGTAACAAATAGATACAGATATCTCTTTACCACATAAAACACATAAGTCTTACTAAGGCTAAGAACTCTAAAGAACTCAAATCCTCAAATGCTGCCCCCAAACCCGTACTCAAGTCAAGACCACAGAATAGTCCGTCCTCATTCATTCCCTATCTAATGGTTAACAAAATACAGGTTACTGGATACTCGACAGCATCTAAACTCTCAATATTGGCCAAACAGCAAAAGTATCCGGATTCCACAAGTTATCCGGACAACACAACTTTTCCGGACAGCAAGACTTTTCCGGACAACCTCACTTTTCCGGACGACATACTAATCCGGACAACACCCGGGAACTAAGGTAACCCGGATACCATCCGGTATCTTACTTTATCCGGAAACTATGAGAATAAATGACTTACCCGGATAATGAACTCGTCCGGACACCACCGAAAGGGACTACCGGACACTACTAAAGAATTTACCCGAACACATTCATGGTGTCCGAAAACTGCTGCTGTTTCATCCCTATTTTTACCCAGAATTCAACTAAGGTTTATACCAGTTCGATTTTGTTGATTCCAAACCAATAGAAACACTCTACTAACCATTATGAACATAAAACATAACATAAACATACCTTAATTCTTCTTCCAAGTACTCCAATTTGAAGCCCTAACCTTTTCTTCCTTTTTCTTCTTTTACTCTCCAAAACACACACACTTCACACTGATTTTTTTTCTGGATAATACTGAATTATGAAATATCTAAATCCATTAAGGGTAATATCTAATCCAATTTACCACTTTAGTCCTTAAGTTATTCATTTATGACCAAATACACCCTTTACTTATAAATCTACCCAAACTTACCTTTAACTTCACATTTTAAAGTTAACAAAATTTAACGGAACTAACATTTATCTAACGAACTTACCCGGGGTATTACAGTTTTAATGATTAAGGATATTTTAATCTAAGTCTTGTCATTTTTGCAGATTTAGTTCAGATAAAGATTTTTTGCACATGTTAAGGGGGAGCTTATACGATTCTAAATCATTGTATCATGATTTGAGGGGGAGCTCAAACATCGTTATTGTAAGTATCTTCTGATCTTAATCTCAGATTATTTGAAAGAAGAACGACTTTCAAGCATGAAAAACTTTTTTTTCTCAAATGTTCAAACCACTTCTCTATTCTCAAATAGATTTTATGAATTTCGAAGTGTGGTTTTAAATGTTTTTCATGGAGATCTCGGATTATTATAACATCAATTCTGACCTTGTGTTTCCAATGATTAATACTTGTGTATTATCTTTTCTATACTTTCAAGTATTCATACACACCGGTACAGCTTCATATTGACTTTGTTATTACCATGTCTCAAAACGAAACAATTTTTTCGATGGTAATACTCCCGTTTGTATTTCAAATTTTGTTGAGCGTCATATATTCTTTCAGCGTATGAACTTAAACATTTCATTCAATGATTGTTTATATTTGTTCATATAAACAAATTTCAATTCTTTGATACCCGATCCTTTTATGATTATCATTTATGATATTTGATCTGATTGATACATTGTTAGATTCTCAAACAAGTCTTTCGAATTCATTTCATTCTTTCAATATTCTTGTTGTGAGAATTCTTCAAAGTTCAAATGCTCAAATATTTCATGATATTATTGAAGAGCATTCATTCTGATGACATAGTCAAAAAAAAAAATTGGATCAACAATGCACTAACACACCCACACGATCCCGGGGTATCCGGGCTTCCCAAAGGGAGCCACCCGACTAATCCCCGTCGACTGGATTGAACCTATGGAACAATCCCACCGGAGACGGCATCCCATTACGGCTGAAAACCGTCCACCCGGCCCTGACCCAGCCCCAAAGGACCGGCCCAAAGTCTGAATCCCAGGCCCAGACATCTAGGCCCAAGATGGATATCTCAAAAATGCCTCCCCCGTGGTTCGAACCTGGTAGCTAGGCTGTCAAGCACTAACCCCCCAAGTCTTGCCACTTGAGCTACACCTCCTTGACAATGTCATTTAAATGCTGAGATTTTTTTGTTCAAGCTAAACTGTTGAACAACACAAATTTTTAGGACAAATTTTCATGGGATAAGTGTGTGAGATTATTAAACTTCTATGGATTCACGTTAACCAGTGTTTCCTACCTAAAAAGTTATCCTTGAGTGATTGAGGGGTGAGGGGTCTACATCAAAGAGTGAGGGAGGAAGTTCATCCGGTTGAACAACCTCATTGTGCTGAGCGGTAAAATGTAATTGAGATTTTGGTTAGCAGTGAGCGGATTAAAAACAGAAAGATGGTGTGAGAACAGAGTTAAAAGAATAAGAGAACTCTGTACAAACCATTTACTGAGCTGGGCAGACACATTACTGATTGGTTCACATTCTTTAGTGATCATCATTGAAATAGGCAATTATCCCATGCCAACTCTTGCTTTAACCCCACCAGCTACTCATTTCTTTCTCAACAAAGAAATGTTTCAATTGTTCTTGGGGACGCAACATATAATCTATCTAATCTTCATTCGTAAGGTTTGGATATTGAAAAAGAAGGAATTTGCCCCACCTTCGCACTTCGATCATGCACATTGAGTCCGTGGAAAACTTGTTGTTGTCTCAACAATTTACACAATTTGAGCCTATCTAATAAAGCATAAGTTGCTTCAATCATTTCTACACTTGCACGTACACACAGGGAATATGTTTTCTTATCATAACGTTCATAGAAATTCTTTTGTGTTTTTCGATGATTGAATGGAAGCCCTGGGGAGTGAACATCAAAAAGCTCATTTCCAAAGTACATCTGTTGTACTAAGTGGCTCCGTGCTACTTACATGCATTTTAACTGATTCATATGTTGTTTCAGAGTTACCATATTCATTCTATCTTAATTTGAAAAGATTCGGATAAATATATTTTGGAATTGACGGTTATTCATATCAAATGGAGGAGAATGTTGCTTGTGGTATTCAAAGACCGTGCTGAAACAAAAAAGAGTTTTGATGATCATGATGCTCACAATCATCAAAAAGGGGGGAGAAATAACATACTGAAGAAACGGGGGAGATATATCAATGATAGATAAAGGGGGAGAAATAGCATACAAATAAAAAGGGAAGATATTTTGAATGCTTCAATTTTTGGATGAAGAGAAGTTTTGTCAAAGTCAAGAAGATGTTCCGAAATGATTCGATGGAGATTAATGTTCAACGTTTGTCCAAGAGATGAAGATTCAAAGTTCAAGAAATCGTTTAAAGAGTTTGAGTTTAAAGCTTCAAAGACTAAAGTTGCAAAGATCAAAGCAACAAATATCTGAAATTCGTGTTCAAGACTTGATGACAATTTGTTGAAGTTGATATTCAAGGAGAATGACTTTACAAAGGGAAAAACAAAGATTTTTCAAGTTTGATAGAAGATTCTCCAAAGCTGAAAGTTTGAAGATTGTAAAGTTGTTTAAAGATTTTCAGAGCTTCAAAGTTTAAAGCAGTCAGAGTTAAAGTTTTGTGTGTTATACCTTGTAATGTCTAGGTATAAATAGGTTTGCTTAGTGTTTAAGCAAAGCTAAGAAAGCTTGTAGGAGAGAGTTAATTGTAATATCTTTGAGAGAGTTTAATGAGAGATTCTAGAAAGAGAAAGTTCACAATTCATATGTGACTCTAAAATTCTCAAGATCAATGAATATGATGATGATTACCGAATAGATCTAGTATTAACACTTACAAGTTGAATTGGCTTGATGATTCAAATGTGAAAAACAAGCATTAGTAAATTTCTCAATTGGAAACTACAAGGAAGAGTTATGGTGCGATGTGATTCCTATGAGTGATTGTCATCTCTTACTTGGGAGACCATGGCAGTTTGATCGAAAGGTGGTTCATGATGGTGATACAAACGTTTATTATGTTAAGGTTGGAAACAAACGTATTAAGCTACAAGCCTACAACCATTATCTCTATGAGTATTATGCTCATGTTCGTGAATCAAATAAGAAGACTATTTTGTTTTTGTCAGCTAAGGATTTTGAGAAAGAGGTGGAGGAAAGTGATGGTACGGCTTACGCATTGGTAGTGAACCAAGCGACTCAAAATCAGCTCCCACATGATCTACTTCTTTAACGATTTGCTTGGTGAATTTGGTGATGTGTTTCCGGATGAATTACCTATATGGTTACCTCATTTGTGAGGAATCAAGCATTCCATTGATCTTGTCCCTGGTGCTCCATTACCCCATAAACCTGCTTATAGGTGTGATACCGAGGCTTCAAAAGAACTTTAGAGGCAGATTGAGCATCTGATTGAATAGGGCTATGTTAGGGAGAATATAAGTCCTTGTGCGGTTCCAACTTTATTGGTTCCAAAAAATGATGGAATATGGCGGATGTCCATTGATTCTAGGGACGTGAACAATATTACCATCAAATATCGTTTTCCCATGCCTAGATTGGAGGATATGTTGGATGAATTACATGGTGCTAAATTTTCTCCAAAGTTGATCTTCGGAGTGGATATCATCAAATGCGGATTCGTGAAGGTGATGAATGGAAATCTGCCTTCAAAACTAAACAAGGATTGTACGAGTGATGATGATGCCTTTTGGTCAATACAATGCTCCTAGCTCGTTTATGCGGCTCATGAATGAGGTACTTCGTCCCTTCTGAAACAAGTTTATAGTGGTTTATCTTGATGATATCTTGGCTTATAGTAGAGATAATATTGCCTGATTTCATGTAACACCCCGATTTTTGGAAGGTATCGGTCTTTTATGATAAATAAGAAAAATAGGATTTTGGATTGAATCCTAAATTTTATGGTCTTGTTGGATGGAGAATTCAAATACGAATCCAACGAGCCTTTCCGGAGCGAAAACGGAGCTAAAACGAAGAAGTTATGACCAAAACAGTGATCGGGAAATAAATCGGGAAACCAGGGTCATGTGGACGTCCGCATGGTGCACGTGGACGTCCGCATTGAGTGGAAGTCCGTGTGTACTTCCACGGAAGCAGCAGAAAGTTGGCCGGGTGCACGTGGACGTCCGCATTGGACTCCATGTGGACGTCCGCATCGCGTCAGATGTGATTTTTCACCTTTTTCACCCTCAACCTTCCCTCCTCTCTCTCCTACCTTTTATAAACCACATTAGAACTGATCCTTCTCCTCTCCCACTCGATTTTCTCCCCAAAAATCCTAAGTCCTTCATTTTCTCTCTTCCATCTCCTTTTTCTTCAAGAATACCAAAGTGGGTTGATGAACCAAGCTTCAAGACTTCAAGATCTTCATCTTCTTCATCATTTTCCACCATTGTTGAGCTACTTGGGGCTTTTTTCAAATACCATTTGAGATCTCATCTTCTCTTCCCAAACCTTTACTTCGGTAACCTCAGAGATGTTTTGGTTGGTGGATTCAAGTTATGGTTAAGGTAATCTTCTCTTCTCTTTATTTATGGAAGTTAGGGTTTTGGTATAAGTTGAGATATTGATGTTGGGTAATTGATTTTATAAACCATTTGGGAAAAGGCACATTTTAGTGTCATGAGTCATTTTGAGGATTATTAAGGGGATGAGTCCATGTGGGGAAACCCTTTGTTTTAACCCGTGTCGAGTTTTGGGTTAATGATGATTTTGTGGTACATGTTTACCTAAACAATATTTAAATGCATTTTATGCTATGATGACCGTTATTTATGGGTCTAATGAGTTTTGAGCATTTTTCTCGGTTTTGACTTTAAGGAAGTCTTGGGGACATTTTGTTCGGTTTTGATGGCTCAATGTGGAGTCATATTTATGGTTGCATATTATTGCACATTATTGATATTTAAATGCTCGGGTGCTTTAGTCATTTCGGGAAAGGCATGTTATTGTAGACTGTATTGCATTGGATCCATAGGCACGTAAGTCAGTCTTTGTTGGATGGTCTATCTTATTGTGCACGAGGAGTGGACTATTGCAACGCATGGTTATATGCGGTAGGCCGTTGGGGGCCACTAGCGAGTAGGCAATGGGGGACATTGGAGTCCTTGAGGTGTAACTCGTCTAGACTGGATAGGAAATGTGGTCTCATAAGTCCTTGAGGTGTAACTCGACGGAGTAGGCACTAGAGGCATGATAAATGGAAAGGTTTGAGGTTGTGATGTCTTTATGGCATGGGAACTAGGACCGGGACTTGAGGTGTAATCCAGTAACATCATAAGTGACCTAACTTTGTGTGTCCGTCACTTTCAATGGAATCGGGTCTCCCCCGTCACCAAAAGGTGTTGTTTTTGGGTA
This sequence comes from Saussurea involucrata, assembly GCA_033807775.1. Classification (NCBI taxonomy): domain Eukaryota; kingdom Viridiplantae; phylum Streptophyta; class Magnoliopsida; order Asterales; family Asteraceae; genus Saussurea; species Saussurea involucrata. The sequence continues at coordinate 177,662,020 of CM066322.1, forward strand.
TTTACCTTTATCCATATTTTCGGTGACGCATTTTATTTATATGAAATGTTTTCAAGGTTATTGATGGAGTTCTATGCCTCATCCTTATTGGATGTTTTGAATATTGGAATTATATTTACGTTTATATTACTTGGTATATTATAATGTCCATGTTTTATTATCATTGGTCTTGTACGATTGACTGTAATTTGATGACTTTAATATTGGATTCCCCTCCATGTATATTAAAGTTTAAATGAAGCAGGTCATTTCCATATTTATGGCTTTTGGACTTCATTACATTTTACGTTCGCGTGAGTATTGGTGCATATCATGTTTCTGATGATGTATTATATTTATATGGACTGTTCTTCCATGATTTATGGGTTGAGTATTATGTCGTCAACCGTATTTGAAGGTTTTGTATAATATAGATTTATTCACGTGTTGAGTGAGTTGGATTGGAATTCATTTTGGAAAACGCTTTATACCTTTTGGGAACTTTTCTCATAGATTTTGGATGCGTTGGAAAATGAGTCGTTTATATCATTTTTGTAAACTCTTTTGAAAATCGTAATCTATGTCGCAAACTTTCATTTAAATAATTATTTAAATCATGCTATAAACTCTTGAACTCACTAGGCGTTAGCCTAGCCCTTTTTATTTGTCGGCATGTGCATCAGGTTAAGGTTGGGAGTAGTCCTAGTGACACTGCGAAAGGTCGAGTGCTAGTAGTGTGCTCGAGTGGTGAATTGATTAAGTAAAGTCTTCAACATTGATTTTTGAGGGAATAGCATTTGGTACTTGAGTTAAGTAACACCCGATGTGAACTTAGCATTTGTATTAAGACTTAGATTATAATTGTTGAGGCATTTCTCGTATTGAATTATAGAACGAAATTCTATTATTTTGGATGTATTATTGAATTTTTTTATTTAGTTGCTATTTCCCAATTCGAGGGTGTTACATTTCAATAAGCTGTTTGAGGTAGAGTGTGATGCAAGCGGAGTTGTCATAGGTGTTGTTTTGCTACAAGAAAAGAAGCGTATTTCATTTTTCAGTGAGAAGCTAAGGGGCTGTTTAGTAGCTGCTGACCAGGCTGACTCGGTCAGCAGATCTGACTCGGTCAGCAGTCAGAGCGTTTACCAAATCCCGTATCTGACCGAGAAACTGACCGGGATCTGTCTGAATCTGCTTCAAAACTATACTGACCCGGGTCAGTTTTGAAAAGCTTTGATTTCTTTTTCTTGATTTGGGTTTTCATGGCCTATGGAATGAACCATTGGATGAAGAAATGGGTTTTAGGTGATCAAAAAAGAAACTCCTTTTTTGCATTTTTCTTTCTTGTGAAAGAGCCTTGATAATCTGTTCGCATTTTTCTTTCTTCTCACATCAAAAAAGAAATTCCCCATAAAACACAAAAGTGAAGGTTTTTAGGTGATTACAAATGGGAAGTCATCGAGTTGAGCTCAAAAGTGCAAAAATTTAGGGGTTTTTTTTAGAATGAAGAAATGGGTTTTAGGAAGATGGAAGAATCTTGATGGTAAAAATGGAAATTGTGGTGAAGTAGTGAAGAAGAGATGAAAATGGAAAAGGAGAGTGGGGTTATGTGTGAAACCCTAGAGGATGGAGAGCCTTTTCTAAAATGGAGGGATATGGACCACGTATTCTGTGGTGTGTTGAAAGGGAAAGTGGGGCCTTTTCTATTTCCCTTTTTGTTATTTATCAGTATTTTATAAATTAATTAACTAATTTAGCATATAATTATAAAAGGGTTAAAATGGTCATTTTTTTATCGGTAAGAACTTATCAAAAATACTTGGTAAACACTTTTACCCGGACAGCACTTACCGGGGACAACACTTACCCGGGACATCACTCTTACCCGGACAGCACTCACCCGGAAAAAGTTGGTAAACGGCCCCTAAGTGACACAAAATTGAATTATTCTAACTATGATCGTGAATTTTACACTTTAGATCATTGGTCTCATTATTTGAGGTGCTACTCCGTCAGTGATCTGGTTCGTCCTCGCTAATCGTGTTCATTGCTAATCCGTCCATAAAAGGGTTTGTCTCTAAATTTTGTCTCTAAATTTTGTCGCTAATCTGTCATTGATAGCATCACCCACGACGCTTGGCCCCACCGACTATCAGCGACATAATTCTCTATTAGTGACAGATAAGCGTCGGTTTTGTTTGTCGCTAAGAAGGCTCATGAATGAGGTACTTCGTCCCTTCTTAAATAAGTTTATAGTGGTTTATCTTGATGATATCTTGGCTTATAGTAGAGATAATATTGCCTGCTTGCAATAAGCTGTTTGAGGTAGAGTGTGATGCAAGCGAAGTTGTCATATGTGCTGTTTTGCTACAAGAAAAGAAGCGTATTTCATTTTTCAGTGAGAAGCCAAGTGACACAAAATTGAATTATTTTAACTATGATCGTGAATTTTACACGTTAGATCATTGGATCATTGGTCTCATTATTTGAGGTGCTATTTCGTCAGTGATCTGGTTCGTCCTCGCTAATCGTGTTCCTTGCTAATTTGTCCATAAAAGGGTCTGTCTCTAAATTTTGTCGCTAATCTGTCATTGATAGCATCACCACCGACGCTTGGCCCCACCGACTATCAACGACATAATTCTCTACTAGTGACAGATTAGCGTCGGTTTTGTTTGTCGCTAAGAAGGCTGAATTTTGTAGTGTTGATAAGGAATTGTTACAACCCTAAATACAAAAATAAAACAAATTTTAGTTAGATGAAAAAAATTTACTGCTAATCAATCGGTGAATAACCCAAAAACAAAACAGGATTGCAAATTGACAGAAAATTATCGACAATTTAACAACACAAGATAAATTAAAAAAACGAATATTAAATTAGTCAACTCAACTGTTAAGGATAATATGGATATCAACATTAAATTATTTAATAACAATTAACTATTAATAAATTTAGAGAATCACAAACTCAAAAGTTGGTCATTAGCTTCGTGCAAATTGTAACCTTCTTTGTTGTCATCGATCACTATATATAATATTAAGATGCGGTTTGGTTTGCATAATATTTTTGGATAAAAAGGAATCTGTCGAAATTATTTGATTTTAAAGAAATTTGAATGAAATGTTGTTAGGTTTAATCACTAATTTTGTTGACAAACATTGGAATGAAGTCTATTAAGTAATTATAATACGTCTGTTTGGTTTACAAAATCTAACTTTGGAATTAGAATGAAATATTGATAAATGATCAAAATGCCCTTTTTGAAATTTATATTTTTTTAAAACAAAAAAAGAATTCGGAAAAATAAATAAATAAATAAATTTCAAAAAAAAAATTAAACAATAAAATATTAAATAGAAAATAAAAATAATTAAAAATAACAATTATTAAATTAATTAGATTACATTCAGGTTAAGGGTATATTTGAGATTATGAAAAAATAATATTTCATTCCATCAAAATCCCAACTTATTCTGAATGAATGTTGAAATCCTTTATTTGTATAATTTGGTGGAATTTGAAGATTCATTTTTTAGAAACAATGAAACAAACGAAGGAATGAAATCTGGTCAATGGAACTCAACATTCTAATTTCATTAGATTCCTTCAGAATTTGCGAACCAAACATCACCTAAGAGTATTCACAGTAGTGGAACCGTTAAGAACCTTCATTGTCATATTTTTGTCTATTACGTCATTTTCACCCCAACAAAGTAAGAACCTTCATAAAACTTCACAATTGAAGTTCTTACAAAATCCTACTTTTTTCTATTTATAATATATAATTTTATTTATAAATTATTATATAAATTTAATACATATATATTATAAAATTATAAAAAACTCAAGTATAATTTATTAATTTTTTACTTTATAGTAGTTTTAATTTGTCAAATTGTTAACATATTTGAAAAAGAACTAAAACATTAATATAATTTTATACTACAATTAAAAAAGTGCGCAAATATTAATCTTAAAAAAGTACGAGTAAATAATATATGGTAGTATAGATCACTGGTGATATCAATTCGACCAAATATGTTTAATCAATTCTGAGCGGAATTAATGATGAACTTCATTTGAGAGCATCTCAGAATTTCTTTGAAGATATTCTTGAAATTCATGGGTGTAACCTTGAAATATTTGTGTCGAATTATCTACTTCGTCATCGATCCAATTGATCAACATGTCACCTTCATCTTCAACAATCATATTATGTAAAATTACACATGTATGCATAATATCCTTTAACTCTTCCTTATACCTCAATCGTGATGGTCCTTTAATTATCGCCCAATGGGATTAGGCACTCCAAATGCACGTTCTCCTTTCTTGCACCTTCTTGTCGTTGCTTGAACAACTTTCATTTTGGATCTTCTGGGCACGGAAACTCTTGACAAAATTAGTCCATTTTGGATAGATATCATCAGTTAAATAATATCCTTTAGTATAATTTGTATCGTTTACCGTAAAATTAGTCGGTGATGCCTCCCCTCGTAAGACATCATCAAATAAGTTGGATTCATTGAGTACGTTGTTATAATTACGTGTTCCAACGATCCCAAAAAATGCATGGTACCATAAGTCTACAAAAAAACAAAACGAAATAAAAGAAAAAAATATGTTATATAATAATTTATATTTTTTTGTGTCAATTCTAACATATATATTATAAAAAAATTAAAAATGATTAAAAAATACTAAACAAAATAATAACAAGAAATGAAAGTATTACAAGAATCGAGGTTCTTGTTCAAGCATCTGGGTTCTGATAAGAACCTATGACTTGGGGTTCTTGTAAAACCCATCCAAGAACCTCTGCAGAAACCTCCATTGTGGATGCTCTAAATATTAACGTAGTAATCCACTTTTTATTTTAAAATGTCGTGTCATCATTTTTCAAAGAATTAAATAGAATAGAAACAAACTTAATAAAATGCATATAAAATCAACATAATATATGTATATATAGAGAGAGAAGAGGAATGAGTTCAAACGAGAAAACCATCATCTTACGAAAATATGAGAGCACCCAAATCACATTGAGTGGACCTTGAGTGGACCTGGTAGTGTGCGGGCTATGTCGCCCCTGAGGAAGAAGATAAGCACATGGAATTTCTACCCGAATGTGAACGAATTCAAGAAGAGGCAGGAGATGTCGAGGAGGAAGAGGTCGGCTATGCGGATAATGACGCAATTCTGATTGCTGTTCGTAGAGTATTGCATTCAGAATGTTCACCAAATGCTGATCAAAGGGAGAACTTATTTCATACCCGATGCAAAGTCAGAACTAACACTTGCAACATCATAATTGATAGTGATTCTTTCACTAATGTTGCATCGGTTGATATGGTGAATAAACTTCAGCTACCTATTCGTGATCATGTTAAACCTTACAGGTTTTATTAGCTTGATGATTCAAAAGGTTTAAATGTGAAAAACAAGCATTGGTAAATTTCTCAATTGAAAACTACAAGGAAGAGTTATGGTGTGATGTGATTCCTATGAGTGCTTGTCATCTCTTACTTTGGAGACCATGGCAGTTTGATCGAAAGGTGGTTCATGAAGGTGATACAAACGTTTATTCGGTTAAGGTTGAAAATAAACGTATTAAGCTACAACCATTATCTCCCTATGAGTACTATGCTCATGTTCGTGAATCAAATGAGAAGAATATTTTGTTTTTGTCAGCTAAGGATTCTGAGAAAGAGGTGGAGGAAAGTGGTGGTACGGCTTACGCATTGGTAGTGAAACAAGCGGCTAAAAATCAGCTCCCACATGATCTACTTCTTTAACGATTTGCTTGGTGAATTTAGTGATGTGTTTCCGGATGAATTACCTATAGGGTTATCTCATTTGCGAGGAACTGAGCATTCCATTGATCTTGTCCCTGGTGCTCCATTACCCCATAAACCTGCTTATAGGTGTGATCCTGAGGCTTCGAAAGAACTTTAGAGGCAAATTGAGGATCTGATTGAATAGGGCTATGTTAGGGAGAGTATAAGTCCTTGTGCGGTTCCAACTTTATTGGTTCCAAAGAAAGATGGAACTAGGGTGTCCATTGGTTCTAGGGATGTGAACAATATTACCATCAAATACCGTTTTCCCATGCCTAGATTGGAGGATATGTTGGTTGAATTACATGGTGCAAAATTTTCTTCAAAGTTGATCTTCGGAGTGGATATCATCAAATGCGGATTCGTGAAGGTGATGAATGGAAATCTTCCTTCAAAACTAAACAAGGATTGTACGAGTGATGATGATGCCTTTTGGTCAATACAATGCTCCTAGCTCTTTATGCGGCTCATGAATGAGGTACTTCGTCCCTTCTTAAATAAGTTTATAGTGGTTTATCTTGATGATATCTTGGCTTATAGTAGAGATAATATTTCCTGCTTGCAATAAGCTGTTTGAGGTAGAGTGTGATGCAAGCGAAGTTGTCATATGTGCTGTTTTGCTACAAGAAAAGAAGCGTATTTCATTTTTCAGTGAGAAGCTAAGTGACACAAAATTGAATTATTTTAACTATGATCGTGAATTTTACACGTTAGATCATTGGATCATTGGTCTCATTATTTGAGGTGCTATTCCGTCAGTGATCTGGTTCGTCCTCGCTAATCGTGTTCCTTGCTAATTTGTCCATAAAAGGGTCTGTATCTAAATTTTGTCGCTAATCTGTAACAACCCAATTTCACTAAAATAAAACTTATAGCAATACAACCAAATTTGGTCCCAAAGTATACAATTAATGCTACTTATACTCTAAGTTCGCAGCGGATAACACACCCACAACTGAGATGCTACAGGAAGCCCGACGAAATCTACAAGTCTTCGCTAGACTCTAGCTCTTCTACAACGCCACACCCTTCCATCATCGCCAGATGAAATCCCAAACACGACTATCACCTGAAAATGGTTTTAGTTTTTGAAAAGCGAGGGTTAGACCATGAGTGTAACATCCCGAATTTCTGTTGTATTATTTTGTGAATTATAAATTAACTTGGGGTTAAGTTGGAAATTGTTTAAAAGTGTTGATTTAATAGATTTCCAATTTGAGGGTTGTAGTGTCATTCTTTTAAAGATGAGGGTTCAATTGGTAAATAGCTTTATGACTCATGTGTATAGAAGGGTTGAGGTGTCAAACCCTTAGTCAATATAGGCTAAATGTGTGACTAAGTGTGGGAGTATGTGACTTGGTGTGTGTGTTACGGTTCGAGAAGAGAAACCGAGAGAGAGATTGAGATAGAGGAATTGAGCAAAGAGAAGGAGAAGGAATAGCAGAAATCATTCAATCTGTTGTTGGTTTGAAGAATCATAAGGTAAGCATTTCATTTAAATTCTTCATTTTAGTAGTAAAAGTGTTCTTAGAAAGATTTTGATGGGTTTTGGGTAAATTGTGATGATTATAAGGATCTGAGTTTTAGGATATGTTAAGATAAGTGTATTAAACATATCTGCAAATTGGCATAAACAAACATAGAGTAAAACTGCAAATTCTGGGTTTAAAATTGAACAGAGTGGACTGAGACTTGGATGAACATCATCGAAGTCGCAACCTTGAGTTGCGACATTCATAGTTGTCGCAGTGGACAGTTGCGACTTGGTAGTGGACTCGCAATAGACCGTTGCGACTTGGAGTTGGAGTCGCAACCGTTGATTGCGACTTGGTACTGTAGTCGCAACCGTGGACTGCGACTTGAGGTGGAATCGCAATGGTGAGTTGCGACTTGGGGTGGAATCGCAACAGTTGGTTGCGATTTGGAAATGGAATCGCAACAGTGGACTGCGACTTCAGTTCGTTGCGACTTGAGATGTAAATTTTAGAAATTAAGGATTCTCAGTTATAGATGGTTCTGTTTTGGAAAGTTAATATCAGTATATGTAAACTGAATAATACAGTAAGCTGTGGTAGTGAAGAAAGGAGCCTTACGAGTTAAAAAGGACTAAAAGAAGTGATAACGCAGCAGGTGAGTTTATTCAACTCTCTTTAAAATTCAGTAATTAATATTGGATTAGACGTTTTATATGTATGCATGAATATGTTTTATATGGACTTGATTAAAATCCGAGATAAGCCAAGAGAGCAATTAAAAGTTGTGCTATGTTGATTTTCATGCTAAAACTTCTATGATGAGTTAGCTATAAAGTTGATGAGCTAATATTTATTATTATTCTTATATGCTAAGATGGATTATCTACTATATGCATTTTGTTATATGGTTATGAACTCTAAATATGATTTGAAGCTTTATTGAGATAAACTATAAAGATCCATCCATGAGTTCAAAAATATAGATTAACAACTGATATATATATTAACTCTCGTGTTAAATTACTATGAGGGGATAGTTAAGAAGTTGATGAACAGGAATTATTCATATTCCTTATAATGAGCAGGATTATCTGTTATATGCAATATGTTAGATGATTATGAACTCTAAGTGTGATTGAGAAGCCAAATTGAGATATATTATAAAGGCCTATCTATGAGTTCGAAAATATAAATAACTATTGAGATAATGATCCTCATATCAGATTTCAGAGAAGGGGTAATAAAGAGATTGAGATGTGGAGTAATAATATTATTTATTTTATATATAGAATATATTCAGAGAAATGATACATCCTATGCTGGACGCATATAGTAGTATCGATTGTGTTATATTATGTGATTATGTGCTTTTACTAAAATAGGCATCCAGTCACCGAGGGCACTTGGGTACGGTATGATGGGAACCGATTACTCGCCATAGACCAAAGGGGTGTAATTTTAGTAATTGGGTGAACCTCGAACCATCGTGAGTCCCGATTGAGTATCGCGATATTATAATCCCATTGGGACCATTGATGCAGAGGTGGAATGTGGAATAGGCAGATTTTGATTTGTAATTCCCATTTCGATTTAGGGAAGATCAGAGATTTCCATTATTATCGGGAAGATCAGAGATTTCCCAGTGATGAGAGGAAGATTAGAGATAGGCATAAAGTAATTTGTAATCTCTCCTTCCTGATTAAGAAATAGGCAGGTTTTGACTTGTAATTTCTTGTGTGTGATTATTGATTATGAATCTGGAACGATTCAGAGTTAGCTCTTATTTTGTTGTTACAATTAAATGAGTTAGTCGTAGGAATGGGAGTGGGGTAGATTCCCCGATTTGGAAAGGAGTTGTCGTACGGTAAGATGGGTGAGAACAGGTTTGAGTTATCTGTTCATATTTTAATTATTAAATTTTATTTTGATTTGAGTATTCTCACTAGGCGAAAGCCTAATGTTTCAAGTTGAATCTTCTTACCAGGTACAAGCTCCGGGAAGTAGCGGGAACGAGAGAAGAGAACTTTTGAAAAGATTCAGACTTAGAGATAACGAAGGATCTAGTTATTCTTTGGAGCTTTTGGGACAGTTGTTTAGATAACTTGATTAATCTGATTGTTATGATGTGAATAGATTAATAAGTTATTTAAGTAGTGTCGTTTGTACATAGAAACCTTACATTTGATCCTCAGATTATATAAGTTTGAAGATTTTGATCATAACTTGTGGTAATTTTTAAGGTTTAAATTGACCCTGTTTTTAGGGTGTTTCAATGAGGTCTAGTGAATTCCCCCAAAAACAGTTTCACGCAAGCCAAGTATAAAATCATGTCAATCTATAACGTAATAACGTTCCAAGTCATGCATTCAACAAAGGTATAGCACAGTGGGCTCGACTTTCTTCACCCTACAAAGTCGGGCACGACAATTCGGTTTCAACACTCTACAAAGCCGGGTACGGCAAACACCCTACAAAGCCGGGTACGGCAAAGACCCTACAAAGCCGGGTACGGCAACTCTGTCTCATCACCCTACTGTGCAACCCGACTCCATACGTGGCAATAACCGTCACAAAAACATGCAATCAACATATCGTATAGTTAAGCGTATAAACAACTTGCATGCATTAGTAAGCATTTCCATGTCATGTGAAATAAAACCTTTCAAAACATTTAATCATGTCATCATGCTCGTAACCATAATCAGTTAAGAAAACCTTTCGCAAACATTTCATTTACACAAATAAGATAAGGGAACTCACCTTAGACTTAGCACATTGACACATGCTCCGGAACACACTTTAGCTCAACCGAACACCTGAATTGGGGTTAAATATGGTGGTATTAGAATCCCTAATTAAGTGTAACACCCCGCTTACCACGACACAATATTGTCCGCTTTGCCCCACTGGCTCACGACTTTGTTCTTGGCGACCTGGCAAGGATTTCGCAAGGACTTCCCAGGAGGTCACCCATCCTGGTACTACTCCCACCCAAGCACGCTTAACCACAGAGTTCCCAAGGAACCCGCATGCTTGTGGCCCCAAAACGCGTTGTGTCTGGTAAGGCCAAGGTTTACTAATATACCCAGCATCTCTCCTGTCCACGGCCGATGTGGGATATGCCTAAGGTGTTACACACACCCCCCCTTAGGGACTCATCGTCCTCGATGAGGTTTGCCCCACCATCCCGAACGGCACAGGAGTGGCTCTGATACCATTTGTAACACCCCGCTTACCACGACACAATATTGTCCGCTTTGCCCCACTGGCTCACGGCTTTGTTCTTGGCGACCTGGCGAGGACTTCCCAGGGGGTCACCCATCCTGGTACTACTCCCACCCAAGCACGCTTAACCACAGAGTTCCCAAGAAACCCGCATGCTTGTGGCCCCAAAACGCGTTGTGTCTGGTAATGCCAAGGTTTACTAATATACCCAGCATCTCTCCTGTCCACGGCCGATGTGGGATTTGCCTAAGGTGTTACACACACCCCCCCTTAGGGACTCATCGTCCTCGATGAGGTTTGCCCCACCATCCCGAACGGCACATGAGTGGCTCTGATACCATTTGTAACACCCCGCTTACCACGACACAATATTGTCCGCTTTGCCCCACTGGCTCACGACTTTGTTCTTGGCGACCTGGCAAGGATTTCGCAAGGACTTCCCAGGAGGTCACCCATCCTGGTACTACTCCCACCCAAGCACGCTTAACCACAGAGTTCCCAAGGAACCCGCATGCTTGTGGCCCCAAAACGCGTTGTGTCTGGTAAGGCCAAGGTTTACTAATATACCCAGCATCTCTCCTGTCCACGGCCGATGTGGGATATGCCTAAGGTGTTACATTAAGCCCCAAAACATCTCCTATAATTTCCTAAGACCAGCCCCTAAACAACGCCTCGATTCCAAGCCCGAACGACAAACAAAGCAAAATGGAGGTGCACTCAACAGGGAGATGCGCGACTTTTCCCGCAGCTTATAAACCGCGTGGAAAGCCGCGTAAACCCCTGTTCGAGGCCCCCTCCTCTCTGTACAACCAGATCAGTCCGAAAAATCACCCAAACTTCCAAAAATGCTCACCAATGCTTGATACTTTTCCAAAAACGAAGATTAACACCATATAACCTCTAAAGGAATCAATACCCACTCCAAAACATTCAATTCCTCAACCAAAAATCCCATGGATCATCTCTTTTCAACAAAACACTCCCAATAATGAACAAAACCTAGAAACCTCCATTGGAAGAGTGAAATCTCATCAAGGTTCCACAATTTCCCCAAGAGACTCATCAATCCCACCCTTCCAAGTGGTTTCTCCACAAAATACTTCTAAGAAAAGAATGCATTAAAGAAATGCATCTAAAACCTCTATTCTAGCAACAAAACAAAGAGACAAAGAAGATGGTATACCTTGACAGAAATTCCTTCAATCTCTTGCTGAAAACTTCCTTCTCTAATCTTCAATTGTGACCTCTTGTGACCCCTTTCCTTCTCTACACTTCTCAGCCGACACTATGAACAAATGAACGAAAATGAGGGTTTTCATCTTAACACTTCTTCTATTCACCCTCTTGACACACAAGTTTTCAAGTTTCACACAAAGGCCCCCAAACTCTTATTTACTCACAACAACTACAAGAAGATAAAATATGGGGTGTTACATAATCTATCATTGATAGCATCACCACCGACGCTTGGCCCCACCGACTATCAACGACATAATTCTCTACTAGTGACAGATTAGCGTCGGTTTTGTTTGTCGCTAAGAAGGCTGAATTTTGTAGTGTTGATAAGGAATTGTTACAACCCTAAATACAAAAATAAAACAAATTTTAGTTAGATGAAAAAAATTTACTGCTAATCAATCGGTGAATAACCCAAAAACAAAACAGGATTGCAAATTGACAGAAAATTATCGACAATTTAACAACACAAGATAAATTAAAAAAACGAATATTAAATTAGTCAACTCAACTGTTAAGGATAATATGGATATCAACATTAAATTATTTAATAACAATTAACTATTAATAAATTTAGAGAATCACAAACTCAAAAGTTGGTCATTAGCTTCGTGCAAATTGTAACCTTCTTTGTTGTCATCGATCACTATATATAATATTAAGATGCGGTTTGGTTTGCATAATATTTTTGGATAAAAAGGAATCTGTCGAAATTATTTGATTTTAAAGAAATTTGAATGAAATGTTGTTAGGTTTAATCACTAATTTTGTTGACAGACATTGGAATGAAGTCTATTAAGTAATTATAATACGTCGGTTTGGTTTACAAAATCTAACTTTGGAATTAGAATGAAATATTGATAAATGATCAAAATGCCCTTTTTAAAAAATTATATTTTTTTAAAACAAAAAAAGAATTCGGAAAAATAAATAAATAAATAAATTTCAAAAAAAAAATAAACAATAAAATATTAAATAGAAAATAAAAATAATTAAAAATAACAATTATTAAATTAATTAGATTACATTCAGGTTAAGGGTATATTTGAGATTATGAAAAAATAATATTTCATTCCATCAAAATCCCAACTTATTCTGAATGAATGTTGAAATCCTTTATTTGTAGAATTTGGTGGAATTTGAAGATTCATTTTTTAGAAACAATGAAACAAACGAAGGAATGAAATCTGGTCAATGAAACTCAACATTCTAATTTCATTAGATTCCTTCAGAATTTGCAAACCAAATACCACCTAAGAGTATTCACAGTAGTGGAACCGTTAAGAACCTTCATTGTCATATTTTTGTCTATTAGGTCATTTTCACCCCAACAAAGTAAGAACCTTCATAAAACTTCACAATTGAAGTTCTTACAAAATCCTACTTTTTTTTCTATTTATAATATATAATTTTATTTATAAATTATTATATAAATTTAATACATATATATTATAAAATTATAAAAAACTCAAGTATAATTTATTAATTTTTACTTTATAGTAGTTTTAATTTGTCAAATTGTTAACATATTTGAAAAAGAACTAAAACATTAATATAATTTTATACTACAATTAAAAAAGTGCGCAAATATTAATCTTAAAAAAGTACGAGTAAATAATATATGGTAGTATAGATCACTGGTGATATCAATTCGACCAAATATGTTTAATCAATTCTGAGCGGAATTAATGATGAACTTCATTTGAGAGTATCTCAGAATTTCTTTGAAGATATTCTTGAAATTCATGGGTGTAACCTTGAAATATTTGTGTCGAATTATCTACTTCGTCATCGATCCAATTGATCAACATGTCACCTTCATCTTCAACAATCATATTATGTAAAATTACACATGTATGCATAATATCCTTTAACTCTTCCTTATACCACAATCGTGATGGTCCTTTAATTATCGCCCAATGGGATTAGGCACTCCAAATGCACGTTCAACATCCTTTGTTGCACCTTCTTGTCGTTGCTTGAACAACTTTCATTTTGGATCTTCTGGGCACGGAAACTCTTGACAAAATTAGTCCATTTTGGATAGATATCATCAGTTAAATAATATCCTTTAGTATAATTTGTATCGTTTACCGTAAAATTAGCCGGTGATGCCTCCCCTCGTAAGACATCATCAAATAAGTTGGATTCATTGAGTACGTTGATATAATTACGTGTTCCAACGATCCCAAAAAATGCATGGTACCGTAAGTCTACAAAAAAACAAAACGAAATAAAAGAAAAAAATATGTTATATAATAATTTATATTTTTTTGTGTCAATTCTAACATATATATTATAAAAAAATTAAAAATGATTAAAAAATACTAAACAAAATAATAACAAGAAATGAAAGTATTACAAGAATCGAGGTTCTTGTTCAAGCATCTGGGTTCTGATAAGAACCTATGACTTGGGGTTCTTGTAAAACCCATCCAAGAACCTCTGCAGAAACCTCCATTGTGGATGCTCTAAATATTAACGTAGTAATCCACTTTTTATTTTAAAATGTCGTGTCATCATTTTTCAAAGAATTAAATAGAATAGAAACAAACTTAATAAAATGCATATAAAATCAACATAATATATGTATATATAGAGAGAGAAGAGGAATGAGTTCAAACGAGAAAACCATCATCTTACGAAAATATGAGAGCACCCAAATCACATTGAGTGGACCTTGAGTGGACCTGGTAGTGTGCGGGCTATGTCACCCCTGAGGTAGAAGATAAGCACATGGAATTTCTACCCGAATGTGAACGAATTCAAGAAGAGGCAGGAGATGTCGAGGAGGAAGAGGTCGGCTATGCGGATAATGACGCAATTCTGATTGCTGTTCGTAGAGTATTGCATTCAGAATGTTCACCAAATGCTGATCAAAGGGAGAACTTATTTCATACCCGATGCAAAGTCAGAACTAACACTTGCAACATCATAATTGATAGTGATTCTTTCACTAATGTTGCATCGGTTGATATGGTGAATAAACTTCAGCTACCTATTCGTGATCATGTTAAACCTTACAGGTTGAATTAGCTTGATGATTCAAAAGGTTTAAATGTGAAAAAACAAGCATTGGTAAATTTCTCAATTGAAAACTACAAGGAAGAGTTATGGTGCGATGTGATTCCTATGAGTGCTTGTCATCTCTTACTTTGGAGACCATGGCAGTTTGATCGAAAGGTGGTTCATGAAGGCGATACAAACTGTTGGTGCAAGTGTACCCAGCTTTAATATTAAGATATATTTTTGGTACACATAAAATCACATCTCCATATTTATTTTGATGATTACAAAACACACCGCATTATTTGTTATCTAATATTTTATCTGAGTGTGCAGTTATTAAATGATCTCGATAAATTTTATCTGAAGAATCCAAGTCTGAAGAGTTTCGTCATTTTATTTTAAAATGATAAACACCCTAAAATATTTTATCACTTGGATATTTCGTATCTATATAAATATATTTGAATCAAATATATATATAATACATATATTTTTTTCTATATTAAATATATATAAATCGTATGATATATATATATATATATATGTTATTTTATTAAATCACATCATATCTTCTTGCTACTATTCATCATTAAATGCAAAAGAGTGTTTCAGCCGAAAGAAGCAATCCAGCGCCACTGCCCTTTGTACGACTGTCAGGCGGTATACCGCCGTGTGCAACGCGGTATACCGCGTACTGTTCACATGTCAGATTGCGTAGGAAGTTTCCGTTGCAGCTCAAGTGTATAAATATCAAGCCTCTCCATCAGCATTAAACACCCAACCAGCAATTAATTTCCTCC
Organism: Saussurea involucrata; assembly: GCA_033807775.1. Taxonomy (NCBI): domain Eukaryota; kingdom Viridiplantae; phylum Streptophyta; class Magnoliopsida; order Asterales; family Asteraceae; genus Saussurea; species Saussurea involucrata. Next base: position 177,677,585 of record CM066322.1, read on the forward strand.
TCAGCATTTGATCAATACTCTGCTGTTTCTTCTCTCAATCAGTTATAATTTATAAAAATATTTTTGAGCAAGAAATCTTGAGTTGATAGCAGATTAAAATCTCTTGATTAGTTGAATCAGCAAAACAACTCAAGTGATCAAACTCTCTCTAAAAATCCAAGTGATTAATATTTTACAAGAGTGATTATCATATTAAAATTATACCCTCTTGTAAGTGTTTGAATAGAGTGAGTGATCCATATAAATCTCTCATCTGAGTAGAGATATTCGTGACAATATTATTGTATTAAGGTTTGTGTTTCTACCGTAAAGAACACGTTCGTATTGGATCTCCGAGAAGTGTTATTTTCTCGAGGTGGACTAGCCAACGTTGTGTTTGGTGAACCACTTTAAAAATATCGTTGTCAAGTATTCTCTTTCCCTTATCTATTTACATTTCCGCTGTGCATTTAAATTATATCTGTTTATATAATTGTTGTTTATTTATTATTTCTATACTCTGATTTATTTATACTGTTTCTGTACTGTATTTATTTATAAAAGAATTTTTGAAAGTAAAAGATTTAAAATACAACCTTACCCCCCCCCCCCCCCCCCTTAGGTTGTCCAACATTTGGTATCAGAGCAGGTCTTTCAAAAAATTTCTGCATAAATTTCTTTTATTCCTTTAAATGGCTCAACAAACTAATATTGTGTTTTCAAAACCTCCCTTGATAGATACTGAAAAGTTTGGCATTTGGGCCGAGCTATTTGAATGTCACGTGCGTGGCAAAAATCAAAAGATTTGGAATATTATAGAAAAAGGGAATTTTAAACCCACCATTGTGAAAGATGATGTTTATATTGATAAACCTATAGATGAATGGACTACTTCTGATGAAACTCATTTTTGTTTAAACTTTGAAGCTAAGAATATATTATATGCTGCTTTAACAACTGATGAAATTGAAAGAGTATATACATATAAAACTGCAAATCAAATATGGGAAAGTTTAAATAATACTCATCGTGGAAACACGGAAGTTAAATCTAGTAAAGTGAATATTTTAGTTCACGATTATGAACTGTTCGAAATGAAACAAGATGAGTCGATTGACTCAATGTTTAAAAGATTTAACCTTATTGTGACTACGTTGAAAGGTTTGGATCGCACTTATCCTAACGAGGACTATATAAGGAAAATCCTAAGAGCCCTTCCTTCGGAGTGGATGCAAAAGATAACATCTTTAGAAGACTCCCGTGACCTTTCCATAATGAAGATAGATGACTTGATCGGTAATCTTAAAGTGCATGAAATTGCACTTAAAAGAAACAAAGATCGGGAGCAAGTTAAAAAGAAGTCAATCGCTCTAAATGTCTCAACACCAAAAGTCGAGAAGAAAAAGGAGAAAGTTGGCTCCTCAAAAGATCCATCCGAAACTCTCAATGAAGTTGCCATGTTGGTAAGAAACTTTTCCAAGTTTTTTAATTATAATAAATTTTCTAACAATGGCAGATTTCAAAGAAACGGTAACTACCGTCGTGGTGGTGAAAACCGAAGTCGTAAGTTCCATAAACGAGACGAAAAAGTAAAGAAAAATGACGACTCAAGTGGTGACGATAAAGCTAAGCCAAAGAGAGGTTTTTGTTACTCATGTGGCGACAAAGATCATTACGCCAATGAATGTCCTAAAAAGAACAAATTTCAAAATAAGAAGGAGAAAGCCTTCATTGGAGGCGCGTGGAGTGAAAGCGAAGAAGAAGACGAATATCAAGCTATTTGTCTTATGGCCGAAAGCGACGACGAGATTGACCTTGATATGGACTGGATACTCGATAGTGGTTGCACACGTCACATGACCGGAAACAACAATCTCTTTTCATCATATAAGTCATGTGATGGTGGACAGGTAATTTTTGGAGGAAACTCCAAAGGAAATATAATTGGTAGAGGTACAGTTTCTTGCAATAATGTTCAATTTCTTAATGTTAACCATGTTGATAATTTACATTTTAATTTGTTAAGTGTTCGCCAATTGTGTAAAAATAATACAACTGTTGTCTTCGAAGAAGATTCTTGTAAAATCATAAAAAATGGCAAAGTTCTTTTAAATGGTTTTGTAAAAGGAAATTTATATATTTGTAAAACTGTTGTATCTGAAAATGTATGCTTATCTTCTATTAATGATGTTTCTACTTTATGGCATAGGCGTTTAGGTCACGCTAATCTAAGATTAATGCAAAACTTAAAAAATAAGGAGCTTGTGAGTGACCTGCCAAAATTAAAGTTTGATAATCATTTTTGTGATGCTTGTCGTGTCGGCAAACAACATCACGTTTCTCATAAATCAAAAAATGTTATTTCTACTCAAAGAGTTTTAGAACTTTTACATATGGATCTTTTTGGCCCAATGGCTATTCAAAGTTTTGGAGGAAATTTTTATACTTTGGTTATTGTGGATGATTATTCCCGTTATACTTGGACTTTATTTTTGAGACATAAAAATGAGGCTTTCGAAAAGTTTAAAATTTTAGGAAAAAGAATTCAAAACCAACAAGGTTGTACGATTGTTTCCATACGTACGGACCATGGACGAGAATTCGATAATGAAGTACAATTTGGTGCCTTTTGTGATAAACATGGTATAACTCATAACTTTTCGGCTCCTCGAACTCCTCAGTCAAACGGGGTTGTTGAAAGGAAAAATCGAACGTTGCAAGAAATGAGTAGAACTATGCTAAACGAACATCAAGTTCCCCAAAAGTTTTGGTGTGATGCCGTTGCTACCGCGACCTATGTGCTTAACCGTGTCCTAATTAGAAGTATCCTAAATAAGACACCCTATGAACTTTACCGTGATAGAAAACCTTCCTTAGCTCACCTGAAAGTTTTTGGTTGTAAATGTTTCATTTTAAACACCAAATCCTACTTAACCAAATTTGACCCTAAAGCCTATGAAGGAGTGTTCCTAGGTTACTCTTGGAATAGCAAAGCCTATAGAATCCTAAATAAGGAGACCATGGTAGTAGAAGAATCCTTAAATGTTAGCTTTGACGAGAGTCCTCCCAAACCGAGTGCACCCTTAGCAAATGACAATGTTTGTGAAGGAGATGTCTTAGCCCAACAACTTAGTACCTTGGATTTAGGTGCCCAACCGTCCACAAATAATATTGAATCTAGTGATGCCCCTTTGTGTTTTATTCCACAAGGTGTAGATGATCCTAATCTTAGAACCGCTCGAGGCCATCCCGTAGATCAAATTATAGGTGACCTAAACCAAAGGACAACTAGATCACAAATCCATACCCATTGTGCTTTCCATGCTTTTATCTCAACCATAGAACCTAAAACCATAGATGAAGCTTTAGGTGATGAGGATTGGATATTGGCCATGCAAGAAGAGTTAAACCAATTTACTAGGAATGATGTGTGGGACTTAGTGCCTAGCCCTAGTAGTCAAACCATTATTGGCACAAGATGGGTCTTCCGTAACAAGGTAGACGAGAACGGTGGAGTCACACGAAACAAGGCACGTTTAGTTGCCAAGGGGTACAGTCAACAAGAAGGTATAGATTATGACGAAACCTTTGCACCGGTTGCAAGGTTGGAGTCTATTCGAATGCTTCTCGCTTTTGCAAATGCTAAAGATTTTAAATTATTTCAAATGGATGTTAAAAGTGCTTTCTTAAATGGTATTATAAATGAGGAGGTATACGTTTCTCAACCTCCCGGTTTTGAAAGTTTTGAAAACCCGACACATGTTTATAAATTGAAAAAGGCGCTTTACGGTTTAAAGCAAGCTCCGCGTGCGTGGTATGATAGATTAAAAACCTTTCTAATTGTTAGTGGTTATATTATGGGTAAAATAGATAATACTTTATTTGTGAAATATGTTCAAAATGATATTGTAGTTGTGCAAGTATATGTTGATGATATTATTTTTGGTTCCACTAATGAAAAACTGTGTAATGAATTTTCTGCGAAAATGACAAGCGAGTTTGAAATGAGCATGATGGGAGAGTTAAAATACTTCTTAGGATTGCAAATAAAACAATGTGAAACTGGTATTTTTATTAGTCAATCTAAATATTGTAAAGATATGTTGAAAAAGTTTAACTTTGAAAATGTCAAACCCGTTGAAACTCCAATGACCACAAATTTGCATTTATCAAGTGACGAGGAGGGAAACGATTTTAATGAAAAGATTTATCGTGGTATGATTGGTAGTTTATTATATTTAACTGCTAGTAGACCTGATATTATGTTTAGTGTATGTCTATGTGCTCGTTTTCAATCTTCACCTAAACAAACTCATTATGAAGCTGTCAAGCGTATTTTTCGATATTTACGAGGTACTACTAATCTTGGCTTATGGTATGCAAAGCAACCCGAGTTAGAAGTAACGTGTTTCACCGATTCCGATCTTGGTGGATCTATTGTTGACCGAAAAAGTACTAGTGGGGTATGTGCCTTTATAGGTCTCTCACTTGTGTCTTGGTTCTCCAAGAAACAACAATCCGTAGCGTTATCTACTACCGAAGCGGAATATGTAGCCGCCGCAAGAGCGTGTGCTCAAGTCCTTTGGATGAAACACACACTTACCGATTTTGAGGTACACCTAACCAAAATTCCAATTATGTGTGATAACTCAAGTGCTATAAACTTAAGCAAAAATCCCGTGCTACATTCTCGTACCAAACATATTGAATTGAGACATCATTTTTTACGAGATAATGTTCAAAAAGGCCAAATCGTGCTTGAAAAGGTTGATTCGGAAGATAATTTGGCCGATATTTTTACTAAAGCTCTTAACAAAAAAGCTTTCTTTAAATTAAGGCTTGGTTTAGGCATGCTTGAGTATAACCCTTAAAAATACTAACTCTCAAATATTTCATATTTTGAGGGGGAGCATCTTTCGAGGGGGAGCATAAGCGACTTTCTTAAACCCTTTTTGCTTCGACAAAAGGGGGAGAGAAACCGAGTATGCTCTCGTGTTTAGCGTTGTGTTTGTCATCATCAAAAAGGGGGAGATTGTTGGTGCAAGTGTACCCAGCTTTAATATTAAGATATATTTTTGGTACACATAAAATCACATCTCCATATTTATTTTGATGATTACAAAACACACCGCATTATTTGTTATCTAATATTTTATCTGAGTGTGCAGTTATTAAATGATCTCGATAAATTTTATCTGAAGAATCCAAGTCTGAAGAGTTTCGTCATTTTATTTTAAAATGATAAACACCCTAAAATATTTTATCACTTGGATATTTCGTATCTATATAAATATATTTGAATCAAATATATATATAATACATATATTTTTTTCTATATTAAATATATATAAATCGTATGATATATATATATATATATATATATATATATATATGTTATTTTATTAAATCACATCATATCTTCTTGCTACTATTCATCATTAAATGCAAAAGAGTGTTTCAGCCGAAAGAAGCAATCCAGCGCCACTGCCCTTTGTACGACTGTCAGGCGGTATACCGCCGTGTGCAACGCGGTATACCGCGTACTGTTCACATGTCAGATTGCGTAGGAAGTTTCCGTTGCAGCTCAAGTGTATAAATATCAAGCCTCTCCATCAGCATTAAACACCCAACCAGCAATTAATTTCCTCCTCAGCATTTGATCAATACTCTGCTGTTTCTTCTCTCAATCAGTTATAATTTATAAAAATATTTTTGAGCAAGAAATCTTGAGTTGATAGCAGATTAAAATCTCTTGATTAGTTGAATCAGCAAAACAACTCAAGTGATCAAACTCTCTCTAAAAATCCAAGTGATTAATATTTTACAAGAGTGATTATCATATTAAAATTATACCCTCTTGTAAGTGTTTGAATAGAGTGAGTGATCCATATAAATCTCTCATCTGAGTAGAGATATTCGTGACAATATTATTGTATTAAGGTTTGTGTTTCTACCGTAAAGAACACGTTCGTATTGGATCTCCGAGAAGTGTTATTTTCTCGAGGTGGACTAGCCAACGTTGTGTTTGGTGAACCACTTTAAAAATATCGTTGTCAAGTATTCTCTTTCCCTTATCTATTTACATTTCCGCTGTGCATTTAAATTATATCTGTTTATATAATTGTTGTTTATTTATTATTTCTATACTCTGATTTATTTATACTGTTTCTGTACTGTATTTATTTATAAAAGAATTTTTGAAAGTAAAAGATTTAAAATACAACCTTACCCCCCCCTTAGGTTGTCCAACACAAACGTTTATTCGGTTAAGGTTGAAAATAAACGTATTAAGCTACAACCATTATCTCCCTATGAGTACTATGCTCATGTTCGTGAATCAAATAAGAAGAATATTTTGTTTTTGTCAGCTAAGGATTCTGAGAAAGAGGTGGAGGAAAGTGGTGGTACGGCTTACGCATTGGTAGTGAAACAAGCGGCTAAAAATCAGCTCCCACATGATCTACTTCTTTAACGATTTGCTTGGTGAATTTAGTGATGTGTTTCCGGATGAATTACCTATAGGGTTATCTCATTCGCGAGGAACTGAGCATTCCATTGATCTTGTCCCTGGTGCTCCATTACCCCATAAACCTGCTTATAGGTGTGATCCTGAGGCTTCGAAAGAACTTTAGAGGCAAATTGAGGATCTGATTGAATAGGGCTATGTTAGGGAGAGTATAAGTCCTTGTGCGGTTCCAACTTTATTGGCTCCAAAGAAAGATGGAACTATGGTGTCCATTGGTTCTAGGGATGTGAACAGTATTACCATCAAATACCGTTTTCCCATGCCTAGATTGGAGGATATGTTGGTTGAATTACATGGTGCAAAATTTTCTCCAAAGTTGATCTTCGGAGTGGATATCATCAAATGCGGATTCGTGAAGGTGATGAATGGAAATCTTCCTTCAAAACTAAACAAGGATTGTACGAGTGATGACGATGCCTTTTGGTCAATACAATGCTCCTAGCTCTTTATGCGGCTCATGAATGAGGTACTTCGTCCCTTCTTAAATAAGTTTATAGTGGTTTATCTTGATGATATCTTGGCTTATAGTAGAGATAATATTGCCTACTTGCAATAACCTGTTTGAGGTAGAGTGTGATGCAAGCGAAGTTGTCATATGTGCTGTTTTGCTACAAGAAAAGAAGCGTATTTCATTTTTCAGTGAGAAGCCAAGTGACACAAAATTGAATTATTTTAACTATGATCGTGAATTTTACACGTTAGATCATTGGATCATTGGTCTCATTATTTGAGGTGCTATTCCGTCAGTGATCTGGTTCGTCCTCGCTAATCGTGTTCCTTGCTAATTTGTCCATAAAAGGGTCTGTCTCTAAATTTTGTCGCTAATCTGTCATTGATAGCATCACCACCGACGCTTGGCCCCACCGACTATCAACGACATAATTCTCTACTAGTGACAGATTAGCGTCGGTTTTGTTTGTCGCTAAGAAGGCTGAATTTTGTAGTGTTGATAAGGAATTGTTACAACCCTAAATACAAAAATAAAACAAATTTTAGTTAGATGAAAAAAATTTACTGCTAATCAATCGGTGAAAAACCCAAAAACAAAACAGGAATGCAAATTGACAGAAAATTATCGACAATTTAACAACACAAGATAAATTAAAAAAACGAATATTAAATTAGTCAACTCAACTGTTAAGGATAATATGGATATCAACATTAAATTATTTAATAACAATTAACTATTAATAAATTTAGAGAATCACAAACTCAAAAGTTGGTCATTAGCTTCGTGCAAATTGTAACCTTCTTTGTTGTCATCGATCACTATATATAATATTAAGATGCGGTTTGGTTTGCATAATATTTTTGGATAAAAAGGAATTTGTCGAAATTATTTGATTTTAAAGAAATTTGAATGAAATGTTGTTAGGTTTAATCACTAATTTTGTTGACAGACATTGGAATGAAATCTATTAAGTAATTATAATACGTCTGTTTGGTTTACAAAATCTAACTTTGGAATTAGAATGAAATATTGATAAATGATCAAAATACCCTTTTTGAAAAATTATATTTTTTTAAAACAAAAAAAGAATTCGGAAAAATAAATAAATAAATAAATTTCAAAAAAAAAACAATAAAATATTAAAAAAAAAATAACAATTATTAAATTAATTAGATTACATTCAGGTTAAGGGTATATTTGAGATTATGAAAAAACAATATTTCATTCCATCAAAATCCCAACTTATTCTGAATGAATGTTGAAATCCTTTATTTGTAGAATTTGGTGGAATTTGAAGATTCATTTTTTAGAAACAATGAAACAAACGAAGGAATGAAATCTGGTCGATGGAACTCAACATTCTAATTTCATTAGATTCCTTCAGAATTTGCGAACCAAACACCACCTAAGAGTATTCACAGTAGTGGAACCGTTAAGAACCTTCATTGTCATATTTTTGTCTATTACGTCATTTTCACCCCAACAAAGTAAGAACCTTCATAAAACTTCACAATTGAAGTTCTTACAAAATCCTACTTTTTTTCTATTTATAATATATAATTTTATTTATAAATTATTATATAAATTTAATACATATATATTATAAAATTATAAAAAACTCAAGTATAATTTATTAATTTTTACTTTATAGTAGTTTAATTTGTCAAATTGTTAACATATTTGAAAAAGAACTAAAACATTAATATAATTTTATACTACAATTAAAAAAGTGCGCAAATATTAATCTTAAAAAAGTACGAGTAAATAATATATGGTAGTATAGATCACTGGTGATATCAATTCGACCAAATATGTTTAATCAATTCTGAGCGGAATTAATGATGAACTTCATTTGAGAGCATCTCAGAATTTCTTTGAAGATATTCTTGAAATTCATGGGTGTAACCTTGAAATATTTGTGTCGAATTATCTACTTCATCATCGATCCAATTGATCAACATGTCACATTCATCTTCAACAATCATATTATGTAAAATTACACATGTATGCATAATATCCTTTAACTCTTCCTTATACCACAATCGTGATGGTCCTTTAATTATCGTTCAACATCCTTTCTTGCACCTTCTTGTCTTTGCTTGAACAACTTTCATTTTGGATCTTCTGGGCACGGAAACTCTTGACAAAATTAGTCCATTTTGGATAGATATCATCAGTTAAATAATATCCTTTAGTATAATTTGTATCGTTTACCGTAAAATTAGCCGGTGATGCCTCCCCTCGTAAGACATCATCAAATAAGTTGGATTCATTGAGTACATTGATATAATTACTTGTTCCAACGATCCCAAAAAATGCATGGTACCATAAGTCTACAAAAAAACAAAACGAAATAAAAGAAAAAAATATGTTATATAATAATTTATATTTTTTTGTGTCAATTCTAACATATATATCATAAAAAAATTAAAAATGATTAAAAAATACTAAACAAAATAATAACAAGAAATGAAAGTATTACAAGAATCGAGGTTCTTGTTCAAGCATCTGGGTTCTGATAAGAACCTATGACTTGGGGTTCTTGTAAAACCCATCCAAGAACCTCTGCAGAAACCTCCATTGTGGATGCTCTAAATATTAACGTAGTAATCCACTTTTTATTTTAAAATGTCGTGTCATCATTTTTCAAGGAATTAAATAAAATAGAAACAAACTTAATAAAATGCATATAAAATCAACATAATATATGTATACATAGAGAGAAGAGGAATGAGTTCAAACGAGAAAACCATCATCTTACGAAAGTATGAGAGCACCCAAATCACATTGAGTGGACTTGGTAGTGTGCGGGCTATGTCGCCCCTTAGTCACTCGTGTCTCATATTTAATATCACATATGTATCATGTGTGATGGACTATAATATTACATATGATATGGATGTTTTTGTATTTTTCATAAAATAATGATGTTCTCATTTGAATTCACCTTGATATATATATATATATATATATATATATATATATATATATATACATATACATATACAGGGGTTAAATTATGTGAGAACCAAAAAAATATTCAAAACCGTGAGAACCGATCTGAGCCATAATTTGATTTTGATCCAATTGTTTTAATTAAAAGTTGTTTCACCACAAGAAAAGTGGATAAAGTCATTTTGGTAACAAGATTCACCAGATGAAACATACAAATTTATTCACCAGATGAAACACACGGATTAACCATATGAAACACATACTAACCATATTTCACCACATTAAATAAATCACAATATTCATAAATATGCTATTTCATCTAATAAAATCCAAACATAAGTTCATGTATATCTTAATTCACCACATTAAATCAAACAAACATTTCATCTATAATCTATTTTCACCTAATAAAATCAAATAAAATTTATGTCTGTAATCACCGATTCACCATATGAAACACTCGGATATCTCATCTTTCTCGCACTTTCTTGCCTGTTGTTGGAAGCTTTTAGCTGTGAACTTCAGCTCCATGACCTGAGGTTCTAGGGTTTCATTTCAAGAAATCGAAGAAACTTTGAACGAAACGCTAAGATTTCCCCATTTTCCGATCTAGGGTTCTGTTCCTCCACAATCTCGTCGTCTTCCTCTTCTTTTGCTTCTTCTGTGTCTGGTTTCTCATCTTCGACCAGATCCACGTCGCCGACGAGGATCAGTGTTCGTGGCGGTTACCTTTCTTCATCTCCTTTCGTCCGTTTTTCAATCGATCATCGTCAGAAGTATCATGGACGTTCTGTTGTGTCGTCGTCGTCTAAAAACTTGATTCGAAATTGTGATCGTGATAGCAACAAGGCGTGGATCCATGGGGTTGAGGGGAACTATGCTAGGATGATGAAGAAGACGAAAAGGATCTGGAAAAAGGAATGAGATCTAGAAAATGGATGTGCATGCCATTTCAATGTGGCATGTATTCAACAATGGTTTCAGATTTAAAAGAAATCACAAAGATGCCACTATGTTTAATGTTCATAGATTAAAATCAATAAACGGCTTCGATCGGTTTTCACGGTTCACAACCTTTTTTTGCTTCTCATTTGAAACGCATCCTCTCTCTCTCTATATATATATCCAATTATCTAGTTTATTAATCAATAAAGTTAATGAAAAATATAATCAGTAATTACAAAATTTTAAATTAAAAACTCAGCATACTTTTATTTTTCTTGAAGATAAAACTATTTTTATATTTAACGCATAAAACTAACACATCATAACCAAATAATGCATAAATGCAACACCCAATATTTTCTTCTATATAAATTAATACCCATCCACTCTGAAAAATAAAATAAAATTCCATCTTATTTAAAACCATATCATATCATTGACTTAATAATAAAAACCTTTTTCAACATTTAATTTATAAAATGGTAAGTGATTTAATGGCAATCCAGAAACAGAAAAAATATAATTTAACTTGCAAACTATATTCTTATTAATTGGATTTTGTGGATATTAATAAAAAATATTGTTTTAATTATGCTCTAATTTGACAATGACTATAGAATCTAGTCCTACAAAAAAGAATACTTTTACATACATTATGTAGATTAAATTTTGTGTTTTTAAAATCTATTTAATCTTATTTTTCATATATACAGGTAGAGATGGTTAAAAATTGGTCCCGGGCTGGACCTGATACAAATCGGCCACGATCCCAAATAGTAATCTCGTAACCGATCTCAGTCCCAATCCCAATCCCGACCCAAATCTGAAGGCTCGGTTAAGAAGGCCCGGTTATGAGAACATGTCCCGATCCGGAGCCGGGCACAAACCGCACCCACTTATTTTATTTAAATATCGGTTTTTAACTTATAAAAAATATTTTTTGAAAAATTTGGTCAATCAGATATGCTTTAGTTATAACCGGGTCAATAAAATACATTAAAACAATACTTGCGTTTTTAAAAGAGTATGTTTGATTATGATTGGTTCAATCAAGTACACTAACAAATACATTTTTATTTAAAAATACATTTTAATTAAAAAATCGGGTCAGTGCCGAGTCGGTCCTATAACCGGTCCCGGGCCGGGCGGGCTTTGTTTTAGATGAAAACCGTAACTGGTTAAAAATCGGTGGGCCATAACCGGTTCCGACTGGACCGGGCCCGATCCCAAGTCAGTCCCGGTCCAGGGCCGGACCCATTTGGCCATATCTATATACATGAGACCGTTATTAAGAACCCATAAAATTATGATAATATGTTATTTTACATTATTTTTTTCATCTCTAACTTGGATTTATAGATTAACATATATTTGTTTCAAATATATTTGTTTTCACAATGTGAACATTTTTTTATTAGTTTGTGAAATAAAAAATACAACTAAAAACTATCACATTGTGAACCGAATACATCTGAAACAAACACATTGTGAAAAAATATGTTAATCAATATATTAAATTCTATTATCGGATTGAAAAAAAAAATCATGTGAATCAATATCTTACTATAATAGTGTTCACGATTATCACTATATATGGTGTTATCAAATGATCAACCCCCATATATATATATATATATACACACATACTTTTGAACATAATTTCTTTAAAGTTCACTGACATAAATAATTAAATTCTACGTACAAAACACTTGAATGAAAATTTATGTCAAAATAAACAACGTAATTTAATCGTGCCAAACTTCAAATAATGATGAAAATGTTGGAATAATCATGATTTGTATTTGATAGATAATAAGATGACAAGAAAACATACCCGATGATCCTGAGGATCCAGTGAAAGCATTTAACATATTTGCCATTGATTGTCGGGTTCCCAGAACGAGGTGATCGTATTATGATGGGATGATGATCGATCTTGAGAGAGTCGATCTTAGGGGAGGCACACGGCTGAAATGTTTATTAGCAATAAGTCATTAGGGTTAAAGTGTGATTAGGGTACCCTATTTATAATAAGAGTATCTTACACTTTTAACCCTTGGTGTTTATTATGTGCCATATAATTCCCCATAGTTCCAATCACCTAATGGGAAACCCTATAGTATGTCAATAATAGTAAATACGCCCATCATATATTTACCAGACATAGGGATTTCAGTTATTGTCAATTATCATATCAGGAATGATAAACGATCAGTGACGGTCACTTTTAAGGTGGTTCCAACATTCTCCCACTTGACCAAGCGATCTTTTATCTATGAGCACCAATAAGTCCGGCCGGGATGATACTCATTTTGTTTTAAACTGAAATCATAGCTAATAAGTACAGCCGTAGAGAAGAATATCAACTCAGGACCCCCACTAGTCAAACTATGACTCAAATTTAAAACTGAATAAGCAATGATCAATTGACTGAGACAGATTTCGTTATAATAATGTCCATACACCATTATGAGCTCAAAGCGTAACTAATGGACAAACAAAATCTGAATATAGAGGAAAATTTTATTAAGATAATAATAATGACCAATAAGTACAATATGCTATTAAATTAAGTCTTTTGTAAGCCCCATCTTCGACACGTGTCCTACGAAGACATTAGGAGGAAGACCTTTGGTCATCGGATCCGCTAGCATATTCTTTGTACTTATGTACTCGATACAAAGGACATTTTCCTCAACCCGTTCGCGCACAAACAGATACTTTGTATCAAGATACAGCCCAGCGTCAGTTGAACTGTTACTGTTCGAGAAAGTTACGGCATCTGAGTTATCACAGTAAAGCTTCAATGGTCTAGAAATGGAGTTGACGATTTTGAGTCCACTGACCAGGTTCCTTAACAACATCCCATGACAATAGGCATTATAAACGGCAACGTATTCAGCCATCATGGTGGACGTTATAGTCAGCTTCTGTTTATGACTCCGCCAGGAGATAGGTCCACCAGCTAACATAAATATGTACCCAGAAGTAGATTTCTTATCTTCCTTGCATTTAGAAAAATCGGAATCAGAATATCCTACTACTTCTAAGTTATCACTTCTTCTATAAGTTAATTTGTAGTCTTTGGTCCCTTGCAGATATCGTAGAACCTTTTTAGCCGCTTTCCAGTGTGCTATTCCGGGATTAGATAAGTAACGTCCCAGCATACCAACGATATAAGCGATATCCGGACGAGTACAGACCTGAGCATACATAATGCTCCCTACTACAGACGAATAAGGTATCATCCTCATTTCTTCCTTTTCAATCTCAGTGCTCGGAGCTTGGAAAGAACCAAACACGTCCCCTTTAACTACTGGAGCTACAGTGGGTTTACAGTGCTGCATGTTATAGCGTTTTAAGATACGCTCAATATATGCATTTTGAGAAAGTCCCAAAACACCATTATGCCTATCTCGATGTATTTCGATACCAATGACATAAGAGGCATCACCGAGATCTTTCATGTCGAAATTTTGCGAAAGCATCCGCTTCGACTCATGCAGCATATCCAGGTTGTTACTTGCTAGTAGGATGTCATCTACGTACAAGACAAGGATTATAAAGTTACTCCCACTGATCTTGAGATAGGTGCATTGATCCACTTGATTCTTTAGAAAACCTTGCCCTTTTACGATTTTATGGAACTTGAGGTACCATTGTCGTGATGCCTGCTTCAACCCATAAATGGATTTCTTCAACTTGCAGACCATATGCTCTTTACCTTCTGGAATGAATCCTTCAGGTTGTCGCATGTATACGTCTTCTTGCAAGTCTCCATTTAAGAATGCGGTCTTGACATCCATCTGATGTAACTCTAAATCATAATGAGCTACAAGTGCCATAACAATCCTTAAAGAATCTTTACGAGAGACAGGAGAGAAGGTCTCTTGATAATCGATTCCTTCCTTTTGAGTAAACCCTTTTGCAACCAGTCTGGCCTTATAGCGTTCGATGTTTCCTTTCGGGTCTAATTTGGTTTTGAAGACCCATTTACAACCGATAGTTTTGGATCCTTCAGGAAGTTCAACCAAGTCCCAAACATCATTGTGTTGCATGGAATTAAGCTCTTCAATCATGGCTTCATTCCACTGAGTGGCCTGATCACTATTAATGGCTTCTCGATAAGAGGTAGGATCAGTAAGCTTTCCAATGTCCTCAACTTCAGATAAAAGGGTTATGAAATCATCAAAATTTGTGGCCCTGCGTGCCCTAGATGATCTCCTGAGTTGATTTTCCGGTTCAGTAACAGAAGGAGTGGAATCAGTGATATTAGGTTCAGCGTTCGGAAGCGATGATGATGTTCCCTCGGTATTTTGGTTAGGAGGAGCAGGATCAGTGATATTAGGAGCAGCGGTGGGTACAAGAGGAATTATCGGAGGAATAAGTATACCGGAAGAATGGTTTCCCCCCGCTTCTTGTACTTCTTGCAAATCTGAGTCATGATTTTTCGTGCTCCCACTGATCTTTGAGTTCTCAAGAAATGTGGCATGCTGCGTGTCAATGATGGTCGTAGTGTGGGAAGGACAGTAAAACCGATAACCTTTTGAGTTATCAGGATAACCGATAAAGAAACATGTAAGGGTTTTAGGATCCAGTTTCTTTAAGTTAGGGTTATAGACTTTTGCTTCGGCAGGACAGCCCCATACTTTCATATATTTTAGACTCGGTTTCCTACCTGTCCAGATTTCATAAGGAGTTTTAGGGACAGATTTTGATGGAACCCTGTTGAGTATATGAACGGCTGTTTTTAATGCCTCAGTCCATAGGAAAGTAGGTAAGTTAGTGTTAGCAAGCATACTTCTCACCATGTCCATTAAGGTTCTGTTTCTCCTTTCAGCAACACCATTTTGTCGAGGAGAACCAGGCATGGTGTATTGGTTAATTATGCCTTGTTCCTTGCAAAAGTTATAGAAAGGACCAGGAGCTTGACCAATATCAGTATGTCTACAATAATACTCACCTCCTCTATCTGATCTCACAACTTTTATTTTATGATCAAGTTGGTTTTCAACCAAAGTTTTAAAATCAATAAAAGTTTGTAAGGATTCAGATTTTTCCTTAATCAGATATAGGTGCATATAACGCGAATAATCGTCAATGAATGTAATAAATGATGTATGTCCTGTGATTGATGCGGGATAAGGACCACTAATATCAGTGTGAATTATTTCCAACAAGTTGGAACTTCTAGTAGCTCCTTTCTTATTCCCTTTTGCCATTTTTCCTTTGAGGCACTTAATACATGTTTCAAAATCACTAAAATCAAGAGAATGTAAGATTCCATCCTTTACGAGTCGAGTCATTCTATCTCGTGAGATGTGGCCAAGACGTTTATGCCACAACATGGAGGAATTCTCTAATTGTTTGGGTGATTTTGTTGTTTTAGTTACGTCATCAATATTAAGTGACAACAAAGACTGTGAGAAATTATGATCTAGTTCCAATTTATACAGTAATCCATCCAAGAAACCTCGACCAAGTAATTCATTATTATGAGTAATAGCAATCTTGCCGCAACCATGAATTATTACATAACCTTCAAGGTCTAGTCTAGATATGGATACAAGGTTCCGAGTAATTCTCGGTACATATAAGGTATCCACTAGTCTAATACACATTCTGGTACTCATATGTAAATTTAAAGTTCCCATGGCTTCGACATCTAAGAGATCACCACTTCCAACTCTAAGTTTTCTTTGGCCCTTTGGTAGCTTCTGGATTGTAAGGAATCCCTGCATTGAGTTTGTCACATGGACCATAGAACCAGAGTCACCCCACCATGTATTAATAGGGACATCAGTAGTAAAGGAATCAAATATTACATAAAGAATGTTACCTTTCTTAGCTAGCCATTCCTTGAACTTAGGGCAATCTTTCTGTCCGTGCCCTTTGGCACGACAGAATTTGCAGCTAGGTTTGTTAGACAAGGATTTAGAGCCAGAGGCAACGGCACCATGATTATTATCCTTTTGGACTTTATTTCCAGTCTGATTACTGTGGTTACCCTTCCTTTTCTTAGAATTACCAGTGGTTGTCAGGTGAACAGCTTCAGGTTGTACCAGCTTTAGGCGATCCTCCTCTTGCACACACATTGCAATCAGTTCACTTATCGACCATTTATCCTTCATAGCGTTGTAGTTAACTTTGAAGGTGTCGAACCGAGCAGGCAAAGAGGTCATTATGAAATGCACAAGAAAATTATCAGAGACTTCCATCTCAAGACTCTTAAGCTTATGAGCCATATCAATCATTTTCATAATGTGTTCACGGACACTGCTATTTCCTTCATATTTCAGAGTGAGCATCTGTAGCATTAAACTACTTGCATGAGCCTTAGACGATCCCTTGAAGTGATCCTCAACAGATTTGAGGTAAGTTTTGACTTTATCAGAGTCAGGGATAGCTCCTCGGATACTGAGGTTAATGGAGTTCTTGACCATCATTAGTGACAAGCGATTTGCCCTTTCCCACTTTTCAAAATCCGCTTTCTGAGCTGCAGTGGACGCAGCAGTAATAGCAGTGGGTTCATCATGGCGAATAGCATGGTCAAGGTCTAGCATCCCCAGAGTAAGAAGTAATTGATCCTTCCATGAAACAAAGTTCGCACCAGTAAGTGGCTCAATGCCAAAGTTAGGTACTGATTAGGAAATGAGGAGGATATAAGTTATAGAAGACTATCATAGTGACGTAGTTAGCTATAAAAGGCGGACAAAGTAATGTTTCTTAAAGTAATGGAATCAAAGTAATGTTAAAGTAAGCAGGCCTAACATCAATATTCCTTAGAGTAATGAAACTATGACCATTTTAGTGATGAAGCCAGTGATGAGTATACCTATTGTAAACACCAAAACAATAAGTCAAAGTAAGGCTCTACTTAGATGTTACATCACCTTTGGGCAGAAATAACTAATATCTAAGTAAACATGAGCGTTAGGGTTATGCAACGCAATGCTTATCTTTTGACCTTTGGGCACAAAATAGAGCATCGTGTGAATTATGCATGTAGAAAGTCCTTTTGACACACATGTATATTAAATCACCTTTGGGCAGAATTAGTATACTCGGTGTTCATTATGCAAAAGGAAAAAAAATGCATTATGAGAATCATATTTGACCTTTGGGCACAAATGATGAGACCATAAATATTAGTGCAAGGTTTTCGCTATGTACAGAAGCGAAAAGTAAGGTTTTCGCTATGTACAGTAGCGAAAAGTAAGGTTTTCGCAATGTACAGAAGCGAAAAGTAAGGTTTTCGCTATGTACAGTAGCGAAAAGTAAGGTTTTCGCTATGTACAGAAGCGAAAAGTAAGGTTTTCGCTATGTACAGTTTCGCTATGTACAGTAGCGAAAAGTAAGGTTTTCGCAATGTACAGTGGCAAAAAGTAAGGTTTTCGCTATGTACAGAAGCGAAAAGTAAGGTTTTCGCAATGTACAGTGGCGAAAAGTAAGGTTTTCGCTATGTACAGTAGCGAAAAGTAAGGTTTAACCGAAAAAAAATTCTATACATTGATCAATTCGAGATAAATAACATTGATCAATTAACATGGCATAATTAGGGTTTAATACGATGGAAAAAATAGCATTATAATCGCAGATGATAAAATTGCAATTCAATGCAGTTTTGATGTTTGCGGCGGCATACATAAACACGAAAGAAACCAATGAATTAAAGCCATCAAAAAAACTAATACAAATCATGAATCAATTTTGAACCTGGGGCTCTAATACCACATGTTGGAATAATCATGATTTGTATTTGATAGATAATAAGATGACAAGAAAACATACCCGATGATCCTGAGGATCCAGTGAAAGCATTGAACATATTTGCCATTGATTGTCGGGTTCCCAGAACGAGGTGATCGTATTATGATGGGATGATGATCGATCTTGAGAGAGTCGATCTTAGGGGAGGCACACGGCTGAAATGTTTATTAGCAATAAGTCATTAGGGTTAAAGTGTGATTAGGGTACCCTATTTATAATAAGAGTATCTTACACTTTTAACCCTTGGTGTTTATTATGTGCCATATAATTTCCCATAGTTCCAATCACCTAATGGGAAACCCTATAGTATGTCAATAATAGTAAATACGCCCATCATATATTTACCAGACATAGGGATTTCAGTTATTGTCAATTATCATATCAGGAATGATAAACGATCAGTGACGGTCACTTTTAAGGTGGTTCCAACAGAAAAAACTTTTTTGGCAAGACGATAATTATCGAAACAAAAATGTCAAAGCAGAACAAGAATCTTTCAACATAATTGTTCAACAAGAAATTATAATCAACAACTTAAGATAGAAAAATCCCTGTTCAACAAGTTTTAGTATATTGCAGATACTGGCATAACAACACTTTTGTAGTTAGATTCTTTAATAAAGAATAAAAAGAATAAGTCATAAATTCAAAGAATCACAAGAACAAAGTTGGCTATAGTTTAAATGTTTAATTTTTCCAAATTTCTAACCATCTTTGTTCATGATGACTCTATTATATGAAATCTTCATTAATTAAAACTTGAATGGAATGTTGATGGAGCACTAAGTGTATATAAAATAAGGTTAGTGATTCAATACCAATCCCTAAAACTAAAAGTAATGATGTGCTTTTCATTTAAAAAATGAAATATTAATTTCTTTTATAGAGGCCATTTACATACATATATAAATCTAAATAAGATTTTAATAAAATTTATGATTTTATTATGTATTAAAAAAATAAATTCATACTCCTTAAAATCCCATTTAAAACTATACACCTAAGGGGGTCTTTGGGATTGCTTATTTAAAACAATTTATGCTTATTTTTAAAAGTGTTTATCAATTTATGGCGTGCTAAAAAGAAGTTGGGAGTAAAAATGTAATTTAGAGAAATAAGTTAGAATGAATTTAACTTATTAAAAACAACTTATTTGTGGCGGGAAAAAGTCATAATTAAACACTTTTTCATTTTTTTTAATCTAAACACTAAAAATAACTTATTTGCAATGAGAAAAAACAATAAGCAAATAAGTCAAAAAAAATAAGCAATCCCCCTAAATAGTTCTTTCTATAGCTAGATTTGTTTATAAAATGAACCATTTCTTTTTGTCAAGTTTTGATACTTATTTTTAAATTTCAAGTTTGTAGTTTTTATGTCCTTGAAGGGCTATTTTTGTTAAACGATATTTTACATAGGTCATTTTTACAAATTAACTAATTCGTGTTTTTTTCTAAAATATTTTAAACGGTCACACTGATTTTACATTGAGCCACGTCATTTGAAGATTACTGAATCAACTTTTCAAATAAATCATGTAACACATCTCAGGTCAACCGTATTAGATATTGTCCGTTTTGTCCAAACATTCGGACTCACGGTTTTTAAAACGCATCTGATAGGGGAGGTATCAAGTTCCTATTATAAGGCAACATTTGTTCCCCTTTCCAACCAATGTAGGATCTTACAAATCATGCTTCTAATTGAAATATCATTTAATGTTACGTTACTAAATGACCCATCATGGAAGCTATCGACGAGGGGTTCTTATTAATGTGTCATCGGAGAGTAGAAACTAGATCAAAACATGGTCTAGTTTTTTGGATAAGGTTCATCTAGGCTTTGCCTAGACTACATCCTTGGCAATTTGAAAACAAACAAACAAAGCGGATGTCTGAGACTAAGCCTGACCACAGAATGCTGACGCCCGGACTCAAACCCAGGGTGGATGGGATATTCCACCACATCCCCCCAAGCCCTTGCCAACACGCCACCACCACCCTTGTGGTTTTATTAATGTGTTATCGGAGAGTAGAAACTAGATCAAAACATGGTCTAAATTTCATTTTACCTCATAAACTTCAATTGGTTATCAGAAGAAGTATTCTCTACGGAAGTGGTTAAGTGACTTGTTGAAACTTATGTAGACACGTTGCATGATAAACAAATATGAAGACGTGTTTCATTATTCGACGATTCACATATTATTCTAATTGTTGTCTTTCCTTTTGAGTTGTCAAACTATAGATACAAGTTATAGTGCATTAAATTAGTTCATAAACACTTTTGATTTCTAATAAGTTGTTTGTTAAAAGCCTATTAGTATAATATAATACTTATGTTTAGTTGTGTTGTCTCTTCACTATATGTGCATTTGATGTACCTTTCCATGTATCATTTTGCAATTAATGTTCCTCTTTCCAATAAGCATTTGTAAAGTATATATCCCAACACTTGGCACCACTTAATTTCAATCATTAGCAAAACTTCAAAAATAAAGCATACCTAAACACCATGAATTTTATGATATTATTGTTTATAAATGTGACAACTTTTTGTTTTTTTTATTACATAGCGGACCCATAAGTTTCTTTTTGCATTTAGTCTGTTTGATTATAAGAGTGAAAGCTATCACTACAAAATAAATGACTTTTACCCATAAAATTTTTATCCAGGGAAATTTTCGTGAGGGATCACCCAGAAAAGCCCAATGGCTTTGTAGAATCCGATGTTTTTTGAGAAAATACCCATGGATCACCCAGAGAATCCCTGGGTAATCTGTCACTGATTTGCATTACCCACCAACTTTTCTGACGGTTTTGTGATGAATCACCATTTAGCGACAGATTTCCCAGGGAAAAATTCGTAGGTAAAAGTCTTTCGTTTAGTAGTGTATATAATTCTTTTCTAATTGGGATAGATCAACTAGTTGCTTGTACTTTCTTTTTGCTTTTTGTTTTAGGTAATTATGGATTTTTTAGACCAGTTTATGTGCACCGACTAATCCCTCGAATGACCACGAATGACTTGAAGTCATCGCAGGTGAACATTCATAGCCACGAGACTTTGACAACGTCTAGATTCAAACATGGAGAAGATGAGATTTAGCCACCTTAAACTTTAATCATAACTTTAGTTTTAAGAAATACAAGGACACACAACAAGATATTTAGGTGATGCTTTGTAAAAACAAAACTTTTGCTACTACAACAAAACCATGAAGTGGTGGAACCCAATGTAGTGCATGTTTCCACTACTAGAAAATTGATTTCTACCGATGAATTGTGGCAGTCGAAAATTTCCGGTGGATCAATGATGGGTTACCGACGATCTGAAACTTTTCCCGACAAATAGAATATCCGTCGGTGAAATTTAACATTATAAACTTTTCCCGACAAATAGAATATCCGTCACATGAATATTTGTTTTAAAAAAATATTAAATATAAAATAATTTTCAATCCGTCGGTGGAATTACATATTTCTAACGAAATGAAAATTATTTTATTTTTAATTTTTTATAACAGAATATCATGTGGTCGTAGATGATCTGCGATCCGACGGATTACCGAAAAATTTGAACTATCCGTCGGTGATTTGCAATGGATCATCGAATGCTGTTTGAAGTTCTTTTGTTTTTCAAAGTTTTTTTGAACCTGTATGAGGTTTTACCTTAGACTGTTTTGTAAAATTTGGTATCTATGTGTATGTGTACATGTATATGTGTTTATTTCTATACACATATGCCTATATATATGTATATATGTTTGTGTTTACGTGACTATCTTGAACAATAATGATTAAGTTATTACCAATTTAAATTTATATAAAACGATAAACAAAAAAAATTATAAACTCTAATCGATACTAATGGGAAATTCTAATAGAATTTCTAAGTACAAAGATTCGAAGAATCGAAAGTACACAGCTTTGTAACGCCGTAACGATGCATATCCTTTATATCCACGCCAAGGGGGTAAATGTGGCTGCAAGGTCAAGCCTAATGTTTGCCTAAAAGTTGGCAACCCAAACATGATTAAATTAACATAACGTTTGCGTAACAATTAAATATATAACTTACCAACGTCTGAGTCGCCTTGAGAGTAATTAATGAAAATGCAGAGCAATAACAATGTTGTTGTACCCGCTCTATGCATCCATCGAGAACTCATAAAAACAAGACGATCTACCGTGGCTTTCTATATGGCTTAATCTTATATATCTTTCTCACTTTCATGGAGATGCTTCTTGCACCCCTCCTTGAATGGCTGAATACGACAAGTTTGTGAGGTATTAACATAAAAGGTGCAAGAAATTGAGATATGCAGTATTCTATTGAAATAACATAAAAATCACTTAGGGTTGTTTGTTTAAAAAAACCCTTTTAATACCTTTGAAGTCTGAATCGGTCAGACGTTTTTACATTTAGACCATTCTTTTTTTCCAGATTTCAGAGGCTCTTAAGTCTGAAATACATTTGAAATTAGAAAAGGTAACCTAATGTCTTATACCCTTTTAAAGCACCGTCTCTTATCTATACTATATTGTAAAACATTTATGAAAAACTCTTAAAAACAATCTATAAAGCCTTATGTACTGCTATTTAATGCTGATTACTTAAAATATCTTAAAAACAACTAACGAATCTTTATGTACCACTGTTAATGCTAACTACTTAATTAATCCTTATCTCTAACTTCTTCCTTTTAGTCCTTATCTCTAACTCCCTACAAATTCTTAAATGGTAAACCCCTAAAAAAAGCATCATTCTTTAATCATCATTAGTTATCTAATTAATCCTTATCTTTTAACCCATTTCAAATCCTCAAATCATAAACCTCTCAAAAAACGTCATTCTTTGTACAAATTTATAAAAAAAAATTATACTTTTCTCAAAACTACACAAAACCGTTTTATAAATTCGACAATGATAAAAACTAAAACAAAACATTAAAATCAAGATATATCGCGCTGCATTACGCGAGTATCCTTCTAGTCGATCAAAAGTGAAATAAGACTTTAAACTTCAAATCTCTTAAAAAAAACAAACGCCACCTTAGTCAAACTTGACAATAGTTTTGGAAATGATCCAAGACCAGTAGAATTAAAGCTTATTGTGTGGAAGGCTTCAACATATTAACTACGATGATTCCACCTCGTATGCGTGTGATGATTGGAACATATAACCAATAAGACACACTTTTTAAAGTAAAATACAGAAATGGTCCCTATGGTTTATACCAGAACGAAATAGGTTCTCAATCTTCATTTACGTAACGGCCCAAAAATGGGCCTAGATGTGTTAAATAAATAAAATAAGTAGTTATCCGATGTGCATGAGAATTACGATAAATGTGATTTAAATATTAAAAGAACAATATAAAACGTTGGTATAAACTAATAGCCTTATAAAAGTTTAATTAGATTTATGAGAGATAATTGTATATCCAACCACCTATTGAAAAATACATTGTTTAAACACCCTTTCGAGCAGGGGCGGAACACAAGCTTTAAAACTGCACGGGTCGAACCTTGTAAGACTAATTTTTCATTCAAACGCACCTTGTAAGACCAATTTGTTGATTTCGAGCGGGTGCACAAACGAAAAGCTTAAGAAATTGTTGTCGATGTGTTTTTAGCCAAATTCCCCCGTTGGGGAATTTTTTAAGTTTTTGGTTGATTTCGAGAGGTTTTATTTCAGTTTTTTGGTTGATTTCAAGGGATTTTTTAAGTTTTTGTGTTGATTCGATAGAATTTTTTGGTTTCTTTGTGTTGATTCGAGAGAATTTTTTGGGTTTTTCTATTGATTTCAAGAGTAAATTTTGGTTTTTTGGGTAAAGACTAATATAAAAACTCAATACAAATAAATAAATTATGTAAAGAACTCAATGAAATCAGATTTAGGGCTATGACTAATATCAAATTTTGGACAAAAACTAAAATCAAATTCACAAATTCACAATCAAACTATCATGAATAGCTAATGCCTAAATTCACAATTTGACAATCAAACTTACCATAAATAGCTAATGTCTAATCAAACAATTTCAAAGCAATTCCTACCACCTGTGCCCTGTTTTTTTAAAGCAATTCACACAATCTTTAACAAATATTCATAATGAATAAGACCTCAAAACAGAAGGTATACAGCAAATATAACAATATAACATAATCACAAATGATGATAAATCAGTAATAAACAAGAAAATTAGGGATTTAGCCATTTAGGCATTTAGCCATTTAGGTTAGGTTAGGGACAGTAAAACTTACCAGTGAACTAGTGAAGTCGTGAAGAGCGAGAGGCCGAGAGCCGAGAGGGGCAGAGCAGAGGGCAGAGGCTACCGGCGAGGGGATCAGGGTGAGCGGCGTTCTTTTTTTTGCTGGGATTTAGCCATTTGGGAATTGGGAGCGTTCTTTTTTTGATCAACAAGCAAACAGAGAGAGACGAGAGTGAGTCTGAGTGAGAGAGGCTTTAGAGTGGGAGGGCCCAATTGGAATTTATTTTAAAAAAGGCTGCTAAAAAAATTTGTACTACTTTTTTTAAAAAAAAACGCCCAGGCCATGGCCTGTAAAGGCCCTAAGGGCCATCCGCCCCTGCTTTCGAGCCACACATTCCAAGGTTTTGCATAAGGTATTACACTTACCTACTTACTTAGTGGTGTTAACGAGTCGAACTTTTAACGAGTCGAACTTTTAACGAGCTACTTAAGCTCGAGCTCACTTATCTCGAGCTCGTTTATCTCGAGCTCGAGCCTAATAATTATCGAGCTTGAATCGATCTTGAACACAAAATAAAGCTCGTTTAACTTAACGAGCGAGCTCCGTAACACCAATGTTCGACTCGACTCGTTCGAAAGCTCGATTTAACTTAGCGAGTCGAGCCATTCGAGCCTACACTTTTCGAGCCAAACATATTCATATGTTTACAAACTATATAATCAAAACCACAAGGGTTGTGGCGTACTGGTTAAGGCCCTGGGGGATGTGGTGGAATATCCCATCTGTCCAGGATTCTAATCCAGACGTACACAACAATTGTGGCCACTGAGGTTTAATCATGGCTGATGTCTTACAGTCATAATTTGCCAATGGATTAGTCTAGGCATAGCCTAGGACACCCTTCCCCCCCAAAAAAAACTATATAATCAAAATATAAGAATTATCGTGCTTGAATAATAAAGAGTTAATCGATCTCGAATTCGAGCTCATAAACGAGTATCGAGCTCGAGCTCGAGCCCGAATCTAAACAAGTTAATTGTAATAACCGAGACCAAAGTGGTAAAAGGATTAAGTCTTGTGAGAAATGTGGTAAAGTTGTAAGTGCAAGGGCTGAAAGGTAATTTCTATGAAGGTATAAAAGCTTCTAATTGGACACAAAACCCTAGGTGTGGACATTTCATCCTTTTGTTGATTGGCGGCTGAGCAAGACTGGAGAAGAGAGAAATCAGATTTCAATTTGCAGTTGAAGAGAAGTCTTAGGAACCAACGAATTGAAGAAGGAAGTAGCATTGGAGTCTAGTCTTCCAGATAATTCCTTATTTCAAATCTGATACTTTGATTTACTGCAGAGTTTGTCTTGTAAGAGTTTTGGTTTGAGAGTAATGAATGATGTTCAAAGGGGTGGGTTAAGCATCCTTTTTGGAACAATATAGCTAAGGATTTAGTAAGGTAATGAGCTGAGTGAGTTTCGTTGGTGTTGTGCTCAATATCGATTTGGATAAAGAGCATTATAGCAGGTTTGGCTCCCAAAACATTCCAGCCGCTTTACCCGGTAAGTGCACTGTGTTGAAGGTTACCGGGAGTAGATCCGGTAAGTATGTGTCCCGGTAAGTATAACACCCCAAACAATTTTAAACATGCATATCATATAAAATAAACATCCCAAAATCGCGTCCCAAAACTTCTTACATAATATCCAAAATTTGGTTGGCGGAACAACCTACACAACTGAGAATAAAACTAAACTAAACTATAGTGTCGCTACACTATCGAGCTTTCTCGCTAACCACCCTGCTTACTTGTCAGAGCCCTTCGTTACCTGTTTTCCTGAAAAGGTTTTTAATTTGAAAAAAATGTGAGGGTTAGACCATGGGGTCTAGTGAGTCCCTCTTAACAGTTATCAAATCATTTAAAAACAGTTTATAATTTTCAACATAAATCATCCATAAACCTGTTCATATAAAATCATTCACGGATAAAGGTCTGCCCCTCGTAAATTGGCACCCTGAAGTCACCCTAGGGTGACAACGAGTCAGTCTCATGCTGCCGTATAGGGTCACACCTCCCTATAAACGGGACACACCCCCCGGCACGAGCTAGCGGGCCACACCCCCCGACTTAGCCAATTTACATCTCAATCAATGTATGCATACATCCTATATAAGATTAAACAACTTTCATGCAATTAAAAGCATAAGAATAAAACATGGCATTTCTCATCATGTACTTGCTTTAGAAAACACATTAAAAGTCACGCATTTTAGTTAGAAAACTCACCAGATGCTCTTACTTCTCTTTTCTAGTCTGTTCCCGACTCCCACTCGATTTCCCTGAATGAACAGACAAATCATAAGCTAATCACCCAACTTTCCGGACACTACCCTTTCCGGACAACCCTACTTTCCGGACGACGCAACATTCCGAACAACACTAAGTCCCGGGTACTTCCTACTTACCGGACACTGGACTTACCGGACGCTTACACTTACCGGACGCTTACACTTATCGGACAATTACATACCGGATACTCTTCTCATCCGGACAGTTTCCGCATCCGGAAACATTCAAACGATTCGATGTGTCCGGACGTCCAGAGGACTTTCCGGACGCCGACCTGACTCCTATTTGGTCTGAGAAATCACATATACGATCGAATCTCACGGATTAAAGATTAGCAACAATATTAGGATCACTATTCTCAACTAATATTGAAATCTTAGCTGCAAAAACACTATTTGATGCCTAATCTCTCCTATTTAGCTTCAAACTCAACTTTTCAACAAAACCCCAAAATAACTAAATCAACAACAAGAATTAAGGATTAGAGATGAGGAGATGAGATTACCTGCTTGAATCAATGAAGAACACTTTCCTTTCCTCCCCAATAAAATGGAATTTGTTTCTTTTTACTTGATCTAACACTCTTTCTTCTTTCCTTCTCCCTTTCTTCTTCTTGTTCTTTCTCTCTTCTTCCTCTAATCAGCCGCCAAACACAATCAACAATCAGGAATAGAATGTTCACCTAGGGTTTTGTGCCCTTATATACTCTATCCCATATCTACCAACTAGCCCCTCAACTTCCACTTTTATTAAAACTTATCATAAGATATAAAATCTTTCAAAAATAGACTCGGTCATTACAACACTCCCCCCTCAAAAGAATTACGTCCCCGGAATTCCATTTTCAAAAAAGGTGAGGGTACCTAGACTTCATATCGGTTTCTACTTCCGACGTTGCTTCTCGTCCCTTGTGATACCTCCACTGAATTTTCACCAAACAAACTTCCTTGCTCCTTGTCTTTCGTACTTTACTGTCTACGATTTTGATTGGCTCTTCCTCGTACATCAATGCTGACATCTTCTAACGGAATAGCCACATCGGTCTCGGCCAAACACTTCTTCAGGTTTGACACATGAAAGGTCGGGTGAATCCTTTTCAACTCTTCTGGCTATTCTAGCTTATAAGCTACCGCTCCAACTTGTTCGATGATAACAAAAGGCCCAACATATCTCGGCCTCGACTTCCCTTTCTTCGCAAAACGCACCACTCCTTTCCAAGGCGAGACCTTTAGCATAACTTTGTCTCCCACTTGAAATTCAATAGGTTTCCTTCTCCTATTCGCGTATTTCCTTTGGCGATCTTGCGCGATTCTCATCCTTCCACGGATTACTTCAATCTTATCTGCCGTTAATTGTACAATTTCCGGTCCGGCCAACTGCTTTCTCCTACCTCATTCCAACACAATGGCGCACGACACTTTCGTCCATACAAAGCTTCAAATGGCGCCACTTGGATGCTTGCGTGGTAACTATTATTATAGGAGAATTCTATAAACGGAAGATGTACCTCCCACGACCCCTTAAAGTCGATAACGCACGCCCGAAGCATATCCTCTAACATTTGAATGGTTCTCTCGCTCTGACCATCCGTTTGAGGATGATAGGCCGTACTCAACTTTAGTTGCGATCCCAACTCCCGTTGTAAACTCCTCCAAAATGCTGACGTGAACCGACTATCACGGTCAGACACTATGGATCGCGGCACTCCGTGCCTAGACACTATCTCATCAATATACAATCGGGCTAACTTCTCCAAAGAATCCGACTCCTTAATAGGTAAGAAATGCGCTGATTTGGTGAGTATATCTACAATCACCCAAATTGCATCTTTACCCCTCGGAGTCCTCGGTAACTTTGTGACGAAATCCATGGTGATATTATCCCACTTCCACACTGGTATCACTGTAGACTGGAGTTCCCCATAAGGTCGCTGATGTTCTGCCTTAACCTTCAAATATGTCACACACCGCTCCACAAAATGAGCGATATCCTTCTTCATGCCCGACCACCAGTAAGACTGTCTCAAATCTCGATACATCTTATTCGTCCCCGGGTGCATGGAATACCGCGACTTGTGCGCTTCTTCTAAGATACTTCCTCTCAGATTGCCCAGCATAGGTACCCACACTCGGTCTTTCATACACTTCAGCCCACCATTGTTGACTTCGAACAACGACGTAACCCCGATAACTCTTTCGTTCCTTATGTTCTCCTCTAGCAACGCTTCCTCCTGAAATTTCTTAATTTCCTCAAGGAGGTTCGAGGTTGCCTCAACTCTAAAAGCCACTACTTTGGTCTGATCTCCTCGCTCTTTCCGACTTAACGCGTCGGCCACTACATTTGCTTTACCTGGGTGATACAAAATCTCACAATCATAGTCGTTCAACAGCTCCATCCATCTCCTCTGTCTCATATTTAACTCCTTCTGATCAAACAGATGTTTCAGACTCTTGTGATCAGTGTAAATTTGACACTTTACTCCATATAAGTAATGTCGCCAGATTTTCAGAGCGAACACCACCGCCGCCAACTCCATGTCATGAGTGAGGTAGTTCTTTTCGTGATCCTTCAACTGTCGATAAGCGTAGGCAATTACCTTCCCGTTCTGCATCAGCACGCATCCCAACCCAAGCTTAGAAGCGTCACTGTATATCACAAAACCCTCTGATCCGTCAGGTAACGACAGAATCGGAGCACTGCTTAAACTTTCTTTCAACTTCTCAAACGCAGATTCTTGCGCTTCAGCCCACACGAATTTGACGTTCTTCCTTGTCAAAGAGGTCAATGGTGAAGCTATCCGAGAGAAGTCTTGAATAAACTTCCGGTAATAACCTGCTAAGCCGAGAAAGCTTCTCACCTCCGATGGAGTTCTTGGCGCCTCCCAATCTTTAATGGCTTCGATCTTAGCGGGGTCTACCTTTATGTCGTCCACCGACACCACATGACCCAAAAACTGTACTTCTCTTAACCAAAACTCGCACTTCGAAAACTTCGCATATAACTTCTCACGCTTAAGCAATTCCAGCGCTGCTCGAATGTGCCTCTCGTGATCCTCTCGGGTACGAGAATAGATTAAGATGTCGTCAATGAAGACGATCACGCACTTATCCAACAATGAGTTACACACCCGGTTCATCAAATCCATGAACACCGCTGGCGCGTTAGTCAACCCGAAGGGCATGACTAAGAACTCATAATGTCCATATCTCGTACGGAAAGCCATCTTCGGCACATCCTCTTCTCTCACTTTCAACTGATGATAACCCGATCTCAAGTCTATCTTCGAGAAGTAGCTCGCACCTTGCAACTGGTCAAAGAGGTCATCGATCCTCGGAAGCGAGTACTTGTTCTTCACAGTTACTTTATTGAGCTCACGGTAATCAATGCACATTCGCATTGATCCGTCCTTCTTCTTAACAAAAAGTATCGGCGCTCCCCAAGGCGATGAACTCGGACGAATAAAACCTTTGTCGAGCAACTCTTGCAACTGAGTCATCATCTCCTTCATCTCTGCCGGTGCCAACCGATAGGGCGCACAAGCAATCGGTGCTGACCCAGGCAACAGTTCTATTCTGAACTCTACCTGACGATCTGGAGGCAGACTCGTCAAATCATCCGGAAACACCTCCGGGTACTCACTTACTACCGGTACATCCCCCACACTCTTCTTCTCCTTCTTAGCATCTAGCACATAAGCTAAATATCCCAGACATCCCTTTCCCAAACACCGCCTAGCTTTCATCATCGATATCAAACACGACTTCTTATTCCGTTGGTCTCCATAAATTACCACTTCTTTCTTATCGGGCAAGGCGATACGGATCAGTTTCTTATTACAAACTATGCTAACGTCATTTTCCACTAACCAGTCCATTCCTAGAACTACGTCAAACTCCCCCATTCCCATAGGATACAACCTTAATGGAAATAAGTGACCATCCACGTCTATGCTACAACCCTCATAGACCTCCTTCACCCAGACTCGACAATCATCTGCTATCTCTACCTCAAACCTAAAGTTCAACCTCTTGGGTTTCACTTGCAATTTTTGAACAAAATTGGGCGACACAAACGAGCGGTTGGCCCCCGAATCAAACAGTACTTTAGCAAAAGTCGAGTCTATAGGAAAGGTACCTGTTACCACATCAGGCGTGTTCTCCGCCTCTTCATCTGACATGTGGAAAGCCCTTGCTCTGGCGCGAGCCGACTCCACTTTTCTCTCATTACTCCTTCCTCCGCTACTACCACCTTCACCCCCAGCATAACCTTTCTTTAGTTGCGGGCAATCCCACTTGACATGACCCGACAATCCACACTGATAACAGGTCCTCGGGTTGCGACAATCTCGAGCTAGTAGCCCCATTTTCCCACACTTATAACACCCCTCTTTTTCAGCCCAACACTCTCCCTGGTGCATTTTGTTACACTTTGCACAAGGTTTCTCCACTGACTTAGATCCCACTCGCAGATCGGGTCTGGCTGCATTCGGCCTCTTACTGTCTCGGTTCGGCCCGTCCCACTTACGCTTATCTCCGACTCTTTCGGTCATCTGCCTGGTCTTCTCCTTCTCAGTAAGTTCCGCAGTATCTACTGCAGCCTGAAAAGTAGATGGATCTTTCACCTGTACCAACTCCCTTATGCTGCTCTTTAGCCCATAAATGCATCTCTCTATCCGCATTTCTTCAGTAGGCACGTACAACTCAGCAAACCGGGCCTTCTCAATGAACTTCGACGTGTATTCCTGAGGTGACATTGACCCTTGCTCCAATCCTAGAAATTCCTCCTCCAACTTTTTAACTTCCGCCAAAGGACAAAACTGTGCTCGGAACCTCTTAACAAAAGATTCCCACGACATACTTTTCGCTACTTCCGATCCCCTACCTCCGGTCTCAACATCCCACCAATAGATGGCTTCAGACTTCATCATCGACATTGCAAAAAGTACCTTATCTTCCTCAGCGCATTTTCTAGTATCGAAAGCTAACTCCATTTCACGAACTCATTTCAAAGCTAGAATGGGGTTGCGCTCTCCATTGAACGTTGGAGGCTTGCACGAAGCGAATGTCTTAAACGAGCTCCCTTTCACTGTCTTTGGCTCACTAGTGACAATCGGAGTTGTCACCGAGTTGTTTCCTATCTCAGTCCGTGGTTCACTACCTTCCTCAGTCTTCTTCCTATAACTGCTCTTGGTTCTTTCCCCCGACATAGTCTTGTTCTGGTGGTCTAACACTGCTTGAAGGGTCTTTTGCAGTTTATCCATCTCTGCTGTGAACTTATCCTCAGTCACGAAAACCGGTGCAGCCTCAGGTTTACGCCCTTTCTTAGCTTTTGTTTTCCTTACAGGCGCTGAACTTTCCTGTTCAGATATCGATTGAATTTCTGGTTCCTCAACACTCCTTGCCTTGCGCTTAACCGATGATTTCTTTTTCTTACCCTCCTTTGGTGGTTGTGGCTCCCACTTCAGTAACGGCCTTTCTCGGTACCGTTCCTCTACCCCTCCCGCGACCTCTACCTCTCCCGCGAGTGGCCACCGCTCTTGAAGGTTCTACTGGTCCATCCTCCGCCAATTCCTCAACTCTCACCGCCTCCTCATGCGGCGTAGTACTCTTGGTTTGCGCTTCCTCTACCATAGGCATCGACCTACTTCTCAAGACTCTTGCAGACATTCTGATACACAACAACAACAACGAAAGACTCATTTAATACTAAAGACTCATTTAGTACTACAGCAACGGAATAATAAGGTAATTAAAGCACATACATGTACCTGTAAGTTCACAATTACACTGGCCAGGTGTAACTCCAAACTTACCTTACATGACTGTCCTCAGTACCTTATTAGTCCTATTTCTATAACAGTGCCCTCCTAACGCATTCCTGATTCTCAGTTGTGATTTCTACTCCCAAAGTTTAAGTCTAGGCCCATCCGGTCACCTAAATCCCTTAAATAATGGCTCTGATACCAATTATAACACCCCAAACAATTTTAAACATGCATATCATATAAAATAAACATCCCAAAATCGCGTCCCAAAACTTCTTACATAATATCCAAAATTTGGTTGGCGGAACAACCTACACAACTGAGAATAAAACTAAACTGAACTATAGTGTCACTACACTATCGAACTTTCTCGCTAACCTCCCTGCTTACTTGCCAGAGCCCTTCGTTGCCTGTTTTCCTGAAAAGGTTTTTAATTTCAAAAAAATGCGAGGGTTAGACCATGGGGTCTAGTGAGTCCCTCTTAACAGTTATCAAAGCATTTAAAAACAGTTTATAATTTTCAACATAAATCATCCATAAACCTGTTCATATAAAATCATTCACGGATAAAGGTCCGCCCCTCGTAAATTGGCACCCTGAAGTCACCCTAGGGTGACAACGAGTCAGTCTCATGCTGCCGTATAGGGTCACACCTCCCTGGAATAAACGGGACACCCCCGGCACGAGCTGGTGGGCCACACCCCCCAACTTAGCCAATTTACATCTCAATCAATGTATGCATACATCCCATATAAGATTAAACAACTTTCATGCAATTAAAAGCATAAGAATAAAACATGACATTTCTCATCATGTACTTGCTTTAGAAAACACATTAAAAGTCACGCATTTTAGTTAGAAAACTCACCTGATGCTCTTACTTCTCTTTTCTAGTCTGTTCCCGACTCCCACTCGATTTCCCTGAATGAACAGACAAATCATAAGCTAATCACCCAACTTTCCGGACACTACCCTTTCCGGACAACCCTACTTTCCAGACGACGCAACATTCCGGACAACACTAAGTCCCGGGTACTTCCTACTTACCGGACACTGGACTTACCGGACGCTTACACTTACCGGACAATTACATACCAGATACTCTTCTCATCCGGACAGTTTCCGCATCCGAAAACATTCAAACGATTCGATGTGTCCGGACGTCCAGAGGACTTTCCGAACGCCGACCTGACTCCTATTTGGTCCGAGAAATCACATATACGATCGAATCTCACGGATTAAAGATTAGCAACAATATTAGGATCACTATTCTCAACTAATATTGAAATCTTAGCTGCAAAAACACTATTTGATGCCTAATCTCTCCCATTTAGCTTCAAACTCAACTTTTCAACAAAACCCCAAAATAACTAAATCAACAGCAAGAATTAAGGATTAGAGATGAGGAAAGAGATTACCTGCTTGGATCAATGAAGAACACTTTCCTTTCCTCCCCAATAAATTGGAATTTGTTTCTTCTTACTTGATCTAACACTCTTTCTTCTTTCCTTCTCCATTTCTCCTTCTTGTTCTTTCTCTCTTCTTCCTCTAATCAGCCGCCAAACACAATCAACAATCAGGAATAGAATGTTCACCTAGGATTTTGTGCCCTTATATGCTCTATCCCATATCTACCAACTAGCCCCTCAACTTCCACTTTTATTAAAACTTATCATAAGATATAAAACCTTTCAAAATAGACTCGGTCGTTACAGTAAGTAGATCCGGTAAGTATGTGTCCCGGTAAGTGTGTGTTTCCGGTAAGTGGTACAGTTCCGGTAAGTATAGCTTACCCGGAAAGTTGTCCAATTGTTGGTATTGACCGGTAAGTAGCCATACCCGGTAAGTGTGGGTACCCGGTAAGTGTGGGTACCCGGTAAGTACACCCGGTAAGAGTTAGTAGCAGGTAAGTTGAACCCGGAAAGTATCCGGTAAGTTGGTTTAGCATCTGAGCAATGGTACTTCATTCCTTCTCAAGTAAATCGTGTGGAAGTCGAGAACAGAGTAGGAAAGGAAAGTAAGCGCACCAGGTGAGTTTTCTAACTAAAATACATGACTTTACAACGTGTTTTCTAAAATAAGTACATGATGAGAAATGCCATGCTTTATTTATATGCTTTTAACTGCATGAAAGTTTGTTTAAAGATTTATGTGAGATGTATGCATACATTGTGTTAGACGTAAACTGGCTAAGACGGGAGGTAGACCCGTCAGTGCTCATGCCGGGAAGGTGACCCGTTTATGCCATGGAAGGGAGTATCCAATAAGGCAGTGTGAGACTGACTCGTTGGCACCTTCGGGTGACTTCAGGGTGCTGTTTACGAGTGCAGATTTATCCGTGATGGTTTTATGAAAAGTTCGATGAAAGTTTTATACCTGAAAGTTATAAATTGTTTTAAATGCTTTTGAGAACTGGCAGGAGGGACTCACTAGACCCCATGGTCTAACCCTCTCATTTTCCAAACTAAATCCTTTTCAGGTAAGCAGATAGTGAACGGCTCTGGCAGGTGAGCAGGTCAGTTAGTGGATAAAAGCAGTAGAGACAGAGACACTCTTATTTCTAGTTTTAGTAATTCTCAGTTGTGTATAGGTTGTTTCCGCCAACCTAAATTTTGAGACTTATGTAAGAAATTTTAGGACCCTTTTTGGGATGTTCTTATTTATATGAGTTGCATGCTTTATTTTAGACTGGGTTGTTATATTAATCGAGCTCGAGTCGAGCTCGGGCCTGATATTATTTTTACAAGTTCGACTCGAATAGCCTGCTACTCTACTTGGCTCGGCTCGTTACTTGACAAATTGATCAACGCCATGTTTGGCTATTAATTTATAAGTTAACTGTTGGTTAGCTAGCTAATAGCTAATAAATAAATGTAATTTAATAAACCAACTAATAAACTAATTGTTAGCTAATAATCTAACTGGTAGTTGATAAATAAATTAAATTTGACAAATATAGTTGATAAGTTAGTTCGTAATTGATAAACAAATGATGTTTGACAAAACTAGTTGATAGGGTAGTTGATAAATGTAAAATGACAAAAAAAGACATGCTTAAAATTTACTTAATTATGAAATTATAGAATAAGATTAAAACAAACCCCCCATTCCATAGAACAAACCTATATTTTACCAATATTACCTCAAAATAAAACTTTAATTCTCTTTTAAAACATTAAATACGTCTCAATCTTTACATCTTATTTATTTTTTAAATTTTATTTATTAAATTTTAAGTTATTTAAATTTTCAACTTACTTTTCATCAAAACTTTATTTATATACGGTTTCTATATTTTAGTTAATTTATGCAACTTATTAAACATTAAAGATAGAATATATAGGGTCGCCTTCTTTTATTAAGGCATTGTTTGGCAAAAAAAGCTAGCTTATTTTTTGGTACATGTTTGGATGACCATAAACTAGCTTTTTGAAAAGCTATTTGGAGTAGCTTATGAGTAGCTTTTTGTAAATATTTCAATTATACCCTCATTAATATTAATTATTATTTATTAACTATTTTTTTAATATGTCATTTTTTGTCATTTAAATGCTTATAAGCTACTTTTTGCCAAAAGTGACTTTTTCATCAGCTAGCTTATCAGCTACCAGCTAGCTTATCAGTCATAAGCTAGCTTATCAGCTAGTTTGCCAAACATAGCCTAACCGTTTAATTAGTACAAACTTTGTTAACCGGGGTATTTCCGTCTTTTTCATATATTAATAACACATTCCTTAATTATTTAATTTACTTATTTAACATGTTTCTTAATTATCTCATTTAATATGTATAAAGTTCCTTAGCTGTCTCATTTAATATGAAAATTATTTTTTATTTTTATTTTAAAAAGAATTATCATAATCTCTTCTTCCTAATTCATAGCATGATATTCACAATTTTTTTCAGTGTGAACAACAAGTATGTTCAGTTATTGATTTAATATGACTTGTACATATATGAATTGTATTATGAGTAAACACTGAAAGTCAAACACTTGTAGTATATTAACTTATTGATTTATTTTGAATTGTGCATATATGAACTTTGTCTTGGATGTATGTTCGTATATGAATTTGGTTTTGTTGTGCATATATGAAATTGTGATAAATGTAAATATATGACACTGAAATGTATGCGCATTTATCAACTTTGTTTTGTTGTGCATATATAAGTCCAAATATAAAACACGATTATATTCCTAAATCATAAATAGTTTATTCCAAAATTGTCCTCCATTTAATGCAATTTAATTTCCTTCCTTTTTATTATTTTATAACATTCCATTTAATCGTAACCATTGCTCAAAAAAATGAACGACTTAGATGGGTTGTAAAGTTAACACTATTTACTCGGTTAACAAAAGGAGCCTCGGAATATATATATATATATATATATATATATATATATATATATATATATATATATATATATATAGGGTCTCCTTCTTTTGTTAACTTTTTCATGTATTGCATATATGCACATCGGGCATTGCATATATGCACATATTACAATTGCCTGATGTGCATATATGCACTGGTTAACAAAAGAAGGGGACCCTATATATATATATATATATATATATATATAGGACGATAATCAAATGCAAACCAAAAATATGTTGAGAACCCTAAGGACTAATCTCAATCATTTAAGGATTTTAATCAAGGGTGATTAACAATGATGGCATTTGTTGTAATATTAGTGAAATTTTTAAAAGCTTAAGGGTAAGATTGTAATTCAACCTCTCTCATCCTATCTTCTTTCATACGCCTCAAATTTTTAGGGAAAGATGAAAACACTATAAGTCTATAATCTACAAAACCAGTGATTCACGATCACGAATTCACGATGTTGCTGTTGAAGAGAAGAAATCGAAACCCTACCCTAAATCATAGTTTGTAACTTGCTACAGAAGAAATCGAAAAAGTACCCTAAATCGAACTTGCTGTTGTGGAAATTGAGAAGAAGTTGGTCGATTGATCAGTCTTTGCTGGCTCGATTGATCAGTCTTTGTTGTTGGTGGGCGAAATTGAGAAGAAATCAAAAGATGGAATCAAGAAATCGAAACAACACGGTGATGGATGATGGTTGATGGAATCACGATTAGTCGATGAAGATTTGGCTAGCTTCACATGGAGTCATGGAGAAATCACCGACTGCTTGAGGCTTCACATGGGAAAATCAGAAATCGTCGACTTTTCACATGGGTTCCTCGACACTTTTGAGTGGGGGGGACAAATGGTATTTTTTTATTAAAAAAAGTTAACCTAGGTAATGAGTGATTATAAACATAAATTGTATCTAATTTCATTAGGTGAAAAAAGGTTATAAATGAAATTTGTATTTGATTTCATGTGGTGAAATAAAGTTAGTATGAGTTTCATATGATGAATCAGTGTGTTTCATATGGTGAATCGATGTGTTTCATATGATGAATCTGTCGGTTTCATATGGTGAATCTGTCGGTTTCATATGGTGAATCTGTCGGTTTCATATGGTGAATCTGTCGATTTCATATGGTGAATCTGTCGGTTTCATATGATGAATGTATTTGTTTCATATGGTGAATCTGTCTTTTTTTATCTGATGAATAAATTTGTATGTTTCATCTGGTGAATCTGTCGGTTTCATATGGTGAATGTATTTGTTTCATATGGTGAATCTGTCTTTTTTCATCTGATGAATAAATTTGTATGTTTCATCTGGTGAATCTTGTAGCCAAAATGGCGATTATGCCCTTTTCATTTGGTGAAACAAATTTTAACTAAAACCACATGATCAAAACCAAATTACGACTTAGATCGGTTCTCATGGTTCTCAACCTATTTTTGGTTCTCACATGATTTAACCCCTATATATATATAGACGAAGGTTCATACGAGAACCGTAACAATTTAAGAAAACACGAGGACAATTCTCAACCAACCATTTGAGTTATTAAGGGAATTAAATAGAAAGGGTATATGGGTCATCCTACATTTTCTAATTTAATTCCATATATAACGATTGTTTCAACCGTGATCAACTACGCTCCTTCCTTCACATCTATCAACTACGTTCCCACCTTCTTTGAAGTTCACGATCGATTGACAAATTCTTCTCTCAATGAGTGTATTTCTGATGGATTCATAGATTCAGAATAACAAAGTTGTAGGCAACGAAATCAAATCATCTTTTTCAATCGTTGACCCATCAAAATCATGTGATAGGATTGAAATTTTCAATCCAGAGACTAAAATCGATCCACCAACACAATGTAATAGGGTCGAAATTCCATTGATAGCTGAAAATAACTCCGATTCTGCAGATGATTCTTCAAATCAAACTTCTAGGTTAAGAGTATCCATTAACAATGAAGATCCTAATTCAATTTCTGATACAATGATGGAAGAAGTTCATGGTAATGTTTATTTTAGTTTTCTATTTTGTCCATCTTAATGATTTTGTTTGTTAATTTGTTTTATAATTTTGATGATGATTGCAAAATTGCTTCCGGTAGTGTTTCTACTTTATGTTTATGTATTTGATTCCAGACATGAATTTAATCATATGTGATTTTATGCTTCATTGGTAAATAACATCCTCTCCTATTTAAGTTTTGTTAGATGGTAGGTCTTATACGATCATATTTGATTTTGTTTTTACTATATTATATCTGTTCAGTTCTGTTTAGGTACTTAGATTTATGTTATTTTTAACTTGTTTTTAGATGATACTACTCTTAAAATCATATACGATGTTGTTTTTACCACCATAAGCTATTTTTTTGTAATATCATTGTGCATCTCAACTATCATGCAGTCCCTTTTGAGATGATGCATAAAATTGGAACCTCGAATGTGTCAATGAAAGATAGATAGTGTGCATCCATAAATGTCATACCTAATGTCCTCGAAGATTTTACCCCTGTTGTTGGTTCAAAGTTTAAAACCGTTGGACATTGTATCGACACGTATAAGAAGTATGCAGATTATGCCGGTTTTGATATACGACGCTCTACGGAAAGGACTTATAGCGATAAATTTGTGAGGTTGAAATATTTGGTATGTCATAGATATGGACATCCAAACAAACGGTCTGTTGATAGCATTAATGTTGGTGAATGCCGAAAGGTGCTTCGTAACTCCAATTTTAAAGTTACCGGGTGCCAAGCGCAGGTTCGTTTTCATAGGGTTAACCGCACGTCAATGTTTACATAATATTATTTCAATCCCAACCACAGTTATCCCTTGTTAGATGAGAATGACATAATATTATCTCGAAGTAGTAGACAAATGAAGTTTTTGGACAAGAGGATGGTACATCGTGTAGCAAGGGCAAATATCGGGGCATCCAAAGCGTATTTAATTCAAGTTTGTTTGAAGGGTGGTATGAGGAAGTAGGTTGTATTAGGAGTGATTATAAAAATTTTAAAATAGATTTGGATACTTTGTTGGTGATGGTGATGTTCAAATGGTATTGAAGATGTTTAATGGGCATGTTGTTAATCGAACAAACTTTGTCTTTGAGTTTAAAGTATTTGAAGATAAGCTTTCAAGGTTTAATTACAAAGAATTTGCTCATGTTATATCGTTTGACGCCACGTATCGCTCAAACAAGTAAGCTATTTTTTAATTTGATTTTTCACCTGCTATATTTTATTGTTAGTATTCTTTATCTGTTACACTTACTGTTGCAGGCATTGTATGATTTTTGTCCCATTCCTTGCTATTGATCAATAGGAATTCTGTTGTTGTTGGTTCTGGTTTGTTGTGTGGCGAATCTCTTCCATTGTACACTTGGTTACTTGAAGTATTTTTAAAAGTACATGGTTCTCAACCGAAGCTTGTATTGAGTGATCAAGATGCTACTGTTAGAGATGCGTTTCCATGGGCGGACCCGAACGGTGGTTACGGTGGCACGTGCCACCGTATTGTTTCTCCGCCATAAGATAAAAAAAATCAGGTTCGTGAAAGGTGCAACCATATCAATTTGTTTCGTGCCATCGTATATATTTTGAAACTGCAATAAGGACACAAGTTTCCTTTGGCAGAGTTGGTTTGGAAGAATTTTATTTTACTTGAGACTCGGGTTCAAGTCTTGTTAGAGTCATTTTTGTTGATTTTAGCTTTCAGTTTCATATTTATTTTGTTTCTAAGAAAATTGTAATAGTAGGACTCGAACTTGAGACCTCCAGTTTAAAAAGCAAGGGACTAACCACCAAACAAATATTGATTTTATGAAAAATATCTCTATATTTGTTTCTTATAGTCAAATGGT
The DNA here is from genome assembly GCA_033807775.1 of Saussurea involucrata. Lineage (NCBI taxonomy): Eukaryota > Viridiplantae > Streptophyta > Magnoliopsida > Asterales > Asteraceae > Saussurea > Saussurea involucrata. Next base: position 177,718,792 of record CM066322.1, read on the forward strand.
GCCACCGTTTGAAAAAAATTCTAGGTCCGCCCCCGGGCGTTTCCAATCGTTTGGAAGAATCAAAACATAGATTGTGTATGTGGCATATCATGGCCAAGTTGCCTAATAGGGTATGAATTATATTTTCTTTTTTATTTTGTTTTGTTAAATTTCAATCCCTGCATGTTTTTTATTGATCATATATGATCCATTTCAAGTTAGCACAGATTTAAAGAAACGCTTTTTGAAACTTGTTTGGAGTGTTTATTCCGGTCCACAAGAGTTTGAAGTTAAATGGAATGCACTATTGACTAAATTTGATTTAGAAGGTCACCCATGGATTTCAGAGGTGTTTAATATTCGGTCTAAATGGATTTCTGGATATTTTAAGGATCTTCCCATGTGTGGTCTAATGAAGACAATATCGCGGTTCGAGAGTTTGAATTCATTTTTCAAGAGTTTTGTGCACCATGGTAATGATTTGTTGGCCTTTATTTTATCTCACGATTAGAGGTGATCATTTACGAGTTTGGCCAGGCCTTACATAATTTTTCTATTCTACGAGCCTAATATAGCAAACCCAAACCCATTTTTACGGGCTTATGGACTTGTCCATGCCCGCCTCATAAACGGGTCGGGCTTGCCCACGGGCTAGCAGGCCTATTTTTTACCTTTGAAAAAATGCTTATATAAAATCATAAGTTATGTAAATCATTTAAATTACGTAAGTTCTTTCGAGCATAAATAAGTCGTAAAAAGATATCAATGACTATAGCATATGAAAAAATAGTTTCACAATATATGAAGCATGTGCATTTTCTTTGTAATGGTTTATAACCATTCAAAGTCCGGGTTTTTTCATTAAGGAAATATATATCCACCTAATATACCAAGATCGAGATTCTAGACGTAATATATAACGTAGCACATATTATATATATATATATATATATATATATATATAGGGGTGGTATCGGGTACAAACCAGTTAGTTTGTACAAACTCGTACAAACCATACCTAGCTTCATGATTTTGTAAATTTGGCTTCATGAATATATATATATATATATATATATATATATATATATTTTTTGGCTTCATGAATATATAATTTGGCTTCATGAATATATCATTTGGCATTTTTAACTAATTTTTTTACAAAAATAAGGGTATTTTAGGGTATTTTTGTAAAAAAATTAGTTAAAAATGCCAAATGATATATTCATGAAGCCAAATTATATATTCATGAAGCCAAATATATATATATATATATATATATATATATATATATATATATATATATATTCATGAAGCCAAATTTACAAAATCATGAAGCTAGGTATGGTTTGTACGAGTTTGTACGAGTTTGTACAAACTAACTGGTTTGTATTTGATACCCAGCCTATATATATATATATATATATATATATATATATATATATATATATATATGTGGGAATTTAATTAAAATACCCCAAGTTTGACATTGACTTACCAAAATATCCCAAAAAATGAAAAGTTTACCAAAATGCCATTTTTTTCCGCGAAGGGAGCCCGCTATCGCGGGCAGGGACCAATTGTGAATTTTTTTGCAAGATATATTTACACTTTCAGTCCCTGGCCCGCGAACGAGGCCCGCGATGGGGACTGAAACTGTAAATAATCTTGCAACAATTTTCACAATTGGTCCCTGCCCGCTATAGAGGGCTCCCTCCGCGGAAAAAAATGGCATTTTGGTAAACTTTTCATTTTTGGGGGTATTTTGGTAAGTCAATTTCAAACTTGGGGTATTTTAATTAATTTTCCTATATATATATATGGGTGACGGTTGGTACTCAATAAACGGAATCCAACCCAAAGTCGCTACTAAATATTTTTATTAAAATCAATTAATTAGTAATTATAGTGGCTTGTCTAGATTCTTTTTTCATTGCCCAAGCCCGCCCATTAATTTCAGTGGTTCAGCCCGAGTCCGCCCATTTTCATAGTCCAAGCCCGCTTTTCTAACGGGTCGGGTCTTGCGGGTCGTACCTCCCGTGAACAGCTCTACTCACAATGTTGCAATGGATAAACAAAGAAATAGGCAACGTATTGATAAACATGAGACCAACACAAGCATCCATGATTTCAAGCTGCCATGATTTATACTAAGGTTGTCTTTTTTTTGTTCAAAAGTAGATACTTAAAGGAGATCGTTACTGCTCTCAATGGAATGTCGTTAATGAAGATGGCCCCAAGTATTCACCATAAGGGAAAAAGACAAAATGTTTAAAACAAAAGCATAGTTTAAGGTATAATATTCTTATTTTTAATTGGCTTCTCACTTATTTTAACATTCCTGATGTTTACATAATCATATGTGATTTTTGTTTTTAAGGTTGTCCTATTGCTAGCTGATGGATCACTGCCATGTTCTTGTCAACATTTTGAGTATTTTGGCATTCTGTGTTGCCATATGTTTAATGTCTTGTTCAATATTGATGCAGATGAGATTCCTATATATGTTCTTCGTACTCGATGTATAAATTCTGGAAGCAACCAATGATTAAAATAAGTCATCTCATTAAACGTTGATTCACAATACGGAGAGGAAAATTTGAAGAACACCACACTTACATTTTAGGTGACTCTCATAAGAATTAGTCTATGTGTGTTACTTCTAAAACCCTCTCAATGACAAATGAAACCCTATACTCCTTTATAAAGGGTCCATTTACATAGAAAAAAGTCCTAAGCCCATAATCTAGCTAAAATGCCCATAAGCTAATTAAAAAGCCTATACATTAGTTCTTTATAAAACATTCAATTAAATTAGGGGCTAATTTAATCTAACAATCTCCCCCTAATGTTTTATAAATAAAGCATCATCTTATAGTCTCCCCTTGCTTTCTTTAGAAACTTTGGCGTTCCGTTCTTCGAGTCTTTAAAGCATCACGAGCTCCCCCTCAAATGTAGGCTCATATTCTTGAAAGACTGAGACAATTAACCCCATTTTGTCCAGCTTTCATAACTCAACTTCACCGCTGTTTTTTACCATCAAGGAGCCTGATTGAGAGAAAACATAAAACATGCACATTGAACTCCAGCCTCTTAGATTTCGAACGAGATTTGATTCATCCATTTTGGATGAAAAAACAAGTGAGTTGTGCAAGTTTTCCCTCAGCTGCGCAGAATGGTCATCAAAACAGAAAATTCGACTCTTAAGATCCCGTTAAGTAAGCATTCAGTACCGAGCTTTAAACATGAATAACAGAGGAGGGAGTGAAAATTAATGTGTCACAATAGCATCATGAAACCATGAAGAAACGTCGACAGAACACCGTTCTTGACAGCGGAAGAAGCACGTGTGAAATGCAATGCTTTCGGTCCAGCACTTTTATGCAGACTTTGGAACTGTTTTTGACATATCAGCTCAAGGAATTTGAGAAAACTCAAAACTTTAAAGTCGTACATCTGTGAGTTATCTTTCTGAAACATCGCAAATCTGTCATAAATCCAAAAAAATCCGAGCTTCAGGCACTGACTTCAAAGGCTCTGATGATGACTTCAGAGGCTCTCTGATGACGAGTTCAGAGAAACACAACTTTATTGTCCAGCAGCTATATACTGACTTTAACAGAGATTCTGACCAAAAAGAACACTGATTCAGACCAAGCTCAAAACATGAAAAATGTTCATATTTGTCTTAGGAATCCAACGCATCTAGACTCATCAAATTTGGAGCTTCGAGGAGGGAGTTCTGATGAAAATACGACAGGTGCGCAAAGCTGACAGCAAGTACTAAGAAGTTGGGCTACGGGCTCTGAATTATCGTGACCTCTGAGCCACCGACCTCTGATCCTCTGATCTCTGATCTACCCTCTGATGCACTCTCTGGTCCACCTACCTCTGATGCCCTCTCTGAAGATGCCATATTTGAAGATGCAATCTCTGAACACAGAATGAAACCATGGGAGAGGGTGATGCAGTTACAGGTACTGATAACCAACCCACTGGTGATGATACTTTTGAGAGAGTCTCTCGGTTGTTTGAATCAGGGTTCTACGGCGATGAAAGCGACACAAAGATTGTTTTATATGTTGATCTGGAAGTTGAACCGACGGTTGAAAAGCTCGAGGTCAACGAGGAGGAGATTCGGATGATATTGGCAACGGAAGCTGAAACGGTTAACATTCCTTCAGACGAAGACGACCTGGATTTCAATAACTTCTTCTTGATCAAAGGTCAACCTGTTCTTTTGATAGTCATGTCAGATTCAGAGGTAGACTTCCCTGAACCCGAGGATGACAAAGACGTCGTTGCCAGAGTTGTGTGGTACAAAGAGCAGTAAGACAGATTTCTTGATGATGTGTTGGGCGGTGAAACCCCAGATGACATCCACATCAACCCAATCACATCCCCAGTTTCTTCTCATATGCAACAACCGCCTACAGTTACAGTTCCACATGCCTTCAATCAGACTCAACCATATGTTCCTCAGTCAGCTCAACCTGATCCGAGTCAAGCAGGCCCTTCAAATCCTGATCAAGATGGTCCATCCAATGCCAATCAACTATAAATCAGCAAAGCCGAAAGAAGACATCGAATTGTCAGACTTCGAGCAGCCTTCCTTGAAGAGACCGAAAGATGGTTGTTTGCTCACCGCATCCGCAGACTGGACCCGTATGCAGTTTTGGGTATTGGTAAGGAAACAGAAGAGTTCAAAATAGAATACATGTTCTTGGTGAAAGGGAAAGCAAAGAAGAGAGAATATGTTCATTCGAAGAGCCATATCGGTCAAGTCAGAGAAGTTGTGGCCAAATAGTTCTACAAGATCTGGTATCCGGAGTTTACGGTGATGAGGAAGAATTGGCATATCTACACGTTCTCAGAAGCAGATTTTCAGCACCTAAGGATCTATGACTTCGAATTCATGTACCACTACTTCCGAAACCTACAGATTCGTAAGTTCAACATCCAGATAGCCCTGAGAGCAATCAGACGTTTCATGTACCACCGGTACCTTTACTACAACGTCTTCGACTTCCAGCTCGCACTCGAAAGCCATCAACCCATTGTAAACGTCCGAAGACCAAATAACCAACTCTCCAACATTGACGACTATCCTTTCTACACCATCTTGAATGAACCAGACTTCGGAGTGATCTACAGAAACCAGCTGGGAGAGAAACGGTTTCTGAGATTCTCTGAGATCGCAAAGTATTTTGACGGTACCTTGAAGGCGATCAGACTACAACTTGAGCAATCCATCAGAGGAATGAAAGCGCAGTTGTGGGTTTTCAGATGCCAACTACCCGAATAAATCTTATGATCTGAGCCTTTGAAGAACTGGACGACCGCATAGAGTTCAGAAGAGTAATGAGAAGAATTGAGACTTATCTGGGTTGCCGACCGAGAAATCGACCGTTCCTACCTTGATTGTCAAAGCTGTTGTTTCCAAACTTTGAGCCAAAGGGGGTGATTGTTAGGGTGTTTTATGTAATTGTCTTAAAGTTTGGGCTAAATATGTAAATACCTAAAAGGTATAAATAGATTTCTATTCCTAATGTTTTAGGTTAATCAATCCATCATTAGCTTTTAGAGTCGTGTTCTTCATTGTAATACATATGATTATGAATGAGATGGATGACAACATTGATTGATTCATTGTTATTGCTTATTGATTAATTGATATTGTTAATTGCACAATCTGGTAGGGGTGCTCACGGGTTGGGTTGGACGGGTTGACGGCACTTTAACAACCCAACCCAATCATTGCGGTTTGAAAAATCTCAACCCAACACAGCCCAATCAAAAGTGCAACCCAACCTAACCCAAACCGTTCGGGTTGTGTTGGGTTGAACGGTTTGGGTTGGGTTGAAACTTTAATCGACCATTTCACCATTTACCTAAGTTATCGTGTCTAAACAAATTACTAAATGTTTCTAAATATTTAAATGTTCAACAGATTACTAAATCGTCTAATAAAATATTCTTATAAATGTTCTGTTTATAAATGTGGCATCAAGAATCAATAATAAGATTACTAAAGTAACAAGTTGTCAAAAAGTGTATGTTTAAAAAATTTCAATAGTAACAAGATTGCTTTGACAGTATCAAGAATGACGGTAACAAGAATTCAAAATTAGATTTAAATGTTTTTCACGGGTTGGCGGGTTGGGTTGGTTCGGTTTGGGCCTAACCCATTTTCAACCCAATATATGCGGGTTGGTCAAAAATAGTATCGATTATACATCGGGTTGACTCGGTTTGAGTTTTTTTGCCTCGGGTTGGGTTGGGTTGGCCGGGTTGGTCGGAAATTTGAGCACCCCTACAATCTGGGATCCACAAACCAACATTCTGACAAATTGACTAATGATATCCAGTATGAATTTGATCAAATTCTCGGTAGAATTTATGGTGATGATGATAAACTTGCATTGTTTTTTGGAAAAGATGTGGTCCATAAAGGATGAAGTTGCCCTGAAACATTTTCCCATATTGGTGTCGCTAATAAGGATGCTGAATTTGAGAAGTTGTTGAGTGTGTCAAAGCCAAAGACTATCGAAGCACGTGCTCCGGAAGGTATTAGAAACAAAGGATGTGGGACCGATAAGCGATTGATTGGTGGCGGCGAGAAAGCTATAAAGAATGCTCAAAACAAGAGAAAGTGTAGAGGGTGTGGTGAACTTACAAACCATGACTCCCGCAACTGTTCAGTGAAGAAATGAATTACTGATTAAGTTGATTGCATAGAATTGCTTTCATTAGTTGTTTCGATGGTTTGCATAGTATTTTACTGATCGGTCATGGTTTAATTTCAATAATCATTGACTTTAGGTATTGTGTTATCACCAATACTTTTCCAATATAACATGCTTTTAGTATTCATTACAGTATAATACCTAGTGTTTATTTTATTTCATAAGCCTTAATCACATATGATTTTGTATTCCATATTGTTCACATAATGTGTATGAACAAACATAAAACTTCATCACATACGATTCTTCCTTACCTTTGATGTACAACATTCTTCTTTAAAGACATACCCTTTAATCACATATGATTATAACAGATTATGTAACCATATTGGCAAACATGTTGCAATCTGTGAAAATGAAACAGGTACAGAAGGCATTGGGCATTCCAAACAACATCATCATAACAGATCAACTTTAAGTTCCTTTCAACAATAACCCAAACCAACCTTATAGATTAAGACCAATTACCATATTATATACATACCCTTTAATCACATATGATTAAGACCAATTCCAATTGACCTACCACTATAATTCACAATTATATAACCGGCTGCTCATGACATTTTAATTGCAAAACATTGAACCTGTATTCCATTTCAAATATATGTCAATCAACATTCATATCCAACAAACAAATTTCCCAAAACATTTCATCTATCAACAAAATAACAGTAGCTTAATAAAGTTTTACTTCTACGCAAAAAAGACCAAAAGTTATATCATAACGAAGTTTTTCGATCTATGATCGCAGTACTAAGCAACTACTATCATCTTCTTCGCCAGCTTACCATCTACAAAAAACGAGTCATAAACAACAAAAGATGAATCATAAACAACAGCTACGCCAAGCGTACTTTGGCTTTCATTGCATCTTGTATCATCTTCTTTGTCAGCTTACCATCTATCTTTGAAAACGTTGTAGCTTGGGTCATCACTCTATACTTCAAAGTGTTGACGCTTGAAAGAAGCATCTTAGAATGATATTTCTTCCTCAATTTTTTTTTTTTGACCGCCTTGTGCTCCATATTCCTTCTCAAATCCACAATCATACCCGCTTACAGTCTCACCTCTTTATGTCTCCATGTGGCGCATGACAAATATTCCACAATCGATGAAGTTGCTATTGTTTTCCACTGCATTTTGTATCTGTTTGCTTTCACCTTTGACATGTTCACACAAGGATGTTTCACCATTTTTAAGTATTCAACCAATGTTCTTTTCTGCAACACATAAATCATAAGATATAAGTTGTCAAATATTTTGGTTTGTAGCTGTAAATTAGTTTTTGTAGTATTTTATTCTTACCAAGACATTCGGAAGCTCCCCATATTTTACATCAATTGTCACATTTGTTGAACTGTTATCCAATATGACAAAGTTGAGATCTTTTAGGTTGAAAACAATCAAATAGAAATGTGTTGACTGCTTTATTGGAAAGAATATATGTGGAAAAAGAATACATAAGTAGTTGGCATATTTAAACATCATTGTACCAAATTTAGCCAAGTAACATAAAATTTTAATTTATAGATTTGTCGTGCATACCATATCAACATTATGGAGTCTCCATTTCATTCACATTTGTCATGGCATCCTAAGCTTGATGTAAAGGACTCGAGCATATCTTTTTTCTCCATCTTTGGTGGTAGCATGTCGTCGGTCTACATAGTTAAACATACATATTCATATTTGTAATATTTTCTAAATAAGGGTTAATTGATTTGATAATTATAGTCATACGTACCATCGTTGTTGTTGTGCAAAATAATCGATATGGTGATGCGTTGTTTTCAGAATTTCTTTTCATTGTTCAGGATGTATGACCATACATCAATAACTGAGGCACATATGACATTTTCGGGTGTCATGCTTTCAAAAATGACTTTCGGTGCCACTGCTCCATTAATAGTCCTGAACACTCTGTCCCTTATATTTTGAAGATAACCAAGTGTTGGCATAAGTTTATTCAAGAATCATTTGTGATATTAAAAAACACCATTCAATTTGCATCATATATTTCTTTCACATTTACAGTAAGTGGATACTAGTGTGTGCCTTTATTAATCATATGTGATTTAAAGCATTTGTGATTAATTAAATTGTGTTTGTCCTTATTAATCATTAGGGGTGTTAACGAGTCGAGTTGTAGAGTGTTTGAGCTCGGGTCGCGAAATTAATGTTAAGCTCGAGCTCGAGCTCGAATTTTTTTCCTAAATTGTGTCCGAGCTCGAGCTCGATTATTTTTGTAATGTTCGAACTCGGGCTCGATGCTCGTTTAAGCTCGTTTATTTCATCCAAAGATTCGATTTTTATAAGCTCGTTTATGAGCTCGTGTTTTGACGAGCTCGATCAAGCTCGATTAGCTCGTTTAACACCTCAATTAATGTCTATTCAACACAAATAAAATAACAAAAAATAAAACACTTTTAACATTTCTGAAAAGGTGCAGATCATAAATAAAGTAGAATGAAATTATAATACAATAATACTGAAATTGTCTAAAAGATGCAAATCCAATACAATGTCTCAAAATAAACTCCAATCTCTCACAAGTCAAAATATTATGTAGTTTTCGCCTTCTACATATCATCCAAAAAAGCACTTCATCACTTCTTTAACACCATATTAAAATTATTACCTTGATTTTCTTTTTAACACCATGAAGATTACGAACCCAACCTCCTCCACTAATCAAAGCTTGTACAGTGTCCGGATTCAAAGAGGCACGATATTTATCAATCACTCGGCCTCCGGCGCTAAAAGTAGCTTCAGATGCCACCGTTGTGATAGGAATAGCTAGAATCTCAGCTGCCATCTTTGACAAAATCCGAAATTTTGTCTCACGAGATCTCCACCAATCAAGAATATTAAATTTGACAGCTGAATCATCGTCACAAAGGTAGCATCCCTCTTCCAAGTATGCATCTAAATCAGATTTTCCGGAATCATAACTTTCAACTTGCTTCATACGAGAATAAAATGCCGAAAATCCTCGTTTTTGAGTTGTACACTCATTGGTGACTTCTTGACTTGACAGGATTGATGACTCTAACGATGATATTTCATGTCTTACACGCAATGAAGAATCATTATCATCATAAATCTCATACAACAAATCTTTCACCTTCAACATATTCTCTTTCATGTCCACCTCATTATAAATCATTGGGAATGAATACTTGAGCATTTCTAACTTGCATCGAGGATCCAAAACATTAGCAATACACATAAGCATGTTACCCTCACCCTAATATTTATCAAACTTCAATTTCATACTTCCCACCATTTTTCTAACAAAATCACGAGAATCATTGCACCGCTTATCCAATATATGCTTGATATAATATACCTCCCCAAAAAACAAGTTTGAAGTTGGATAGTCACTTCCCGAAATTATGTTGGTACAAGAATCATAAGCTTCTAAAATCTCACATATGCATTCAACCTCATACATTGAAAAATGCATCTTTGAAATATGATTGCAGTAGATAACATTTTAAATGTAGAGTTCCATCTAGTCTTGCAATCCAAAATTAGCTTTCTATCGGGCAAATGAAGTTGTTTTGCTACTTGAGAAAATGTCTTTAATCTCGAGTCACTACCTTTTATGAAGTTCACACTAGCACGAATCTTATCTACTATAGCTTTGATTTCTGACAACCCATCTTGCACCATAAGAATCAAAATATGTGCACAACACCTAACATGAAAAAACTTACCCCCACAAGACAATTTCCCAAGTCTAGAAAAATGTTCTCTTAACACTCTTATAGCAGAATCATTTGCTGAAGCATTATCTACAGATATGGTCATAACTTTACCCTCTATTTCCCATTCCCTTAGACATTTTAATAAAGAATCAGCAATATCAATACCACGTCTAGGTGGAGGAATATGCACAAAACTCAAAACTCTTTTTTGTAACTTCCAATTAGAGTCAACAAAATGGCATGTAATGACCATGTACTCAGTATCTTGGTTTTTAGACTTCCATAAATCTGTGGTCAAACTAACTTTGTTAACCCCTTCTAAAAGACTCTTTAATTTTTTTTCTCAAGCTCATAAACAGACATACAATCATTCTTCACAGTATGCCTACTTACTTTTTCGTACTGAGTTACCATATTTTTGAAAATTAAGTTCAGACCTTCTTCTTCAACAATAGTGAAAGGGTGTTCATGCATAAGAACCCAATGAGCAATCAATTCTCTAGTAACAGCGGGATCATATTTACCATTACTAAGAATTGGGAGAAAAGTTTCTTGAAGCTCACCTGTATCGGAGACCGGCTGAAAATTAAGTAGTCGTTGTTTATTCATAACAATCCTCTTAACTTTGCAGGTTTGCAAATGCCTCTTTAATGTCGTTGTAGTCGCTGTAGAACTAACAGCAAAAAGCTCTTTACAATGTATGCACTGTATTTTTTTCCGTTGTCTATTGTCACTTCAATCATATCTTTCCAAACTGCAGACTTTTTAACTCTTTTCCTTTTATTGAGCTGATGTTCCTCCTCCGCATTTTGGTTTGGAGTTGAATCAACTTCAACTTCAACTTCATTTTGGTTAGAAGGTGAATCAACTTCAGCGTGATTGTCTGAAACCATCTGTTTCAATATACAGTTAATGTAACAATGAAACTTTCCCTTTCAACTCCAAAAGACAAAAAACCTACTGGAACTTTCCCTTTTTTCTCATTACTAAAAAAACAAGAAACTTACTTCAATTTTTGACGCTTTCGATTTCTAATGCCGTCGATTTCTGATGCCTTCGATTCCTGATGAACAACCAAATAAACCTTTCGATTCGTGAATCCTGGTGAACAACCAAAGAAACTTTTCGATTCCTGATGAACCGATGGAGATGGAGCCTTAGAGGTTTCGAACTTTCGATATTCATTGGCGCCGATTCGAAAATCATTGGTGCTTTGAAAAGAAACCCTGGAATACGAATAGTCATCGACTCATCCCAATTATCAAATCTGATTTTAATACTTTGTAATTATTGACTTATTGATCAAGGTTATATACTTTAAATGTCAACTATTGAATAAAACAATTAGTTGGATTAGTGGTAAGAGTTGGATTATATGTACCAAAGATCTCAGGTTCGAATCTTGTTGGTATATATATTTTTTCCTAATTTTTAACTATAATGTTTAAGAATAATATAACTCAAAAATTATATGTATATTCGGCTCGACTCGACTCGATAAAGTTAATCGAGTTATCGAACGAGCCGAGTCGAGTGTTGGCTTTATCGAGATCGACTCGTTAACTTAAACGAGCATTATTTTACGTTCGAGATCGCTCGAGCTCGATATAAACGAGCTCGAGCTCAAGTAGCTCGTTAAAATAATGTGTGGTTATATCAATAATGTGTGCACGTTTAACGTTATCAATAACTAAAGGAATTTACGTTTCACTTACATCTTATCTTCTTGCATTGCAAACATCCAATTAGCCACCATTGTTTCTTCTTTTGTTACTTATGCATTAAGGTCCACCTTTCTATTCATATACGAAGAGAACATTAGGAGTGCAGCCTTTGTCTCACATTTTCTCCCTTGAATGGCATTTGGTGTTTCACATTCTTTTTCTGTCGCTTTCAACTTCAACTTTATGGTAAGCTTTTTTTTAGATGACTCTCGTTCCTTATGCTTTTCCGTCATAACCTGTCCCGTCACAATTTCTCCCACCAAATTCATTTGTTTGTATATTTGAAACCGACTTGAACTATTGTTGCGGTTTTTCTCTATAACATATAATAAAATAAATATTAAATAGATTTAAAATAATAATTTTTACCATGCAATTAAAAAGGTAAATATTTGTAACTTACATTTTGATCAAGTAAAAGAAATGTATAGGCTTTGTTCCCTAACATCTTCCCAACGAACTTCACACGAACACTTGTCAAGCTCCATCCACTACAAAAAAAAATTCAAATTTTCGACGGCCAAATCCGTCGGTAATCCGTCGGTAATCGCCGTCGGAAATACTGTGGTAGGTAAATGATTTACCGACGGAATTTACCGACGGCCAGGATTACCGACGCCGGCATATACCGACGGATTACCGACAGTTATCCTTTACCGACGGATTACCAACGGCAGTTTTTACCGACGGATTACCGACGGTCCTCTTTACCGACGGATTACCGACGGCCTTATTTACCGACGGATTTACCGACGGTAAATTTATTTACATTAAATTAAATCTAAATAAATTTAAATATTAAATTATATTATGTAAAAATTACCGACGGCAAATCCGTCGGATGTTTATTTTAATTAAAAAAAAATAAAAATACAGAATAAACTGTAAAAAAAACCTGTATTTAATTCCTGGGCAAAAACTATTACAAAATACTATTGTATTTAATAAATATCATATCCGCAAATAAATTTCAATTTTATCCCAAATACAAACCACATGGGTGGTGGCGTAGTGGCAAGGGCTTGGGGGATGTGGTGGAATATCCCATCCACCCCGGGTTCGAGTCCAGACGTCAACATTCTGTGGTCAGGTTTAGTCTCAGACGGCCGCTTTGTACGTTTGTTTCCAAATTGCCAAGGATGTAGTCTAGGCAAAGCCTAGATGAACCTTATCAAAAAAAAAAAAACAAACTAAACTGAGGGGGGAGCGGGGGAACTTCCAAACTTCTTCATAAAGACTTCAAACTCTTTCACTTTCTCCTCCAATACTTTCCTTGCTTCTCGGTCTTTTGTTTCGCTTCCTCCTCCATTTTGAGTCTCGCTTCTTTTTCTTGTCGTACCTCCTCTCTAAGTGCATCCCACTAAAATTCAACATTTGATAAACATAAAACAAATGTTAGACGACATTTGACAAAAGTATAACTATTACACATTTGACAAGCATACATACCTCCTCGTCGTGATGAGAGCTCCCACTCGTAGCGGCACCTGAATTACCGGACATAGCATATTCGAGATCCTGAGTCCCGAATCCAAAATAGCGGCCCTTACGTCGTCCCCCGACACTACGCTTCCACAAGTCTGAGTCATTGGGTGGAACGGCGTCAGGAGGTAAATCGGGGTACTCCTCCGCTCTAATATGTCCGTAGGTATCCTATGGTTTTACAAAAACAATGTGTTAACATATATAGAAAATTCGGCAGCATTTCGACTGTAATTTGAACATATCCATTATATGTGTAGTATCAAAACAATCCTATCGTCCGCCCAACAATGGCAGCCCAAACTAAATGAATCAAATTACACAACTCTATAACAAAGTTTGCTATCTCTTCTATCTATCTTGTAAAACAAACAAATATATATACATAAGCAATACATGTACAGACATACAAAAATTCATACGTATATAGACATGTACGCATACACATACTCTTATAGGCAATTGCCGATACATATGCCACTTATATACACGTGTACATATATAGAAAAACAATCTACCACTATAATGGAACTTACTGCAACGTCAGCTGCTTTTGGGTATGAGTAGATCGGAGGATCCGTGGACGGACCGGTCGCACCCGGTATAAGCTTCCGGTTAGTGCAGTGCAACCTCTCATAGACCTCCCCACTAGTAGGCTCACGGCCCCAAGCCTCTCTCTACAATAGACAACTTCAAATGTCAGTAGATAACAAAGTCATGTATATATAGATACATACATAGGTTTATATTCATCAACTATATACATTTAGTGTAGTGGATAATAAATTACCATGCGGTCCCGATGCATAGCAGTAGAAATGGATCCGCCACAGTGACTCGATGTCTTCCCTCGATACTTGGTATTACGATTGGACGTATTAGCCTTACATGAACGCCTGAACTCGTCCTTGTTCCATGCCTGTTAAAAAGTAGACATAAATCAAATTGTACAACCAGATTAAAATATTCAACAACGCTAATATTCAACAACGCTTACCCGGTCAATCATTTGGACCCAATACTCGTTCATTATCCACTCAGGGGGGTATGGGATAAGCATCCAATAGTCATAATTATCGAACTCTATACCCTCGATAGCTTTTAGTTGACCGGCGGCATACTGACGGGCATCACACATCGTATCTAAATACCGGCTCATCACGGCACGCCGTACGGCAAGTAGAACGTCGGCATCCATATGAGGCGGCCAACTATAAAGCAACTACATACACATTGTTTGGATTAAGTAAAATAAATTAAAACAAGTAGTTTAATGGACTAAAATACAAACCCGGACACGATCCAACATCATCGTGAAGTGTGAATCAGGGACATCCTTATAGTGAGCCCATGGACCGGCGAACGTGGTCCGAAAGATTTTCAAAACCCTCCGACGAACCTCCGTTTCCTTAAACCTTCACAATTGCAAAATATACAATACAAAAAACATTAGAAACGGTTTATTATGTACTAGGATTAAACATATACCAAATCTACTTACACGTCGGCTGTAGACAACTCGATCGGCGGTCTCGTACCCTGAGACCGAGGCGTCTCGGATGAAATACTGATGCCTCTAACCCTCGAATGAGATCCAGGTGACGGCGTCGCAACCACGTCATCCGCAAACTGGTCTAGTCCGTCGATACCTACCACGTCATCCGCAAAATCGTCTATCGACATGTCACCACGCCCTGCGGAGCTGGTACTCCCCACTCTACTTCTACCCCCTTTACCTCGAGTAGGGCGTGCCGACATCTAAATATATAAGAATGGTTCGAACACACTAGCTGTCAATGTTTGAATTTGGAGACACGAAGATGTAATACATAAATCATAAAACACACTAGTCATCGAACGAATTTGCAAACACAAAGGATACAAGCGTACAACTTATAAAGATATAATTATTATGAAATAATGTCTAAATAACTAAGACATGCTAGTCATCAGACGAGCGATCAGATAACATAGGTTCGTTTTCGCTATCTGAATCGTCGTCCACATCTTCAAATTCTTCTTCGTCGTCGCTAGCTTCGTGACCGGGTGCATCTTCGTCGTCGCTAGATTCGTGATCGGGTGCATCTTCGTTATGTGTGGCGACTACGGGGTCTTAAAACCCTACGTGTAATGGTTTGACTATTGGAAAGTCAAACCGTAGGTGTCAATGAAGTTAGAAGTCTATTGAATGACTTGAAAGCACGACATGTAATAGTTTGCCTACTTGAAAGTCAAACCGTAGGTCTAGAAGAGTTTTGGATGACTTTAAAACCCTACGTGTAATGGTTTGACCATTGGAAAGTCAAACCGTAGGTGTCAATGAAGTTAGAAGTCTATTGAATGACTTGAAAGCACGACATGTAATAGTTTGCCTACTTGAAAGTCAAACCGTAGGTCTAGAAGAGTTTTGGATGACTTTAAAACCCTACGTGTAATGGTTTGACCATTGGAAAGTCAAACCGTAGGTGTCAATGAAGTTAGAAGTCTATTGAATGACTTGAAAGCACTAATGTAATGGTTTACATACATATATAGACACGTCTATTGAATATATATACACATCTAAAATTAATTAATATAAACTACAAATGTGATTCAATAAAGCCACTGAAAAAAGTTATATTAATGTGGTTCAATAAGTGGTGTAAAGCATATTAGTAATTGGTTTGTGTCATGTTATAGTTATTATAGAACAAATTGACTTTATTTCTCTACTACTCAGTGTTTCCAACATAGTACCAATAGATCCATCTTCAAAGTTATATGAAGATTCCAGAGGAGAAGACTAAATGCAAACCATGCACCAAAGGCATCTAAACAGAAAAATAATTGTTTACTGAGGCATCTGAACAGTTAAACAATTGTTGACTAGCCAAGGGAAAGAGAGAATTAAGTGCTGACTGAAAAAACGGACAAAAAAGGCAGAAATTTTCAACTTAAAGTACCCATATGTAACTGAGATAGTTTTGAATTTTATGGTCCGACAAGTAATTTTCAAATCCAAACTCGAGATTTGTTTTAGGTTTAGGAAGTTTTAAACCTGTATCAGAAAAGTGAATATGCAACAACAACAGAAGAACTAATTATTAGCAAACAATTGTTATGTTCAATACTTTTGATCTATAATATGCATACATTATTTTACTTTTGTTCACATAAATGCTTTACCACCGGCACTCCCAGCTGTACTAACTGTTCCAAATACACATTGTGCTGCCATGTACCCACTTTTTGGACTCCAAGTACTCTTAATGACATATATACAAACTTACATACAAATATAACTAGACATGTATGACATATACAAATATATGTATGTATAGTATGTACTGTATACATATAAGCAACTACATGTGTATATACACAACATGCATGTATATACATACAAACACTCATACATATATACACAAATACAAACCTACATAAACATATAGATAGTACACATGACATACAAACACTCAAACATAAATAAAAATTAAAATACTAAAGTGGCCGTCGGTAATCCTTCGGTAATTAGCGACGGATTACCGACCGTTTTCTTAATAATTTTTTTTAAAAAATAATGAAATTATTTACCGATGGATTACCGACGGAATATTTAATAAAAATAAATAAATATTAAAATATTAAAGTGGCCGTCGGTAATTAGCGACGGATTACCGACGGATTTCTTAATAATTTTTTTTTTAAAATAATGAAATTATTTACCGACGAAATATTTAATAAAAATAAAAATATTAAAGTGGCCGTCGGTAATCCGTCAGTAATTAGCGACGGATTACCGACGGATTTCTTAATAATTTTTTTAAAAAAATAATGAAATTATTTACCGACGGATTACCGACAGAATATTTAATAAAAATAAATAAAAATTAAAATATTAAAGTGGCCGTCGGTAATCCGTCGGTAATTAGCTATTTTACCGACGGCAAAGTTTTTCATTGCTAAAATTCATAATCCGTCGGTAATCCGTCGCTAATTACCGACGGCTGGTTTCCGTCGGTAATTTTCGTCGGAAATTTGAGTTTTTCTAGTAGTGATCGTGCATATACGTATTGTAGCGATGAAAACACGTCCCAATTAGATGACGAGTGAAGCATGCATTTTCTACAAGTTTGTTACATTAATCAGATTCTATTTGAAATATATAAATATATACTTATATTAATTAAAAGAGAAGTATTAAACAACATGTATATATATTTAAACGATAATAGCAAATTGAATAAAAATAAATAAACAAATATTAAATAATTAAAAGATGGTTCTTGAAATGGGTTGGGTAATACTTTCTTTTTTGTTGATTTCATTTCTTAAAAAGGGAATGTGATCAAATCTGGGTTTATTAAAGGGTATTTATAAACTATATTATGACGATATTCCATTTTTTTTAACTAAGTTTTAGCTTCCATTTTGGTTTTGATCAAACCGGTTAGGCTTAATTTTGAGCTTTTACATAGATCCCTATGTAGGGTGCGTTTCAATTGCAAACCAAACAATTCGTACAAACTATACAAACCACTATATTAGAAAACAATAGTTATATTTACGGATATTACGATGATTCATTAATTATGATTTAGATATATAAGGTTCATAAATTATGATCATGAGTTTAAATTAGGAAACATAATAAAATCATATATTTATTAGACTTGATGAACGACTACGATTGATTTGTATAGTTTGTTCGAATTGATTGGTTTGCAAATGAAACGCACCCTATATATGTATGTAATCATATGCAAATGCATTAAAAACCCCACTTTTCAATATCTATAAGAGTGTGATTCAACATAAATCCATCATATATGTATCCATCTGCAAATATATGAAGAAATTTCTTAACTATATGAAGAAAAAAGAACCCAATTTTTTTAACCACCCTAGAATATTTTAGAAGTAAAAATTAATAGAATGATAATACATTGTGATTTAGTGATTATATGTACTAAATCTTTCAAATATCAATTTAATTTGTCTAAGAATAATATGAAAGTTTAACATGAATTCTAGTTGTGAAACTGAAAGAAATTGAAAAATAAATTTAAAAATCGGATTTTACCTTTAAAATCGAGACCACCAATTCCAACAATGAGACCACTACCATTCTCCATCTGTAATCAATCACTTGGCAGTTTCAATCATTTTATGTTCTTGCCCTTTTTTGTGATAGAATAATAACAAATTTCCATGGCGCAAACGAAGATTCTTGCAATCAACTTACTCGAAGGAAAAGGTTTACAAGTGTTGTGTCGTGTCCATCCAAGAATAACCGTCTGCGTTGTGGCATGGATTAATGCCAATTCAAAGTTTCAAAGCAAACTGAAGGCCCATGAAGGAGAAACACCAAATTGGAATCAGGTGTTCCTGTTTCGTGAATCCAACGGAGAATCGTTTAGTCTAGGTCCACTTAGAAATCTAATTTTTTAGAAGTAAAATTTTAGATATGAGGATAATATATTGTGTTTTAGTAATTATATGTAGTGAATCTTTCAAATATCAATCTAATTTGTCTAAGAAAATATAAAAGTTTAACATGAATTCTTGTTGTGAATCTGAAAGAAACTGAAAAAAAAAACAGATTTTACCTTTAATTCCGAGACCACCAATTCCAACAATAAAGGCAAGATCGTTTTACAAACAGATCTTATACAGATCTGAAGATTGAAGAAATACAAGGGATTTGGTAAAATTGAAGGCTCAAAATGTGTAGTTGTCGCTGGCGACAATGTATTACGAATCTGCATAAGGAAATACAAGAAATTTGATCAAATTGAAGGCTTAAAATGGTGGGGTTTCCAAACAAAGAGATTGAAATAAGGAGGGAATCAATGGAGATGAGAGTGTGTGGCGGCTGAGTTTTGTTTTTAGGTTAAACCATGTTTGCCTTCTTATCATATTAATATTATTTAGAGTTAAATTCAAATTTGGTCCTTGTAATTTACATGAAATAACAAGTAAGGTTCCTAAACTTTTTATTTTACGACGAAAGCCCCTATAGTTTTATGTTTTATAACGGATAAGGTCCCTTCCTCTAATGCCGTCAGTTAATTTTCGTTAGTGATCCAACCCTCCCTTAACTTTCATTCTTATTAACAAATTTAGTCCCTCCAACTACTGAAAATCATTAAAAAAAATGTTTTTTTTCTTTCTCTTTCCTTCATTTTTCTTTTCTTTCAAGAACACAAATAAAAAATAAGAGTACATTACGGATTTGGTCCCTCAAGTATGTCAAATGTTACGAAATGGGTCATTTATCTTCAAAATTTACATGATGACCCTCCAGGTATGCTTGTTATGAAATTGGTCCCTCAAGCATATGGCCATCTATTTCTTCGTTATGATCGAGGGTAAAATGGTCTTTGTACATTTTTTATTTCTTTTAATATTTTTTAATTAATTATAAAAAAAATTCTTGCACATTCATCTTCTTCAAGAAGATTTTGAAGAACATCATGAACACCATGAGGTACAAACTTTAAATCCAATTAAAAGAACACCAATAACAATTAACAAATCCAAATCCAAATCCAATCCCCAAAACATCATTTAAATCAATACGCTAAATCATAATTAATAAATCTAAAGTAAATCAAACTGAAATCTAAACTAAATTAAACCCCTAGGATAACGATGATGCAAATCCAAAAAAATAAGGTCGAACCCAGACAAGAGATTCAGATCGAAAAACTAAACCCAGACAAAAAATAAGGGTCGAAACCTAAACAAGAACAACAAGAAAACGTCGAGGTCGACCTAGAGATAAAGTCGAACCCAGATCGGTCGTCGACTTCGTCTTCTCCGGCGATTTCGCCTGAACCCTAGACAAAGTCGAACCCAGATCGACCTCGCTTCTTCTTCAAAATTTCATCTATTCTCTCGACCTCTTCTTCTGGATCTCTTCTAGAATCTCTCTTGTGCAGATCTCAATTCTCTTCTCTCGATCTCATCTCTCGATATTTTCCCTCTATCTCTTCTCAAACCCGTTCTTTCTCTCTCTTCTCTCTCTTTTTCAATTGATCTTAATACTAGATTGTTTAGGTTTTTAAGTGTGATGTTGGTTTAAAGAAAAAAAGACTGTTAATTTAGGTTGTTTAAATCTAGGTTTGATTTAGTTTTTTAAATCTGGATGAATGTTCAAGAAGATGAATGTTCAAGAAGATGAATGTTCAAGAATGTTCTTGATGTTCAAAAAGATGAATGTTCTTGATGTTCTTCATAATCTTCTTGAAGAAGATGAATGTTCAAGGAAAACAATCTATAATTAATTAAAAAATGGTAAAATAAATGAAAAGGGGTAAAATGATCATAGTGCCCTTGTGCTTAACGAAGGAAATATACGGCTGTTTGCTCGAGGGACCAATTTCATAACAAATTGCATACTTGGAGGGTTATCATGTAGTTTTTGAAGATAAATGGCCCATTTCGCAACATTTGACATACGTGTGGGACCAAATCTGTAATTTACTCTAAAATTTATTTTCTTTCCTTTTCTTTTCACTTCATTCATTTTCCTTTCATTTCTTTTCTTCCCTCCCCTAGTTCAAGAACACAACGTAAAAAGTGAATAACAATCAGTTATTACGGTAAAATCGCTATTAAAGGTTCATGAAAAAACTTCAATGAACTTTCATATTTTGAACGATTAATTTCGTAGACATTTTTTATAACAGTTAAATCGTTGCACTTGCTTAAATAAAAAAAGTTTGGTCTTTGTGACTTGTAATATAATTTATTAACTGACCTAATTAAAATCATAGAAAATAACAAATTAAAAATTTTATATAATTTCTTTGGGGACTTTTTTATAACTTGGTACCAACTTTTTATTTGCTACATGTAGGCCTGTAAACGAACTGAATTAACACGAACAAAGGCTTGTTCATGTTCGTCTGTTTAACTTAACCGAACAAACGAACGAACACGAACAACAAACAAAAAATTGTGTGTTCGTGTTCGTATAAAAAAGGTATGTTCGAGTTTGATTGTGCTCATTCACATGTGCCCCTATTTTTGAACCGCTATACCACCACGATAACCACGATTTCAAATCATAGTCCTGACCTATATTTGTATTTTGACCACTCTAACATCATAGGTTTCAACACACAATCATTTAAAAATATTATTCACTTGATAGATTGTTTAGTTGCTTCGTTCCTGGATTTCTTTATATGCTCCAATGGATTTCAAGTGATATACAGTATTGAGTACACACTTTTTGTTTGTGTTACATTGCATATCATCTAGACATCTACAACATATTGCTTGAGCCTTGTGAAGTTTCAAAGCTATGCCTTGGTGTTTGATACAAATGGTTTTTTGTCCATCTTCTACCAAGTGGGATGGTAATTTTCCTATTCCTCCTACATAAAACATGCTTTTCCCACCTTTCCTCTTCTCCTCTTTTTAAAATATCCATCGTTAAAAATGGCTTTTTTCATGTTCGTTCGTTAAGGGGCTAAACAAACATAAACAAACACTATGGGTGCGTTTGGTACATTAGACATGACAGGACAGAACAAGGATCATTGTCCCATGTTTGATATGACTTTTATGTGGAACATAGTGGAACACGCGTCCTACCCCATGGAACAAAGTGAAACAAGCTTAAGTTTTACAAATATAACCTTAAAATAAAATTTAATTTTATTCTAAAATATCAAATACACGTCCTGTTTTATATTTTACTCATTCTTTAAGTGATTTAAGCCCTTATTTATTTAGAATGAAGAATTGCCTTTAATTTTTGATGCGGGACTAGGAGCATTTATGAATGAGGAGCAACTATAATTTTCTTAGTATCACCGATGTGGGACTGCTCCTCCAAAGAAGAGTTGCTCTAAGAACAATCAGTCCCATCAATTTTGGTATCACTTTTTATTGTTTATCATTATTTTATGTTGAAACATATTAACTTTTTGTTGTTATTTATTATTATTCAAGTTATTAAATGGTTAATTAACCATGCCATCAGGATAAAAATCACTTTTTTGGTAGGACTATGTGTGTCTTCTAATCGTCTTTTTTTTCCTTTCACGTTTCAATTTCAGTTGTTGGTTGTTATAAGAGAGAAAACTGACATATAGAAAGATAATTGAAATATAAGAAGGATGTCTTAAAAACATAAGCAAACAGATTAAGAACTTAAACGAACCGACATTAAGATGGCGCACCCGCTTATGGGGTGATCCAACCCACAGGTTCACAAAGGCTCAAGCCAAAGGGCTTGATCCATTAGGCCATTTATAAAATTTGAACCCTAGCAAGCTTATATATATATATATATATATATATATATAGAGAGAGAGAGAGAGAGAGGGAGGATCATACGAGAATGCAAAATATTTAAAATAATAAAGAAATAGCTCACAACCAATCATTTTTATGAATAAATCCAAAAATAATAATTTCCAAAAATCAGGTTAAAAGGGCAAATATGTCAAAATATGTTATTGATTATTTTTAGAATATTTCCAACCCCGCCCCCCTTATTTCTCATTCAATCTCAATCAAATCCTAATCCCGATTTTTTTATCTTCAACCCAATCTCTCGATCTTCCTATATCTCGCTTGATTTAAACATGAACCATTCATGTTTTTTCGATCATTCATCGACCATCTGATTTCATGGCGGCATCCATGAACGACATCCATGTCGGCAAGGAAGGAAGACGATGTGGAAGATGGTTTCATGGCGGTATCCATGAACGACATCCATGGCACGGCAAGGAAGGAAGACGATGTGGAAGATGGTTTCATGGCGGTATCCATAAACGACATCCATGGCGCGACAAGGAAGGTAGGGAGATAGAGAGATGTCCATGTGTGCCACCATGAACGATTTCGTTTCGGTTTGTTAAAGCTAGTTTGCTGCTCTGTTGATGGTGTTGTGTGTTTTGTTGATGGTGTTGTGTGTTTTGTGGCCTTCTTCCCTACTGTTTGGGTCTTTTGTTTCCTTTGTGGACTGGTTGGTTTATTTTGGTGGTTAATAAATTTGCTTTTCAAAAAAAAGGAAGGCAGAGAGGTAGTCGTTCTATGTATTCATGGGAGATCCATGAACGATCATCCATCCATCTGATTTCATGGTGGCACACATGAACGACATTCATGGCGACAAGGAAGGAAGAAAGGTAGTCGTTCTATGTATTCACCGGAGATCTACAAGGAAGGAAGACGATGTGGAAGCAAGATGAAGGAGAAATCAAAGGAGATTCTAAAGATGCATTCTAGGGTTTGGAAGGAGTCTCCTTCTATCCTTAATCATTTAATTTGTGTTTTAGTTTTGATCATTTATTAGATTCACTTTTTGTGTTTTAATATTGTTAATCACATGTGATATTCAAGTATAATACATGTGAGTGTTATTTTTTTTGTTAATCGTAAGTGATGTAATTATGTGATTGTGATTGTTATTGTTTTGTTAATCACAAGTGATATTATGTGATTATTGTTTCTCTATTGATTATCACAAGTGATATTCTATAACATATTTTAGTTTTTTTATATTGTTAATCATATGTGATACCAACAATTTGTGTATTACCCCATAGCAGATCACATGTGATACTAATAATTTATTCTTGTGCTCCACCTTATAACAGATCATATGTGATTCAAAGTATGAAAAAGAACAATGAATTAAAAGTGTTCAAAAGAAAACAATAGAAAAAGAATCACATGTGTTATGTATAAGATCACATATGATTCAAATTATGGAATTAGAAATCGTGATAAATATCGGTAAAAAAAGTGAAAGCATGAGGTTAATACTATCCTAAATTGATTTAATCCCTTATTTTTAGGAAGTCAATAGTATCCTAAATTAATCCATATTAGAATATGACCTTAATACCCTTTTAATCTGAATTTCAAAAAGTATTATTTTCGGAAATATTTTTAAAAATGATTGGCTGAGAATTGTCTCTTTATTCTTTTAAATAGCATTCATTCTCGTTTGAACCCACCTCTCTCTCTCTCTCTCTCTATATATATATATATATATATATATATATATAGAGAGAGAGAGAGAGAGAGAGGGTAGTAGAAGGTATTGTTACTCTTAACTACCGATGTGGGACTTGGAAGAAAGCATAGTCAAGTATTCCTCTAAAGAGGAAATATGCATCAAATACTTGTACACTATGCCTTATAAGTTGCACTTAAGAGATTTTTCAATTTTGTGTTTTAAATTGTTGTACATTATGCTTCAAGGATTGTAATTAAGACATTTGGTATAAACTTGTAACACCCACAAATCCACCCTTGGGTAATGTCACATCTTTCCTCCCAAATATTACCTTATTGCGTCGAATATGACTATAATGTATAACCAAAATCACAACCACAACGGAAGTCTTACTACAAATAAATATAAGTCTCCACATTGCTCACCTTTGCATTTTTTACCACATCGGAGAAGAAATCACCTTTGCTTTCTTGACCACCTTGCTCAGACCTTTCCATTTCCTCTTGTTATCTCTCCTTTCACATGTTGCTTTAGCATTGTTCTCCTCGGAAATGGTTCACCATCTCTACTTCTTGCACGAATTTCTTCGATGCGTTCATGTAAACATACTTCTTGATCTTTATCCGAAAACCGTCCTTAAAATGATTTATTTTCCTATGTTTTGTCACCACTTGGTAGCTTGCAAATCCGACCATCTACAAGAAGTCATTAACATACTCCTGAACTAAAGAGGACCCTTGATCTAACCTCAAGAATTTTTTACTCCAGTTTCTTTACCTCTGACTAGGTGCAATACCTCTCCATCACCAAATATTTCATTTGTCCCCAAGTCATAGTGGTGATCCCCTAGGCTCTTGTAACCTCGTACTCCGTTTCCCACTAGTGAAGTGGAAAATCAACAAGGGTAATGGCCGCATAGGTCACTTGTCCTCAGAGCACTTACACATATCGTGAAAATCGTTTTCGAGCATCCTTTGGCAATACAATCAAAGGACCTAAAAGCCTTAACACAAGAGTTAAGTAGCACAAAGTGCCTATCATCGACAAACTTGTTTGCCGATACCAACCTTGTCGTACAGTCAAAACATAAAGAATAACATTTAAAGGTTAAATCTTCCCAATAAAGCATATAAGTTATATTGTTCCAATAGTAATGACCGTCAACCAATACCATGTGTTTCTTGGTCAAACTGCAATAGTCGTCAACATCAAGTTTGATATTGTTCACATAACAAGTGACCCCATATGCCACGAACCACCACCGGGTCACAATTTCCATCTTTCCACAATTTAGGAGCGAAATTGTCCCATTTATTTTTCCCGAGACTCAAAACAATATATTAGAAGCAAGAGTTTATATATCCGAGTGTTTTGTTGACAATTTATCATTGATCCTACAAATGCTAGGGTGATTTAACAAAATCGTTTATATGTAAGTACCAATTTGCAAATATGTATCAAAAGCCCCAAATTTCTATGTCCATTTATACAATATACGAGTGTGATTTATCATCAACCATTCATATATGTATATATCTATATGCAAGTTTGCCAATTCCCCTAGTGTATTTATATATATATATATATATATATATATTGTTAGTCCCAGATGGCTTAACAAGTATTGTAGAAGGGGGGGTTGAATACAATACTCAAAATTTTCACAATTTTAATTCTTTATATTGAAAATCTTTCAACTAGAATTACACAAAGAAACTTAAAGACTGTTGCGGAAAAGAACAGATAAACTATTCTAACAATCTTTCACAAAGTAAACTAAACAATACAGCAGAGAACACTAAGAGCAAGGCTATAAGGTTATCAAGCAATATGAAAATCTTGCACTGAGAGAAATCCAGAAAGCGTGATTTGTATGGAGTCTTCATCTTCCTTTTATAGTGAGGATAAGGTACTGAGCATTAAATGCATGGTACTATTATCCTCAAGTCACTTGCAACGAACCAATGGTCTTTGGAAAAGTACCAGTGGACTTCTAAAAAGCTGATAAGTCACTATCACCTTTTTCTTGAAACAAGGAATAGAAGCCATGCTGAAGGGACATCTTCCAAAAAGATAATAAGACAAAAGGTTGCTTTTGCCTGTAAGAAGATTTTGTCCCGAAGTAAATGATCTTCTTGATGTGGATTCCAAGACAATCATACCGATGATGTTTCACCGATACAATTGTCATTGGTCTTTGAAAACATCTGCAAGGAAACCAATTTCACAAAGATCCCACCGATTTAAGTATCCTCATCAGTGGGAAGAGTTCCACCGATTTCTGAAGACCACATCGGTGGAAGATGTCCACCGAATAATGCAAGCATTATCGGTGGAGATGTTGACCACCGATTTGTGAGAACAAAATCGGTGGACATGTTGTTCACTGAATTGTGAGGACAACTTCGGTGAATGATGACTTGTTTGTTTGTTGAGAAGAGTCTTCTATTTTCCACAAGTAGAGAGTCTTCAAGCTTGGTTTCGGTTGATCTTCGACTTCACCGAACAGTTGCTATAATGTACAAGTCATATGAAGAACCAAACTAAAATATTCTAAGTAGGATTTTAGGGAAAACATCGGTGAGTCAATTTCAAATCTTTGGTGACCCAACAATCTCCCCCTATTTGAATTTGAGCTCCTTTCTTAGAATATTTAGGAGTATGAAAGATTAAAATGCATTTTGACCCTTTTTACTCTTTTTGGGTTCTTTTCACATAGACCATTCTTTTTGTTCTTTTTGATCTTTTTCTTTTGTATGAGTATGTATACTATGTACAGTATATATAAGTAAAGTTATGTACCAAAAAAAAAATCAAATAGAAATGTACTTGTATTTAGATAAGTTTTCTCGTACAAATGTAAGAAGAGAAACAAACTATTACAAGCACCATTGAGAGAGAGAACCTACTTTTTGGAAATTTGCCTGCGCTTGATTTCTTCCAACACATTTCTGAAGAAAGGTTGAGCTTCGGGAATGTTTGGAAATAGGTTGGTGATGCCTTGAAGAAACAGGGTGTCGGCTATGGCAATTTGAGCAAATCTGAAGAAAGCACGACGACCGTAACCATCATTGAAGAACAGCCCGGGAATCGGTGAGAGGCTCAATGTCGTAGTAGGATATGGCACCGAAGTAGGGAGGGAAAGATTTAAGTTGCTTACATTTGGGATCTTTCCTTCCGTTGCCATTTCTTTGAACACTTTGTCGGTAGGATTCTTGACTAAGGGAAGACGGATTTCTTCTTTCATCGATTGAAGTTTTGCCCTTTCATCGGAGGAAAGGATGATGTTGTGTTTTCTTTTGATCTCCTTCATCCTTTCCATCAAACCTTCAATGCATTTGATAAAAGTGTCTTTCTTCGGGTTTGCACTTTTGACTAGATGTTTAGAGATCTCATACCATTCGGTGAGGCCGAGATTTTTGAGATGAGCATCTGTTAAACTTTTCAGCGAACCATCATCTCTGTTGACGATCAGCCTGATATCCTTCGGGTTGACTTTGGAAGTAGCAATTTTAACATTTGAGATTTGGGCTCTGCTACTTCGGTGGTGCATGGTCTTCTTATACCAACTTATTTCGTCATTCTTTTCTTCTTCAATGGCACTTAGTACCGATTTCTGGATTTCGATGGCATCGGTGGATTTTGCTTTAGCGGCTTCTTCTTCGGCAGCTTTCATAGAGAGGGCTTTAGATTTATCTAAAGCAATTTGAGCAAGTTTAGCTTCCTCAAGTTCCTGAGGAGAAAGACCGAGATCGGTGGTGGTTTCTTGGGATTGAGGCTTGAGTTTAAGAGTTTCAGCACCTTCAGGTCGAGCCCCATACTTAGCCAAATCCTTTTTCTTCTTTTCTTCTTTTGCCAAGTCTTCGGCCGAAATAACTTTCTTCCCTTTGTCTTTGGGAGCTTTGCTGGATTGCTCCCCCTCAGTTGATGCATCAATTTCCACGGCCGATGGGGACTTGATCGGTGAAGCGACTGATTCGGTGGTCCCTGTATGAGTCGGTGAAGAATTAGGTGATTTCGGTGATGGCGGAGAGGTTTTCGGTGGAGACTTGTTGCTGGTAAATCTCTTGATGTATGGCAATTTCGGTCGAGCAGTGGTTTTCTCCCCCTCAGCAACAGCCAGAAGCTTAAGACCCAATTCATGAAACACTTTGTCAAATTTTGAGTGCAGAGAAGCCAAGCTTTTAGTGGTGGTATCGGGAACCAAGGAGAAATCCCCCAAGTCCATCTCCCATTGGGATTGCTCGGTGTTGGTAGTGTCGGTGGAGGTTTTTGAGAAGGACTCCACTTTTGAAGATAGGGAAGAGACTGTATCATTTATCGGTCGCAGGGCATCGGTAATGGCATCGAGAAGAATTCGTGGCAACTGAGACTCGAGCATGGTTATTCTGGAGTTTGCTTGGGAGAGCAACGAAATGGTGGATTGAAGAAAAGCAGAGGGGCGGCCAATGTTTGAAGAGGTCTGACCACCGATTTCTGGGAAAGAAAATCGGAGGCGTTGGGGATCTGCTTCGGTGATGAGATTTGGGAGGTAAGTTGACATGTCATCGGTATAGAGGATTCTCGGTGGAGGAGGTTATCGGGGTGGGGTGGGTGATCGGTGTGGGGTGGGTGTAGGGATGGCAAAAAAAACTGAAACCGACGGTGAAAACCGAAAACCGAACATTTTGGTCGGTTTTGGGGACTTGTTAACGGGGACGGGGTGGGGATCGGGGACGATAGCGGGGATTTTAATGGGGACGGGGATGGGGACCATCCTCACCGTCCCGGCTCGGCCCGATATATATATATATATATATATATATATATATATATATAGTATTATATGTATACATTTTAAATCAAAATTGTGTATTAGGCTACAATATAAATATGTTATATATGTGTATTAAAAGACCAAAGCCCAACACCTAATTCAGATCAAGTTCAACATACCAATTGACCATTGACCAAGTCCAATTAAATCCCTAAATTACTAATATTAATCGCATTCCTTACGTGACGTGGCTGCTGCTAGGGCTGTAAACGAACCGAACGTTCAACGAACCGTTCGTGAACTGTTCGGCGGGAAGTTCGTTTATGTTCGTTTATTTAATAAATGAACGAACATGAACACGTTTTTTTGTTCGTTTAGTTAAATGAACGAACATAAACAATGGTCTCGTTCGTTCATTTATGTTCGTTAATGTTCGTTCGTTTACGTTCGTTTATGTTCGTTTACGTTCGTTTATGTTCGTTTATGTTCGTTTATGCTTGTTTATACATAAACATATTTATATAATATGAAATTAATGTGTAAAATCATCAAGTAAATTGATCTTTTAGAATTTATTTTTCATACCTCCTAAGTTAACCCGGTTTTTCATTTTGTTAAAGTATTTTTTACGAACGAAATGATGAGTATGGTGGGTTTTTTTTGTTCATTTGGGTTCGTTCGCTTATGTTCATTTAAGTTCGTTCGTTTATGTTCATTTAAAGTCGTTCGTTTATGTTCATTTAAATCCGTTCGTTTACGTTCGTTTATGTTCATTTAAGTTCGTTCGTTTACGTTCGTTTAACTCTTAATGAACGAACATAAACGAACACGAACAAACAAAAATTCTTAATGAACGAACATGAACAAAAAAAAATCTCGTTCGTTTATCGTTCATGTTCGTTCGTTTGTTCGGTTAAGTTAAACGAACGAACATGAACAAACCTCCGTTCGTGTTCGTTCGGTTCGTTTACAGCCCTAGCTGCTGCTGCTGTTAATCAACCATTGAAATTCGTTTTTGCTGCCGTTGTTAATCAATTCGTGGAGTGCGGGTTTTTTTTGTTTTCTTTATGTCCTTGGTGATTGTCTAGTTGCATCACGTGGGTTTATGGGGTTTTCTTTTGTGCTTGTTCCAAGTTGGTGGTGCTATGGTGCTAATAATATGTTTATTTATTTATTTTAAAGTAGGTCATCATTCATCAATAGCTATGTAAGTTGTCATCTAGCTTTATTATTAACATTTGTTTTTTCAACCAATTTACTTAATTAGTTAGTTATATGATTGATTAAAGAACATAATAGGGTTAATGTTTGTTTGAACACAATAAAATCTTTTTAATCAATCTTAGGACGGAAATTAAAATAGGTGGAACTTATAATCTCTTGAATATGATTAACTTGTTAATTGGATATTGAAGTTATCAAGATTTATTTGTTGTTTTAATTATTCGAGGCATTTATTAATAATAGTTGTTATGGTGAAATTTAATAGGATTGTTAAATTGTATTTAATTGTTTGATTATCTTTGTATAGGTGAAATGGAAAGACAATGTCACGACTCTAATACTACAAACCCTCATAGTCAACCAATTGGATCGTCACCTGTGATTAATTCAATGCACGAGTCTAACACTCATAGTCAACCAATACCTGTGACTAATCCAGTGAATCAAGATGAAACTCAAACTAATGATGGCTTTGATAATGATGAACTTGAATCGGGGTCTAGAAAGAGGAAAACACGATCAGTAGTATGGAGCCACTTTAAGAAAATAAAAGTGGATGGTAATGATAAGGCCGAGTGCAATTATTGTAAGAAGAAATTGGGAGGGGTTTCTAAAAATGGTACAAGACATTTACATGATCATTTCAAGTCTTGTGAAGTTTGACAAGTATTGGTCTATTATACATGGGATTATGGGAATGGCGGCGATTTTGGATCCTCGGTATAAATTGAAGTTTGTGGAGTTACTTTTTTATGTGTTATACGGACAAGACAGATCGGTGATTGAAGTTGAAAAGCTCAAGAATCTAGTCTACACTTTGTTTCAAGAATATGAATCTACTGATCCCGGTGTAAGAAACAACAATGAAAGTGTTAGTGGTTCTTCTTCTTTAAGTTCAGGGTCTTCAGCAAGTCATCGCGTTGAATTTAAAAAGCTATTATCAAACATTGCTTCGATTGCCAACCAACATGATGACTTAGGTGTTACGACTGAGTTGGACAATTACTTGAAAGAGAAACGGTTGCCTAAGGACATATAGGTTGATTTGCTACTTTGGTGGAAAACAAATGGGTTTAAATACCCGACACTTCAAAGGATTGCTAGAGACATTTTAGCCGTTCCCATTTCTAATGTTGCCTCAGAATCTGCATTTAGTACCGGTGGAAGATTGGTAACTCCACATCGTAGTCGACTTCATCCAAAAACGTTGGAGGCTCTAATGTGTGCTCAAAGTTGGCTATTGAATGAAATACGAGGTAACCATATAAATTTTATTTTCGTTATATATTTCAATCATTTTATTTTTTTGATAAATATATTGTGTTGTTTATATAGAAACATGTTCCGATGAGACCGAATCATATTGTCGGACTATTGAGTATGATTATGACGTGGAAGAGGTAACTAACTAACTATACTACTATTGACAATAATTATGATATATTTATCTATTTGGTTCTTTACATCGAATATTTTATTTTGCAGGAAGCTAAGGAAAATTCAAGTTTGGGTTGACGAGTTTGTTCTTTTGAAAAGTTTCGACTTTTAAGTCGATACTCTACTTTATTTATCTATCATGAATCGTGATATTATGGATTATGTCTAGACTTTTATTATCTTTTACATTGCAATTTAGCATATTTTGTTCGTGATGTTTGTTGGATTATATGTATTTGGCCAAATGAACTATTTTAGCATCTTTTTTTTATGATTTATTTCGATGTAGCTACTTCTTTAATTCTTTAATTTATGTCTAAACTTGTTTTTTGTTTCGAATCGGGTCGGGTCGGATTCGGGGAAAACCAACGGTTAACGGCGATGTTTTTCCCTAACGGGTTCCCCAATGGGGATCGGGGAACCGCGGGGACCCGACGGGGATCGGTACGGTTTTGGGGATGGGATTGCTTATCGGTTTCGGGGACGGGGACCTTAAAAACCGTCCCGAACCCGGCCCATTGCCATTCCTAGGTGGGTGATCGGTGTGGGGATACGATCGGTGGTGTGGGTTGGTTCTTCGGCGAGGGAGACTCGGTGGGATTCTCTTCGGTGGACGGGATGGTTCGGGGAGAACCAGTGTCCGCTAAAAGAAAATCAAAGAAATCATGTGGGGGTGGAGGTAATAGGGGGGAACTCAAGGCGAGTTGTGCTTCATCATCGATCTCATAGAGATCGGGTGGAAAGTCGTGAAGTGAAAAATCAGTACCCTCGAGGGGAGAGACCTCGAGGTCATCTCCACTACCTAAAGAATCGAGTGGGGAGGTAGGTTGAGGTTCCTCCAATTGTACAACTGAAACCTTTTGAGAGGCAACAGAGGAGTCGGTGGGGTTAAAGGCGGATTCCCTTGGCCTGGAGGGTTGAAGTTCAACAACTGCGATTTTCGAGAATCGACAGTTGGATTAGACGGTGGGGCCGATGGTTTCCGAGACCTCTTTGAAAGAGATCTCGAAGGGGAAGACGAGTGCCTCCGCTTATGAGAAGGGGATTGAATCGGGGAAGCCTCCGAGGGATCTCTCGGTGGCATAGTTCTAGAAGCGGGTGCGGAGGTGTCGGGGGCTGTACGTTGTTTCTTTCTCGCGCCGCCCGATTTTACTCGAGCAAGGGAGGATGGGGCAACTACATCATGGGGTGCTTCGGGAACTTCTGGGTGTTTAAATCCGGGAATTTCCGCATCGCCCCAATGTAGATCGGGAGAGAGAGCGAGAGAAATCATACCTTGTCTTAACGGGTTGTCGGTGGCGAGAGGTCCCACATTTAGTGTTTTGAGACCGACAACTGGGGAAGACCAATCATACTTGAATCGGGGCGCTTGAGATTTTCGATCCGTCTCTAATACCTTGTTGAGCTTGTGCTGATTGATCATCGAGATGAATCACGGATAGGCAACGTAACACTTCTTGGGATGCTTGATTACCTCGACAAGTTCAGAAAAGAAGTATTGGGCGAAGTCGACTTTTCTTTGAAAGATGAGGGCATGGGCGAGCTTTGTGATGTATGACGGTGATTGATCATGCCCACTAGTTTTGCGAGAGAGGCAGTGAATAACATGGGCAAAGAAGAAGTTCCATATGCCTCCCATTTTGCTACGGAGAAGAGTACCGGGGCCTTTAGAACTTTTGGAGGAATCGTCGATCACATAGCCGGTTGTTTGAATAACATCTTCATGTATGGTTTCCACAAACATGTCTTCGTAGGTTGGAAAAGGGTCAATTTTTAGGGCGAGGCGAACATCGTCGACCCCAAACGTAAGGTCGTGATCACCTTCTTCATTGGTAAGAATGGAGGCGTGAATGGCTTCGTTTGAGGGATCGTACACACAGGTTAACCAAAAGTTCCCAATGAGCATTTTGCTCATCTTGGGGTTGCAAGAAAAAGCATGAAGAAGAGGGGAGCGAGTGAGAAACTTAGCTATCGTGGAGAACTCGGGATGAGATGGATCTAATTCGAAATGAGAGACATGATTGCATGGGTTGAACTTGAGGTCTTCAAACCGTGTGGGAGTTGCATTTCTGGAAGATGCCATTGAGTGAGATGAGGTCGAGAGAGAGATAAAGTGTGGGAAGTAAGATAATGGAGAAGAAGGGTTGAGAGATGAGAGGGGTTCGAGAGATTTGCAGGTTTGAGAGAATCGGAGGTGTTGAGGAAGATGGGTTTTTATAAGGGTGAGAGGGAACGGTTTTTAAAAGAAATTATGAAAAGTCATGATGAGGTTTTGGTATGCGTGAAAGAATACGACTTGGAATGGGAAGGGTCACATCTCATCCTGACACTTAGGGTTTTTCGGCTTATGGAAGCATGGGGAAGCGTATTCGATAAGATTTGGGAATTGGTTGATTTCGGTGTACAGAGATTTGTATTTCGGTGTAAACACGTCGGTGTTATACTTTTCTACCGAAGTTCAAGAAAGATGTCGGTGTAGCTGTTTTTGAACACCGAAAAGACTTCGGTGTTAAGGCTTGAGAGGCGTCGGTGGACGTTAGGATATTAACAAGAGATTGAGTCCACCGATATGTGATTTCGGTGGAGGCTTCGGAGTTGAATCAGGGGTGGGTTTCGGTGTAGAAAGCACACAGATTTGAACACTCATAATTGGAACCACCGAAATGTTATTTCGGTGAAGGAAAGAGAATCGGCGAAGAGAAAGTGTCCACCGATGTGAGATCGGTGGAAAAGGAGAAACTGAGAGAGTGTCCACCGATTATTGAAAGTTACACATACCAAGTTCACTTATTAGGAAGTTGAACCTGGCTTCATCTAGAGGTTTGGTGAACAGATCAGCAAGCTGTAGATCGGTGGGAATGAAATGTAACTCAACGTCTCCTTTGGATATGCGATCCCTAATGAAATGATATCTGATATCTATGTGCTTGGATCTGGAATGAAGAACAGGATTGTTTGCAATAGCTATTGCACTTGAATTATCACACAGAATTGGGACTTTGGAGAAGATTTGAGCATAGTCCCTTAGTTGGTTTCTCATCCACAGGATCTGAGCACAACAGCTTCCAGCAGCTACATATTCAGCCTCAGCAGTAGAGGTTGACACAGAGTTTTGTTTCTTGCTGGACCAACTTACCAATTTACCACCAAGAAGTTGGCAGCTTCCTGTAGTACTCTTTCTATCAATCTGGGAACCTGCATAGTCTGAATCTGAATACCCAATTAGTTCAAAACCTGAGTCTTTGGGATACCAAAGACCCAAGTGCAAGGTACCCTTGAGATACCGAAAAATCCGTTTTACAGCCTTAAAATGTGATTCTTTAGGATTGGCCTGATAACGGGCACATAGACAAGTAGCAAACATAATATCCGGTCTGCTAGCAGTTAAGTACAGAAGAGAACCAATCATTCCTCGATAAAGGGTAATGTCCACAGATTCACCTTTAAGATCAGCATTGAGTTTCAAAGGTGGTGCCATGGGAGTTTTCATAGGAGAGCTATCTAGAAAGTTGAATTTCTTCAGAAGGTCACGAATATATTTACTTTGGTTTATAAAAATTCCTTCTGAAGTTTGTTTGACCTGAAGGCCCAAAAAGAATGTAAGCTCTCCCATCATGCTCATCTCATATTCACTCATCATGAGAGAAGCAAACTCATCACAAAGTGATTCATCAGTGGCACCAAAGATGATGTCATCAACATAGATTTGGACAAGAATGAGATTACCTGAGGTTTCCTTGATGAAGAGAGTGTTGTCGATTTTACCTCTGGAATATCCATGCTTTAGAAGGAAGTTGGCAAGAGTGTCATACCAAGCACGAGGAGCTTGCTTGAGACCATAAAGAGCCTTGTCAAGTTTGTACACATAGTCTGGATGAGCTGAGTCTTCAAAGCCAGGAGGTTGTTTCACATAGACTTCCTCTGCAAGTTCCCCATTGAGGAAGGCACTTTTAACATCCATTTGAAAGACCCTAAATTTTCTGTAGGCAGCATGAGCCAGAAAGATTCTTATAGCTTCAAGTCTTGCAACAGAGGCAAATGTTTCATCATAGTCAATGCCCTCTTCATGTCTGTATCCTTGAGCTACTAGTCTGGCCTTGTTTCTGATAACTGTACCATCTTCATCCATCTTGTTTCTGAATATCCATTTGGTTCCAATGATTGTCTTCTTTCGGGGTCTGGGAACCAATCTCCAAACTTTGTTTCTCTCAAACTGAGAAAGTTCTTCTTGCATGGCAGTGATCCAACAAGGATCTGACAGAGCTTCATCAATCTTTTTGGGTTCAATAAGAGAGAGAAAATTCACATAGAGACAAATATTTCCAACTCCTCTACGAGTTTGGACACCTGCTTGCTGATCACCTATGATTTGGTCTATGGGGTGATCTTTGGTCCATTTGGTTGCAGGAGGTAAAGGTGGTGGAATGTTTTGTGTTTGGGGTGAAGAAGTAGTGGGATCAGAGGTTCGGTGTGAGGCAATGGGATCGGTGGAGGGATGAGCGTCGGTGGGAAAAGGTACATCGGTGGTGACATGGTCAATTTCGGTGGGAGATATAGAAGGTGACCCAACTTGATTATTTTCGGTAGAAGGAATTGGTGGGTTCAATGTAATGGGAGAAGCATCGGTGGAGTTGGTTTGGGGAGCATTATCGATGCATGAGGAGATCCATATGTGTAGTTCATCATCATCATCATTTGGAAGAGATGAGGATCTCAAATCAACAAACTTGACATGAATAGATTCATCAATGCATTTTCTCCTTAGGTTGAACACACGATATGCTTTGGAGGAAAGAGAGTATCCAACAAAAATTCCTTCATCAGCTTTGGGATCAAACTTCCCAAGGTTGTCACGATCATTTAGAATAAAACACACACAGCCGAACACATGAAGAAAGCCAATATTTGGTTTTCTGCCATGGAAAATTTCATATGGGGTTTTATCATGCCTTTTAGAGATTACCGACCTGTTTTGGGTAAAACAAGCAGTATTAACAGCTTCAGCCCAAAAATAGGTAGGTAGATTTGATTCACTTAGCATGGATCTGGCAGCCTCACACAAAGTTCTATTTTTCCTTTCCACCATTCCATTTTGCTGTGGAGTTCGTACTGCAGAAAAGTTCTGAGAAATTCCTTTCTCAGTAAAGAAGTTTTCAAGAGCACTGTTTATGAATTCAGTGCCATTATCACTTTTTACTGATCGAACAAGTTAGCCATTCAGAACTTCATTTTTCTTGACAAAATTGATGATTTCTTCAGTAGCATCACTTTTGTACCTGAGAAAAAAGACCCAAGTATATCTGGTAAATTCATCAACAATTACAAGAATGTACCTTTTTCCTCCTAGACTAAGAGTGCTGACAGGTCCACATAGATCCATGTGCAGCATCTGCAGTGGAAGGGTGATGGAAGAGCATTGCTTTGTCTTGAAGGATGTTTTGGTGAGCTTCCCTTTTTCACATGCATCACACAGCTTTTCTTTGACAAAATTCAGCTTTGGCATACCAGTCACCAACTCTTTATTTGAAATTTTATGGAGAGTTTTGAAATTAAGATGAGAGAGACGTTTATGCCATAACCAGTTCCTTTTGGATGAGTCATCTGACACAAAGCAGACATTGGATGAATTGTTGCTCAGTCCCATGTCAATGACATAGACATTTTCCATCCTTTTTCCAGATAACACCACGTTGAAGTTTTTGTCCACAACAGTACAGATACAAAGTTCAAAGATAACTTTATATCCAAGATCACACAGTTGGCTAATGCTGAGAAGATTATGCATGAGACCTTCAACAAATGCCACTTTATTGAAAGTGACAGATCCATTTGTGAGAGTTCCATAACCTTTGGTGTAGCCTTTAGAGTTGTCACCAAAAGTGACAGATGGACCCTTTCCAGACACATAGTTGATGAGAAGATATTTGTTTCCGGTCATGTGGCGTGAGCACCCACTATCCAGATACCATATTTGATGGTGCTCAGAAACCTGCATGCACACACAGATTAGTTCTTTGGTACCCATTTTGTAATGGGTCCTTTGGGGTTAGAAGAAACTGAGTCCTTTGAATTGGTTCTATCTATTCTTTCCTTGGGAAAATCCTTAGCCATGTGAAACGTGTCACCACAGTTATAGCATTTTCTATAGATAAAAATCTTTTTAACACTATGACCACTTTTCCTGTTTAGGCTTTTAACATTAGGTTTTATTACCGTGTTAGAAGAGAACAAAGCAGAAGGTTTGGACCCAGGAATTCCTTTGTCAGAGTTGTGGATTGGAGAGTTGGATGAATCTTTGGGGTTTGACTTTTTCAAAAGAACAGATCTTGGAATAGGAAGACTAGAAGTGTTACCAGAAAAATTCTTTGGAGTGAATCTTTTGGGATGGGAAATGGCCACTGATTCGACCACCGATTTCCCTTTGTCAGAAGATGAAAAACCTTTTGTGGGAACTTGAGGTTCTCTTTTGGGAATCTTTGAGGGCTTAGGTTCAGAGTATTCATCTATGTGAATAGACTTTAATAACTCATAGAGAGGTATGGGAGGATCATCGGTGTTGACATCGGTGTGGTTTGATTTTTTCAGCAAGGAGACTTTTGAGGAGTTTGAGGATGAGGCTTCATCAAAGGTTGATCTTTTTGAGAGATCAGGGATGAGTTTTGAAATTTCATCAGGGTCAAGTTCCTCAATGAATTGAATTGAGGAAGCCTCTTTTGCTTTTATAAATATTCCATATTTTCGAGCTTCACCCAGATCTAAAGAATTTAAGGAGATGGAATCACAAGAACTTGAATCAGATGCATCATCCCACACACTGGAGATAGGAATAAGTGCATGGGAAGAAACTTCAGGATAGACTTTGCCGAATCCTAGACCGAATTTGCTCTTTCCACTGATTTGACTTTGAAAGAGCTGTTCAAGATTTTTTGAAGAATCTGTCCATTTTCTTACAACCTCTTGCTCCTTTTTAAGTTCCTTAAAAAGCGAGTTCTTTTCTTTTGAAATCACATGATTTATAGTTTTCAAGTCCTCAAGCTCAGCTTTGGTTTCCTCAAACTTTTTAAGCTTAGACATGCAAATTTCAAGTTCAGATTTGAGTTCTTTCACTTGAGCAGATTTTCTATTCTTGCTATCTTTGACAGAATAAAAGTCTTTAGTTAAAGATTCATACGCATCTATCTTTTCACTATCACTCATATCATTAAAAGGATGTACCTGAGCATAAGCTGTCGAGCACCCAGTCGACACAAGAGCCATTGGAGAGATAGTTTTGTCAGAATCCTCCATCTCTTCATAAATGGCCATGAAGCACATATTGTTAGAATCACTGTCAGAGGTGTCTTCTTCATCCCAGTTATGAGTTTATGCCATTAGACCTTTTCCTTTTCTTTCAAGACCCTCACTCCTTTCTTTCTCTTTCTTGTACTTGGCTTTATACTTCTCAGCGCGCTCCTGATGGTCTAAGGAAGAGGATTGGGAATCCTTTTTGGAAAAGTTTGATTTGAAAGGATTATTTCTGGGTTTCTCATTCTTTGAAGAATATTTGTCAGAGGATGGGTTCCTAGACTTAGTAACACGCTTACTCCTACACTCAGATGCAAAGTGTCCTTTCTTGCCACAGTTAAAGCACTCTTCATTTGACTTATCAGGTGAAGTCTTGGAAGCAGAAGATTTTCTAAAGCTTCTGGATTTGATGAAAGGACGAAATTTGTTCTTAGAGCCAGCCATCATTGCCATTTCTTCAGACAAATGTTCAACCATAATTTCCTCACCTTCATCATCAGCATCACTAAGATATGCCTCCGTTTGGTGGGTAGAGTTATTTTGGCTGTCATTGTCAGAGTCTGATGACGGATAGGTGATTCTAGGAACATTTTGAGATTTCTTGGAGCTTTCAATGACAAGAGCTATAGAAGAGCTCTTTATCTCTTTGATGAAAGATTTCCTTTGTAACTTTGTTTGCTCAAAATTGAAGAGAGTTCCATAAAGGACAGTTAAGGGCATGAACTCAAGGTCATTGGTAGTTTTAATGCAAGTACATATATTCTCCCAAAAATCTGGAAGACAATCCATGAACTTGCTTAAGACTTCCTCATTATCATAGACTCTGCCCAATAACTTCAGATCATTTAAGAGAGAGTTGAAACGATTATAGTAGCTAGGAAGAGATTCTCCTTTTTCAAAAGCAAAGAGTTCATATTTTCTAATGAGACCAATCTTTTTACATTTCTTTACTTCCACAGTACCTTCGTACAGTACACACAGTGTGGTCCACATCTCTTTGTCAGTTTCAAAGTTAACCAGAGAGTGATAGACCTCATCAGGAAGAGAGAGTGCAATAATTGCTCTTAGCTTAGAGTCGAGAGAGACCAAACGTTTTTCCTCATCAGTATATTTCTTAGGATTTTTAGGATGTAACGACCAGTAGCACTGGATTTTTCTTCATCAGAATCACTAGATATTTCTTTTTCCAAATTTTCTTTACCAGGCCTCTGCGTTTCATAGCGAGCCCAAACTCTGGGGATGATAGGTCCCTCTTTGAGAATGGTTGGATATCTAGTATCCACTCCCTCCATGAATAGCATCATGCGGCTCTTCCACAAAGAGAAGTTGTTAGCATTAAACTTAGGAGGTTTGGTTATGGAGCCATTCTCAGAAAAGTTGTTTTGAAAAGAGTTTTCAATTGTAGAAGAAGAAGAGGCAGCCATCGCAGATCAAGTTTATGGGATTAAACTTTCTGCTCTGATACCACTTGTTAGTCCCAGATGGCTTAACAAGTATTGTAGAAGGGGGGGTTGAATACAATACTCAAAATTTTCACAATTTTAATTCTTTATATTGAAAATCTTTCAACTAGAATTACACAAAGAAACTTAAAGACTGTTGCGGAAAAGAACAGATAAACTATTCTAACAATCTTTCACAAAGTAAACTAAACAATACAGCAGAGAACACTAAGAGCAAGGCTATAAGGTTATCAAGCAATATGAAAATCTTGCACTGAGAGAAATCCAGAAAGCGTGATTTGTATGGAGTCTTCATCTTCCTTTTATAGTGAGGATAAGGTACTGAGCATTAAATGCATGGTACTATTATCCTCAAGTCACTTGCAACGAACCAATGGTCTTTGGAAAAGTACCAGTGGACTTCTAAAAAGCTGATAAGTCACTATCACCTTTTTCTTGAAACAAGGAATAGAAGCCATGCTGAAGGGACATCTTCCAAAAAGATAATAAGACAAAAGGTTGCTTTTGCCTGTAAGAAGATTTTGTCCCGAAGTAAATGATCTTCTTGATGTGGATTCCAAGACAATCATACCGATGATGTTTCACCGATACAATTGTCATTGGTCTTTGAAAACATCTGCAAGGAAACCAATTTCACAAAGATCCCACCGATTTAAGTATCCTCATCAGTGGGAAGAGTTCCACCGATTTCTGAAGACCACATCGGTGGAAGATGTCCACCGAATAATGCAAGCATTATCGGTGGAGATGTTGACCACCGATTTGTAAGAACAAAATCGGTGGACATGTTGTTCACCGAATTGTGAAGACAACTTCGGTGAATGATGACTTGTTTGTTTGTTGAGAAGAGTCTTCTATTTTCCACAAGTAGATAGTCTTCAAGCTTGGTTTCGGTTGATCTTCGACTTCACCGAACAGTTGCTATAATGTACAAGTCATATGAAGAACCAAACTAAAATATTCTAAGTAGGATTTTAGGGAAAACATCGGTGAGTCAATTTCAAATCTTTGGTGACCCAACATATATGTATATATATACACATACACACACACACACACATATATATATATATATATATATATATATATATAAATTATCTAAAGGACATTAATAATAAGCAGCTAAAATAATTAAAATTAATGAAAAGGGTATGGTTCAGGGGAAAACCTCAAATAATCGAAAAACTAAAGAACACCCTCATGGTCATTGATTGAACATAATCTAAAGGTCATTAATAAAAAGCTTCTAAAATAATTAAAATTAACGAAAAGGGTATTAAAGGAATTTGACCACTATATCAGATAACAAACACATAACACGCCAAGCAACAAATCGTTTCCTTATAGAATCAATTGGATGAATTCACAATTGGAGAACCGATTTGGAAGATTCAACTGCAGAAATCACGATCAACCAAGTGTAAATTGGATTGAAATGGAATCAGTTGTAGAAAACGAAATTGGAGAATTTGTTAATGGAGAAAATCTGAGCGATGGTGTCGATGATGAACAGATGGATTGCGATTCAGTGAGAAACGAAGAACACACAGGTAATCAATGTAATTCCTTATTCAAATCGAAATAAACGATATAGAAACTGTGGGAATAATGAATTGAATCCATTATTCAATCACCTGAAACCATCTGGGCAGAGATCTCGTATGAACATCGTCTTCAATGGTTGCAGGTCGATATGCACAAATGCATAGACGAGTGAAACTAAGAATTTATGTTCTCATGAGTTTGAGATTGTTATTAAACTAATGAATATACAATTGTCCTATGTGATTATGTAGAATCTTATGAATTTTAGTGATAATCCATTCAATAATCGTATTCAATGGTTGCAGGTAGATATGCACAAATGCATAGATGAGTGAAACTAAGAATTTATGTTCGTATGAGTTGAGTTTGTTATTAAACTAACGAATATACAATTGTTCTATGTGATTATGCAGAATCTTATGAGTTTGAGTAACAATCCAAATGCATATTCAATGGTTGCATGTCGATATGCATAAATGCATAGACGAGTGAAACTAAGAATTTATGTTCTTAAGAGTTTCAGTTTGTTATTGAACTAATGAATATATAATTATCATGTGTGATTATGCAGAATCATATGAGTTTTGAGTGACAATTTGAACAAAATGGGTCATATTGTGAGTAATTTAAGATTCTACATGAATGCATTTGTGAATGATTGTATAAAAAAAGATGGATAACATACACAATTGAATATTTTAGGTTGCTCTGTTCATCTAGTATGTTTTTTTGTCATATATGCACATGTGATTATATCTCTGGAATGTTGGTATATGGTAAAAGGTTATGCATTTTATTTAACTATCTGTCTAACTACGCAGCGCGAGCAATTGAAATAGTTACTCCAAGAGAAACAACGTTTTGGATTCCAAGTGTGGAACATTGTGTTATACCAAAAGTTGGATTGGTGTATGAGTCAATTGAAAAAGCAATTGAAGTGTATACAACTTATGCAGATATAATGGGGTTCGAGGTTAGACGGGGAACACAAAAAACTAAAAACAACGATATAATAAAGCTGAAATATCTTCTGTGCAGTAGGTCAGGAACCCAAGAGACGTACAAGTTAACACGATGAATGGGAAACCGGATAAGAAGAAGCAAAACACGAGTTTTAAAAAAAACGGGTGTATGGCGTGCATAAAGTTTAAAATTGTTCCCATCACATCATCGTATAGAATATACAGATTTAAAGATAGCACATTCACCCGTTGATCCCTCCCCAACATATGCATCTTACACGCAAGAGAAGACA
The DNA here is from genome assembly GCA_033807775.1 of Saussurea involucrata. Taxonomy (NCBI): domain Eukaryota; kingdom Viridiplantae; phylum Streptophyta; class Magnoliopsida; order Asterales; family Asteraceae; genus Saussurea; species Saussurea involucrata. Next base: position 177,762,369 of record CM066322.1, read on the forward strand.
ATTACTATTTTATGACAGAGAAGTAATCAAAATATGTGCAACACAAAAACTTGGAGCATCAAAGACTCATACCTTATTGTGTGTCCTTAAAGGTGGGCATGAAGCTGTGAGTGGAACTAAGGTGGATTTCAAGAATCATCAAAGAGATTATAACAACTACATTGGAGGGGGAGATTCAAAAATGTGGATTAAGAAAATGAACAACCGGAAGGAACACGTACCAAATTTTGTATTCGAATACAAATGTGAAGACAGTGAAATGGTGGCTGCTTTCTGGACAGATGATACAACACAGTTTAATTACGGAGCATTTGGGGATATTGTCTCGTTTGATGGTACCTACCGTACAAATAGGTATCCATTATCTATATTTTAAAAAACTAATAATCACATGTGTATGCTCACCAACAATGATAACTATGTGTATTCCTTTCAGGCACCAAATGATATTTGTACCATTTACAGGTATTGATAACCATAAAAAATGTGTCACATTCGGAGATGGATTGGTTGCGCATGAGAATGCAAACTTATTTGAATGCCTGCTTAGAGCTTTCTTAAAAGCACACAAAAAAGAACCAACCTTGCTAGTTACAGATCAATGTGCGGCTATGAAGATCGCAATAGACATTGTTTTCCATACATCAAGACATTGGTTGTGCACGTGGCACATATGTAACAAATTGACAATATGAAATATGCACTTGAATATAACATGCACTTGTGCAATGTAATGCATAACAGGTTATTTTGTGCATAACATACACTTGTGCATAATATATAAATACTAATCAACTACACTTATGCTTTACTATAATGCATTAAACAATAAAAAATAAATTTATTTGTAGGTCAATTACAATGTCTGCCACTACACTGACTTCAAGGCAAGATTCAACAAAATGGTTTGGAATAATAAGTTGACACCAGAAGAGTTCGAAACTAAATGGATCTCATTAATAGATGAATTTGATCTAAAAGGCAATACATGGTTGGCTTTGATGCTTGAAATGAGGGAAATGTGGATACCTGCGTATTTAAGAGAATTACTACTTTCATGTTTGATGAGGACAACGTCACAATCATAAAGTGAGAATTATTTTTTCTCACAATTTGCACATTTTGGGGCAACACTCCGTGCCTTTGGTGATTCATTTGATGCTGCAATGGATAAAGAACGGCACGATCAGCCCATCCTTGACCATAAGACAACAACGACGTCACCTACCTTGAAGACCCCACTAGCAATGGAGCGGAATGCAAGTATGGTGTACACCCGTGACATATTCATCTTGGTTCAGAACAGGATTCAATTTGGACATGTTCAATCACAAATCAACATTCGGAAGACGGAACAGAGGTGTCAACTGTGACAAAAAGTACATATATTGAAGTGAACGAAAATGAAGATGATACAAATGCCACCAACATTCCAGGAGAATTCACATACAAGGTATGATATATTAGTTGTAATTAAAGTTTGTAACTTTTTTCCGAAATTCACATGTGGTTGATAGAAACGCATGTGTGAATATTGCAAAGGATTATAACCATTGCATAGGAAATTGACAAAAAAAATCCCACCTTGTAGATTGTATTGCAGAATAGTAATGAGACAGTAGAATGTACTTGCTTACACATTGTGTTGCACGGGATTTTATGTCGTCGTATATTTTGTGTGTTGAGGCGTCATAAATTTCAAAAGTGGTGGACAAGAGATCTAATACCCACAAAACTCTTGATGAAGAGGATATGGTCGGGGAAAACGAATGAGAAACGGACAAAACTTGTGCATGGAGGCAGAGCGACATTCGACCATTGTATAATTATGTTAAGCAATGATGATGATAAGTTGGAAGAATATGTGAAGCCACTAGTTAAGTTGAAAAGGGAAATTGATGCTAGTATGCCTTCTCAAACTCTTCAGAACAAGGATAGCTTGATGGAATCAATTGTTGGTGTTTCAAAGCCTTATGTTATTGACATACAGAAGCCAACAGGAATACGAAATAAAGGATGTGGAACTGGAAAAAGGTTGAAGAGCGGGGTTGAGAAAACTATATCTGAGAATAACAAACCAAAGAGGCTACGTAGAAGGTGTAAGGAAATGGGAAGGCATGATTCTAGGAATTGTCCTTTGAAAAATAAGGCAGATTAGTAGTATAACTCTACTATCAGTTTAGTTACGAGAAATATAAGATTCAACAACATTAGAATCCTCACATACATCTGGTTGAACATTTGTTTGATAGAATTGTGTTAATTTTTTTACCGTGAAAACAGAGATTTATAAATTTTTTCGATTGATGAATTGATGTAGTATTTTTAACCATTGGTGCCTGTTATTATTTTGAATCTTACTTTGATTATGGACAGTATGTTATGCATTTGTAACAACCGAGTTTTTTTAGCAAATGTGAAAGTTTGGTGGCCAATGTTCAAGAAACGAAAGTTTAAGACAGAGGACCTATTTGAAATTTATGAAAGATATATATTGGTTCAAATCCCTAGGTTTTTTTCATCGCAAAATTATTCTTGCAATTGGGTTGGCGGCTGAGAAGAAGAGCAGAAAGGGAAGAAATCAGTTTGGCATTAATTCGATAAGAGAAGCTCGTTTTTGGTAAGAAATCCATTCTTCTATGTAAATTCATGCTTAGTAGTTAAGTGAATGAATCTATTTTTGTTTATTCTTCATAATGATCTGTGAAATTTGGATAAGAACATCAATGGGGTTTTAAAACTCTTAACTGGAATGATTAATGCTGAAGGTAAATATTTATAAGGGTTTTGGAATGTTAGAGATTAATACGTACCACATTAAGACAAGTTATAAAGCTAAAATACTCAATGGTTAAGATGATTAGGAAGGGTCTTAGTGTTGGGTTCGGTATCGAACTCAAGTTCCGGAAGTGTATATATATGTAGTGCGATTCAGTAATGGGTAAAGGATCCGGAACTTAAAGTTCCGGAATTAGACTTCGATTATTGGATCAGGAACTCTCGTTTAACACCGGAACCCATTGGGCCAGAATGAAGGGTGATCCGGAATGGGCCGAGCATAGGAAAGGATCTGGAACTCTTAAGTTCCGGAATTTGGACTCAAGTTGTGTGGATCCGGAACTGACATATATAGGATCCGGAATCTGTTTCACAGTACCGGAACTGGACTCCAATTTGTAAGGTTCCAGAAGTTAACCCAAAATCCATTGCTATGTTGGGTCGGAGCTATCCACCAGCTGTGGGGCCGATCCGATTTGGGTCACGTGATTCGGATTATAAGGTTGGGCCGGAAATCATGTTCCTTTCGGCCTAAGAAATCCAATTCTTAAGTTTAATATTTGGAAGTTATTAATTGGGCTTAGTCTCATTTTAATATCCGGGGATGAGTTAAAAAGGGATACAATATTTAACCAATAATCCAGATTTATTAATCGGATTAGAAGAGGATCTAGGATTAGAAATCGAGTGGTCACTAATTAAATGCTACGATATGCTTTAGGTGTGAGAGCGGTTCGGAACGAGTCGCGTGGCTAGAAAGTTGCTACAATCAGGTGAGTTCCCTAAACCCTTTTTACACGAGTAAGATGTTAAATGTTTTCAACTGATTATGGTTCTTTATGAGCATGAAATGTTTACAAACCGTTACACATGTTTTCCATGAAATGCATGTTTTATTTAAAAAGGGTTATTTAGCAAATGAAATGATGTTTAAAGATTTCACGCATGTGATTACGATACGTTATGTGTATGCTATGTGGAGTTGGTTTACACAGTGGGATCATGGTACCTTGGGATCCGATGATCCCTTGGGCATTTGTGATGAGCTTGTAGGATGGAATTCGTTTCCTTCTTACTCGGATAGAAGGAAGTCCACTTGGACTTCATTGTAAGCCGAGAGGGTGTCCGTTAGGCCCCGATCGTGGTAGCTAATGCGATCCTTGAACCATGTGTAGAACCTTTGATGATGTTTATGTGAAGAATGTGAAATGTTTCTATTAAATGACTTTGTTTCTGTTGTATATGCTTTATGGAGGGAATTCACTAGACCTTTTGGTCTAACCCTCGATTTTCAAAAACTAAACCATTTTCAGGTAAGTGTAGCACTGGTTCTTCTAGTAAGAACTAGAAGATGGCACAAGAAGGATTTGGAGCTTAGAGCGACTCCAAGATTTTGGCTAAGATCACTATAGATAGAAGCTCTCGGCTGTGGATTAGAAGCTTCCGCTGTCCAATTTTGTCTAGTCTAAATTTATGAATGATTAAAGACATGTTTAATATGTAATTTGAATGCTTAATCTATGATATTGCATGCTATGTTTTATGGAACGTTACAAATGGTATCAGAGCCTTAGTTTAAGGGATTTAGGTGACCAGTCGGGCCTAAACTTAAACTGTAAGATGAGGAACACAGTCGAGACATAGGATTGCCTTTAGGAACGATCACTACAAATGCGTTTAGGAATAAGGTGCCAAGGACAAACGTGTAAGGTAAGTTTAGGATTACACCTGGCCAGTGTAATTACAAATTTACAGGTACATGTGCGTGCTTAAATTTCCTTATATAGCAAACTTGTTGTGTCATGTCTAGCAAAGGTTAAATTTTTTGGGTTTCTTTCAGTTTAGCGCAATGGCTAGAAGAACGTTGAGGAGCAGGTCCGTACCTGCTAATCCAAGGAATCAGAATGAGGAGGTCCTAGCTAATGGACCGTTGGAACCTACAAGGGCGACGGTTACCCGCGGAAGGGGTAGGGGTCGTGGTAGGGGTCGGGGAAGAACTCCCCGTCGGGCCGCCACTCAAGGGACCGAGAATGGGGGAACCCGATTAGGTGAACGACTCGAGTGACTCGAAGGGCGAGTAGTGTGGAGACTCCAGTCCACCAGGAAGAATCTCATCTGGAGAGTTCAGCTACTGTGAGAAGGGGTAATCAACCGAGGGGACGTGGTCGAGGCCGCGGATCAACATTTGTCAATCGAGAGAATCTGGCTGTTGAGTTGGGTAAGATTCAGGAGACTTTGCAAGCTCTCCTTACTAAGCAAGATCAGTCAGCATCGGGAAGCAAAGAGGCGAGCGAGAATAGGGAAAGTGTTGAACTGTCAAGTCCGCTAGTGACCGGTACCGGAAGTCACTCGAAATCAACCCCTCTGGAGGTGAATGAGTCAGCAGCTAAGGGATGCAGTTACAAGGCCTTTGCCTCATGCAAGTCCCCTACTTTCAAAGGTGAATGTGACCCCGTTCTAGCTATGAAATGGGTTAAGGAGATGGAACTGGTATTTGATACATGCAAGTGTGCCGATGGGGATAGGGTGATGTTTGCCCTATCCATGCTGAAGTCTGATGCGGTTTATTGGTGGGATGCCGAAACTGGGGGAAGGGGTTCGACAGTGGCTAAGGGAATGATGTGGGAAACGTTCGTGGAAAGATTTAAAGCACAGTTTTGTCCACTCGCGGCAGTGAAGAAGTTGGAGGAAGAGTTTATGGGATTGGAACAAGGGGAAATGTATGTGCGATAATATACTTCTAAGTTTATCGAGAATTCTCGTTTCGCTGATTTGTATGTGCCGACGGAGGAACGTCGAGTGGAACGTTTCATCTATGGGCTGAAAAGTAGCATTAGGGAATTGGTACTGACAAGGAATCCCACTACCTTTCAGGCGGCCATCAATACGGCTGAGTTGATCGAGAAGGAAAAGAATCGCCAGATGTCTGAGAAGGGTGGTGAGAAACGCAAGTGGGATGGGCAAGGAAGTGACTCGAGAAAAGGAAAGGTGTTTCGACCAGGAAAACGTGTTAACAAAGATACCGCTGGTAAGTCGTGCAAGAGGTGTAACAAGGTGCACCGGGGAGAATGCATGGCAGGGTTGTAACAACCCCAATTCCCATATACACAACAAATCACATAATGTAATATAACATTGATATAGCAAACGAAACTTCACATTACAAGTACGGTCCCAAAGTCTTTTACATTACAAAATAAAACATTCCACTACAACTTTGACTTACTATAACCATACATAACATTTAACTATGATAACACTACTGCTAAACATGCCAAAATCTTCGTCATATAATCCTTCACAAAAGCCATCTCTTCTTTTACTCTAATTACTTGCTCTTACTCAATCCGCCACCTGGAATACATATTTTGAAAACAGAAATGAGGGTTAGACCTAATGGTCTAGTGAGAAATCCCTGTCAATTTAGTAAACTTTTGTATCAAACCCATTTATATAACACTTTTCATATAACACCCACACATACCACACGTAATTAATTACCAATCAAGACTCAAGCTTCGTACACATCTCATTTCACCTTATTCCTCCACAATTGGCCAAATTAATTGGTTGCGAGCCAACTAATCTACTGTACAACAAATACAGTAAACACACCGGTCCTATGCCCGGCCACGTATTATATTCTGATATAATACTCACGTAATTATAATATCTCAATATATCATAATTACACACATATGACATCCACATAAATGTATTCCAGTAAAAACACTTTGAATTAAAACTCACCTGTTTGATTATTACACACGCTCGCAAGCTCCTTTCACAATGGTCTTATCTCTTACCACGACTGCGCAGAATCTGAAACAATTTAAGATACACATACCGCTTTACTAGCCAAACATATAAAGCCTACCAGTTCATGTTCTCAACTGTATCACGACACTTAACAACTACCGGGACTATACAGAGTACCGGGACTTCTCAGTACCGGGACTTCTCAGTACCGGAACTTCTCAGTACCGGGAGTTCGATCACCGGGATTTGTTATCACCGGAAGTCGATAATACCGGGACTCCATGGTACCGGGAGTTGGCAATACCGGAAGTTCACTATACCGGGAGTCGACACTACCGGAACTCTATACTACCGGGACTCTACACTACCGGGACTCTACCGGAAGTTTTCAAGAACACAGTCGGTTTCCAATTGCCCAGAATTTGATTGAAATCCATTCTAGTCACGAAATTAGAAATTCTAAACCGATAGAAGTCTAATACTACTGATTATAAACACAAATTGTAAAGGAATTTACCTCCAAATCAATTTCAACCTAATCAATTGAAGCCCTAACCGTACGTTTCGTCACTGCTTCTTTTCGTCTCCAGACTCCCGCACACACACTCTTTCTAATTTAGGATAAAACTGATGCATCTGAATATCTTAAGGTGTATATAAATTCCATATTTACCAATTAGACCTTGAACTTCTCATTAATAACCCAAACACCCTTAAACTTATAATTTACCCAAACTTACTCTGAACATCAAATATTATAGTTAAATTATTTAACGAACTCACCCGGGGTATTACAAGGGTCAAATTCGTGCTACCGATGTGGATTGCCCGGTCACGTGTCAAGGGATTGTCTGGGTAATGGGAAATCATGTTTTCAATGTGGGTCTACTGGCCACATGCGGTAAGATTGTCCACGGTTGAAGAAGGGGGGATAAACTCAGTATGGTGAACATCAAGGAGGGAAGGGCAATGATAAGGGAACGAAGTCGGTGCGTCCGAAGGGACGTGCGGCAGGTACGTTTCTAGTGAACTCTATGTGTGCCAAGGTGTTATTTGATTCGGGAGCGAATCGTTCCTTTGTATCGCATGCTTTTATGAAATGTTTGGGGGTGAGGCCTAGACGTTTGGAAAGAGCACTAGAAGTGGAAACTGCCGACGATAATCATGTTTACATTAAGGAGTTGGTAGAGGATTGTGCCATAGATATAGAGGGGAGGTTGGTGCTTATGCAACTATATCCCATGGCAATGGGAGAGTTTGACGTGGTGTTGGGTATGGATTGGTTAGCTAAGAATGGTGCCAATATCGTTTGCAACAACAAGCTTGTCAAGGTTCGGTTACCTGATGGGGATACCGTAGTGATCTATGGGAATCGCCGTGATTGGAAGACGAGCCTTATCTCTATGATTAGGGCTACTAAGTGTTTGAGGAAGGGTTGTCAGGGATTCTTGGCGTACGTGGTGGACGCCAAGAAAGATAAGTGTGGGGTGGATATCGTGCGAGTAGTAAGTGAGTACCCGGAAGTATTTCCGGATGACTTGACAAGTCTACCCCCGGATCGTCAGATCGAGTTCATGATTGACCTGGTGCCTGGGGCGGCACCAATCGCCCGCGCACCTTATAGATTGGCGCCATCCGAAATGAAGGAAATGATGACTCAGTTGCAGGAGTTGTTAGACAAAGGATTCGTTAGACCTAGTACGTCTCCGTGGGGAGCACCTGTGCTCTTCGTGAAGAAGAAGGACGGTACTATGCGAATGTGCATAGACTACCGAGAACTCAACAAAGTCACAATCAAGAACAAGTATCCCATACCGAGAACTGACGACCTGTTCGATCAATTGCAAGGAGCCATTTACTTTTCCAAGATAGACTTGAGGTCGGGTTATCACCAACTCAAGGTAAGGGAGGAGGATGTGCCAAAGACCGCTTTTAGAACCACTACGAATTCTTGGTGATGCCGTTCGGGCTAACCAACGCCCCGGCAGCTTTCATGGACCTAATGAATAGGGTGTGCCAACCCTATTTAGACAAGTTTGTGATAGTGTTCATAGCCGATATCCTGATATTTTCAAGATCGGAAGAGGAGCACGAAAGCCATCTTCGGACGATTCTCGAACTATTAAAGAAAGAGAAACTGTATGCGAAGTTTTCTAAGTGCGAGTTTTGGTTGAGGGAGGTACAATTTCTCGGACACGTGGAATCTGAGAAGGGAATCATGGTAGACCCGTCTAAGATTGAAGCTATCCGAGATTGGGAGCAGCCTAAGAATCCGTCAGAAGTTCGAAGTTTCCTCGGACTGGCGGGATACTACCGAAAGTTCATAAAGGACTTTTCGCGTATTGCCACACCATTGACCTCTTTAACCACGAAAAATGTCAAGTTCTCCTGGTCAGAAAAACAAGAAGAAGCCTTTCAAAAGCTGAAGGATATGTTGAGCAGCGCTCCGGTGTTGTCACTACCGGACGGTTCTGATGATTTCGTGGTTTTCAGTGACGCAACGAAGCTTGGATTGGGTTGCGTACTCATGCAACGAGGAAAGGTGATCGCTTATGCCTCCCGGTAGCTAAAGGATCACGAGGTTCGATACCCCACTCATGATTTAGAATTGGCGGCCGTGGTTTTTGCTCTGAAGATTTGGCGACATTACCTTTATGGGACGAAGTGTCAGATCTTCACGGACCACAAAAGCTTATGTCATCTCTTCGACCAAAAAGAATTGAATATGCGCCAGAGAAGATGGATTGAGTTGTTGATAGATTACGACTGCAAGATTGAGTATCATCCAGGAAAGGCAAATGTAGTGGCGGACGCTTTGAGCCGTAAGGAAAGAAGTGAGATCCCCAGTATTGTGGCCATTAGGGCCGAGGTGACGTTCAATTTGTTAGACGAGATAAAGAAATGTCAAGCTGAGGCGCTCGGAGCTGAAAATCTCAAGAAGGAAATAATGGTTGGGCAAACGACCTCACTAGTGGAAGATAGTCGAGGGGTGAAGTGTCTTAGTGGGAGAATCTGGGTCCCGAAATTTGGGGAGCTCAGAAAAGTGATCTTAGAGGAAGCCCACAAATCAAAGTACACAATTCACCCTGGAACTAACAAGATGTACGGAGATCTACGACGTGACTACTGGTGGCCCGGGATGAAAAAGGATGTAGCTCATTTTGTAGAGACGTGTATAACGTGTTCGCGTGTAAAGATCGAACATCAACGACCGTACGGGAAGCTTCAGTCATTGGAAATACCTATGTGGAAGTGGGACCAGAATACGATGGACTTCGTAACCCATTTGCATAGAACCCCAAAGGGTTATGACGCCATATGGGTGATCGTGGATCGACTCACAAAATCAACACATTTCTTACCTATACGAGAGTCTTACTCGTTGGAGCAGTTAGCAAAGTTATATATCGACGAGATCGTAACCCGCCATGGGGTGCCATCGTCGATAGTATCAGACCGAGATAGCAGGTTTACCTCTGCGTTTTGGAGGAGCTTCCAAAGAGAAATGGGTTCACAGATCAAGATGAGTACCGCTTACCATCCTCAGATCGACGGTCAGAGTGAGCGAACGATCCAGACGTTGGAAGACATGTTACGAGCTTGTGCCTTAGACTTTCAGGGCTCGTGGGAAAAGCATCTACCGCTGATCGAGTTCGCTTACAATAATAGCTATCACTCGAGTATCAAGGCAGCTCCGTATGAGGCACTTTATGGTAGAAAATGTCGGACACCTTTGTGTTGGAACGAGGTCGGAGAAAGACAATTGGTTGGGCCAGAAATAGTACAGTTGACTTTGGACAAGATAGTCCAAGTACGCGAACGACTGAAGGTCGCTCGCGACCGACAGAAGAGTTATGCGGATAAGAGACGAAAAGACATAGAATTTCAGGTCGTAGATTATGTATTGTTAAAGGTATCCAATTGGAAGGGAATTGTGCGATTTGGGAAACGTGGGAAGCTAAGCCCACGTTACATCGGATCGTTTGAGTTCACGGAGCGGATTGGAGAAGTAGCGTATAGGTTGGATCTACCTGAAGAATTGCAAGGCATTCACAATGCGTTTCATGTGTCTAATTTGAGGAAATGCCTAGCCGACGTGACCAAAGCGGTGCCGTTAAAGGATATAAGGGTAGATGAGAAATTAAATTTTGTAGAGGAACCCGAAGCCATCACGGATTTTAAAGTAAGGAAATCACGGAACAAGGAGACCAGACTGGTAAAGGTGCAATGGCGGCATCACAAAGGTCCAGAGGCGACTTGGGAATTGGAGTCGGAAATGAAGGCAAGATACCCACATCTTTTCCAATGAGGAATTCCGGGGACGTAATTCTTTTAAGGGGGGAGTGTTGTAACAACCGAGTTTTTTTAGCAAATGTGAAAGTTTGGTGGCCAATGTTCAAGAAACGAAAGTTTAAGACAAGGGATCTATTTGAAATTTATGAAAGATATATATTGGTTCAAATCCCTAGGTTTTCTTCATCGCAAAATTATTCTTGCAATTGGGTTGGCGGCTGAGAAGAAGAGCAGAAAGGGAAGAAATCAGTTTGGCATTAATTCGATAAGAGAAGCTCGTTTTTGGTAAGAAGTCCATTCTTCTATGTAAATTCATGCTTAGTAGTTAAGTGAATGAATCTATTTTTGTTTATTCTTCATAATGAGTTGTGAAATTTGGATAAGAACATCAATGGGGTTTTAAAACTCTTAACTGGAATGATTAATGCTGAAGGTAAATATTTATAAGGGTTTTGGAATGTTAGAGATTAATACGTACCACATTAAGACAAGTTATAAAGCTATAATACTCAATGGTTAAGCTGATTAGGAAGGGTCTTAGTGTTGGGTTCGGTATCGAACTCAAGTTCCGGAAGTGTATATATATGTAGTGCGATTCAGTAATGGGTAAAGGATCCAGAACTTAAAGTTCCAGAATTAGACTTCGATTATTGGATCCGGAACTCTCGTTTAACACCGGAACCCATTGGGCCGGGATGAAGGGTGATCCGGAATGGGCCGAGCATAGGAAAGGATCCGGAACTCTTAAGTTCCGGAATTTGGACTCAAGTTGTGTGGATCCGGAACTGACATATATAGGATCCGGAATTTGTTTCACAGTACCGGAACTGGACTCCAATTTGTAAGGTTCCGGAAGTTAACCCAAAATCCATTGCTATGTTGGGTCGGAGCTATCCACCAGTTGTGGGGCCGATCTGATTTGGGTCACGTGATTCGGATTATAAGGTTGGGCCGGAAATCATGTTTCTTTGGGCCTAAGAAATCCAATTCTTAAGTTTAATATTTGGAAGTTATTAATTAGGCTTAGTCTCATTTTAATATCCAGGGATGAGTTAAAGAGGGATACAGTATTTAACCAATAATCCAGATTTATTAATCGGATTAGAAGAGGATCTAGGATTAGAAATCGAGTGGTCACTAATTAAATGCTACGATATGCTTTAGGTGTGAGAGCGGTTCGGAACGAGTCGCGTGGCTAGAAAGTTGCTACAATCAGGTGAGTTCCCTAAACCCTTTTTACACGAGTAAGATGTTAAATGTTTTCAACTGATTATGGTTCTTTATGAGCATGAAATGTTTACAAACCGTTACGCATGTTTTCCATGAAATGCATGTTTTATTTAAAAAGGGTTATTTAGCAAATGAAATGATGTTTAAAGATTTCACGCATGTGATTACGATACATTATGTGTATGCTATGTGGAATCGGTTTACACAGTGGGATCAGGGTACCTTGGGATCCGATGATCCCTTGGGCATTTGTGATGAGCTTGTATGATGGAATTCGTTTTCTTCCTACTCGGATAGAAGGGAGTCCACTTGGACTCCGTTGTAAGCCGAGAGGGTGTCCGTTAGGCCCCGATCGTGGTAGCTAATGCGATCCTTGAACCATGTGTAGTACCTTGGATGATGTTTATGTGAAGAATGTGAAATGTTTCTATAAAATGACTTTGTTTCTGTTGTATATGCTTTATGGAGGGAATTCACTAGACCTTTTGGTCTAACCCTCGTTTTTCAAAAACTAAACCATTTCAGGTAAGCGTAGCACTGGTTCTTCCAGTAAGAACTAGGAGATGGCACAAGAAGGATTTGAAGCTTAGAGCGACTCCAAGATTTTGGCTAAGATCACTATAGATAGAAGCTCTCGGCTGTGGATTAGAAGCTTCCGTTGTCCAATTTTGTCTAGTCTAAATTTATGAATAAACATCAAAAATATCGTTTAAGAAACAACAACCCAAAAACCCTAATATATAGTTTAAGTATCAACAACCCCAACATATCATAATCCAAAAAAAGACATGTTCCTATTCAACAACTATTGTAGAAAACGCTTCTCCCTTTCTTTAAATGTAGCAAGAGCACTTAGCATTATAGCCTTTTGAGCATCATGATCAATTCCATAAAAATCATCCGCCAAAGAGATTATTTTAGCCCGATGAATATTCAACTCAGATAACAGAATCTTTGCAGCGTATTTGTACCTCAAACGCGTCAACTGCACATGTTGATTAGCCGACTCGTTATCTAATCCACAATCCCACTGACTAACAGACTGGCCCATGTATGTTTCTATAGAACGCATTACAAAGATGCCACAGTCTCTAGTATTCTCAGATGTGCGCCACTTCATTTTAAGCCTAACCATTTTACACTTGTCGATGGCATTGGCCTTTTCTATGAGATACGAAATGTAGATATTCCACAAACATAGTTTTCTACAGTTAAAAATAACAAGTATTTAGCAAAAATAAACATTATTTGGAAAAATGTTAATGATGCATCAACAAACATGCACCTGTGCATCAACCAAAAAATTGTCTATTACAAGAAACACAACTCTCTTCAAGTTGAAGCAGAACAAATAGCAATGTTCAACTTCAACAATTGGAAAGAAAACTTGTTAAAATAGAATAAATATAAAGACCTTAGAAACAACAAATTAACATCCATATTAAAAAAAGAGAATGATTAGAGCAAAACAACTCACAAAATCAATGTTCTTGAAAGAAAGAGACTCTTGGTGCCTGGCCATAGCTTGAGTTACATTAGCACAAAATTTTCCATATCTATTAGTATCACTCATATCACCAGATCTCATGTCACTTGTCTAAATAAATGATAAAACATATCAGTTAAACCTAATAACGACTTAATAAAGTACATCATAACAATTTAATAAAAACATTTCTGGAATTGATTGTTCTATTGACAGAAACATGCACTTGTGCATGACATGCATGTCCACATGATGTGTAAAACCGTATTGCGTTCATAACAGGTAAAATAATATGTAATGCATTAACATCAATAATGAATCGGGGAATTGTTGTACTTACTAAATGTCGCCCATCATTGCAAACAATGATCTTAAAATCTTGAACTCTACGGCAGTGAGTTTTGCATCGACACTAACATGCCTCCTTACATATGGTGAACATAAGACGGCAGCGACTTTGCAAACCTGTTGAATATCATCCTTCTCCATCACCACGTCCACTTTTCGTGCGCGTATTACATCATCCATCTGTTGGGTCAAGTTCATGGAGAAATCAAGAACATGCAATGAATGAGCGTCCTTCAATTTTCATTACACATATTTGTCAATTTTAATAAGATAACCAAGTATGTCCGGGTAATTAAAAAACTGTGTTGGTGTGTCTACATTTCGTTCCACAATGGTTGGGGTCTTACAATTGGAGTCAGCACTTTACTAGTAGCAGGAGTAACTTTATCAAAGCCTCCTACCGGTTCCTTTCCCTTACGCCTCTCAAACTTTTTGGTGATCTCTTTAACAGACACAACCATTCTGTCATTAGACAAACCTTCGACATTCTCAGTCACTTCTTCAAAAACATTTTTCTGGGTCCAGTTAGTTTTGATCTCCATTTGTTGAGCTCCTCGTTTTGGGGAAATAAATCAAGTCCTTGGTTGACATAAGACAAGATGTTAGCCTTAAGTTGTTCCATTTCTTGATACTTTGCCTCAACCAAACCTATGAACCCCTGTAAAATGTTATACCAATTACTCAATATAATCAATAAAAAGTTTGGCATTCACAAGTGCGTAATGTCCATATAACATTTATACATTAGAATATGCACATTTGAATATAGATATGAACACACATAGTTGGAAAATAACATTGTGTATTATTAAAAGTGCATGTCATGCACAAGTGAATGTCATGCACAAAATAATCTATTACCCATAAAATGCATGTTATAACTGTGATATACATCATATCGAATTCATATACTAAGTTTGTGATAGTAAAATAAACCTGGACATCTTGTGGTTGGGAGTCGGTCCTACGTGCGTCACGATCAATTATCGCCACACCATGTTCAAACTCGTCACCATACTCGTCCCGATAAAGGATGTTAAGTGGACCATGAAAACTTTGATTGATATGAAAGATACCAAATCCCCCTTCCATAAGATCATTATGCTCCCTTGTCTTTAATAAATCACTTGTCCATCCAAGCAACACCGGTCTCTGTCTCATCATAGGACTGTGTGTTGAATGTGTCGCATCAACATACAACAACTACAAAAAAAATCCATAACCACAATTATTCACATGTGCATAACGGCATTAAGCTAAAAACAAATAAATATTTATTAAACAATTAAATACTAACCGCTAATAGAGTCAATGGACCAACAAAAAAGCATTCAGGGTCGTCTCGTAACCATCCATCTTTCATCATAATTGAACACCAATCCATCTGATCGATATCATCTCTACCAATTATTCGATGAACTACCCCCAACATACATCTACCCATCTTCATCGTTTGACACATGGTGTTCACAAACAAAGCAATAAAATTCATCATAAACATACGACCCACATCCCGACTCGTCGTAATAACTCTAACAAGCTCGGAAGGTGTATTTTTTTTACTAGGAAATTGACTATACCATTCTTTAAGTAATGGATCCTCCCTTCCACGTAATGCTAAGGTTAGTACATCAAGGCCTCCGATGGGAATACCAAGCATGGCATGCACAAGATATTTACTAACACTAATCAAACCCTTTTAGTCTTTATCTTCGTATTTACCGGATCAAGGTTATTGACAACCCAATACCCTAACTTGGACGGAATAGAGTCAATTTGTAGAGATAATAAAGATCCAAACCCCATACAACGAATCTCGTTTTTTGTTCTATAGACAAAGATGGTAAGACATTAAACATTTTCTTGGGGGACATACGTGTTCTAATGATTGCATAATTAATGTCACTAAACTCCCCTTTGTCTTCAACTAATTTCAATCTTTTATTGGCCTTTGGAACTTTCTCCTTGTCATTGTCGGGATTCACAAGAACCAAAGATGAACTTGAAGAGCCTGTTACAAAATTATGAACCAAGGATCACTTTCAAAAACTGCTATTATTAGCTATTTAAAGATACTAGATGATTACTCATGGAAACATAAACACATAACCTGACAAATTTGATGAATTTACAAACTGATATGTATACAAATATCTCCAATGAGAATTTTATGTAAACAAATAGCAATGGGCAATATATGTTTTTTCTTGTGTTAATAATAAATTTTAGGGGTTTTCAGTAAATATGGATCAATCATATATATGCACATATCTCTGCTATGTTTAGCCACAAATTTAGCTGAAATAATGAGCGATTGAAACAACAAGGAAAAACAACAGGAAACAATAAGAAACCAACAGCAAACAAAGTGCACTATAGCATGTGATTAGCAATATTATGTAAGCGACAAAAGAAATTATAGCATAAGTCTACAAGCAAACTATTACGCAAGGACTCTTGCAACCAAACCAGTGAAGCCAATAACAATCATGTATCTTGATTAACGGCTCGAACCCTATATTGCATTTTGATTAAGTGACAAAAGAAATTATAGCACAAGTATACAAGCAAAATTTGTATTAGACTTCTGCTGCATTGTAACTCAAAGTTATTAAAATACCAAGTGAATGTCATGCACAAGTGCATGTTCCTAGGTAACCTAGGGCTTTTCCTAGGTTTGGTCCTCTCTGTATGTCAATCAGAGTTAATAATGGCTAATCTAGAAGAAACATGAATATCCAATAAGACAACAAAATTTCATAAATATTTGAGAGAGGTCATACTCAAACATAAAGGTCACATAAAAAATACATGAAATTGTCCCGGATAATCGACCCACCATCCATGAAGCTTTAGAATGATCGAACAGACTCGCCTATATACAACCTCCAAAACCGACCTTCCGATTAGAAAAACTCATAAAGGAACATTTTGATTCTCTGAAAACGTATCTGCTATTGTTGGTGAAGAAAGAAATTGGAACTTTTTTGGGGAGACTAATGGCCAAAATCGAGTGAATGTCATATCGGGGAGGGGAGGGGAGGGTGTCACTTCTAAACGTACTTGCATGGTTGTTTTTGCCGGAAGGTGTAACTGGTAATTATGGAAGATCACCAGAAATTGCGGAAAACCTTTCCTCTCTTTCTTTGAGCATGCAATTGCAATCCGTGGGTCACTGTTTGCTGCTAAGATGGGTTAATACAGAACAAACGATGATGTATGGAAAGAAACCAAGGTAGAATAACAAATCACGATGTAAATTTGATCTAATCAAACCCATGTAATGTCATAAAAATTGATTCATTTAAACGGATGAATCAAAACCCGAACAAACTGTTTGAATGATACAGCCATGTATGTTTTTATTAACTTCCATTTCACAATACGTATAGTTAAAGAACACAAATCAATCTCTCCCTCAAGGTTTTCTTTTCACAGTAAAGGCTGGTTAATGCCTCCCTTGTTTGTAATTGTACCCAAACTCTATCTATAATCCCCCAATGAGTAAAAAAAAAACCTCCTTAGTCTCTGGTATATCAACACCAATCTTGTGTAGTACATGTTGCAGATTAAGCAAAAAACAGAACAAGGTTAGGCTATGGCCGCAATTTCCATCCTCGCTCAGCAAGTGCTTCATGTACACGATTTGCAGCCTCTATAGTGTCGTTTAGAGGCGGATAACTCCATCTTTCCGACATCTAAAAGGTTTTCACGAAAGTAGAGACACCCTGCAAGTACGTTTAGAAGTGGCGGAAAACCTTTCCTCTCTTTCTTTGTTCAATGAGGCTCAGCTTGACACTTTGCATTAAGACAGCAGAGAGGAAAGTAGCTTATGATACTGTCCCAAAAGAGTTTGTTGATCTTCTGTTAAGTTTTATGATTTTGCCGCTCAGCCAAGTGGCGAATATTCTTGGTACAACAAATCCTAAAGGTTGTTTTGAAAAGCTAAAGATTAGTTTGGAGAACTTAAGTGGTTCTGTAGTTCCTCCAGACAGATTTGTGTTTTTAGTTCCTCAGATTCATCTAAAAGTTCATGCGAACTTGTTGGCCAATACATCATCTTCTTCTAACAGAACATGTGAGGAAACCGTTTTATATTATTGTCCTACATGTGCAGCCAGCCCCTATCTTGCACCAATGGCGAATGTTTCTTGTCCTGTAACTGACTTTCCCCAACCCTCCAGAAGTAAGAACTTTAGCAAGAGATGGAGGTATTCTAACTGATGCTTTGTATTTTGCTGTACACTTGGACAGTGCTCCGCTTAGGGATTCGGCTGTTGGCAATCCCGCTGCAAATCAAACTCATAATATTCGAGTGAGGTTTGACACCGACCTGAAACAACAGGTAAAGTTTATTAATAATTTTAGGTTAGTTTTTTCCAACAGCTTCATGATTTGATACTTAAAATCATTTTCCTTTTATTCATATTGTAGATTGTGGAGTTATTGAGGTGTTGTTTTTTCTCCGAAGCGGTACTTACAGACTTCTTCAAAAGTACAGTTCGTGAATTACAATGTTCGTGAATTACAATGTATTAGACTGATCAATGTTCTTAAGTAACCTAGGGCTTTTCCTAGGTAAACCTGAACAAAATCAATATATGTTAAATGGGAAGGAGATATGATGAAAAATAGGGTTTCAATCGATGAAAGGGAGAAAAAAGTATACCTTCTTCAGCCATTGATGCTAGCTTGAAGTAAAAATCTGATTGGATAAGTAGATGGTTGCAGGTCGGAGATGGTGTCGATGATTGACGGCTTCTATTCAGCCCTACAAAAACGCAATATGGAACTCAAAACCATTAACGACTTCAATGGTTATCTCTGACCGAAAACCCTCAAAATCGATTGAAATCGAGCTTTTGGTACACTGAAATACTGAAATCGAAATATGGAACTCAAAACCAAAAACGAAATATTAAATACTGATACTGATCGAGCGAAATTCAAAACCAAAAACGAAATATGAAGTATTGATACGGATTGAGGGAACACCGTCCGAAAAAAATAAAAATCGAGTTTAACGTTTCTTTGTTTGAATCGATTTGGAAGAACTCTGATCGAAAACCCTCAAATCGAGGTTAACTTTGCTTTGTTTGAATCGATTTGGAAGAACACCGCCGAAATCTTTCGTATTAAAGATTGATTTGGAGAAAATAATGGATACAGTAGAGAAAAACATGAATACCTTCAAAATCGAGAGAATCGATTGAGACCCTGAGATGTTTGATGGAAAGAGAATCGATTGAAACCGTGTAGGATTGTAAACGACGATGATTATGGCTATAAAATCGGGATATGGAATGGAGGCTAATTCTATTCCAAGTTTACCCCCTAATGCAGCGTAAGTTGATATGTAATATACCCGCATCTTTCATTTATCTACAAAATTGCCATTGAGATATTAACCCTTGGATTATCTCATCTTATGCCTATAAAGGTATTCTTTAGTTTTTCAGTCATTTAAGGTTTTTCCTTAAACCTCCCTCTATGTATATATATACATATATATAGAGAGAGAGTGATGTTCAATGGAAAACCTCAAAAAATGAAAAACTAAGGAACATTCTGATAGCTCTTCATTTATACGGTATGCACTTGTATATTAAGGTAAAATTAAGTTGTTTTTTGGTTTATATGTATATGCATTATGCATTTGTGCATATGCACATGTTACAAATTACATGTATGCACAAATGCATACCGTCCAGATTAGTTTTCCGTTTTTTTAGCTTTTCTCTTAAACCTGACCTTGTATATATAAACCTTATTATATCCATCTTATATAATTTTAGAAGTAAAAAAATTGAATACAAGAATAAAATGTAGGCCTTTTAGTGATAATATATTATAAATCTTTCATATACGAGTCCAATTCCAGTAAAACAAATCAATAACATTGAAGTTGCAACATTAACCCTAACAGTGAATGTGAAGTAAAATTGAAAAATAAATTAAAGGAAGTAGATCATACCTAGACATCAATATAATTTGAAATTATAATTTCCGAGACCACCGATTCCAACAATCGAGACAAAATCACCGCCATGGGATCTTATATTTTCTAGGTTTGTGAATAGAAAACAGATCTGTACAAACAGAAGAAACTCCATCATCTTCCATGGTATAAATTCGTATGTTGTTAGGCCGAGATCCAAACACTTAAAAAGTAAGCAGATATGCAGATCGGAAAAATTACACGTCGGACGCTGTAATTTTTTGCTTTCTGAACGGAGTTTGCATGAAGAAACTGAAAATAAGGAAAAAAGAGATGGCAACGTGGAGATGAACTCTGGCGGCTGAGTTCTTTAGGTTAAAAGAGAGTTACTTATTACCATATTTTTCATTTTTTAGACTGAAATATGGTTTTGAAATTACAAAATTGGTCCTTTTGGTTTGTTTTATTGTAAAAAAAAGAGTTAATTACTGTTTTGGTCCCTATAGTTTGTCAAAAAAATACAAAATTAGTCCCTAAACTTCATTTATTACTGTTTTAGTCCCTGTGGTATGCATTTTGTTACGAAATTGGTTCTTATGAGGGACCAAAACCGTAATAAATTCTTATGCAGAAAGTTACGAAAATGGTCCTTATGAGGGACCAATTTCGTAACAAAGTGCATACCACAGGGACCAAACAGTAATAAATAAAGTTTAGGGACCAATTTCGTATTTTTTGACAAACCACAAGGACCAAAACAGTAATTAGCTCTAAAATCTTTTATATTTTGTTTTGGATTAGTTCCGAGCAAATTGACCGTTTTATCCTTGTTCTATGCCTTAATTAGTTTTTAGTTAACTGTTTTTTTTTCTTTACTACGATCTTCATCCTCGCCAACCATCATTAACATAAAATTTATTCAAGTAAATAAAAAACATGAAATTATTGAATCAAAACTTATAATTTGAAATGTAAATCAAATTCATTGGATAATATCAAGAAAAAAAATCAATGTAACATTAAAAAAAGTCATTATCAAGGTAATCTTACTACTTTTTTTTCCCAAAACGTTTGTCCATTTTTCGGTTTGGCTAGGCTGAGTAGCCGAGCCGTTTCCCTTTCTTAATGATGATGCAACAACCTGGCCAAAATAAATCCAATAAATTAAAGAAACAAACACATTTAACAAGCAAAAAAGGAGAGCAAAAGATTCGTACCGAAGACTGAAAGTAAACTATATTGATTTGCAAGACGGTGTCTTTCAACCATTCGGCCATTTGTTCGGAAGACTATTTTATTATATTGCTTCGAATTTAAGATGGTCATATACTGGATACCACCACTATCAAAGACCTCGACTATGTTGGTCAATAACATACCGATATATGGATACTTAAGGACGGATGTGGTGGTGTGGTTGCTTGTGAAACCATAAAAATTTTAATTCCATAAATGTGAAACCATGATTTTCTTTTTGGTGAAACCTTATTTTTTTTTGTAAAACCTTATTTTTCTTTATGAAACCATTTTTTTGTGAACATTAAGAGATGCATTTTCATTCTTGTACTTATTTTGTCTTCTACAAATCAAAAATCACATTGACCAAAATCACAAAATCATTTTTTATTGGATAAAAGACAAAAAAAATGGATGAAATTACAAAAAAAGAGAGAGTAAAGTTCACCTTTGATCCTTAACGTTTGTTGATTTCAACGGTTTTCGTCCCTAAAGTTCATTTTTGCCAAAAAAAAACACTCACGTTTGATAGCTCGCAACGATTTTCGCCCCTTGATTTAACGCCCGTTGATTTTTTCTGTTAAATCCAATTTAATGAGGGGTATTTTAGTCATTTTAAACATTCGTGTTATTTTCTATTAAAAATAACATTATATATATTAATAGAAAATCAAAGACAAGGGGCCAAAACTATCATTTTCTTTGGGCCATCTTCTCCGGCAATAATCTCATCTCCGGTCTTCTTCTCCGGCAATAACCCCATCTCCGGTCATCTTCTCCGACCAAACCTTAATCACAAAAACTCAACCAAAATCATTGTTCTAAAAGGCTCGTCGCAACAGCCGTCATGGCACCGTGGCTTAAGGCTTGGGTCTCACGCCACACTATGTCTGTGGCACGTCATGGCCTAATGTGCGGTCCTTTGTGACGTGATATTCGATTTTTCTTTACGGTTTTAATGTCTTTTTTCCTAGTTTTTAATATATATAACCTAATTTAACTTGTTTATTATCATTAACTCGTCGAGTAATAGTACAAAACATATACTTTTATATACAATAGTATATATGATATAGAGATTTGCCGCCATAAGTCATGCCTTGATAAACGGTGTGGCCTCGCTGTGGCTCCTAAGGCTTAAGGTTTGGTCTCGCCGCCACACCTCGCGCTATTTAGAACCTTGACCAAAATACAAATTCTAATCACCAAAGTTCAAACCAAACCGAAATCGAAGAACAAAATCAAAATCATTTTCTCCTATGAACATCAACCCAGATCAAGAACAACTGAAGAACATAACCTAATAAAGATATTCTGAAAAGCATTAGAAAATCTAAAATCTAAAATCAAAACTCAAATAATGTATAAATAAACCATATAATAAACAACAATATCTCAATAACAATCTCGTTCATATACACAACTAAAATAGAAGTAAAAACCTATTACAAACAAATTCTTTTCAACTCAAGCAATCATCTATCTAAACAACAGAAGAAAAATCAGAAACCTAAGCTACCGATTTGTGTGTTGGAAGAATACACCAGATCTCGATTGAGTGCTTGAAGAACACATTGTCGTTAATGTTGAGCAAACCTCGATTGAGTGCTACCAGATTTGATTTTCGTGAACCTGGTGAGTGCCTGAAGAACACACCAGATCTGATTTTCGTTGAAGAACACACATACCAGATCTGATTTTCGTTGAAGAAAACACATACCAGGTCTAATTTTCGTTGAAGAACCCACCCTCTCATGTGATTTGGTCTCAGAGATAAGAGAGACAAAGAAAGAGAAAAAGAGATCGAAAAAGAGATCGAGAGACAATGAAGAGAAGAGAAACATAGAGATAGGGATATAGAGAAGAGAGACAGAGAAGAGAGATTAAGAATATAGGCAGAGAGATTGAGACAGAGAGATGTCGCCGGAGGTTTCACCGGATGTGTCCCCGGTTTTCATCCCTGATGTTTTGGTCCTTGGGTTTTGTATATATGTATATTAGAGTATTACATATATATATATATATATATATATATATAGGGCCCTTCTTTTGTTAAGCACTTAATTAGTGTTAACCTTGTTAACTAATCTGGACAATTAATCATCAAAATCAATGGCAAAGATTAAAAGCATTTTTAATTCATGATTAAAATAAACCCACGACTGAAGCATATATGCATAGGGGTATTATAGTCATTTAACAAATCTTGATAAAGGTAACAATTCAATCCAGCGCTACATTTAAGGAAGGACCTATAACTTAATTGATTCCAAACACGTACTCTTTCTCTCTCCAATCTCGATTCAAAAGAAATTAATCCAAAGAAATCGGCAAAAATCAACAGGTTTCTCCAATCTCGATTATCTATGAGGTTGATGACGACGGCGATGGGAGGGAGGGTAGAGGATGGTGTTTCGCGGCTGAGATATCGGTTGGTTCTTCACCGGCAGTACACGATGGTCGACGGGATGGGGTAGAAGGTGGTGGATGGCGACTGAGAGTGGGTTTGGCGGTGGTTGTTTGCTGTAATGAAAACAACAAGGTGGATAGGGAGAGTGCAGGTCGAAAGTGGCTTAGGGTGTAGTAGCTGGTAGCGGCTGGCTGAGGCCGAAAACTTCAGCGATTGCGATGGTGGCTGAGGGCGATGGTGGTGATAGCGGATGGGTAATGGTGGTAGGGGTTGAAGGCGGCAGCAAGATTTAAAACTTTCATTTTCTCTCTCTCCACACATTCTCTCTCTCGTGTAAATCAACCATACCGTTAGTTACTGCATATATGCAATTCTCTAATGTGCATATATGCTATTCTCTTATATGCATGTTGTTGGTGTACAATATGCATATATGCAATTTTGATATATGAATATATACAGGGTTACACAAATGTATGGTTGTGCATATATGCAAGTTTACATATATTTATGGATTACACAGATTTATGGTTGTGCATATATGCAATTTTACATATATTATGGTTTACACATAGTTATGGTTGTGCATATATGCAATTTTACATATATTTATGTTTGTGTATATATGCACTTTTTATCTTCATATATTCAACTGATGTGCATATATGCAATTCTATGATGTGTATATATGTAGTTCTGAGGTATGCATATATGCAGTATTAATATGTGCATATATGCAATTCCATGATGTGCATATATGTAGTTTGAAATCGTGCATCTATGCAAAAAAAACATGAAAAAAATCGCTGGAACGTGAAGATGAAGATTATGTTTGAAAAACCACAAGGGTTGTGGCGTAGTGGTAAGGGCTTGGGGAGTTCATAGCGCTTGCCCGGGTTCGAGTCCCACACGCAGCACTTGTGGCCACTGAGGATTATCTCAAGGTTGCATTACTTCGCGGTCGGTGTGTTTGCCAGGGATGTACTGGGTCGAAGGCCCAGGAACCCTATCCAAAAAAAGATTATGTTTGAAAATGGGTTTTAGATGATTAAAATTATCATTAATAATTACCAAAAATGAAAACTGGTTTTAAAAGATTAAGATTATCATTAATAACTACCAAAAATATCTTGTGCATTAAATTAGGAAAGTAAATAACCCATAAATAATTAGAATTCTGAAATTCCTAAACTACCCCTATCAAACCAGTAACCTATCTTGATTCCTGTTGGTCCAAAAACGTTAACATGGTTAACACTAATTAGACGGTTAACAAAAGAACGGGACCCTATATATATATATATATATATATATTTGTATATATGTATATTAGAGTATTACATAGCAGTCCCTAAAGTTTGATTTTTTAGGTAAATACAACAAAATTTAAAAAACAAGTAAAATGACCAAAATACCCTTCATTTAGTTGGATTTAACAGAAAAAATTAATGATTGTTAAGTCGAGGGATGAAATCTGTTGCGACCTGTCAAATGTGAGGTTTTTTTTTGGCAAAAATGAACTTTAGGAACGAAAACCGTTGAAATCAACAAACGTTAAGGACCAAAAGTGAACTTTACTCTTTCAAAATGTTCCTAATTTAACGGAACTTTGTAACAACATTTAGAGAAAGTACTAAATCTTGACGTTTTTACTAACCACAATAACTCTTATAATTTTGAAAGTGAGAAACAAAGATTGTTATTTTCGACAAATCACAACAAAATTTAAAAAACAAGTAAAATGACCAAAATACCCTTCATTTAATTGGATTTAACAGAAAAAATTAACGATTGTTAAGTCGAGGGATGAAATCTGTTGCGACCTGTCAAATGTGAGGTTTTTTTTTGGCAAAAATGAACTTTAGGAACGAAAACCGTTGAAATCAACAAACGTTAAGGACCAAAAGTGAACTTTACTCTTTCAAAATGTTCCTAATTTAACGGAACTTTGTAACAACATTTAGAGAAAGTACTAAATCTTGACGTTTTTACTAACCACAATAACTCTTATAATTTTGAAAGTGAGAAACAAAGATTGTTATTTTCGACAAATCACAACAAAATTTAAAAAACAAGTAAAATGACCAAAATACCCTTCATTTAATTGGATTTAACAGAAAAAATTAACGATTGTTAAGTCGAGGGATGAAATCTGTTGCGACCTGTCAAATGTGAGGTTTTTTTTTGGCAAAAATGAACTTTAGGAACGAAAACCGTTGAAATCAACAAACGTTAAGGACCAAAAGTGAACTTTACTCTTTCAAAATGTTCCTAATTTAACGGAACTTTGTAACAACATTTAGAGAAAGTACTAAATCTTGACGTTTTTACTAACCACAATAACTTATAATTTTGAAAGTGAGAAACAAAGATTGTTATTTTCGACAAATCACTAGACCAAATTTGTAGTTTACTCTATATAATTAATTTACCACATTTTTTTTTCAAATACATAAAAATAATAAATATCTTTTATAATACTTTTATGAGAAATATAGTTTTGATTTAAAAACAGAATACATTAATATTTTATATTAATTATTGATAAGACAATATTTAATTATATTTTTGTTTCCTTTTTAAATACATATGAAAAAGAAGATATATTAGTGTCATACGATTAGTGTTGGTCCAGCTATGAAGTACCAGGCAAACACATGTAATGTAGAAGAGGGTTGAATACAATACACATTCACTTTATTTTAATTCTTAAAATCAAGAATTACACATAGAAAAACTTTTGATTATTACGGAGGAGAACAAATAAAATCCGTTCAAACATTCTTACACAAAGAGAACAAAAGAACTATTGAAAAACACTTAGACAATCAATAAAACTTCTTTTGGGGGGAGAGAGAGATGTTTCTACCATGGACGTGTCTCCCTCTTTATATAGTCACATACGCAATAAATGCATGAGACACTTGTTAAGCATGGGTATTGTTTTATATAGTACAAGATTTACTTTTTGTCTTGAAGTGTTGACCTATAGAGGTTGGTGTGAACCTTTCCTCAGAAGGATGTAAAAACCAAACAACTTTTTTCTGATCTAGTGAATGTCCCCATCAATGCAAGATACTACAAATATACTTTTGCAGGAAAAATACAAGTGCATGTGCCGAAGGAATTCCCACCAAATTATCAAAAGACAAAGTTGGTGGAGAGAAATGAGGAACATATCAGCACACACATGGGAATCAGCGCACATATCATCATCTTGATGATGTGTGATCGGCACCATCATGGCCGATGGGATCTGGTCGATGAGATCTTGGCCGATGGTGATCTTCTAGATCGACAGGTGCATCTTAACTTTTGGTTTGAAGACGACTTGAAACTAGCCCTGAGATTGAAATGTCTTAAAGAGTGTTACCGGATGAGAATCAGTCGATCCACGCAAAAAGGTTTGAAGTGGTATGTTTAAGTAAGAGGTGTGAATGGCGAATAAGAGCAACGGTAATTAAAGATACAAAATTGTTTCAGGTTAGAATATTTAAGGATATACACACGTGTTCATGAACACAAGTGTATTCTAATCACTGCTAAGCGAACAAGAAGGTGTTAGGTCATATATAGAAAGATGCAATGAATGACACTAGTAGGGTATACAAGAGCCATGACATCATCGTTGATATGAAGAACAATTACAAAATCTCAGTTAGCTATATGCAAGTTTGGCGTGCAAGGTGTTATGCCCTTCTCCTTCCAAGGGGTAACCCTGAGGAATAATTTTCTCTACTCCCAGTGTACTGCTACAATTTGGAGTAAGCCAATCCAGAGACCGTAACGAAGATCGAAACAAATGAAATGGCACGTTTTGAACGGTTCTTTGTTGCCATTGGTTGTGCGGTAAGAAAAATTATATTGCTTTTGTCGACGTAATTTATATATATATATATATATATATATATATGTGTGTGTGTGTGTGTGTGTGTGTGTGTTTGAAAACTCTTTTCTTTGTAGATTCGATCGTTCGTGAATCATTTACGACCGTTGATTGTAATAGATGAGGCTCATCTGAAGGGTCTATACTTGGGTACCATGTTTTTAGCGGTTGGTATGGATGCAAACAACCAATTTTGCCTATTGCTTACGGGGTGGGCAAAACAGAAAGTGGGGAGACTTGGTTATGGTTTTTATCAAGGTTAAAAGAATGCATCGGTGAGCCAGAAAATGTGTGCATCATATATGAGCGGGTTGCTTCCATTAACATGGTCATTAGAGAGGTTTTCCCTACCTCTCAACATGGTCTTTGTTGTCGACATATAGAGATGAATTTACGATTTGAAGGGAAACATAAAGAGTTTCTGGGGGATTTATTTTGGCACGCTTGCAAAACGTATACGGTGGAAGAGTTTGATCAACTCTTGTCCGATCTTCGTCAAGCTCTATCAGTTAGTGCAAGGAAAACACTTGACAATGCGGATAAACGGGATTGGTCAAGAGCGCATTTCCCTGGAATGTGTTATAATGTCATGACTTCCAACAGTGCGAAGTCCGTAAATGTGATGTCAAGGTATGCACGACGCCTTCCGATCACAATGTTGATTGATTTTTTCTGGACGTCACTGCAACAGTGGTATTATGAGCATCGCGAGATTGGAGGTAAATATATAAACATCTATAATATTTGTTTTACATTGTTTTTTAAAACTAATGATGTATACATTTGTGCAACTTTACTTGAACATGAACTTACCCCTTGGGTTGAAAAGAAAATAGTTAAAAGAATTAACCATGGACAATACACTATGTTACAAACACCGTGTTTGAAGTAAGTGAAGAGCATATAAACGGTGTTGTTGACTTAACGGGGTGGACTTGTAGTTGTAGGAAATGGCAGCTATCTGGTATACCATGTGCTCATGTGATAGCAGTTTGTGGGCAAACAAACGTATGGGGATGAAATTCTACAAGACGCAAGTTTAAGAAGCTACATACGCGGAGGTCATAAACCCCGTTAACCCTCCAATGGCATGGGAATATCCGGTTGAATATATAACTGTGAAACCACCACTCATGGATATAAAAAAGAAAATCGACAACGTCCTGTTGAACACATCCCGTCACAAGGAGAGGTTTTATATGAGAAAATATGTAGTAGCTGCGACCATACGCCATAATCGCCGAGATTGTCTAAGTACATTACCAGTCGCGGTAGGGACGTTGAGAACAAATAGAAGGGCGAGGGCGGCCGGTAGCCGTAAAACAAGGGTGAGGCGGACGGTAGACTTTGATTTAAATAAACCTTAGATTAATGCTTTGATTAATATTTTGCATTTGAGCTTTGTATTTTTTCTTCTTTTTTTATTAATGGGTTGATTTAAATAAACCTTGTTAGATTAATGGTTTGATTAATATTTTGTATTTGAGCTTTGTATTTTTTTTTCTTTTTTTAATTTAAATAAACCTTGTTACATAAACATGATAAGAACAACAACATAAGCATAACCGAGAAATTATGAAAACAATATTAAATGGGGTCATGGGGGGGCAAAAATGTAAATATTTTGTATATAAATAAAGTGATGGATACCAATATTTTTTCACAACATATCATTCTTACTTTTCTCTTCTTACTCTTACTCTTTCACACACGTCAAGAACATGTCAAGAGAGAACATCCCAAGAGATCGACCCCAATCAACCCCACCGTCTTCACAAACAATGTCGGAAATGATGAAAAAATCGATAGAAAAAAATGAAGCGGAAGTCAAACAACTCACTGAAAGGTGGAAACAAATGATAGCCAAGAACGAAGAACACCTGAAAAGGATGGAAGCGGAAGAAGCGGAGATAAAAAGGTTGAAGATGGAAATAAAAGATAAGGAATTTCGTATTCGTCGTGAAAACTTACAAGTCAACAATATTGTACAAGAGTTCGCAATACTTCAAGCGAAGGTAAATAAGAAGCAAACTTGGTTTGATCAATGTAAATCACTCTATCCTTAGTGGTGCTAGTGTTGGTTTCATACTTTTGAGTTTCTATGTTGTTGTTTCGTACCTGGAGTTTCTATGTTCAACTTTGCTCATGAATAAATGACTTTGGGTTTTTATGCGTTTTTATATTTATACTGGTGCAAAACCGATAGAACTTCAAATCATCATTCCACATGAACATAAAAACAGTTATTAGAAAGACACGTGAACATAAACATAAAGCGATAGATTACACAATAGTCATTAGTAAATTGGTAAATGCATGAAAGCTTCATCTGGGATTATGCTTGCACCATCCCCTTCTATAACATCCCAGGTCAACCGTACTAGATATTGTCCGCTTTGTCCACACCTGGACTCACGGTTTTAAAACGCGTATGATAGGGGAGGTATCAAGTCCCTCTTATAAGGCATCATTTGTTCCCCTCCCCAACCAATGTGGGATCTTACAATCCACCCCCCTTGGTAGCCCAACGTCCTCGTTGGCACACCAGTTCGGTTCTCGGCCCTGATACCATTTGTAACATCTCAGGCCATTCGTACCAGATATTGTTCGCTTTGTCCAAACCTGGACTCATGGTTTTAAAATGCGTCTGATAGGGGAGGTATCAAGTCCCTCTTATAAGAAACATTTGTTCCCCTCCCCAACCAATGTGGGATCTTACACTTTCCATATACACTTCAAGTATGGTCGTTTAATCCCAATAGTGATCTATATTGTAAACACCTAACGTGAGTTCTTTTAATCCATTTTCATTCTAGCTCATTCTTGTTCATCATAACCAAGTTGAGCCATTAGTTGATGCATGTGTAGCATACAACGACACTGGCCATCTACTAGGTCAACTAATATTCCCATGTCGTTGACATACGACCTATCGGGTGGTGGTGTGAAATAGCCGTTATGATGGACCTTCATAGTAAGGAAAAGTGGACCGTCGCTTGTGGGATGGAAAAAAGTTAGAAATAAAGGCGAGACAATTTATTTATGGACGTGAAAAAGAACTACTAACAAATGAAGGGTTCGATCCATTGTGGAAGAGGTTCAATTGGAGCTCTAAGTCTCCAAAAACGTTGTGCTTTAGGAGCTATGCGTGAAGAAATTGCAAGATTGGTAAAATAATTGAGAGAAAAAGAGGAAATGTAGAACGTAGGAAACGATAACAAGTTGTGGTTTTTGAAGTAATGAGACATCGTATTTATAGGAAAGGGTTTAGATTATTTTCCGTTTTTATGAGTTTTTATTTTTATACTACTGCAAAACCTGAACATAAAAATAAGCAATAAAACATGAAATCATCATTCCAAATACACACATTAAATTAAGAAGCACATTTTGAAGAACATGGAACGGATAAATCTAGTACGTATATTTATTCTGGCATTTGATGATCCACTAAGCCTTTTCATTGATCATCTCCTCCAGACCGGTATAGCTTTCTTTGATATCTCTGACTGTAAACTCCTCTTCACGGAACCACCCATAAGATATTATTTCCGTGGTCTAGAAATTTATGTTGACATGTTAGAATACGTGTCTTCTGGGTGGTTCCGTAAAGTACCGTGAAGTACCTGATAACGCCACTTTTTGGCGTTATTTTCGGTTCTCAAACCAATGAGATTGGCTTGTGTTCAAGTAAAAAGGCGTGTATTTTACGGTTTATCTAGTGCATTATGCAGGTTAGCTAAAAGGCGGCATTCCTCGAGAAAAGAAGCTTAAAAGAGCCCAAAACGAGTCAAAACGAAGCCCAAAAGTCAAGCCCGAGACCCGCGAACGAACCAGGACCCGATCCGCGAACCAAACCCGACCCAGAACAGCCTTAGAAAGGCGTGCGACCTGCCACGCGACTTGCAAGTCGCGTATCCCACTGTTTGTCGATTTCCAGCTTTTAATTTCGGGGTTTAGGTCATTTTTCGGTACGCAACACACACACGACGACCAGAGCAGTTCGGGGGGCGATTTTCAGAGCCGTGTGACACCTTTTGGAGCCACGAGGGAGGATCAATCGAGGAGACGTTCAACACACGAAGTGGATACGAGCCGGAAGAAGGGAGTTCATCTTTACATTCACAGTACATCATACCATTCACCACGATCACGTTTACCATGCTTTTATTCATAGTTGTTGTCTCTTCTTTTGTGTTTGAATCCCCCAACATCATGAACTAATCTTTAGATGTTGGGGGTTGGATTGAATTAGATTTGAACATATAGATGGATGACGAATACTTCTATCAGTTTTTCCTTAATTAATGAAGTATGCAATTTTGTGTTTAATGCTTGTGTGAATCTGGCCAATTTACATTTGATCTGTTTGTTAGTAATTAAGTTCGAGAGAATTAATTACTACTTAGAATTAGGAATTGCATGCCTAAGACGATAAACCGGTGATAGAGATATACCGAGTAAGTCTCAGCCCTTAATTGAACCGTTAGGTTGAGATCGAGAGATAAAACTTAACTGTTTAACATAATTTTGGTGCGTAATGTGTTTTGAATTCCATAAGTGAGATCGAAAGATAAACTTGTGCTTTTTAAGATAAAACCCGTTGTGCTTGAGAAAGAACAACGGTGACTTTTACAAAGTTGGGTTCGTTATAAGAGAATAACTGGTCATTGTTTGAGTCCAATGTCTATATGGGAGAATTTAAGGATTTCCAACCCTCAACTGCTTCCTCCATCAAAGTTTCCAAAGCTGTTTCTGTTTTGTCTTGTGTTTGATTTGTTTACTTATTGCAATTACGTAGTTAATACCAACCTCTCAAAATATCGATAGTTCAGTTAATAGCGATTGTAGTAATTGTGATACTTAGTTCCTAGTTCCCTGTGATTCGATACTCGTACTTCTAAAGTACTATTACTTGACTTCGACCCGTACACTTGCGGTAAGATTTAGGGGGGGTTAAACCCGCCTATCAAGTTTTTGGCGCCGTTGCCGGGGAACTAGTTGTAACTGATAGCACTACCATCTATCTATAAGCGCTATTAGATTGAGCATTTTTTTTATTTGCTTTATTCCACCACTTTCAGTTTTTAGATTACTGACTTTACTTTCTTTATTTTCAGGTACCACTTGGTTTATGCCAAGGACGACCCGAGGGAAAGAGATTGAAGAATTCGATCTGGAGATTGAAAGAACCGCTCGTCGCCTACGTCAAGAGACCAAAGCTAAGCGACAGTTACAAATGGGTGACGAGAGACCTGTCAATGAGAGGCCGCACAATGATCCTCCACCTCCTCCCGGAAGAGTTCCGATGCGATCATTTGCCGATCCCAATGTGGCGGCCGCACGGATAGGCATCCAACCGCCCGCCACTGCAGCGAACTACTTCGAGATAAAGTCGAGCACCATCGTAATGGTGCAACAAAACCAATATGGAGGAGCACCGACCGAAGATCCTCATGCACATCTCCGTGCATTCGAGAGGATTTGCAGCACCTTCAAAATTAATGGGATGGAGGAGAACGCAATCAAACTGAGGCTATTCAGCTTTTCATTAAAAGGTCGAGCTGAAATTTGGATAGAAGGTTTACCGTCAGATCAGATCACTACCTGGGCACAATTGAAAGCCGCATTTCTTCAAAAATTCTTCCCACCGGGAAGAACTGCTCAGTTGATGGCCGATATCACCCACTTCGCTCAGTGGGAACAAGAGACTTTATACGAGGCATGGGAGAGATATAAGGATATGTTGAAGAAATTTCCTCACCACGGGTTGCACGGATGGGTCATAATCCAGACATTCTATAGTGGACTTCACCCGCAGTTTAAAAACGATATCACTGCCGCATCGGGTGGAGCATTGATGGATAAAACCTATGAAGAAGCATGCGAGCTGATCGAGAACTTGGCCGAACACAGTTTCTCTACTCCACGATCAGCCGTTAGACGAGTCGCTAGTGTTCAAGAGACAGACGAGCTGAAAGAGATAAAGGCTCAATTAGCCATGATCACGAACCATCTGAAGGGAGGCAATTCACAAGATCCCGAGCAAGTTCAATTCCTCCAAAACCGGAATCATCAGCCGAGGAACGACCCGTTCTCCAACACTTATAACGAAGGGTGGAAAAAGCACCCAAATTTCTCGTGGAGTCAACCCGGTCAACAGCCAAGTAATTTTTCTAACTCTTCAAATTCTTCCAATACTAATAATGCTTATCGTCCTCCAGGTTTCAACCAAAGGAACGAAGGACCATCCGGAGAGAAGAAGCTGGGCTTAGAAGACATGATGATGAAGTTCATGACAAAGATGGACAAAACGGTTGAAGGTTTAGCAAGCATGGTGAACACGGTAAAAGCCGCAACTGATCAAAATACAGCCTCAATCAAGATTCTCGAGAGGCAAGTGGGGCAGATTTCTGAAGCCCTACAAAACCGACCACTTGGCACATTTCCAAGCATGGCTGAAAAGAGGAACCAAGAGAATTGTAATGTCATTTACCTAAGAAATGGCAAGGAGCTGAATGGGGAGCCGACAAGAGAGACCGATCCAAAGGAGAAAGAGGTCAAGATCGTAGACATGACTGAGCTAGAGACTGAAGAAGAGGAAGTGATTGAAGAAGGGAAACCGAAGGAGAAAGAGGTGTCACCACCGACCAAGCCGGCAGTACCGAGCATGCCATATCCGAACAGACTGAGAAATAATAAGGATGATGTTAATTTTTCGAAATTTATTGATGTTTTTAAAAAGTTAACCATTAACATCCCTTTTGCAGATGCGTTGGCACAAATGCCCTCCTACATGAAGTTCATGAAAAAGATCCTGTCAAAGAAAAGGGCACTTGATCACCAGGCCACCGTTGCACTCACTGAAGAGTGCAACGCGATTTTCCAAAATAAGCTTCCCCCGAAGCTTAAAGATCCAGGGAGTTTTTCGATCCCTATTCATATTGGGGAGTTTACTTTTAATAAAGTCTTATGTGATTTAGGGGCAAGTATTAACCTGATGCCTCTTTCTATTTTCAGGAAACTCAGCCTGGGTGAGGTGAGCCCGGCATACATGACGTTAAAGCTCGCCGATCGATCAATCAGATACCCATATGGAGTGATCGAGGACGTGTTGATCAAGGTCGGTAAGTTTTATTTTCCAGTCGACTTCATAGTCATAGATATAGACGAAGATGAAGAGGTCCCGTTGATATTGGGACGATCATTTCTGGCCACGAGCCGAGCTTTGATCGACATGGAAGAAGGTGAGATAACCTTCCGGGTAGGCGGCGAAAAGGTTATGTTTAAGATGTTCGATGATGGAAGAGGTCGAAGCGAAGAAAGACCCGGAGCTAGTAAAGGAAGACCAAAAGGGGGAGAACCCGCGGGAAATCGCAAGTGTGGGCGATTCGAGTCTGCGGATACCGAGCCGAGCTAAAACCACATAGTCGTGCCATGACTTTAAATACGGAGCTGGGTGGGAGGCAACCCACCAAGGTTTGTTGTCTTTATTAATTTTTATTTTGAGTGTGTTTTCATTTCCGAAAAAAACCCCCATAAAAATCGAAAAATCGAAAAACAAAAATAGCTGGAACAGGGACATACGCGGCTTATGCCGTGGTTTACATACCGCGTGTCAAGCCGTGGGACTCCTCTGACTGTTGTGAAACAGTGGGTTACGCGGGATGTGGCGCGGCCTGCAAGCCGCGCAGCAAACCGCGGGTGTCCCCTGTTCGTTTTTCGTGCAGTTTTTGTTTCCTTTTTTGCTTTGTGTGTTTCATCTTCCTGATTTTTTTCTTGTGCTTTGATTTCCTTTGTTTTGCATGTTCTCCCTATCTCCTCCGATTGATGCTCAACCTTTCAAGAATCCTCCTTCATCCGGGCAAAACTGGTACGCTTTAAACTTTGCATAATCACGAGTGGTGTAAGATGTTTGTTTGTGCTAGTTAAACGAGATGCAACAAACCTAAGTTTCACTTAGGTTTGGGGTGCCTCATCTTTCACATCTACACACTCAATTCTTTAGACCCTGTGCAAACCTCGGTTTTACCGAGGTTTGGGGTTGGCTTTTATTGGCAAACCTAGGCCACGACCTAGGTTTGGGGTGCCCATTTTAGAAATTTTGGGTTTTCTTTTGCTTGCTATGTAATGCCTTGCCCATCCTTTTTATACCTATAATAACTGCATAATGATTCGAGTCGCATCACCTACGACTTTACTTGCACATTGGGGAAAATGTGTGGGTAAGGTTTGGGGTTGCCCAATCGGGCCCAAGTTATGCACGTGGATTTCCTGCACGTCTGAGTGTCTAGATCATAATAGCTAAATTTTTTTGTTTTGAATGATTGAGACCAACCATTGTGGGAAGAATCTTGTGATAGTGACGTGACCGTTAGGGAAGGACCGGGAAAGGACATGACTAGGGACATTAGTGGAGACCACTCGATAGTGAGTTTTGAGCCTAAAAGACGTTTTTCATTTTGAGGGATTCATACACCTAATTCTTATACACTTTTTCGAATTCCTTGTCGTGAATGTAGAATGATCTCGCTACATTATTGCATTGAGTAGCAAAGACGAACCTCGGGATATTGGGTAAGGGTATAGTAGACCATATCGTGTGGACCTTAAGAAATGATTCCAGGCATTGTGTGTTTTGTTTTAACCCGTTTCAGCTATCGTTTTCCCTTTCACCTTTTGTGTGTATCCATAGCCCTTTTGCAGCGAAACACGCACCTTATTCGTTTCTAAACCCACCCGTACACCTTTAGCCATAAGCCTTAGCCAACCCTTATCCGAAAGCGTGTAAATCAAAGGCAGTGATGAACTACGAAATATAGAGCAGAAAAGAATAGAACAGGCCAGTCATGAGAATAAAACGGGACAATGTAACCCGAGAAATAGAAAAAATAGAAAAGAGGGACAATGATGCCCCAAACAAATAAAGAGGACCAATGAAGTCCCAACTGAAAAAAAAATAAAAATAAATAAATACAGTTAGTCAGATAGTATTTATAGCAGCTGAATAAGAGAGTCAAAGCGACTCCAATAGTGACAAAGAGGGCCAAATGATAGAGGCTGAAGTAGAGAAGTTCGGAACTGCCAATGATTGACACGCCAAGGATCTTTGAACCATTTTACCCTTCATTTCTCAGCCATAGCCCTATCCCCATTACAACCCTTGTAAAGACCTGGATGATCTTTTGGAAAATGTGATTACGGTATACGACCACCCTCATCGATATTCCCTGTCTTGCTGCTTGACTCCTTCTGAGATCAAATTTTTGGACAATTGTGCGTCTTCCTTAGAATTGTCATGTAATAATTTGAGTATTCTTGTACATAACCTCCTTAAACATGACAACACGAGCGATAACCTAGGTTCGAGTGCAAAGAGAGTATCCCGTGAGGTAGGGTCGAGGCGAAATGTTTTCCCTAGTATGTTTGGACCTAGTCTAACCCGAACGTAATCGGAACAGTCACGAGTTCAACTCCCAATGGAAGGTCATAGATCAAACGAAATAAGAATGAGGCGAGAGTGAGATAGATATTCACGGGTATGGGAAATCACCGATGCATCACTTGGTACCGATTGGTAATTGTGCAGTTATTATTATTTCACAGATATATGCTTTTATTCTGTTTTTATCGCTAATTTGCTTGGGGACAAGCAACGCTCGGTTTGGGGTTGTTGATAACGCCACTTTTTGGCGTTATTTTCGGTTCTCAAACCAATGAGATTGGCTTGTGTTCAAGTAAAAAGGCGTGTATTTTACGGTTTATCTAGTGAATTATGTAGGTTAGCTAAAAGGCGGCATTCCTCGAGAAAAGAAGCTTAAAAGAGCCCAAAACGAGTCAAAACGAAGCCTAACGGAAGCCCAAAAGTCAAGCCCGAGACCCGCGAACGAACCAGGACCCGATCCGCGAACCAAACCCGACCCAGAACAGCCTTAGAAAGGCGCGCGACCTGCCACGCGACTTGCAAGTCGCGTGGCAAACCGCGTATCCCACTGTTTGTCGATTTCCAGCTTTTAATTTTGGGTTTTAGGTCATTTTTCGGTACGCAACACACACACGACGACCAGAGCAGTTCGGGGGGCGATTTTCAGAGCCGTGTGACACCTTTTGGAGCCATGAGGGAGGATCAATCGAGGAGACGTTCAACACGCGAAGTGGATACGAGCCAGAAGAAGGGAGTTCATCTTTACATTCACAATACATCATACCATTCACCACGATCACGTTTACCATGCTTTTATTCATAGTTGTTGTCTCTTCTTTTGTGTTTGAATCCCCCAACATCATGAACTAATCTTTAGATGTTGGGGGTTGGATTGAATTAGATTTGAACATATAGATGGATGACGAATACTTCTATCAGTTTTTCCTTAATTAATGAAGTATGCAATTTTGTGTTTAATGCTTGTGTGAATCTGGCCAATTTACATTTGATCTGTTTGTTAGTAATTAAGTTCGAGAGAATTAATTACTACTTAGAATTAGGAATTGCATGCCTAAGACGATAAACCGGTGATAGAGATATACCGAGTAAGTCTCAGAACCTTAATTGAACCGTTAGGTTGAGATCGAGAGATAAAACTTAACTGTTTAACATAATTTTGGTGCGTAATGTGTTTTGAATTCCATAAGTGAGATCGAAAGATAAACTTGTGCTTTTTAAGATAAAACCCGTTGTGCTTGAGAAAGAACAACGGTGACTTTTACAAAGTTGGGTTCGTTATAAGAGAATAACTGGTAATTGTTTGAGTCCGATGTCTATATGGGAGAATTTAAGGATTTCCAACCCTCAACTGCTTCCTCCATCAAAGTTTCCAAAGCTGTTTCTGTTTTGTTTTGTCTTGTGTTTGATTTGTTTACTTATTGCAATTACGTAGTTAATACCAACCTCTCAAAATATCGATAGTTCAGTTAATAGCGATTGTAGTAATTGTGATACTTAGTTCCTAGTTCCCTGTGATTCGATACTCGTACTTCTAAAGTACTATTACTTGACTTCTACCCGTACACTTGCGGTAAGATTTAGGGGGGGTTAAACCCGCCTATCAGTACCCACCATGGTGGACTTTCATGGTGAACAATTGTGGATATGCATCTGTTGATGAACATTAATATAGTTAGGTCGTAGAACAACGGTACTAACAAGAAAAACCCAAAGAAACATACACACTAACGATATAACTCTTTGCCAGTGTCTGAAAGCGATTCAGATAAACGCCTAAAGCACCAAACATGAAGATTTGGGGATGCCATGTAAGAATACGTTAACGAATAAGATGTTCTCGTGTATGTGTTTTACGACTATTCTAGGGCGGGGTATTTATAGGCAAATGTGATGCCGGTTTGCGCTTTAAAAGTATGAAAAACGTGTAAGGTATGAAAACGTGGAAAGTGAGTTGTCTTGTCCTATAATGCTTTTGTTTTGCTTCAAGTATTCATATGTGCAATAATTTAACAAAATAATAAACAAAATTATAACTTCAAGTTAAATACTTTAACAAAATAATTAACATATCATATACACTAAAAAAAACAATCATTTAATGTTACATAAACAACCTACTAATCTAACCGAAAGTACAATGCGAATAAATGGTCTCCGCCATATGTATTCGATAGTTCATGGCCTCTCGTTCGGTTTAGCTTTCTGGTAAATCTGGCACATCGCCGTCAATCAAAATGCTGGCGTTACGACATACCCAGACACCGCAATCCGCATTCATCCCCTGCTGTTGCAGTGCATTCCTGGCGGTCCTATGATGGAAGTGCCCTACCATCTCGTGACGACTATGGTCTTCGATCAATCTAAATAACTTCGACAACTGAACCTTAAATCTGCTAAGATGCCGCTTCAAAACCATGTCTACGACACCGCTACGGGTGCTGTCATATATAGTCATCAACATACGATCAACCTCAAACACCCCGAGCACCCAATGTAGGGGATCAATGCAGATAGGGATGTACACCTGAAATATTACAACATTAGACAAATAGTTAGCAACAAACATCTTAAATAAAATAGAAGTGAATTGATTTTCATACCTTATCGACGTCCGCCTAACTAACCCCTTCCACACCATTGTAGAGGTGATACACAGAGTCAACACCTTTTTTCTCTCGGACCATCAAGTCAAAGAAATTACTTATCATGATCGTCCACCTCGCGGATGGAATACGCATAGACAAGAGCATGCCGACCCAACAGTCGATATGCTATACACAAAAATAGATTGTTAGACATGTAATATAAAATATATTTGATTATATGACTATAGTTAAACTTCAATACTAACCAAATCCTCAAGTTCAGACTCCAAAGGGTCACATGCCAACAATATTTTGAAAAACCGGGGGAAATGTCCAAGTTGGTGTAAAGGGTGTATATCAGGCGAGGGAGGCCACCAGTCTGGCATATGTCCAATATCTCCAACGTCGGAAAGCGCCC
The DNA here is from genome assembly GCA_033807775.1 of Saussurea involucrata. Classification (NCBI taxonomy): domain Eukaryota; kingdom Viridiplantae; phylum Streptophyta; class Magnoliopsida; order Asterales; family Asteraceae; genus Saussurea; species Saussurea involucrata. The sequence goes on from CM066322.1 coordinate 177,802,181, forward strand.
TGGTGAACTCACCTTTCCCTTTCCCGCTTTCTTTCACTTTCCTTGTCCCTTTCCCTTTCCTTTTCCCGTCGCCTTCACCTTTGACACGGCTTTCTTCGCATGTGGCGGTGTGGTAGATTTTTGTCGTGTCCATGGGGAACCCCACCATGATGAAGGTCTAGTCTCCCGAACCGGCCTAGACGGTTCTGCCACCTCCTCCTGTGGATCTACCACATCCATCGGGTCAACGTCCGGGTCCGAGAAGTGGTCATCGAAAACTTCCGGCTGATGGAAGCGCACTCCCGACCCTATCGACTGAAAAATTAAGTTATTAGATGTTTTAAGTAAAATTTCATCATGTTCACAATTAAACCAAAACTACTAAAATAACTTACAGTCTGCGGCATGTAGGGTGGCGGTGTAACGTACGACGACCCCCGTATTTCCGGCTTGTAATAGTCTGCGTCCGATATCCCAAGGAGCTTCGTGAATGATGGCGTGGATGTAGCAGAGCAAACCCCCTCGGATATCCCAAGCTGCATGACATTGGTCATCATAAGATTTTCAAAGTTAAGAACGAAAATATAACTATAACGAGGGTCGATCTATGTGACTTACAATGTGCGGGAATGATGTGGTGCCGAACGTCGAAATTGGGGGTGTATAACCCCCTGGCTCCATCATCCCAATCTGCATAACTGTTGGGTCATCAAGATTTGAAGATGACCTCATGATCTCCTTTTATACTTTGAAAAACATTTTATACTTAGAGAAATTTTGGATGCATGGTTCTTTGTAATGGCTTGTACAAGATAGCAAATGTTTGGTGAAGTCAAAGATAAACCAAAGTCAAGATTAAAGATTCTCTCATTGTGGAAGTGAAAGATCTTTTCTCAACACATACAAGTCATTGTCCACCGATGGTGTTCTCACACATCGGTGGACATATCTCCACCGAAATCTCTCTCTGTTTCGGCCAAAGAATCCCACCAATGGAAGTCCAATTTCGGTGGGATCTCAAAGAAGTCTCAAAGATGCTTTCCTTCAAAGATGTGTCACATATCTCAAAGCTATCATCGGTGGGATCTCAAAGAAGTTTCAAAGATGCTTTCTCCAAAGATGTGTCACATAACTCTAGTTTCCTTCGGTGGTGTAATCTTTAGAAGACAAATTGAGAAGATATTTTCTACATGGATAAAGTGACATTTTGTCTTATTATCCATTACCATATAAAGTTTTTTCTCATGCATGGGTTCTATTTCCAGTACCTAGTAAAAGGTGACAAGGACATCTCAACTTTTCAGAAGTCAACATCCTCAACAAGTATGATGATGACAAGTGTCCCAAGCATTCAATGCTTGCACACTCCTTGTCTCTATAAAAGGAAGGACCTCTCCATGCAGAAAATAACAAACATCTTGAGAGACTTGAAGATTACTGTGTGCTCTTATATATTCTACGCAAACTGGAAGATTTCTCTCAGTGCAAGAATTTCCAGTTTGCTTGAAAAACTTTATTGCTTTGTTCTAAGTGTTCTTAGTTATTTTGTTAGTATACTTTGTGTAAGATTGTTAGAATAGTTTATCTGTTCTTTTCCGCAACAGTCTTAAGTTTTCTATGTGTAATTCTTGTTGAAAGATTTTCAATAATAGAATTAAAATTGTGAAAACTTTGAGTATTGTATTCAACCCCCCCTTCTACAATACTTGTTATAGCCATCTGGGACTAACAAGTGGTATCAGAGCAGAAAGTTTAATTCATAAACTTGATCTGCAATGGCTGCCTCTTCATCTTCAACTGTTGAAAATGCTTTTCAAAACAACTTTTCTGAAAACGACTATATAGCCAAACCTCCCAAGTTTAACCCACATTTGAAAGTGAGGATGACTCCTCAAATGTCTGTTTCATGGCCAAGATAAATGACATGGATGATTCAGAAGGCCACATCTCCTCAACTGCTCTTGTATCAGCTAAGTGCTTCTCCTCCTCATCACAGGTACATCCATTTCTATCTCTTTCTGATGCTGAAAAGATTGAAACATTTAATTCTTTATCTATTATCTTTAGATGATGCATCCTCCTCTTTCAACTCAAACAAAATATTATCTAACTCTGAAAAAGGAAAGTCTCTAGGTGCCGATTCTTTCTTAAAAAGAAATCCTCAATTTTTTCTAAAAATACCTATGTGACTTCTCCTACCGATTTTCTTCCTTGATCTGTGAGCCTCAAAATGTCCAATTCAAAAGAAAAGATTTATGTCCTCCCAAATTTTGAAAAAGGAATTTTAGGAGCTGCACCCCAATTCTTTGTTACCTCATCAAAATCTTTGAGCAAAAGTAAGAAAAATGTCAAGTTTCTAAAAGGATCTTTCCTCATAGAAAATGCTATATCTGTGGTAATACTTCTCATTTTGCCAAAGCCTGTCCGAAAGAAAGAATTGATCTAAGTGACACCAACTCTTTTTCTTCTAATCCAAAAGGACCCACCACCAAAATGGGTACCTAGGAAATAAATTCTTTGTGATTGCAGATTTTGAGCTGGACAGATGGATCTATGTGGATAAGTGAGAAAGTTGACAAAACCTTAGAATTCTTTACTCTCATGACATCACCATCTCCAATCTCCTAAATCCATTTCTATCTTGTGGCTGAAACCCTTACACCAATGAATTACTGTTGAGTGTTGTCTAAAACTTAGAATTCCATTTCTTTTCTAAAAACCTTTCCACCGATCCCTCATATTTTTCTTCTCCTTAACCAATCACCAATAACCACCGAAATTTCCTTTATGTCACTCCACTTTAATTCTCAATTTCTTTCTTACCAAAATACACGCCAAATAACCATTGGATGTTCTCTCCACCGAAGACCCCCAACACCCACACCACAAGACCACCACCGACCCCTTTTCTACTACACTTGAAAGTTGCACATTCTCAATTTGGTATTATTATTATTATTATATATACTATTATGATTATTAATATTAAATATATATGATGAAATCATCATAATAATTATATATATAATAATCATAATAATAATACATCGGTGGAATTTGTAAACCAAGTGTTGATGACCTCATCAATATGATGTCATCTTAGTACATCATCAACTAATCACCTTTGTATCCATATTGGTGTTTCTTGTGGCTGCCGACACCACACCATCAGCAGCTTATTTTCTCTCTTTCTTCTTGCAAACACCTCCACAAATCCCACCGATCTCTCCTCCACAATAAGAATCTTTCTGGCTACAGAAACTTCAGAGTCTTTCAAATGAATGTCAAAAGTGTCTTCCTCAATGGGGAACTTGCAGAGGAAGTCTATGTGAAACAACCTCCTGGCTTTGAAGACCCAGCTCATCCAGACTATGTGTACCGACTAGATAAAGCTCTCTATGGTCTCAAGCAAGCTCCGCGTGCTTGGTATGACACTCTTGCCAATTTTCTCTTAAAGAATGGATTTTCCAGAGGTAAAATTGACAGCATTCTATTCATCAAGGAAACCTCAGGTAATCTTATTCTTGTCCAAATCTATGTTGATGATATCATCTTTGGTGCCACTGATGAATCACTTTGTGATAAGTTTGCTTCTCTCATGATGAGTGAATATGAGATGAGCATGATGGAAGAGCTTACTTTCTTTTTGGGCCTTCAGGTCAAACAAACGTCAGAAGGGATTTTTATAAACCAAAGTAAATATATTCGTGACCTTCTGAAGAAATTTCACTTTTTAGATAGCTCTCCTATGAAAACTCCCATGGCACCACCTTTGAAACTCAATGCTGATCTTAAAGGTGAATCTGTGGATGTTACTCTTTATAGAGGAATGTTTGGCTCCCTTCTGTACTTAACTGCTAGCAGACCAGATATTATGTTTGCTACTTGTCTCTGTGCCCGTTATCAAGCCAATCCAAAAGAATTACATTTAAAGGCTGTAAAACGGATTTTTCGGTATCTCAAGGATACCTTGCATCTAGGTCTTTGGTATCCCAAAGACTCAGGTTTTGAACTAATTGGGTATTCAGATTCAGATTATGCAGGTTCCAGATTGACAGAAAAAGTACTACAGGAAGCTACCAACTTCTTGGTGGCAAATTGGTAAGTTGGTCCAGCAAGAAACAAAACTCTGTATCAACCTCTACTGCTGAGGCTGAATATGTAGCTGCTGGCAGCTGCTGTGCTAAGATCCTGTGGATGAGAAATCAACTAAGGGACTCTGCTCAAATCTATTCCAAAGTCCCAATTCTGTGTGATAACTCAAGTGCAATAGCTATTGCAAACAATCCAGTTCTTCATTCCAGATCAAAGCACATAGATATCAGATATCATTTCATCAGGGACCACATCTCCAAAGGTGACATTGAGCTACACTTCATTCCTACAGATCTTCAGCTTGCCGACTTGTTCACCAAACCTCTAGATAAAACCAGGTTTAATTTCCTCATAAATGAACTTGGCATGTGTAGTCTTCAATAACTGTGTGTCCTAAGTTTCCACCGAATTCTCATTGGTGGACACTATTCTTATCTCACAAATCTCCTTTCCTATGTATCTAGATAGGAAAGAACCCCTCCAAATTATGTCACCCCATGCATGGTAGACACCTTTTTCTTTTAATGATGTCATCACCATGATCTCATCTCACCAAAGTTGTAGACCTCTACCATTTCCTCTACCGATTCTCTCCCCACCAATTTTATCTAGCTTCTCATATACCCTTCCTCTCACCTAACCCAACTTCCTATGTGCCATTGTTTAAAGATTTTATCTCTCTCAAATTTCTCCACATCCTACTCCAACAAACCTGCATCGGTGAGAAACTCCATCACATCAACCTCTTTTCTATCAAAGAACCAACTTTCTGTGTGTCTTCTCCTCATCCACCGACCACACCATCTTCCTCCTCCTCATAAAATTCCATCAACTTTTCCCTCTCCTATAAAATTCATCTACTCTCATCTCATAATCTCCTTCCTCTACACTCATCCATCTCCAAAGCCACCATCAAAATTCCATCAAGGGCATCTCCACCGATTTCTAGGCCACCAAAATTACTCCTCACTAGAACCAACTTCCTATGTGACTTTTTCTCAAGATTTTCTCTCTCATAATGGTGATTCTCCTACTTCAATCTTTCTTGGCTCATCAAAATTGGAAGATAGGATTCCAATCTCTTCTTCACTTTGAAATTTTTCTGCAGATGCCTTAGAAGTTTTTTCTCTTATCTCGTCAAGCAATTCCACCGAAGTTTTGTCCATTTCTTACAAATTTTCGGTGGGTATGAGAAATATCCAAAAAAACTACTGTTTTTCCTACCGAAAATAGTCAATTTCGGTGGCATCTCCTTAATTTTCGGTGGGAAAGCAAAAAAAAAACTACCGATTTTCCTACCGAAAATGGCTATCTCCTTCATTTTCGGTGAAATAAAAAAAGGTAGTCTTGTTCTGGCCGATTTTTCATTTTCTCTTGGTGTTTTTCCAGCGTCGGCCGCTGAGGGGGAGAATTCATCTGAGGGGGAGCAACATCAACCCTCAGTACTCATATCCAGCGACCAACTTGAAAAAAAATGAGGAAATCGACGGACCGGTCAAGGGGGAGCACATCAGTCCGGGTGGATCTAACTGAGGGGGAGAAACACAAAACCGACTAATCTACTGAGGGGGAGCAAAACAAAGACAAAGGATGTTGATGCTGAACAGGAAGAGCTGAAGATGCCAAGAGAAAGAAAGAAAATGCAAGAGACTGGCAGAAGCATCCTGAGGCTGATTCACTTAAACTCAACCCTCCTCAAAGTTTGTCACGATAATGGGTTGTCTCCTATCAAAACCCACAGATTCTCTTGGCTGAAATCTTTTGGAGTAAGTGAATGACTTGAAGATTTGAAACATCTGAAGAAAAGCAAAAGTGCCTGAAAGATAAAGTTCTTCAACACATCAACAGGCTGGTGATCAAAATGAAGAATCCTCAAGCCAGACACAAGTTTCAACTCGCTCCTCCAAAGATGCAAGTAATATCCATTATGTTCATACTGTTTATACTTCTTTCCTTTTCCTTTCGATTATTTGTACAGCTATACCTTTTTATTTTTTCTTATATGTAAATATCATATATACATACACACACACAAAAAAATGGACTGTGTGAAAAAGAACCCAAAAGAGTAAAGAAGGGTCAACATGCATTATTCACTGTCTTACTCATGTTTTTCTAAGTATGGATGTCATCATCAAATAGGGGGAGATTGTTGGGTCATCAAGATTTGAAGATGACCTCATGATCTCCTTTTATACTTTGAAAAACATTTTATACTTAGAGAAATTTTGGATGCATGGTTCTTTGTAATGGCTTGTACAAGATAGCAAATGTTTGGTGAAGTCAAAGATCAACCAAAGTCAAGATTAAAGATTCTCTCATTGTGGAAGTGAAAGATCTTTTCTCAACACATACAAGTCATTGTCCACCGATGGTGTTCTCACACGTCGGTGGACATATCTCCACCGAAATCTCTCTCTGTTTCGGCCAAAGAATCCCACCAATGGAAGTCCAATTTCGGTGGGATCTCAAAGAAGTATCAAAGATGCTTTCCTTCAAAGATGTGTCACATATCTCAAAGCTATCATCGGTGGGATCTCAAAGAAGTTTCAAATATACTTTCTCCAAAGATGTGTCACATAACTCTAGTTTCCTTCGGTGGTGTAATCTTTAGAAGACAAATTGAGAAGATATTTTCTACATGGATAAAGTGACATTTTGTCTTATCATCCATTACCATATAAAGTTTTTTTCTCATGCATGGGTTCTATTTCCAGTACCTAGTAAAAGGTGACAAGGACATCTCAACTTTTCAGAAGTCAACATCCTCAACAAGTATGATGATGACAAGTGTCCCAAGAATTCAATGCTTGCTCACTCCTTGTCTCTATAAAAGGAAGGACCTCTCCATGCAGAAAATAACAAACATCTTGAGAGACTTGAAGATTATTGTGTGCTCTTATATATTCTACGCAAACTGGAAGATTTCTCTCAGTGCAAGAATTTCCAGTTTGCTTGAAAAACTTTATAACTTTGTTCTAAGTGTTCTTAGTTATTTTGTTAGTATACTTTGTGTAAGATTGTTAGAATAGTTTATCTGTTCTTTTCCGCAACAGTCTTAAGTTTTCTATGTGTAATTTTTGTTGAAAGATTTTCAATAATAGAATTAAAATTGTGAAAATTTTGAGTATTGTATTCAACCCCCCTTCTACAATACTTGTTATAGCCATCTGGGACTAACAATAACATTTTTCATTATAAGAGTTACAAAGTTAGGAACGGAAATATAACTATATTGGTTATTCAGTGTGACTTACAGTCTCTCGGAATGACGGATATGATGTGGTGCCAAAAGTCAGCATTTGGGATGTGTAACCCCATGCCTCCGACATCCCGACCTGTGTGACATTGATCATTATAAGAGTTACAAACTTAGGAACTAACATATAACTATAACGGTTATTCAATGTGACTTACAGTCTCCGGGAATGACGGATAGGATGTGGTGCCAAACGTCGGCATTTGGGATGTGTAACCCCCTGCCTTCGACATCCCGACCTGCGTGACATTGATCATTATAAGAGTTACAAATTTAGGAATTAACATATAACTATAATGGTTACTCAGTGTGACTTACAGTCTCCGGGAATGACATATAGGATGTGGTTGCAAACGTCTCCGGTGCCCCCTGTCCGAATAGAGCGGAGATCGGCGTCATACTCGACAGCTAACACAAATTTAGAACGTATTAACATACAAACTAAAAGATCGTTGCCGACAAATTAAGTTAAACACTAACCTAAATAGAGCGAAACTGTCTGTACAAGTTTTCTAGAGCATCAAGACGCGTGTCTACTCTCCCGTGTACGTAGTCCCACAGTTCGTCTAACCTATTATTATTTGGGCCGGGGTGCGGTGGATCGTGATGGGAGGAGGAAGGGGGCGCCTCATATCGATCATGAGGCCTGGAAGAATGGTCAAGCCTCGCGTTGTCTTCCTCATCTTTGTCAGATGAGGAACTGGACCCAGATGGGGAAGGAGAGGAACGTCGAACCCTCTTCGACCATTGCTTTGCCAACTCTCTATCAAAAAAGACCACGCTGTTTCTGTACCAAGGCGTGTCCCTCTCGGTATTCGTAGGCAGAAGGTTTGTGAGAGGCGCAAGCGACGGCTAAATATATGGTAAAACACAAAAAAATTAATAAGTGGGATTAACGTACGCAACATTGTAAACATAGTGAAAGAACTTACGGTTCTAGAATGGATGAAGAACGCAATACATGTAGTCCTATTTAGGGCAATACCCCGGTCCCAACGGGTTCCCCTAATTAACCTGTCGGTGCGCATGGTGAAATTTTGACGGGAGATGGGAAACATCTCCAAGATCCATATCTGGAATTACACAAGAAAAGCAAGTACGTAAAAAGGAAAGCCAAACAGTTTGTATGTATTATTATATAATATGTTATACTACTTATCTAACCTTCAAGGCGTATGTAAATCCACAAGGATTCATCTTAGCAAGTCGATCGGCTGGTGATGGCTCGGTGCATCTGTGTGTAGGTATGTGTCCAGATGTGGCTACTCCACGGATACCTGTTAAACAAATCCAAGTCCTCGACGGCCCTAAGGACCATATCGGAAGCAGTCTGGCTCCACTCACAGCCCATGAAGCCCATATCCACCATCACTACCAAGCATACACAGACAACATCCTGGTCGTTTAGGGCATAAAGGTCATCTTTCATCGTGTCCATGACTGTCCTCAGCTTCAATCGAGATGGTGACACGCCATGCCAAACCCTACGAACGAAGGAAATGTCTGCTAAGGAAGGAAGGGGGTGCCTCTCCAAAAAGTAGTCATGTAATTAGACAGAACTCATGGCGCCCAAGCCGCAATTAATGCCCGAAGACATCAAAATACATCTCCCCTGGATCACCATTGGAGACCTCGACCTCCAGCTGTAGAAACATGTGGACCAGCATGGGGTCGCCACCAGAATTGGTAAGATCCAGCCATGAACTGAAAGGTGTCCCTCAAAAGATCTCCTCAATGCTAGCTGCCTGATCACCTAATTCCGCGAAGCGCTGTCTCATCTCTACCATGTAGCCAACGTGGTACTTTAACGTCAAGTCGATGTGAAACAAACCGGCCTACATAGTCATTCACGGATGTTATAGGTATTGTTATATATAGATGCTTTTGCTTGTTTAGTTTATTGTGTTGATAATTATTCGTTTATTTTAGTTTTAGAAAGGAAACCACTCAATCTATTGGACTTCCAGATAGCAGAGGAATCACAAGGATTTCTTAAGTTAAGTCCCCACATACCTTAGGGCTATTTATACCCGTTTGACAAAATCCAAATAGATATGTTGCAGGTTATTTTATTTCAATATAACATTGTTATATATAAATGTTTTTGCTTGTTTGGTTTATTATGTTGATAACTATTCATCTATTTTAGTTTTAGAAAGGAAACCACTCAACCTATTGAACTTCCAGGTAGTAGGGGAATCATAAGGATTGCTTAAGTCCCCACATACCTTAGGGCTATTTACACCCGTTTGACAAAATTCAAATAGATATGTTGTGGTTTATTTTATTTCAATATAACATTGTTATATATAGATGCTTTTGGCAAGATGCCAAAATGAATTTGAGTTTGGCATGTGAAGCCAATTTAAATGTTTTTATATATTCATACCATTTACGGATCTTTCCGTAAAATGTTACATATACATATAAGGGCTTCGGAAGTGTGACTTTCAAAATTTATTTATGAGTAGGAAACTCAAAAGAAAGATAAACAATTAAATAATTTAGCAAAGTTAGGGGACCTAAGTTGTCATTCACCAAAGTTTAGGGACCTATGTTGTCATTCACCAAAGTTTAGGGACCTAAGTTGTCATTTAGCAAAGTTAAGGAACCTAAGTTGTCATTCACCAAAGTTTAGGGACCTAAGTTGTAATTTAGCAACGTTTAGGGACCTTCTTATAAAAATCACTTAAACATTTATTTTTATAAAAAAACTCACCTTTTTAAAACAAAAAACACTATCATATTTTTTTTATAAAAAAACACTCAAACATTTATTTTTATAAAAACACACATTTTTATAAAAAAACACTAACATATTTTTTTTAAAACACACTAACATATTTTTTTATAAAAAAACACTAAAAACTTGATAGGTGGCTTTACACCCCCCCTAAATCTACCGCAAGTGTACGGGTCGAATCAAGTAATAGTACTTAAAAAGTACGAGTATCGAACCAAAGGAACCAGGTGTCAAGTACCACAATGACTGTATAGATTATTAAATAGACGAATGCAAATTGATTTGTTTTGTTGATTGTTGGAACACGAGTTAAAATACTTTAATTAATTAAAATAAAAGAAAGAGCTGGAGGGTTGGATTCCTCATGAAAACAATCACATAGCTAACCAGATTTGACATGATTGAAATAACTTCAGTATGAAAAAACATAATCACAATCCATTACTATACTCTATCAAGCTATAGCAAAAATCATTCAAAACATTGTATCATCTCTCGATCTAAACAACTACAATTGAACAATCATTGATTAAAAGCCACAAGGAACGAATTATCATATTTCTATCTCAAATTCGTCCAAGACATAAAGGATTAATCAAATCTCAAAACTTTTCTCAAAGGTTAATGATTTATAAAATCAAATAATAGTTGATCGGACTATTACATGCATTAAGAACAATCCCAAATGTTTCATCTATCTATATCAAACCAAACACATCTATCCGCAAAACTACACGATTGTCAAACCATGATTCACACCAACCCCCCAACATGAACGAATTAGTTCATATTGGGGGTTTCAAAACTCAGAAATGAAAGGATTAAAACGGAAGTAAACATGCTTTGTTCTAAAAGAAATGAAATCTATGAACTCCCTGAAAAGCTTAAGCCGCTGATGAACGTACTCGATTCGCCTTTTTGATTCTCGTTCCGTGATGTTTCTATCCCTCTTCTCGCCATCAAAAATCGACTTCTATCTCCCAAAATCGCCCAGAGAGAGTCTCCAAACGTAACTGATACCGAATGCCCTCAACCCTAGCCGACATATAGAATAAAAACGGCCAGAACCAAGGCGCGTATGGCGGCGCGTGTTGGGTCGCGCAATGAGACGCGTTGAGCACTGGAATGTATGCACATATGTAGTGGCGAGTTTAGAGTTGCGCCACGAGCCGCGCCAGGGACTGTTTGACCCAAAATTCAGATTTTCTCACTTTTGCCCAGGATTGTTGTAAAATTGCTCTAATTGATCCAAAAACTCTTCTATCCTCAGCCATTCATGATAACTTGTACTTTCTCACAAAAACCATTAAAATCTACTATTTTACTTGGAAACTCACAACAAACAGACCGATTTCGGGATCAAAATATTGTCGGAAAACGGCATTATCAACAACCCCAAACCGAGCGTTGCTTGTCCCCAAGCAAAATAGCGACACAAATAAACATTCAACCACAAACCAAACAATCGCAATTTCGTGTTGTCGAGAATATCATTAGTGATATCTAGTCAACTCAACAATCACCACGAGTTACATGTGAGATGGACGAATAACTAGCTGACCTAGTTATGGAATTCTAAACAACAAAACTTTGGGGAAGGGAGCTATCAGAGACCACACCACACTAGAATATAACCAGACTAAACATGCACAGAGAGGATTTCGCCTTGACCCTACCTCAAGGTTTTCTCTCTTCACTCGAGCCACATGTTTCACACATAATGTCATGCTTTCAGAAGTTGGGTGCAAAGAATTCACAATAGCATGCATGAATAACAATTAAACAAGAACGCACAATTGTACACACATTGATCTCAGAAAGAATCCATTATCAAGACTAGGACATAGAAATGTTGCTCTATTTCTCTTTACAAACTCTCCATGCTAAACTCAGATCTTTAAATTGGCCATGGTTGCTGCTTAAAGATGTAGGTCAATGGATTTATGATGATAATTGGTGACCCTCCCCTTTTTCTTTCACTCGGACTTGACAACACTTCACTAAAACTCCTTAAACTGACCCCTCAGTTTCATTTATTTATTTTTATTTTTTTAACCCTCGAATTGTCATTCTAAGCAAACCTCTATATGAGTCGATTGGTTTATGGTTGGGGTAGACAAGTGGGTTTTCGAAATATATATATTTTTTTCAACTGGGGGGGTTACAACGGGTTTTATCTGGGAACTTTGAGCTCTAAAAAGCAGTGGAATTAGCAGCAACCAATAAGCCTGATGACTTCACACATGGTTTGTTCACAAAGATAGGCAAAAGCTTCACTTCCTATTCCTATGGATGTCTTTGATAACAGATGCAAGTTATAGTGAGATCAGCTACTACAACGACTAAAAGTCTAGATGAAAAGTGTATCGAGTAATGCATAGTCTCTCGGAATCGAAGTTAGCAAGTGTATAGCTCAACAAACTCACGGGTGGTCTCCACTAATGTCTCTAATGCATGCAGTTGCTTAGGCCCACCTTCGTGATATATTATCCCTTCTAATTCCTCCCCCTAAAATTAGTGTTTTCGAAAAGTCACACTAAGTCATGCTAGAAAGGTCGCACACTCTTCACTATAAACGAGGTATATGTTCAATCCACTGAGATCAACCAATGATAGACTCGACAAACCAACCACGCCACCATCCGCGCCACCATCCGCGCCAACATCTGTTTTGATAAGGAACCAGTGCTCTGCGCGTACCACGGTGTTGATCGAACCGCACTACCATCCGAACGGACCCCTGAGTGATAGGTGGGTTTACACCCCCCCCCCTAAATCAACCGCAAATGTACGGGTCGAATCAAGTAATAGTACTTAAAAAGTACGAGTATCGAACGAAAGAAACCAGGTGTCAAGTACCACAATGACTGTATAGATTATTAACTAGACGAATGCAAATTGATTTGTTTTGTTGATTGTTGGTACACGAATTAAAATACTTCAATTAATTCAAATAAGAGAAAGATATGTATGGTTGGATTCCTGATGAAAACAATCAAATAGCTAACCAGATTTGACATGATTGAAATAACTTCATGATGAAAAGCATAATCACAATCCATTACTATACTCTATCAAGCTATAGAAAAAATCATTCAAAACATTGTATCATCTCTCGATCTAAACAACTATAATTGAACAATCAGTGATTAAAAGCCACAAGGAACGAATTATCATATTTCTATCTCAAATTCGTCCAAGAAATAAAAAATTAATCAAATCTCAAAAGTTTTCTCAAAGGTTAAAGATTTATAAAATCAAATAATAGTTGATCGGAGTATTACATGCATTAAGAACAATCCCAAATATTTCATCCATCTATATCAAACCAAACACATCTATCCGCAAAACTACACGATTGTTAAACCATGATTCACACCAACCCCCCAACATGAACAAATTAGTTCATATTGGGGGTTTCAAAACTCAGAAATGAAAGGATTAAAATGGAAGTAAACATGCTTTGTTCTAAAAGAAATGAAATCTATGAACTCCCTGAAAAGCTTAAGCCGTCGATGAACGTACTCGATTCGCCTTTTGATTCTCGTTCCGTGATGTTTCTAGCCCTCTTCTCGCCTTCAAAAATCGCCCAGAGAGAGTCTCCAAATGTAACTGATACCGAATGCCCTCAACCCTAGCCGACATATAGAATAAAAACGGCCAGAACCAAGACGCGTATGGCGGCGCGTGTTGGGTCGCGCAATGAGACGCGCTGAGCACTGGAATGTATGCACATATGTAGTGGCGCGTTTGGAGTTGCGCCACGAGCCGCGCCAGGGACTGTTTGACCCAAAATTCAGATTTTCTCACTTTTGCCCAGGAATGTTGTAAACTTGCTCTAATTGATCCAAAAACTCTTCTATCCTCAGCCATTCATGATAACTTGTACTTTCTCACAAAAACCATTAAAATCTACTATTTTACTTGGAAACTCACAACAAACAGACCGATTTCGGGATCAAAATATTGTCGGAAAACGGCATTATCAACAACCCCAAACCGAGCGTTGCTTGTCCCCAAGCAAAATAGCGACACAAATAAACATTCAACCACAAACCAAACAATCGCAATTTCGTGTTGTCGAGAATATCATTAGTGATCTCTAGTCAACTCAACAATCACCACGAGTTACCTGTGAGATGGACGAACAACCAGCAGACCTAGTTATGGAATTCTAAACAGCTAAACTTTGGGGAAGGGAGCTATTAGGGACCACACCACACTTGAGTGTACCTAGACTCAACACACACAGAGAGGATTTCGCCTTGACCCTACCTCACGGTTTGCTCTCTTCACTTGAGCCCTAGGTTTAACAAATGTTGTCATGCTTTCAGAAGTTGGGTGCAAAGAATTTACAATAGCATGCATGAACAACAATTAATCAAGAACGCACAATTGTACACAAATTGATCTCATAAAGAATCCATTATCAAGACTAGGACATAGAAATGTTGCTCTATTTCTCTTTACAAACTCTCCATGCTAAACTCAGATCTTTAAATTGGCCATGGTTGCTGCTTAAAGATGTAGGTCAATGGATTTATGATGATAATTGGTGACCCTCCCCTTTTTCTTTCACTCGGACTTGACAACACGTCACTCAAACTCCTTAAACTGACCCCTCAGTTTCATTTATTTATTTTTATTTTTTTAACCCTCGGATTGTCATTCTAAGCAAACCTCTCTATGAATGAGTCGCTTGGTTTATGGCTGGGGTAGACAAGTGGGTTTTCGAAAAAAAATCAACTGAGGGGGTTACAACGGGTTTCATCTGGGAACTTTGAGCTCTGAAAAGCAGTGGAATTAGCAGCAACCAATAAGCCTGATGACTTCACACATGGTTTGTTCACAAAGATAGGAAAAAGCTTCACTTCCTATTCCTATGGATGTCTTTGATAACAGATGCAAGTTATAGTGAGATCAGCTACTACAACGACCAAAAGACTAGATGAAAAGTGTGTCGAGTAATGCATAGTCTCTTGGAATCGAAGTTAGCAAGTGTATAGCTCAACAGACTCACAGGTGGTCTCCACTAATGTCTCTAATGCATGCAGTTGCTTAGGTCCACCTTCGTGCTATATTATCCTTTCTAATTCCTCCCCCCAAAATTACTGTTTTCGAAAAGTCACACTAAGTCATGCTAGAAAGGTCGCCCACTCTTCACTATAAATGAGGTAATTGTTCAATCCACTGAGATCAACCAATGATAGACTCGACAAACCAACCACGCCACCATCCGCGCCAACATCTATTTTGATAAGGAACCAGTGCTCTGCGCGTACCACGGCGTTGATCGAACCGCACTACCATCCGTGCAGACCCTGAGTGATATGTGGGTTTACACCCCCCTAAATCTACCGCAAGTGTACGGGTCGAATCAAGTAATAGTACTTAATAAGTACGAGTATCGAACCAAAGGAACCAAGTGTCAAGTACCACAATGACTGTATAGATTATTAACTAGACGAATGCAAATTGATTTGTTTTGTTGATTGTTGGAACACGAATTAAAATACTTTAATTAATTCAAATAAGAGAAAGAGCTGGAGGGCTGGATTCCTCATGAAAACAATCACATAGCTAACCAGATTTGACATGACTGAAATAACTTCAGTATGAAAAGCATAATCACAATCCATTATTATACTCTATCAAGCTCTAGCAAAAATCATTCAAAACATTGTATCATCTCTCGATCTAAACAACTATAATTGAACAATCAGTGATTAAAAGCCACAAGGAACGAATTATCATATTTTTATCTCAAATTCGTCCAAGACATAAAAGATTAACCAAATCTCAAAACTTTTCTCAAAGGTTAAAGATTTATAAAATCAAATAATAGTTGATCGAAGTATTACATGCATTAAGAACAATCCCAAATGTTTCATCCATCTATATCAATGCGGGAAACACATCATCTTCAACCCCCCCCCTCTTCCCAGATGCCAACGAAAATTGTAAAAGCAATTGAAAAGGCCTAAGCGAAGTGCAAAGAGATAGATGAGCAGTTTGATAACGCTCTTGCAGAAAAAAAGATTAACTCCTTCAAAGGATAAAAGACAAACACAACGCCATAGCGAAACTGTACGAAGAGATCACGAAAGATGAAGCAGTTGTCAAAGAGATGATCAAAAATTTCCCACAATTCGACAAACAACTCCAGGAAAAATGGACATTGATTGAGCAACTGAAATCAATATATCCTTAAAATGTTGCATCTAATTTAGTGTTGTTGGTTTCGTAGGTGGAGTTCGTATGTTTTTGTTTTATGTTCAACTATGCATTTGGAGTGATGAGTCGATGTTGTATTGATGTTTACATTCTCCCCATGTAACTCTTGCTATGTTTTATTGAATAAAAAATCACTTCAAATACACTACTTTGTTTATTAACAATAATAAATTATTTATTGAATAAAATAATAATATAAAATAATATACCAAAACATGAAGAAAGGGTAATATAGTTTTTTTGTGATTTTTAAAAACATTAAATTTAATGCCAAATCGTAAAAACATTAAATTTAAAAATACAAACATAAAAATCGTAAAGTACCTAATATACGTAAAGTACATTTTTATTGAATATAAAAATACAAACATAATAGTTTTTTTGTGATTTTTAAAAGCTTGTTCTTAAAAAATTTAAATTTATTGAAAACCTCAAATTATTAAAAATTGTAATTCTAAATTTTAGTAATACGAAACAAAAATATTAAAACTAAAATTAAAATTAGAAATTAAATGACCAAAAACCCACATTATAAATCATTTCAAGTTATCCTTCATACGACGCCCGATTGAGACGTTCAAGTTACCAAAACGAAGGTACGACGGAGGAGAACAAAATTCTATAATAACCTATCGATCCTTCACCGTTGCCAACGAATAAAATACCGTTGCCATATCATCTCGAACCTCCATTGCACTCGCTGCCATGTCTCTTCCACCATGCGGACGCTCACCATTCATAAGTTGTTGCATAAACTTGCAGACCCATACTCCACAATCACCCATAACCCCGTCCTGCTGGGGTATGTTGGTGTCGAATTGAGGATGAAATTTCTTATAATTTTTGGCCCGCTCGACGTCATTTACGGCAAGCAAAAAGTCCTTGAGAAACATCCTAAACGTCTTGATCTTATTCTTCAACATTTTCGAGTAAACCTCATTATTGTACGTATCGTATATCGTGAATACCATCGAATCTAGGTCAAGTTCACCGAGTACCTAATGTCTATCTATGATGTTTATAGGAATAAGTACCTGAAAGTCAAAGTTTTTTAAAATATAAATAAATATAGTAAAACTTTCTACAAGACATACATATTAGTAAAAGTTTTTTAAAATATAAATAAATAAAATTTTCATAAACCAACCTATCACCACTCTGGAAACAGTTTCATTGTCCCATATAAATCAATATAAATAAATAAAGTTTTTTAAAATATAAATAAATAAAATTTTCATAAACCAACCTATCACCACTTCAGGAGCGGCCCCCGATATACCACTCTTGCCAGTTAGATAATTAAAAAACTCGGGTGATTGTATCGTCCATGGGGCGTTTATAAACCTATCCTCCATAAGTGTTAATACCCAAGCGTTGATATGCTGTTCAACAAACACAAAATTGTGATGGGGAAATTGTGAGGAGTAAATTCGAAATTCTTAAATTAGATCAAAATAACTTACCGAATTATCGAACCAACCCGGTCATCCCCAACAGTTGGCCCCACCATTCTCTATTAATTTCCCATTGAGGCCAGACTGGTAAATACATAGATGCTGGAATGCGGCACATCCTATATAACTGGCGTACGCTATACTCTTCCCTGACCTCCTTCGACCTGTATTGAGGACGACGGGGGATCCACATATGGTGACTTTTTGGTAGGGCCTGGGAATTTAATCTGCGTCGACTTTTTTTGTACCCGTTCAATGGGTGTCTTAAATTGATCCACCGGGAAAGGAGACGCTGCATGATAGGCCGAAGGACCCTGAAAATGAAAATGGTGTAATTTGAATACAAAGTTTATATTAAAGAGAAAAACTAAATTGATGCATTCAGGTATTTAGAAATCATGTACCGAATGTGTGGTGATATGACCATGAGACAATCCAAATGATTCGCTCGGGCCATGGTGACCCTATAACATAAATAAAGTTAATAAATATATATTGGCGTAATAAAAATATGAAGTTTCTATGATCGCAGTTTACCATTTGAGATCTATCATATGCCATCTGTCTCTCTAAGTTTGCGTAGTTGGTCGCCAAATCCTTCTGTTGTTGGGTACCGAGAAAATCGTACTCCTCTATCTTCGTTAGACAATGTTCGTGATCATGGTAGTGTCCCTCCAACACATCTATGCGTGACTCCCATTGTGGAGGGGAATGCGACGAATATACTGGCGACCCGACCGGCAGTCGACTCCGATGTATGCCAACCAGGGCCACCGGTGACATCCTCCCCCCAACGTGTCGACCACTGTACACGTTGTGATGTCCTAGAATCAACTTGACCACGATGACGACCACGTCTGATCCTAACGGGGGAGACATTTGCTTGGTATGCCTCACTATCTATCCACCACTGTTCTTGCATCTCCATAAGGGTGGGTATCAACTGAAGGCGTGAGTGATGCTCGGGCTAAAAACAAAATTTCATTTGAATTAAAATTAATGTCATGCAAGTTTTCCAGGTACGGCTCTTTTTCCTATTCCATGCAACAGCTCTCGGTAACATGTCTGTGGGATCGGCAAAACTATGCAGGAAGGGAAATGTCTCGTATATCCATATTTGTGAACATTAGAACATTATACATAAAATCTTTTTAAAACGCAAAGTCTGTAATAAGTAATATTTTAATCACCTTAAATGCAAAAGTGAATCCCATAAGTGAGTATCTAGGTTTCCAGAATTTTGACGACTCTCAAGTGCATGCTGCAATTGATCGATAGTGGGCTCCCATACGTATGATCCCCATGGGTACAAATTCCATTCATCATAATTTTTGACCATGTGTACCAGACCCATAGGCACCACCATTTCCCCCCCTCGACCTAGAAAATCGACCTCCAACATGAAAAGTAAATATACACGTATAGCATTCTCATCCGAGAGCCCGAGCACAGTTTCCTCTTCAACAACCATATCATTTAGGCTCTCAATGTACAATACATCATACACAGGGAAAACCCTCTGCATCCATAGAGGACGAACTTCGATGTCTTCAATGATATCTTGATGACCAAAGCGTAATCCGCTAATCAAACAAAACTCTCGAGCGCCAAAGTGAACCTGGTGCTCACCCACACGGAAATACATCACATCAGGTATAGCGTCCTCTGGGTGATACCGCATCTGCAACATCATGTGTACCAGAAGAGGATCGTTTTGCGACGATGTAAGACCTAAATAATGGCCGAAACAACTTTGACTAAACAACTCTCGTCTGCGTGGGAACTGCTGAAGTTGTCTGTTATATATCTCTATAAGTTTCATCCGACACTTGCAATCTACATACATCTTCGTAGGCTGGGACAAAAGTTATTAATATATGAGAAAACAAGGACCAATAATAAATTTAAAGTCTAGGGATTGAAGTTAATATTATCTAGGAGCAAGGGGGCCAAAAATGTAAATTATTTGTATATAAATAAAGTGATCATCACCACTAATATTTCACAACATATAATTCATACTCTTTCTCTTTTTTATTCTTTTCCACACGTCAAAAACATGTCAAGAGAGAACAGCCCTGGAAGGTACCAACCGATTAACCTTTCTTACGTCTCACTATCTACCCCATCGTCTTCACAATCACTGACGGAAAGGATGAGACGACCACCATCAACCCCACTGTCATCACAAACAATGCCAACAAGAATAAAACAAGAGATACTAAAAGATGAAGCGAAGATCGAGGAAATCAGCCAAAAATGGACACAACTTCTTCATCAGAAGAAAAAACACATGAAAAGGATGGAAGAAGACATTGAGGAGGTAAAAAGGTTGAAAAGGAAAATAAAAGATAAGAAAAGTCGTATTCAACGCAACAACGTACAAGTCCACAAGATTGTACAAGAGTTCGCAATACTTCAAGCGCAGATAACCGATAAACAAAATTGGATTGACAAATGTAAAACACTTTATCCTTAGATGGTGTTACTAATGTCTACCCGCATGATGTTTCATGCATATGAATAATAAAATGTTGTATGGTTTTCGATTTGTTTCGTTTGTTTCGTTTGTGGATGATTGCAAATTGTTTGAATATTAAATTTAAGATAAATGATATGCTTTATGGAATGTGTATTTTTATTTTTTTATAAATCATTTATTTATAATTTTTTTAATTATATAAATGTATTTTTTTATAAAATAAATCAAAATATTCTTTATAAAATAAATGAATTTATTTTTTATTAAAAAAAACTTACGCAGAGAAATCTCTCTGTGTAAGTTTCTACGCGTAAATTTCTTTATAAAAATAAAAGTTTTTTTTAAATATATAAATGAATTTATTTTTTATAAAATAAATCACATTTTATTTATTTACAAAATAAATCATTTATTTATTTACAAAATAAATCAATTTATTTACTTATAAAATCTCTCGATGTATTTTTTTATAAAAAACATCAATTTGTTATTTTTATAAAATAAATCAAAATATTTTTTATAAAATAAATGGATTTATTTTTTATTAAAAAAATCTTACGTAGAGAAATCTCTCTGCGTAAGTTTCTATGCGTAAATTTTTTTATAAAAATAAAAGTTTTTATTTACTTACAAAATAAATCATTTATTTATTTACAAAATAAATCAATTTATTTACTTATAAAATCTCTCGATGTATTTTTTTTATAAAAAACATCAATTTGTTATTTTTATAAAATAAATGGATTTATTTTTTATTAAAAAAACTTATGCCGAGAAATCTCTCTGCGTAAGTTTCTATACATAAATTTTTTTATAAAAATAAAAGTTTTTTTAAATATATAAATGAATTTATTTTTTATAAAATAAATCACATTTTATTTATTTACAAAATAAATCATTTATTTATTTACAAAATAAATCATTTATTTATTTACAAAAAACATCAATTTGTTTTTTATATAATAAATCAAAATATTTTTTATAAAATAAATGGATTTATTTTTTATTAAAAAAACTTACGCAGAGAAATCTCTCAACGTAAGTTTCTTTGCGTAAATTTTTTTATAAAAATAAAAGTTTTTTAAGTACATAAATTAATTTATTTTCTACAAAATAAATCATTTTATTTATTTTTTACTAAAGTCTCACATGCATTCATGTTTTTGTTTGCTTATGTGATTACATCGATAAGGTCAAAAGATAAATGCCAACTACCTTTTTATCTTTCTTTAAACAAAATCGTTTATTTTTATATTATATTATAGATTATTAAAAATAAATATAGATGTAACCTCCGACATTAAATGAGTTGATTTTCTTCACGGAATATTTTGTAAAATTTCTTCACCGTAATATTTTTGCCGGAATATTGTCGTCGGAATTGGTGAAGAGAGATATTTGGGAGAGTTTTTTGGAGAGTTTTATGGAATAGATAATTGAAGAGAGATTCAATAAGAAGTTTAATTTATAGTAGTATATATTTAGGTGGAAAATTTTGAATTTTGGCTAGTATTAATACCCTATTTAAGTACTACCTCCGTCCCAAAATAAATGTCCACAATGAAAAATGCACACAGTTTTAGGAATGTGCAATTATTACACTTTTTAATTAACCAAAGTACAATTTTACCCTTAGTTATAGAGAGAGAAATTTTATCCATCACATAATTAAGGGTAGAATGGGAAAGTGAAATTATACTTTTGAAAGTGGACACTTATTTTGGGACAAACAAAAATAGTAATGTAGACACTTATTTTGGGACGGAGGGAGTATATATTTAGGTGAGAAATTTTAATTTTGAATTTTGGCTAGTATTAATACCCTATTTGAATTTTGGCTAGTATTTAGTTTTTTTTTTAAATATTTATTTCTTTGTAAAATCACATCGACTGTAAAGTGTTTTGTTTTTTTTGTCAAATCACTGAATTTAGAATCTGATTCCTTCTTAAAAAAAAATCAAAAGTTACGCACAGAAACTTACGCACAGAGTTCTCTGTGCGTAAGTTTGATTTTCCTAAAAAAATTAAAAATTTTATTTTTTTTAAAAAACTTACGCACAGAGTTCTCTGTGCGTAAGTTTTCAGACTCTATGCGTAAGTTTTGATTTTCCAACGTGGAGCTTATGTGGTGCGGGGTTGAAAGTTTACGCAAACATGTCAAGAGAGAAACTTACGCACAGAGAACTCTGTGCGTAAGTTTTTTAAAAAATCATTTTTTTTAATTTTTTGAAGAAATCAAACTTACGCACAGAGAACTCGATGCGTAAGTTTTTGTGCGTAACTTTTGGCTAATTTGGAAATAAGGTTATCAGAGTGACTATTTGGAGAAACCAAGGGTGTGAAATGGTTATTTGAGGCAATTTCACCTATTTACACCCGTTTGATAAAATCCAAATCGATATGTTGCGGTTTATTTTATTTCAATATATAATAGTGTTATATATAGATGCTTTTGGCAAGAGGCCAAAATGAATTTGAGTGAGACATGTGAAGCCAATTTAAATGTATTTAGATATGCATACCATTTATTTATAAAAATTTATTTATGACTAGGAAACTCAAAAGAAAGATAAACAATTAAATAATTTAGCAAAGTTAGGGGACCTAAGTTGTCATTCACCAAAGTTTAGGGGCCTAAGTTGTCATCCATCAAAGTTTAGGGACCTAAGTTGTCATTCCCCAAAGTTTAGGGACCTAAGTTGTCATTCACCAAAGTTAGAGGACCTAAGTTGTCTTTCACCAAAGTTATAGGACCTAAGTTATCTTTCACCAAAGTTATAAAAAAACACTAACATCGTTTTTTATAAAAACACTCTAACGTTTATTTTTATAAAAAATAAATCATCTTTTTATAAAAAAAAAACTCATCTTTTTATAAAAAAAAAACACTCATATTTTTATAAAAAAAACACTAACATCTTTTTTTTATAAAAAACACTCGTCTTTTTTATAAAAAAACTCATCTTTTTATAAAAAAAACACTAACATTTTTTTTTTATAAAAAAAAACACTAACATTTTTTTTTTATAAAAAAACACTCTTAACATCTTTTTTTATAAAAAAACACTCATCTTTTTATAAAAAACACTTATTTTTTTATAAAAAAACACTTATTTTTTTATAAAAAAACACTAACATCATTTTTTTATAAAAAACACTTTTAACATTTTTTTTATAAAAACACTCTTAACATCTTTTTTTATAAACAAACACTCTTAACATTTATTTAAAAAAAAACACTCATCTTTTTATAAAACTCTTCTTTTTATAAAAAAAACACTCATCTTTTTATAAAAAACAACACTAACATCTTTTTTTATAAAAACGACTTTTAACATCTTTTTTTATAAAAAACACTCTTAACATTTATTTTTATAAAAAAACATTCTTAACATTTATTTTTATAAAAAAAACTCATCTTTTTAAAAAAAACACTAACATTTTTTTATAAAAGACACTCTTAACATTTATTTTTATAAAAATCACTCATTTTTTTACAAAAAAAACACTCATTTTTTTACAAAAACACTCTTAACATCTCTTTAAAAAAACCACTATAACATCTTTTTAAAAAAAACTCTAACATATATAATAAAGACAACATTATAACATACAAATAACACATTCAAACATACAACAAACTTAAAAACACTATGACAACATACATAACATATATTTTAAAATTTAAAATAACAACATACAAGAAAAGTACAAGAAACTTAAGAAAAACTTACCAAACAAGTAACACGAGCCATCTTCAAACAAAATTGAGAGAGTTTGGGAGAGGAGATGAGAGATTTTTTAATTGAGAAGTGGTGGCCGAAAGGTCCCCCCACCCTTTCTCTTATTATAGCGGCCGAATATTAGGGTTGGGGGGGGGGGGGGGGGGGTTGAGGCATTAAAGAATCGGCACACGTGGGTGTGGGCCCGCGATCGCGGGGCCCACCGCGGAAAATTTGGGTATTTTGGTAAACTCATCGAGATTTTGGGTATTTTGATAAGTCAAAGTCAAACTTTAGGTATTTTAA
Source organism: Saussurea involucrata (assembly GCA_033807775.1). NCBI lineage: Eukaryota > Viridiplantae > Streptophyta > Magnoliopsida > Asterales > Asteraceae > Saussurea > Saussurea involucrata. Next base: position 177,826,455 of record CM066322.1, read on the forward strand.
TTAAATTCCCTAAAAAACATAAAAAGTATTTCAAAAAAGTACTTAAAAATTTACTTAAAAATTGATTATAAAAATTATTATAAAAATTATTTAAAATTAAATAAAATATTTCATTTAAAAACTAATTAAAAATTAATTAATTAAAATGTATGTATTTAAAATTAACTCTAATAAAATTTCTGCATTATTTCAAAAAAATTCTTTAAATAAAATTAACTCTAATAATTAATTAAAATGTATATATATAAAATAAAAGTATTTAATAATAATTAAAAAAACACAAAAAGTCAAACTTGGTCAACGCCGGAAGACGACCTCACGCCGGCCGGCGCGAGGTGGGTGGTTTTCGAGGAGGGGAATCAAACTCTTTTCTTAGACTATCAGCATCCATCCCTCGCTAACCCACTTTTTCACTGTCACATCAGCGTCACATCATTTTTCTCTTCTAACTCATTCTATCCCACAAACCCCCACATCCATCTCACACCACCATCCCATCTTTTATTTATTTTTATTTTTATTTTTGTTACAAGTATATTAATTTGAATAATTTAAATTTTATAAATAATTTATAATTTAATATAAGATAAAACAATTAATAAAATATTTCATAAATTGAAACTACAATTTTAACCTTACATAACCAAATTAAAAACATAAAAAATACATAATTTTAAATTAAAAAACTACAAATTTCACCAACCATATAGTTGTCGAAGCAATTCTTTGTGGGCTAAAACCGTATTTAACTCGCTACCCTTGAGATGATCATGTGGTTTGATGTAAAACTTGAGATTTTTACGCATTTCTCTTTGTTTCAAAGCTTCCGCTTTTGTCTTTGCCGCCTCGGCTTTGTCCCTCGCGGTTTTCAACTTTTCCTCCTCCACGGTTAGTATTTTGTTATTTGCAACGTTGAACTTCTCGACATACTCCATAAGATCCTTCAACACCTCGTCCTTTTCCGCCGTCTTTGTGGAGGATGACGCGACACGTTTACCTTTATCTCTCCCCGTCGGTCGTGTCGGTTCTTGTACGAGGACATCCTCCTCCTCATGGCTTTCTTCGTTAAGGTTGAACCGAACACGTACGTCAGAAGACGTCGTGTTTGGGTTTGAATCCGACGTGGACTTGCTCCGTTTTGAGGGCATCGGGTTATCGTCCATGAAATGTACGATCTTCCACTTAGGGTGGTCTTTCACAATTCTCCAAGCCGCCTCGTGAGAGAAAGGTTTTTGTTTATTATCTGCCCGATACATCGTGTGTGCCCGATACATGAACTCCGCGTCACCCCATCCGGATTTATATTGGGCCCTTAGATTATTGTAGATCCCGTTAAACTTCATCATTTTTTTGTTCATGTCAAGCCATTTGGAGTTTACTTGGTCTTTAATGCGATGATATTGGCGACTTGAGTTGAAATAATCAAGTACTTGTCCCCAAAAATGTCCTACAAAAATAAATATATATATATGAATACGTATATATAATAAAGATAAATACATTAATAAATTTATATGAATACGTATATATAATAAAGATAAATACATTAATAAATATATATACCCGATTTTTGTGCGTTTCCAACGATGCTATCTTCGGAGACGTAAAGCCATGCATTTGCCAACAAAACCTCTTCTTCGGAAGTCCACGAAACCGCTTTCGTTCTATTTGCGAATTTCTTTTTCCCTTGTGTCATGGTTCCCGCATCGAGTTGTGTTTCGGGAACCGTATCTTCGACCTCAACGTCCTCCGAATATGTTTCTTGTTGTAGTAGTTGTTGTAATTGCCCACCTTGATTATATTGTTGAAAGCCACCTTACATAAATGGTTGAAAGACGTCTTGATTAAATTGTTGGAATCCACCCGAATTAAATTGTTGGAACCCAACCGGGATGGTGTTGGGTGAATACATAGGGTATTGTTGTATGCTTCCATGGTAGGCGGATGGTGGTGTTGAAAGATTGAAAATATTTTCCGTCGAGGACGGTTGCGAGCTCGTGCCTCGCGATTTGGAACCTCGTCGTGGTGTTGTGAACCCTTGTGTTTCTTTATCCATTATGAATTTTTTGAAGAAAGAAATAATATTGAGAGAGTAGAATGAAGTGGGGAAGATGGGAGAGATTGAGAGAAAATTTGTTTGTGTGAAAAAATAAGTGGGTTATGATAAGTATTTATACGATAGAAAAAATAAAAATAAAAATTTAAAAACTTTGCAACGTCTAGATTTCAAAAAAGAAAAGAAAAAAAATTAATGTGAACCTGGTTTGCAAACCAGTGCTCGGACCAGCTGAACCCGCGTGGGTGCGATGGTGTTCCAGCATCGACCAGCGCGAACCAGCGCCAACCCACACCACCGATGCAGATGGTCTTATAGAGTGTTGTCAAATCAGAAATATTTTGTCAAATCAGAAATTTTTTATCAAATCAGGAATCTTTGGTCAAATCAGTAAAGAATCTTAATTTTTAATACTATTTTTTTCTAAAAAGTAATTAAACGTGGGTCATCTCCTCAAGCAAAACATGAGAAAAAATGGGTGGCTATTTTCGATTATTTTTTAGAGCTATTTTTATAGGTTTGTTTCCAAAAGTGGCTAAAAAAATTAAGAACCCATTGAGGACGTAGTGAAATTAATGCAAAAATGGCAAAAAATTGGCTAGAAGACCAATTTATTAAAGTATTCTTTGACTATTATAGTCAATTTCCCTATATAATATATTTTTATGTTTAATAAGTTATCTATTTGTTTTATTTATTTTTTCAATAATTTTTATATGTTTTTACCATAAATGTATTACATTATTATATTAAAAAAATTATATTTGTTTTTTAAATTTGTAAATTAATTTTCTATATGCTTTTTAGTTACTTAATCTAATTGATTTAGGGTTTACACCTTAACCGCCTCGAGACTTAAACTTCACATACCTAAAAGGCTAAGAGGAAGGTGCCTCAAAATTCGTTTCCATTCTTTAAGACATTGATTGAATAGATACTATATGTGTATGTATCACCCAATAAGGCCAATTAGCACCCAAGTAAGTTGAAAAATCAACCGTAAAGACATATCCATCAAGAAATTGAACTTCGAACGATTAAACATAACCGAGATTCAAAAAAGATATGCATTAAAAGTAAGAACTTAAATAATAATTCATCATTGATCCTACAAATAATAGCATGATTTAACACAATCCTTTAAATGTAAGTACCAATTTGCAAATATATTAAAAGCCCCAATTTGTATATATATGAGTGTGATTTAACATCAAACTTTCATATATACATATATACATATATATATAACGATAATCAAATGAGAACCTAAAATAGGTTGAGAACCGTGAAACCAATCTAAGTCGTTAATTGATTTTAATCTATGGACGTTATTATAGGTAAAAATAGGTTGAGAACCGTGAGAACCTATGAATGAATTTTTATGTTTTTAAAACCATAGGATCAAAACCAAATGACGGCTTAGATCGATTTCATAGTTCTCAACCTATTGTTAGTTCTCACATGACGGCTTGGATCGATTTCACACTTCTCAACCTACGAAAACCATAAATATGTTATAAATCCGTAAGAACCAGAATAAAAATATTTTTTTACATGATATTTTTTATCAAATGTTAAAATTTAAGATATTTTGCTTCACATGTATTTGTTTCACCATATGAATATTTTTATGTGTATTTTCATTTGAAATTTACATTTTCAACGCGAGGAGCATTCTCAACCACTAATAGTTTTTCACCCTTGCGCCACATTTCACGTTCAAATTGATTTATAATTTGAAATTTACATTTTCAACCCTTATAATTAGTTATTTACTTTACTTTATACCTTTTACTTTTCTAATTTCAATTTTACACTTTTATCATATTAACACATATAATCGTTTATTACTAAAATACGTTAAAAAAATACTTTTTAATTTTAACAAGTTACACCATTGTAATCGTCTCTTCGATACCTTCGAAATGAGCCTAATATTAAATATTTTTTTATTTTTTTATATATCATATATACTACATAATTTTTTTAATATTTACAATTCATACTCTTATAGTTTTGATGAGATTTTTGTTAGGAACACCTATCAAATCATATATGATTAGGAAACAATAGTAAATCATATGTGATCTATAAGACTGTTATCTGATATCACTAGTTATTAATCATATATGATCTTGTTTTACATTCTGATATCACTTAGTTATTAATCATATGTGATTTTATTTTAGTTGGTAAATCATATGTGATATATAAGACTGTTATCTGATATCACTAGTTATTAATCATATATGATCTTATTTACAATCTGATGTCACTTAATTATTAATCATATGTGATTTTGTTTTGGTAAATCATATGTGATCATATATGATCTTGTTTTACAATCTGATGTCACTTAGTTATTAATCATATGTGATTTTGTTTTAGTAATTAAATCATGTGTGATCGTATCGTGTTTTACAATCTGATATCACTTAGTTATTAATCATATGTGATTGTGTTTTAGTAAATCATATGTGATCATATATGATATTGTTTTACAATATGATATCACGTAGTTATTAATCATATGTGATTTTGTTTTAAGTTGCGACTTTGGTTGCGATTTAAAGTGGAGGGAAAAATCGCATAATCATATTTGATTTTGTACGTGAATCATATATGATTTTATACATAGCGGTTGTTTTCTTGTTTTCATAAATAGTTAGCGTTCTCGTATGAACTCACCTCTTGTCAACTAAATATCAATAAAAATTTTACATAAAATGACGATTTTAAATAGTTAAAAAATCTAAGAAATTGCAAATAAAAGGATAATTTTTAGCAAACTATTTTAAAGTTGTTAATTGCGTAAATGCGAAATAATTTCGATCAACACCAAATTTGATTATATGGATGGATGATTAGAGCGAAGAAAATAAATAATGATATATAATAATTTCGATCAACACCAAAAAATTATGTAGTATATATGATATATAATAAAATAATTAAATCAAAAAATATTCAATATTAGGTTCATTTCGAAGGTATCGAAGAGACGATTACAATGGTGTAACTTGTTAAAATTAAAACGTATTTTTAACGTATTTTAGTTAATAAACGATTATATGGGTTAATATGATGAAGGTGTAAAATTAAAATTAGAAAAGTAAAGGTATAAAGTAAAGTAAGTAACTAATTATAGGGGTTAAAAGTGTAAAATTCAAATTATAAATCATGATTTAATGTGGCATTTAAGGTTTCGACGCATGAATTTGTTTAAACTTCTAATTAGTTGTTGAAAATGCTCCTCGCGTTCTCGTAAATAGGTAAACTTCTCGTTTGAATCTTTTTTTTTCTCTCTCTCTCTCTCTGTATATATATATATATATATATATGAGGGATCTTTTGCAAACCACATTTATTTTACAAACTTTACAAACTAAAATCAACCAATCAGATTTTTTCATTTAATTTTTGTATAATTTCAATTTAGAGGGTATAATTGACAATCCAAATCATACGGTTATATTTATATGGAGATTATTTTTATTTTTTATTTTTGAATATATACATATTTATAGACGGTTAACCACTTAATGATTTATTAATGGATATATCCTAAATCAAAATCGTTGTATCTATAGAAAACTGAATTTTGGTTTTTTAATTGTGGTTTTATTTTCTAATTTATTTCAAATTACCATCTAATTACTAATAAATATTTTTTTTCTTTCTAATTATGTTTTTTATAATTACGGTTTCACTTTAGCTTCAATAAAGTTTCTATGTTTCACCATAGTTTCATAAGATTTCATTACGGTTACAATAAAGTTTCATCCGGATGATGAAATCTGTTTTAGAGTTTTGTAAGAAGGTGAAACTGTTTTACTATATTTCATTGTGGTTGTAATAAGATTTCACTATGTGTCAGGGGCGGACCTACCCTTCCGGCGGGGGGGTCACGTGCACCCGCTCAAGTCCGTTTCGTAAGAGGGATTTTTTTACCGGATGTATTTGTGCACCCGCTTAATTTTGAAGTGTGCTCTCATATATTTTAAAACAGAACTAAAAACAAAAGTGAAGGTTGGTGGAATGGTTGGAGCACTACTTTTCTTACTATTGGTCAAGGGTTCAAGTCTTGTTGACAATCAATTCTAGTTTTTTACATTTTTTTTTTACTAAGTTGATGAGAATGGTAAGAGGCATCAGTTTTATTATACAATATAAAAAAACAAAACAAAACAATAACAATTATTATTGTTATTAAATTTATGACTATAACTATTAATAATAAATTTTAATTATTATTATAAAGTTATTAAGTAATCATCATTATTATCAGGTCTACATTATTAATTATATTGATTTGTTTCTATTATTTATTTGGTTGTCCTAAAATTGGTATACAACTTATATTTACGTGAGTTTATTGTTTATATTATTTATTGATTTTTTTTGTTATATCAGTTAAAAAATTATAAATGAAATCAACAATAAAAAACGTCCCTTAAAATCAACCAAAAAACTTAAAAAATTCGTTAAAATCAACCAAAAATCTCAGAAAATTTTCGAAATCAACCAAAAAACTTTAAAATTTTTGTTGAAATCAACCAAAAACCTTAAAAATCCCTCGAAATCAACCGTAGAACTTAAAAAGACCCCGGAAGGTGGAATTCGGCAAAAAAACACATCAAACGGCTTTGGAAAACATTTGATCTAGTTTAAGGGTGCACCCGCTCGACGAAATTCCTGGGTCCGCCACTGCTATGTGTCATTATGGTTTCAATAAAGTTTTACTATGACTTCACTATGATTTCTTTACTTTTTCACCATGTCAATAATGATATAAGATTTCATTATGTTTTATTATAGTTTTAATAAGGTTTCATTATGTTTCACTGTTACTTCAATAATATATTAATGAACTTATAATCAATTGAAAAATCATTTAACTATCATCAAATATTTTTCACATATTTTATCACGTCCCTAAAATGATGTGATTTGATTCTCTTTCCAAGATTATGCTTCATAATCTATTTTACCCTTATAATGCAATATTACGATTTTAAGTAAAACAATTATAGTTTTTTATTACCTAAAACAACACAATTTAGATCTTGACCGTTGATTGATAAAATCTATGGTATGTAAGTGAGTTGCAAAGTTTTTAAAATAAACATGGTTTGCAAATGAAACCATCGACTTTGTCCTATGGCAGTAAGGAGTTTCGGATAAACATGAATTGTTTTTACATAATGAATTCTATACTTTTGTACAAGTTGTTCAATTTTATGGAGAAAATCGTTTACCCTTTGCGGGGCAAGAACATGTTTGTCTACATCTCACCAGACTTTACTTTTGACCAAAGATTCAATTATTATCTGATCATATATGTACAAAAATGTAAACTGTACTTTTATTAAAACTCTAAAACTTTTACAATGAAAAATCTCACTACAGAATACACTCAATCACACAAACTTCAAAAGGTTTGAAGTTTATACTATAAACCTAAAACCCTAATAAGAGAAAGAGCTATGTGTATGTTGAGAGGAAAAATGAAATTGCAGTAATAAATGAAAAGAACGGAAGCCGCCTTTTTATATTTACAAATTCTTAATAATTTCATTTTAATCCTTTTTCATTCCAGCCCCTTAAATGTTGCTATTTGCTCCGCTACTCCTGTGTCAACTAAGTGTTGAAGCGCAGCCACTACAGTTTGCTATTCTTACATCTTTAGTCCTTGCACAATACAAACAACACATCAATAAATTAAGTTAGAACTAAAATGTCAAGATTGGTTATTTAAGTAGTTTTAACACCCTCCCTCAATCTTGGCATTGGAAAAGATCCAACATGTTTAATTTAGAACACAAATAATTGTGTTGATTTACACCAAGCGACTTTGTAAAAATGTCAGCCGGGTTTTCTAAAGACGGTACCTTAACAGTCTTAAGCATTCCCGAAGCGACTTTATTTCTCACTTGATGTATATCGATTTCTATATGCTTTGTTCTTTCATGGAAAACAGGATTGTTTGCTATTTGGATTGCTGACTTATTATCACAATTTAAACCAATTGGTAAAAGATTTTTTAATTTTAAATCAGTTAAAACACTTAATACCCAAATAATCTCACATAGAGCAGATGCCATTGCCCTATATTATAATTCAGCTAAAGAGCGAGAAACAGTCGATTGTTTCTTACTTTTTCAAGAAATCATACAATTACCCAAATACAAACAATACCCGGTAACATAACGTCTAGTAGAAAGGCACTTACCCCAATCTGCATCGACAAAAGCTTTTAAACTAAATTCAGATGACGGAGAAAAATATACACCCTTTCCTAGAGAATACTTCAGATATCGTAAGACTCGAAGAGCCAACTTAAGATGTGACTGCCTAGGAGAGTGCATGAACTGACTGAGACAATGCACTGCAAATGCAATGTCAGGCCGTGTAGCCAACAAGTAGATTAATCTACCAATTAATTTTTGATACTCAGAAAAATCTGTCAAAGGTGGATCTTTTAAATCAGGACCAACTGAATCTGTGACCACAAGATTCATGTCCATAGGAGTGCTAACAGGTTTACAGCCTAAATACCCAAAATCATTAAGGAGTTCTAGACAATACTTACGTTGTGACATGCAAATACCCTTTTCAGTTCTTAAAATTTCTATTCCCAAGAAATATTTCAAGTCACCTAAATCCTTGATTTTGAAATTAGATTGTAAATGTTGTTTAACTTTATTTATTTCAGTTAAAGAATTTCCTGTCAAAATAATATCATCCACATATACAAGTAATACTAAATACACAGAATCATTTATCTTTGTAAACATAGAATAATCACAAGTACTTTGAACAAAACCATTATCATATAAACAGGCAGAAAGCTTTGCGTACCACTGACGTGGCGCTTGTTTTAAACCATATAATGACTTATCAAGCTTGCACACCCTTTTATCGTTAGCTGAGAAATAGCCAGGAGGTAAAGACATATATACATCCTCATTTAAGTCACCATATACGAAAGCGTTATTCACATCTATTTGACAAAGAGGCCAATTATATTGTATAGCTAATGAAATAACACATCTTACCGTAACCATTTTTACAACTGGAGAAAAAGTCTCCTCATAGTCTAAACCCTCACGCTGTGAGTATCCCTTTGCTACTAGCCTAGCTTTATATCGTTCTATCTCTCCAGTAGATTTATATTTAATTTTATAAATCCATTTACACCCAATTGGTTTTCGGCCAGTTGGAAGAGTAGTTAAAGTCCAAGTGTTATTCCTATAAAGAGCTTCCATTTCATCGTTCATTGCAGAAACCCAATTTTGATCCTTACAAGCTTCAAAAAAGTTATTGGGTTCTACTGATTTGTTAAGAGTGGTTACAAAACAAAAGTTATTTTAATTTAGAAAAGAGTAATTTACTACTTTTTCCAAACCATATTTAACTTTCCCCTCTACTATATAGTCAGAAAATTTTCTGGGTAAATTTGAAACCCTATTTGACTTTCTAGTAGAGGGTTCAACAAGATCACCCTCAGGAGGGAAACTCAAATGAACATCATTTACATCTCCGTCAGCCGCACTCTGGTCATCAGCAGTCATACTAGGATCACCAAGACTTTTAGATATGCATTCCTTCCTTGGAAATTTATTCCGTTGGTGCCACCAAGCTCATTAAGAGTGGCAGCACCAGGATGGCTACTAGACTGACCAGGGTGGCTATTATGATCATAATTATGATTTAAATTTTCATTTAGTGAGTTATACCTAATATCATCATCGGGTTTTTCAAAAGAACTATCAGTAGTCTGAACCACAATATTATCGAAGAAATTTAAAGAATTAATGTTGCTCGACTCATTCATTTGATCATTTGCCCCCATTTTAAAAGGAAAAATAGTTTCGTAAAACTTTACGTCACGAGAAACAATGATTTGTTTAGTGTCTAAGCTAAACAGTCTATAACCTTTTTGAGAATTTGCATAGCCAAGAAGAACACATTTATCAGTACGAGAAGAAAATTTATCAGAGGTATTAGGCCTAACAGCAAAGCATAAACAACCAAAGTTCCTCAAATGTGACAATACAGGGGCAAATCCAAACACCACTTCATAGGGACATTTTCCTTTTAACACAGAAGAAGGTGTCCTATTTATAAGATAAGTGGCAGTTAAGATACACTCATTCCATATGTTTAAAGGAATGGCCCCTTGAAACATTAGGGATCTTGCAACATTTAAAAGATGTCTATGTTTACGCTCTACAACTCCATTATGTTGTGGAGTGTAAACACAGCTAGTGTGATGCAAAATTCCTTTTGAACTAAAAAACTCACCCAGTTTGTGATTCACAAACTCAGTGCCATTATCACTTCTAACAACTTTTATAGTTTTGCCAAATTGATTTTCCAACAAGCTGTAAAATGAAACAACATAATCAAACACTTCATCCTTATGTTTCAACAAGTAAACCCAAACTGACCTAGAGTAGTCATCTACTATGGTCAAAAAATATCTGTATCCTTCCTTACTAGGCACACGATAAGGCCCCCATAAGTCCATATGTATTAATTCACCCAGGCAAGTGGTAGTATGACTACTAAGGTTGAATTTTTCCCTAGTTTGTTTTGTTGGAGGAATTCGAAAATTGAGAGAGAAAGAGATGTAGAATAGCTTGGATAAACGCAGAGATCGCGTGAGAGCTCGCTTTCCGTAAGAGATATTTCGACCCTATATGCCTGGGTATCACGAAATTCTCTAGGGGATAATCTCTTTGTTTCGGTGTATCGATTAAGGCACTAATCGATTCATATATATACACTTTAGAAATGTAACCTACGCTGTATTGTTTCAGGAAATAATCATCTCAATTAATGAGATTTGATTGTGGACATAATGACGTCGGTTACAAAATGAGAGTTACAAAAGAGAAAGAATCCCTGACGCCGGCGCTACTTCCCGCGCTACATAAGTAGCGCCAAAAGGGGCGCGGGAAACATTCCAGAGCCCGGCGCTACTTCCCGCGCTAGATAAGTAGCGCCAAAAGGGGCGCGGGCAACATTCCAGAGCCCGGCGCTACTTCTCGCGCTAGATAAGTAGCGCCACAAGTGGCCCCGATGCCCAGCTCATGAAACCACTTTGTAACTTATCGATTTTAACCGTCCAACAATCCCGGGTTCTAGTTAGCTTACACGAGTGTGCACTCCACACCTCCTAACTCATGTTATAGCTTAGCTAACAACCCCATTATTACCTTTGTGAATCCAACTACACAAAATGGACCGATGATTTCACTAAAATCACCAACATTCCTCCCCCATTTTAGTGCAATCCTTGATTCACAAAATAAAATTACAATACAGGTAAACAAACTCATGCATAAATGAAAATATCTAAAAGATTGAATTTCCATCTTAGTACATTACACATTTCAAATAATCGAGAATCCGGGTGTCCTAAGGATTGAACCCGTCAACCCATTTGAGTACCAGAAGATAACATACACATGAATTTAAAATTATATAAAGCATAAACTTGACACTATACAGGCCATGTGTCCTTATCCATTCGTGAGTGCATCAAAGCCAAGTCCAAGCTTCTTGAAGCGGCCACACTTCCCACTCATATAGGTAGTTCTTTTCCTCATGCACCTGCACATGCATTTTTACAAAAGAACAATTACCTCCTTCACTTGCAGTACCGAGCACACACCTTGGGATGACCGTCTTGTGCTCCAATCTCTTAGAGTGAGCTTCCCCATTGAATTCAACTTCTAACGTTGTACTAGAAGGGAATTGGGTATCTCACCGTTAGAGATTTAGATGGACTTTAATCCCATCCCAATCACCGACTTGTGAACCAAGTCCCTAGCTAACCCCTTCGTCAAGTGGTCCGCTAGATTTTGTTGCGACCGAACAAACTCAACCGAAATCACCCCATTCGTGATTACCTCACGAATCATGCTATGTCTAACACCTAAGTGTCTAGACTTGCCATTATACATTTGGCTATAAGCTTTAGCCAAAGTAGCCTCACTATCACGACGGATAGAAATTGGTGATATTGGTTTCGGCCATAATGGAATTTCATGGACCAAAATTTCTTAGCCATTCCGCCTCTTTACCGGCAGCGGCTAACGCCACAAATTCCGACTCCATAGTCGAACTCGTGATGCAAGTTTGCTTCTTGGAAGCCCATGAGATGGCACCTCCCCTAAGCAAGTACACCCAACCACTCGTAGAAGAGTGGTCTTCCAAATTGGTAATCCAACTTGCATCCGAATATCCCTCCAAAATTGAAGGAAACCCGACATATGGCATTCCAAGTTTTACATGCCTTATACTCCATCCCGGGCATAACAAAACCTTCCGGTTGTTTCATGTAAACTTCCTCCTCCAAATCACCATTCAATAATGTCGTTTTGACATCCATTTGGTGAATCACTAAATTGTGAATAGCACCTAAAGCTATCAACAATTTAATCATGGAGATTCTTGCAACCGGGGCATAAGTAACAAAATAATCTATGCCTTCCCGTTGCCTAAAGCCTTGGATCACTAATCGAGCCTTGAACTTGTCGATTGACCCATCCGCTTTCATCTTCCTTTTGAAGATCCACTTGCAACCCAAAGGTTTGCAACCCGGTGGCAAGTCCGATAATACCCAAGTATTATTCCCCATGATGGAGTCCATCTCATCATGTATTGCTTCTTTCCAGAAAGCAACACCTTGAGACTTAATAGCCTCATCAAATGATTTTGGATCCTCCTCAACACTATAACAGTAAGGAATTGGGATCCAATCTCATCTCTTGATCCCTCTACCAAATACACTTGGAAATCGGGACCAAAGGATTTTTCAATCCTTCCTCTTTTGCTCATTCGAAGCATCGGAGATTCGGTTGGAACAATTGCTTGTTCATCAACCTCACTAGTTTCACTAGTATTTGGAACTATGTCCTTAGGCCTCGGCATTGAAGAGAATCTAGTCTCATCAAATATCGCATCTCTCGATTCTATAACGGTGTGAGTCGCTATAGAATCATTAGGTTCAATAACATAGAACCTATATGCTTTGGAATGCTCGGCATATCCAACAAAGATGCATCACCCAAAGTCTTCCTTATGGGTTCGGGTGATCGAACAACCGCTCGTCACTCCCAAACTTGAATAAAACTCAAGTTAGGCCTTTGAACCAAAGTTCATACGGGGTAATCTTGTTCCTTTTATTGGGAACTCGATTCAACAAGAAACAAGCCGTTAACATGGCTTCACCCCAAAATCCATCAAGCAATTCATAAAGTAGCATAAACAGAATTTTAAAACAAAATTCACATGCAACATGAACAGAATTGTAAACAAAAATTCACATGATATGCAACATAAACAGAATATTAAACAAGATTCATTTGCAACATTAGCAGAATTTTAAACAAAATTCATTTGCAATATAAACAGAATTTTAAACAAAAATTCATATGCAACATAAACAGAATTTTAAACCAAAAATTCATATGCGACATAAACCGAATTTTAAACAAAAAATTCATAAGTAACATAAATAGAATTTAGACAAAATTCAATTGCAACATAACCAGAATTTTAAACACAAAATTCATTTGTATCATAAAGCAATTTATAAAGCAACATAAGGCAATTCAATTGTACCATACACAAAATTTGAAACAACATTCTTTCATTCAAATTTAATTCAAGCATGTTATTCAACATAAAATCAAATCCTATACAAGAGCCATCCTTTGACAAGATAAACTTGTCCGACTCACAAACTTGCCTATATCCTAACTTATTCAAGATGTTACCGGAAACCAAATTCTTTCGAATTCGTGGTACATACAAAACATTAAAAATTCAACTATTTTGCTAGAACTAGATTCTAGCCTAACTAAGCCTCTTCCAAGAATGGTAGCACTCGACTCGTTCCCCATGTGTATCATTAATCCGTCTTCAACCGGTTCCATATAGGCGAACCAACGACGATCTTTGAACACACGACTTGTTACACCCGAGTCGATTCACCAAGCAACATCATCATCCTGCACATAAACAGATTAGGATATTAGTGGTACATACTTCAAATTTGAATTACAAACCAAAGTCAAGAAACTGACCTTGCCGTGGGTTTTGATCCTTGGATCCTTGCCCAACACCACTTGTGCTTGCTCCACCTTTATTCTTGACAACCCGACAATCCCGCTTGAGATGGCCGGTCATCCCACATGTCCAACAGGTTAATTTAACCTTCTTGTTGGACCCTTTCTTGGCTTCGTTGAACTTTTGTTTTCCCTTGAAATTATTAGTCTTTCCCTCTTCCACCATGTTCACCGAAGGTGCAGAAACCTCCTTTACTTTAGGTTTCTCAGCCTCTTGCGCCCGAAGAGATTCCTCTATGCGCAAGTGACTACCGAGTTGCACAAGAGACAACTCTTCCTTCTTATGTTTCAACATGTGTTTAAAGTCTTTCCAAGAGGGAGGCAATTTATCAATTATGCTCGATACGGAGATGGATTCGTCCATCTTCATATTGTGTTGAGCATATTGGCCTAAAATGCGAAGGAGCTCATTGTATTGCTCCATCACCGGCCTTGAGTCCACCATCTTGTAATTGTTGAAATTACAAACCAGGAACTTCTTACTAGAAGCATCCTCCGCCATGTATTTGGACTCGAGAGAGTCCCATAGCTCTTTTGCGGATTCAACATTTTGATAGATATCAAAGAGGGAGTCACACATACCGTTTAAAATGTGGCCATGACAAATGTAGTCGTCGTTCTTCCATTTGCCGCGACGCCGGGTCACCTCCAATGTCTCGTTCTCCATCACCTCCGGCATTGGGGTGCTCAGCACGTATACGACCTTCAACGTCGTCAGCAAGAAGTGCATCTTCTTTTGCCATCTACGGAAATCAACGCCTTCAAACTTATCAAGTTTAGTGAACTTGGAAGTCATGTCTCTCACGGACTGATCATTCGCCATCTCTCTCGCGATAAGCAAATATCTCTTACGATTGTTGGAGGAATTCGAAAATTGAGAGAGAAAGAGATGTAGAATAGCTTGGATAAACGCAGAGATCGCATGAGAGCTCGCTTTCCGTAAGAGATATTTCGACCCTATATGCCTGGGTATCACGAAATTCTCTAGGGGATAATCTCTTTGTTTCGGTGTATCGATTAAGGCACTAATCAATTCATATATATACACTTTAGAAATGTAACCTACGCTGTATTGTTTCAGGAAATAATCATCTCAATTAATGAGATTTGATTGTGGACATAATGACGTCGGTTACAAAATGAGAGTTACAAAAGAGAAAGAATCCCTGACGTCGGCGCTACTTCCCGCGCTACATAAGTAGCGCCAAAAGGGGCGCGGGAAACATTCCAGAGCCCGGCGCTACTTCCCGCGCTAGATAAGTAGCGCCAAAAGGGGCGCGGGCAACATTCCAGAGCCCGACGCTACTTCTCGCGCTAGATAAGTAGCGCCACAAGTGGCCCCGATGCCCAGCTCATGAAACCACTTTGTAACTTATCGATTTTAACCGTCCAACAATCCCGGGTTCTAGTTAGCTTACACGAGTGTGCACTCCACACCTCCTAACTCATGTTATAGCTTAGCTAACAACCCCATTATTACCTTTGTGAATCCAACTACACAAAATGGACCGATGATTTCACTAAAATCACCAACATGTTTCGCCATATGATAAATTTCACATGGGGAAGATTCTGAGTCACCTCCTAGATTTAACTGGTCCTTTAAACAAGCCAAAGCTTGATCAGCCGGGTGACCCAGTCTACTATGCCAAAGTTGTCGAGAAGCACATCAAAAAATAGTCATATTAGTATTTGTTTTATTTCCCAACAGTTTAGGATGACTTAACTCACTTTTAGACATCTGATCAACAAAATACAGTCCACCAAGTTCACTACCAGTCCCCACAAGTTTCGTGGGAGGTGAACCCTGTAGCACATAACATTTAAATTCATCAAACCCAACAAAGACTTTGCTATCTCTAGCAAACTTATGAACTGAGAGTAAGTTAACATGAAAATCAGGAATAACCAGAACATCAAATAATACTAAATGATCATTTAATTTGTAATTTCCAATTTTATTGATTTTGGCCTCATTCCCATTAGGTTGTGTGACTCTTAAATTTAACTCAGATATGTCAACAATATTATCAAGAGAGGTAACAGATGATGTCATATGCTGGTTAGCTCCAGAGTAAATTATCCAACCAGATTGGGAATTTTTAAGGAAAACATAATTTCTAGTCATATTAGTAAAAATATTTGAAGGGCTAGTCATGTTTGCAAAAAACTTACCTGCCATATTGGCAGACAGTCCCTCAGTTTATTTCTGATCCAACAGAGATAAAAACTTGTTGAGTTGTTCTTCTGTGAGAGATTTGGATGAATTTGATCCACTTGTAGGAACTTCGGTAGAACAAATATTATTAGGAGAAGATTTAGCACATTGTTTTGACTTAGCCTTATTAAACTGAAAGTCTTTTGGAAAACCTATAAGTTTGAAACATCTTTCTATAGTATGACCATTAACACCACAGTGTTTACAAGTCAAAATGGGTTTTCCAGATTTCTTCTTGTTATCGAAAGATTTACTAAAAAAGGTAGTGTGTTGAGTCTTAGAATCAGATGCAGAGCGAGACATACCACGATGGGACTCTTCTCTAGAAATAAGAGAGAAAGCCGTTTTGACAGAGGGTAAGGGATCAGTGGTCAAGATGTAACTTCTCAAGTGCATATAGTTATCATCCAATCCCATTAAAAATTGCATAAGCTTCAAGAGTTGATTATGTTTTGAAAACTCAGATGAAGCATGATAAGTACACGATGGTAGTTTAACTAAAGCATCAAATTGTTTCCATAGTGCATTTAGTTTATGATAGTAATCAGAAACAGACATTCCATTTTGACTAAGAGAGTTTATCTTTTGATGGAGACTAAAAGTAACAGAACCATCAATTTTATCATACGTTTCCTTAAGTTCTTGCCAGACCTCACTAGCGATTTTAGAGAAAACTTGACTTAGAAACAATTTCTCAGATATGGACCCAAGAATCCAAGATAACACAACAGAGTTGCACCTGTCCCATTGCCTACCAAGAACCTCATTATCAATGGGACGAGATACAGAACCAGTAACAAATCCAAGTTTATTTTTAGTTTCCAGGGCCAACACCATAGCACACGACCATACCTTATAGTTTTCAGTTCCAGTTAACTTTAGGTTAAGTAAGGGAACACCCAAAGTGTCACTGGGATGAAGGTAGAGAGGATCACCAAAGTCCAGTTTTGCAATCAGCGATTGCGACTCTGGCTCTTTGTGAGCTTCTCCACCAGTCATAATGAGCAAACAGTAAGGTCACACACAAGGGAAACTTTAGTAACTTAGCAGGGTTCCTTGCCACTTTTAAGATGGTAGGTCAAGCCAATCACTAAGGTACCCAAAACAATAGCCAATTCACACAAGGTGAGAAGATACTTACAGCGAGTTAACAACATAGTGCGCAGCGGAAACAATAACCTCTGTTATCAGAGATTTCAAAGGCCAGAGAGCAAACCTGAACAGATATGTAAGGGAAGAGAGAGAGAGAGAGAGAGAGAGAGAGAGTACACACTGTACAGATCCAAGGGTAGGGAACTACAGTGTGCATGTTTCTCAACTTCTTCAATCAAGAAAAGGCAGACTCAAGAACAATCTGTAAATGTCAGTATGCCGTGATTTTAGAGCAGATCAAACGATTGCTTTTAACAGACACACTGAGAAGAGCAGATATGTACAATGAGTTTAACCCTCACAATATGTGACCAAATATTAAATAGAAAACTAAAAGTTTTTCGAAAGAAAAAAAAATAGTAAGGTTTCTGGTCTCCCAACTTTGATTTGAACTATATACAATACAACGGGTGAATATTTGAAATGATGAAAGGAATCTGAGTAAGACAACACCAGATAAAGAGAGCAGCCACAATAGTCAACAAATCTACACAATCAACACATAATACAAACCTTTCCTAGTACCATACGTAGTACGGATGTAAGGGAGGTACGATCTGATGTGTGAAGATCTGAAGAAAATGTGTTGTATTAAACCAAGATCTACAAAATTAACTCAGCTAATACCACAGATCTTGTTGATATTGTATGAACAACTACAGATCTAGGTTAAAAAACCAAAATGTACAATATTAAACCAAGATCTACGATATTAAATCAGCTAATACCACAGATCTTGTTGATATTGTACAAACAACAAGCGATCAGGTTATAAACCAAGATCTACAATATTAAAACCAACTAATATCACAGATCTACAATATTACACTGATAAGAAACAAGAACACAAATCTGAATGACTATATTCGGAGTAATCAGATCTCGATGTTGCTATGCAAACCAAAAAAACCCAGATCAAGACTATGGAGTCAAGATCTCTAATATTATGTAAAAAGGAATACAGATCAGTTTGATAAAGGATGAGATCGGTCAACTAAACCTGATCAGAGCTATAAAGCCAAGATCCAGAGAAGTCGATATTCAACCGAAAACCAAACAACCAGACGGAATCAGATCAAGAAAACTTAGATCGAGACCGAATAGAGAAGTTTACTCTTGACCAGAGCTATAGAGCTAGGATCAGGAATAAAACGAAACAAATATAAGCAAAAGTTTAGAGTCGATAAAAGTAACAAACAACAGAAGATTGTACCGGAGAAGAAACGTCGTTTTGAAGAACTCCGGCGAGAATCGAACCTTCAAGCTCTGATACCATGTACAAAAATGTAAACTATACTTTTATTAAAACTCTAAAACTTCTACAATGAAAAATCTCACTACAGAATACACTCAATCACACAAACTTCAAAAGGTTTGAAGTTTATACTATAAACCTAAAACCCTAATAAGAAAAAGAGCTCTGTGTATGTTGAGAGGAAAAATGAAATTGCAGTAATGAATGAAAAGAACGGAAGCCACCTTTTTATATTTACAAATTCTTAATAATTGCATTTTAATCCTTTTTCATTCCAGCCCCTTAAATGTTGCTATTTGCTTCGCTACCCCTGTGTCAACTAAGTGTTGAAGCGCAACCACTGCAGTTTGCTATTCTTACATCTTTAGTCCTTGCACAATACAAACAACACATCAATAAATTAAGTTAGAACTAAAATGTCAAGATTGGTTATTTAAGTAGTTTTAACAATATAGAAGGATATAAAGCCCCCATCTAGGCAACAGATTCATGCAGAACAATCACAAGATTACAACCATATGTGTTTGCAAAGTATACCAGATGCTCAGAACGAGTTTTTTGGAGCCTTAACTGCCGAAGGTTGGTGCAGTTTCTTGGAAAGGCTAAAATTTTTATAATAATTGTAGCAAGTTTCGGGTTTTTTTTTGCAAGGTTTGGGAGAAGCATGAGATGTTTATGTTATTATTGTTTTTGCTAACTTGGTTAAAGTTGTATATTATCGACCGAAGGGTAGAAACAACCTGCTCCAATGCAAGACTTAACTCGATTTATTTGACAAGCACACTTGTACTTTTATATTATTGTTTACATTAATTCGATTTTTACACCCCGTCGCATTGTGCGGATATCCAACTTATTTATTATACAATCCTCAAACTATACGGCGTTTTCATTTTATATATTTATGTTAGGACGGATAAGTATATTTTTAGTTAATTGTTTTTTCTCTTCCTCAATCTTCCTCCCCACCAACCTATCAAGAACATGAAATTCATTCAATAAAATCAAGAACATTAAATTCTCCAATCAAAGCCTATAATTCAAGAACATAAATTAAGTTTATTTGAGAACATCAAGAATATCATTATCAAGCAAAATCTAATACAAACCTTTCCAAAAAATTGTCTATTTTCTGGCTTTCTAAGCTTTCTAAGGTGAATAGCCTAACTATTTTCATAAATTTAATTGTAAAAATGCGTAAAATAACAATCTATTTTCATAAATTTCTTTGTTATATTAATGTACTTTTTTTATTATTACAACAATACACCTTAAAATTATTTTTTATTAGGACATCGTACTGTGAAAATTTTACCCAATATAGCATTGGGTAACCTGTTACCTTTTAAACCGGTTTCCTAGCTGTCATGTCATACCTTATGTACAATAACACATAAGATATGTTTACATGACGATAGAAAAAACTTTCAAAAACATTTAAGAAAAAATCCCTTTTCCTCTATCGACAGTTTCTATTCCAATATGATTGAATTTAGGGGTCGTTAAACAATCTTTACCATGTAAGTGTTTACCGGTCGATCAATTACCTTATCGAATAAACATGACAAAGACCAAGAATCTTCACCGATAAGAGCGATGTCATGTACCGAGAGTCTTACCCAATAAGGTGAGGGTGATGACTCATACCCGGTAAGTTGCTTACCGCGTAAATTGTTGCATACGATGTCGTCTTGTATATACAGAATCTTACCCGGTAAGATAAGAAAGAATGTTGATTTTTTACCGATAAACGCTTAGTATGTAAGCATTTGGGTAAATGACCCTTTAGATAAATTTTCTAGAAAAAGGCACCGAACATATATGAATCTTCAGGTTTGTTTTATCGACCTTCACCAAAACTTTAATGTGACTTCTGACTTTTGGACCATGTGGTGCCCATTCAGATAGAAAAAATGGAAGTTAACATTTATGTAGCGTTTGGTATGCAGAGAAGATTGGACGGGACTGGACATGACAAAACTGGACGGGACTAGACAAGAAAAAAAAACGAAAACCGAATGTTTAGGGTCGGGTTCGGGGACCTCTTAATGGGGACAAGGCGGGGATCGGGGATTTTAACGGGGGCGGGGGTGAGGACGGGGAACATTTCCAAAAGGAGTTATAGAAGCCTATCATGGCGTGTGGGATTGAGTAGGTTGAAGTATTCAACTTTTGCTTTAAAAACTCATTTAGTTTTACCAATTTTTGGTAGGTTGTTCGTAGTTCTATAAATAACACGATTGAGTGCAATGTAATTTATTTGTACGAAATGGGTTCTTTTGTTGACATGCGCTGACGGTGCTGGCGAATGAGCAAGTTGATTTCATACGTGATCAATATGTTGTTTATAGATGGACTTGGAGTTGGTACCTTTACAATTTCAATCTGCCATGGTAAGATATGGGGAGGTCGATACCAAGAAAGAGAAATTAATAAATAGGGTAATTGTCAGGTTGATGAAATCGTTAGTCGCATTCGCAATGATATATCACGTTTAAGTAAGCTCTCTCAAATCCTTGTAGATTTCAAAGTTGAAGTAGACAGTCAGTTACCATTCGAAGATCCAACCAAGCACAAGATGGACGCGATGAATGAGTATTTTGGTGTTTCGGTTCCGGAAGATGTTGACATATTCCCCCCACGGGTCTTAGGAACTAGGGATGTGGTACCAATAACGTTTGGTTGGAGTGTCCAAGAAGATACAATAGAAAAGTAAAAAGGCAAAACGTAAATGTAGGAAGTGTGGACAGTACACAAGACACGATTCTCTTAACTGTCTGTTAGTCCATCGTTCTTGAGATGTAGTTCCATATTTTAAGATTTTTATGTTTAGTAACAATAGTTGAGAATAATATGCATGTGTTTCCTTCTAGATGTTTGGTCACCATATTTATTGTATGAATCGTTTTTTAATTCGAAGTTGAATGCTTTTTTTCGTTCTTTGTTCTTGACCAGTTATTTGTAATTGTTTTGATGGCATCCACATGCAACAAACAATTTTTACTTACTAATATTAAAATATTATATTTGCAGTCTTATTATTTTCCTTCTCATTTTCAACATTTGTATATGTACAAATGAAAAATCGGGTTGGTCCTGTCTGTGTATGTGCATGTATGAACAATACTATTTTCTATAACAATTGATTGTTGTATATTTTTCAGGTGTTTTATGTTAATATTAGTGTTAGAGGCTGTTTGTTAGTAACTTAATTGGCTTAGGGGCTGTTTACCAAAAATTTCATTAAGTCATGTATGGATAAATGTGTCTGTCTGGTTAAATTTTTCTGTCTGGATAAATTGTTGTTGTTGTTTACTTTTTTATCTGAATCAACAGTCTGAATAGCAGAAATGACCGATTTACCCCTGAGTATGAATTATAAGCTGTTTTATATATTCTGTTTATTTTTTAAGCCAAATTATATATCTGAAACACAAAATTATTTAATCATCAAAATATAAATTCATAAATTCATTGATATAATCCAAATCAAAACATAAATTCATAAAGTTCTTAAAAATCCAAGTTCAAACACAAACACTTCAAAATTAAACATTGTTAACCAAAGTATTTGCAATTCCATCACGCAAAGTAGCCATATATTGAGTGCTATTAGCACCCCATTGAGATATATCCAGTTCTTCTTCTCCACTTCCTTCGACTTCTTCTTCGTTGTTAAATACGCTGTCCTCGTTGCACTCCATAAACAATTGGTCTTGAATATTATATTTTCTAATAAAATTGTGTATGGCAAAGCAAGCAATTACCACATTTCTAGGAAAGTTTTCACAACATTGTGATCTTTCCAACTTATCCTAACACGCTTTTGTTGGTGTGACTCACCGGTTTGTTCCATACCTAAAAACACATATAATCACACCATTTTGAGCAGAAAAAACACACATAAATCAACAAAAAATAGAACAATAATGAGCAGAAAAAACACATATAAATCAACAAAAAATAGAACAATAACGAGCACCAGGTTTATACAAATTGTGTGAATCTGCAAGTTGTGTGCAAAAAGTCTACATCCAAAATAGAACAATAATGAGCAGCAACAAAAAAAATAGAACAAAAATGTAAACCACAAGGATCTTAAAATAGAACTTGCAGATTAATAGAACAAAAATGTAACAGGGAAAAAACTGCATACCTTCGGTGGAGAAGAAGAGAAAAAAACGAAGAAGAAAGGGGGTTGCGTCGCCGGTGGAAGAAGCCGCAGTCGTCGCCGGTGGAAGAAGCTGCAGTCGTCGCCTGTGGAGAAGATGCCGTCGTCGGTGGCGAAGATGCCGTCGCCGGTGGAGATGAGACCGTCGACGGTGGAGAGGAGGTAATCGCCGGTGAACGAGAAAGAGAGAAGAGGCGCAGATCAATATAGGCGCTGGACATAAAAGAGAATAGGGTTTTTTTAAAAAGGGTTTATGTTCTTTTTCTTCTAAGGGTAGAATTGTCATATTTTCAGCTTAATGGGGACAAGTGCCATAAACCAACTGTGCGAATAAGCCAGTTTCTGTCCCATTAAGTCATAAGTAAACACCCAATTTTGTCTGCGTGAATAAGCCAGTTTCTCCATTAAGACCAATAAGTCACAAGTAAACACACCCTTAGTGGTATGTATGGCTTATTCACTAAGCCATCCAAGAATGTTTGGTAGGAGCTTATTAATTTAGGTGATGACTTATTCGCTCAGCATTCAAGAATATCTTGTATCCACTCAGCCACATACATCCCTAAAATACCCTTCCCCCTCGCTTCACACTTCATAGACAAAAAAAGAAGAAAAACCCATCAATCGGTGCCTCTACTCTCTTCGTCTATGGATACACTTTCTCCTTCGATCTCTTGCTGGCCACAACTGCTCCCCCGTCGTCGGGGAGTTTGCTCTCTTCATGATTCAGGCACTTTATTCAGCGCAACAAACAAACAATATTTTTATTTTATTTATAAAGACAAGTTTATCCATACAGCTAACTTTATCCATACATGACTTAATGAAAAACAAACCAAACAACTCCTTGCTCATGTTCCTTATATCCAAAGGTTGTTTTCCCCAATTTTGGAAAAACCTTCCAATATGCAAATGAATGTCAACAATGCAATTCAATTGCATTAAATAGAATTTATTGTAGTTGTTGGTCAATGTAAGAAATCTATACGGTTTGATGTGGTTTAGTGAGGTGTTTGGTTTTCAATTAATGTCATGTAAATACTCTATATAATTAACCTCATTTCTATGTTTGATATGTCAAACAAACTCATACCAAATATACTCTTCCTATTAACCCTTTCCTCTACAGTATGGCGGCTAATAACCCTGGAAATGTGATGGAACTGGGTTGTCATTACCCAACGTTGTTGCTGCATACGAGAGGGTCGTTGACGAAAATCATCTTTTATGTGCACAGTTGCAACAGGTTTTTACAATGTTGAATGGTTTTAATAATATTGCAGGCCGGAGATGCAACTAATTTCAAAGTCCAACAACTTCAACAACAAGAAGAGGAGAACTTCGAGCTTCGCGACGAGATTGCTGAACTCAACAAAGCAAACTGGCACATTGGTCGTCTCAATAATGATATTTTTAACTTTAAGGTTGCGTGTGTTTGTCGGGAGTTTAAGTGAATCCATTCTCTACATATCGTAACTTCTCTTTATTATGGTTTGACTTTCGGATGTTTCGATGTTCTATTTTCTTTATTAATGAAGTTTGCATTTTAGTATGCACATGAGTAATTAATTTTTTAGTTTTCTATATTTTTTTAAATGGGTACTTACTTGATATACAAATTTCATTTATGTCATGTTATCAACTTTAATAAATAATGGACACAAAAAGATAATTTCTTTTATTATTTTCACATCTTATTATATTTTTATGGTTATGTGCATAGGTGCACATATGCACATATTCATAAAGGTATGTATCTAATAAAGACGTAGAAAAAACAAAACAACACCGGATAACCAAAACTTCACTTATGCATATATGCATACAACTTATATTAAGCATATGCACAATTAGAAAAATGTATCGTCAAACTAACATTTTGCATTTGTTCAAAATGTCCCAACAACGTACGACATCGTTTATAGTCAATGCATTCTAACACATACGAATATATAAAAAAGAAGTCCCAACAAACAAAGTTTTTAAACATTAAACTTTCAAAAAGAAGTCAGTGTACTATTATAATCAACTGTTGAGCTCGTGGTGTAACGTTCTTCATCCCTGAGCCATTTTTTTTCTTCATAGTGGTTTGCATTGCGATAAACCTTTGCACATCAGTCGGTATTGTATGTTTCCTAGTCAGTATCTTCATGGTGTACTTCACTGGCAGATCTTTTAACTGTTTCTTTTGTTTGGTACTTTCCTTGTATAGATCGCTCTCCCACCTTGTCCCTGCTACTTCGTAGTACATTTCCATGTTCCACATCATATCACCGCTCGAGAATGGAATTATATCACATATCTTTCTCTAGTCAGTATTCCCACGTTTATGATGTAAATGCATGAAAGTTATCATATATAAATATGTTAAAAAAGAGTTTCTCGTACCTAATGATTCAACCTTAAATCCTCAAATTTTTGTTTTGAGTTTTCGTACGAATTAACCCGGAACACTTCTATTTCTTGACTTTCAAGGTATGGTCTCAGTAATTGTGCTTGTTCTAAACCACCATCTTCCATTTCTGCATTATCTCTAGATCGTAGAAGGTCCATATCCCATCAGCTTGTTGCAGCCTTTCTCTTGATACTATTACTCGGGTGCACCATGTGGAATCTACATACAAAAGCTGTAATATTGCATAGATTAGCCTTAATCATGGTAAAAAATAATAATCAACAAACGGTTGATAGTTATTGTGCCTACCAATTGCTATTTCATAAACAAACAAACCCAAGTTTTAGTATGCACTATATGCAACCAATACGATTTATTTAAAATTCGTGAAACATTCATATATGCAATTTCACTGTCACATATGCACTATCAACATTCATATATGCAATTTCAAAATCATGTTTGACAATAACTAACTCATAAACATGTAAAATATGCAACTTCACAATCATATATGCATAATTAAGAAACATTCATATATGCAATTTCACTGTCATATATGCACTATCAACATTCGTTTTATATATATATATATATATATATATATATATATATATATATATATGCATTTCCATTCATATATGCAATTTCAATGTCCTATATGCACTATCAACTTTCATTTTATATATCTATATGCATTTTCATCATTTTACATGATTTCACAATCAATCCTCTTATTCATGACTAAAACACTAAACCCTATTATAAAATCCATAAACCCTAAAACCACCGGTAAAAGAAATGCATGGATTTTTACGAACTACATGGACGAGTTACTTTCGTGCAATCGCAGCAAGTTTCCTTTTCTTTGACCTAACTTCTGCTTCTGCCCTTTGCCTCATCATTTCTACATCGTTTCCATTTTCATTTAACGCCACTGTTTCCTTCGTGTTTATAAATCGTGAAAAATGAGTCTTTATCATGATTCGTTGGGAAGGCTTTCTCGCTGTAACAAAAACAAACAATTAGATGAAATCAATAAGCCCTAAAACTGTCATATGTGAAATCGGCTTAGCAATATGAAATCAATAAACCCTAAAACGCACATATGCAGAGGTGTTTTGGTAGCGAATTCCGTAACCTAGGGATTAGATTTCGAAGACAAATTCAATTATTCACGAATACTAGGGTTTATGTTTCGAACCTTCATCTTATATGCAAAGGTGTTTTGGTGGAAAATTGTACCCTGAAACCTTTGAATTTCGTTGTCTTCCGCCATATTTTCACACGATCCAGGCCCAAATCCTTCGATTACTAGAGACTTCCGTGAACTTTGGTATTGAATCCTTATGAATCTCGATTTTTTAGGGAACGTGAATCTAAAAGATGCGACATATCCGTGAAGCAGACGAGAAACGGAGATTGCTTCTTTATCATTTAGGTGTGCGATTTCCCCAATTTTCCCTTCCACGTACTCTTTTTTTTAAATGGTGTATCTATGTTTCATAATTTGACACTTTCTACCCAAACTAATCTAGACCATTGGATAAGAAAATCAAGGGATATGATGGGTTTGTAAGGTGTGCAACAATTGCACGGTTTGCATTTTACGGACTCTCTCTCTCTCTCTCTCTCTATATATATATATATATATATATATATATTTATAGATAGATAAAAATTTATTAACCTCTAAATGTGTGTAACTTTGTAAATTTTGGATTTCATGGGTTTTCTTGATGAATTGTTTTGTGAAATTGTTTATTTTGATGAAAGTGTTTCATATCATTCATTTCTTGAAGAAATTATTCATATATTTGTGTTTTTATGTAAAAACGACAAAGTTTCATTAAACTGAGAAAATATATGAAACAGTTTCATAGGAATGAAAAAAAATATGAAACTACATAAAAACACAAATATATGAAACAATTTCATCAAGAAATGAATGATATGAAACAATTTCATCAACAAAACCTATGAAATCCAAAGTTTACACACAAAAAAAGTTTACAAAATAGTGGGCCTCTGAGAGAGAGGGAGGTTCAAGGGAAAACCTCAAAAAATGGAAAACTAAGAAATATTCTAGTAGTCGTTCATCCAGACGGTATGCACTTGTGCATTCAGGTAAATCTAAGTTGTTTTTTGGTTTTTATATATATGCATTATGCATTTGTGCATATGCACATGTGCATGTTACAAATTACATGTATGCACAAGTGCATACCGTCCAGATGAAGGCTACTAGGGTGTTCCTTAGTTTTCTGTTTTTTTGAGATTTTCTCATAAACCTGACCATGTATATATAAACCTTATTATGTCCATCTTATATAATTTTAGAAGTAAAAATTTTGAATACAGGAATAAATAGTTGGGCTTTTAGTGATAATATATTATAAATTTTTCATATACGAGTCCAATTCCAGTAAAACAAATAACATTGAAGTTGCAACATTTAATCCAACAATGAAAGTGAAGTAAACTGAAATATTAAATTAAAGGAATTAGATCTCACCTTGATATCATTATAATTTGAAGCGATAATTTCCGAGACCATCAATTCCAACCATCAAACACAAAATCACCGCCATGGGATCTTATATATTCTAGGTTCATGAACAGAAAACAGATGTAACAACCCAAAACATAACGTACAAGCTACAAACTACTTCTTTAATTCATAACGCCATAAACGGCTCAACATGGTCACACTAACCACACTTACAACAAAGGGTTTGCGGAACAACCCTAAATACAACTGAGAAAGTATAACTAGACATAAAAGGAAGTTCTTCTATTTCTTCTAAACACGAGCTCCAACCCACGTCCTGCCAAATCTCTAAACTTGCTCTTGACTACTGCTTACCTGAAAAGGTTTTAGTTTTGAAAAGTGAGGGTTAGACCATGAGGTCTAGTGAGTTCCCTCCACACCAAGTCATACCAAAATCTCATAGTTTATAAAAACCAGTTATGAAAGAGTTTGTATAAATCATAACAAGCACACAAAATTGATATGCACACATTGACACATGCTACTGGCACGCGCTAAAGTCACACACACCGTGACAGCGCAATCGGGCACACACCGCCCATGTCACCCACACCGTGACAGTGCAATCGGGCACACACCGCTCATGTCACCTACACCGTGACAGCGTAATCAGGCACACACCGCCCATATGAAACGAATTCATATATATATATATATATACTAATCATGGGACACACCCCTATTTCACACAAAAGCCAGAGCATGGTCACACACATTTAAATCACACATATAAGCCACACATATAAATCACACCTTTATACCTTGCCTTGAAATAAAAGCAGTTGAAAAGCACACTGTTACATAATAACCACACCATACACTGACTCGTCATTTTTCAATAAAAATAATTGAAAAGCACACCGTTTAATTGATAACCGTGCCACACACTTAGTCTTCACTTTGTAATAAAACAGTTGGAAAACTCACAATTAGATAAAAATCATCAACCACACACTTGTATAAAATTTAGGTTCAGAAAGACTCACCTGACGTCCTGCTTAATCCTCTTACTAAATGGATCCTCCCTTCAACTGCACCTATAAGGATACACACTACTGCGATAAGTCATTTGATCGAATTACATACTCACACGGGTAACACCTCGGCCTACCAGACTGCACTACAGGGTCACACAAACACTGTCCGGAAGATTTATCCGAACAACCAAACTATCCGGACAGCCTTAACTTTCCGGACGTCCTGAACTATCCGGACGGACAATTCGGACACTTTCGGGTTCTCAAGGGTTTCCGGTCAACTACCGGAAACCACCACCACAACTTACCCGGGCAGAAGACACATTCGGACACCATACCTCATCCGGACACCATCAAAACGTCCGGACACTATCCTGATCTGAAGGTTTCCGGACGCGACGAATAAACACAAAAATGCAGGAAAATCAAACACTTCTTGTACTAATCCTCCCAACACTTCCAGATAGTAACTATGGGTCGATGACTAACACAATAACCCATTCTTACCCTTTCTTAACAAGTTAAAGAGGAAACCACAAGAAATTCCATAGAAACCAAGTTTCTCCTAAAAACCCCAATACATTTCATAAAACTTAAAGGAAAAGACAGATTATTAGATACCTAAAGATTTCTACTGGTTAAATCAAGGAGGATTTAACTGCAAAGATTTCTTCCTCTTCTCCAATTTGCCAACAATCTCTTCTCTTGCTCCCTCTCTTAGCCGCCAACACACACACACACACACACACTAGAAAATTGCTAAAATGAAAGAATTTGGGTTTTTCCCTTCCTTTTATATTTTTCTCATAAAACACCAAACTTTTAATTTCTTCACACTTAGACCACACAACTTTCTTAACTTCGAAATTTTATCACAATTTTATTTATCGAACCAAAATATAAATAAAAGAAACCCGGTTATTACAACAGATTTGTACAAGCAGAAGAAGCGCCATCATCTTCTATGGCATAAATCCGTATGTTGTTAGGCCGAGATCCAAACACTTCAAAAGTAAGCACATATGTAGATCGGAAAAATTAAGTGTCGCCTGTGTAGTTGTCGCGGGCGACGCTGTAATTTTATTGCTTTATGAACGGAGTTTGAATGAAGAAATTGAAAATGAGGAAAAGAGAGATGGCAACTAGGAGACGAACTCTAGTGGCTGAGTTCTTTAGGTTAAAAGAGAATTGCATTTTTAGTTATTGCCATATTTTTCATTTTATTTTAGAGTGAAATATGGTTTTGGACTTTTGGTCCCATGTCCAGTGGTCTTTTTTAAATTACCAAATTAGGAGCTGTTTGGAAGTTGCTAAATGGTTTAGTGCAAAATGATTGAGAGGTCAGAATGGTTGAGAGACTCTGTATGGTTGAGTGCAGAATGAAATTTGGTTGTTTTGTAATTGTTCTGAATGGTAACTCTGAATGACAACAAATTACCATTTTAACCCTTTGTATCATTTTTTTTCAAATAAATCAAACCAAACAGATCAAACAAATAAATTTGTTCAACAAAATCAAACAAATCAAACAAAACTAATTTCTTCATATGTTCTTTTACACATATTTCACAAAAGAATGAAACCCAAAGAACTAGTCAAGCCAAACTAATCAAACCTCTGTATCATTTTTTTCAACAAAATCAAACAAATCAAACCAAACTAATCAAGCCCCTCACTCTTTTCTGATTTTGGGTGAAGCATATGAAGCACAGAGAGATGAACACGAAGGATGTGAAGAAATCGACTGAATCAAACCAAACTAATCATGCCCCTCCATCGCCATCTTTATCTTTTTCAGAATCGACTGTTTATTTGTTTTTCTTTTTGGGATGTGAAGAAATCGACTGGATCGATTGAAGAAAGAGGCTAAAGAAATCGATTGAAGAAGATGGAAGACATACCTGAGGGAGATGGAACCAGCGGCGGCGAGAGGAACACCGGCAGATTGTTGGGATATCGATTTTGGTAGGGCAGGTTGTTGGAGCAGCGAGAGAAGGCGAGAGAAGTGAGAAGGGCAAAAGTGGAAGAAGTGCAACTCTAAATGGTTGAGTGTAGGGTGAGAGTCAAAATCGCTCAGAGGTTCTTGTAACCATTAAGAGGCCAATTTTTTTTTTTACCAAACAACCTATACCTCTGACCGATTCAGAGGTTACCTCTTAATGTAACCATTAAGAGGTAAACAAACAGCCCCTTAGTCCTTTGTTTTTTTAATTGTAATAAAAGTCTTTTAATGTTTGTATTTTGTTTTGGATTAGTTTCTCATCCGATAATTATGAGAGCAAATTGACAGTTTTATCCTTGTTTTATGTCTTAATTAGTTTTTAGTTAATTGTCAACCATCATTAACATAAATTTTATTCAAGTAAATTGAAAACATGAATTTTTCAATCAAAACCTATAATTTAAAATGTAAATCAAATTCATTTGATAATATGAAGAAAAAAATCAATGTAACATCAAAAGAAAGTCATTATCGAGGAAATCTTACTATAACTTTTTCCCAAAAAGTTTTGTCCATTTTTCCGGTTTGGCTAGTGTAACAACCGGGTTTTTATAGAAAAGGTGAAAGTTTGGTGGTCGAAGTCTCAACAATGAAAGTTGGACTTGAGGGACCTTTTGGCAATTGTTGAGAAGTATATATAGCTACAAATCCCTAGGTTAGCTGATTTTGCTCTTTGTTTGTGGTTGTTGACGGCTGGAAAAGAAGAAAGAAGAGAGAAAGGAGTTTTTGGAAGAAACCTTGTTCAAGGGAGGATTTGTTCAGGTAATCTTCCCTAAATTCGTGTTCATGTTTAGTGCAAGTTTTCTTTTCTCTGTTGTCTAGAATTTGGGGCTGGAATCAGTAGGGATTAGTGGGTTCTTCACCTAAATAACCCTTAAACTAAGCATATTGGTTTTTTTTTAATAAGTGTCGATTTTTGAGGTAAAGAATTGGTTTAAGTGGGTGTTTATGGTTGGGGGATGAACCCTGATGGTTGTCTAATCGAGATGAAATCAAATAAATGAGTTTTACTCACTTTTAGATGTTTGTTTTTCGAACAGCCGTAGTTTCCGGACACTGAGGTTTCAGTAGTGCCTGGATGGTTTGCAAGTGTCCGGGTAAGAGTTCTTGGGAGTTACCGGATGTGTATCTTTCCGGATAGTGTGTCCGAAAAGGGGTAGAATCCGGATAGGTGTCCGGAAAGGGGTAGAGTCCGGATAGTGTGTCTGGAAAGCTCTATGCGTCCGGAAAGCCCCTGTATCCGGAATGTTCGGGTGTCCGGGAAGTTTGGGCATCCGGAAAGTTGTGTGTACCCGGTAGGATCTGGATCTTTGTTTCTGATTAAGGAATTATCTGATCTTTTAGGTGCTAAGCTTGGGTAACTCGAGTTTAGAACAGGAGGGCGTGCTTTGCCATCGCAGGTGAGTTTTTCTGATCCTAAACCCATTTTTAAGTGTGAAACGTTACACATGTTCTTATTGATAAATGCTCGTACATTTTCCTTAAAACTCGGCATGAAAAGTGTGGTTTTACTGTGTGGATATAAATTGTTTATGTGTGGACATGTTATGGCGTTTATGTGAGATGGGGGTGTGTCCCATAAGAATTTAATATATGAATACGTTTCATATATGGGCGGTGTGTGCCCGGTTGCGCTGTCACGGTGTGTGTGGCTATAGCGCGTGTGCTCTCTTACGCTGTCACGGTGTGTGTTACCATAGCGTGTGCCATCAGCATGTCATATTGTGTGGATTATTTACGTGTGCTTTATGATGAAGTTTTGGAAATAACTGTTCGTACTGAAAAGCTTTTACAAACTTAATTATTTTATATAGTGTGGCTTTTGAGGGAACTCACAAGACCTCATGGTCTAACCCTCGCTTTCAAAACTAAAAACGTTTTCAGGTAAACAGGTATTAGGGAGCTCGGACAATAGGAAAGGGAAGGTGTAAGCTGGAGCTTGCATCCTAGAGACTAGAATTCCTCCATTTTGAATATTATAGACTTGTTCTCAGTTGTAATTAGGGTTGTTTCCGCAAACCCTTTTGTCGTATATTGTTAAAATTTTTGGCGTGGGCCAGGGTTTGGCTGTTATTATTATTATCTATGGAAATGATGTTTTGTTTCTAGTTTGGGTCGTTACAAATGGTATCAGAGCCTTAGTTTAAGAGATTTAGGTGACCGGACGGGCCTAAACTTAAACTGTGGAGTTAGAAAATACAGCTGAGAACTAGGTGGACCTTAGCAAGACTGGGTAGAATGATTAATAGGGTGGCGAGGACTATCATGTAAGGTAAGTTGACGATTACACCTGGCCAGTGTAATTACGAGCTTACAGGTACATGTAAGTGTTTAATTGCCTTATTGTCCTGGAACTGTAGACTTAATGTTGTTGTGTTTCTGTGTCAGTCAGTAATGATGCTGAGGAGATCCATGAGGGGCGTATCGGAACCTATTGATGAGGAAATCGAAATGGAAGCACCACCTGTGCCGGCGGCCGGATGTGGTAGGGGTAGAGGTCGGGAAAGAGGCCGAGGAAGGGGACGAGGAAGAGCACCCCGGAGAGCGGCTACTCAGGTGAATGAGAACGTGGAAAGAGCTATAGTGAGGGCACGGGTTACTCGTGGGACGAGGAGCGCGGGAATTCCGCAAGAACCAGAGACGTCTCATCAGGAGAGCTCTGCATCCAGGCGGGGAGCGAGCCGAGGTGGAAGTCGTGGGCGAGGCCGTGCTCAAGCCTTTGTGACCCAAGAAAATTTCACCACTGCATTGGGAGAAATCCAGGATACATTGAAAGCACTGTTGGCTAAGCAGAACGAGATAGCTTCGGGGAGTAAGGAGGCCAGTGGTAGTAAGGGAGGGGAGACTAGCTCTCATGGTTCAGCTTCGGGGAGCCCTACTCAGTCAAACCCGTTGGCGGTAAATGATCGAGTGCTAAGTGGAGGGTGTAGTTACAAGGCATTCGCTTCTTGTAAGCCACCTGCTTTCAAGGGAGAATGCGACCCCGTGTTGGCAATAAAGTGGATCAGGGAAATGGAGCTGGTGTTCGACACCTGTAAGTGTGCTGATAGTGACAGGGTAATGTTCGCTCTGTCCATGCTGAAATCAGGAGTTGTGTTTTGGTGGGATGCGGAGACCGCGGGGGAAGGGTCAAAGGCTGCTAAGAGTATGACGTGGGAGACCTTTGTCTCAAAGTTCAAGGCGTCGTTTTGCCCTCTGGCGGCAGTGAAACGACTAGAAGAAGAGTTCATGAGTTTGGGACAAGGTGGAATGACGGTGAGAGAATATACCACGAAGTTTATGGAGAAGGCGAGGTTCGCTGAGTTGTATGTACCGAACGAGGAACGCCAAGTTGAGAGATACATCTTTGGGTTAAAGAGTAGCGTGCGGGAACTGGTCACGGCTAGGAACCCGATCACTTTACACGCAGCCATCAATGCGGCGGAAATAGTTGAAAAGGAGAAGAGCCGACAAGACGTGGAGAAGGGCAAAGAGAAGAGAAAGTGGGAAGGATCAGTGCGTGACAGAGAGGGTTAAGGTGTTCAAGCCAGAGTTCCGATAGGGATCGAAGCTTGAGGAGAAACCTTGTGGAAAGTGTAATCGAGTCCACCACAAGGAATGTGCGGGCGAGCCCGAGGGATGTTTCAAATGTGGAAAGTTGGGACACCTGGCACGAGACTGTAGGAACCCAAGGGCTTGTTACCAATACGGTTCCTTGGAACATTTGAGACCGGACTGCCCTCAGCTGAAGAGAGTGATTCGGGTGGTTACGATGGTAGGCTAAGAGGAAGGGTGGGGGAAAAGAAAGTGGAGCCAGCTCAGGCGAAGGCTAGAGTTTTTTGGATGACGGCTGATGAGGATGAAGTTATACCTGGTGTTGGTGTTGAGACAGGTACCCTTCTTTTAAATTTTGTGTTGCTAAAGTGTTTTATGACCTGGGTGTAAACCGTTCGTTTGTATCGCCGGGATTTGCCCGACGTTTTTGTGTGAAACCTAGACGGCTGGAGTGTGAGTTCGAAGTAAAAATGGCTGATAATAGTTGAGTCTTGGTGAGGAAAGTGTTTAGTAGAGGTAGTATCGAGGTTGAGGGCCTCTCGTGTTCCTTGCAATCGTGCCCGTGAACAAGGGAGAGTTTGACGTTATCATAGGAATGGATTAGCTGGCAAGTTGTAGCCCGAGCATTGGGTGCAATAGGAAATGATTCGTAGGCCTGGTCTGATAAGTCGGAGGTGGTGATCGATGGAGTTAGACGAGAGCATAAGTCTTGTCTTGTGTAGTGATGAAAGCAAGTTACCCGTAACTTCCCGATGAGGAATTCCGGGGACGGAATTCTTTTAAGGGGGGAGTGTTGTAACAACCGGGTTTTTATAGAAAAGGTGAAAGTTTGGTGGTCGAAGTCTCAACAATGAAAGTTGGACTTGAGGGACCTTTTGGCAATTGTTGAGAAGTATATATAGCTACAAATCCCTAGGTTAGCTGATTTTGCTCTTTGTTTGTGGTTGTTGACGGCTGGAAAAGAAGAAAAAAGAGAGAAAGGAGTTTTTGGAAGAAACCTTGTTCAAGGGAGGATTTGTTCAGGTAATCTTCTCTAAATTCGTGTTCATGTTTAGTGCAAGTTTTCTTTTCTCTGTTGTTTAGAATTTGGGGCTGGAATAAGTAGGGATTAGTGGGTTCTTCACCTAAATAACCCTTAAACTAAGCATATTGGGGTTTTGTTTAATAAGTGTCAATTTTTGAGGTAAAGAATTGGTTTAAGTAGGTGTTTATGGTTGGGGGATGAACCCTGATGGTTGTCTAATCGAGATGAAATCAAATAAATGAGTTTTACTCACTTTTAGATGGTTGTTTTTCGAACAGCCGTAGTTTCCGGACACTGAGGTTTCAGTAGTGCCCGAATGTTTGCAAGTGTCCGGGTAAGAGTTCTTGGGAGTTACCGGATGTGTATCTTTCCGGATAGTGTGTCCGGAAAGGGGTAGAATCCGGATAGGTGTCCGGAAAGGGGTAGAGTCCGGATAGTGTGTCCGGAAAGCTCTATGCGTCCGGAAAGCCCCTGTATCCGGAATGTTCGGGTGTCCGGGAAGTTTGGGCATCCGGAAAGTTGTGTGTACCCGATAGGATCTGGATCTTTGTTTCTGATTAAGGAATTATCTGATCTTTTAGGTGCTAAGCTTGGGTAACTCGAGTTTAGAACAGGAGGGCGTGCTTTGCCATCGCAGGTGAGTTTTTCTGATCCTAAACCCATTTTTAAGCGTGACACGTTACGCATGTTCTTATTGATAAATGCTCGTACATTTTCCTTAAAACTCGGCATGAAAAGTGTGGTTTTACTGTATCGATATAAATTGTTTATGTGTGGACATGCTATGGCGTTTATGTGAGATGGGGGTGTGCCCCATAAGAATTTAATATATGAATTTGTTTCATATATGGGCGGTGTGTGCCCGGTTGCGCTGTCACGGTGTGTGTGGCTATAGCGCGTGTGCTCTCTTACGCTGTCACGGTGTGTGTGACCATAGCGTGTGCCATCAGCATGTCATATTGTGTGGATTATTTACGTGTGCTTTATGATGAAGTTTTGGAAATAACCGTTCGTACTGAAAAGCTTTTACAAACTCGATTATTTTATATAGTGTGGCTTTTGAGGGAACTCACTAGACCTCATGGTCTAACCCTCGCTTTCAAAAAACTTAAAACGTTTTCAGGTAAGCAGGTATTAGGGAGCTCGGACAAGGGGAAAGGGAAGGTGTGAGCTGGAGCTTGCATCCTAGAGACTAGAATTCCTCCATTTTGAATATTATAGACTTGTTCTCAGTTGTAATTAGGGTTGTTTCCGCAAACCCTTTTGTCGTATATTGTTAAATTTTTTGGTGTGGGCCAGGTTTTGGCTGTTATTATTATTATTATCTATGGAAATGATGTTTTGTTTCTAGTTTGGGTCGTTATAGCTAGACTGAGTAGTCGAGTCGTTTCCCTTTCTTTATGATGATGAAACAATCTGGCCAAAATAAATCCAATAAATTAAAGAAACAAACACATTTAACAAGCAGAAAAGGAGAGCAAAAGATTCGTACCTTCGAAGACCGAAAGTAAACTATATTGATTTGCAAGAAGGTGTCTTTCAACCATTCGGCAATTCGTACAGAAGACAATTTTATTTTATTGTTTCAAATTTAAGATGGTCATATGAGCGGATACCATCACTATCAAAGACCTCGACTATGTTGGTCAATAACATACAGATATATGGATACTCAAGGACGGATGTGGTGATGTGGTTGCTTGTGAAACCATAAAAATTTTAATTCCATAAATGTGAAACCATGATTTTCTTTTTTGGTGAAACCTTATTTTTCTTTATGAAACCATTTTTTTGTGAAACCATGAACATTAAGAGATGCATTTTCATTCTCTTACTTATTTTGTCTTCTACAAATCCAAAATCACGTTGACCAAAATCACTAAATCAATTTTTATTGGATAAAAGACAAAAAAATGGATGAAATTACAAAAAAAAAGTAAAGCTCACCTTTGGTCCTTAACGTTTGTTGATTTCAACGGTTTTCGTCCCTAAAGTTCATTTTTGCCAAAAAAAAACTCACGTTTGATAGCTTGCAACGATTTTCGTCCCTCGATTTAACGTCCGTTAACTTTTTCTGTTAAATCCAATTTAATGAGGGGTATTTTAGTCATTTTAAACATTCGTGTTATTTTCTATTAAAAATAAAATTATATATATATATATTTATATATTAATAGAAAATCAAAGACAAGGGGCCAAAAATGTATTTTTCTTTTTGATTTCAGGGCCAAAACTGTCATTTTCTTTGGGTCATCTTCTCCGGCAATAATCTCATCTTCGGTCTTCTTCTCCGGCAATAACCCCATCTCCGGTCATCTTCTCCGACCAAATCTTAATCACAAAAACTCAACCAAAATACAAATTCTAATCACCAAAATTCAAACCAAACCAAAATCCAATAACAAAATCAAAATCATTTTCTCCTATGAACATCAACCCAGATCAAGAACAAGTGAAGAACATAACCTAATAAAGATAACTCTGAAAAGCATTCGAAAATCTTAAATCTAAAATCTAAAATCAAAACTCAAATAATGTATAAATTTATTCCGTGAAGATAACCTATAAACCGTATAATAAACATCAATATCTCAATAACAATCTCGTTCATATACACAACTAAAATAGAAGTAAAAACATATTACAAACAAATTCTTTCAACTCAAGCAATCATCTATCTAAACAACATAAGCAAAATCAAGAACCTAAGCTACCGATTTGTGTGTTGGAAGAGTACACCAGATCTCGATTGAGTGCTTGAAGAACACATCGTCGTTAATGTTGAGCAAACCTCGATTGAGTGCTACCAGATCTGATTTTTCGTGAACCTGGTGAGTGCCTGAAGAACACACCAGATCTGATTTTCGTCGAAGAACACACATACCAGATCTGATTTTCGTTGAAGAACACACATATCAGATCTAATTTTCGTTGAAGAACCCACCCTCTCATGTGATTTGGTCTCGGAGATAAGAGAGACAACGAAAGAGAAAGAGAGATCAAAAAAGAGATCGAGAGACAGAGAAGAGAAGAGAAACAGAGAGATAGGGATATAGAGAAGAGAGACAGAGAGGAGAGATAAAGAACAGAGGTAGAGAGATTGAGACATAGATATGTCGTCGGAGGTTTCGCCGGTTTTCATCCCTGATGTTTTTTTTGGTCCTTGGGTTTTGTATATATGTATATTAGAGTATTACATATATATATATATATATATATATATATATATATATATATATATATATATATATATATATATATATATATATATATAGGCTGGGTATCAAATACAAACCAACTAGTTTGTACAAACCCGTACAAACTCAATCTACCTTAATGAATTTGCAATTTTTTTAATTTGGTATCATGAATCTATATTTTGGCTTCATGAATATAAAATTTGGCTTCATGAATATATAATTTGGCTTCATGAATCTATATTTTCCGGTGGAGCCCTAAAATACCCTTATAAATAAATAAAAAAGAAGTTATGGAGCCAAATTATATATTCATGAAGCCAAATTTTATATTCATGAAGCCAAAATATAGATTCATGAAGCCAAATTAAAAAAAATTGCAAATTCATGAAGGTAGATTGAGTTTGTACGGGTTTGTACAAACTAGTTGGTTTGTACCAGATACCACCCCTATATATATGTATATATGTATATATGTATATTAGAGTACTACATATTGGTCCTAAAGTTTGATTTTTTAGGTAAATACAAGAAAATTAAAAAAAAACAAGTAAAATGAACAAAATACCCTTCATTTAGTTGGATTGAACAAAAAAAATTAACGACTGTTAAACCGAGGGATGAAATCTGTTGCGAGGTGTCAAACGTGGGTTTTTTTGTGGCAAAAACGAACTTTAGGGACGAAAACCATTGAAATCAACAAACGTTAAGGACCAAAAGTGAACTTTACTCTTACAAAAATGTTCCTAATTTAACGGAATTTTGTAACAACAATTAAAGAAAGTACTAAATCTGAACGTTTTTACTAACCATAACTCTTATAATTTTGAAAGTGAGAAACAAAGATTGTTATTTTCGACAAATCACTAGACCAAATTTGTAGTTTACTCTATATAATTAATTTACCACATTTTTTTTCAAATACATAAAAATAATAAATATCTTTTATAATACTTTTATGAGAAATATAGTTTTATTTGAAAACAGAATACATTAATATTTTATATTAATTATTGATAAGACAATATTTAATTATATTTTTGTTTGAGAAATTAATTAAAATGCCCTAAGTTGACATCCTCTTCATTAAAATGCCCTCTCTCTCATCTTACCAAAATACCCTGAAAATCCGTGGGCTAAGCCGTGGCCCACGGATTATCCCTCATATCCGTGTGCCTTTTAAAAAGATCCGTGGCCCACAGATGATTTTGGTGAATTTCAATTGCAATTTACACTTTCAACCCCTATACTTATTTACTTACTTTACTTTATACCTTTTACTTTCATAATTTTAATTTTACATTTAACACATATAATCGTTTATTAACTAAAATACGTTAAAAAATACGTTTTAATTTTAACAAGTTACACCATTATAATCGTCTTTTCGATACGTTCGAAATGAGCCCAATATTGAATATTTTTTTATTTATATATTTTATTATATATCATATACACTACATAAAAATATTTTTTATATTTAAAATTCATATTCTTATAGTTCAGCTCCAAACACACATGAATCATCATTCGTCAAATACCCATTTTCACAATTCTTAAATGAGTCCAGTGATACCACCTTGTCAAAACCCCATTTCATATTCTTCTCGTGAAACCTTGTCCTATTGCCATTCACGATATCTATAAACACATACAAATAATAATAATTTAAAACGATTTAATGAATTAGTTAATATATGATTATTATGTTAATGCGATAGGAGTGTAAAACAAAATTGAAAAAAATAAGAGATGTACCATAAATTAAATAATTAACTATAAGAGTATGAATTATAAATATTAAAAATATTTTTATGTAGTATATATGATATATATTAAAATACATAAATAAATAAATATTTAATATTGGGCTCATTTCGAACGTATCGAAGAGACGATTATAATGGTGTAACTTATTAAAATTAAAACGTATTTTTTAACGTATTTTAGTTAATAAACGATTATGTGTTAAATGTAAAATTAAAATTATGAAAGTAAAAGGTATAAAGAAAAGTAAGTAAATAAGTATAGGGATTGAAAGTGTAAATTGTAATTGAAATTCACCAAAATCATCCGTGGGCCACGGTTCTTTTTAAAAGGCACACGGATATGAGGGATAATCCGTGGGCCACGGCTTAGCCCACGAATTTTCAGGGTATTTTGGTAAGATGGGAGAGAGAGAGGACATTTTAATGAAGAGGATGTCAACTTAGGGCATTTTAATTAATTTCCCTTTTTGTTTCCTTTTTAAATACATATGAAAAAGAAGATGTATTCTTAATATTTCACCATAAATATTGTTTTTTCCAAAAAAGAAAAAAGAAAGAACCAACAATGTTTAACTTGTTATAAGATTTATTGATAAGTAAAAAAAATACTTTGGTTTCAAAAGTTAATAAAAAAATTACATTTATTACTAAAAAATAAATTATAAGTATTGTTTTTCATTTAATTTTGATCAAATTTTAGTTTGCACTTACAAACAAAATTATTTTGTTTCTTAAAATTTTCAGACAAATCTATAATACCTTATTATACATTTAGGCCATCCGTACCCGGGCTCGGGATGGTGCGGGGATCATGCGGGGATGGTGCGGGGTGGGCTACGGAGGTTGCGGGGATGGCGGGGCGGGATGGAATCCGGGGATGGGATCCCGATCCATCCCGAAGGGTTTTTAAAAAAAAAATTTAATTAAATTTTTTAAAATTCATGCCGTTGAACGGCTCTATTACTAAAAAAAAATTATTTTTCTCAATTTAATCCCACTATATATTTAACCCTCAACCTCTTATTTCTCACACCTCTCAACCTCTTATTTCTCACACCTCTCAACCTCTTATTTTTCACACCTCTCAAATTCTCTCAACCTCTTATTTCTCACACCTCTCAAACTCTCTCAAATTCTCTCAACCTCTTATTTTTCACACCTCTCTCATCATGAATCCAAACAGAACACCTACATCCCGTCGTAACCGACCGAATACACCACAATCGCAAGAAGATCAAGAGCTTGGTTTCCAAGCGTTTACACAACAAGGTTATCCTCCGCAATTTTCGCAACAAATTCCGCCACAATGGTCGCAACAAAATCCGCCACAATATCCGCAACAATTTCCCCAACAATTTCACCAACAAATTCCTTACCAATTTACACGTCCCGGGTTGATTGAACAAGGTTTTACTCCGGCCAACTTCAATCTCGACGACGACATTGTTCCGGAAACCCAACCTTCTACCCCGAACACACCACAATCTATCCCGACACAACAATCTAACCCGGAACCATCAAATCCGAGACCAAAGAAAGCCGCCAAACAAACGTGGAGTAAAGCCGAGGAACTCGCGTTAGTGTCGGCGTGGGTTGACGTTTCGGAGGACCCCGTGGTCGGTAACGCACAAAGCGGTGGTAATTATTTTTATTGTTATTATTATTATTATTATTATTATTATTATTATTATTATTATTATTATTATTATTATTATTATTCTTATACTTAATTTTACATAAATGAAGGAAATTTTTTGGGCCGAATCGGGCATGTGTTCTTTACTCGCATGGGTCGTGAACCAGGTTATAGATCAACCCATCAACTCAATAGCAAGTTCAACGACCTCAATAAAAGAGTTAATTCGTTTGGCGGCATCTACAACAACTTGCTCAATAATAGATCAAGCGGGATGAGTGAGGCCGATATATCCCGAACGGCACACGAACGGTATCTAGCACGCCATAAAGTTGCTTTCACTCACGAACAAGCTTGGGACGTCCTAAAAAATGTCCAAAATGGGGAGCCGTTCCAACGATGACGACAACTTCATCGCGGGGTTCAAAACGTACCCAACCTTCCGATGATGACGATGACGAGCAAATTCAACGACCCATCGGGAGAAACAAGGCAAAAAAATCATCAACGAGTAATACGTCCGGGGCGAATACGGACGTAAGTGTTACTCAGTTGTTGACGACGTTCAACGACAAGATTATTGATACAATGGAATACAAAATGAAAAAACTCGATCTCGAAATCGAACGCTCAAAACTCGAACGACATAGGCTGGATCAAGAACGCGAAATCGAACGCGCAAACCGATTTGATAAAGACTTCGAGTTTTTCATGGCCCCACATGATCACCTTACGGGAAAAGCTTTGAGGGTTACTTTAGCGAGAAAAGAGCAAATTCAAAAATTTCATGATTGGTAGTGTTTTGTATTTTGTAATTTTTATTTTTAATGAATGGTATGAATTTTTATTTTTATTATTTATCTTATTTTTATTTATTAAAAAATATATAAATATTTTTATTTTGTTAAATAATTAAAAGTATAAATAAAAGAATTAAAATAAATGAGGTGGCAAAAGAGTTTGAGGGAATGGGGTACGGGTGTTTAGGGATTGTTAGGGATGGAGTGAGGGATGGGAGAAAAGCTGATGTGGCGCTGATGTGGAGCTGGAATATTTGAAAGATTCCTCCATGGGGTACTGATGGCCTTAGGAAAAAGTCTTAAAGACAACCTTTAATGCATAATGTACAGTTATTTTATGCATAAAATTTGAAAATTTTTAATTACAAATAAATAAAAACAATGTACAAGTTATTTATGCATACTTTTTAACCAAACACCACCACTGCTGAGATTGGTATCTAAATAGTTATTTTTCTGTGTAGGGTGTTCCTTTTCCATCTACATTTTTGACTTTTCCATTTGATATCAGGGCGATTCAAAATTCAAATGGATTCAAAGATTTCAAACTTATGAGCCCAATATGGCAATATCGGCCACTCTTATCATTCTTCCATGGTGATTCAAAAACTCATCTTCCCCATTACTTGTTGGAGGAATTCGAGAAAGAGATGAGGAAGAGGTGATCGTAAGAACTTGGATAAAACGCAGAGATCGCGTGAGAGCTCGCTTTCCGTAAGAGATATTTCGACCCTATATGCCTGGGTATCACGAAATTCTCTAGGGGATAATCTCTTTGTTTCGGTGTATCGATTAAGGCACTAATCGATTCATACTTATACACCTTTAGAGAATCGTAACCTACATTGTATTGAACCAGGAAATAATCTCTCATTTAATGAGATTTGATTGTGGACTTAATGACGTCGGTTACAAAAAACGGGAGTTACAAAGTGAGAAAACATCCCTGACGCCGGCGCTACTTCCCGTGCTAGATAAGTAGCCCCAAAAGGAGCGCGGGCAACATTCCAGAGCCCGACGCTACTTCCCGCGCTAGATAAGTAGCCCTAAAAGGAGCGCGGGCAACATTCCAGAGCTTGGGGCTACTTCCCGCGCTAGATAAGTAGCGCCACAAGTGGCCCCGACGCCCAGCTCAAGAAACCACTTTGTAACTTGTCGATTTTAACCGTCCAACAATCCCGGGTTCTATTTAGCTTACACGAGTGTGCACTCCACACCTCCTAACTCATGTTATAGCTTAGCTACCAACCCCATTATTACCTTTGTGAATCCAACTACACAAAATGGACCGATGATTTCACTAAAATCACCAACATTCCTCCCCCATTTTAGTGCAATCCTTGATTCACAAAATAAAATTACAATACAGGTAAACAAACTCATGCATAAATGAAAATATCTAAAAGATTGAATTTCCATCTTAGTACATTACACATTTCAAATACTCGAGAATACGGGTGTCCTATGGATTGAACCCGTCAACCCATTTGAGTACCAGAAGCTAACATACACATGTGTTGGTGCAAGTGTACCACATCTCTATATATTTATATATATTTATTTTGATGATTACAAACACACCGCATTATTGTTTATCTAACAATCCTATCCAAGTGTACAGTTCTTGAAGAACACGAAGATTTAATCTGAAGGGTTCAAGACGGAAGTGTTTACGTCGTCATTATTGTTTATAACTAATAATGATAAACACCCTAAAATA
This sequence comes from Saussurea involucrata, assembly GCA_033807775.1. Lineage (NCBI taxonomy): Eukaryota > Viridiplantae > Streptophyta > Magnoliopsida > Asterales > Asteraceae > Saussurea > Saussurea involucrata. The sequence goes on from CM066322.1 coordinate 177,871,055, forward strand.
ATATACCACTTGGATATTTCTAAAAACCCAACAATTAATTTTAATAAGGTTTTGAGAAGATCCAGCAAGATTTGGGTGCTGTCCTGGAAGCTGACTTTTCCTGACGGCGGTATACCGTGGAGAATACTCGGTATACCGCGGGTACACTTTTGCCGGTATACCGCGGCTGTTCAGCCGGTATACCGCGGCAGTCCGTGTGCAATTCCTATTGGTTGAAGTTGCTTTTCCTGACGGCGGTATACCGCGAGACCCAGCCGGTATACCGCGGGTACTTTTTCCTGTCAACTTTGCATGTAGCCGTTGGTGTGTCAACGTACCTTTTCTGACGGCGGTATACCGCGGTGCCTTTGGCGGTATACCGCGGATACACAATGCCGTTGGAGATGCTGATATATAAAGAAGCTGTTGGTGATGAAGAACAGACAACAGACAATAACAACAGTAACAACAATCAGCAACCACACTCTCAGCTCTCTCATTTTATATATATATTTTATAAAACATTTTTTATAAAATATCCAAGTGTGAGATATTATACAAGAGTGATTACCCATTGTGAGTTATACTCCTCTTGTAAGTATTTGAATAACGGGTGTGTGATCCTGTACATCTCAATAAGCTGAGGCTTAGAGAACCGTTTACTTTGCTCTGTATTTGGTTTGTATTCTACCGTAAAGAATACATTTATTGGATCGTGTCGGGAAGTGTCTCGGCTGCTGGTTTATCACAGTTGGTGGTAAATCAGTAAATCTCTGTGTCAAGTATCTCTATCCCTTATCTCTTTATTTATTCCGCTGTGCTTTATTATATTTGTTTATATAAACTGCTTTGCATTTATATTTATTTACATAATCTCTGTGTATTTGTTTATATTTACACTCTTCGTTATTATTTGTATACTCTGATTTATTTATACTGTTTCTGTACTGTATTTATTTGTAAAAGAATTTTTGAAAGTAAAAGATTTTAAATACAACCTTACCCCCCCCCTAGGTTGTCCAACATTTGGTATCAGAGCAGGGCTTTCAAAAATCGTCTATTTAATTTTTTAAAATCCGTTTTTGTTATGGCTCATCAAAATGCTTGGTTTTCTAAATCTCTTCTTATTGATTTCGAAAATTTTGATCTTTGGGCAATTTCTTTTGAACGTTGTGTTCGTGGGATAAATCAAAAAATTTGGGATATTATTATTAAAGGAAATTTCAAACCCACAAAATTTCAAAACAACAAAGTTGTTGAAAAACCTAGCTCGGAATGGTCCGACGAAGATGAGGCTAATTATTGTTTAAATTATGAAGCCAAAAATTTTCTCTTTTCGGTTCTTACTAACGATGATATTGAGCGTGTTTATCTCTTTGAAACTGCTCGTGATATTTGGGAGAACTTGAACGTCACCTATGGTGGAAACTCAAAAGAAAAGAGAGACGAAACCCGAGATCAAAGAAATGAAGAAACGTGTCTCATCGTCGACTGCGAGAAAGAGGTATGTACTTCATACTCAAGTTATTCTAGTTGTAGTGATAACGATGATGATATTGATATGTCAAATGTCTCTTTTCAAAAATTGATTGTTCTCGTAAATAGTTATAAAAATGAGAATGCTAAATTAAAAGAAGAATTATTATTATGTCAAAATGAGTTGAATAATTGTAAACAAACCATTGCATGTGATAATAAAATCAAAAATGAGTTAAATGATAAAGTTATCACTTTAAAAAAGAAAGCATGCGAAAATATTGTTTGCAAATCTTGCATTGTCTTAAATGATAAAATTGCATGTTTAGAGAAAAGAACATGTGAAAATATTTTATGTACAAAATGCGATATACTTGAAAATAATAATGCATGTTTAAAAGCTAAATGCGATTTATATGAAAAAGATAATCTGTTAGCTAATGCATTTCAAAATAGCAATGATAAAGTGCTTAAAATGCTAAATATGCCTAATCGTATAAATTGTCGTAAAGGCATTGGTTCCGATACATGTGTTGATAAATGTTCGTGTAAACCCATTAAAAGATTTTTTGCATCTCCTAAAGTTGATACGAGAAAACCTCCATACATGTCAAAAATAAAAAATGTGAATTATGGAAGGAAACCGCATGCGTTTATGTATAATAATAAGTTTGCGAATCCTAAGAAAAATGTTAATCCGCATACTTCTTTTTACGTCTATGATGAATACGATCGTAAAATTAAAATGGTTAGAAAATGGATTCCGAAAGGAATGTTTAATGTTGACAATCCCGGTGGGATGCGTTTGTGGTTTTAAACCATTTTTATGGCTTTGTATGTTTGTCGTGTTTGTTTTATGTCGACAACATATTTTTTTTGCAGTTTATGTTTTATACTAACTGTTAAAAGGACCCATAAGAAAAGGGTACCACGAAAAATTTTCTTTGCCTTTTGTAGGTGTTTCCTGACGAGGATATAATACGTTGTTTCCTGACGAGGATATAATACGTTGTTACCTGCCGAGGTTATAATACGTGGTTACCTGCCGAGGTTATAATACGTGGTTACCTGCCGAGGTTATAATACGTGGTTACCTGCCGAGGTTATAATACGTGGTTACCTGCCGAGGTTATAATACGTGGTTACCTGACGAGGTCATAATACGTGGTGATTTTTTTAATCACATAAAATTAACCGAATATTGAAGCCTTAAGATCCGTTTTGGTGCAAGTGTTTCGTATTGGTTTGTATATCTTTGTCTCTATTGCTTTTTGCATTTTATTTTATCCCTCAAATTTTATAAAATCAATTTGATATCGTTATTAATTTGAGGGGGAGCGTTTTAGCTCTTTTACCCATGAGTGTATGCTACCTCAATTATATGCATATTTTGAGGGGGAGCATCTCTCGAGGGGAAGCATACCGTCTCTCTTGACCCTTTTTGTTTCGACAAACGGGGGAGAGAAACCGCATATGCTCTTGCTTAGCGGTTGTGTTTGTCATCATCAAAAAGGGGGAGATTGTTGGTGCAAGTGTACCACATCTCTATATATTTATATATATTTATTTTGATGATTACAAACACACCGCATTATTGTTTATCTAACAATCCTATCCAAGTGTACAGTTCTTGAAGAACACGAAGATTTAATCTGAAGGGTTCAAGACGGAAGTGTTTACGTCGTCATTATTGTTTATAACTAATAATGATAAACACCCTAAAATAATATACCACTTGGATATTTCTAAAAACCCAACAATTAATTTTAATAAGGTTTTGAGAAGATCCAGCAAGATTTGGGTGCTGTCCTGGAAGCTGACTTTTCCTGACGGCGGTATACCGTGGAGAATACTCGGTATACCGCGGGTACACTTTTGCCGGTATACCGCGGCTGTTCAGCCGGTATACCGCGGCAGTCCGTGTGCAATTCCTATTGGTTGAAGTTGCTTTTCCTGACGGCGGTATACCGCGAGACCCAGCCGGTATACCGCGGGTACTTTTTCCTGTCAACTTTGCATGTAGCCGTTGGTGTGTCAACGTACCTTTTCTGACGGCGGTATACCGCGGTGCCTTTGGCGGTATACCGCGGATACACAATGCCGTTGGAGATGCTGATATATAAAGAAGCTGTTGGTGATGAAGAACAGACAACAGACAATAACAACAGTAACAACAATCAGCAACCACACTCTCAGCTCTCTCATTTTATATATATATTTTATAAAACATTTTTTATAAAATATCCAAGTGTGAGATATTATACAAGAGTGATTACCCATTGTGAGTTATACTCCTCTTGTAAGTATTTGAATAACGGGTGTGTGATCCTGTACATCTCAATAAGCTGAGGCTTAGAGAACCGTTTACTTTGCTCTGTATTTGGTTTGTATTCTACCGTAAAGAATACATTTATTGGATCGTGTCGGGAAGTGTCTCGGCTGCTGGTTTATCACAGTTGGTGGTAAATCAGTAAATCTCTGTGTCAAGTATCTCTATCCCTTATCTCTTTATTTATTCCGCTGTGCTTTATTATATTTGTTTATATAAACTGCTTTGCATTTATATTTATTTACATAATCTCTGTGTATTTGTTTATATTTACACTCTTCGTTATTATTTGTATACTCTGATTTATTTATACTGTTTCTGTACTGTATTTATTTGTAAAAGAATTTTTGAAAGTAAAAGATTTTAAATACAACCTTACCCCCCCCCTAGGTTGTCCAACAACATGAATTTAAAAGACTCTCTAACGTATAAACTTGACACTATACAGGCCATGTGTCCTTATCCATTCGTGAGTGTATCAAAGCCAAGTCCAAGCTTTTTGAAGCGGCCACACTTCACACTCATATAGGTAGTTCTTTTCCTCATGCACCTGCACATGCATTTTTACAAAAGAACAATTACCTCCTTCACTTGCAGTACCGAGCACACACCTTGGGATGACCGTCTTGTGCTCCAATCTCTTAGGGTGAGCTTTCCCATTGAATTCAGCTTCTAACGTTGTATTAGAAGGGAATTGGGTATCTCACCGTTAGAGATTTAGATGGACTTTAATCCCATCCCTATTACCGACTTGTGAACCAAGTCCCTAGCTAACCCCTTCGTCAAGTGGTCCGCTAGATTTTGTTGCGACCGAACAAACTCAACCGAAATCACCCCATTCGTGATTACCTCACGAATCATGCTATGTCTAACACCTAAGTGTCTAGACTTGCCATTATACATTTGGCTATAAGCTTTAGCCAAAGTAGCCTCACTATCACGACGGATAGAAATTGGTGATATTGGTTTCGGCCATAATGGAATTTCATGGACCAAAATTTCTTAGCCATTCCGCCTCTTTACCGGCAGCGGCTAACGCCACAAATTCCGACTCCATAGTCGAACTCGTGATGCAAGTTTGCTTCTTAGAAGCCCATGAGATGGCACCTCCCCCAAGCAAGTACACCCAACCACTCGTAGAAGAGTGGTCTTCCAAATTGGTAATCCAACTTGCATCCGAATATCCCTCCAAAATTGAAGGAAACCCGACATATGACATTCCAAGTTTTACATGCCTTATGCTCCATCCCGGGCATAACAAAACCTTCCGGTTGTTTCATGTAAATTTCCTCCTCCAAATCACCATTCAAGAATGTCATTTTGACATCCATTTGGTGAATCACTAAATTGTGAATAGCACATAAAGCTATCAACAATTTAATCATGGAGATTCTTGCAACCGGGGCATAAGTAACAAAATAATCTATGCCTTCCCGTTGCCTAAAGCCTTGGATCACAAATCGAGCCTTGAACTTGTCGATTGATCCATCCGCTTTCATCTTCCTTTTGAAGATCCACTTGCAACCCAAAGGTTTGCAACCCGGTGGCAAGTCCGATAATACCCAAGTATTATTCCCCATGATGGAGTCCATCTCATCATGTATTGCTTCCTTCCAGAAAGCAATGTCTTGAGACTTCATAGCCTCATCAAATGATTTTGGATCCTCCTCAACACTATAACAGTAAAGGAATTGGGATCCAATCTCATCTCTTGATCCCTCTACCAAGTATACTTGGAAATCGGGACCAAAGGATTTTTCAATCCTTCCTCTTTTGCTCCTTCGAAGCATCGGAGATTCGGTTGGAACAATTGCTTGTTCTTCAACTTCACTAGTTTCACTAGTACTGGAACTATGTCCTTTGGCCTCGACATTGAAGAGAATCTAGTCTCATCAAAATTACATCTCTTGATTCTATAACGGTGTGAATCGCTATAAAATCATTAGATTCAATAACATAGAACCTATAAGCTTTGGAATGCTTAGCATATCCAACAAAGATGTATCACCCAAAGTCTTCCTTTTGGGTTCGGGTAATCGAACAACCGCTCGATAGCCCCAAACTTGAATAAAACTCAAGTTAGGCCTTTGAACCAAAGTTCATACGGGGTAATCTTGTTCCTTTTATTGGGAACTCGATTCAACAAGAAACTAGCCATTAACATGGCTTCACCCCAAAATCCATCAAACAATTCATAAAGTAACTTAAACATAATTTTTAAACAAAAAATTCACTTGCAACAAAACAGAATTTTAAACACAAAACTCATTTGCAATGTAAACAGAATTTAAACAAAATTCATATGTAACATAAACAGAATTTAGACAAAATTCATATGGAACATAAACAGAATTTTAAACACAAAATTCATTTGCAACAAAACAGAATTTTAAACACAAAATTCATTTGCAACAAAGCAGAATTTTAAACACAAAATTCATTTGCAACAAAACAGAATGTAAACAAAAATCATATGTAACATAAACAGAATTTAGACAAAATTCATATGTAACAAAACAGAATTTTAAGCACAAAATTCACTTGCCACATAAACATAAATTTTAAACAAAATTCGTTTGCAATATACATAGAATTTTAAACACAACATTCATTTGTATCATAAAGCAATTTATAAAGCAACATAAGGCAATTCAATTGCATCATAAACAAAATTTGAAACAAATTATTTCATTCAAATTTAACTTAAACATGTTATTCAACATAAAACCAAATCCTACAAAAGAGCCAATCTTTGACAAGATAAACTTGTCGGACTCATAAAATTGCCTATACCCTAACTTATTCAATATGATACCGGAAACCAAATTCTTTCGAATTCGTGGTACATACAAAACATTAGAAAATTCAACTACTTTGCCAAAACTAGATTCTAGCCTAACTAAGCCTCTTCCAAGAATGGTAGCACTCGACTCGTTCCCCATGTGTATCATTGATCCGTCTTCAACCGGTTCCATAGAGACGAACCAACGGCGATCTTTGAACACATGACTTGTAACACCCGAGTCGATCCACCAAGCAACATCATCATCCTGTACATAAACAGATTAGGATATTAGTGGTACATAATTCATAATTGAATTAAAAAACCAAAGTCAAGAAACTGACCTTGTCGTGGGTTTTGATCCTTGGATCCTTGCCCACCACCACTTGTGCTTGCACCATTCTTATTCTTGACAACCCGACAATCCCGCTTGAGATGGCCGGTCATCCCACAGGTCCAACAGGTTAAAGTAACCTTTTTATTGGGCCCTTTCTTGGCTTCGTTGAACTTCCGTTTTCCTTTGAATTTTTTAGTCTTTCCCTCTTCCACCATGTTCACCGAAGGTGCAGAAACCTCCTTTACTTTAGGTTTCTCAGCCTCTTGCGCCCGAAGAGATTCCTCTATGCGCAAGTGACTACCGAGTTGCACAAGAGACAACTCTTCCTTCTTGTGTTTCAACATGTGTTTAAAGTCTTTCCAAGAGGGAGGCAATTTATCTATTATGCTCGATACGGAGATGTATTCGTCCATCTTCATATTGTGTTGAGCATATTGGCCTAGAATGCGAAGGAGCTCATTGTATTGCTCCATCACCGGCCTTGAGTCCACCATTTTGTAATTATTAAAATTACTAACGAGGAACTTCTTACTAGAAGCATCCTCGGCCATGTATTTTGACTCGAGAGAGTCCCATAGCTCTTTGGAGGATTCCACATTTTGATAAATATCGAAGAGGGAGTCACACATACCGTTCAAGATGTGGCCACGACAGATGTAGTCGTCATTCTCCCACTTGCCGCGACGCCGGGTAACCTCCAACGTCTCGTTCTCCATTATCTCTGGTATCGGGGTGCTAAGCACGTACACGACCTTCAATGTTGTCAGCAAGAAGTGCATCTTCTTTTGCCATCTACGGAAATCAACGCCTTCAAACTTCTCAAGTTTAGTGAACTTGGAAGTCATGTCTCTCACGGACTGATCATTCGCCATCTCTCTCGTGATAAGCAAATATCTCTTACGATTGTTGGAGGAATTCGAGAAAGAGATGAGGAAGAGGTGATCGTAAGAACTTGGATAAAACGCAGAGATCGCGTGAGAGCTCGCTTTCTGTAAGAGATATTTCGACCCTATATGCCTGGGTATCACGAAATTCTCTAGGGGATAATCTCTTTGTTTCGGTGTATCGATTAAGGCACTAATCGATTCATACTTATACACCTTTAGAGAATCGTAACCTACATTGTATTGAACCAGGAAATAATCTCTCATTTAATGAGATTTGATTGTGGACTTAATGACGTCGGTTACAAAAAACGGGAGTTACAAAGTGAGAAAACATCCCTGACGCCGGCGCCACTTCCCGTGCTAGATAAGTAGCCCCAAAAGGAGCGCGGGCAACATTCCAGAGCCCGGCGCTACTTCCCGCGCTAGATAAGTAGCCCCAAAAGGAGCGCGGACAACATTCCAGAGCTTGGGGCTACTTCCCGCGCTAGATAAGTAGCGCCACAAGTGGCCCCGACGCCCAGCTCAAGAAACCACTTTGTAACTTGTCAATTTTAACCGTCCAACAATCCCGGGTTCTAGTTAGCTTACACGAGTGTGCACTCCACACCTCCTAACTCATGTTATAGCTTAGCTACCAACCCCATTATTACCTTTGTGAATCCAACTACACAAAATGGACCGATAATTTCACTAAAATCACCAACATTACTGCAATTCAAAGTTCATCTCCCCTTAATGTCGATTCAAGCTCCAATCGAGGTTAAGGTTATTCAATTCTCCATCTTGTGTCATACGATTAATGTCAAGAATTACACATAGAAAAACTTTTGATTTTTGCGAAGGAGAATATATAAAATCCGTTCAAACAATCTTACACAAAGAGAACAAAAGAACTATTGAAAAACACTTAGACAACCAATAAAACTTCTTTTGGGGAGAGAGAGAAATGTTTCTGCTTATGGACGGGTCTCCCTTTTTATATAGTCCCATATGCTATAAATGCATGGGACACTTGTTAATCATGGGTAATAGAGTAGGTTGTCTTGTATACTACAAGATTTACTTTTTGTCTTGAAGTGTTGACGTGCAGAGGTTGGTGTGAACCTTTCCTCAGAAGGATGTAAAAATCAAACAACTTTTTTCTGATCTCCAGAAAATGTCCCCATCAATGCACGATATTACAAATATAATTTTGCAGGAAAAATACAAGTGCATGTGTCGAAGGAATTCCCACCAAATTATCAAAGACAAAGTTGGTGGAGAGAAATGAGGAACATATCAGCACACACATGGGAATCAACGCACATATCATCATCTTGATGATGTGTGATCGACACCATCATGGCCGATGGGATCTGGTCGATGAGATCTTGGCCGATGGTGATCTTCCAGATCGACAGGTGCATCTTAATTTTTGGTTTAAAGACGACTTGAAACTAGCCCTGAGATTGAAATGTCTTGAGGAGTGTTACCGGATGAGAATCAGTCGATCCACGCAAAAAGGTTTGAAGCGGTATGTTTATGTAAGAGGTGTGAATGGCGAATAAGAGACGATAATTAAAGATACAAAATTGTTTCAGGTTAGAATATTTAAGGATATACACACATGTTCACGAACACAAGTGTATCCTAATTACCGCCAAGTGAACAAGAAAGAATTAGGTCATATATTGAAAGATGCAATGAATGACACTAGTAGGGTATACAAGAGCCATGACATCATCGCTGATATGAAGAACAATTACAAAATCTCAGTTAGCTATATGCAAATTTTGCGTGCAAAGTGTTATGCATTTCTCCTTCTAAGGGGTAACCCCGAGGAATCATTTTCTCTACTCCCAGTGCACTGCTACAATTTGGAGTAAGCCAATCCAGAGACCGTAACAAAGATCGAGACAAATGAAATGACACGTTTTGAATGATTCTTTATTGCCATTGGTTATGTCATAAGAAAAATTATATGCTTTTGTCGACGTAATTTATATATATATGTGCGCGCGCGTGTGTGTGTGTGTGTGTGTGTGTTTGAAAACTCTTTTCTTTGTAGATTCGATCGTTCGTGAATCATTTACGACCGTTGATTGTAATAGATGACGCTCATCTGAAGGGTCCATACATGGGTACCATGTTTTTTTAGCGGTTGGTATGGATGCAAACAACCAAATTTTGCCTATTGCTTACGGGGTGGGAAAAACAAAAAGTGGGGAGACTTGGTTATGGTTTTTATCAAGGTTAAAAGAATGCATCAGTGAGCCAGAAAATGTGTGCATCATATCTAAGCGGGCTGCTTCCATTAACATGGTCATTAGAGAGGTTTTCCCTACCTATCAACACGGTCTTTGTTGTCGACATATAGAGATGATTTTACGATTTAAAGGGAAACATAAAGAGTTTTTAGGAGATTTATTTTGGCAGACTTGCAAAACGTATACGGTGGAAGAGTTTGATCAACTATTGTCCGATCTTCGTCAAGCTCTATCAGTTAGTGCAAGGAAAACACTTGACAATGCGGATAAACGGGAATGGTCAAGAGCGCATTTCCCTGGAACGTGTTATAATGCCATGACTTCCAATAGTGCGAAGTCCGTAAATGTGATGTCAAGGTATGCACGACGCCTTCCGATCACAATGCTGATTGATTTTTCCGGACGTCACTACAACAGTGGTATTATGAGCATCGCAAGATTGGAGGTAAATATATAAACATCTATAATATTTGTTTTACATTGTTGTTTAAAACTAATGATGTATACATTTGTGCAACTTTACTTGAACATGAACTTACCCCTTGGGCTGAAGAGAAAATAGTTAAAAGAATTAACCAAAGTGCAACATGGACAATACACCCTGTTACAAACACTGTGTTTAAAGTAAGTGACGGGCATAGAAACGAACCGTGGTTGTAGGAAATGACAACTATCCGGTATACCATGTGCTCATGTGATAGCAGTTTGTAGGCAAACAAATATTACAGGAACAAACGTATGGGAACGAAATTTTACAAGATTCAAGTTTATAAAGCTACATACGCGGAATGACATGGGAATATCCGGTTGAATATATGACTGTGTAACCACCACTCATGGATATAAAAAAAGAAAATCGACAACGTCCTGTTGAACGCATCCCGTCATAAGGAGAGGTTTTGTATGAGAAAATATGTAGTAGATGCGACCAGATGGGCCATAATTTCCGAGATTGTCCAAGTACATTACTAGTCAAGGTAGAGACGTTGAGAACAAATAGGAGGGCAAGGGCGGCCGGTAGTCGTAAAACAAGGGCGAGGCGGACGATAGACTTTGATTTAAATAAACCTTAGATTAATGTTTTGATTAATATTTTGTATTCGAGCTTTGTATTTTTTTTTTCTTTTTTATTAATAAGTTAATTTAAATAAACCTTGTTAGATTAATGGTTTGATTAATATTTTGTATTTGAGCTTTGTATTTTTTGTATTTGTTAATTTAAATATAACATTGTTACATAAACATAATAAGAACAACAACATAATCATAAATGAGAAATTAGGAAAACAATATTAAGTGGGATCAGGGGGGCCAAAAATGTAAATATTTTGTATATAAATAAAGTGTTGGACACAATATTTTTTCACAACATATCATTCTTACTCTTTTCTTCTTACTCTTACTCTTTCTCACACGTCAAGAACATGTCAAGAGAGAACAACCCAAGATATCGACCCCAATCACCCCCACCGTCTTCACAAACAATGCCGGAAGTCAAACAACTCACTGAAAGGTGGAAACAAATGATGGCCAAGAAGGAAGAACACCTGAAAAGGATGGAAGCAGAAGAAGCAGAGATAAAAAGGTTGAAGATGGAAATAAAAGATAAGGAATTTCGTATTCGTCGCGAAAACTTACAAGTCAACAAGATTGTACAAGAGTTTGCAATATTTCAAGCGAAGGAAAATAAGAAGCATACTTGGTTTGATCAATGTAAAGCACTCCCCTGGAATGTCGTCCTCACACTTGTCGTCGGCCTTGTGATGTTTCAGTCGCCTTCGGGATACCGGCTTGATTGAGGCGTGTGGCGAAGCCGTCTTGTCGCTGGTTCACATCTTAGAACCCGACCTCCATCTGCTGAGCCAAACACCAGATGTATGGAGGTGTGTCGTCGGAATGCTCGGCCGTGTCCGTTTGGGGCGCAGAAGGGTCAAAGTCTGGGTCGATATTCGACGCACTATCTGATGAGTCTGCGATGGGTGGTGCGAGGGCTCTTCTCCAATAGTCCGGGTCTCGCTGTCGTTTCGCATCCAACTCCACTGCCGCCTTGATTTGGAAGTCGTAATGCTTCTTGTAGAAATCTTCTTTCGAAGCGGTGAGACGTCCTATTGGGACGCCGATTTTCCTGCAAAAGTGAGTGATAAGACAAGGGAACGGTAAAATACCGTCGAGGGTCATACCGGCATCGAGAAGCTCCATCCAAATGATGTGCCTGATGTCCATCGTGAGGTTGTTGTGGAGCGAGTAGAGGACTTCCGCGACTTAGCTATCAGCGGTGGTGTTGTGAGACGACGACTTTAGGGTGGCATTCACGAAGAGCAAGAGAAACGCTAGGTCGGTGTGCAAGTCGCTCTTCAGGATATGCTGGCTCATTTTGTCCCACCCCAAATGCCCATTTCGCCGTAGGACCAGCGATGCTCGGACTGAGCTTGACCGTGAAACGTAAAATATGAACATGGTAAAATAACATATAACTTAATATACAGATGTTAAAATAACATATAATTTAATATAAAAAAGTTAAAATAATACGTATTCAAATTATTGTATCAGTTTTTACCATGATGAACGAAGGTGGTTAACAACGGTGAACGGCGGTCGACGGAGGCGGTCAACGGCGGTGATTATATGTAGGTGGTGGTGAAAAGGTTGAAGTGAAGTGAAGTGAATGTTGGTTTGAAGGTTTGTATTTATAGTAATAAAAAGTTAGGTGATAATAAATTAGATGGTAAAAAAGACAGGTGGTAATAAATTAGATGATAATAAAGTTGAGTGTAATAAATTAGATAATAAGAAAAAATATATATGGTAATAAGATATATGGTAATAAAATTGGGTGTAATAAATTATATGATAAAAAAAGTATGTGGTAATAAGTTAGATAAAAATAAAAATAATTAAAAATTATTTTAGTAATTATTGAAAAAAAATCTTTAATTATTTTTAAAAATCGTATTTATTTAAAATAATTATATTAAACATAATTACAATTTATTTTAAAATTAGTTTAAATGTATTTAAAGTAAATTAAATCAAAATGTATTTATTTAAAAAAATCGTATTTATTAAGCTTTTAATAATAAAAAAACATAAAAACTATTTAAAAAAAGTACTTTAAAATTTACTTAAAAATTGATTAAAAATTATTATAAAATAAAATTAAAAAATTTATTTTAAAATTAATTAAAAATTCATTTAAAAATTAATGAAAAATAAATTAATTAGAATATATTTATTTAAAATTACTTTTAATAAAAAATTTCTTAATTATTTCAAAAAAATTCTTTAAATAAAATAAACTCTAATAATTAATTAAAATGTATTTGTATAAAATAAAAGTATTTAATAATAATTAAAAAAACACAAAAAGTCAAACTTGGTCAACGTCGGAAGATAACCTCGTGCCGGACGGCGCCACCCTCCTTGCCCGGCGCGAGGTGGGGTGGTTCTCGAGGAGGGGAATCAGATTCTTTTCTTTTAGAGTGTTGTCAAATCAGGAATATTTTGTCAAATCAGGAATCTTTTGTCAAATCAGTCAAATCAATAAAGAATCTTAATTTTTTAATACTATTTTTTCTAAAAAGTATTTAAATGTAGGTCATCTCTCCTCATGTTTTTATCTCTCCTCAAGCAAAACATGAGGAGAGATGGGTGACTATTTTTGATTTTTTTATAAAAGACTATTTTTGTAGGTTTGTTTTCAAAAGTGGCTAAAAAAATTAATAACCCATTGAGAACGTAGTGACATTAGTGCAAAAATGTCAAAAAATTGGCTAAAAGACCAATTTTGAAGTATTCTTTAACTAATTGAGCCAATTTCCCTATATAATATATATTTTTATGTTTAATAAGTTGTGGTCCTTAATTTTTTTAGTCTCTTTAAAAAAAGCAACTACAAAATTAAATAAACTTTTAAAAAAATGGTTGAGGAGAATTGGCCCACGACGAGACATAATTCAGTAAAAATTAAAGAATAAAAAAATTAAAATTTGACTGATGTTACACAATATGCTTGAATTGATGTAAGATTCATCGATTTGACATAAGATTCCATGATGTGATATAAGATTACATGATTTGACTAATTTAACAGCACACTTACCAAATAAAAACAAAAAACACATCTCGTAACTCTCCCCGGTTCGCGCCGGCCGGTACTAGTCTCCTCCGGCGGCGCGTCACCGGCGTTGACCGACAAAATTATTTTTTGTAAATTTTAATTACTTTTTATTTTAAAATTCATTTTAAAAATAATTTTTATTTAATTAATTAATTTTAAAAATACATAAATTTCTTTAAAATTTAAATAATTTTAAATATAATTTAATTTCTAAATTAATCAGTTTTTAAATAGATTTCTAAAGACTTTTTATGTTATATTTTAATAATTAAAAATTTAATAACTATGATTTTAAATAAAAAAATTCAATAACTAGAAAATTATTTTAATTAAATACGTTTTTATTTAACTATTTTTAGAATAAATTGTAATTAATGTTTAAAAATACATTAATTTTAAATATAATTTTTTCCAAAGTTTATCAAATTTTTAATAAGTTTTTAATTACTTTTTTATCAAAAAATTAATAAATACGATTTTAAATAAAAAATTTCAATAATTTTCAATTCCATTTTTATTAATTTATAACTATTTTTTCAATTAATTTCTTAATATATAAATAAAATTAAAATAATTACAAAAAATTGATTCCAACTAACATTATTTTCCTATGTAAATCTATACCACTTTCATCATTCTTCAACAACCCACTACCTCTTTCTCTTCAAAAATCTATACAAATATATACAAAACTCTTCCTCTCCAAATAATCTATAAAAACCTGTTCATCTCCAAATATCAATTTCTATCCAAAAAAACCAAGAAATATCAATGACGACAAACATTGAGAAAGTTCGGGTACGTGTTTTTGGGGACGGGTTGTGGCAGTTTGTTAATGGGATGATGGATTATATCCCAGAAATAAAAAAAACAACTGTCGTGTTACTGGTACAATTTTCATTTCCAGGTTTGATTAATTATCTAACATGGAAATTAAATTTACCTGATTTACAAAATCGTTTTAGATTAACGTATAAATCTCTATCTTCTGGTTCGATTGTCGAGTTATTAAACACGGAGGATGTGAGAAATTTTCTAGCTATTGGTGTGGAAATTTCACCACACACTCTAAAATTGTATATTTGTGATCGTGGTGATGGAAGCCATCAACGGAACCCCCAACATATACTTCCACTCGTTCCTTATGAACCTAACCCTCACCAAGATGAGCCATACCAAACTCAGTATCAACCGTCGTTTCAGCCTTCGTTTTAGCCATACCAAACTCAGTATCAGTCGTCGTTACAGCCATACCAAACTCAGTATCAGCCGTCGTTTCAGCCATACCAAAGTCAGTATCAACCGTCGTTTGAAAATCCATATGAAGCATACCAACCTCAATATCACTCCTTTCAAAACCCGGGGATGCACGAAAATCGCAACCAGTACCAATACGAAGATCTACCATCTGATTATGGCATTCGTATTTCCGAAGTCCCTACCGAAGAATTTGACGCTTATTTAGATGACAATGAAAATGCATCTCAGAAATATAAGGTCGATATAGATCGTTATTATGGGGCCGTTTGTAGGGATTGCTTGTATCATCCCAATACAGATGAATATTTGGGGATACAATCAGATGGTAGTGATAGCGACCCAGAGGAGGAAGATAAAGAAATATCTGAAGAGGAAGATGACGAAGACTCAGATGAGGAACTTTCGAAAGATGGTGGTAATATCCGTCGTCCGACGGGTAGTAATTTGTTTTGGGGCATGCCTCCCCCGTTACCAACGCCTGTCCCTATTGTGAAGCCTAAAGAACCAACTGTCAATTATCAACGTTCTAAACGTGTTAAAATTGGACAAATATTCAAGTGTAAAGACGACTTGAAACTAACCTTGGGATTGAAATGTCTTGAAGAGTGTTACCAGATGAGAATCAGTCGATCCACACGAAAAAGGTTTGAAGCGGTATGTTTATGTAAGAGGTGTGAATGGCGAATAAGAGCAACTGTAAATAAAGATACAAAATTGTTCCAAGTTAGGATATTTAAGGATATACATACATTTCACGAACACAAGTGTATCCTAATCATCGTCAAGCGAACAAGAAGGTGTTAGGTCATATATTGAAAGATGCAATGAATGACACTAGTAGGGTATACAAGAGTCATGACATCATCGCCGATATGAAGAACAATTACAAAATCTCAGTTAGCTATATGAAAGCTTGGCGTGCAAAGTGTTATGCCCTTCACCCTCTAAGGGGTAACCTAGAGGAATCGTTTTCTCTACTCCAGTGTACTGCTACAATTTGCAGAAAGCCAATCCAGGGACCGTGTGGAAGATCCAGACAGATGAAATGGCACGTTTTGAACGTTTTTTTGTTGCCATTGGTTGCGCGGTAAGGAAAAATATATTGCTTTTATTGATGTAATTTATATATATATATATATATATATATATAGGCCAACATGAGTGCCACCAGAGACAGATTGAGCTCACTCTTTTCCCACATCCATATATATATATATATATATATATATATATATATATATATTTATGTGGGTGTGTTTTTGAAAACTCTTTTCTTTGTAGATTCGATCGTTCATAAATCATTTACGACCGTTGGTTGTAATCGATGGCGCTCATCTGAAGGATCTGTACTTGGGTACCATGTTTTTAGCGGTTGATATGGATGCAAACAACCAAATTTTGCCTATTGCTTACGGGGTGGGAAAAAACGAAAGTGGGGTGACTTGGATATGGTTTTTATCGAGGTTAAAAGAATGCATCGGTGAGCCAGAAAATTTGTGCATCATATCTGATCGGGCTGCTTCCATTAACATGGCCATTAGAGAGGTTTTCCCTACCGCTCAACATGGTCTTTATTGTCGACATATAGAGATGAATTTACGATTTAAAGGAAAAAATAAAAAGTTTTTGGGGGATTTATATTGGGATACTTGCAAAGCGTATAGGGTGGAAGAGTTTGATAAACTCTTCTCCGAGCTTCGTCAATCTATATCAGATGATGCAAGGGATTCACTTGACCGTGCAGATAAACGGAAATCATCAAGAGCACATTTCCCTGGAATGCGTTATAATTTCATGACTTCCAACAGTGTGGAGTCCGTAAATTTGATGTCAAGGTATGCACGACGCCTTCCGATCACAATGCTGATTGATTTTTTCCGGACGTCACTGCAACAGTGGTATTATGATCGTCGTGAGATTGGAGGTAATTATAAAAACATCTATAATATTTGTTTTACATTGTTTTTGTTAGTGTATAAAATGTATTCAAGATTTAATGTTTAATTGTAAGAAGTCAAAGCATTGTAAAAGTCAAAGTAAAGGCTTTAAAGGTCAAAGTCAAAGTAACAATGTAAGAATCATGATCTTCTTCATAGAATATAGAAAGAATACAAGATTGGGAGTGAGATCCACTTTCTCTCTCTAAACTCTCTCTCTAGGAAGTCATCTCTCTTTATACGTATGAATTAATCTTTGTAAGACTCCTATCTAATTCTCTACACAAGGTATCTATTTATACCTTTGACTCTTACATTTAATACCTTGACTTTGACCTTTAAAGCCTTTAGTTTGACTTTTACAATGCTTTGACTTCTTACAATTAAACATTAAATCTTGAATACATTTTATGCACTAACAATCTCCCCCTATGGATTCAAGATTTTAAAAAAATGACGACGATAGTCTTCAGCTCTTTGTGATCTTCAGATCTTCAACACTTTAGCACTTTGAACAATCTTCCTCTTCGTTTTGAAGGATGGTATCAATCTTCGAAAGATAACTCTGAAGAATATTCAAATAAGCGTTGTCTTCAGAAATCCAATCTGACTGCTTTAGTCTTCAAATGGATCTTCAAAATCAAGTAGTCATCAAAGTCTTGAAATACAAACTTCAAATCTTTGCGGTGTAGGTCAAAGTCTTCAAATAAAATCTTCATATCTTTGTGTCACTGATCTTTGAACCATTGTAGTACGGATCTTTGCATCTTTGAGATTTGACATATATCTTCAGTCTTTGAATATGAACATGCTTTGAGCTTTAATCGGGTTTTGAGCTTTGTAAACATTCTTGAACGAACTTTGAATCTTTGTAGCTTTGAGTACCTTGAACTGTGTATCTTCACTTCTTGAGAAATAACCATCTTTGAACTTTGAACTCTCTTGAGTCATCTCAAAACATCTTGACTTTTTATCTCGAGCTTCTTGACTTTAACAAAATTCTCCTTATTTTGAAATTGAAACTTTCATAGTTTCTCCCCCTTTTTTGATGATTGTGAGCATCATGATCATCAAAACTTCAAAATCAATTTCAGCAGTCTTTGAATACCAATAACAATCTCCTCTTTCTGATCTGATTATCCGTCCATTCCAAAAATATTTATCCGAATCTTTTCAAATTCAGACAATAGTAATGTGGTAACCCTGAAACAACTAATGAATCAGTTAAAATGCCTGTAAGTTGCACGAAGCCACTTAGTACAACGAATGCACTTTGGAAAGGAGCTTTTTGATGTTCACTCCTCCGGGGATTCCATTCAATCATCGAAAAACACTAAGGAATTTCTATGAACGTTATGACAAGAAAAAATATTCCTTGTGTGTACGTGCAAGTGTAGAATGATTAAAGCAACTTATGCTTG
Organism: Saussurea involucrata; assembly: GCA_033807775.1. Classification (NCBI taxonomy): domain Eukaryota; kingdom Viridiplantae; phylum Streptophyta; class Magnoliopsida; order Asterales; family Asteraceae; genus Saussurea; species Saussurea involucrata. The sequence goes on from CM066322.1 coordinate 177,889,829, forward strand.
AAAATTATAAGCTCAAATTGTGTAAACTGTTGAGACGGCAACAAGTTTTCCACGGACTCAACGTGCATGAATGAAGAGCGAAGGTGGGGCAAACTTCCTTCTTTTTCAATATCTAAACCTTCCGAGTAATATGTTGCGTCCCCAAGAAAATGAAACATTTCTTTGTTAAGAAAGAAATGAGTAGTCGGTGGGGTTTGTAACACCCCGAAAATCCTAACTCAAATTGTAAATAGTCCATTTAGATTTATTAGAAGGACAAGGTGTTGCATTGGAAGGTGGGACACGTAATGCTAATTGGATCTCTCGAGAAATTGGCCAAGTTTGGGGCTCGGTACAAGTCCAGCGAGTATGACACTCGCGAGAGTGACATGGTCACTTTCGCCGAAAATGTACCGTGGGCATTTCGGATAGCGTGCGAGAGTGCCCCGCGAGAGTGACAGTGGCAATCTCGCCTGTCACTCTCGTCGTCGGGCTCCAGGGTGTTTTAAACCCACGACTTCAGCTCCCTTTCATTTGCTATTCCACCCATTTCTCTCTAAACTCTCCCAAACCAAACCCTAACCCTCTAAATCGTTTTTGGAACTTTTGAAGCCAAAAATCTTGCAAATCAAAGCTTCTCTCTCAGTTCTTAACAAGGGATTATGGATGGAGGTTAGAACCCTTCTTCTCACTTTCGTTTTGGTAAGATTTCTACACTTTCTAGGGTTTTAACCAACCCTCTCCTAAACCTTTCCTTTCCTTAAAATGAAGAATGAAACTCACTTTGGTAACACTAGAAGTGTTTGGTTGGTGGATTCACGTGATGGTTGAGGTAATCTTCTTTCTCTTCATTTTGGAAGTTAGGGTTTCGATGTATTGGTTATTTTGGGTATAATATGTTGGGAGAAATGATTCTAAGTGTTTAGAGAATGATTCTACATGGTTGGATTGTGATATTGATGGTTGGAAATTCATAAATCTAGGTTTTGGAAGTTTTGGCTTGAGGATGCAAACTTCATCAAAGGAGCTTACGTTTGGAGAACTCTAGATTTAGTTTAAATCTAGCAAGGTGAGTTCAAGTTACTTTGCGAAAACTTTGTACATGCCAAGAATAGTATTTTCCAAATATTTGTGTGTTTTACTTAAAAATATCTGTGGTTGAGTTATTCAGATAGTTTAACTCTTTTGAAGTGTTTATCTTCATAATTGTGTAAAACACCCATATTTGAGGCTTTTGGATAATTGGATGGTTAGAAACCATAATTAGTCTTTAAAAGATTAATTGCTCAAAATGATGTATATTTGATGGTTTAATCATATGTGTGTAAATGATTTTAATAAACCATTTGGGAAATGCACTTTTAGTGTTATGGGTCATTTTGAGAATATTAAGGGTGTGAGTCCTCTTTGGAGATGAGGGTTAACCCGATCCAAGGTTTATTTCGGGTTTTCATAGAATTGAGGTATTAACCGACAAATGGTGTGTGTTGCTATATTTGGTGTCATTTCGTGACTTTTCATAATCTATCTTTTGAGTGAGTTGAGCTTGTGGCTCGGTATTGATTTTTATTAAGTCTTGGGGACATTTGTCCACTTTTGGTAACTCAAGATTGAGTTTTGATAATGAATTATGTTATTGGGGAATTGCATGTTTTGAATGCATGCGTGTATTTATTTGGGGCCTTGTAATATTTAGACCTTGATAGCTATGGATCCATAGGCATTTGAGTTTCCCTTAATCTCGCGGGCAAGAGGTCGGAATTGACTGAGTTCAGTGTTACGAGACGTTAGTTTATTTTGTAGCACAGAATAGGCATAGGGTTCCATGATAAGTAAGGCGTGGACCTAGATGGTCGGGCGTCGTCTCATGGGCAGTAAGGTGTAATTCCATATATGTGCTTAGCACGGGATAGGCATCGGGTTCCATAATAAGTAAGGCGTGGGCCTAGATGGTCGGGCGTCGTCTCATGGGCAGTAAGGTGTAATCCCTAATGTGCTGTTGTGGATTTGGAGTGACCCAATGTATAGACCTGGAGTGGTTGAAGTTGGGAACTCCCTAGTCTCGCGAGCAATAGATCTGGAGTGATTGAGCTCAGTTTACGAGAGTAATCCACGTATGTGTTTTATTACATAGTAAGTGACCCACTTTAGTGTTCCGTCACGTGCGATGTATACGGGTCTCCCCGGTCACCGAAAGGTGTTGTTTTGGGTATTTGTTGCTACTCATGTTTTCGGTGACGTGTTATATTTATATGGAATATTTTCCACGGTATGCAAGTTGTGGTTTATATCTCATCCGTGTGTGAGGTTTTAGGCATTTGTGTTTATCCATGTTTTCGGTAATGTATCACATTTATGATAATTGCATTTCCATGTTATATGAGTTATGGGTTATGTTTTACCCGCGTTTGGGATATTTTTGGAATAATGACAAATTGAATTATGAATTTAATTATTTTGAGTATCAAATGGTATTTCACCCTGTCACGTGGATTTTGGGAATGACTCTATTTTGGAAATCATATTGCATTAAAGATTTCATTTATGGGAATTGTGGGATTTGGAAAAAGGGTACTCTACATTTAAAGTAAACTCTTTTGAAATCATGACTAAAAAGCCACACTTCTCTCGAATTATGAATTTATATAGTCATGATAAAATGCTTGAACTCACTAGGCGTTAGCCTAACCCTTTTTATTTGTCGGCATGTGCAACAGGTCTCAGGTTGGGAGTAGTTCTAGTGACACGTGTGAAAGGTCGTGTGCTAGTAGAGTGCTTGCGAGGTGATTTGAATTAGTGAAGTCTTCTGCACGTATCTGGAATTAGCAGCTTGTGTGGTGTTAAGTAACACCTGTTTAAGTTATTTCATTGGGAGAATTTTAACGTTTTAAATTCCGAGGTATTTTAAGGAATGAATTGTAGAAATGGTTTTATATTGTTGGGTATTTTATTGAAATTTTATTCAGTTGCTCGTTCCAAATTTGAGGGTGTTACAGGGTTAAAGCAAGAGTTGGTGTGGGCTAGTTGCCTGTTTCAATGATGGCCACGAAAAAATGTGAACCAATCAGTAATGTGGCTGCCCGGCTCAGAAAGTGGATAGTGCAGAGTTCTCTTATTCTTTTAACTATGTTCTCACACCCTCTTTCTGTTTTTTAATCTGCTCACTTCTAACCAAACCCTCATTTACATTTTACCTCGACACAATGAGATACTCAACCGTATGAGTTATCTCCCCCACTATTTGATTTCGACCCCTCACCCCTCAATCACTCAAGGATAACTTCTTGGGTAGGAAACACTGGTTAACGTGGATCCATAGAAGTTTTGTAATATCTCACACTAATTCCCATGAAATTTTGTCCTAAAATGATGTGTTGTTCAATAGTTTAACTTGAACAAGTATGAATATCGGCATTTGATTAACATTGCCATCAGAATGTATGCTCCTCAATAATATCATGAAGATTTGAGCATTTGAACTTTGAAGATTTCTCAAAACAAGAATATTGAAAGAATGAAATGAATTCGAAAGACTTGTTTGAGAATCTGACAATGTATCAATCAGATCAAATAACATGAATGATAATCATGTAAGGTTAAGGGTATCAAAGAATTGAATTTTGTTTATATGAACAAATATAAACAATCTTTGAATGAAATGCTTAAGCTCTTACACTGAAATGAATATGATGCTCAATCAAAATTTGAAAAATTCAAACGGGAGTATTACCGTCGAAAAATTGGTTAATTGTGAGACATGGTAATAACAAAGTCAATATGAAGCTGAACCGATGTGTATGAATACTTGAAAGTATAAAAAAGATAATACGCAAGTATTAATCTTTGGAAACACACGGTCAGAAATGATGTAACGACAATCCAAGATCTATATATATATATATATATATATATATATATATATATATATATATAGGAAAAACATTTAAAATCACACTTTCAAACTCATAAAATCTGTTTGAGAATAGAGAAGTGGTTTGAACATTTAAGAACACGTTTTCCATGCTTGAAAGTCGTTCTTCTTTGTAACAACCCACTCCAAGCATACCAAAATAAGATGCAATTAATATAAATATCGCCAAAACATGGCCCAAGTTCACACCAACAAAATTCCAAAATTTGGGTTTGCGGAAATAACCCTAGATACAACTGAGAGTTTCTAAGCAAGAGAAATAAGGAAAAGTCTACTAAGTTAATCCACGCCCGCTCACGCTTTCTCTTTCCCACTAGTGGAGCCGCCTCTAACCTGTTTACCTGAAAAAGGTTCAGTTTGAAAATGCGAGGGTTAGACCATAAGGTCTAGTGAGATCCCTCAGCTACAACCACACCACAACATTCATATTAAAGAGTCATGAGATATATAAATCAACAAGAAGTGGGGCGAATAACCTTCCCCAGATAGTCCACGTTCAAACACGTCATATGGGCCACTCCCCCCTTATATATAAATCGTGCTATATCATATGGGTCACACCCCCCATATATAGCATACCCCGCCGTATGGGACACACCCCCCATGTACATCGTACCATCTCACATGGGACACACCCCCCATGTACATCGTACCATCTCACATGGGACACACCCCCCATGTATAACATATCGTGCATATGGGACACACCCCCCATGTATAGCACCTCATGCATATGGGACACCCCCCCATGTATAGAACCTCATGCATATGGGACACCCCCCCATATATATATATATACATCACATCATGCATAATAAATTCATATGCAACATACCTTAAATAAGCGTGCATGTACGAGTAACAACAAGTACCATCAAGCTTAGTTAGAAGAACTCACATGATGCTCTTACTTATCTCCTCTAAGCTGGTTCCAACTCCCAAACGACTTCCCTGAACGCACAGGCAAAAGTGTAAGCTAAACCATCTAACTTATCCGGACAACAGGTCCATCCGGACAACTCACCTATCCGGGCAACACAACTATCCGGACAACAGGTCCATCCGGACAACAGGTCCATCCGGACAACTCACCTATCCGGGCAACACAGCTATCCGGACAACAGGTCCATCCGGACAACTCACCTATCCGGGCAACACAGCTATCCGGACGACAGGTCCATCCGGACAACATGCTCATCCGGACTATACGCCTATCCGGACAACCTACCCACCGGTTGCTTACCCGGACACCTTCTTCTAATGAAGGTGTCCGGACGGGCGCTGTTCGAGTTTTACACTCCAAATCCCGTCCTGAGCTCCGCCAAAGCAACGATTAGGCAATAGCAACTATCCAAAAATGTACTAGAACCAAACCCCACAATATACATCCATAAAACATAAACAAGAGGAGCTTAAACCTTCCACAAGAGCTTTTGGCAATACTTTTACCAAACTAAACTTCTCAATACTCTACAATCAACAACCTGATTAAATGGAGAAATGGATTGAGAGTTTACCTGCTCAAATGCTTGCCAGAAACGAATTCCACAACAATCCTTCTTCTGATTTCCAAGGTTTGATTATCTCTTTCTCCAATGCACCAAAACCCTCAAGAGCTCATTTTCTCTCTTTCTTTCACAAAATCAGCCGTCACATGCACCAAAATCAGGAGAATATGGTTTCTCCTAGGGTTTTGGACCCATTTTATACCTTATCCCACATTTACAGAATACCCCCTTCAACTTCCATTTTATTACATTTCCACCACAAGGCTTGAAACTCTTTTTATTTGGACACGGTTACTACAACACTCCCCCCTCAAAAGAATTCCGGCCCCGAAATTCCATTCTCGAAAAGATGAGGGTACCTGGACATCATATCCGATTCCACCTCCCACGTAGCCTCTCTCCCTTTATGGTATCTCCACTGAACCTTTACTAGACGAACCTCTTTATTCCTCGTCTTCCGGACCTTACTGTCCACGATCTCTATTGGTTCCTCCAGGAACGTCAATTTCTCGTCAATACTGACATCTTCCAACGGAATGGCCATATCAGACTCGGCCAAACATTTCTTCAAGTTCGACACATGAAACGTCGAATGAATTCTGCTTAGTTCCTCCGGCAACTCCAACCTGTACGCCACCTCTCCCACACGCTTGGTGATGGCGAAAGGTCCGACGTACCTTGGTTTTAGTTTCCCCTTCTTTCCAAATCGAACTACTTTGAGCATCACCTTATCCCCTACCGCGAATTCGATTGGTTTTCTTCTCTTATTCGCGTACGCTCTTTGACGATCCTGAGCCACCTTCAATCTTTCCCTGATCACACTGATCTTGTCAGCCGTTAATTGCACGATTTCCGGCCCTGTCAACTGCTTCTCTCCCACTTCATTCCAACACAACGGCGTCCTGCACTTACGCCCATACAACGCTTCAAACGGTGCCGCTTGAAGGCTGGCGTGATAACTGTTGTTATACGAGAACTCAATCAACGGTAGGTGGGATTCCCACGAACCCTTGAAGTCTATCACACACGCACGTAACATATCCTCCAAAGTCTGAATAGTTCTCTCGCTTTGTCCATCCGTCTGAGGGTGATAGGCGGTGCTCAAACAAAGTCGCGTGCCTAACTCCCTTTGCAGACTCCTCCAAAACGACGACGTGAAACAACTATCACGATTGGAGACAATGGACGACGGCACTCCATGCCTCGTCACTACTTCATTGACATATAACATCGCCAGCTTCTCCAACGAGTCGCTCTCCCGAATGGGTAGAAAGTGAGCCGACCTTGTGAGACGGTCAACAATCACCAATATAGCATCGTGCCCCTTCGGGGTTCTAGGCAACTTCGTAACGAAGTCCATTGTAATACAGTCCCACTTCCACACCGGTATCTCCAAGGGCTGCATCTCTCCGTAAGGTCGTTGGTGCTCTGCTTTGACCTTCAGACAGGTCGCACATCGCTCCACGAAGTACGCAACATCTTTCTTCAATCCCGGCCACCAATACAGTTGCCTCAGGTCTCGATACATCTTATTTGTACCCGAATGAACCGAATATCGCGACTTATGCGCTTCCTCCAATATTCGTTCACGTAGACCTCCCAACTTAGGGACCCACACCCGGTCCTCAAAACGCCTCACCCCACTCGGGTCGCACTTCAAGGATGTCACATAGCCGACCATCCTCTCGCTTTTCCACTCCTCCTCTACCAATGCTTCCTCTTGAAACCTCCTAATCTCGTCTATCAGACTAGGAACCACTTCTAATCGAAAGGCCACCACTTTCGTTGGTTCTCTTCTCTCCTTCCGACTCAGGGCGTCGGCCACGACATTCGCTTTACCGGGATGGTAAAGGATCTCGCAGTCGTAGTCACTTAGCAACTCCACCCAACGACGCTGTCTCATATTCAACTCCTTTTGGTCAAACAGATGCTGAAGACTCTTATGATCAGAATAAATCTGACATTTAACCCCGTAAAGGTAGTGTCTCCAAATCTTTAGCGCGAAGACCACCGCCGCTAACTCCATATCGTGCGTCGGATAATTCTTCTCGTGCTCTTTCAACTGTCGAGATGCGTAGGCGATCACCCTTCCATCTTGCATCAAAACACACCCTAGCCCCAACTTGGACGCATCACTGTAGATTACAAATCCTTCGGTTCCATTAGGCAAGGATAGAACCGGAGCACTACTCAACTTGTCCTTCAACTTGCTGAACGCTTCTTCCTGGGCCTTCGTCCATTCAAACTTAGAATTCTTCTTGGTCAGAGCGGTCAACGGCGTAGCTATCCGAGAAAAATCCTGAATGAACTTCCGGTAGTAACCCGCTAAACCAAGAAAACTTCTTACTTCGGATGGCGACCTCGGGGTCTCCCATCCCTTAATGGCCTCCACCTTGGCCGGGTCCACCTTGACACCATCTTCCGACACCACATGCCCTAAGAATTGAACTTCTTTAAGCCAGAACTCACACTTTGAGAATTTGGCAAACAACTTTTCCCGCCGAAGCAGGTCCAGCACCAAGCGAAGATGCTCTTCATGCTCGCTCCGAGACTTGGAATAAATGAGGATGTCATCGATGAATACAATCACACACTTGTCTAGTAGTGCGCTGCACACCCTATTCATCAGATCCATGAATACCGCCGGAGCATTCGTCAATCCGAAGGGCATGACTAGGAATTCGTAATGCCCATACCTTGTACGGAAAGCCGTCTTCGGCGTGTCCTCTTCCCTCACTCTCAGCTGATGATAGCCAGACCTCAAGTCTATCTTTGAGAAGAATTTTGCCCCTTGCAGCTGATCAAACAAGTCGTCGATCCTCGGAAGCGGATACTTATTATTGATTGTCACTTTGTTGAGCTCACGGTAATCAATACACATTCGCATCGATCCGTCCTTCTTCTTGACAAACAGTACCGGCGCTCCCCAGGGTGATGAACTAGGACGTATAAATCCCTTGTCCAACAACTCCTGCAGTTGCGACATCATTTCCTTCATCTCTGCCGGTGCCAACCGATATGGTGCACGAGCTATCGGCGAAGCGCCCGACATAAGATCGATCCTGAACTCGACCTGGCGATCCGGGGGTAAACCCGTCAGGTCATCCGGAAATACCTCCGGAAATTCACTCACCACCAGTACATCCTCCAACCCCTTCTTCTCCTTCTTAGCGTCTAATACATATGCTAGGAAACCCCGACACCCCTTTTCTAAACAATGCCTGGCCTTCATCACCGTGATAAGGCAAGACTTACGCTCTCGTCTATCCCCATAGACTACGACTTCTGACTTATCTGGCAAGGCAATACGAATCATCTTCTTATTGCACACAATGCTGGCATCATTCCTAGCCAACCAGTCCATCCCCACTACCACATCAAACTCTCCCATACCCATCGGGTATAAACGCAAAGGGAAAGTATGACCCTCTACTTCGATGCTACACCCCTCGAACACTTCCCTCACCACGACACAACTATCGTCGGCAATTTCTACCTCAATCCCACACTCCAACCGCTTCGGCGTCACAGACAGACACCGAGCAAAGATCGGCGATACGAACGAACGGTTCGCACCCGAATCAAACAACACTTTAGCAAACTTCGAATTAACAAGAAATGTACCTGATACCACATCAGGCTCATCAACCGCCTCTTCCGCAGACATCTGAAAGGCTCTAGCTCTTGCTCGACCCGGTTCCACCTTCTTTTCCCCGCCTTTTCCTCCTTGACCTCCTCCAGATCCACCAGCAAATCCCTTCCTCAACTGTGGGCAATCAGATTTGATATGATCCGGAGAGCCACACAGGTAGCACACTCTCGGGCTAGAACAATCACGCGCCATGTGCCCCTATTTTCCACACTTATAACAACCATCAGGTTCGAAGCAATCTCCACGGTGCACTATGTTACTCTTTCCGCACGGCCTGTCACTGAACCTATGCCCCACCCGCAACTCGGGTCTAGAGGGCTTCAACCTTTTCACCTCCCGAACTGGTCCATCCCACTTTCTCTTATCAACGCTCCTCTCCGACAACTGACGATTCTTTTCTTTCTCATTTAGTTCTGCCATGTCAACCGCCGCTTGAAACGTTGCAGGGCCACGGTTCTGTACCAGTTCCCTTATGCTGCCATTCAGACCCCAAATGTACCTTTCAACCCGTCTTTCTTCAGTAGGCACATATATCTCAGCGAAGCGTGCCTTTTCGATAAACTTAGCAGTGTACTCCTGCACGGTCATCGATCCCTGCACGAGCCCCATGAACTCTTCTTCCAACTTCTTTCTTGCCGCTAGCGGGCAAAACTGTGCTTTAAACCTCCCAATAAACGTCTCCCACGAGGTTACCTTTGCCACTTCCGAACCCTTTCCTCCTGTTTCTACATCCCACCAAAAGATCGCATCTGCCTTTAACATTGACATGGCAAACAACACTTTATCCTCTTCGGCACACTTACTAGTGTCAAATGCCAGTTCCATCTCTCTGATCCACCTCATCGCCAATATCGGGTCCCGCTCTCCACTGAAGGATGGAGGCTTGCAAGACACGAAAGTTTTGAAGGTACACCCTTTTACTGACTTCGACTCTCCCGCCACAAAAGGATTTTCATGAGAGTGGCCCTCAGTCTCCGCTGTTGGTAATTTGGATGCCTCCGCCTCGGTCTCTTTCACACTTTCAGTCTTCCCTTCCGATGCCGACCCAATTCGCTGCTTCAGTAAAGCCTGCAAGGTCTCTTGCAGTTTGCCCATCTCAGCAGTGAATCTCTCTTCAGTCACAAAAGCCTGATTGTGATTCGAACTCAAGCTCTTTGATGGGCTATCATTCCCGGAAGCAGTGCTCTCGGTTTGGGTTGGTTCGCTTACCACAGGCACTTCCCCACCCTTAGCCTGACGGACAGTCGGCGCTTTCTTCTTACCCCTAGTCACCATGCCCGTTCCTCCAGTCTGAGCGGCAGCTTGTCGGGGTGCTCTTCCCCGGCCCCTTCCACGACCTCCGCCCCTCCCGCGGGTAGCCGTTTGCCTTGGAGGATGCATTGGCTCATCCTCCACAACCTCTTCCACCCGGATTTCCCCCACTTCCGGGACAAGCTCCACATCCGGCACAGATCTGCTCCTCAAACTTCGTTCCGACATTCTCAATTACTGAAACATTACACAAAATAACGCTTAACAACAATCCCAAAATAACAAGGTAAGAGTGATCACAGTCATGTACCTGTAAATTCACAATTACACTGGCCAGGTGTAATCCTGAGTTTACCTTACATGATAGTTTTCACCACCCTATTATTTACTCTCCCCAGTGAGGTCTCCCTAGGCCTTCCTATTTCTCAGTTGTACTTCTACAGTTTAAGTTTAGGCCCATCCGGTCACCTAAATCCCTTAAACTACGGCTCTAATACCAACTGTAACAACCCACTCCAAGCATACCAAAATAAGATGCAATTAATATAAATATCGCCAAAACATGGCCCAAGTTCACACCAACAAAATTCCAAAATTTGGGTTTGCGGAAATAACCCTAGATACAACTGAGAGTTTCTAAGCAAGAGAAATAAGGAAAAGTCTACTAAGTTAATCCACGCCCGCTCACGCTTTCTCTTTCCCACTAGTGGAGCCGCCTCTAACCTGTTTACCTGAAAAAGGTTCAGTTTGAAAATGCGAGGGTTAGACCATAAGGTCTAGTGAGATCCCTCAGCTACAACCACACCACAACATTCATATTAAAGAGTCATGAGATATATAAATCAACAAGAAGTGGGGCGAATAACCTTCCCCAGATAGTCCACGTTCAAACACGTCATATGGGCCACTCCCCCCTTATATATAAATCGTGCTATATCATATGGGTCACACCCCCCATATATAGCATACCCCGCCGTATGGGACACACCCCCATGTACATCGTACCATCTCACATGGGACACACCCCCCATGTATAACATATCGTGCATATGGGACACACCCCCCATGTATAGCACCTCATGTATATGGGACACCCCCCCATGTATAGAACCTCATGCATATGGGACACCCCCCATATATATACATCACATCATGCATAATAAATTCATATGCAACATACCTTAAATAAGCGTGCATGTACGAGTAACAACAAGTACCATCAAGCTTAGTTAGAAGAACTCACCTGATGCTCTTACTTATCTCCTCTAAGCTGGTTCCGACTCCCAAACGACTTCTTTGAACGCACAGGCAAAAGTGTAAGCTAAACCATCTAACTTATCCGGACAACAGGTCCATCCGGACAACTCACCTATCCGGGCAACACAGCTATCCGGACAACAGGTCCATCCGGACAACTCACCTATCCGGGAAACACAGCTATCCGGACAACAGGTCCATCCGGACAACTCACCTATCCGGGTAACACAGCTATCCGGACGACAAGTCCATCCGGACAACATGCTCATCCGGACTATACGCCTATCCGGACAACCTACCCACCGGTTGCTTACCCGAACACCTTCTTCTAATGAAGGTGTCCGGACGGGCGCTGTTCTAGTTTTACACTCCAAATCCCGTCCTGAGCTCCGCCAAAGCAACGATTAGGCAATAGCAACTATCCAAAAACGTACTAGAACCAAACCCCACAATATACATCCATAAAACATAAACAAGAGGAGCTTAAACCTTCCACAAGAGCTTTTGGCAATACTTTTACCAAACTAAACTTCTCAATACTCTACAATCAACAACCTGATTAAATGGAGTAATGGATTGAGAGTTTACCTGCTCAAATGCTTGCCAGAAACGAATTCCACAACAATCCTTCTTCTGATTTCCAAGGTTTGATTATCTCTTTCTCCAATGCACCAAAACCCTCAAGAGCTCATTTTCTCTCTTTCTTTCACAAAATCAGCCATCACATGCACCAAAATCAGGAGAATATGGTTTCTCCTAGGGTTTTGGACCCATTTTATACCTTATCCCACATTTACAGAATACCCCCTTCAACTTCCATTTTATTACATTTCCACCACAAGGCTTGAAACTCTTTTTATTTAGACACGGTTACTACATTCTTTCAAACAATCTTAGATTAAGTTCAGAAGATACTTACAGTAAGACTTTTAAGCTCCCCCTCAAAGCATGATAGACTGATTTAAAATCAGATAAGCTCCCCCTCAAAATCTGCAAAAGATCTTAGTGAAACAAAATTAGTATGTATAGCAATCAAAGTCTAAAACAAATAAGTACGAGTTCTAAACTGATGTGTTTAGAAGTCAAAAGTTCTTTGAAGTACGGGTTCTAAACTGACGTGTTTAGAAACCATAATCTTTGCTCCCCCTTAATGGCACAAGTACTCTTCAAAAAATCTGCACCGCTTCTCTTCTGTTTTTCAGCCATGTGTATGATATATGTTTCCAAATCAGCACAACACATGATGAACCTGCAAAAACAGATTAAGCAGATTTTGGTACCCAACGGTACTTGGGTCCTAGTGTGTTAGGTGCAGATTTCTTAGAAGAAATTCGGTAAGTACCGTACCAATAAAAAGTAAAATCTTTATGCACAAAATCATTTGATCCACAGTAAGAACAACAGATTTTCTTATGTGCCAACCTAATCAGATAATATGCGAAATGAATAGGATTAGGTTTAGCAGAAGACTTACTTTTTGGAGTACTGTTCTTCTTGGCATTTGATGTGGAAGCAGATGATTTTGGTACATCATTCTTTGAAGGTGTTGTGCCTTTAACTCTCCATTCCATCTTCACCTTCTTGAAGACTGGAACTTCTTTAAGATTGGAAGTATTAACTTTAGGCACTTTTGGTTTATTATCTGATTTATCAATCAAAGGATTGTAGAAGAGATTTGTAGAACAAAACTGACCTTTAGAACTTTGAATAGGAATTTTCTTTGACTTTTTACTCTTCTTTCTTTTCTCTAAAGGTGGTTTCTTTGTGTTTGAACATTCACCTTTACAAAAAATACTTGAAGGTTTTTCATTTGTAAACAAAAAATATGTATGGTCCGGAAGCTTTGTTGAGAAATCAAATGAACAATCTTTCCCTTTGTCAGTTTCCATTGGCTTTGACTTGGTTTCGAAAATATGATCATTAGGCACAAAATCACAATCAGAATCAGAATCGACATTGTGAATTTCAAAATCCTTATTGGAATCAGGTGAATTCCATCTTTTGAAAGCATTTTTTCTTCGTTCTTTTGCCAATTCCTTTTCTAACTCAGTCACATCTTGAGAAAGCTCAATTATTTTCTCTTCAAATGACTGTGTTTCAATTTCAAATACAACTTTGTCATTTTCAAATTGTTCGCGTTCAAGATTTAAAACTTTCTCAATATCAGATACTTTTCTTTTATCATTGGAAGAATTTCTTTCCTTTTCCAATTCAGTTTCTAATATCATGATCTTTTGAGAGAGTTCAAAAATCTTTTTCTCAAAACAATTTGTTTCATTAATAAAAATGATCTTTTCATTTTCAAATTGTGTATGCTCGGAGAGAAGAATACATTCAAGATCCGACACTTTCTTAGAAAGTTGGAGACATTTTTGATCAATCTTTTGTTTAGCATCAAAAATTGCTTTTGATGAAATAGAAAACTTTTTGATCAAAGCATGTTCAATTTTAAAAGTCTCATTTTCCACCTCGTCTTTGAAACTAGTTGATATTTCCTTAAAGCTGTTTAAATAAACAGTTGAAAGGAGATCATTTTCGAATTCAAATTTAATCCTTTGTTCTAAAATGGAGATTTCAAGTTCAACAATTCTCCCTTCTAGAACCAATGTTGGAACATATTTCTTAGTTTCAAAGACTTGTTCGGTGGTTGGCTTTATAGCACATATATCAAAATAGTTGTTTGGAAGTGGGCCATTTGGATTGTTGAGAGTCTTCTCCGTCTCACAAGTATAATAAAATCGAAGTTGTTAATGATCTTTTTCTAGTTTCCTCTTCTAAAGTTTCCTTTTCACATGTCCAAGGAATTTCAAACTCGGGCCAATATCGTGCATATCTTAAACATTTGAAATTATACAATGTAGGTAATGTAAAGATAACTTTGGCCAAATGTTTCGGGATTTCGTAACCAAGTCCCCAATACTTATTGACATTGCTTACAAGTCTTGGCTTGTTCATATAAATGGTTTGATCAATTTGACCTCTCAAATACAACTTCTTTTCCAAAACTTCAATTTTGTTTAAAAATTCTGTATTTTGATTTGAAAGATTTGTCAAAGAAAGTTCGCTCTCATTATGTTTTTCTTCCAAATCCTTGATTGTCTTTTTAAGTTCAGATATTTGAGAATCCGAAGATTTCATATCATTTTCAAACTTTTCTTGAAAAACTTTTGTCTTTTGATCATCACTAACTTTTGAGTTGAACTCAAGTTCTTCAACCTTTCTTTCCAAAGCTTTAATTTTGTCTCGTGTACGAACAGGTAATTGCATAAGGCAATACATCTCGTCTTCTGAATCAAAATAAGGCATTGTTACATGAAAAGATTAAAAATGATCGTTGTCAGATACTTCGTGAGAAGTAGATTATGCACACACGATAATCAGAGAAAAATCGATTAAAGTCGGAGAAAAAATTTCAAAATTAAAATTTGAATAACAAATTATAAAATTTGTCGTTCAAAAATTAATTCCGAAAAATTAATGCGGAATACTGGACTTTAAATCGGCAAACCTGAAAAAATAAGAAAACTATATCAGTTTCGAGCAAAAGCAGGTAAAAAATGATAAAACTGATAAAAAATGAAAAATTACCAAAAATAGGGACTAAAAATGATAAAATACGAAACTAAACACTCAAAGGACTAAAACTGAAAAAATTCTAAAAATAAAAGTCTAAGGATTAAAAGTGTAAAAATCTAAAACTTAAGTAGAAGGACTAAAATTGTCAAAAAGCTAAACTTAAACTATAGGGACTAAAATTGACTCAAACTAAAAACTTAACTACAGGGACCAGATCTGCTAAAACCTCAAAGATTAACTTTGGTACTGTTCATCATCTCCAAAAACATACGATCTGTGAGTTTAGGGCTTAGGCTTCCTTCATCAAAACACGACCAAACAACTTGGTTTTTGTTTCTCAACACCTCTGAATCGAAAACAACTGATTGTAACCAAAATTTAACAACCATGCAACAAAATATGAAGAACACGTTTTGTCCGACAAGGAGATGTCCGATTTGGATTTGTCCGACTAGCAGATCTGTCCGACTAGAATGTTGTACGACTACGAAAATTTGTCCGACTAGAAAGTTTGTACGACTTGAAGTTCTGTCCGACTAGAATGTTGTACGACTACGAGTTGTCCGACAGATATGAGCATTCAACGTCCGAGAGTTATGAGTGATAGTGTTGTCCCACTGTGATGAACAAGTCGGACAAAGGGTGTCCGACAGTTATGAGTTTTTAAGAACATCCGACAGTTATGAGGTTTCCGGCAGAAAATTCCAGAAACCGGCGAGGGTATGCAGATTCCGGCGAATGAATAGTAACTCCGGCGAACAACTTTCTGACTCGAAACTGATACCAACCCGGATCAACCCACAACGAGCAGGCCCAAGAGAAACCGGGTAAGGCCCATGCGTTACCGAGAGTAGCAGCGAAGCGGGTCAGGCAGAACCAGTTATGGGACGGTTTGGACTCCTGAAAGAATTAGTCTCTTTTGTTTCCTTGTTCTTAGGCATATCATAAGCATGTTCTCCATTTGAGATTACATGCGTGCATGTTTCCCCTTTTGTAGGATTAGTGGCATAGAAGTAGCTCTCTCTTTTATTTCAGTATTTATATTGTAGTTGAGGCATTGATTAAAGGGATCAGAAAATTGCTCCAGACTCCTCTCCTTCTCTTGTTTCTCTCGGAGTTTAGCAGACTCAAAAAGGCTGCATCATTGGTGCTTTCATTGAGAGAGTTGACGATGCCTCCCAAGCGTGACAACCCCTCCCTTGAGGAGTCCATGGCATCCATTGCCGACACCCTGTCCAAGCTACTGGTTGGACAGACTGAACTCACGACCCTAGTCGCTAACCAGCCGGCGACGGTCACCAAACTCGATCATCTCACAACCACCCTGAGTACTGTCGTAACTAAACTCGGAAAACAGCCACTTATTAGCCAGGAAGCGCCACCTCCGCCACCCCCACCGCCTGCCCACAAGTCGCCCAAAGTCCTTCTCCCGACCTTTGACGGTTCATCCCCACTCGATTGGCTCTTCCAGGCGGACCACTATTTCTCTTTTTACAACATTCCAAACGACCAGCGGGTGACTCTTGCGTCCTTCCATTTTCAAGGGGACGCCCTGAGTTGGTATAAATACATGCATAACAACCAACTCGTCGGTGATTGGCCCTCGTTCACCAGAGCACTGGAACTACGCTTCGGACCTTCGAGCTTTGAGAACCATCAGGCAACGTTGTTCAAACTTAAGCAGACTGGGTCGGTGGCAACATACCAAACCGAGTTTGAAAGGTTGAGCAATTGTGTCGTCGGGCTCCCTCAAGTTGCCCTCCTCAATTGTTTCATCTCGGGCCTCCGAACCGATATCCAACAAGAGCTCGCCATCCATCACCCAACCTCCCTGCATCAGGCATATGGACTCGCGAAACTAGTGGAGGATAAGTTGTCAGCCTCCCGTTCGCGTTTCCACCCATCGTCCCGACCCCCTCCCTATACCCCGATAGTCACCCCGCGCAACCCACCAACGCCAACCGTGCCCGCTCTCCAACCCGACCCTCCAAAGCAACCTACAACCCTGCCCCTACGGCGGCTAACTCCTGCCGAGGTTCAAGCCAGACGAAGCCAAGGATTATGCTTTCGGTGCCCGGAGAAGTTTCACCCAGGACACCGCTGCAACCCCCTCAGTTCCTCTTGCTGGAGACTAACGAGCCCCTACCCACGGCTTTGGAAGTTGCACCCGAGACGGGTAACCCCATAATGGACATCAACGACACGGGTCCGGAGCAAGGCCTAGACGACATGCCGACAACTCAATTCTTAGCCTTGTCGCTAGCGGCTCTGCACGGGACAGCATCACCCAAATCAATTCGCATCACGGGCCACATCTCTGGACATCCTGTCACCGTGTTGGTGGACTCGGGCAGCACCCATAATATCATTCAACCTAGGGTGGCTTCGTTCTTGCATTTACCTACCGACAACCAGCCTTCGTTCCCGGTGATGGTAGGGAACATAGCCTTTATTCATTGCACAGGGCAGTGTACCGAGGTCAAGCTCCGCCTTGCAGATGCCGTCTTCGTCATCTCCCCATTTATTCTCCCCATTGCGGGCGCAGATGTGGTGTTGGGCATGTCGTGGCTTAGCGGGCTAGGCCCGGTTACCGCTGATTTTTCAGTACCACAACTTACATTCAAGGACCACCAGCAACAAGTAACATTACGAGGGGAACCAGCAGCCACACCAGCCACTCCAGGAACTCTTTGCCATTTGTTTCAGAAACAGGCTGTAGATGCCTACTATGCTATCGTTTTTGACCCAATCGTCGACTCAGGTAACGATTCTGCCACCCCTATTGCTAGTGACCTTGCTAACCTACTACACCGCTTCCAGACGATCTTTGACAAACCCACAGGTCTACCGCCACAACGGATGCACGATCACCACATTAACCTTCTTCCTAACGCTGCCCCTGTCAACGTGAGGCCCTACCGGTATCCTCATTATCAAAAGGGTGTCATGACTGAGTTGATATCAGAGATGCTCAAGGATGGTATCATTAAACCCAACATCAGTCCATACTCGTCACCGGTGTTGTTAGTCCGCAAGAAGGATGGATCTTGGCGTTTTTGTGTGGATTACCGCGCCCTCAACGCCATAACCGTGCGCGATAGATTTCCCATTCCTACCGTGGATGAATTATTGGACGAACTCCATGGATCGCGCTATTTTTCTAAAATCGACTTACGCTCGGGGTACCACCAAATCCGAGTAGCCGCCGACGACACGCACAAAACTGCTTTCCGCACGGTCGATGGACATTACGAGTTCCTCGTAATGCCTTTCGGGCTTTCAAATGCCCCGTCGACATTTCAGTCCGCCATGAATGACCTTTTCCGGGACCGGTTGCGTCGCTTTGTCCTTGTATTTTTTGACGATATACTCGTCTACAGTCCCACACGAGATCTCCACTTACAACATTTGGCCTCCGTCTTTGGGACGTTGTAGACTAATCGATATTATGCCAAGTTATCGAAGTGCTCGTTTGTTGAGGAAAGGGTCCAGTATTTGGGTCACGTAATCTCAGGTCGTGGCGTGTCCGTTGACGAGGAAAAGATTCGGGCAATTTTGGATTGGCCCCCACCCACTACCGTCTCTAAGCTTCGCGGGTTTCTCGGCTTAACCGGCTACTACCGCAGGTTCGTTCGCAACTATGCTAGTGTGGCAACACCTTTAACAGATCTCTTGCAGGGAACCCGATTTGAGTGGAATGATCGGGCTAACAAGGCCTTTATAGAGCTTAAGGGGGCTATGACCGCTCTACCAACGTTGGCCTTACCTGACTTCAGAAAAACGTTTGAGGTAACCACCGACGCGTCTGGGTCCGGCATAGGAGCAGTTCTTTCTCAATCAGGTCACCCTATTGCGTTCTTTAGCAAAAAAATGGGGCCACGCATGCAAGCCTCTTCCGCTTATACCCGTGAACTTTATGCCATCACGGAAGCGGTACGAAAGTGGCAGCAATATCTCCTAGGTCGGCGGTTTACAATCTATACGGACCAACACAGCCTGCGTCACCTCTTCAGTCAAACCATACAGACTCCAGATCAACATAAATGGGTGGCAAAACTAATGGGGTACGATTTTGAGATACTCTACAAGCCAGGGCGTGATAATCGAGTTGCGAATGCCTTGAGCCGTGTTGACCATTCGGTCTGTCTTCCGTTAACATCTCCTACCTTTCCGTGGCTCGAAGAAGTTCGTCGCTATTACACCACAGAAACAGCAGGGATCAGTTTTCTCTCCAGCCTAACTAGCTCGCCCCACCAACACCCTGGTTATCGAGTTTATGACGGGTTGGTTTATCGCGCGGGCAGGATTGTCATTCCTCCTCTTCCAGACCTGCGTCGACGTCTTACAGCCGAGTTTTATGAACCTCCTGTCGCGGGACATTCAGGATTACAGCCCACATTGCGTCGGTTAGGAGCTTCGT
Source organism: Saussurea involucrata (assembly GCA_033807775.1). Lineage (NCBI taxonomy): Eukaryota > Viridiplantae > Streptophyta > Magnoliopsida > Asterales > Asteraceae > Saussurea > Saussurea involucrata. The sequence goes on from CM066322.1 coordinate 177,909,403, forward strand.
TTTACTGGCCAAACATGAAAGAGACTGTCGCCGAGTTCATTCGGTCCTGCCCAACCTGCCAGCAGGTTAAATACCCGACACACCGACCGTATGGCCTTCTCCAGCCATTACCCACGCCAAACCAAGTATGGGAGGACTTGACAATGTATTTCATTACGCAATTGCCACCCTCAAACGGGAAGACCACCATTTGGGTTATCGTGGACCGGCTCTCCAAAAGTGCCCACTTTGTGGCCCTGCCTCCTCATTATACGACAGCAACATTGGCTACTACTTTTCTCCACACGGTGTACCGTCTACATGGGTTGCCTAAGTCGATTGTGACGGACCGTGACCCAATTTTTATCAGCCGTTTTTGGAAGGAATTATTTAGACAACTTGGGACGACTCTCCTCCATTCAAGTGCTTACCATCCGCAAATGGATGGCCAAAGCGAGGTTGTCAATCGTTGCCTTGAATCTTATCTTCGGTGTTTCGCTAGTGATGAACCACGGTCGTGGCACCAATACCTATACTTGGCTAAATTTTGGTATAACACTACTCACCATAGTGCCATCGGTATGGCCCCTTTTCAAGCTCTTTATGGTCGACCCCCACCGACAATTCCGTCGTATGTCGCTGGTTCATCACCGGTGGACTCAATTGATGAAACGTTACTTGCCCATGACCGGCTTTTGGGACAGCTTAAGGATGCTCTACAGCGTTCCAGACAGCGAATGGTTACTCAAGCTAACCGGCATCGCATGGGTAAGGTCTTTACTGTGGGAGATTGGGTCTATGTACGTCTACGAGTCTACCGTCAAATTTCTGTTGAGAACCGACCCTCTCATAAGTTAGCACGACGTTATTTTGGCCCCTTCAAGATAGTCGAGCGGATAGGCGAAGTAGCGTATCGCCTGGAGCTGCCCCAAGCGAGCCGAATCCACCCCGTGTTCCATGTTTCCCTGCTCAAGGAGTGCTACGGGGACCCAACCAAGAAACACAACCCACTGCCGCAGTCAACTCATGACGACCTTCCTGTCCTCCAACCTGCTGCAATTCTACAACGACGTACCATCGACCACCAAGGATCCCAACAACACCAGTTTCTTGTCGCATGGATGGGATGTGACCCAACCGAGGCCACGTGGGAAGATGCAGCTGCGTTCCAAGAGTCCTATCCGCAATTCGGCGATGGTGCAGCTGAACCAGTAGGATCGATGCCAGTTTCTGACCTTGAGGACAAGGTCATAGTTCGACCGGAGGGTATTGATACCAACCCGGATCAACCCACAACGAGCAGGCCCAAGAGAAACCGGGTAAGGCCCATGCGTTACCGAGAGTAGCAACGGAGCGGGTCAGGCAGAACCAGTTATGGGACGGTTTGGACTCCTGAAAAAATTAGTCTCTTTTGTTTCCTTGTTCTTAGGCATATCATAAGCATGTTCTCCATTTGAGATTACATGCGTGCATGTTTCCCCTTTTGTAGGATTAGTGGCATAGAAGTAGCTCTCTCTTTTATTTCAGTATTTATATTGTAGTTGAGGCATTGATTAAAGGGATCAGAAAATTGCTCCAGACTCCTCTCCTTCTCTTGTTTCTCTCGGAGTTTAGCCGACTCGAAAAGGATGCATCAGAAACTCACTTATTTGTGAGTGTTTTCCAGATCTGAAACATTCTTTATGATCCAAAAACAAAATCAAATTGAACTGTGGAAGAAAAATTCACTAAAGTTCAACAATCAAACAAGATCTATCATCACCATCTGCAAAACTTCGATGAACATCTCTCTTCTCTGTCGACTTTCATCATTTTCAAACATTATGATTTTGTTGCTGAAATTTGATTATGAGAATTTCTGAATGTTCCAAAAATCAAAACAAACAGATTAGTGATGCTTAGATCATACAAAATTCAACAAATAAAAAGATGGATCATCATATTGATGAATACTATCGAAGAACACATGAACCTGTTGGCTTTCCAGAACTTGAAACACATCGATTTTGTGATGTTTTTGGAATCTAGAACATGTAAACAATTCTAAATTGATAACAAAATCAATCTGTGACAGTTTAGAACATCAAATCATAACCAAACAAAGAGATCGATTTAAAATGATTGAACAAATATTGATTCACCAAAATAATCACAAATTCAATCCAAAAATTTCAGATTCTTGTGAAATTTAAGAAAAAATCTCAAGAACACCAAAACTTTCAATTTTCTCAAAAAAATTGACAAAAATTTCTAAGAATTAGGTGCACAAACGATCTGATTAGGCTCTGATACCACTTGTGATCCCAGATCTAATCAAGTAACAATGTAAGAATCATGATCTTCTTCATAGAATAAAGAAAGAATACAAGATTGGGAGTGAGATCCACTTTCTCTCTCTAAACTCTCTCTCTAGGAAGTCATCTCTCTTTACACGTATGAATTAATCTTTGTAAGACTCCTATCTAATTCTCTACACAAGGTATCTATTTATACCTTTGACTCTTACATTTAATACCTTGACTTTGACCTTTAAAGCCTTTACTTTGACTTTTACAATGCTTTGACTTCTTACAATTAAACATTAAATCTTGAATACATTTTATGCACTAACAGTTTTTTAAAACTAATGATGTATACATTTGTGTAGCTTTGCTTGAAGATGAACTTACCCCTTGGGTTGAAGCGAAAGTAGTTAAAAGAATTAACCAAAGTGCAACATGAAAAGTAAACCCTGTTACAAACACCGTGTTTGAAGTTGTTGACGGGCATAGAAACGGTGTTGTTAACTTAAATGGGTGGACTTGTAGTTGTAGAAAATGGCAACTATCCGGTATACCATGTGCCCATGTGATAGCAGTTTGTAGGCAAATAAATACTACAGAAACAAACATATGGGTGACGAAATACTACAAGACTGAAGTTTATAAAGCGACATACGCGGAGGTAGTAAATCCTGTTAATCATCCAATCGCATGGGAATATCCGGCTGAATATATGACTGTGAAACCTCCACTCATGGATGTACAAAAAGGAAATCGACAACGTCCTGTTGAATGCATCCTGTCACAAGGAGAGGTTGTATATGAGAAAAGATGTAGTAGATGCGACCAAACGGGTCATAATCGCCGAGATTGTCCAAGTACATTACCAGTCGAGGTACAAACGTCGAGAGAAAATAGGAAGGCGAGGGCGGCCGGTAGCCGAAAAACAAAGGCGAGGGGTGTTTGAGCTTTGTATTTGTTTGTGTTTTCTTAATGGGTTGATTTTCGTTTGTTTAATGTTGATTAATGGGTTGATTTCCGTTTGATTAATGATGTTAGATTAATGGTTTGATTAACAATTTGTATTTTTGGCACCTATTTTTCTTTTCTTTTTTAAATTTAAATAAACCTTTTTACATCAATGAAAACAACAACAACATAAGCGTAAATGAGCATGGTTTTTATCAATATTAAATGGGATGACGGAGGACCAAAAATGTAAATATTTTGTATTTAAATACTCTTTCCCACACCAACAAGCTAATCATTCTTACTCTTCTCTTCTTACTCTTACTCTTTCTCACACGTCAACAACATGTCAAACCCGTCGTCTTCACAAGTAATGTCGGACAAGATGAAAGAATAGGTAGAAAAAAATGAAGCGGAGATCGAACAACTCACACAAACGTGGAAAGAAATAATGGCCAAGAAAGGTGAACACCTGAAAAGGATTGAAGCGGAAGAAGTGGAGATAAAGAAGTTGAAGATGGAAATAAAAGATAAGGAATTTTGTATTCGTCGCGAAATCTTAGATCATCAAATTTGACATGAATGGACTCATCAATGCATTTTCTCCTGAGATTGTACACACGATATGCTTTGGAAGATAAGGAATATCCAACAAAGATTCCCTCATCAGCTTTGGGATCAAACTTCCCAAGATTGTCACGATCATTTAGGATAAAACACACACAGCCAAAGACATGAAGAAAGCCAATATTTGGTTTTCTGCCATGGAAAACTTCATAGGGGGTTTTATCATGTCTTTTGGATAACACCGACCTATTTTGGGTAAAGCAGGAAGTATTAACAGCTTCAGCCCAAAAGTAGGTAGGAAGGTTTGATTCACTTAGCATGGATCTAGCAGCCTCACACAGAGTTCTGTTTTTCCTTTCTACCACTCCATTTTGCTGAGGAGTCCGGACTGCAGAGAAGTTTTGAGAAATTCCTTTCTCAGTGAAGAAGTATTCAAGAGCACTGTTTCTGAATTCAGTGCCATTATCACTTCTTACGGAACGAACAAGTTGACCATTTAGAACTTCATTTTTCTTGACAAAGTTGATGATTTCCTCAGTTGCATCACTTTTATACCTGAGAAAAGAGACCCAAGTATATCTAGTAAATTCATCAACAATAACAAGAATGTACCTTTTGCCACCAAGACTGGGAGTGCTGACTGGTCCACATAGATCCATGTGCAGCATCTGAAGAGGAAGAGTAACGGAAGAGCATTGCTTGGTCTTGAAAGAAGTTTTGGTAAGCTTCCTTTTTTCACAAGCATCACATAGCTTCTCCTTGACAAAATTCAACTTTGGCATACCCGTCACCAGCTCTTTGTTGGAGATTTTATGAAGGGTTTTGAAATTTAGATGAGAGAGACATTTATGCCACAACCAGTTCCTTTTGGATGTGTCATCTGACACAAAGCAAATATTGGAAGAATTGTTTCTTTGTCCCATATCTATGACATAAACATTTTCCATCCTTTTTTCCAGATAACACCACTTTGAAGTTCTTGTCCACAATAGTACAGATACAAAGTTCAAAGATAACTTTATATCCAAGATCAAACAGTTGGCTAATGCTTAGAAGATTATGCATGAGGCCTTCAACAAATGCCACTTTATTGAATGTGACAGATCCATTAGTGAGAGTTCCATAACCTTTGGTGTAGCCTTTAGCATTATCTCCAAAAGTTACAGATGGACCTTTTCCAGACACATAGTTAACTAGAAGAGATTTATTTCCGGTCATGTGATGTGAGCACCCACTATCCAGATACCATATTTGATGGTGCTCAAAAACCTGCATGCACAAACAGATTAGTTCTTTGGTACCCATTTAGAGATGGGTCCTTTTGGGTTAGAAGAAGAAGAGTCCTTAAGTTTGGTTCTGTCTATTCTATCTTTTGGACAATCTTTGGCAAGATGAAAAGTGTCACCACAGTTATAGCATTTTCTATAGATGAAAGTCTTTTTAGGTTCTTGAATCTTTTCTTTTCCTTTTCCTAAGGCATTTAATTGAATGGCTCTAGGACAAAAGGTCTTTTTAGAAGTTTGCAGACTTTCCTTTTCTTTTCCCTTTTCCAAGACATTAATTTGAATTGCTTTAGGACCAACATAAGAGATGTGAGGAGGAAAGCTTAAAATTCCATTTCCAGAGGTGATAGCAAATTTGGAAATACTTTTAGAAGTATTTTTGAAATGGTCTTTTTCAAGATCTGAGGACTTTCTGAAAGATGAGACATCGGTGTCATGAAATCTTTTGAGAAACTTGGTCTTTGAAGAGTTGAAGGAAGATGTTTCATCAATAGTTAACACCTTTAGAATATCATGGATGGGTTTTGAAAAATCATTGGAATCTTGTTTCTCAGTGGACTGATTTGAAGAAAGATTCTTTTGCTTTTATGAACATTCCATATTTTAAAGCTTCACCTAGATCAAGAGAGTTTAAAGAGACAAAGTCACAAGAGCTAGACTCTGTAGCATCATCCCATACATTAGAGAGAGGAGTGAGTGCATGAGATGAAGTTTTGGGAGAATCTTTTCCAAATCCTAGCCCAAATTTGCTATTTCCACCGATTTGGTCCTGAAAAAGTTGCTCAAGATTTTTTTGAAGAAGTTGTCCACTTTCTGACAACCTCTTGTTCTCTTTTTAGTTTCTTGAAAAGTTTATTTTTCTCTTTGGAAATCATGTGATTAATGGTTTTCAGATCCTCAAGCTCAGCTTTGATTTCCTCAAACTTTTCAAGTTTAGACATGCAGATTTCAAGTTGAGAAGTGAGATTTTTAACCTGAGCATATTTCTTTTTCTTACCATCCTTAACAGAGTGAAAGTCTTTAGTTAAAGATTCATAAGCATCTATCTTTTCCCTATCTGACATATCATTAAAGGGATGTACCTGACCATATGATGTCGTGCACCCAGACGACACAAGAGCCATTGGAGAGGTTGCTTTTTTCTGAATCTTCCACATCTTCTGAGATGGCCATAAAGCATTTGTTGGGAGAGTTGTTGTCACTGTCAGAGGTCTCTTCTTCCCAATCATGAATTTCGGCCACGAGACCCTTTCCTTTTCTAAGGAGACCCTCATTTCTCTCTTTTTCTTTCTTGTACTTGGCTTTGTATTTCTCAGCCCTTTCTTGATGATCTTTGGTTGAAGACTGAGTTTCTTTCTTGGCAAGGTTTGATTTGAAAGAGATATTTTTGGGTTTTTCATAATTTGAGGAAATCTTGTTTGAAGATGAATTTCTGGAGTTTATCACACGCTTACTTCTGCACTCAGCTGCAAAGTGACCTTTCTTTCCACAATTAAAACATTCTTCATTTGTCTTATCAGTTGAGGAAACTTTTGTAGAAGAGAAGGGTTTTCTGAAAGATTTGGATTTGTTCGAAAAACGAGATCTGTTTTTAAAACCAGCTAACATAGCAATTTCATCAGACAACTGCTTAACCAATATTTCTTCACCTTCATCATCGGCATCACTTAGATATGCCTCCGATTGGTGAGAGGAGTTGCTTTGGGTTTCATTGTCAGAATCTGATGAAGGATAGGTGATTCTTGGAACATTTTGAGATTTTCTGGAGTTTTCACTGACAAGAGCAATAGAGGTGCCCTTTATTTCTTTGATGAAAGATTTCCTTTGTAACTTGGTTTGTTCAAAGTTGAAAAGAGTTCCATATAAGACAGTTAGAGGCATGTACTCAAGGTCCTTGGAAGTTTTGATACAAGTGCATATGTTCTCCCAGAAATCAGGGAGACAATCCATGAACTTGTTTAGAACTTCCTCGTTATCATAGATTCTGCCCAGTAACTTCATATCATTTAGAAGAGAGTTAAAACGATTATAGTAGCTAGGAAGAGATTCACCTTTTTCATGAGTGAAGAGTTCATATTTTCTTATGAGAGAAATCTTTTTGCATTTCTTCACTTCCTCTGTACCTTCGTACAGAACACACAGTGTGGTCCACGTCTCTTTAGCAGTTTCAAAGTTAACTAGAGAATGATAGACTTCATCAGGAAGTGAGAGAGCAATGATAGATCTAAGCTTTGAATCAAGAGTGACTAGACGTTTTTCTTCATCAGTATATTCCTTAGGATTTTTGAGAATATAACGTCCAGTACCCTTTGCTTTCTCTTTGTTGGAAGGCTCAGAAGTGTCGGAGTCACTAGAGTCCTCCTTGTCAGCTGTTTCCTTACCAGGCCTCTGCGTTTCATAGCGAGCCCAGACTCGAGGGATAATGGGTCCCTCTTTGAGAATGGTTGGATATCTAGTATCCACTCCTTCCATGAATAGCATCATACGACTTTTCCAAAGAGAAAAGTTGTTGGGGTTAAACTTAGGAGGTTTGTTAATGGAACCATTTTTAGAAAAGTTGTTTTGAAAAGCATTTTCAATAGTTGAAGAAGAGGGGGCAACCATTGCAGATCAAGTTTATGAGTTAAACTTTCTGCTCTAATACCACTTGTTAGTCCCAGATGGCTAAAACACGTATTGTAGAAGGGGGGGGGGGGTTGAATACAATACACAAATTTTTTCACAATTTTAATTCTATTATTGAAAATCTTTCAACAAGAATTACACATAGAAAACTTAAGACTGTTGCGAAAAAGAACAGATAAACTATTCTAACAATCTTGCACAAAGTATACTAACAACAACAACTAAGAACACTTAGAACAAAGCTATCAAGTTTTAGAGCAGTATGGAAATTTCTTGCACTGAGAGAGATATCCAGAAAGCGTGATTTGCATGGAGAAGTCTTCTTCCTTTTATAGTGAAGGTAAGGTACTGAGCATTAAATGCTTAGTACGAATATCCTTCAGTTACTTGTAACATACCAAAGGACTTCTAAAAAGTACCAGTGGACTTCTAAAAAGCTGATAAGTCACCATCACCTTTTTCTTGAAACAAGGAATATAAGCCATGCTGAAAGGACATCTTCTAAAAAGAAAATAAAACAAAAGGTTACTTTTGCCTGTAAGCAGATTTTGTCCCGAAGTAAATGGTCTTCTTGAAGAGTACTCCAAAATAATATCACCGAAGGAATTCCACCGATAGTATTGTCAAGGTTTTAAGAACCATCTGTAAGAGAACCATTTTCACAAAGATCCCACCGATTTAAGTATCTCATCGGTGGGATGAAGTCCACCGATTCCTTAAGAACACTTCGGTGGAAGCTGTCCACCGATTTTTGATATCTTTATCGGTGGAGATGAAAGTCCACCGATTTTTGATGTCTTCGTCGGTGGAGAGGAGGTCCACCGAATTGTGAGGACAAATTCGGTGGAAAATGACTTGTTGTGTTTGTTGAGAAGAGTCTTCTATTTTCCACAAGTAGAGAGTCTTCAAGCTTGGTTTCGGTTGATCTTTGACTTCACCGAACAATTGCTATTTTGTACAAGTCATTCAAAGAACCAAACTCAAATATTCTAAGTAGGATTTTAGGGAAAACATCGGTGAGTCAATTTCAAATCTTTGGTGACCCAACAATCTCCCCCTATTTGAATTTGAGCTCCTTTCTTAGAATATTTAGGAGTATGAAAGATTAAAATGCATTTTGACCCTTTTTACTCTTTTTGGGTTCTTTTCACATAGACCATTCTTTTTGTTCTTTTTGTTCTTTTTCTTTAGTATGAGTATGTATACTATGTACAATATATATAAGTAAATGAAAGTAAAGTTATGTACCGAAAGTAAATTCAAATAGAAGGGTACTTGTATTAAGATAAGTTTTCTCGTACATTTATCAAAATGAGAAACAACCTTTTACAAGTACCTATTGAGAGTGAGAGCCTATTTCTCGGTGGTTTGTCTGCGCTTGATTTCTTCCAACACATTTTGGAAGAAAGGTTGAGCTTTGGGAATGTTTGGAAATAGGTTGGTGATGCCTTGAAGAAACAGGGTGTCGGCTATGGCAATTTGAGCAAATCTGAAGAAAGCACGACGACCGTAACCATCATTGAAGAACAGCCCGAGAATCGGTGAGAGGCTCAATGTCGTAGTAGGATATGGCACCGAAGTAGGGAGGGAAAGATTTAAGTTACTCACATTTGGAATCTTCCCTTCCGTTGCCATTTCTTTGAACACCTTGTCAGTAGGATTCTTGACTTTGGGAAGACGGATTTCTTCTTTCATCGATTGAAGTTTCGCCCTTTCATCGGAGGAAAGGATGATGTTGTGTTTTCTTTTAATCTCCTTCATCCTTTCCATCAATCCTTCAATGCATTTGATAAAGGTATATTTCTTTGGGTTTGCACTTTTGACAAGATGCTGAGAGATCTCATACCATTCGGTGAGGCCGAGATTTTTGAGATGAACATCTGATAAACTTTTCAGCGAACCATCATCTCTGTTGATGATCAGCCTGATATCCTTCGGGTTGACTTTGGAAGTAGCAATTTTAACATTTGAGATTTGGGCTCTGCTACTTCGGTGGTGCATGGTCTTCTTATACCAACTTATTTCGTCATTCTTTTCTTCTTCAATGGCACTCAGTACCGATTTCTGGATTTCGATGGCATCGGTGGATTTTGCTTTAGTGGCTTCTTCTTCGGCAGCTTTCAGAGAGAGGGCTTTAGATTTATCTAAAGCAATTTGAGTAAGTTTAGCTTCTTCAAGTTCCTGAGGAGAAAGGCCGAGATCGGTGGTGGTTGCTTGGGATGGAGGTTTGAGTTTAAGAGTTTCAGCACCTTCAGGTCGGGCCCCATACTTAGCCAAATCCTTCTTCTTCTTTTCTTCTATTTCCAATTCTTCTGCCGAAATGACTTCATTGCCTTTGATTTTGGGAGCTTTGCTAGATTGCTCCCCCTCAGTTGATGCATTTGGTTCCACTGCCGATGAAGACTGGATCGGTGTAGAGATTGATTCGATGGAACCTGTATGTTTTGGTGGTGAGGAGGTTTTCGGTGGAGGCTTGTTGCTGATAGATTTCTTGAGAGAGGGTAGTTTCGGTGGAGCAACGGTTTTCTCCCCCTCAGCAGCAGTCGAAACCTTAAAACCTAACTGTGTAAACACATAGTCAAACTTTGAGTGAAGAAAAGCCAAGCTTGTAGTGGTGGCATCGGGGATCAGGGAGAAATCACCCAAGTCCATTTCCCATTGGGATTTCTCTTGCAAGTGGTCGGTGGTAGAAGCATTGGTTAAGGACTCCACTTTGGTAGACAAGGAAACAATTTCATTTTACATGGGCCGAAGTGCATCGGCAAGGGCAACAGCAAGTATCTGTGGTAACTGGGATTCAAGAACTGAGATTCTGGAGTTGGCCTGTGAAATCATGGAGATTGTGGATTGTAGAAATGCTGAGTGTCGCCCAATGCTTGTAGAAGAGTGACCACCGATTTCGGGGAAATAGTATTGTAGGCGTAGGGGATCTATTTCCGTGGTGAGAGTGGGAAGGCAAGTTGATAACTCATCGGAATAGAGAATTCTTGGTTGTGGGGTAGGCGATCAGTGTGGAGTAGGCGATCGATGTGGAGTAGGCGATCGGTGTGGAGTAGGAGACCGCCGGGGAGATACTTGATCTTTCGAGGAGGGAGACTCGGTGGGATTTTCCTCGGTGGACGGGATGGTTCGGGGAGAACCAGTGTCCTCCAAAAGAAAATCAAAGAAATCACTTGGGGGGGGGGATTTAATGGGGGGAACCCTGATTGGGTGGTGCAATTTCTTCAATCATAAACTGATTGGGTGAAAGGCCGTGAAGTGACAAATCAATTCCTTCGGGGGGAGAGACCCCGAAGTCATCTCTTTTACCTGAAGAGGTGGGTGAAGAGGCAAAAGATGGGAGCTCCATTTCTACAACTGTGGTCTTTTGAGAGACCGCAGAGGAGTCGGCTGTGGGTTTAACAAAGTCCCGAGGAAGGGATTGTTCGGTCAAAGGTACCCGAGATCTTTTTAGAGAAGACTTCGGGGGGGGGGGGGGGGGGGATGCTGAGTGCCTCCGCTTAGAAGGTTTGCGGACCGGGGAAGCCACCGATGGTTTTATCGGTGATGTAGTCCTAAAATCGGTGGCGGAGGTGTCGGGGGCCCTTGATTTTTTCTTTAGTGCGCCCCCCGACTTAACTCGGGATTTGGGAGAAGGGGCCACTACAGTTGGAGTGATCTAAGAAATTTCCGGGTGTTTAAATCCGGGAATTTCCGTATCACCCCAATGTAGATCGGGAGAGTGAGCGAGTGAAATCATACCTTGTCATAGAGGGCGATCGGTGGCGAGATGTCCAACATTTAAAGTTTTGAGACCAACGACCGGGGAAGACCAATCATAAGTGAATTGGGGCGATTGAGATTTTCGATCGGTCTCCAACTCCTTGTTAAGTTTGTGCTGAATGATCATCGAGATGAAACGCGGATAGGCAACATGGCATTTCTTGGGGTGCTTAATCACTTTGACGAGTTCAGTAAAGAAGTATTGAGCAAAGTCGACTTGTCTCTGAAAGATGAGGGCATGGGCGAGCTTTGTGATGTATGACGGGGATTGATAGTGCCCACTGGTTTTACGAGAGAGGCAGTGAATGATATGGGCAAAGAAGAAATTCCACACTCCTCCCATTTTGCTGCGAAGGAGAGTACCGGGACCTTTGGAGCTTTTGGATGAATCGTCAAGAACGTAACCAATCGTTTGAACAACATCTTCATGTATGGTGTCCATATATATGTCATCATATTGAGAAAAGGATTGGATCTTGAGAGCTTGGCGAACATCATCGACCCCAAAAGTAAGGTCGTGATCACCTTCGTCGTTAGTGAGAATGGAGGCATGTATAGCTTCGTTTGACGGGTCGTAAACACAAGTTAACCAAAACTTCCCAATGAGCATTTTGCTCATCCTTGGGTTGTGGGTAAAAGCATGGAGGAGAGGGGATCGAGAGAGAAATTTAGTTACCGTAGAGAACTCGAGATGAGATGGACCAGATTCGAAACGAACAACATGATTGCATAAGTTGAACTTGAGATCTTCAAATCGTGTGGGCACTGTAGTTCTTGAAGACGCCATCGTGAGTGATTGAGAGAAAAGAGAAGGAGAGGTTTCGAGAGTTGCAGGTTTTGTGAAAAGAAATTGAAAGTGAAGGAGATGGGTATTTATAGAGTGGAAAGAGAGGTTTAGGGTTTTAAAAAATCGAGGGAACGGTTAAAAGATGAATAAAATAATATGGAAAAGGTAATGATGAAGTTTTGGGATACGTGATGGAATATGGCTTGGAATGGGAAACGTCACACATCATCCTGACACTAGGGTTTTTAGCATAGAAAAACGCACTTGATAAGCATAAGGAAATCGGTAGGATTTCGGTGGAATCTGTACCGATCTGCCACCGATAAGAGAATTGGTGGAAGCAACGAGATTGGTGGTGTCGGTGAAAATGCTTTTCGGTGAAGGATTGCTTCGGGGTAGAGTGATACCGATAATGTTGTTGAGAGTATACCACCGATATGAGAAATAATTCGGTGAAAGGAAGAGAATCGGTGGTGAGGATCAATCGGTGGTTGTGTTTGACCAAGTTGTGAGTTATTTCGGTAGAGAAAGAGCTACCGACAGGATGAAGGATTTCGGTGTAGAAAGAAACAGAAGAAATTGTCCACCGATGAGAGATCGGTGAAGGTTTGGGTGAGAATAGAAGAATGTCCACCGATGTGAGATCGATGGAAAATAAAACACTCATTTAGTCTTGTAGGTTGCACATTCCAAGTTCACTTATTAGAAAGTTGAACCTGGTTTCATCAAGGGTTTTGTGAATAAATCAGCAAGTTGCAAATCGGTGGGAATGAAGTGCAGCTCAATGTCACCTTTGGATAAGTGGTCCCTGATGAAGTGATACCTGATGTCTATGTGTTTAGATCTGGAGTGAAGAACAGGGTTGTTTGCAATAGCTATTGCACTGGAATTGTCACACAGAATGGGAACTTTTGAAAAGAATTGATTGTAGTCCCTTAGTTGATTTTTCATCCACAGGATCTGGGCACTGCAACTTCCAGCAGCAATATATTCAGCCTCAGCGGTTGATGTTGAGACTGAATTCTGTTTCTTGCTGGACCAGCTTACTAATTTTCTACCAAGAAGTTGGCAGCTACCTGTGGTACTTTTTCTATCAATCTGAGAACCTGCAAAATCTGAATCTGAGTACCCAATTAGTTCAAAACCGGAGTCTTTGGGATACCAAAGACCCAGGTGCAAAGTACCCTTGAGATACCGAAAAATCCGTTTTACAGCCTTCAAATGTGATACTTTTGGATTGGCTTGATAACGGGCACATAGACAAGTAGCAAACATAATATCCGGTCTACTAGCAGTTAAGTACAGAAGAGAACCAATCATTCCTCGATAAAGGGTAACGTCCACAGATTCACCTTTAAGATCAGCATTGAGTTTCAAAGGTGGTGCCATGGGAGTTTTCATAGGAGAGCTATCTGAAAAGTTAAATTTCTTCAAAAGGTCACGAATGTATCTTCTTTGGTTTATAAATATCCCTTCTGAAGATTGTTTGACCTGAAGGCCCAAAAAGAATGTAAGCTCTCCCATCATGCTCATCTCATATCCACTCATCATGAGAGAAGCAAACTCATCACAAAGTGATTCATCAGTGGCACCAAAGATGATGCCATCAACATAGATTTGGACAAGAATAATATTACCTGAGGTTTCCTTGATGAAGAGAGTGTTGCCAATTTTACCTCTGGAATATCCATTCTTTAGAAGAAAGTTGTCAAGAGTGTCATACCAAGCACGTGGAGCTTGCTTGAGACCATAAAGAGCTTTGTCTAGTCTGTACACATAGTCTGGATGAGTTGGGTCTTCAAAGCCAGGAGGTTGTTTCACATAGACTTCCTCTACAAGTTCCCCATTGAGGAAGGCACTTATGACATCCATTTGAAAGACTCTGAAATTTCGGTAGGCAACATGAGCTAGAAAGATTCTTATTGCTTCAAGTCTTGCAACAGGGGCAAAAGTTTCATCATAATCAATGCCTTCTTCCTGTCTGTATCCTTGAGCAACCAGTCTTGCCTTGTTTCTGATAACTGTACCGTCTTCATCCATTTTGTTTCTGAAGATCCATTTGGTTCCAATGATTGTCTTATTTCGGGGTTTGGGAACCAATCTCCAAACTTTGTTTCTCTCAAATTGAGAAAGCTCTTCTTGCATGGCAGTGATCCAACAGGGATCTGAGAGAGCTTCATCAATCTTTTGGGGTTCAATAAGAGAGAGAAAATTTACATAGAGACAAATATTTCCAACTCCTCTACGTGTTTGAACACCTGCTTGTTGATCACCGATGATTTGATCAATGGGATGATCTTTGGTCCATTTTGTGGCTGGGGGCAAAGGTGATGGATTATTTTGAGTGAGATGAATCGAGGTAGTGGGATCGGTGGTTCGGTGGAGGGCTGGATTTTCGGTGGAAGGAGTAGGATCGGTAGAGGGAATTTCGGTGGGAGAGAGCATTTCGGTGGGATGGTCAAATTCGGTGGGAGTTATGAATGGTGACCCAGCCTGATTACTTGATGGGGAAGGATTCGAGGGAATGGAAGATGCATCGGTGGAGTTGACTATGGGAACATCACCTATGCATGAGGAGATCCATCTATGCAATTCGTCATCATCATTTGAAAGAGATGATGATCTTAGATCATCAAATTTGACATGAATGGACTCATCAATGCATTTTCTCCTGTGATTGTACACACAATATGCTTTGGAAGATAAGTAGTATCCAACAAATATTCCCTCATCAGCTTTGGGATCAAACTTCCCAAGATTGTCACGATCATTTAGGATAAAACACACACAACCAAAGACATGAAGAAAGCCAATATTTGGTTTTCTGCCATGGAAAACTTCATAGGGGGTTTTATCATGTCTTTTGGATAACACCGACCTATTTTGGGTAAAGCAGGCAGTATTAACAGCTTCAGCCCAAAAGTAGGTAAGAAGGTTTGATTCACTTAGCATGGATCTAGCAGCCTCACACAGAGTTCTGTTTTTCCTTTCTACCACTCCATTTTGCTGAGGAGTCCGGACTGCAGAGAAGTTTTGAGAAATTCCTTTCTCAGTGAAGAAGTATTCAAGAGCACTGTTTCTGAATTCAGTGACATTATCACTTCTTACGGAAAGAACAAGTTGACCATTTAGAACTTCATTTTTCTTGACAAAGTTGATGATTTCCTCAGTTGCATCACTTTTATACCTGAGAAAAGAGACCCAAGTATATCTAGTAAATTCATCAACAATAACAAGAATGTACCTTTTGCCACCAAGACTGGGAGTGCTGACTGGTCCACATAGATCCATGTGCAGCATCTGAAGAGGAAGAGTAACGGAAGAGCATTGCTTGGTCTTGAAAGAAGTTTTGGTAAGCTTCCCTTTTTCACAAGCATCACATAGCTTCTCCTTGACAAAATTCAACTTTGGCATACCCGTCACCAGCTCTTTGTTGGAGATTTTATGAAGGGTTTTGAAATTTAGATGAGAGAGACGTTTATGCCACAACTAGTTCCTTTTGGATGTGTCATCTGACACAAATCAAATATTGGAAGAATTGTTTCTTTGTCCCATATCTATGACATAAACATTTTCCATCCTTTTTTCCAAATAACACCACTTTGAAGTTCTTGTCCACAATAGTGCAGATACAAAGTTCAAAGATAACTTTATATCCAAGATCACACAGTTGGCTAATGCTTAGAAGATTATGCATGAGGCCTTCAACAAATGCCACTTTATTGAATGTGACAGATCCATTAGTGAGAGTTCCATAACCTTTGGTGTAGCCTTTAGCATTATCTCCAAAAGTTACAGATGGACCTTTTCCAGACACATAGTTAACTAGAAGAGATTTATTTCCTGTCATGTGACGTGAGCACCCACTATCCAGATACCATATTTGATGGTGCTCAAAAACCTGCATGCACAAACAGATTAGTTCTTTGGTACCCATTTAGAGATGGGTCCTTTTGGGTTAGAAGAAGAAGAGTCCTTAAGTTTGGTTATGTCTATTCTATCTTTTGGACAATCTTTGGCAAGATGAAAAGTGTCACCACAGTTATAGCGTTTTCTGTAGATGAAAGTCTTTTTAGGTTCTTGAATCTTTTATTTTCCTTTTCCTAAGGCATTTAATTGAATGGCTCTAGGACAAAAGGTCTTTTTAGAAGTTTGCAGACTTTCCTTTTCTTTCCCTTTTCCAAGACATTAATTTGAATTGCTTTAGGACCAACATAAGAGATGTGAGGAGGAAAGCTTAAAATTCCATTTCCAGAGGTGATAGCAAATCTGGAAATACTTTTAGAAGTATTTTTGAAATGGTCTTTTTCAAGATCTGAGGACTTTCTGAAAGATGAGACATCGGTGTCATGAAATCTTTTGAGAAACTTGGTCTTTGAAGAGTTGAAGGAAGATGTTTCATCAATAGTTAACACCTTTAGAATATCATGGATGGGTTTTGAAAAATCATTGGAATCTTGTTTCTCAGTGGACTGATTTGAAGAAAGATTCTTTTGCTTTTATGAACATTCCATATTTTAAAGCTTCACCTAGATCAAGAGAGTTTAAAGAGACAGAGTCACAAGAGCTAGACTCTGAAGCATCATCCCATACATTAGAGAGAGGAATGAGTGCATGAGATGAAGTTTTGGGAGAATCTTTTCCAAATCCTAGCCCAAATTTGCTATTTCCACCGATTTGGTCCTGAAAAAGTTGCTCAAGATTTTTTTGAAGAAGTTGTCCACTTTCTGACAACCTCTTGTTCTCTTTTTAGTTTCTTGAAAAGTTTATTTTTCTCTTTGGAAATCATGTGATTAATGGTTTTCAGATCCTCAAGCTCAGCTTTGATTTCCTCAAACTTTTCAAGTTTAGACATGCAGATTTCAAGTTGAGAAGTGAGATTTTTAACCTGAGCAAATTTCTTTTTCTTACCATCCTTAACAGAGTGAAAGTCTTTAGTTAAAGATTCATAAGCATCTATCTTTTCCCTATCTGACATATCATTAAAGGGATGTACCTGAGCATATGATGTCGTGCACCCAGACGACACAAGAGCCATTGGAGAGGTTGCTTTTTCTGAATCTTCCACATCTTCTGAGATGGCCATAAAGCATTTGTTGGGAGAGTTGTTGTCACTGTCAGAGGTCTCTTCTTCCCAATCATGAATTTCGGCCATGAGACCCTTTCCTTTTCTAAGGAGACCCTCATTTCTCTCTTTTTCTTTCTTGTACTTGGCTTTGTATTTCTCAGCCCTTTCTTGATGATCTTTGGTTGAAGACTGAGTTTCTTTCTTGGCAAGGTTTGATTTGAAAGAGATATTTTTGGGTTTTTCATAATTTGAGGAAATCTTGTTTGAAGATGAATTTCTGGAGTTTATCACACGCTTACTTCTGCACTCAGCTGCAAAGTGACCTTTCTTTCCACAATTAAAACATTCTTCATTTGTCTTATCAGTTGAGGAAACTTTTGTAGAAGAGAAGGGTTTTCTGAAAGATTTGGATTTGTTCGAAAAACGAGATCTGTTTTTAAAACCAGCTAACATAGCAATTTCATCAGACAACTGCTTAACCAATATTTCTTCACCTTCATCATCGGCATCACTTAGATATGCCTCCGATTGGTGAGAGGAGTTGCTTTGGGTTTCATTGTCAGAATCTGATGAAGGATAGGTGATTCTTGGAACATTTTGAGATTTTCTGGAGTTTTCACTGACAAGAGCAATAGAGGTGCCCTTTATTTCTTTGATGAAAGATTTCCTTTGTAACTTGGTTTGTTCAAAGTTGAAAAGAGTTCCATATAAGACAGTTAGAGGCATGTACTCAAGGTCCTTGGAAGTTTTGATACAAGTGCATATGTTCTCCCAGAAATCAGGGAGACAATCCATGAACTTGTTTAGAACTTCCTCGTTATCATAGATTCTGCCCAGTAACTTCATATCATTTAGAAGAGAGTTAAAACGATTATAGTAGCTAGGAAGAGATTCACCTTTTTCATGAGTGAAGAGTTCATATTTTCTTATGAGAGAAATCTTTTTGCATTTCTTCACTTCCTCTGTACCTTCGTACAGAACACACAGTGTGGTCCACATCTCTTTAGCAGTTTCAAAGTTAACTAGAGAATGATAGACTTCATCAGGAAGTGAGAGAGCAATGATAGATCTAAGCTTTGAATCAAGAGTGACTAGACGTTTTTCTTCATCAGTATATTCCTTAGGATTTTTGAGAATATAACGTCCAGTACCCTTTGCTTTCTCTTTGTCGGAAGGCTCAGAAGTGTCGGAGTCACTAGAGTCCTCCTTGTCAGTTGTTTCCTTACCAGGCCTCTGCGTTTCATAGTGAGCCCAGACTCGAGGGATAATGGGTCCCTCTTTGAGAATGGTTGGATATCTAGTATCCACTCCTTCCATGAATAGCATCATACGGCTTTTCCAAAGAGAAAAGTTGTTGGGGTTAAACTTAGGAGGTTTGTTAATGGAACCATTTTCAGAAAAGTTGTTTTGAAAAGCATTTTTAGTAGTTGAAGAAGAGGGGGCAGCCATTGCAGATCAAGTTTATGAGTTAAACTTTCTGCTCTGATACCACTTGTTAGTCCCAGATGGCTAAAACAAGTATTGTAGAAGGGGGGGTTGAATACAATACACAAAATTTTTCACAATTTTAATTCTATTATTGAAAATCTTTCAACAAGAATTACACATAGAAAACTTAAGACTGTTGCGGAAAAGAACAGATAAACTATTCTAACAATCTTGCACAAAGTATACTAACAACAACAACTAAGAACACTTAGAACAAAGCTATCAAGTTTTAGAGCAGTATGGAAATTTCTTGCACTGAGAGAGATATCCAGAAAGCGTGATTTGCATGGAGAAGTCTTCTTCCTTTTATAGTGAAGGTAAGGTACTGAGCATTAAATGCTTAGTACGAATATCCTTCAGTTACTTGTAACATACCAAAGGACTTCTAAAAAGTACCAGTGGACTTCTAAAAAGCTGATAAGTCACCATCACCTTTTTCTTGAAACAAGGAATAGAAGCCATGCTGAAAGGACATCTTCTAAAAAGATAATAAGACAAAAAGTTACTTTTGCCTGTAAGCAGATTTTGTCCCGAAGTAAATGGTCTTCTTGAAGAGTACTCCAAGATAATATCACCGAAGGAATTCCACCGATAATATTGTCAAGGTTTTAAGAACCATCTGTAAGAGAACCATTTTCACAAAGATCCCACCGATTTAAGTATCTCATCGGTGGGATGAAGTCCACCGATTCCTTAAGAACACTTCGGTGGAAGCTGTCCACCGATTTTTGATATCTTTATCGGTGGAGATGAAAGTCCACCGATTTTTTATGTCTTCGTCGGTGGAGAGGAGGTCTACCGAATTGTGAGGACAAATTCGGTGGAAAATGACTTGTTGTGTTTGTTGAGAAGAGTCTTCTATTTTCCACAAGTAGAGAGTCTTCAAGCTTGGTTTCGGTTGATCTTCGACTTCACCGAACAATTGCTATTTTGTACAAGTCATTCAAAGAACCAAACTAAAATATTCTAAGTAGGATTTTAGGGAAAACATCGGTGAGTCAATTTCAAATCTTTGGTGACCCAACACGAAGATAAACAAGAACCAAACTTGGAATGATAAATGTAAAGCACTCTATCCTTAGGTGGTGTTAGTGTTGTTAGTTTCGTATTCTATGTTGATGTTTCGTACCTGCAGTATGTATGTTCTATTTTACTCATGAATAAATGTTTTTGGGTTTTTTATGAGTGTTTATTATTTATATTAGTGCAAAAACGATAGAACATCAAATCATCATTCCACATGAACATACAAACAGTTATTAGAAACGCACTTGAACATAAAGATAAAGATATAGATTACATTTTATATTAGCCAATTGTTAAACGCCTCAAAGCTTCATCTGGGATTATGCGTGCACCATCCCTTTCCCATTAGACTTCAAATATGGTCGTTTCGTCCCGTAGAGTCCTATATTGTAAACATCTAAGTCGTTCGTGAGTTCTTTCAATCCAATGTCTAAGTCTTCCTCTGGTGGTTTAAAATATATTTTCATTGTAGCTCGTTCTTGTTCGTCATAACCAAGTTCAGTCATTAGTTGATGCATGTGTTGCATACAAAGACACTGACCATCTACTAGGTCAACTAATATTTCCATGACATTGACATACGACCTACCGGGTGGTGGCGTGAAATAACCGTTATGATGGACCTTCATAGTAAAAAACAGTGGACAATCGGTTGTTGGATGGAAAAAGTTAGAAAATAAGGCGAAACAATTTATTTATGGACGTGAAAAAAAATTACTAACAAATGATGCGTTCGGTCCATTGCGGAAGCGGTTCAAATGGAGCTCTAAGTGTCCAAAAACGTTGTCCTCCAGGCATCATTCGTGAACAAATTGCAAGGTTGATGAAATAGTTGAGAGAAAAATGAGGAAATGTTGAACGTAGGAAACGATAACTTGTGGTGTTTAAATTAATGAGACGCCCTATTTATAGGAAAAAGTTTACATTATAAGTTTTTATTTTCTATTTTTTTAAACTAGTTTTTATTTAATTTTTAAAATTTTAAACGAATTTTTAATTTATTTTTAAAACTTTAAACCAATTTTTAATATTTTAAACGAATATTTTAATTAATTTTTAATATTTTAAATGAATTTTATAATTATTTTATAATTATTTTTTATAGGAAAAAGTTTAGATTATTTTGTGTTTTTTATAAGTTTTTATTTTTTAAACCAAGGTAGGAAACGATAAAAAGTAATAAAACATGAAATCATCATTCCAAACACACATTAAATTAAGAACATGGAACAGATAAATCTAGTACGGATAGTCATTCTGGCATTTGATGATCCACTTAGCCTTTTTATTTATCATATCCTCCAGTTGAGTGTAGCTTTCTTTTATATCTCTGACTATAAACTCCTCTTCACTAATCTCTTGTTGTAGGACTGCAAGCTCGCGTTTCTTTTCCTCTATCATCGCCTCTTTTTCCTGTTGATCTTCCCAATTCTTCAGCCATATCGCTTTGAGTCTTTTGATTTCCGTGTTCGCCTCCATACAGGATAACTTTAAATTTTCAGGCATAACTTGAGACTCTGGAGGGTTTGGGTTAACAAACCTGTCTGAATAGGTTGGTGGTTCATTCCAGTTATGTGTGTACACGTAGTTCCCCATGCACACTCCCATTCTTCTATCTCATCTTGTGTTATTGGCCAATCGGCCTCAGTTCTCCAAAACATTGACCACTCCTCTTCCGTTTTGTGGTACTTTCCAGCTACGCCTAAAATTTCCATCACTCAATGGTTGCTTCTTGGCAGAGCGGGAAGTTCCAGCCATAGAGTATGTTTTTGAATGGTCAAGAGGGTGTAGAGGGTGGAAAGGATTTGAGTTTTTGAAGTAATGAGGGATCCTATTTATAGGACTATTTTTCCGGCTGTTAATGTTTTTAACCACTTCTGGAAACAATCCTACAAAAATAGCCTTTTTAACAAAATATTATGATTTGACAATAGATTCCTGATGTGATAAAAAATTATTTAAAATTATATTTAAAAAATAAATTTAATTAAAATATTTTTTAAAAAAATATTTTTTAAAAACGTATTTAATTAAAATATTTTAAAAAAAATAAAGTTTGTGTAATTTATCGTTTTTACTATCTATTGTCAAGTAATTGGTTTTATGTTAAAGTTTGTGTAATTTATCATTTATAAAAAAATATGATAAGTAAAGAATACTAGAATTATTGAACTCATGTCACAAGTAAATACACAACTTTATCATTTATTAAAGAATACAAGAATTGTAGAACTCATTAGCAAGATACATCCGAGTATTCCAATTAAGTTCTCGAGGGTCGTAATTTTTGTACTGCGACAGATAAGTTATATCACCATTTCTTATGATTTCTTCCAAAAAATGACAAACAAAAGCGCCCATTCTTTAGGCATAACTTGACCTTTATGCTTCCAAAAATTCATCGCCGTTAAGTACTTGGGAAGATGGGTGGCCAAAAATTTTACTTTGGTCAGAATACCCTTGTAAGAGTTGTCACAGTTCATGCTATCGTATATGCGAAGCATCCAGGTATTTAAGTTCAGAACTGTGGTCACCCAATGATAATTATTTACGTTTATTGGGATGATTACCTACAAAAATAAAATAAAATAAACGTGTCATTATAAATACAATTATTTTAAGAACTTCATCCACATTATGCATTTCTTACCTCATCAACCAAATACCATGTCGGGTAGTAGTCCTGTGTACCGTTCATTAAATTAAAATATCGTAGTTCTTTTTTATGCATAAATTTCAACGCTTGAGACGTTAATATTGTATGTCGGAAACTGTGCGGTCTTTCTAGCATTTCTAAATGCACCCACGTATCAATATGCTGTAAAAAACAATTGTTTTAGCAAATTTAACCGGTAATAAGTTATATAGTAAACCGGAAAATCAATACAACTTATCAAACCAACGATTCTCAAACAACATTCCCCACAATGAATGCAACCACGGTTCAAATGTAAATGGAAGTATCTTCAACCCGTCTAACTTATTTTTTTATATAACTCCAAAATGTTAGACTTGTTTTTTTTTGGCTTTAGGTGATGGTGGTGTCGAGTCCGGTACCTGTGTATACGAAGATTTTTTTGCTGGCCCAGAACCTGATGCGTTTCTCGGGCCTATGTGGTGGTGTCAACTCCTGTATTGATAAAGTTGGTGATGCAAATAAATTTTGAACGTTCAAATTTTGGGGGTCAAAAAAAGACGTGTCAAAGTTATAATTTTGAGTCTCTAAATTTGATGTTGGAAAATTACAATTTTGAGTCTCAAGATTTGATATGGCGGAAAGTTATAATTTTGCCCCTCAAAAATAGATGACTCAGGCTTATAATTTTGGTCCACATAATTAGATGACTCAAAATTATAATATTGGTTTTGGGGTTCATAAAATTGGTTTTCGGGTTGAAAAACGGGGTTTTGTGACTCAAAAAAATGTTTGTCCAACGTTATCATTTTGGTTTTATGGGTCAAAATATGATTGTTGGACGTTACAAATTTGGCCCCCAAAATTTCGTTTTGTCGGGTCCCATCTTCTGGCCCGATCGTCGTCTCCTGACTTATTGGATGAAACACTCGATTGTGTGTGAACTGTCGCATTATATTGGTGGGAAGATTCAACGTTTACATGTTGATCGTTTTGGTTCAAATCAACCTAAAATTGAACGTTTACATGTTAATCGTTAGTATCAAATTAACATAATAAATAAAAAAAATTTGACCATAAATACATTTCAATTATATACCTGAAAGCCATCAGTTGCGTTTTTTATCTGCACCAAAGTGTTTTTTATATATGTTTCAGCATCTTCCGGGCTCATTGTACCATTGAGAACAAGGTCTTGTGCGTGCTCAATACAACGATACATTTCATCGATATGTTTCTTCAAATTTGACGACGGTTTCGGTGGTTTGGAAGTCGATGCACCATCCCGTTGTTTTGAGACGTACTAAAAAAACGACAACTTTCTCTCCACCAAGGGCTCTCGGACTCCGCGTTCGCATGTATCAACATACTAATTGGCGAGTCCTAAAAAAATATTTCATTATTAGATTATAATTAATGACCAAATGATAATTAAAATAAGTTTGTCAAACGCACATCTTCGTCCTCGTTGAACTGTATGTAACTTAAACAATTTTCCCACATTAGTCCCTTTGACCGTGTCCATGCACATGTACGGGGGATCACGTCTTCATCCTTTACTCCGTAAGCATATGAAGCATGTGGAAATGCTTCCAGTATCCAGATCTAAACGATTAAGTGAAATGTTTTAATTTAAATAATAGTTATGAAACAATGGACTTTTAAACAATGGACAATTAACGGGATTTATATAATTTACCTTAAACGCGTACACAAATCCATGTACTGTGTACCTAACTTGTGCGCCAAACGATTTCCTCTACTCGTGATATGTTTCACGTTTCGGTAAAGCGTCTTTCAATTGCTTGTACAGGCGACGCCATACGTAATTACCCCATGGATATCTATCTCATCAAAAAATACCCACTTTACTTATGGAATTTAAGTTATATAATTATTATGTAATGAATAAAAACAAATACCTATTCCATGCATCCAAGTCTTCGACTAACCGTAACTATTATGGATCAATTAAATTGTTTCCTTAAAGACCAATAAATCTAGTAACAACCAGAAGCAAAAGACATACACGTACCACATCAGTGTCTTCTAATTTCTTGACACCTTCCCCTCGGAATACGCGGTCTAGATCATTCCTCCGTACATTATAATCGTCACTAGCGCCCAAAACCCTTACTTTGAAGGATTCGTCGCTCGTCTCCGATAATGCAGGTTTTTTTTTGGAAAACCACATGCCGGTAACGAGGCAAAATTCTGGTTGCCCGAAACGTACAATGTGACCTCCGACGTTAAAAAACACCGCTTCTTTAGAATTTGGCGGGTCTACCTGCATTTGTAACATTTCATGAACGAGCAACGAATCTACATTTGTTGTCTTGATTTCGAGCCAATGACCAAAACAACTACTATTAAAAATACGCAGTCTGTTTCTCGACCCACGTAGGATCGTTTGAATTTGTTTAATAATTTTGAGACTTGCTTTTGATGTCACGATTGTTGGGTAATAATCTCTCTAAAATATAAACATGGTAAAATAAAAGGAGATTTAATATAAAGATGTTAAAATAACATATAATGTAATATACAAAAGTTTAAATAATAAGAATTCAAATTATTTGTATCAGTTTTTACCATGATGAACGAAGGTGGTTAACAACGGTGAACGACGGTCGATGGAGGCGATGAACGGCGGTCAACGGCGGTAATTATATGTGGGTGGTGGTGAAAGGGTTGGAGTGGAGTGAAGTGAAGTGAAGTGAAAGGGTTTGAAGGTTTGTATTTATGGTGGTAATAAGTTAGATGGTAAAAAAGGTAGGTGGTAATAAGTTAGATGATAATAAAGTTTGATGTAGTGGGTGTTTGGGAGTGCAGTAGAAAACGCCGTTTCTCCTTATTGTGTTTCCACGCCGGAGGTGAGTGTTTGGTTTAACAAAAAAAACTCATTATCACGTTTCCAGGAAGGAGAAACGGAGTTTTTTGAGAAGCGATTGGAGACCTACTTTTCTGGGCCGGAGAAAAGCGATAAGAAGATAAGCAGACGTGATTTCAAAACGCAATCCCAAACACCCCCGTAATAAAATTTGGATGATAAAAAGTAGGTGGTATAAAAGTGGGGTGTAATAAATTAGAAGGTAATAAAGTTTGTGTAATAAATACATTTGGTGGTAATAAAGTTATGGGTAATAAATTAGATGATAAGGAAAAGTATGTGATAATAAGTTAGAAGGTAATAAAGTTGGATGTAATAAATTAGATGATAAAAAAGTAGATAGTAATAAAGTTATATGGCAATAAAAGTAGGGAAATTAATTAAAATGCCAAAAGTCAAACATTGAGTTACCAAAATGCCACAAAAATTTCTCAGTTTACCAAAATGCCCTAAATATCGCACGCGATCGCGGGATAGGGCTGACGTGGCACGAACTTTGGCCATAAATGCCCCGCGGAGCCCCTCAACTTTGGCCGCGGTGCACATTTGGCCCCTGCCCGCGATCGCAGCCTGCGATGGAACAAAATTTTTCAGTTTTGGCCCCTAAAAATTTACACTTTTGGTCCCTGTACTTAGACGAATTTTGCATGCTTTTACTGTTTTTTTCCACAATTATTGTACTTTGAAGACCGATTTGTGGTTGAAATTCATTTGCATGTTTGAGATTTCATCCATAAATATCAGTAATATGCAATTCACATTCTTTCTTGATTTCTCTCTTGCTTTCTTTCTTTGAATTTCTTTCTCTCTTGATTTCTCTTCTCTCATTTCATCCACAAATGGCATCGTCATCAAACCCTAAGTCTACTCCTGAAAAAATGCCACCTCAAATCGAGGTCGCCATAGCAAAAAAGGAAAAGGAGATAGATGAACTAACATAAGAGTGGAAAAAAATTATGGACAGGAAGGCAGTCCATTTGAGAAAGATCGAAGAGGAAGACAGGGAGATCAAAAGGATGAAAGGGGATATAAAAGCTCGGGAGGCTCGTGTTCGTCGAGAACAAGAAGCAATTCACCATATTCTGCAAGACTTCGCAATTATTCAAGCGAAGGTAAAAGAGAAGCAAGCTTGGATTGATGAAACTAAAACAATTTTTAAGTAGGTGGTGGTTGTTTTAGTTGTTTTGTATTTTTTTTTACTGTGTTGTTGTTTGTATTTTTTTACTGTGTTGTTGTTTTGTATTTTTTTTTGTTGTTGTTAATTTCTCTGAAAAGTAGTTTTTAAGCCGCTGAACCACGGTTATGTTGGATACATCATGCAAGGTCAAGTCAGAGGTTACCTCATTCGGATAAACAAACATGGGGTTTTGTTTGTTAATGATGCTAGATTTTGGTAGCCGTACTCTATCCATGTGGGCCTACTCCTCTTGTAGAATATATGACAACCCTCAACTCATTTGCTAAAGTGTGTCCGGGTTGTGGTACACAATGGCCATACGTGGTTGCAAAAGCAGAAGCCGTTGAAGAAGGGTCAGAAAGATTGAAGATGAAGAGCATGTTGGATGGAATACAAACTAGTTGTGTTATCCATGTTCATTTAGAAGCATATGTATGTGTGTATATATATAATATGAAATATATATATCATTTACAAACTAGCTGTGTTATCAATGTTCATTTAAAAGCATATGTATGTGTGTATATATAATGTGAATATATATCATTTACAAACTAGCTGTGTTGTCAATGTTCATTTAGAAACATATGTATGTGTGTATATATATATAATATGAATATATATATATATATATATATATATATATATATATTACAAATCAGCGTTCAGATCAACAGTATCATATGTGTTTGTTCCATATGGTTCAAGCTGTGACGGGCCCGGAGTGTGACTGACTGAATGTCTCCTTGGCATGGTTGAAGGGGCGGGATTTGGACACTCTCCACGAGTGTGTCCTACGCATTGGCACCGAGTACATCTTCGTTGTATCGAACTTTCACCACGTGATGGACGTCGGTCGTTCTTTCTCGGTCTCCCGACTCTGTTCTTATCCATTAAAGGTGGATAGCATGGCGGAAGCGGGTCGGGTGGATACACCCATGCTGCAGGGGGTCCAGCTGGGTTTATTACCTCCACGTATGTTTTCCGGTAATATTCGGACGTGAAGAAAGGCATGGCCGCACGGTAACCCAGATTTATCCCATTCGCGACACGAACAAAAGTGGTCTTCCATATTCACAATCGCGTGAATATAGTCATCATGCACCTCGTACTTCCCATACCCGATTGCTCTTACCGGCCATGTCGCCGCACGACGCGCCCTGTACTGAACGATATTCTCCGCCGTTGGTGTGAGTGCATTTTGCATCTCAGCTCCTTTTAGGCGTCGAATTTGGTACCACTCTTGTTGAAAGGCCCGAAAGTAGTCCATAAGATTAACAATCGGACATCTACGCGCAAAACGGGAGAGTGCATTCACAGACTCTGCACTATTCGAGGTCAGAATGTCATACCGTTTTCCAGGAAAATGGGCCGCGGACCACCTCTCCGGTCCAGCATCGTCAAAGACTTTGGCTGCTTTGTCGGCACTATATCGTAGAATATTCATGTACTTGTTAAACTCCCGATCCGTATATGCTCTGCATGCCTTCCAATAGACATCCTTGTAGGTGGTAATACGTTTGTCCTTGGTTTGGCGTTCATCTCCAAATGTCGACAGCATATGGCGTGAGGGGCGTTTGGGTACATGGCAGAGATTGCGGCGCTTATGGAAGGAGCCTTGTCAGACATAAACACCAACCCTTGCGGGTCTCCGATAGCTTGTCTCAACATGGACATAAACCAAGTCCACTCGTCCCCGGTTTCAGACTTGCCTACGCCGAAAGCTACTGGAACGATGGAGTTATCCCCGTCCATGGGAACCGCCAGGAACATCATACCCAAGTAACGGCCCTTTAAATGGGTTGCGTCTATTATCAGGACACGACGTAGATTTGCCAGAAATGTGCGGATCTGCAAAAACATAGGTGGTTTTCCTTTGTAAATGTTATAGTTTATAATGTGTAAACATATGACGTGTTAAAATACGTAACGCGAGTCCAAGGGCCACGAAGCACATCTCAAACCGTCGACGTGAATCTCAAACCGTCGACGTGAATCGGTCAAGAAAGAAGTATGAAATCGGTGTGTGGATTATGGATTGCATTTTACATCTATTTATCAATGAAACAACTAACATTGATGACAACCAATCTCTCATTTCATCCACAAACTGGTATTCCAAAAACACTGATTTAACATTGATTCAAACATGCAAATGAATTTCAACCACAAATCGGTCTTCAAAGTACAATAATTGTGGAAAAAAACAGTAAAAGCATGCAAGATTCGTCTAAGTACAGGGACCAAAACTGAAAAATTTTGGTCCATCGCGGGCCATGGGGGCTGCGATCGTGGGCAGGGGCCAAAGGTGCACCGCGGCCAAAGTTGAGGGGCTCCGCGGGGCATTTGTGGCCAAAGTTCGTGCCACGTCAGCCCTATCCCGTGATCGCGGGCTCCATCGCGGGTATTTAGGGCATTTTTGTAAACTGAGAAATTTTTGTGGCATTTTGGTAACTGTTGGTCAAACTTTTGGCATTTTAATTAATTTCCCATAAAAATAATTAATTTTTTTGTAATTCTTTACAAAAATTTATTTAAAATTATTTTTAAAAAACGTATTTAATTAAAATAATTTTTCTAATTATTGATTTTTTATTTAAAATCGTATTTAGTAATAAATAAAATATAACATAAAAATTATTTTTGGAACAAAATAAACATTAATTACAATTTATTCAAAAAAATAGTTAAATAAAAATTAGATGATAAGGAAAAGTATGTAGTAATAAAAATTAGGTAATAAGTTACATGGTAATAAAGTGTTTTTTTAAGGGTATCCGAGGACATTGCCCCGACTAGTCCCGACAAGGTGAGACAATTGCCCCAGCTGCTAAAGCGTGCAACCCTGAGTTTATCCCCAGTGGCGACAAGTTGAAAGCGCCTGGATTCGAACTTGGGGTAGATAGGTTACTAGCCACATCCCCACAAGCCTTAACCAGTACGCCACAAGCCTTGTGGTTTACATGGTAATAAAGTTGGTGTAATAAATAAAGTTTGGTGTAATAAAGTTATATGGTAATAAAAATAATTAAAATTTATTTTTGTAATTATTGAAAATATTTCTTTATATCGTAATAAAAATATTTCTTTAAAAAATTAATTAAAAAATAGTTAAATAAAAACGTTTAATTAAAATAATTTTTCTAGTTATTGAAATTTTTTATTTAAAATCATAGTTATTAATTATTAAAATATAGGGAAATTAATTAAAATACCAAAAATTTGACTTTGACTTACCAAAATACCCAATTTCTCGTTGATTTTACCAAAATACCCATATTTTCCGCGATGGGTCCCGCGATCGCAGATCAGTGCCCACGTGGCACCCATGTTTGGCAAAAATGTCCCGCGGAGCCCCCCAACTATGCCCGCGGTGACATGATTGGCCCTGTTCGCGGTGGTTGTCCGCGATAGGCAAAAAAAATTACAATTTTGGTCCTTTTTTGCACGAATCTTTGCATGGTTTTACTGTTTTTTTCTACAATTATTGTACTGTGAACACCAATTTGTGGTTAAAATTCACTTGCTTGTTTCATCAATGTTAAATCATTGTACTTGGAAGACCAATTTGTGGTTGCAATTCATGTTGGTTGTTTCATCAATGAGATTTCATCCATAAATATCAGTAAAATGCAATCCATAATTCACACCTATTCCATCCTTCTTTCTTGCTTTCTTTCTTCAGTATTTTGTTTTTTAGATACTACTGAAAAAATGAGTTCATCTGTTGCAAAAACTAAGCTATTTTTCTGTTTCGATGGTGAATGGGTGCAAGACACCAATGAGTGGAATTTTCCTTATAAATCTAAGCATGGTGTAAAATTGTCAGTAAACTGTACTTATCAGAAGTTTGTTGCATACGCCATGCAAAAATGTGGAAACGACCCTTACGTTGTTTGCAAGTTAGTGTTTAAGAATGGTGATGGGTCATTTGTGGAGTTATCCAACGATGGGGGTATCTCCGGGTTTCTGCACTTTGCAGCCGAATCAGAAAGACCTCCATTACTTTTTGTGTATGCCGATTCATCGGTGTGCGACGAAGACGATGACGAAGGTGATGCCGACGTTGATGACGAAGACCTTCAAATGGAGGAGCCTGATTTTGTTCCGGAGACGCAACAATAACAACCACAAGAAGAAGAAGAAAAAGAAGACCAAGAAGGACGCTTTGTTGGAGTTGCCAACGACGAAACCCATGTTTTCACAATGGGTAATTCTGATATAGACAGATCAGATACCGATTGTAATGAGGACGAAGAATATACCCCTAGTAATAAATCATTTAGTCAGCTAAATGACTTTTTTGATATGCCCCCTATTCTTCCAGACTCGAATACCCATACACAAACCTACGAACCTACACCTTATATGCGCAGTTCAAGGATACAAGTAGGTCAGATATTTGATTCGAATGATGACTTGGCCACACAAGTCGGAATTAAGTTCATAGAAGAGGGTTTCGAAAATTACACGCCGAGATCCGACAAAACCAGATACGAAGTTATATGTGGGAGAGAAAATTGTAATTGGAGGTTGTATGCGAGGTCTGTGGGCGACAAAGGAGGGATATTTGTCATTAGAAAGTTGCACGACGAACACACTTGTTCGAGGACGCAACTGAATCCCAACCACAAACAAGCCACCAAAAGGACTTTGGGTGCGATACTGAAAAACAAATTTCTTGATGCTAGCAGGTCAATGTGTCCAAAGGACATCGTGAACGATGTACACCAGCAGTACGAGATCACAATTGGTTACCACCAAGGCTGGCGTGCGCGATGCAGGGCACTGCTAATGGTCAGAGGCACGTTCGAGGAGTCGTGTGAACGACTCCCTGGGTATTTATATAATTTGCAGCTGCACAATCCAGGTACGGTCACCAAGATAAGGACCGATTCAAATGGACGGTTTGAGATGTGCTTCGTTGCCCTTGGACCCGCAGTACGTATTTTAACACGTCATATGTTTACACATTATAAACTATAACATTTACAAAAGGGAAACCACCTACGTTTTTGCAGATCCGCACATTTTTGGCAAATCTGCGTCGTGTCCTGGTAATAGACGCTGCCCATTTAAAGGGCCCTTACTTGGGTATGATGTTCCTGACGGTTGCCATGGACGGGAATAACTCCATCGTTCCCGTAGCTTTCGGAGTAGGCAAGTCCGAAACCGGGGAGGAGTGGACTTGGTTTCTGTCCATGTTGAGACAAGCTATCGGAGACCCGCAAGGGTTGGTGTTTATGTCCGACGTGGCTCCTTCCATAAGCGCCGCAATCTCTGCCATGTACCCAAACGCCCCTCACGCCTTATGTTGTCGACATTTGGAGATGAACGCCAAAGGCCAGGACAAACGTATTACCACCTACCACGATGTCTACTGGAAGGCATGCAAAGCATATACAGCTCGGGAGTTTGACCGATACATGAATGTTCTACGAGTTAGTGCCAACAAAGCAGCCAAAGTTATGGACAATGTTGGACCGGAGAGGTGGTCCGTGATAGGCGGGTTATCACCCCCCTAAATCTACCGCAAGTGTACGGGTCGAATCAAGTAATAGTACTTATAAAGTACGAGTATCGAACCAAAGGAACCAGGTGTCAAGTACCACAATTACTGTATAGATTATTAACTAGACTAATGCAAATTGATTTGGTTTGTTGGTTATCGTAACACGAATGAAAACTTTAATTAATTCAGGTAAGAGAAAGAGTTGGAGGGTCGGATTCCTCAGGTAGACAATTACTTAACTCATAGATTTGATACGATTGACATAACTTCAAGATGACAGGCATAATCACATTCTATCACTATACTTTATCAAGCTATAGCAAATATCATTCAACACATTGTATCATCATTCGATCTTAACAAAAGTAGTTGAACAATCAGTAATTAAAAGCCACAAGGAATGAATTATAATATCACTATCTCAAATTCAACCGAGACATGAAAGATTAATCAAACCTAAAAACTTTTCTCAAAGATTAAAGGTTCATAAAATCAAATAACAGTTGATCGGACTATTACAAGCATTAAGAACAATCTTACATGTGCCATCCATCTATATCATATCAATCATACCTATTGTAAAACTAAATAATCATCCAACCATGATTCAAACCAACCCCCCAACATGAACGGATTAGTTCATATTGGGGGTTTCAAAACTCTGAAATGTAAAGATAGAAATGAAAGTAAACATGTTTTGTACTAGGAGATGAAATCTAAGAACTCCCTGAAAAAGCCTAAGCCACTGATGAACGTACTCGATTCGCCTTTCGATCCTTGTTAATTGATGTTTCTCGCCTTCTAATTGCCTTCAAAAATCGCCTCTTAGCTCCAGAAATCGCCCAGAAAGAGTCTCCAGCCGTTACTACTCGATAATTTCTTCAACCCTAGCAGATAAATAGAATAAAAACGCTCAGGGCCTCTGCGCGTTTGGCGGCGCATGTGGAAACGCGCACAGTGGCGCGCAGAGCACTGAGGTGCGTGTTGGGCAGAGGGTTGCGCGTCTGGTGGCGCGTATGGAGTAGCGCAGCCAGGCGCGCAGGGCACTGTTTGGTCCTCAAAATATGATTTTCTCCTTTTTGCACTGGACTGTTGTAAACTTGCTCCGATTGATCCAAAACTCTTCCATCAACACTTATTCATAAAAACCTGTACTTTCTCATCAAAGCCATTAAATTCTACTATTTTACTTGGGAACTTACAACAAACAGACCAATTTCGGGATCAAAACAATGTCGTAAAACGGCATTATCAATAACCCCAAACCGAGCGTTGCTTGTCCCCAAGCAAAATAGCGACACAAATAAGCATTCAACTACTAACCCAACAATCGCAATTTCGTGTTGTCGAGAATATCATTAGAGATCTCAAGTCAACTCAACAACCACCACGAATTACCTGTGAGATGGGCACACCCCAGCAGACCTAGATATGGGATTCTAAACAGCACAACCTTGGGAAAAGGGGTTATCAAGGACCACACCACACTTGAGTGTACATAGAATAAACACACACATAAAGAGGATTTAGCCTTGACCCTACCTCACGGTTTTCTCTCTTCGCTCGAGCCCTAGGTTTCACACATGTTGTCATGCTTTTAGAGGTTGGGTACAAGAATTCACAAAGTATGCATGAACAACAATTAAACAATGACGCACAGTTGTACACAAATTGATCTCAGAAGGAATCCACTTATCAAGACTAGGACACAGGAATGTTGCTCTGCTTCTCTTTAGAAACTCTCCATGCTAATTCAGATCAATGGGTCATGGTTGCTGCTTTTGGATGGAGGTCAATAAATTTATGATGATGATTGGGTGACCTTCTCGTTTTTTTTTCGCTCATACTTCTCAACTCTTCATTTAAAATCCCTGAACTGACCCCTCAGTTTTGTATTTATTTTTTGGCAAACTCCTTTATGGCTGAGTTGCTGGGTTTGTGTTTTTTTTTACTGGGGGTGCTACAACGGGTAACATTTGGGTACTTTGAGTTATGAACAACAGTGGGTACATCAGCAACCAGACAACTTGCACATGGTTTGTTCACAAAGATAGGCAACAACTTCACTCCTATTCCTATGGATGTCTTTGATAATCGGATGCAAGTTATAGTAAGATCAGGCTATAACAACGACCAAAAGACTGAATGAAAAGTGTATCGATTAATGCATAGTCTCTCAGAATCGAAGTTAGCAAATGTGTGGCTCAACAACTCACGGGTGGTCTCCACTAGTGTCTCTATGTGTGCATTCACCTAGATCCAACCTCGTGCTATATTATCCCTTTTAACTCCTCCCCCAAAATTAGTGTTTTCGAAAACTCACACTAAATCATGCTAAAAAGGTCGCACACTCATCACTAAAGACAAGGCGATCGTTCAATCCACTGAGATCAACAAATGATAGACTCGACAAATCACCCCAAATCAGACATGGACATTGTCCCCAATGGACCAAATAGCGTACATGAAATAAGCACGAAATAGCGAATCGGTACAGTCATCCAAGTAAAAGCATAAAAACAAATAAACAAATAACGAATTGGTTCATCAACAAAACATCAAGACTATAAAAAGATTACCCCACCACGCAAACGCCTCCTAATGACGCCTTCTTCTCCTTGGGTTTGATGGGCCTGCTTCATTTTGATTTGAAGTGCTCGGTGCCTGCAAGTTCCCATCATACCTCCTTCCTTCTTCTAGTGCGTCAAACCTTCGATTCAACCGAATCTCCATATGGTACATCTGCAGCGCTAGCCCCGCAATGTTAGACCCAAGTTCACCTCCCTCCATATCAGTCGCCGGATTGTAGTCGGCATCATCAGCATCATCCGCATCCATGTCATCTACCCCCGCTGGAACACGCATACGACCTCTCTCCCTATTAACGGCTTCCCTTCGATTATTCCGAGTTACAGCATTGACCTGCGCCCTGTAGGTGTGTTGATCGAAAGGTGGTTGTGGTGGTGTCGTAACACCAACGTCACATCCGGCGTCCCTGCAAAACCGAGTTATTAAACAAGGAAAAGGTAGAATGCCAACATTGTTGGTACTTGATGCGGCGTCTATCAGATGAAGCTTGATGATGTGGCCTATGTCCATTGGGAGGTTGGACTGAATGTGGTAGAGGATTTTGGTAGAAATTAAGGATTTGATCGTCTGTCATGTCTGTAATCTTCAAGTTAATTTGAAGTAGGAAAATGTTAGTTGGAACCTGTCCTGCATCTTGATATGTTCTTTAAACCACTGTAACGCCTTTGTATATCTTCTCTTGAAAGGCCATGTCGATGATATCTTGCTGTAACTGGTATAGCAATAATAGAAAATCTGTGCACACCTTGTCGGAAACCATTTGTTCGAATTCTGGGAAGTTTTCGAAAAGTGGTTGCATCGTCTGCTTCAGTGGCATATCCAGTATTCTTGCTTTAAAGCTGTCGAGATTTCTGTGTATAACTGTATTTGTTTCTTTTTTCTCAATCTTTTGTATAAGCTGTGTATTTTTTGCTTCGAGAAGAGCCATCTTTTGTTTGAGAAAACTGTTTTCAATCTGGATTTGTGTTATTTGTGTATTTTTTCCAGATTTTAGGAGTTGTTCGTGTAACTGGGCAATTACATTTTCTTGAGCCTTAATAAACTGGTCAGGATTAGTTTTTGCCATTTCTGCAAAAGTTTTTACTTCTTCTGGTTCAATGAAGAAGGTTTCAACTCCAAAAGTCTCTCGGGCTACTTTCATAGCCTCCGCAAAACTGTGATATCCTTTATAAAGTGGACTATCACACTGTATATACTGTGTAACTGTTTCCCATTTATTGAAAATTCCAGTCGTTGTCCCCCTAAAAATGATGTAATGAGAAAAACGTTTGTGTTGTTTTTCGGGAACCTTCTGGCTTTGTTCTGAGAAATAAATACTCAGAGCGTTTAGGATTTGTACTTTAAATGAGGTTGCTTGTGGCATGGTTTGAATATGCCAGATATTATCAAGCAAACATTGTTGTTTTTCTGTTAAAATTGTCCCAATCATGTGTCTGAATTTTTTCTTTGCATCAAAGCATTTTTGTAACACATAGTTACCAAATGCTATCATAGCATCTGTCTGTATATCCTTTGTCCTACTAGACTGTGCATATCCTCTGGTTGGGGTTTTTGTAGGAGTGTATGGTGCAATACCAGTATTTGGTATGCTTTTTGAAGACCGTGGTATCTGTGGAGAACTGTAAAAATCTTTTGTTTGTAGCATCTGTGAGCTTATAGCATCTTGTAACATTTTCTGTGTACTGCTTTTTTCCTCATCAGATGAGATTCTCATAGCGGATGAATACATGAGAGGCTGTATAACCTTTCTTTTTCCCTTATCTTTTTTCTCCATCTGTAATATATAACTTGTTAAGATTCCTGGATAACATATCTGCTATCCCATTATCTTTTCCTTTAATATGTTCAAAATTTATCTTGTAACCACATCCTTGTATAATGTTTTGTAGATTTATCCATCGTGTCTTATTTACTTTTTTGCTTTGATCGTTTTTTATAAAGCGAACTATCGCTTCACAATCTGTTCTGACTGTGAATTCTTTTTGTAAAAATATTTTAAATTTTTCCAAAGCATTTATTAATGCTTGTATTTCAAAATCTAGGCTTGTCCAATTCATACCAATTTTGTTAAAATTTCCACTGGCATATGAACAAATATTTTCTGTTTCTTTTGGATTATACTTATTAGGTTTAGAAAGAAGAACTGCTCCCCATCCTTCTTTACAACCATCAACTTCTATGACTATATAATCTGTAACTAATGGTAATTCCAAAGGTTTAATATCTTTTACCTTTTCTTTAATTGTTTTGACAAGCTTCATGTCTTCTAGGTTAAAATGTCTTTGACCATTTTTTGTTGTTTTACTGTATAAAGGTCCTACTAATTTTGAAAGATTTGGGATAAATTTTCGAGCATAATTTATCAGACCTAAAAAGGCTTGTATTTGTTTAAGGCCTTCGATTTTTTCTGGAAAAACTAATATTTTTGTGGAAATATGTGATTGTAATTTTATCTTTCCATTGCCAATTTCTAGGCCAAGAAAAGATATTTTTCTTTTGAATAAATCCATCTTTCTTTTGGATACTACAAGACCATTCTTTTTTATTTGTTCAAATATCTGTTGTAGATGCTTTTCATGTTCCTGTATTGTTTCACTGGCAACCAATATATCGTCAATGTATACTAGACAGAAATCATATTTAAGAAATATATTGTCCATGAATCTTTGGAATATAGATGGTGCGTTCTTGAGTCCAAAACTAAGAACATTCCATTCATATTGTCCTTCTGAACATGTGAAAGCTGTCCATGGTTTAAAGGTTTCTTCAAGCTGTAACTGATTGTATCCTGACTTTAAGTCAAATTTTGAAAATATTCTTTTCTTTTGTATAAGGTTTAGTAAACTGTCTTTATTAGGAATATTATACCCATCATCTTCTGTATTATCATTAAGTCTTTTATAGTTATATACTATTCGGGTTTTTCCTCTTTTTATTTCCCCGTGGTTCCTTACCATAAATGTTGCTGATCTATGAGGACTTTCAGACTTCCTAATTAATTTTTGGTCTAACATTTCTGGTATCTGTTTTTTAAATTCTTCTTTGTCTAAAGGGCTATATGCTATATTAGTAGTTCGAATTGTTATATCCGGATTTTTGATTTTAAATTTGCATATATGTTTAACCTTTGAATTTTTTATATCTTCTCATATGAGTCCTATCTTTTCTAGATGTAAAATCATAGGGTGATTTATACTTTTTGTAATTTCTATTCCTTTTTCTAATTCGTGTGTCAGAAAATTTGTGAGTAATTTTATAGATTCGTTTTCAACGAAGGTTTTATTTTGGTTATTTTTTAAAAATTCTAAATGTCCTTGTCCACCACGCTTTCGAGCGAACTCTGATGTATTTGTATATCTCATTGTAGGAAAGCTGTAAATATGTTTACTTAGTGTGACAAAGTTTCTTGTAAGGGTAATAGCACCATTTAATCCGAATAAGAAGTTTAATCCTAAAACAAAGTCTGAGGATTTTATATATTCTGGATTAATATTTACCTGTGGTATTTCATATTTAATAGTGTAATTTCCTGCAAAGTCTAAAAATTGTATTCCAATTGGTTCTACATAATGTGTAATTGTGATAAGTCTACTTTCAATTGTTCTGGTGACTAATTTGTAAGATAACGATTTATGATATTGTTTAGTGATTAAATTATAGGATACTACACTTTTTGTTGCTCCTGTATCCACTAATGCTGTTAAATCCACAAATTTATTATTATCTAGCCATAATCTACATTGTATATGAATCATATTTGTGAATCCTTTTGTCTGGATATAAGTGTGTTCATGTTCTTCCGACATTTTAATTATTTCTATTTCGTCTTCTTTCTGTTTTTTCTTTTCGACCATGTCTTCTACATGTTTTAATCTTCTTTCCATATTATCAATCTTTAATTTATTTAATTCTATCATTACCTCTAGTTTTTCTATTTTTTCATAATATATGTCTGTGTCTAATGTTTCATTTGTTTCCTTCGTTGTTGTTATTTCCTGATTAAATAACTTTTTAAGACATAAATAACATATTTCTTTGAAACAAATATTGCATTGTGACCTTTTATCTATGCTAGGGTAATATCCACAATTATAACATTTTATATAGTTATTACCTCTTTTGTTTATCCAATCATGTTCACATTCTATTATTTCTGTATTAACATATGTGTATGTTTATTTTGTTAGATTTTCTTCATCCCTATCGCTATATATGCTGTATACTGATTCATTTTCTGAATTATCTGTCAAGGATTCTATTTCGTAATCCCCTATTTGTTCTATTAGATTACTTCTTTCTATATTTTTACCTTTGTTTGGGCATTTATTAGCTAAATGTTTTTCATCTCCGCAGATGAAACATTTACATTTTCGTGTCTGTGGTTTTTTGACATATTTATTTTTATAATTGGGTTTGTATCCTTTTTGATATGTTGTACTTTTTCTTAATTTTTTCCTTTTATAGTCATAATGACCATAAGCTTGTGGTGTATAAATAGTTGTTTTACAAAACGCGTATGCATTCTTCTTTAACTGTTCTTGTAAAGCAACTTCTTTACATCTTTCCTCTAATATTCCAAATGTATATGTTATTCTAGGTCCTATGCCTAAATTCTTCTGTTCACCATATGTTTGTTTCCATGTTTCGTGTATATTTTTTCCTAGATCTCCTGGTAATTTTATAAAATATTTATCGCATAGATTATCCTCCATGGCTTGTCCTGTTTGAGATAATAACCTTGAGAAATCTATTGTGAACTCATTTATATATTTCATGTCTGCTATACTTAACTGTTCCAAATTTCTGATTGCAGTATCTTGTATAAGGTTATTGTTTTTCGCTGGATCAACTCCTAGAATAAGAGTCCTTATTTGTGATGTGAAATTATATGGATTGTCTCCTAGGGTTTTTAGCCTATTTATTTCGTCTGGGTCTTGGGCTTTTTTACTTTGCCAGATACCTAGAGAAATTAGGCCTAATGTGGTTTCTAAATAAGAGAACATATCCATGCTATCTTTTTTATTTGTTTCCCACATTCTTACAATTGTCTGTTCCCACATTAAAACTTCATCTACCCATAACTGTGGTTTTTGTCGTTCTAGTAGTAACATATTACTACTAAATATGTTTCCTATATGTAACCTGTTACCTTTCCCTATATAATTGGATTCTTGTTGATAACTTGTGGAAGGTTTTGACCAATGTTCTCTTCCTGATGTTTCTTGGGTATTGGTTCCTGGTTCTCCCCATTCTGTTTTTGGTCGTTGTGGCCTATATGGATATGTACCATACATGTGTTCATCCATATAATTTTGGTCTTGTTTGTAGAAATCTGATATCATTGTTTTACCTTTTAGTATGTCTTCAACTAGGGGTAAATTATAATAATCCTGTAGTTTTTTGTAGCTTTCTTCGTATGTCATTCCTAATTCTGTCATACACTCTATGATCATATCATCTGTTTCTTCCTGTATGTTTAATTCTGTGAATTTTCTATCAATAATTTGTTCTAATGTTTTATTAGTTTCTTCTATTTTGAACCCTGTAGTTTCTTCCTCTTCTAAGTTATTATCATATTTGGCACACACAGAGATTCCTAATTAAAAAATCCTAAGGTTTCAACCACATTAGGCCAAATTTCTCTAGGTATCTGGCAAAGTAAAAAAGCCCAAGACCCAGACGAAATAAATAGGCTAAAAGCCCTAGGAGACAATCTGTTAGGGCAAGTTTTATATGTTGATTTAAAGTTCAAGGGTGCATCTTGTATTTGTTTAAATATAGTCCATAGTGAACGGGCTGTGGGCTTGTTAACCACGGGCCCATAGTATATAATGTTGTATTAGCTTGGAAAAACTAGCTAATCATCTCATTTGCTTTCTAAACTCATTGTAATATTCTCTCTGAAAGCATAATACAGGGATGACCAGTTGAAATCATTGTTGTTCATTGTTCATCTATTTTGATTTCATTATTGTTGCACGGATCTGGATCCTACAATTGGTATCAGAGCAGACGGACGGATTCGATTCAAAGTTACATTCATCAAAATTCTGGTTAGTTTGACTTTCGCTCGTCTGACTTTTTCTTGAATTCTTGACTTTTGATTCAATCGAAATCAGTTGTTTTTGCTTATTGGGTTGTGTTAGCATTATCATTATAAGAGTTTCTGCAAAATTTCACATCCTAATTCGTTCGTTTGATTGGTCAATTTTGCAAATCAAGTTCAAAACTTTTGGTTGTGTTCTTACTCAAAAATCCAATTTTTGATACCAAAAGATGTTGTTTTTGCTCTAAAATCGATTGGGTTAGTGTTGTTTTGTGCTTGGGATTGTTTCTAACCTTTCAAGAACACATTAGAGTAACCCTAGTAGAGTTTCGATCAAAATTAAGCAAAACAGCCGATTTTTCCGGACAAAACAGCCGCGTTTTCCGGACAGATCAAGGTGTCCGTACGTTTGTGGTTCCATCCGGACAAGTCAGTCATCCGGACAAGTCAATCATCCGGGTAAGTCAATCATCCGGGTAAGTTTTTTCAAATCTCTATCTTTCCGGGTAATCTAGTTCCGGACAACTCAAAGTTTCCAGAATTCGTTTTATCCGGAAATCCTCATTTACCCGGAATCATCGAAGTATCCGGACACATCATTCTTTCCGGAAACCTCAAAGTACCCGGAAATTCCATAATTTTCCGGACTCTATTGTATCCGGTAAAGTCTTGATTATCCGGTTAACTCCATCCGGTATCTCTAGAACATCCGGTAACCTTGGTTATCCGGACAACTCAAGATATCCGGACAACTCTGCACTATCCGGACAACTCTGCATTCTTGAATTGTTTTTCGTAAATCTAGTCCAGATACTTTCAGATCACTACCTTACTTGGATTACCATCCAGTAAGACCACTGTAGTCCACTTTAGAACCTGCGTTAGGACTCCACTCGTAGTGCCTTGCGTTAGTTTCTCCTGTTTGAATCAATCTGTACGTCCGACGATCATTCCGTAGCAACCAAAGATGTCTACTTCTCGTGATGCTCTCGCAATTGGAACCGACACCAAGCCACCGTGTCTCTACCCAAACGAATACAGCCAATGGCGAGACAGGTTTATGATATTCATAGAGTCTAAGGACAATTATGAGTACATTAAGGCAGCCCTGGACAACGGTCCAATTGATCCACCGATGAAGGATATTGCTGCAACTGCAACCATAGTTGCTCAACGTGAGAAGAAGACTCTCGCTGAGATGACAGAGTATGAAAGAGGCATGACCGAAGGTGAAAGGCATGCAAAGAGATATCTGATACAAGCTCTCCCCAATTCTATCTACACCGCCATCGACAGCTACAAAGCCACGGCTAAAGGCACGTGGGACCAAGTAGCCAAAATGATGTGTGGGAGTGCAGTTGGAAACCAGCTGAAGATCAATATTGCTATAACCATGTAACATCCCAAAAATTTCAAGCAAATTTAAATTTTCAAAATAAACAATTTATTTATAACAACTCATTAATTGATACCAACGTTTCGTTTGCAAACACATAATTAATATCTTTATAAATTAAAACCAGCGGAAACAATGTTTAATTATCAAAACCATAAGTCAACCCACTCTCCTCGCGCGCCAGTGTGTACTCATCCCGCCTTGGAGCCGCTCGGACCTGAAACCACAGTTTATTGGGAAAGGGTAAGCACGAAGCTTAGTGAATTCAAACACCATAAATAATACAGTTATTCCACACTACCCCTAAAACAGATAGTGACACATAAGCGATCATACAGGTCTACGAACAAAATCATAAACATGTATATCCACACCCACCCACCAAAGAGGCACAAGTCGGTCCCACCGACAAGTCGGTCCCACCGACCACATGATAACATCTTCGGCCCCGCCGAATCCCCGGTCCCACCGAGTCTCTACGCCCCGCGTATAAAACCTCCGGCCCCGCCGGACCCTCGGTCCCACCGAGTTAACATGGCAACATAGTATCAACTAGACACCCCACTATCTAGTTCCACAACACAATCACATTAAGCTACCGCACACGTACTGCAGCAATGATAAAACAACTAATATTAGATATAGTGAGAGAACTCACCTCAAATGCGCGCCTAACTTAATCAACACAAAACAAGCTTCACAATTACAGTCACTTTCCAGCACCTAAACGCATGTTAAAACGTGTCAATACGAGACCCGGACCCTATGACACGACACACGCTTAAACCGTCACTAAAACTAATTTCCGTTCTCACAAAACAGGTCTGTTCGGGACCCGTTTCGACCCCTTAAAACCCAGAAAATTCCCAATATTATTTCGTGACCAGAAAGTCCTATGAGTTAGGGTTCCAAGGACATATAATACGCCTCCTAACGATTTTTCTACAATTTATTATGAATTAAATACGAACGATTACCAAAACTGCCAGTTTTCGGTCCAGCCTGCACAAACAGCCCAATACAGCCTAGCTACGGGCTTAATCAGACTTTCGGCAAAACACGAAAAACCTTCCCAACTCGATTTGGGAACTTTGGGCACCAATTTCACCTCAAAACGAGTTACGAGCAGAA
Organism: Saussurea involucrata; assembly: GCA_033807775.1. Taxonomy (NCBI): domain Eukaryota; kingdom Viridiplantae; phylum Streptophyta; class Magnoliopsida; order Asterales; family Asteraceae; genus Saussurea; species Saussurea involucrata. The sequence continues at coordinate 177,952,594 of CM066322.1, forward strand.
AGTTATGGTCTACACAAAACAGTGGCAGATTCCAGAGTTTTACACATAAAATGACGAATCACCGAACTTGCGACCACTTTTTCGCCCAGTTAGAGACCGAACCAGTTTTTCGCCAAAACACGGAAAACGTGCTCGACCCTGAACTTGAACCGTGGGCGCCAGTTTCGGCTCAAACGGAGTTACGACCGAAAAGTTGAGATCACACGAAAACTGGACGGCACACTAAGAATTTACATAAAAAGATAACCGGTGATTTTTTTGAAAAAAAGATTAGGCGGTTAGTGCTCGACTCCGGCAGCCTTAGGGTTCCAACGAGGGGGTTTTAGGTTTTGGGCCGCAGGCGCCACCCACTGCCACCTCCGGCAGCGGTGGTCGCCGGCGGCGGCGACGACCGGCGATAGCTTTTTCGAACACAAACACACGAGACCCCTCGATCCTACCCTATCGCCGAAGCACACCCACACACACACACAGCTGCACAGAACCACCCTACGCCACCACCTCCCTGGTGGTCCACGGCGGCCAAGGCTGCCGCGTCGTGGCTGAATCGGAAGGAAACCGACGGTAAAAGGGAACAACATGAAAGGAACGAGACTTACCTTGAACGGCCGGATACTTCCCTCTTGCGATCGCACCCACGCCGGTCGGACCTGTGGCGAAGACACCGGCGATGCAGCGGCGACCTCCGGCAGCTTTCTCTCTCTTCGTCCTTCTCTCTCTCTTCACGGCTTAACACACACATGCACAAGGGGAAAGCGATTAGGGTTTAGGTATTTCTTGTGTGGTTGTCGTGATCACGAAGGGAGGAGATAAGAGAGGGGGTTCGGTTTCTTTCATGGGCCGAGCCCCATGCAAAGACTTTGAGGAAAAATACACAACTGGCCCCTAGACTAACCCAAAACACTCACAACTACAAATAACTCACAACTGTCAGCATTTTGGTCCTTATTGACATCAAACTACTAACCAAAAAAAAAACAAATAAAGGTGAACATTTTAAATAATTAAAATTACGTAATAAACGTACCGGGACACGGGCTTCACAACTCTCCCCCACTTGAACTAGACTTCGTCCCCGAAGTCCACGCCCGCAAACACCTCCGGGTAATTCTCCCGCATCTCGGCTTCTGGTTCCCACGTCCATTCTGAACCTTTTCGGTGCTGCCACTGGACCTTCACCAATCCAATGACTTTGTTCCGCAGAGTCTTCGTCTTCCTCTCGACGATGGCTATTGGTTTCTCCACATAGTTGAGTCGCTCGTCAATCTGAATATCTTCGAGGGGAACTACCGCAGACTCATCCATCACACACTTCCGCAACTGAGAGACGTGGAAAGTGTTGTGGATCAGGCTCAACTCTTCTGGTAGCTCCAATCGGTAAGCTACTTTCCCCACACGCGCGATGACCTTGTACGGTCCGATATATCGGGGACCCAACTTTCCCCGCTTGCGAAAACAGATTACCCCTTTCCAGGGTGACACTTTCAAAAGAACGTAATCCCCGACTTGGAACTCCAAGTCCGATCGTCTCTTATCGGCGTAACTCTTTTGTCGACTCTGAGCAGTGACTAACCGATCCCGCACCATCTGAATCATTTCTGTCGTTTTTAGCACAACATCGGTGCTCCCCAGCACCCTGTGACCAACCTCGCCCCAGCAAATGGGCGTCCGACACTTCCTGCCATACAACACTTCGTACGACGCTCTACCGATGCTAGCGTGATAGCTGTTATTATAGGAGAACTCAGCTAGTGGAAGATACTGATCCCAACTACCCCCGAAGTCAATCATACATGCTCGCAGCATGTCCTCAAGTGTCTGAATAGTACGCTCACTTTGCCCGTCGGTCTGAGGATGAAATGCTGTACTGAAATGCAACCGCGTACCCATTTCATTCTGAAACTTCTCCCAAAACCGGGAGGTGAAACGAGTATCCCGATCCGAGACAATCGAGACTGGCACCCCGTGCCTAGTTACAATCTCTCGGATGAAAACCTCCGCGAGCTTATCCGCCGAGAAGCTCTCTTTAATCGCCAAGAAGTGAGCGCTCTTAGTCAGACGATCCACAATTACCCAGATGGTATCATTCCCTCGCTGAGTTTTGGGAAGCTTCGTGATGAAATCCATCGTAATCTGCTCCCACTTCCACATAGGAATCTCCAACGGCTGCAATTTCCCATGCGGTCGCTGGTGCTCCGCCTTGACCTTCCGACAGGTCAAACATACCTCAACACATTTGGCTACATCCCGCTTCATTCCGGGCCACCAATAGCCTTCCCGCAAGTCCTTGTACATTTTGGTGGCTCCCGGATGAATCGAAAACTTGGACTTATGCGCCTCGTCCAATAGTATCTGTCGGTTCCCACCGGTGAATGGGACCCAAAATCTACCATATCGGGTCAATAATCCTCGACTATCCCGTACAAATTTCGAAATTTCTCCCGAAACCCTCTCACGTTTTGCATTTTCCGCCAACACGGCCACCTCCTGAGCGACACCTATCGACTCCAAAAGAGGTGCAACTACTGTCAACCGCTGACACAGACCCTTCAGCGGTCCCCCAACCGGATGTCGGCTAAGTGCGTTCGCGACTACATTCGCTTTACCCGGGTGGTAAAGTATCTCGCAGTCGTAATCCTTGACCACATCAAGCCATCTTCGCTGACGCATATTAAGATTTTGCTGATCCATCAGGTATTTAAGGCTCTTATGATCGGTGTAGATAGTACACTTGACACCATAAAGATAGTGTCTCCAAATTTTTAGAGCAAACACCACTGCTCCCAACTCCAAGTCATGAGTCGGGTAGTTCGCTTCGTGAGGCTTCAGCTGCCTCGAAGCGTAAGCTATGACCTTGCCGCGTTTCATAAGCACGGCACCCAACCCCTGATATGAAGCATCACAATAAACCACCAAATCCTCCATACCCTCGGGCAAAGTTAACACAGAAGCCTCACATAAACGCCTGCGTAGCTCCTCAAATGCCTTCTGCTGCTCTTCACCCCAACTGAAAGCTGCAGTTTTCTTCGTCAGTCGAGTCATAGGCAAGGCAATCTTGGAGAAATCTTGGATAAATCTCTGATAGTATCCTGCTAACCCGAGAAAACTCCGCACCTCGGTAGGAGTTTTCGGCACCTCCCACCGCATTACCGCTGAGATCTTGGCCGGATCGACCATGATACCGTTCTGATTCACGACATGTCCTAGGAATTGGACCTCTCGTAACCAGAATTCACACTTGGAGAACTTAGCATAAAGCTTCTCCCGCCTCAAAACATCCAAAACTTCCCGCAAATGCACCTCGTGCTCCTCTTTCGTCTTCGAATATACGAGGATATCATCGATGAACACGATCACCGAGCGATCCAACATCGAGCTGCACACCCTGTTCATGAGGTCTATGAACGCTGCTGGTGCGTTGGTGAGCCCGAAAGGCATCACCACGAACTCGTAATGGCCATACCGCGTACGGAAGGCCGTTTTCTCCGTATCCTCACTTCGTACCCGCATCTGATGATACCCGGATCTCAGGTCAATCTTAGAGAACCACGAGGCTCCCTGCAACTGATCAAACAAGTCGTCAATCCTTGGCAGAGGATAACGATTCTTTACCGTAAGCTTATTCAGCTCCCGGTAATCAATACACATTCGCTGAGATCCATCCTTCTTCTTCACGAACAAGATCGGAGCTCCCCACGGTGAACAACTCGGCTTAATGTACTCTTTCTCAAGAAGCTCCTGCAACTGCTCATACAGCTCCTTCATTTCCGGTGGAGCCAGGCGATAGGGTGCCTTGGCCACCGGAGCAGCACCCGGAATCAGATCGATTCGAAACTCCACCTGTCGTTCGGGAGGTATCCCCGGTAACTCGTCGAGAAACACATCGGCAAACTCCCTCACGACTGGCACATCTACGGCAGTCTTCTTCGCCTCGTCAACACGCGTATCTATCACATACGCCAAGTACCCCTGACCACTATGCTGAAGGTGTCTCCGAGCCCTCGCCGCGGAACATATTGCCGTAGTCCGTCTGGGCGAGTCTCCCTGAATCAACAACTCTCCCCCGCTTGGGGTTCGAACCCGCACTTGTTTGTGGCGACAAACAATTTCCGCATCAAACGCGTCCATCCAATCCATGCCCACAATCACACAAAGCTCTCGCATAGCTATCGGAATCAAGTCTATGGGAAACCTCACACCCGAGATTTCCAACGTGCATCCCCGATACACATCCGTAACCGTCAAGGTCCTATCATCGGCAACCTCGACTACCAAAGGACATCCTAACCGTCCCACCACTCAGCCCAAACTCTCGCTAAAGGTGCGAGACACAAATGAATGAGTAGCCCCGCTATCAAACATTACAACCGCAGGCACCGAGTTAACTAGAAACGTACCTAACATACAAATAACAACATATAAAAACAAGGCATGAAAAGGAAGGACGAAAAGAAAGAGGGTGATAAAACATACCTGTCACCACCTTAGGCGTCGCCTGCGCCTCTTCCACCTTCAGCTGGTGGACTCTACCTCGGGCCGCCTCCGTCCCCGGCTGACCCGTACGACCGTCAGTGATGCGCAGTGGGGCATTTGCAGGAGCCCTCTGTGCACCACCCCCATCAGCTGCTCTCGCGTTAGGACAATTGGCCCTCACGTGGCCCGTCTGCTTGCAGCTAAAGCAGATCATCAATGGCGACTTGCAATCCCGGCTGAGATGACCGGACTGCCCACACTTGAAACACCCGTCAGTCTTCTTCCCACTAGCATCCCTGGGTTTAAACCCACCACTCCTCGAACTCCTGCGCGAATCAGAAAACTTTGACTTCTTTTGCACCGCTGAGATTGGCGTCACGGCCTGTGCTGCCTTTCTCTTCTTGGCTTGGGTCTCTAACTCCAGCTCCCTTCTCAGGGCTGCATCCATCATTGCTGACAAGGAAGCGTACGGTACCGTGCTCACGAACTCCCTGATCTCAGTACGTAACATATCCTTATACCGAGCCATCTTCATTTCCTCCGAAGCGGCATATTGAGGACAAAACAACGCCATCTCAGTAAATTTCTTGTTCATTTCTTTAACAGTCTCCGTGGTCTGGGTCAGCTCCAAGAACTCCTTCGCTATCCGCTCCATCTCTACCGAAGGCACATACTCGACACGGAACCGAGTAACGAACTCCTCCCAAGTAAGGGTAGTACGCTCGGCAAGAGTCAGCGATGAGGCGCACCAATCCTTCGCCCCATCGCGAAGCAAGTTCACAGCAAAACGGACCTTCAGATTATCCGGGCAGCCGCAGGTCAAGAAGGCACACTCCATATCAGAAACCCAACGCATGCTAACAATTGGGTTCGGGTCTCCCTTGAACTCCGGGGGAGAACAGGCAGAGAGATCCCGATACTGGAACTCTCGATTACGGGGCTGTCCCCCAGCAGGCGGCGGAATCGCTGCAATGCGCTCCTCTAACATAACCGTCACCTGATCTTGTATGGCGGTGATAATCTCGGGGATTGCCTCCCCGACCGCATGCGCTACCTCCGTTGCAATCATCTCTCGGATCTGCTCCTCCGTGATCCCCGCCTCAGTTCGCGGCTCAGTCGCGTTGTTCCTCCTAGTGATGGCCATTCTAGAAAGAAGAAAAACATACAACGATTTATTAGTGCCTAATAACTCACATCAACAACACTCACGCTCAGCTCCTTGGATTCCTCGCGACTTTCCCGACTCGAGCACTAATCCTGTGCTTCCGGTAGTAGGAGCTCTACTACTACCTTCCACACCTATCATCGCTCGTTCCGAGTCCCATCCCGAGGGTCCAAGTAGCTTCTCGCCGCAACTACACACATATGCCCGCACCGGCATATATACTCGCTCTTCCTAGCTCTCTAGGAATTCCATCCCAATCACTACCCTTGCTACTACCGAATCCCCACTAATCATAAAGAGTGGCCTCGCGAATACCCGATTACATGCAGTGCAAAACAAATAGACAGTCGAATACAAGATTCTATCCTAGAACGGTTGGACTCAAACAAGAGCTGCGCAATAGAACTAAATCGAATATTCTAAGGCTATAAGTCTCTTACTGCATACAACCTAAAGGGCATTCACTTAGTAACCTATCATAATTAGCATAAATTCCTAATAGCAAGCAGTTCGCATACCGCATAGTGTCAACAACAGGCAATCTAGCATGCATACTCTATGATCTAGAAAGCAATAAAACACTAAGCATTGTACCTTTCCCTTCGGCTCCGGCTGACGGTACACACTGCGCCCCCGATCACCGTTCCTCGAACGGGTTTTTACCTTTTCTTTTATTTCCAAAAAGATTTAATAAAGAATTTGAAAATTTCTCAGCCGCAACTTGAGACCAAACACACCGAGGTGCGTTTGATTCACTCAAGCTGTGCTCTGATACCAAGTTGTAACATCCCAAAAATTTCAAGCAAATTTAAATTTTTAAAATAAACAATTTATTTATAACAACTCATTAATTGATACCAACGTTTCGTTTGCAAACACATAATTAATATCTTTATAAATTAAAACCAGCGGAAACAATGTTTAATTATCAAAACCATAAGTCAACCCACTCTCCTCGCGCGCCAGTGTGTACTCATCCCGCCTTGGAGCCGCTCGGACCTGAAACCACAGTTTATTGGGAAAGGGTAAGCACGAAGCTTAGTGAATTCAAACACCATAAATAATACAGTTATTCCACACTACCCCTAAAACAGATAGTGACACATAAGCGATCATACAGGTCTACGAACAAAATCATAAACATGTATATCCACACCCACCCACCAAAGAGGCACAAGTCGGTCCCACCGACAAGTCGGTCCCACCGACCACATGATAACATATTCGGCCCCGCCGAATCCCCGGTCCCACCGAGTCTCTACGCCCCGCGTATAAAACCTCCGGCCCCGCCGGACCCTCGGTCCCACCGAGTTAACATGGCAACATAGTATCAACTAGACACCCCACTATCTAGTTCCACAACACAATCACATTAAGCTACCGCACACGTACTGCAGCAATGATAAAACAACTAATATTAGATATAGTGAGAGAACTCACATCAAATGCGCGCCTAGATTAATCAACACAAAACAAGCTTCACAATTACAGTCACTTTCCAGCACCTAAACGCATGTTAAAACGTGTCAATACGAGACCCGGACCCTATGACACGACACACGCTTAAACCGTCACTAAAACTAATTTCCGTTCTCACAAAACAGGTCTGTTCGGGACCCGTTTCGACCCCTTAAAACCCAGAAAATTCCCAATATTATTTCGTGACCAGAAAGTCCTCTGAGTTAGGGTTCCAAGGACATATAATACGCCTCCTAACGATTTTTCTACAATTTATTATGAATTAAATACGAACGATTACCAAAACTGCCAGTTTTCGGTCCAGCCTGCACAAACAGCCCAATACAGCCTAGCTACGGGCTTAATCAGACTTTCGGCAAAACATGAAAAACCTTCCCAACTCGATTTGGGAACTTTGGGCACCAATTTCACCTCAAAACGAGTTACGAGCAGAAAGTTATGGTCTACACAAAACAGTGGCAGATTCCAGAGTTTTACACATAAAATGACGAATCACCGAACTTGCGACCACTTTTTCGCCCAGTTAGAGACCGAACCAGTTTTTCGCCAAAACACGGAAAACGTGCTCGACCCTGAACTTGAACCGTGGGCGCCAGTTTCGGCTCAAACGGAGTTACGACCGAAAAGTTGTGATCGCACGAAAACTGGACGGCACACTAAGAATTTACATAAAAAGATAACCGGTGATTTTTTTGAAAAAAAGATTAGGCGGTTAGTGCTCGACTCCGGCAGCCTTAGGGTTCCAACGAGGGGGTTTTAGGTTTTGGGACGCAGGCGCCACCCACTGCCACCTCCGGCAGCGGTGGTCGTCGCCGGCGGCGACGACCGGCGATAGCGTTTTCGAACACAAACACACGAGACCCCTCGATCCTACCCTATCGCCGAAGCACACCCACACACACACACAGCTGCACAGAACCACCCTATGCCACCACCTCCCTGGTGGTCCATGGCGGCCAGGTCGGCGGCGGCCAAGGCTACCGCGTCGTGGCTGAATCGGAATGAAACCGACGGTAAAAGGGAACAACATGAAAGGAACGAGACTTACCTTGAACGGCCGGATACGTCCCTCTTGCGATCGCACCCACGCAACTCCCCCTCTCTCTCTCTTGCCGGTCGGACCTGTGGCGAAGACACCGGCGATGCAGCGGCGACCTCCGGCAGCTTTCTCTCTCTTCGTCCTTCTCTCTCTCTTCACGGCTTAACACACACATGCACAAGGGGAAAGCGATTAGGGTTTAGGTATTTCTTGTGTGGTTGTCGTGATCACGAAGGGAGGAGATAAGAGAGGGGGTTCGGTTTCTTTCATGGGCCGAGCCCCATGCAAAGACTTTGAGGAAAAATACACAACTGGCCCCTAGACTAACCCAAAACACTCACAACTACAAATAACTCACAACTGTCAGCATTTTGGTCCTTATTGACATCAAACTACTAACCAAAAAAAAAACAAATAAAGGTGAACATTTTAAATAATTAAAATTACGTAATAAACGTACCGGGACACGGGCTTCACAAACCAAGTTCGATGGTTTCAAGCAGCGTCCTGGCGAGACTCTTACTCAGGCTTATGAACGTTTCTGCTCTCTTCTCAATGAGCTGAACAAGAATGGGATAGTTCGGTCGAACACGGAGAATGCTCTCAAGTTCCTCAACAACCTCTTACCAGAATGGAAAGTTTTTGCATCTCATGTCAGGCATAACAACCTGATTGAAAGAATCGGCATAAATGAACTCTACGAGACACTTCTTCAAGATGAAGAAGAAGTGAATGAGCTACTTGCCGAGAAGAAGACTGAACCCAAGCCTGTAGCTGATCCTATTGCTCTTATTTCCACCAACAAGGGAAGACCTTCGAGCCGACACACCGAACGGGCTCAAAAGCATAATTCTTCTGATTCTGAACCGGAAGAGAAGAAAGATGAAGATTTTGATAGTGAAGTAAACGACTTCATGAAAGCCATTGCCCTCCTGACAAAGACCTTCAAGCAACAACAGTTTTACAAGAAACCAACGTCTAATGGTCAGCGCTACTCCACCTCTGCCAACAAGCGTCATGACTACAAAAACAAATATGAAGGTAAGAAGAAGGTCGATGAGCAAGATCAGACTGAGAAGAAGGACAAGACTGAGAAAGTTGACCGCAAGAAGAAAGATGAGCCCGTGAAATGCTATAATTGCGGGAAACTTGGTCACTTTGCTAAAGATTGCTGCCAGCCTACAGTGAAGAATGTCCACTACTACGAGGCCAAGCTAGCTTTATCAAAACAAAAGGCGACTGGAGAAGCAATGTTCGTTGAGGATGATTACTGGCTGCAAAGATCTGACAATGAAGATGAAGATGAAGTTGCTAATGCTTTCATGGGATATCATTCCTCCACTGATGAGGAAACCGCAACTACACTTGCAAATCAGGTATGTGAATCTTGTCAACCAGATTTTTTGAATGCTATGCAATCATTTTATGGTCAGGCTGAATCCTTTAAGGCCACTTCTAAAGAACAAAAGCTTGAAATTAAAACTCTAACAGAAAAACTTAATGTTCAAATAAAGCTAACTGAGAAGTATAAGTCTGAAAATGCTGATTTAAAAGATAAATGCAAAATCCATTCATTAGCACCCAAAGACTTAAGGGCCAGAATATCTGAACTCCAGCGTCAGCTTGATCAGTGCTTGAATGAGAAAGAAGACATTATTTATCAATGTTCTTCCCTTCAAGTTCAACACAAGGAGTATGTGGCTAAAATTCTAAACCTTGAAACCAAACTCCACCAAAGGGGACACACAGATCAAACCATTTTCCTGAACAAACCCAAAGAGTTCACGTATTTCAACAAAGAGTGGGGAATTGGATATGATAATCCCCATTATTTGAAAAAGGGAAGATGGCATGTACCCATTCTGTATGACTTTGCCTGTTATGGTTTAACTACAAAGTATCCGGAGTACAAAATTCAGTGGACTGGTCCTTTAGAACCTGAAATGGAAGAGGAAACAGAGGTATACAAGCGCACACACAAACTCGGAATTCAACTTCCATTTTGCTATGAACTTCTAAATTACTCTTATCAAAAGAACAAAAAGTACCTTTCCAATGACTACTTCGACCCCTACAAAGTGAAAACACCCAAGGATTCCTCAAAGAAGGATGAGGATGTAGCACCAGCAACCAAGACCGAGACGGATGAGTTTAAACTCTATGTTCCCCCTCTCATCTTGGAAGCAAAGATAGTAGAGTTGGAGGAATCACTGCAAAGGGAAAGGCTGGTTTTTCAAAATGAGAAGAACGATTTAAACAAAGCTCTTGAGAAACTCAAAACTGAGATAACCGATGGTATGACAAGTGAAGAAAAGGAAAATTTTCTGTGGGAAATCAATACGCTTTCATCAAAATTGTCTGAAATGACAAAAGAAAAGCAAGCTTTACTTGACAAACTTGAGAAACAACAACCGGTCAAAACCGAAGTTGTGTCTGATGAAGGACAGGAGATCCTTCGGTGTGAAATCAATCGACTTACATCACAACTTTCTGCTTTGGCAACAGAAAAGATGGAAGAATATGCGAGAAATGGTCAGCTTCAAGAGCAAATAGACCAACTCCAATCTAAAAAGGAGATTTCACCCGAACCTTCCTCAAATTCATCCGATAAGTCTTCGTGCAAAGTTTACTTAGGCAAGATTTCTAGCTCACAAACCGGTCAAGATTCTCAAGACGAGAGTGTTTTAAGGAATTTGAACTCTGATTTTTTCTTAGCTTCTGCACCAAATTCCCCAAAGCACACAAGCACAAAGAGTTCCTCGACTTCCTCAACCAGTCCAAGTCCCGACATTCCTAAAGTGAATTTTTCTGAATTCATGAACTCAGAAGGTGATGATGAGGGAGAGTTCGAGTCGTTCCCTTTCGACAAACCTCTTCCAAGTCACACAGATTTTTTATCCCCGGTTGTAACCCATAAGGTCAATTTTGAAAAGGGAGCATGTTCAAACTCAAAAGGCCCAGTTGTGATCAAGATTTTAAAACCTAAACCTGTTTCCCATAATATGTCACAGCCAAGGCAAAAGACTAAACAAGTTTCCTTTAAAGCTCCAACTCCTTCAAAAGTCACTGATCATTCTGTACCTGCTGTTTCAGATAAAAATGGTCAAGCTAAACGAGAAACACCAAAGTGGCTAAAGGAGGATTCTGTCAAGAAGGATGCATCAAAGTCATTTCCCCATGCTTTAAATTCTAGAATAAACAAAGACAATAGTGATTGGAATCATCAGTACTATTTTGAAGTTTATTTTCCTGTTAAAGTGAATTCTCTTCCACAATTGGCTCGATTATTGCATGATTGCGTGTGTTGTTCAAATTGTGGTTGGAATGATTTTGAAGCTAGTTTGGAAAAAGTAGTGTCTTTTCCCGTTAAATTGAACTCTCTTCAACACTTGATTCATTTATCGCATGATTGTCTTTGCTGTTCTAATTGTGGTGGGAATAACTTTTATGATATTCTGAAAAATGACTGGTATGCACCAATTTTTGTACATAATCTGTATGAAAAATGCAGTCCCCGTCATAACAAGAACAATCCATCTCATAAACGGGGTAATCAATCACCGGTTAAACCACAGCGGGAGACCAGACCCAATCCTAGATGGACTGCTCCTGCCAAGGTTAAACCGGCTCCTAAAAGGCAACCTGGCACAAATCATGTTCCTCCCAAAGGTGTACAATCTGCACCTAAGAGGCGACAAACGCAAAAATCAGTACCCCCGAAAGGTGTAAATTCTTCACCTAATGGGAAAGCTGTGCCAAATCAGGTTTCTTCAAAGGGAGCCACGCCTAACCCTCCAGGACCCAAACAAATTTGGGTACCTAAACTTCTCAAATCTTGTTTTGCAGGGCGGTCATGTGTGGTACTTAGATTCAGGATGCTCCAAGCACATGACCAGAAGGAGGGAGCTTCTCACGAACTACAAAGAAGAATATCAAGGAGACGTGAGATTTGGCAACAACGAGCGTTCGCCGATCGTGGGCTACGGCGACATCGTACATGATAAGATCACAATCAAAAAGGTGTCACACGTCCAAGGATTGGGCCACAATTTATTCAGCATAGGCCAATTCTGCGACAAAGATCTCGAGGTCAGCTTCAAAAAGACAAGGTGTAGAATCCTCACCGACGACGGTGAGACACTACTAGTTGGACATCGCAAGACCAACCTCTACACCATTGACCTCTCAGCCCTCTCAGTTGATAACCCTGTCTGCCTTCTGTCCAAGGCCTCTTCCGACCAAGCTTGGATCTGGCATCGACGACTTTCGCACCTCAACTTCAGAAGCATCAATCAACTGGTGCTCGGCAGACACGTTAGAGGCATGCCCAACCTTCAGTTCGTGAAGGATCATCTGTGCGGGGCATGCGAGAAGGGAAAGATGAAGCGTGCATCTCATCCACCGAAGGACACTCCCAGTACATCTTGGACTCTCGAACTACTTCACATGGATTTGTGTGGTCCGATGCGTGTTTCGAGCATAAACAAGCGAAAGTATGTTCTGGTGATAGTGGACGATTACTCACGTTACACCTGGGTGATGTTTCTCCGCTCAAAGGATGAAACTCCTGAGATCATCATCGAGCATCTCAAGACGGTCCAATTGAACAAGCGTCAATAGGTTCAGTCCATCAGAACCGACAACGGGACGGAATTCAAGAATTCCAAGATGGACGGTTATCTCTCCTCTGTAGGGATTTCGCACAACTTTTCTGCCGCACGCACTCCTCAGCAAAATGGTGTGGTGGAAAGACGTAACCGTACCTTAGTCGAAGCGGCGCGCACTATGCTTTCCCAAGCTAATCTACCGCTATATCTTTAGGCTGAAGCGGTGTCTACAGCTTGTTACACGCAAAATCGCACGCTTCTGTACAAGCGATTCAACAAGACGCCCTACGAGATCATGAATAATCACATTCCGACTATTGGCTACTTTCACGCGTTCGGATGCACGTGCTACGTACTGAACGACAAAGATGATCTCGGCAAACTAAGCCCCAAAGCGGATAAAGGAGTCTTCATCGGATACTCCATGCAGGCTAAGGCTTATCGCGTTTACAACACACGGACTAAATCCGTTGTTGAGAGCATAAACGTGACATTCGACGAAGCCGCAGATTTGGCTTCTGAACATCGCAGTTCAGAACCCGGTTTAACTGGTGTGTTAGCTTCTGGACCCTCTAGTTCGGGATCTACACAAATGACAGTAAATCCAAGTCGTGCATCTTCATCGAATGCAACTTATTCTGATTTAGATTTATTGTTTGAGCATTTTTATGATGACCTATTTAATGCTTCCCCATCTGTCTCAGCTATTCCTAGGATTGAAGCTGCTCGTCTTGAAGACTTGGACAACCTATCTGGTCCACCGCCTTCTACAAGCTCGCCTTCTCACACCTTGGAGACAGATCAGCCGTCATCACCTGCTTCACCTGATCCTGTGATTCCCCCGGAGGACCCAAAACCAGTTCCGGAGATCGCTCCTATAGATTCGTCTTCCTCGACAACCGATGATCAACCTCTGAATTCCTCGGAACCAGAAGTTGTGCAACCATTGGCGAATCCTTCCCCACCTCCTCCGAGAACTCAACCCGCTACTCTCGAAGCTGTACAAGACCTTCCATCTGGTTCGTATGTGGATCCGAACACATCTCATTCCACCCAGCAGCCGCTTCCACACACCACTAAATGGACGAAGGCACATCCCTTGCATCAAATCATCGGTGATCCCTCTACACCTGTTCGTACATGAGGCGCTTCCGCCAACTTCTGTCTCTTCTCCGGCTTCTTAAGCAAGATAGAGCCAACAACCGTACGCGAGGCGCTTGAAGATTCGGACTGGATAATTGCCATGCAAGAAGAGCTCAATCAGTTCGAACCTCTAAAGGTGTGGCGATTGGTTCCACGTCTAAAACACAAAACGGTGATCGGCACCAAGTGGATCTTCAAGAACAAGAAGGATGAAGACGGCATTATTATCCGCAACAAGGCGCGACTTGTGGAAAAGGGATATCGTCAGCAAGAGGGGATAGACTTTGATGAGACCTACGCTCCGGTGGCGCGAATCGAAGCAATCCGTATGTTTCTAGCCTATGCCGCGCACAAGAACTTCACAGTCTTCCAGATGGATGTGAAGACAGCCTTTCTATACGGCGAACTCGAAGAAGAAGTTTATGTGTCGCAACCCGACGGTTTTGTGGACGACTCGAAGCCTGACCATGTCTACATTTTAGACAAAGCACTATATGGTCTAAAACAGGCCCCGCGAGCTTGGTACAATACTCTCTCTAAGTTCTTATTAGAGAAAGGCTTCACACGAGGTACAATTGACTCTACTCTTTTCATTAAGAATGAGGAAGGTCATATCGTCTTGGCTCAGGTATATGTTGATGACATAATTTTCGGTTCTACCAATCCTCTATATGCCAAGAACTTTGCCAAACTAATGGGAAAATATTTTAAAATGAGTATGCTTTGTGAGATGAATTTCTTCCTTGGTCTATAAGTTAAACAACTTTCGACCGGAATATTCATTAACCAGTCTAAATATATTCGGGATATTCTTCGGAAATTCCAATTGGACCAGGCCTCACCAATGAAAACTCCCTTGGCAACGACTACAAAGCTTCACGCCGATCCCAATGGAACGGATGCGAATCAGAAGCTGTATAGAGGAATGATTGGCTCTTTAATGTACCTAACTGCCAGTAGGCCGGATATAATGTTCTCGACTTTCCTGTGTGCCCGGTATCAATCCAACCCAAAAGAGTCTCACATGACTGCTGTTAAACGAATTTTTCGTTATTTACGTGGTACTGCTGATCTTGGCCTATGGTACCCGAAAGAGACAGGTTTTGGATTATCAGCCTATTCTGACGCCGATCACGCGGGATGCATGATGGATCGGAAGAGCACATCGGGGCACATTCAGTTCCTGGGAGATAGTCTGGTAAGCTGGGCATCAAAGAAGCAGCAGTGCGTTTCAACGTCAACTGCCGAGGCGGAATATGTGGCCGCCGCAAGCTGTTGTTCCCAGGTCATCTGGATGAGGACACAACTCAAGGACTATGGTTTCACGTATGTCAAGGTCCCGATATACTGTGACTCGAAGAGTGCTATTGCTATCTCAAGCAACCCGGTCCAGCACACCAAAACGAAGCACATCGACGTTCGGTACCATTTCATTAAGGATCACGTCGAAAGAGGTACTGTCGAACTCTACTTCGTAAATACTGAGCATCAGTTAGCAGACCTATTTACCAAAGCCTTGGACGAAAAGCGTTTTAAAACTCTGGTGTTCAGGCTAGGTATGCTAAACCTGAAAACTTAATCCGCTTGTGTACCCTTGTCAAGTTCCATACCTCTACGAGTAACTGTCTACTCATCATCCGGTGTCAACACTCTGGACGATTGAGCAAACACTTCCTCGCACTGGTATTCTACTTGCCTCAGTAACACAAGTAGATTTAGGTTCTGTATTTGTTCGGTAGTTTCGTCTATTTTTCCTCTTTCTTCGTGTGTTTCTTTTATTACATACTGTCGTTTGTTTGTTATTTCCCGATCTCTGTGCTTTCACCATTTGTTAATGTGTTCAGGGGGAGCTAACTGCCATATCAGGTAAGTATTCTAATCTGTTAAGGGGGAGCGTCACACACAGTTTTTCTTACACAATCCAAAAGTTTTTTATGTGTCTGGGCACTCCCAAGTCCACCTTGGTCTACACTTGAGGGGGAGCGACACAACGTTTTCTATTCAACTCTCATAATTTTGTGTGTCGGGTCCCGCACTTGCACCCTACTGCACAATTCGAGGGGGAGCAATGCAATTCCCCCTCTCAGTTCGCGAGGGAGCACTGAAACCCCCTGCTAAGTTTGAGGGGGAGCGAGAGTACGAACCTTGGCAGATCATTTCCCTGGAAATTCTAAGAAAACTGCCTAAAACAGCTCATCCGGAAAAGTCCCATTTATCCGGACTCTTTAAGTTATCCGGACACCTCTGGTATCCGGACTCTATGCGTATCCGGATCGGACGCCACCCGGGTGTGACCCGGACAAGACCCGGGTTATACATACCACCCGGGCCCCTTTGTCCTCTCACTATTTGAAAATCATCGCAAAACCCTAAACCCTTCACGCTTTCTCTCTATCGCTCGGCCTCTCACCTCTTTCTCGATTCCCCGTGTTTTTCGTCTCAATCTTCAGGTGTGTTACTAGTTTCTACCTCTCGATCTCATTCCGACTAATTTTGCACACACCACACCGCAAACCGACCTCTGATTCGGTCGATCCAACAGTGCCAAAACCCTTAAGGGTTTTTCGTCGGTTTTTGATCCACTAGATGCGATTCATGGGTTGTCAGTACTCCAAAAGGCTAATGCTCACTTCTGAACAACCCTTACGCACCCTAAAACTTGCTTGGGATCACCTGGTTGTCAATATGCACGATTGAGTTTTCGTCCGGACACATTCGTCGTGTCCGGACACCCTCAACACCAGCATAGATATGCGATTCTATCCGGACACATTCAACATGTGGATGATCTATCCGGACTCTCTCAAACAACCGGAAACCTAGTTGTCCGGAGACCTTCGGGTTTCCGGTAAGTTCAACTACCGGATACGTTTGGAGTCCGGACAAAACCTTTATCCGGAAAATCAATTTGTCAAGGAACTTTATCCGGGTATTTCAATTTTACCCGGACTCATCTGTCATCCGGACAACTCATGTTGTCCGGACACTTCATTTTGTCTGGAATAGTACCCTGTTCTGTCCAATTCTTGCCTGTTTTATCTAAACCCGTCCTCGATCTGTCTCAGATTGAGCCATTCAAAGCTAAGGTACGCACCTACATTTGTAATTCTGATTAAGTTCCTAACCGCGTGCTATTTTGACAGATTTATACATGGCGAAACAACAAAACCCGAAAGAACAAATTCCTCAGGAGGAGGAAATTATAGACGAAGTAGCTGATGCTGCACTGGTCGACCCTGACCATGGCATCGAGCTCGAGGCGAACAACCACTACCTCGACCCGGCACTTTTCAGACCAAACCCCCAACATCAGGTCATCCTCGACATACTGGTGCGCCATCCCATTCATGAGGCCCTGACTCGCACCGCCGACATTCCTTTGCTCTATGTTCTCCAAGTCTGGCTGACGGCGCAAGTCCGTACGATCGGCACCGCCCAAACCATCACGGCTCAGATAGACAATCAACCATTCACACTGACGCCCGATTCTTTTCGCCGATTACTATCCCTACCGGAAGCCACGGCCAACAACCATGAACGGTACGATCCTGCCGTTAACGACGCTACTCTGTGCGCCCAAATGCGTGCTCTTGGGTACAGCTCCGACCTTCCACGGCCATCGGTCTTCAATCGAAAGTACTTGGCGCCTATTTGGTACACGCTCTTCACAATTCTCAATCGATGCCTATCCGCCCGATGGAAAGGTATTGACCAATGTACCGGCGACTTTCTGCGCCTTGTTCACGCCGTGTGCTACAACCGCCACGTCGACTTCGCCATGATCATCTGGCGTGAACTCGTGACCACCATCCGACATATCGGTGGCACCAAACAGAAAAAGTTCCTTCCATATCCGCGATTCCTTTCGCTTGCCGTTCGACAACACATGGATGCCAATCCCGCGATTCCACGACGACTCACACATCCGGTATGTCCCATCCGCCACCTCCAATTCATGGTAATCCGCAATCCATCCGATGCGGTTGCCTCGCCCATTCCTGCCGCCCTATTGGCCATAGTCGATCCCGCTGCACCGGGGGTAGTTGCTTATAGGGGAGAGTTAGGAAATCCCATGGTCCAGCCAGAGCCGGAGGGACCTGCCCAGGGACATAGACCCGAGCGACGTGAGGGTCCAAGAGTGAGAGGTGGAAGGGTCCGACAAGCAGGTGCTGTCGGGCGGGGAACGTTAGTTTTGAGAGGAAGGGGAGCGAGTGTAGGTGGTGCAGCGGAATCGCAGCCCGGTTCCAGTTCATTCCAACCAGGTCCTTCTTCGAGACCACGCCTACATCACACCACCGAACCATATATAACCGAACCCCCTTCTCCAAGTACCCAAGTCGAAGACGTGGAATCCGACTCCACGGACTCCGATACCGACCGCAACATCCGCTTGACGCATATCCCTCACGGTATCGGACCCAACCCTGATTTTACCGTTGGCATCCCACTTGACTCCCCTCCACATACTGGAACCGGACCTACCACTAAGACATCTGAGGGAGACACAGGTGATGAGTTAGATCATGCGAGACGGAGAGAACTGCGTTCAAAGTTGAACCAGGAAAGATCGAGTCGTAAAGATAATGAGTCTCAAGAGCGACCCCAACCGAGTGATATCCGGGTTGCCACATCTGCTATCCCGTCTCATCTGTTGGGACGGGGTATTGAAGAAGCCTCCGTGGACCCAGCGGAGCAATTTCACACCCCCCATAGCCACTCGTCCGTCTCAAAACAGACGGATGTTTCAAAAATACACGGGGAACAAGCACAACTTACACCGGTCTCTCACTCGGAGAGTGCTGGTGTTGAAATAAGAGACCAACAGCCCCCGGTCTCGACTTCTTTGTGTGCACCATCGAGTCTAGAGCCTATTGTTACTGAACATTCTTCGCCTAGGACACTTGATGAGGAACAACACCACGTCGCGGCTCTTAGTGACCCGACCGGAACGTCTATAGTGTCTCCGACTGCCGGTACACGAGGATTGGACGGAAATCCTACCACAGTCAACATCACGCCAGCTGTGAACGTAGGTGGCTCTACCTCTACGGTAGACGCCTCAACGGGTACTCTAAGTGAGCCCGGTGTTATTTTACCCGACTTCGTGTCAAAAGGGTCTCTGGACAGCACCCTTGAGGTTGTCCGACAGGTTATGGAGCAAAAAATGAAGGAACATGTAGCCGCTGAGCTTGCCAAAGCGACGCATGCTTTCAAAGGAAAGAGCCCCCTCGTCACCACTGAATCTGTCTATGTGCCCCCACCGCCTCAACCGCAACCTACTTACTCGGTGGACACCCTGAAGACAATGCTCTTAGCCCAACTGCTCCAGGAATCCGACACAACCACCTCTACCGAAGCAGACCTGATCTCAGTTCTTCGATCCCAGGTCACTGCTCCTTCTTCGTCCATCACATCACGCCTTGACGCCATTGACTCGACTCTCAACGACTACAACAAAGCGCTTGCCACGCTGTCTGAGAGGGTCCGCTCACTAGAAGACACTTGTAAGAGTCAAGCCGGCGGTCTCAAACGTAAGCACGATGACCAAGAGGATCCTGATCACCGTGAGGGGGAGAAGCGACAACGTCTAACCGAGACCGCCTCCCTGCTCTACACTGAAGGTACATCTGCGGTTCATCAGGAACCCCCAACTGCGGCAACTACAACAGATGAACCAGAAGCCGAGTTGCCTCTAGCCCAGATGGTCATCGATATGGACATCTCAGATGAAGAAGACCCGACGGTTGAAAAGCATGAGGGTTCATCACAGGAACTGGTCGAATTTGACTCGTCAGACAGACCGATACTGGACATGATAGATCCAGCGTGTGAGACCAACCCGGAGACCGAAGATGCATGGTACGAAAAAGCCGCTAGTGCCGTAAATCTCCAGGTAAACTTGGTCTTTCCCACTGATGAGGACGACAACATTGATTATGATCAGTTCCTGCTCCAAAATCTATATGGAGCAACCCCCGTTCACTATGCTCAACCCGCCAGAACATCATCAACAAGACCCGAGTCTACTTCTGCCGATCAACCGACAACTCCTCCTCCAACGACAGCTTCTGATCTTCCTCCCCTTCCTCAACAATAACATAACCGTTGGGAGAAGATCAAGGTACTTATCCCTCATCTGGAGGAATCTTTGAAAAAGATGTTCGTCCACAAACTTCGCCCGATCGAGCCAACCTTTTGCCTTGGTATTTACAACCTCGACCCTGAATACCAACGGCGTTACATTCTTGCAATGCAGCGGTGTCTACCAGTCAGTCAAGTCAGAACAAAGCATCAGATCACTGAGGTTCTTAACATCCATTCACGCCGCATCATGAGGATCGTCTATCCAGTCTTCACCGTTCGCCGCGAAGATGGTAATGAATGGAGATTCTCTGAAGCTGATTTCAAGAACCTCCGACCGCTCGACTTTCTGGTATTACTGAAAGACTTACGTTCAAGAACCATTCGACCGCTGGAGATTACAAAGGCACTCGAAGCCGTTCGTCGACACCTGGTCCGTACTATCATGATGTCATACTTAACGGATTTTCAAATGGCTGTCGAGAACAGGGCTAAGAAGGTAAATCTGATAAAACCAAATCTGGAAGCTCCTGAGCTGAAGATGTATCCCGAGAACTCTCTACTGCTACAACCTGAATTCGGGATAGTCTACAACAACGAACAGAACGAAAAGAAGTTTTTGCGTTTCAGTCAGGTAGACAGATTTTGTGACGGCACGCTTCTAAAGGTCAAAGATGCTCTTCGAAAAATTATTCTTCACGAGTCTGAGAATCCGAAGCATTCGTATGTCCCGAATCCAAACGAAACAACTGCTCGGGAAGCTTTGGAAATGATTGAAGACCGCATCGACTATCGCCGTGCAATCAGATTCTTTGAGGTTCACTTCGCTTTGCGCAAACGATATGTATTCAACTGGCAAGAGCTAGAGCGCGAATTCGAACTTCAAATCAAAGGGGGAGATTGTTAGGGCAAGTTTTATATGTTGATTTAAAGTTCAATGGTGCATCTTGTATTTGTTTAAATATAGTCCATAGTGAACGGGCCATGGGCTTGTTAACCACGGGCCCATAGTATATAATGTTGTATTAGCTTGGAAAAACTAGCTAATCATCTCATTTGCTTTCTAAACTCATTGTAATATTCTCTCTGAAAGCATAATACAGGGATGACCAGTTGAAATCATTGTTGTTCATTGTTCATCTATTTTGATTTCATTATTGTTGCACGGATCTGGATCCTACACAATCCATATAATTTCACATCACAAATAAGGACTCTTGTTCTAGGAATTGATCCAGCGAAAAACAATAGCCTTATACAAGATACTGCAATCAGAAATTTGGAACAGTTAAGTATAGCAGACATGAAATATATAAATGAGTTCACAATAGATTTCTCAAGGTTATTATCTCAAACAGGACAAGCCATGGAGGATAATCTATGCGATAAATATTTTATAAAATTACCAGGAGATCTAGGAAAAAATATACACGAAACATGGAAACAAACATATGGTGAACAGAAGAATTTAGGCATAGGACCTAGAATAACATATACATTTGGAATATTAGAGGAAAGATGTAAAGAAGTTTCTTTACAAGAACAGTTAAAGAAGAATGCATACGCGTTTTGTAAAACAGCTATTTATACACCACAAGCTTATGGTCATTATGACTATAAAAGGAAAAAATTAAGAAAAAGTTTTGTCTAGTAATAGGGCTAATAATTTTGTCCCTAGATTTTTTCTTCCTAAGGCTTTAATTCCTATTATTACTAATCCGACGTGTGCAAAGTGTTTCCCTGATTGTTTTATTTTTTTGTATAGTATCAGGTGAGAATAGATCTAATGTTACAGATCTGTCTACTGCTCTTAGACTTTCTTCTCTACTGCTTTGGATTAACATTGTATTTATATTTAGCAGTCATGTATGATATAATACTCTAGGATTTAAAATATCTAACTGGTGTTGATTGTAGAGATTTATATTTCTATCTAAATCAATCTCTTCTTCTAATTGCATATTATGTTGTGAGGAGTTTGAACCTGATCCTCTTCTAACTATTCTGTTTAAAAAAGATTCTGATGAAATTGTATCCTGTATATTACTTGTTGAACTTCTTGCTTCCTGTATAGTTCTGCTTCTTCCTAAGAAACTTCTATTTTGATTATTCATTTTCGGCGTAACCAGTGTGTATATGGTTTTGGTTTTCTATTTATTTTGATATCTCCTAAATTTAGTTTGTTTATAGCTTCGGTGATTTTATCTATATCACCTTCTTTAGTTGTATCGGTCTCTTTTTTATCTTCTAATATGTTTATAACCTTGATATCTAGAAGACACAGAACATTGTTTTACCCAAAAAATAGGATTTTTTAGATAGAACAATTTTAGGTATCATATATCTCATGTTTGTATCCTTTCTGATGAAATTGTGTCTGTATCATATTCTATATTCATAAAATTATATTCTGTTTCTTCATCATCTTTTTTGTCAGATGACTTCTTTTTAAAATCTACAAATCTTAAGCTTTGTGCTCCATTACCATCTTCATATATTATTTCCTCCATTACTAGCTTTTCCTAGCACTCCTATACTTATCACTATATTATTTCCTTCATAATTTTCGTATCCCTTTGTCTGTAGAGCTATTTTCATATTTTGTAAATCATTTATATCTTTTAGAATTTCGGGTGTACAATAAAATAACGTTGTATTTTGGCTCAGGTCGATTTATAAGGGGGGTATGGCGGATTTTTTGGGTTTCCGTTAAACCACTACGACAGTAATTTAAGAAAACATATAAAACATATACTTACAGTGATGGCAGAAGCACCAGAGTAGAGTAATCAGAGGTGATGAGCGAAAGCACCAGAATGGTATAGACAGCGGTGGTCCTTTTTTTTTAAGTATGGGATATACTATGAAGATCTTAAAGGAGCATAAGAAATACTGGGATTGTACTAAGGAGATAGGAGGAGAGAGTTTAGAGAGACATATGAGAAAATGCCTTCTAATATTTCTCTGGTTTTTCTCGGTGTGTCTTACAACTGAAATCGAGACTACAATTTATAGGCAAAAACGAAAGAACTATTCTAATGACACGTAGCTAACCTATACTAGGCTAAATTATTACCTATACGAATTATTACACCCACTACCATAAAGGGAATCTTAAGGCAAATATTGACAAACGAATTTGTGCAAAAAGTCTAAAAGTAGAATGTTGTGTCGGCCACTGTGCTTTTTGAATTATGGGTGTGTAGTCGACCGGTGTAAGTCTTTGAGTTATGTCGATTGTCTTCTAGAAATCTCTGTGTGTGTTGTCGATGGATTGTGGTGATCCTGGATCTGTCCCATCATATTCATCTCTGTCATCCATGTTTCCGATGATAATCGGACTAGAGTCATCTTCTCCGATGAACGGAAAAACCATGATCCAGTTGTTGTGGACAAAGATCTGTGTATAGTGTCCTTCTTTTCGTCTTCTTTCTGTTTTTTTCTTTTCGACCATGTCTTCTACATGTTTTAATCTTCTTTCCATATTATCAATCTTTAATTTATTTAATTCTATCATTACCTCTAGTTTTTCTATTTTTTCATAATATATGTCTGTGTCTAATGTTTTATTTTTTAATGTTTTATTTGTTTCATTCGTTGTTGTTATTTCCTGATTAAATGACTTTTTAAGACATAAATAACATATTTCTTTGAAACAAATATTGCATTGTGACCTTTTATCTATGCTAGGGTAATATCCACAATCCTAACATTTTATATAGTTATTACCTCTTTTGTTTATCCAATCATGTTCACATTCTATTATTTCTGTATTAACATATGTGTATGTTATTTTTGTTAGATTTTCTTCATCCCTATCTCTATATATAAACCTAATAAGTATAATCCAAAAGAAACAGAAAAGATTTGTTCATATGCCAGTGGAAATTTTAACAAAATTGGTATGAATTGGACAAGCCTAGATTTTGAAATACAAGCATTAATAAATGCTTTGGAAAAATTTAAAATATTTTTACAAAAAGAATTCACAGTCAGAACAGATTGTGAAGCGATAGTTCGCTTTATAAAAAACGATCAAAGCAAAAAAGTAAATAAGACACGATGGATAAATCTACAAAACATTATACAAGGATGTGGTTACAAGATAAATTTTGAACATATTAAAGGAAAAGATAATGGGGTAGCAGATATGTTATCCAGGAATCTTAACAAGTTATTTATTACAGATGGAGAAAAAAGATAAGGGAAAAAGAAAGGTTATACAGCCTCTCAGGTATTCATCCGCTATGAGTATCTCATCTGATGAGGAAAAAAGCAGTACACAGAAAATTGATACACAGAAAATGTTACAGTCAGAAGGTTCCCGAAAAACAACACAAACGTTTTTCTCATTACATCATTTTTAGGGGGACAAAGACTGGAATTTTCAATAAATGGGAAACAGTTACACAGTATATACAGTGTGATAGTCCACTTTATAAAGGATATCACAGTTTTGCGGAGGCTATGAAAGTAGCCTGAGAGACTTTTGGAGTTGAAACCTTCTTCATTGAACCAGAAGAAGTAAAAACTTTTGTAGAAATGGCAAAACCTAATCCTGAGCAGTTTATTAAGGCTCAAGAAAATGTAATTGCCCAGATACAGGAACAACTCCTAAAATCTGGAAAAAATACACAGATAACACAAATCCAGATTGAAAACAGTTTTCTCAAACAAAAGATGGCTCTTCTCGAAGAAAAAAATACACAGCCTATACAAAAGCTTGAGAAAAAAGAAACAAATACAGTTATACACAGAAATCTCGACAGCTTTAAAGCAAGAATACTGGATATGCCACTGAAGCACACGATGCAACCACTTTTCGAAAACTTCCCAGAATTCGAACAAATGGTTTCCGACAAGGTGTGCACAGATTTTCCATTATTGCTATACCAGTTACAGCAAGATATCATCGACATGGCCTTTAATTTTAAGAAGATAGGAGTAGAGTAATTTAAGAAAACATACAAATGATAGATCCAGTACACACAGACATATACCATTCTGGTGCTTCCGCTCATCACCTCTGATTACTCTACTCTGGTGCTTCTGCCATTCTGGTGCTTCGTCTGGGTCTTGGGCTTTTTTACTTTGCCAGATACCTAGAGAAATTATTGTCGTAGTGGTTTAACGGAAACCCAAAAAATCCGCCAATAAGGGGGGTATGGCGGATTTTTTGGGTTTCCGTTAAACCACTACGACAGTAATTTAAGAAAACATATAAAACATATACTTACAATGATGGCAGAAGCACCAGAGTAGAGTAATCAGAGGTGATGAGCGGAAGCACCAGAATGGTATAGACAGCGGTGGTCCTTTTTTTTTTTAAGTATGGGATATACTATGAAGATCTTAAAGGAGCATAAGAAATACTGGGATTATACTAAGGAGATAGGAGGAGAGAGTTTAGAGAAAAAGTATTGGTTCCTGGTTCTATTTGAGTTATGTCGCTTGTCTTCTAGAAATCTCTGTGTGTGCTGTCGATGAGTACAACATATCAAATCCTTTTGTGTGTGGTTCAAATAGAACCAGGAGATATACTTACAGGGATAAATTTTCGAGCATAATTTATCAGACCTAAAAAGGCTTGTATTTGTTTAAGGCCTTCAATTTTTTCTGGAAAAACTAATATTTTTGGGGAAATATGCGATTGTAATTCTATCTTTCCATTGCCAATTTCTAGGCCAAGAAAATATATTTTTCTTTTGAATAAATCCATCTTTCTTTTGGATACTACAAGACCATTCTTTTTTATTTCTTCAAATATCTGTTGTAGATGCTTTTCATGTTCCTGTATTGTTTCACTGGCAACCAATATATCGTCAATGTATACTAGACAGAAATCATATTTAAGATATCAAAATAAAAAATTTAAAGGTTAAACATATATGCAAATTTAAAATCAAAAATCCGGATATAACAATTCGAACTACTAATATAGCATATAACAATTTAAATTTTTTTGGTTTTCTATTTATTTTGATATCTAGAAGACACAGAACATTGTTTCTTTCAAGCCTTTTTTGGTTCTGTGTCTGTATCATATTCTATCAAATCCTTTTGTGTGTGGTTCAAATTGTTCTATTTGGTTTTCTATTTGTATATTCTATATTCTATATTTTTTGGGTAAAACAATGTTCTGTGTCTTCTAGAAATCTCTGTGTGTGTTGTCGATTGTCCATCGTGTCTTATTTACTTTTTTGCTTTGATCGTTTTTTATAAAGCGAACTATCGCTTTTGTTTATAGCTTCGGTGATTTTATCTATATCACCTTCTTTAGTTGTATCAGTCTCTTTTTTATCTTCTAATATGTTTATAACCTTATTTATTTTTTCTAATAAATTTCTGTTTTCAGTTTCTATCTGTTTCGGTTTATTACTTTCTAAGGACTCTTATTCTAGGAGTTGATCCAGCGAAAAACAATAGCCTTATACAAGATACTGCAATCAGAAATTTGGAACAGTTAAGTATAGCAGACATGAAATATATAAATGAGTTCACAATAGATTTCTCAAGGTTATTATCTCAAACAGGACAAGCCATGGAGGATAATCTATGCGATAAATATTTTATAAAATTACCAGGAGATCTAGGAAAAAATATACACGAAACATGGATTGTGGTGATCCTTTTTTATACAGTATATCTCACTGTGTATAAAGAAAAACTTTGAGTTATGTCGATTGTCTTCTAGAAATCTCTGTGTGTGTTGTCGATGGATTGTGGTGATCCTGGATCTGTCCCATCATATTCAACTCTGTCATCCATGTTTCCGATGATAATCGGACTAGAGTCATCTTCTCCGATGAACGGAAAAACCATGATCCAGTTGTTGTTTTTCTGTTAAAATTGTCCCAATCATGGGTCTGAATTTTTTCTTTGAATCAAAGCATTTTTGTAACACATAGTTACCAAATGCTATCATAGCATCTGTCTGTATATCCTTTGTCCTGCTAGACTGTGCATATCCTCTGGTTGGGGTTTTTGTAGGAGTGTATGGTGCAATACCAGTATTTGGTATGCTTTTTGAAGACCGTGGTATCTGTGGAGAATTGTAAGAATCTTCTGTTTGTAGCATCTGTGAGCTTATAGCATCTTGTAACATTTTCTGTGTATCAATTTTCTGTGTACTGCTTTTTTCCTCATCAGATGAGATTCTCATAGCGGATGAATACCTGAGAGGCTGTATAACCTTTATTTTTCCCTTATCTTTTTTCTCCATCTGTAATAAATAACTTGTTAAGATTCCTGGATAACATATCTGCTATCCCATTATCTTTTCCTTTAATATGTTCAAAATTTATCTTGTAACCACATCCTTGTGCACACCTTGTCGGAAACCATTTGTTCGAATTCTGGGAAGTTTTCGAAAAGTGGTTGCATCGTCTGCTTCAGTGGCATATCCAGTATTCTTGCTTTAAAGCAATCGAGATTTCTGTGTATAACTGTATTTGTTTCTTTTTTCTCAAGCTTTTGTATAAGCTGTGTATTTTTTGCTTCGAGAAGAGCCATCTTTTGTTTGAGAAAACTGTTTTCAATCTGGATTTGTGTTATCTGTGTAATTGTTTCCAGATTTTAGGAGTTGTTCCTGTAACTGGGCAATTACATTTTCTTGAGCCTTAATAAACTGCTCAAGATTAGTTTTTGCCATTTCTGCAAAAGTTTTTACTTCTTCTGGTTTAATGAAGAAGGTTTCAGCTCCAAAAGTCTCTCGGGCTACTTTCATAGCCTCCGCAAAACTGTGATATCCTTTATAAAGTGGACTATCACACTGTATATATTGTGTAACTGTTTCCCATTTATTGAAAATTCCAGTCTTTGTCCCCCTAAAAATGATGTAATGAGAAAAACGTTTGTGTTGTTTTTCGGGAACCTTCTGGCTTTGTTCTGAGAAATAAATACTCAGAGCGTTTAGGATGTGTACTTTAAATGAAAACGTTTTATTATTGCGGTCGAAGTATTTGAATCAATGATTTTGAGAAAAACCTATCCCTTAGTATCTATCCAGATTTCTTACTCCTTTTCATAATATATTCATATATCCCATTAAAACTTTAAATAAACAATAAACAATGATTAAATGTAAAAATTAGATGCTTTTCATGTTCCTGTATTGTTTCACTGGCAACCAATATATCGTCAATGTATACTAGACAGAAATCATATTTAAGAAATATATTGTCCATGAATCTTTGGAATATAGATGGTGCGTTCTTGACTCCAAAACTAAGAACATTCCATTCATATTGTCCTTTTGAACATGTGAAGGCTGTCCATGGTTTAAAGATTTCTTCAAGCTGTAACTGATTGTATCCTGACTTTAAGTCAAATTTTGAAAATACTCTTTTCTTTTGTATAAGGTTTAGTAAACTGTCTTTATTAGGAATATTATACCCATCATCTTCTGAATTATCATTAATTCTTTTATAGTTATATACTATTCGGGCTCTGATACCAATAAGGGGGGTATGGCGGATTTTTTGGGTTTCCGTTAAACCACTACGACAGTAATTTAAGAAAACATATAAAACATATACTTACAGTGATGGCAGAAGCACCACAGTAGAGTAATCAGAGGTGATGAACGGAAGCACCAGAATGGTATAAACAGCGGTGGTCCTTTTTTTTTAAGTATGGGATATACTATGAAGATCTTAAAGGAGCATAAGAAATACTGGGATTATACTAAGGAGATAGGAGGAGAGAGTTTAGAAAGCCATATGATAAAATGCCTTCTAATATTTCTCTGGTTTTTCTCGGTGTGTCTTACAACTGAAATCGAGACTACAATTTATAGGCAAAAATTAAAGAACTATTCTAATGACACGTAGCTAACCTATACTAGGCTAAATTATTACCTATACGAATTATTACACCCACTACCATAAAGGGAATCTTAAGGCAAATATTGACAAACGAATTTGTGCAAAAAAGTCTAAAAGTAGAAAAGTTGTGTCGGCCACTGTGCTTTTTGAATTATGGGTGTGTAGTCGACCGGTGTAAGTCTTTGAGTTATGTCGATTGTCTTCTAGAAATCTCTGTGTGTGATGTCGATGGATTGTGGTGATCCTGGATCTGTCCCATCATATTCATCTGAGCTTATAGCATCTTGTAACATTTTATGTGTATCAATTTTCTGTGTACTGCTTTTTTCCTCATCAGATGAGATACTCATAGCGGATGAATACCTGAGAGGATGTATAACCTTTCTTTTTCCCTTATCTTTTTTCTCCATCTGTAATAAATAACTTGTTAAGATTCCTGGATAACATATCTGCTATCCCATTATCTTTTCCTTTAATATGTTCAAAATTTATCTTGTAACCACATCCTTGTATAATGTTTTTGTTATAGATTTAAGATAAAATACCTTTAGGTTATAATAACATTGATAGTATTAGAGAGAAAGATAGAGATTGAGAGAGACTGAGAGATTGATAGTATAGATGAGAGATCGAGAAAGAGATGGATATCAGATTGATTTTATTGGTGTGTCTTTCATTTACATTTGATCCTTTATTTATAGTACAAAAATCATCATCATTATTCACTAACTATTAAAACACTATATCACTAACTATTCAAACACTATATTGATAGTGTGCACGTTTTGGTCATCCAATATTATAACACTCCCCCTTGGATGACAAATTTAAAACGTAGTTTAACCATGACGTGTTGCCTCATTAAAAACTTTGCTAAAGAAAAACCCAGTGGGGAAAAAAACTTTAGCTAAGGGAAAAAGAGTGCAGCTGGTTAGTTGTCTCCCCCTGATGTTGACATCCATGGATCATCACATGTTATGCACATGTCGCATTCCGATATTGTGAACGTGTTTTCTGAAGATTGCAGTCGGTAGCGCCTTTGTGAAAAGATCCGCAGCGTTGTTGCTCGATTGAATATATTTCATTTCAATCTGATTATCTTTTATAAGATATTGAGTGTATGAAAAGAACCTTGGAGGTATATGTTTTGTCCGGTCACTCTTGATAAATCCTTCTTTCATCTGTGCGACACATGCTGCGTTATCTTCATAGATCAAAGTTGGAATTTTGTCTTTCTCTAATCCGCTTGAAGTCAATATGAGTTGTGTCATTGATCTCAACCAAACACACTCTCTACTAGCTTCATGAAGTGCAATAACTTCGGCATGATTTGAAGAAGTGGCAACAAGTGTTTGCTTCTGAGATCGCCAGGAAATAGCAGTACCTCCGTTCATGAATACATATCCAGTTTGAGATCTAGCTTTATGAGGATCAGACAAATAACCTGCATCTGCATAACCAATCAAACCTTCTTTTGAATTGTTAGAATAAAATAGACCTAAATCAACAGTTCCTCGAAGGTATCGGAATATGTGTTTTATTCCGTTCCAATGTCTCTTTGTGGGAGATGAACTGAATCTTGCTAACAAATTCACTGCAAAAGAAATATCAGGTCTAGTACAATTAGTAAGATACATAAGTGCTCCAATTGCACTAAGGTATGGTACTTCTGGACCAAGAACCTCTTCATTTTCTTCGCAAGGGCGAAAAGGATCATTGTCGATGTTAAGTGATCTAACAACCATTGGAGTGCTTAAAGTATTTGCTTTGTCCATATTGAAACGTTTTAAGACCTTTTCAACATAATTTGATTGATGCACAAGAATTCCATTGTGCATATGCTAAATCTGTAAACCAAGACAATATTTGGTTTTTCCAAGATCTTTCATTTCAAATTCTTTCTTCAACAGCACAATTACTTCTTGGATCTCTTTATTTGTCCCAATGATATTTAGATCATCAACATATACAGCAATTACTACATATCCAGATGTTGTTTTCTTAATAAATACACATGGGCAAATAAGATTATTTATATAACCTTTACTTATCAAGTAATCGCTTAAACGATTATACCACATGCGTCCAGATTGTTTTAACCCATATAAAGATCTTTGTAACTTTATTGAATACATTTCTTTGGGTTTTGCCCTTAATGCTTCAGGCATTTTAAATCCTTCGGGGATTTTCATATAGATATCACTATCAAGTGATCCATATAAGTAAGCTGTAACAACATCCATAAGACGCATCTCTAAATTTTCAGAGACTGCTAAGCTTATTAAATATCTAAAAGTAATTGCGTCCATAACAGGAGAATATGTTTCTTCATAATCAATTCTGGGTCGTTAAGAAAAACCTTGAGCCACAAGTCTGGCTTTGTATCTAATAATCTCCAACAGGTTTCACGGCTTCTGGCGTGAGAACGATAGGTTCAAAAACTTTTCGTTTATTGAGGGAATCTAGTTCAACCTAAGTAGCATCTTTCCATTTAACCCAGTCATGTCTGTTTTGACATTCAATGATGGATATTGGTTCTGGATCATCATTTCCAAAAGTATCACATGTAACAGCATAAGAGAATATATCATCGATATTTCTCATTTCATTTATGTTCCATAACGCTTTCGTACACCCGTAATTGATTGCAAACTCTTTATCATTCATTTCCTCTTCTGGGGGAATTTGTGTTTCTTCAGGAACACTTTGTTCGTTACCAATTGCAATTTCAGTTTCCTTTCTTTTCCGGGGATTTTTATCTTTAGAACCCAATGGTCTTCCACGCTTCAGGCGTGCTTTAGACTTTTCATTGATTTTATCATTTGTTTGTCCAACTGGGACTTCAATTCGAGTTGGAGCATTCACAGCTGGTATATAAGATTTTGTTACTCTTTTTGTATCAGTAAATGCATCAGGTAATTGATTTGCAATTTCTTGCAAATGTATTATCTTTTGCACTTCTGTTTCACATTGTTTCATGCGAGGATCAAGATACAATAATGATGGTTCACACCATGAAACATCCTTTTCTTGGGTTTTCTTTTCTCCCCCTAATGCTGGGAACATAGCCTCGTTAAAATGGCAATCGGCAAAACGTGCTGTAAAAACATCACCCGTTAGTGGTTCAAGATATCTTATTATAGAAGATGTTTCATATCCAACATATATACCCAACCTTCTTTGAGGACCCATTTTTGTGCGTTGTGGTGGTGCAATAGGAACATATACTGCACATCCAAAAATTCTAAGGTGGGAAATATTTGGTTCTCGACCAGAAACGAGTTGCACAGGAGTGTATGTGTGATATGCACTTGGTCTCATGCGAATTAATGATGCAGCATGTAAAATTGCATGACCCCATATAGAAATTGGAAGTTTTGTTCTCATTATTAATGGTCTAGCTATTAGCTGAAGACGTTTAATTAATGATTCAGCTAAACCATTTTGTGTGTGAACATGAGCTACTGGATGTTCAACAACAATTCCTACAGACATGCAATAATCATTGAAAGCTTGAGATGTAAATTCACCAGCATTATCAAGTCTCACCTTTTTAATAGAATAATCTGGAAAATGTGTTTTTAACTTGATAATTTGAGCAAGGAATTTTGCAAATGCCATATTACGAGTTGACAATAGGCAAACATGAGACCATCTGCTGGATGCATCTATTAAGACCATGAAGTATCTAAATGGTCCACTTGGTGGATGAATTGGTCCACATATATCACCTTGAATTCTTTCAAGAAACATAGGTGATTCCTTTTCAATTTTAGATGGTGAAGGTCTCACAATTAATTTTCCAAGAGAACAAGATGTACATCGAGTAACTTTACCCATTTGAGAGAACTTCTGGTCCTTCAATGTATGTCCATGTGTACTTCCAATTATCCTGTGCATCATTGTTGATCCAGGGTAGCCTAATCCGTCATGCCATAAACTAAATATCGCAGGATCACAATATTTTTCTTTAACTACCATATTTGTTTCAACCAAATTTATATATGTATAATGTAAACCGGAGTGAAGTATTGGTAGTTTCTCTAGCACTCGGTTTTGATCAATAATATACATATATTTCTCATTTTCAGAGGTCACAGTTCGAGTATCGAATCCATTAAGATATATGTCGTTGAAACTTAATAGATTTCTTTTCGATCTCGGAGAAAACAAAGCGTTATTTATAATGAACTTTGTACCATTTGGTAATAGGAAATGAGCCACACCTATTCCTTCTATTAAGTCTGCAGGACCTGATATAGTAGTTATGGTTCCTTTTGTTAGCTTTAATTCAGAAAAATATTTCTTAGCTTTCAGGATGGTGTGCGTGGTACCACTATCCGGTATACATAAGTCTCCAACGTTTGCTTGATGTTGTGCTCCGATGGAATTCATATTAAACTTCAAATATTAAACAAATTGTGAGTTTATAAAGGTAATAATAAAAATAATATGACAAAGTTATTAGAATAAAAGGATCATTAGATAATCGAAACAGGGTATTATGGTTACAGAAAAGAAAAAAAAAGATCATAAACATTTACATAAATCAAATGTCGACATAGTCAACTAAATCAGAATCATTTAAATCATTGTTGGACAACTCCAGGTTGTCTGTATGATTTATGAGATCAGAATTATTGAAATCATCGTTGGACAACTGCAGGTTGTCTATATTATTTGCGAAATCAAAAATTGTTAAAACAGTATTGGACAACTGCAGGTTGTCCATGTGATTTACTTCCTTCTCTTTTCCTTTAAGAGATTCCTTATAAAGCTGACAGAGATGTTGAGGTGTGCGGCACGTTCTTGACCAGTGGTCTATGCTACCGCATCTATAACATGAACCTTCAGGGTCTTGTGAATGACTTGATCCAGCATCATATTTTGTCATTTTGAGCTTATTTTGTGGTTGGCTTCTATTTTCTTGTGGAGCATGATAATTATTTGCTCTTTGCCAACGACCACGATAATAACCACGTCCACGACCGTAAGGGTGGCCTCGGTCAGAATTTTGGTTTCGACCATAAAAATTATTTTGACCAAAATAACCACGGCCACGGCCACATCCACGTCCACGTCCACGGAAATTATTTCTAGTATTATCATTATTTATAGCATTTGCTTCAGGAAATGCTAATGAATTTGTTGGACGTGTAGCATTTGCTTCAGGAAATGCTAATGAACCTGTTGGACGTGTTTGATGATTTTTCATCAAAAGCTCACTATTTTGTTCTGCAACAAGTAAACATGAATTAAGCTCAGAATATTTTGTAAATTTCTGCAAGCGATATTGTTGTTGCAAAGTAATGTTTGATGCATGGAACGTGGAGTAGGTTTTCTCCTACATGTCCTTTTCAGTAATCTCATCTCCACAAAACTTAAGTTGTGAACATATCCTGAACAAAGCAGAATTATAGTCATTCACCCTTTTAAAGTCTTGGAATCTTAAATTCCTCCATTCATCTCTTGCAGCCGGAAGTAAAACTTCACTTTGGTGATCAAACCTTTCTTTAAGTTTTTTCCATAAATCGCTTGGATCACCGACAGTGAGATATTCATATTTTAACCTATTGTCAATATGTTTCCGAAGAAAAATGAGGGCTTTTGCTTTAGAAGCTGGCGCGCAATTATTTTCTTCTGCTATGGATTCAATAAGGTACATAGATTCAAGATGCATTTTGACATCTATAGTCCATGACATATAATTTGTGCCTTTCACATCGAGAGCCGCAAATTCAATTTTGGAAAGATTCGACATACTGTAACTATCAGACAACAAGAAAAA
This sequence comes from Saussurea involucrata, assembly GCA_033807775.1. Taxonomy (NCBI): domain Eukaryota; kingdom Viridiplantae; phylum Streptophyta; class Magnoliopsida; order Asterales; family Asteraceae; genus Saussurea; species Saussurea involucrata. The sequence goes on from CM066322.1 coordinate 177,987,194, forward strand.
ATTAGAATCCATATATATCTATTATTATTGCCATGCAAAGAAGTGGAAGAGCCAAAGTTACAAATATGATTAAGAAAAGATAAAACTCATTAGGCGAAAGATTACTGGAAGTGATAATTAGAAATATCATCATAACAATAGCAAGGATTGTAACGGGATGAATCATTTTTAGAAAAAAAAAACTTCTTGATTAGATGAACTTGAAAGAAGAGTTATTTGTGTAATGAGTAATGAAATTTGAAGGTTTATTTATAGGGTATATATATATATATAGCTGTTGGAGATACAACGGTTATATATATATATATATAGCCGTTATACAACGGTTATATATATATAGCCGTTGTATATAAGTAGGTAAAAGAGAGATAATTAATACATAAAATCAGTAAAAGTTAGTATAAACATTAAACCACAAATAAGATTAGTATATGCATAAACGAAAAACATTATTATGTTAGTAACAATAATGTTTATAACAAGGATTTATCAACTTTCTCAATATATAGGATTAAGGAAATACATACCTCAGTTAGGTAGAGGCTCGTGCTGATAACGTGTTATAGATTTAAGATAAAATACCTTTAGGTTATAATAACCTTGATAGTATTAGAGAGAAAGATAGAGATTGAGAGAGACTGAGAGATTGATAGTATAGATGAGAGATCGAGAAAGAGATGGATATCAGATTGATTTTATTGGTGTATCTTTCATTTACATTCGATCCTTTATTTATAGTACAAAAATCATCATCATTATTCACTAACTATTCAAACACTATATCACTAACTATTCAAACACTATATTGATAGTGTGCACGTTTTGGTCATCCAATATTATAACAGTTTTGTAGATTTACCCATCGTGTCTTATTTACTTTTTTGCTTTGATCGTTTATATATATATATATATATATAGTAGATGTTAACATATATATATGCAAATTGAGAAAAACATTTGATGACGATATGTTTAAGATTTATGAAATATGCGAATTGGAAACGTCAAGTTATTTGATCATATTTGGTTTAGACATTTTTATATGTAGTATCTAAATATTGTCTGAATTATTGGTTGTATTTTAAAGACATATGTTTCCTTTATTTTTATGTTTTTAATTTTAATTTTATCTTGTTTAAACACAACCCGACCAACCCGAACGGGTTGGGTTGGGTTGGGTTGTATCTTTGTTTGGGTTGGGTTGGGTTGAAATTTTTTCAAACCGCCAACATTGGGTTGATATGTCGAAATGCCTTCAACCCGATCAACCCAACCCGTGAGCACCCCTAATCGCGGGACCCATCGCGGAAAATATGGGTATTTTGGTAAAATCAGCGAGAAAATGAGTATTTTGGTAAGTCAAAGTCAAACTTTGGGTATTTTAATTAATTTCCCTAAAATATAACATAAAAAGTCTTTTAAAAAGTCTTTAGAAATCTATTTAAAAATTGATTAATTTAGAAATTAAATTATATTTAAAATTAATTAAAATTTTAAAGAAATTAATGTATTTTTAAAATTAATTAATTAAATAAAAATTATTTTTAAAATGAATTTTAAAATAAAAAGTAATTAAAAATTAAAAAAAAATTGTCGGTCACGCGCCGCCGGAGGAGACTAGCACCGGCCGGCACGAACTGGGGAGAGTTACGAGGTAAGTTTTTTGTTTTTATTTGGTAAGTGTGTTGTTAAATCAGTCAAATCATGGAATCTTATATCACATCATGGAATCTTATGTCAAATCGAGGAATCTTATATCAATTCAAGCATATTGGGTCAAATTTTAATTTTTTATTCTTTAATTTTTACTGAATTATGTCTCGCCGTGGGCCAATTCTCCTCAAGCAATGCTTGAGGAGAAGAAGGGTTATTTTTGAAATTTTTTTGTTGGTTAATTTTGTAGTTGTTTTTTTTAAAGGGGCTAAAAAAATTAAGGACCCTAATAAGTTGTCTATTTGTTTTATTTATTTTTTCAGTAAGTTTTATATGTTTTTACCATAAATATATTACTTTATTATATTAAAAAAATTATATTTGTTTTTTAAATTTGTAAATTAATTTTCTGTATGTTTTTTAGTTACTTAATCTAATTAATTTGGGTTTTACAACTTAACCGCCTCGAGACTTACACTTCGCTTACCTAAGAGGAAAGCGCCTCAAAATTCGTTTCCATTCTTTAAGACCTTGATTGAATATATACTATATGTGTATGTATTACCTAATAAGGCCAATTAGCACCCACATAAGTTGAAAAATCAACTATAAAGACATATCCATCAAGAAATTGAAATTCATGAACGATTAAACATAACAACCGAGATTCAAAAAAGATATGCATCAAAAGTAAGAACTTAAATAATAATTCATCATTGATCCTACAAATAATAGCATGATATAACACAATCCTTTATATGTAAGTACCAATTTGCAAATGGTCAATTCTAACTATATCCCCTGGCACATTTGTATACCCCCTCCCCTCACATTGCATATTTTTTTATTTAAAAGTTACATTTTATCCCCCTATACTTACTTAATTAATTTACATTATACCTTTTAGTTTTTTAGTTTTTATTTTACACTTTTATTATATTAACACATATAATCGTATATTAACTAAAATACGTTAAAAAGACTTTTTAATTTAAACAAGTAGCGTCATTATAATCGTCTCGTCGATACCTTCGAAATGAGCCTAATATTGAATATTTTTTTATTTAATTATATTATTATACGTCATACGTTTACGTTATTTTTTTATATTGTTATTCGTCGATACCTTCTTATTTTGTACACATATACATACCACTCACATTATGTCCTCACAGCATCTACAACAGTTTTGCAAAAATTAAATTAAATGCCACAAGTTCATTTTTCACTCACACAAATACCCCATCCCTCTCCTGATTTGCAAAAATGCCACAAGATCCCGTGATCTAACCCGTGATCGCGGAGCCGTGCATTTGGTTCTCAATTATAATTAGTTATTTAATTTACTTTATATCCCTTCTCCTTTAATTTTACATCCTTATCATATCAACATACATAAACTAAAGTACATTTACTTTAATGGTCGGTTTCGGATTAATGTCGATCGGATTCAGGTTATTCATTTTTCGGATTTCGGATTGCTTCGGGTCGGAATGATCAGTTTTGGGTTAATGTCGGTCGGATTCGGGTATTATTATAATACGAAAAGTATTTATAAATTCAATCGAGTCGGTCCCGTATCGAATCTTCGCATCATAACCGGTCCCGTATCGAGTCGGTCAGTCTCGGTTCCAAGTATGTCTCGGGTTGGGCTGGACCTATTTAGCCATTTCTAGGCCCATCGAAATGTTTTCTAATTTCTAACAGACACTAACCCGAAATCCGGCTAATCTGAACCCGAAGCAATTCGAAAACCTAAACTTAAAATTCGAGTCAATAACTTTACTTTATTTTAAATCAAATTATTAAACGAATAACGTTCGATATATATATATATATATATATATATATATATATATATATATATATATATATATATATATCGAATTCCTTAACGTATTTTTACGTAATTATGTATGTTAATGTGATATGTTAAAATGTATTTTTTTAGAGAGAAAATACTTCACAAGATAAAACGTATTTTTACGTCCAACTCGTTATTAGCACGACATAAGTTGATAAACATTTTTAAAAATAAGCATAAATTGTTTTAAATAAGCAATCCCAAATACCCTTTAATGTGATATGTTAAAACGTATTTTTTAAGATATTTTAGTTAACATATGATTATTATGTTTAATGTAATAAGAGTGTAAAACGAAAATTGAAAAAATTAGAGATGTACCATAAATTAAATATTTAACTATAAGAGTATGAATTTTAAATATAAAAAATATTTTTATGTAGTATATATGATATATATAATTAAATAATTAAATCAAAAAATATTTAATCTTGGGCTCATTTCGAACGTATCGAAGAGACGATTATAATGATGTAATTTGTTAAAATTAAAACGTATTTTTTTAACGTATTTTAGCTAATATACGATTATATGTGTTAATATGATAAATATGTAAAATGAAAATTAGAAAAGTAAAAGGTAAAAAATAAATTAAATAAATAACTTCAGGGATATAAATGGTAAATGTTTAATTGATTTGTTGGGTTTGTGAGTGGAATAGTGTTTTCGCTGAGGGTTGCAGGGGGTATACTTACTTGCAGGGTAGGGTTAGCAACACCCTTTGCAAATATATTAAAAGCCTCTATATCCATATATGAGTGTGATTTAACCCTTCATATATATATATAGAGAGAGGGGGGGGGGGGGGGGGTTAAACCAAATGAGAATCATAAATATATTATAAACCAGTGAAAACTAGGGTTGTAAACGAACCGAACGAACACGAACAAGGGCTTGTTCATGTTCGTTCGTTTAACTTAACCGAACAAACGAACGAACACGAACAATAAACGAACAAACATTTTGGTGTTCGTGTTCATTCATTTAAAAAATTGGTTTGTTCGTGTTCGTTTATGTTCGTTCGTCTAAGTCTTAAACGAACATAAACGAACAAACTTAACCGAACATAAACGAACGAACATTTTGAGGTTAGTGTTCGTTCATTTAAAAATAATTTGCTTTACTAAAGTCCAAAGGCTCAAGGGAAAAGGCTAAGTACAGTGCACCAATTTTTAAATAGGTTCAAGCCAGTTAGGCTCAAACCATCAAGTTCAAGCCACAAGACTCGAACCACCTTGGACCATCAGAGCCTATAAAGCTTAAACTATCAGGTTCAAGCCATAAGACTCGAACCACAAGGAACTCGAATAGAAAAGTTTATAGGAACCCATAGCTATAAGGCAAGGCTCAAGCCAATGGGCTTGAACCACCATTATTGGCTCAAGGTTTGAAGTGCTTGAAAATCAAAAGGTGAGGTTCCTATTTATAATAGGGGATTGAACAAATATTGTAGTTTACTACCGATGTGGGATAGGAGAAAGTATCAGTTTTTCACTTTCATTTTGCTGAAGCTTTAAATCTCACTCTCTCTTATATGCATCCCACATCGAAAGTTTAGTGCAAAAATAAGTGTATATGTGTTGTATATAAGAAAGGGTTGGAATCATCATAGAATCAACACTAATTTGTTTTAAACTTATAATTTAAACTTATAATAATTAATTACAATTGCTAAATATGATAAAAAAAACAATTGCTAAATATGATTACATATAAATAATAGTTCAAATATTTAATTCTTAAGTATTTAATTGTTAAACGAACATAAACGAACATAATTAAACGAACGTTAACGAACATAAAGGAACATAAATAAACGAACGTTAACAAACATAAATGAACGAACGTTCACGAACATAAATGAACGAACGAGACCTTTGTTCATGTTCGTTCGTTTAACTAAACGAACAAAAAAAAATGTTCATGTTCGTTCATTTATTAAATAAACGAACATAAACGAACTTCCCGCCGAACGGTTCACGAACGGTTCGCTGAACGTTCGGTTCGTTTACAGCCCTAGTGAAAACCAATATAAAAATATTTTTTATTAAATGCTAGAATTTAAGATATTTTTGCTTTACATATGTTTGTTTCACCATATAAATATTTTTATGTGCATTTTCATTTCATTAGGTATCAAAAATTATTTTTCACATGTAATCTTTTCACAACCTGAACCTAAATATATGTGAAACAATATCTTAAATTATAGGTTTAAGGTTTTGGTGAAAAAAAATCATGTGAAAAATTATAACGGGTTTGTAACATATTTATGGTTCTCATTTTATTATATATATATAGAAAGACTTGAGATCATGTGAGACCAAATGTTTGTTAAATACATAGGAGTATATAAGTTGATCATTAGAGCACGGTTAATTCACATTATATTATTTAACAAATAAAATTAACATTCTTTAAAAAATACATTCTTTAATAACCTTAATGAGGATGTATATTTGGTATGGGAATCAGCAGTTAGGTTATATATAGAACCTTAATGAGGATGTATAATTGGTATAGGAATCACCATTTAGGTTATATATAGAACCTTAATGAGGATGTACAATTGGTATAGGAATCACCATTTAGGTTATATATATAACCTTAGTGATGATGTACAATTGGTATAGGAATCACCATTTAGGTTATATATAGAACCTTATTGAGGATGTACCATTGGTATAGGAATCACCATTTAGGTTATATATATAACCTTAGTGCTGATGTACAATTGGTATAGGAATCACCATTTAGGTTATATATAGAACCTTAATGAGAATATATATTTGGTATGGGAATCAGCAGTTAGGTTATATACTTTCAACCCGGTCAATCCAACCCGTGTGCACCCCTAACAGCTTCTATGCACTTAACTCTCACTATTATTATCATAAGTACATGAAGTAAACAAAGAGAAGCAGTCTTGGTGAAGCAAAATTATTTGCATCAATTTGGTTGCCCAATCCAATGGAGTTTTTGACTAGAATAGTGTGTTTTAAAAAAATATTTACCATTTGGATGTTTTTTTTTAAATAATAGTGTGTTTTAAACAAGTTTATTCTATTTAATTTTGGTAAAAATTGATAGCAAAACTATTAGATGCATGCACCATGAGCAGAACAAGCAGAACTAGCAGAACGAGCAAGACGAGCAGGACGAGCGGGACGAGCAGGACGAGCGGAATGAGCTGAACGAGTAGAAGCACAAACAGACTGATAAAGTTCTTGCGTTTGAGCAGAATGAGCAGAAACATCTCCACTCGGTAATAGCTCGAAAGCTCTCCCCTCGGATGAGGGAGACAGCATTTCCTCACATGTTAACGATAACGATAGCCTTGCTCCTTGCTCTCCACGATCGGGTGTTCTCGGCGGGACAGACATATCTTCAATTGAAACAAAAAACCACATCAAATGAAACAAATGCTGCAGCAAATTAAAACAAAAATTGAACTAAAAGTAGTAGACTCCTGCAATGTTCAAAGCAGAACTGCAATGCTATAAGTTTCCTTAACATGTGACACACTGACACGTGATGAGATGTGAACCTTTTAGATGTGGAACCATGGACAATTGAACAATGTCTGGGAGAACCAAGATGTTGCCCCAATGCCCAAGCCAATCACCATGTTTGATGCTTTGGAGTAATAAGAATGGTTCTAAAACCACCAATCCAAGCAAAAAAACTGATCCACCGGGCACCAGCCCAGTGCATACCAAAAAAAAAACAGTGGCTATAATCTTGATCTATATTTGACAGGTACCAAAACAGAGAACCAAGCAACCTCAAATAAAATAATTATTTTTTATTTTAAACATTTTTCATTTATTTGGAAATTACAAAATAACCAAATTTGCATGCGATTGATTACCTAAGCTTTGGATCTTACGTTTTTCAGGGACCTAAAATGTCAATTTTGAAAGTTTAGGGACCTAAAGCATCATTTTTAAATTGACCAAGCTATTTTCGTGAGACCATAAAAATAACACTAAATTTGCAAATTTTATCTTTCATATACAAGTCTAATTCCAATATAACATAACAATAGCATCAAGTTGCAACATTAACCCAAACAGAAATGTAAAGTAACTGAATTCATAAATTAAAGGAATTAGATCTCACCTTGATATTTTATAGTTTGAAACGATAATTTCCGAGACCACCAATTCCAACCATCAACCACAAAATCACCACCATGGGATCTTAAATATTCTAGGTTCATGAACAGAAAACAGATCTGTACAAACAGAAGAAGCTCCCTCATCTTCCATGGCATAAATTCGTGTGTTGTTAGGTCGAGATCCAAACACTTAGAAAGTAAGGAGATATGCAGATCCGAAAAATTACACCTCGCCTGTAGTTGTCCCCGGAGACGCTGTAATTTTTTGCTTTCTGAACGGAGTTTGCATGAAGAAATTGAAATGACGAAAAGACAGATACAGATCGGAAAAAGAACCGATCGCCGGCGCCGGTGTAATTTTACAGATGCAGCTTTCTGAACGGAATTTTCAGAAAAAGGAATTGAAATGAGGAAAGGAGAAGAAGGAGAGACGGCAAGAAGGAGATGAAAATTGAAAGTATGGCGGCTGACTTCTTTAGGTTACACGAGAGATAACATTTTATATTACCATTTATTTTTTATTTTTGTAAGTGAAATATGGTTTTGGTCCCACTGTTTTGTTTGAATTACAAAAATTTACCCTTAAAATTCATTTATTATAAAAATATTGGGAATTTAATTAAAATACCCCAAGTTTGACACTGCCTTATCAAAATACCCAAAATCTCGACCACTTTACCGAAATACCCTAATTTTCCACGGTGGGCCCCGCGATCATGGGCCTACGCCCACGTGTCACACACTTTTGACCAAAAGTCCCGCGGAGGCCCCTCAAGAATGCCCGCGGTACACCTTTGGCCCCTGCCCGTGGAGGTAGCCCGCGATCGAGGGATGAAAGGCCACGTGTCGACGTAGGGTTAAACCCTAATTTCTTTAAGTGTCTCAACTACCCCCCAACCCTAATGTTCGGCCGCTATAAGAGAAAGGGTGGGGGGACCTTCGGCCACCGGTCAATAATACAAAATTCTCTCCTCTCCCAAACTCTCTCAATTTTGTCGTGTGGAATATGCGCTCGGGTTGTTTGAAGATGGCTCGTGTTACTCATTTGTTAAGTTTTTCTTAAGTTTCTTGTAGTTTTTTTGTATGTTGTTATTTTAAATTAAAATATATGATATTTATGTTGTTAGAGTGTTTATAAGTTTGTTATATGTTTGAATGTGATATTTGTTCTATGTTTAAATTTTAAAATATATGATATGTATGTTGTTGTATGTTTGAATATGATATTTGTATGTTATAATGTGATGTTTGTATGTTGTTATAGATGTTAGAGTATTTTTATAAAAATAAATGTTAAGATGTTTTAAAAAAAATGTTAAGATGGTGTTTTTTTATAAAAAAGGATGTTAAGAGTATGTTTTTTTATAAAAAAAAATGTGTTTTTTTATAAAAACAAACGTTAGAGTGTGTTTTATAAAAATAATTCTTAAGAGTGTGTGTTTTTATACAAATAAATGTTAGAGTGTGTTTTATAAAAAAAAGATGTTATGAGTGTGTTTTTTTTATAAAAAAAAAAGATGTTAAAGTGTTTTTATAAAAATAAATGTTAGAGTGTGTTTTATAAAAAAAATGTTCAGTGTGTTTTTTTTTTATAAAAAAAAGATGTTAAAATGTTTTGTATAAAAATAAATGTTAGAGTGTGTTTTATAAAAAAAGATGTTAAGAGTGTGTTTTTTTATAAAAAAAAATGTTAAGAGTGTGTTTTTTATAAAAAGATGAGTGTTTTTATAAAAATAAATGTTAAGAGTGTTTTTTATAAAAAAAATGTTAAGAATGACAACTTAGGTCCCCTAACTTTTGTGAATGACAACTTAGGTCCCCTAACTTTTGTGAACGACAACTTAGGTCCCTAAACTTTGGTGAATGACAACTTAAGTCTTTAAACTTTGGTGAATGACAACTTGGGTCCCTAAACTTTGATGAATGACAACTTAGGTCCCTAAACTTTGGTCAATGACAACTTAGGTCCCTAAGCCCTAATGAATGACAACTTAGGTCCCTAAACCCTAATGAATGACAACTTAGGTCCCTAAACTATTGTGAATGACAACTTAGGTCCCTAACACTATTATATATTGAAATAAAATAAACCGCAACATATCTATTTGGATTTTGTCAAACGAGTGTAAATAGCCCTAAGGTATGTGGGGATTTAAGCAATCCTTGTTATTCCCCTGCTACCTGGAAGTCCAATAGATTGAGTGGTTTCTTTTCTAAAACTAAAACAAACGAATAATTATCAACACAATAAAACACACAAGCAAAAACATCTATATATAACACTATTATATATTGAAATAAAATAAACCGCAACATATCTATTTGAATTTTGTCAAACGGGTGTAAATAGCCCTAAGGTATGTGGGGATTTAAGCAATCCTTGTGATTCCCCCGCTACCTGGAAGTCCAATAGATTGAGTGGTTTCTTTTCTAAAACTAAAACAAACGAATAATTATCAACACAATAAACCAAACAAGCAAAAACATCTATATATAACACTAACTATAACATCCGTGAATGACTATGTAGAGGGATTTCTTTCACATTGACTTGACGTTAAAGTGCAAAGTTGGCTACATGATGGAGTTAAGAGACCGCTTCAGGGGATTAGGTGATCGCGCAGCTACCCTTGAGGACATCTTTAGAGGGACACCTTTCGGTCCATGGATGGATCTGACTTACTCTGGTGGCGACCCCACGCTAGTCCACATGTTTCTACAGTTGAAGGTCGAGGTCTCCAATGGTGAGCCGGAGGAGATGCATTTTGATTTCTTAGGCCATCAATTGCGGTTTGGGCGTCGTGAGTTCTGTCTAATTACAGGACTACTTTTTGGAGAGGCTCTCCCCTTCCTCCCTTAGCAGACTGCTCCTTCGTTCGTAGGGTTTGGGGCGTGTCAGCATCTCGTTTGAAGCTGAAGACAGTCGTGGAGACGATGAAAGAGGGCCTTAGGGCCCTAAGCGACCAGGATGTTGTCCGTGTAAGCTTGGTGGCGATCGTGGATATGGGCTTCATGGGCCGTGAGTGGAGCCAGACTGCTTTCGAGACGGTCCTTAGGGCCGTCGAGGACTTTGATGTGTTTAACAGGTACCCGTGGGGTAGCCACATCTGGACACATTGCTACACTATTTTGCACCGAGCCATTGCTAGACGCCCCGATCGACTTGCCAAGATGAATATTTGTGGTTTTACATACGCCTTCAAGGTTAGATACGTAGTATAACATAAATAATAATACATACAAACTGTTTGGCTTTCCTTTTTACGTACTTGCTCTTCTTGTGTAATTCCAGATATGGATCTTGGAGATGTTTCCGCAGCCGTCCAAAACTTCGTCAAGCGCGACGACAGATTACTTAGGGAACCCGTTGGGACAAGCGTATTTCCCTAAATAGGGCGATTTGGACTGAGTTCTTCAGTCAATCTAGACGTATAAGTTCTTTTACTATGTTTACAATGTTGCATACGTTAGTCCCGCTTATTAAAATTTTTGTGTTTTATCATATATTTAGTCGCCGCTTACGCCTTGCGAAAACCTTGAGTCTACTGCCTACGAGAGGGACACGCATTGGTACAGAAACAGTGTGGCCTTTATTGACAGAGAGGCGGCAAGGGTTCGACGTCCCTCTCCTTCCACATCTGACGAAGATGAGGAAGACGACGCGAGGCCCCCTTCTGATCGATATCAGCCACCTCCTTCCGATCGATATCAGCCGCCCCCTTACGATCGATATGAGGCGCCCCCTTCCTCCTCCCATCAAGATCCGACACACGTCTTCTACGGGCCATTTCGTGGCAGTCATGATGAGTTGTGGGACTACGTCCGCGGGCCTGTAGACACACGTTTAGACTATCTGGAGGCATTCGTCAGACAGTTTGGCGCTGTTCATGTTAGTGTTTTACTTAATTTGTCGGCCACGATCTTTTAGTTTGTATATTAATATTACGTTCTAAATTTGTTTTAGCTGTCGAGTACGACGCCGATCCACGCTCCGTTCGGACAGGGGACATAGGAGACGTTTGGCACCACATCCTATTCTACTATCCCGGAGACTGTAAGTCACACTGAGTAACCATTATAGTTATATGTTAGTTCCTAAGTTTGTAACTCTTATAATGATCAATGTCACGCAGGCCGGGATGTCGGGGGCATACACTTCCCAGATGTCGCCGTTTGGCACCACATCCTATTCTACTATCCCGGAGACTGTAAGTCACACTGAGTAACCATTATAGTTATATGTTAGTTCCTAAGTTTGTAACTCTTATAATGATCAATGTCACGCAGGCCGGGATGTCGGGGGCATACACCTCCCAGATGACGACGTTCGGCACCACATCATTCACGGACATCTTTTGCGGTTTGGACGCAGACTATTACAGGCCGGAAATGTCGGGGTCGTCGTACGTCACACCGCCAGCTTCCATGCATACTGTAGGTTATTTTGGTAGTTTTGGTTTAATTGTGAACATTTCCTAAATTGTACTTAAAACATCTAATAACTTAATTTTCAGACGATGGGGTCGGGACAGGACTTCCGTCAGCCAAAAATTTTCGAGGAGCACTTCTCGGAGCCGAAAGATGACCCGATGGATGTTGTAGATCCACAGGCGGAGATTGCATCCCCGTCTAGGCCGGTTCGGGAGACGAAACTTTCACGCTATTTTGGTACCCCGTACACACGACAAAAATCTACCACACCGCCCCCTAAAAAACAAGCAAAGAAAGCAGGAAAGAAGGCGGGAAACAATGGAAGAAAGAAGGTGGGAAAAAAGCGGGAATGGGAAAGCTGGCTTCATCGGAGCGTCTACCGGCATCGGATATATTGAACTTGTGCCAGACTGGTGACCTCCCCCGCATGATATTCGTCCCTTACTTGAGCCTGAACATCACCCCTCGCTTTTTCCAAGTATTGCTGGCAGTTAACCCTTTGGACTCTGAGTTAGAGGATGTGGTTAGTATGAAGTTTAACTATAGTCATATAATCAAATATATTTATATTACATGTCTAACCATCTATTTTTATGTATAGCACGTGGATTGTTGGGTCGTCATGCTCCAAAAATCCCGTGGACCAGACACGAGGTGTACCGTGATGCACACTACTTTCTTTGAGTTCATGGTGCTTGAACATCAAGGTCCCGCCTCCGTGGCTAACTCATGCAATGGCATGGAAGGGGTGAATTGGCAGTTACTCGATACTGTATGTAAATCGTTTTACTCTTATTTTATTTAAGTTGTTTGGTTGCTAACTAAGTTGTCTAATATTGTAATATTTCAGGTGTACATCCCTATATGCATTCATCCTAAACATTGGTTGCTCGGAGTGTTTGATCTTCCAACTATGGTGATGACCATTTATGACAGCGACGCTGCCAATCTCTTCAAAGACGCTATGAATGAGCAGCTTGCCAGATTTAAAGCTATGCTGACGGAGTTCTTTAGCCGGATCGGGGATGTGCGCCGTCGCGAATGGTCAGTGAACTTCCGTCATAGGTTAGCCAAGAATGCACCACAGCAGAAAGGGATGAATGCGGATTGCGGTGTCTGGGTATGCCGTAATGCCAGCATCTTGATTAATAACGATGTGGTAGATGTACACCCTTCCCGCACCGAAGATGAGGCCAGGAAATTTCGCGTACATATGGCGGAGTCCATTTATGCGCATTGTCAAACACAGCAACATTAGGTTGTTTATGTAACATTAAATAATTGTTATTTTTAGTGTTAACTTATTTTGTTAAAGTATTGTGATTGAAGTTATAATTTTGTTTATTATTTTGTTAAAGTATTTAACTTGGAGCCTAAAAAGTGTGACAAAAAACAGTAAAAACATGCAACAACACTTTACTCTCTCTTCCTATGTGGGACACATTCCCACACCCATTTGGTTTTTGCTAATTTCATCCAATTACTCAACTTTGAGTATCGATATCTCATTCACACATACTCCGTTTTGGACGCATTATATATCGTTTCGAAGCTCTCATATAGGAGAACATAAACCTACTAAGAGTTACTTATATAACACACACACACACACACACACACACACACACACAGATATATATATATATATATATATATATATATATATATATATATATATATTTAAATGTGTCCAAAGTTTAGTAAACCCCATATTTTTACTAAAATTTTCCAACACCTAGTAAGTAGGTTTATGAAACTTGCGGTAATCCTAATACAGAGATTATTGGATGAACAAGCATTTATTTATTGATTCACATGTGCATTAATCTTTAGACTACTTAAAGACTAATTTTCAGCCTAATGAAAGACCTTTATTCAAGAGCAGACGAATATTGCAGTTACTTTTTCAGTCGAATCTTACAGGCTCTTTTCAAACGAATCTTGCAGTGAACTATTCAGACGAATCATACAGGCAACTTTTCAGACGAAATCTTTGACCATATCCACATCTCTGATGAAGAACATACATTTTTACGGCTATAAGTAGATGGCATGATGAAGTAGTAATTCACAACTTGCTATCTATCTTTTATATTTTATACATTCTCTCCTCACCGTTTACAAACATTCTCTCGCTTTTCTTAACACTATGGCTGGAGGTTCAAGATCAAGGGGGAACAGGTCGGCGAATGTGGCTGGAACTTCACGTTCGGCAGTCTACCAACCAATGAACGATGGAGCTCGCCGGAGTACCTGGAATGTACCGGAAACAGACAAGGAGTGGAAAAACTATGGGCGAACTGCGGCCGATTATCCATTCACGACTGAGGAGGAAGCAGACTGGGAGATGGCATGGGAGAATTACCATTTTGATAATGGCAGGAGAAGCCCACCAATGTATCATTGTACCCAGCCGACGGGTCTTCCACAAAGTCAACGAATTACTCCCTTAGTGCAAAAAGCCATTGATGAGGCGAACACCGATATCGAAAGGGTAAAAGGTATGTGGAACCATAACAGGGGGATTCAGCAGGGGAAAATGGAGTATCTAGCGGAGAAGAAACGAGAACTGGCCATGACTAGGGCTCACGTTTGGGAGGTGCAACGACAGATTAAGGAAGCTGAAGAGGAACTAGAAGAAATCGTATCGGACTACATGGGAATGGAGGACGTGATCAAGGAAAATGTTAACTTGATCATTGGACTCCAGGACGCCTTCCAGTAATAGATTTCTTTGTTTACATGCACTGTATCCGTTTCGGTTGGGAAAAATTTTCTTTAATGAATTTCTTTATTAAAAACATTAAAATGGAAAGGAAACAATACATTAAAAACCACATAAAATGATAACCTAAAAACTATAGGGACCATTTATGTTTTTTTTAAAACCACATAAAATGATAACCCAAACTTGAGCGGCCAAATATGTAATTTCGGCTTACCGCGGGACCACCGTGGGGTACCTTCGCGGGGTATGGGCCAAAAGTGAACCGCGGGCAATCTTGAGGGGCCAAAAGTGTAGCACGGGCAACTGTGAGGGGCCAAAAGTGTACCGCGGGCATTCTTGAGGGGCCTCTGTGGGACTTTTGGCCAAAAGTGTGTGACACATGGGTGTGGGCCCGCGATCGCGGGGCCCACCGCGGAAAATTAGGGTATTTCGGTAAAGTGATCGAGATTTTGGGTATTTTGGTAAGACAGGGTCAAACTTGGGGTGTTTTAATTAAATTCCCAAAAATATTCTTAAAGACTTGCATTTTGCTATACTAAAAGTGTATCAATATATTTTACTTTTTATCTTTGTCGATCTTATAATATGTTTTTGTATGGGTTTAAAAAAACGTTAATGTTTTTTATGTATTTTTCTAGTTTGGTTCTTTTATTTTAAGTTTATTAAATAACTAGTTGTGTACCCGCACAATGCGGCGGGAGCCGTAAATGTAAACGATTTTGAAGCTTTAATAGTTTTCTTTGACGAGATTTTAACAACGATATGATTTACACTTAGGGGCCGTTTACCTAATCACTTACCCGGGTAAGTGCTTACCGGTAAAATTCAACACTATCACTTACTTCTCGGGTAAGATTTTAATCCACCAAAATGGCATCGTATGCAACAATTTAGCCGGTAAGTGCTAACCGTAGTAAGAGCCGTCGCACTCACTTACCGGGTAAGACTCTCGGTCCTTGCTCCGCTCTTATCGGGTAAGATTCTTGGTCTTTGTCATATTTATCCGGTAAGCTAATGTGACTTGGTAAGCACTTATCCGGGTAAGGGTTTTGTAAACGGCCCCTTAGTCTTTACATATAATACATTTTAAATAAATAATTGTTATGAATATAAATTAGAAAAAGTCAAACACTTTTCATGTCTAAGTGGTGCCAATTTACAATGTTAAGAAGAAATGAATGAGATAAACCATAATGGAGAAGAGATGCATCAATCAAACAAGTGTTGCAGAAAAACAAGTGTTGTTCTTTTATATAAACAACTGGTCCAGCTATGTGATGGCAACGAACTGAGATGATGTAAGGGTTCATTCACTAAATTTTATACAAAAACTTGATATGCACCTATATTACCCACTAGTCTTTCGCTCGCCCGTAGCGCGACGATCAAATTTGTGTTTTAAGTTAATTATTTGATGCTTAATAGTTGTTGAATAATTTTGTGACACATACAATAATTGATAAAAAGAAAAAAAATCCACAAATAGAGAATGTTATCTTGAAGATAAAAATACGTCTACTAAGTTTGATACCTATTATAAATGTCGTTACTAAATGAATTTATCAAACGAATACACAATAATTGCATATTTATATTTTTGAAAAAGATTCGAACTCATAATCCAAAAGTCAGTTGATAAGTGATATCTTTTTTTAAGTAATTAAATCTCTTATGATAATTCTAAGGGTGTTTCGTTGACAGAATGAAACTTGATAGAATTGTAATTCGTCGAAAGAAATTCGGCTTTGAAGTAAAAATTGATATGAAATCGCAAAAAGAAAATCACGACAATTTAGTGATTATTTGTATCAAATCTCATACTAATCACGACACACTAATTCGTATATATTTATGATATTTAATAATATAATTAAATCAAAAAATAATCAATATTGGGCTCATTTCGAAGGTATTGACGAAGCGATTACAATGGTAAAATTTGTAAAAAATAGAAATGTTTTTTAATGCATTTTAGTTCATATAAATTATTTATGTTTATATGATAAGTGTCTAAAATGAAAAATAAAAAAGTAAGGGATTAAATGTAAACTACATACCTAATTATAAGGGTAGTAAATGTAACGTATAAATTAAAAAAATTGAATTAATGAGAGATTTAAGGAGAAGTGAATGTGAGTGTGTTAATTGAACTTATAATGTAAATTGCGTGTCCAGATACATGTTTAGGCGGGAAAATACTGAAGTCGGCTCACCAGAAGACGACACGTGGCATGCTAGTTACTTATTTATTATATGTATAGATTATTCTGATTATATTTTAGATTTTTTATATTTAAAATGAAATATTTATCATGTATTTGATAATGTTTATCGGTTAGTTATGAATTCAAATATTTAGTTTGTACTCATCATCATTATTTGTAATACTGAGTTTTAAAATGTATAAAAATTTATTTTTAAGTGTTTTTCTCAAATACTTTATAATATAGTATAGATAATTGGCCTCTCAAAAAAACGATTGTCCATATCTACGTTGTGCTAAGTTTGGGGGCAAAGTGATCCTTTTATCCTTTTTCTATATTTTATTATGTCATTTGTATTAAATTAAAAGTTCATATTTTCAAACGTTGATGCTCGTAGATGGTTGTTTATTTGTTTAAAAAATGTTCATATTTTTATTTTTAATTTGTCTTAAAATAAGTGTTTACTTTTAAAAAAAAGTTTCAACTTTCTCATTACACGACGTTTTCATTTTATATATTTATGTTAGGACGAAGAAGTATATTTTTAGTTAATTGTTTTTTTTCTCTTCTTCAATCATCCTCCCCACCAACCTATCAAGAACATGAAATTCATTCAATAAAATCAAGAACATTAAATTCTTCAAGCAAAGCCTATAATTCAGGAACATAAATTAAGTTTATTTGAGAACATCAAGAATATCATTATCAAGCAAAATCTAATACAAATCTTTCCAAAAAAATTGTCTATTTTCTGGCTTTCTAAGGTGAATAGCCTAACTATTTTCATAAATTTAATTGTAGAAATGCGTAAAATAACAATCTATTTTCATAAATTTCCTTGTTATATTAATGTACTTTCTTTTTTTATCATTACAACAATACACCTTAAAATTACTTTTTATTAGGACATCGTACTATGAAATTTTTATCCAATACAGCATTCGATAACTTGTTACCTTTTAAACCGGTTTCCTAGCTGTCATGTCATGCCTTACGTACAATAACACATAAGATATGTTTACATGACAATAGAAAAAACTTTCAAAAACATTTAAGAAAAAATCCCTTTTCCTCTATCGACAGTTTCTATTCCAATATGATTGAATTTAGGTGTCGTTTACCAATCTTTACCATGTAAGTGTTTACCGGTCGATCAATTACCTTATCGAATAAACATGACAAAGACCAAGAATTTTCACCGATAAGAGAGATGTCATGTACCGAGAGTCTTACCCAATAAGGTTAGGGTGATGACTCTTACCCGGTAAGTTGCTTACCGTGTAAATTGTTGCATATGATGTCGTCTTGTATACGCAGAATCTTACCCGGTAAGATAAGTAAGAATGTTAATTTTTACCAATAAACGCTTACTATGTAAGCATATGGGTAAATTACCATTTAGATAAATTTTCTAGAAAAAGGCATCGAACATAATCTTCAGGTTTGTTTTATCGACCTTCACCAAAACTTTGATGGGACTTCTGACTTTTGGACCATGTGGTGCCCATTCAGATAGGAAAATGGAAGTTAATATTTATGTAGCGTTTGGTATGCAGAGAAGATTGGAAGGGATTGGACAGGACAAAACTGGACGGGACTAGGCAAGAGGGCAGGACAGGTACAAAACAAATGTTTGTCTTGTGTAGGGGTGGCAAAAAACACCGAAAACCGAATGTTTCGGGTCGGATTCGGGGACCTCTTAACGGGGACAAGGCGGGGATCGGGGATTTTAACGGGGCGGGGGTGAGGACGGGGAACATTTCCAAAAGGAATTAAAGAAGGCTATCATGGCTTGTGGGATTGAGGCGGTTGAAGTATTCAACTTTTGCTTTAAAAACTCATTTAGTTTTACCAATTTTTTGTAGGTTGTTCGTAGTTCTATAAATAACACGATTGAGTGCAATGTAATTTCTTTGTACGAAATGGGTTCTTTTGTTGACATGCGCTGACGGTGCTGGCGAATGTGCAAGTTGATTTCATACATGATCAATATGTTGTTTATAGATGGACTCAGAGTTGGTACCTTTACAATTTCAATCTGCCATGGTAAGATATGGGGAGGTCGATACCGAGAAAGAGAAATTAATAAATAGGGTAATTGTCAGGTTGATGAAATCGTTAGTCGCATTCGCAATGATAAATCGCGTTTAAGTAAGCTCTCTCAAATCCTTGTAGATTCAAAAGCTGAAGTAGACAGTCAGTTACCATTCGAAGATCCAACCAAGCAGAAATGGACACGATGAATGAGTATTTTGGTGTTTCGGTTCCGGAAGATGTTGACATATTCCCCCCATGGGTCTTAGGAACTAGGGATATGGTACCGGTAACGTTTGGTTGGAGTGTCCGAGAAGATACAGTAGAAAAGTAAGAAGGCGAAACGTAAATGTAGGAAGTGTGGACAGTACACAAGACACGATTCTCTTAACTGTCTGTTAGTCCATCGTTCTTGAAATGTAGTTCCATATTTTAAGATTTTTATGTTTAGTAACAATAGTTGAGAATAATATGCATGTGTTTCCTTCTAGATGTTTGGTCACCATATTTATTGTATGAACCGTTTTTTAATTCGAAGTTGCATACTTTTTTTCGTTCTTTGTTCTTGACCAGTTATTTGTAATTGTTTTGATGGCATCCACATGAAAACATTTTTTACTTACTAATATTAAAATATTATATTTGCAGTCTTATTATTGTCCTTCTCATTTTCAACATTTGTATATGTACAAATGAAAAAACGGGTTGGTCCTATTTGTATGTGCATGTATGAACAATATTATTTCCTGTAACAGTTGATTGTTGTATGTTTTTCAGGTGTTTTATGTTAATATTAGTGTTAGAGGCTGTTTGTTAGTAACTTAATTGGCTTAGTGGTATGTATGGCTTATTCACTAAGCCGTCCAAGAATGTTTGGTAGGAGCTTATTAATTTAGGTCATGACTTGTTCGCCCAACCTTCAAGAATATCTTGTATCCACTCAGCCACATACATCCCTAAAATACCCTTCCCCCTCGCTTCACATGAAAAAAAACCATCAATCGGTGCCTCTACTCTCTTTGTCTATGGATACACTTTCTCCTTCGATCTCTTGCTGGCCACAACTGCTCCCCCGTCGTCGGGGAGTTTGCTCTCTTCATGATTCAAACACTTTATTCAACGCAACAAACAAACAATATTTTTATTTAATTTATAAAGACAAGTTTATCCATACAGCTAACTTTATGCATACATGACTTAATTTAAAACAAACCATACAACTCCTTACTCATGTTCCTTATATCTAAAGGTTTTTTCCCCAATTTTGGAAAAAACCTTCCAATATGCAAATGAATGTCAACAATGCAATTCAATTGCATTAAATAGAATTTATTGTAGTTGTTGGTCAATGTAAGAAATCTATACGGTTTGATGTGGTTTAGTGAGGTGTTTGGTTTTCAATTAATGTCATGCAAATACTGAAAGGTTTTGAGCAAACCTACAACCATATGATATAGGCAGCAGAAGCATATTTAAAATATCATCTATGGCAATACAAACTAACAACCTATAAGGATACATATGTTCTAGATAATTAACTACAAAAGAATGAACCAAGAATACTTACTTGTTTATTGTGATTGTCGAAAACCACAATGATGAATCAACCTTTGATCTCGCTTCTTGGATGTCAAGGACCAATAGTATGAATCCCTCTAGTGGCTCACACTTAAGAACACCAAACGCCAACAATCAAGAAGAGGCTTAAACCCTAAACCCTTATTAGGGTTTACGATTTCGGAGGGAGAAACAGGGGAGGTCGACGGCCACAAGAGAGATCTTGAAAAACCAACTAGGGTTTGACCCCTAGCAGTTTATTTATAACCCCTCTTCTGCTTCTCGCCTAAGTTATCTCTATTTTACAACTAGCCCCCTTGAACCGATAAGCTTGTTAAAACTATTTTAACCAATTATCATTTAGTCCCTATACTTTATATAATTAATCTAATTAATTATATTGTAGTTTATAATTAATTTATCATCAAATGACAAATTAATAAACTAATTGCTTTAACTCCCTTTTATTCTTCTGATTGTTTATTTGGGTCTTAAGGGCAACCTAAAAGGACCCTGCTATTATTAGAAATATTACCAATAGTTAATGACTCTGGACACTATATCCAACAGTCTCCCACTTGGACAAGTTATTAACTCTATTTGGTTCAACACTTTCAAATAATCAGCAGAGAGCAAGCCATCCAATGCAGCTGCCGAACTCTAATAAAGATTCGGTCCTAAAATAAGTGATTTAATGTTCCTTTGTTCTACAAGATATCATATGAACCTGAGACATGGATAAATGTCTATCTCATGGATCAATATTATGTTTCCCGATTTCCGATATGTGTTGAATTCATCAGACTACTCAATTGAACACATCAATTCTAGTCAGGGTTTGACCAAACACTTAATGTCAACACCAAATCATCGAGGGGCCCATCGATATCGCTTCTCCTGTTTAGGCAGAAGGAACAAATAAACTTTGACTACACAGTTCATTTCTATTCATCATATTATACATGGACATACCCTGTATAGCTGTCAGTTACGGTCAGCATTGGAGCACACCAAAGCATGACAGAATCCTAGAGCAAAACTCTATGTATCTCCGTTTGAAGAACATAAAATATTATCATCTCAAAATTACTCTGACTTAATCCATGAAGTAAACTTTTGAGTGCGGGTTGTTCCAGTACCCAAATCACCATTAAGTACTCATGAGTGTTAGTTGCATTCTCTATGCTTCTAACACTCCATGACAGTCTTGAATCACTACTTACTTCCAGGAGTATGATTGACTGTGGAGGTTTAAGTAAATTAATACTCAGGAAGTTGGTTCTAAACGTGCAAAACGAAACACGATAATAGATTAAGTGTAAATGGACGCAATCCAACATATATTATAATCTCCATATAATAATCTCCAAATCAAATACAATTTATTACGTTTTAATACATCAAACTAACAACTAAAACATTCAAGGTATATTGATAATTCTAACACCTATGGCTTCAGTATGATACTCATGTTTGGGCCGAGTTAATGCTTTCGTGAAATGATCCGCCAGATTCTCTTCAGTCGGCACTCTACTCACCACGATCTGGTTTTCCGCAACCTTGTGTCGCACAAAGTGATACTTCCTCTCTATGTGCTTTGACTTCCCATGGTCTTTAGGTTCTTTAGTCAATGCGACTGCACCTTCGTTATCACAGAAGATTTCAATGGGTTCACTGATGCTTGGTACAACGCCCAGATCACCTATGAAATTCTTCAACCATGCAACCTCTTTCGCTGCTTCACTAGCTGCAATAAATTCTGACTCACACGTGGAGTCAGCCACCGTGTCCTGTTTGGAACTTTTCCAAGTCACGACCCCACCATTCAACAAGAACACCCATCCTGACTGCGAGCGAGAATCATCCCGATCTGTCTGGAAACTCGCATCAGTATAACCTGTTACTCGTAATTCATCTTTTCCACCATAGACTAAGAACACATCTTTAGTCCTCCGAAGATACTTAAGAATGTTCTTTACAGCCGTCCAATGACTTTCTCCTGGGTTCCCTTGATATCTACTTACCATGCTTAAAGCAAATGAGACATCAGGTCTAGTACATGTCATGGCATACATGATCGATCCTATAGCAGATGCATATGGAACTCGACTCATTCTGTCCAGTTCTTTACTAGTGCTGGGACATTGATCTTTACTCAATCTTATGCCATGTTGCATGGGCAAATACCCTTTCTTGGATTCACTCATATTGAATTTCTTCAATATCTTATCCAAGTATGTACTTTGGCTAAGTCCAATTAAACGCTTGGTTCTATCTCGATAAATTCTTATTCCAAGTATGTATGTTGCATTTCCCAAATCTTTCATAGCGAAACATTTCCCGAGCCAGACCTTTACATCTTGCAACATCGGAATATCGTTTCCTATGAGTAGTATGTCATCAACATACAAGACTAGAAATACAACATTACTCCCACTAGCCTTAACATATACGCAGGACTTATCTTCGCTTCGAGAAAATCCAAACTCCTTGACCTTTTCATGAAAACAAAGATTCCAGCTACGAGACGCTTGTTTAAGTCCATAAATGGATCTTTCAAGCTTACACACCTTATCTGGATACTCGGTATGTACAAAACCTTCAGGTTGTGCCATATACACATCCTCATCAAGTTTCCCATTGAGGAAAGCGGTTTTTACATCCATTTGACATACTTCATAGTCATGAAATGCAGCTATGGCAAGCAATATCCTGATAGACTTAATCTTTGCCACTGGTGAGAAGGTTTCATCATAATCAATCCCTTGAGTTTGAGTGTAACCTTTCGCAACCAGTCTAGCCTTGAATGTGTGCACATTCCCATCCATGTCGGTCTTCTTTTTGAAGATCCACTTACACCCAACTGTCTTGCGACCTGGTGTATAATCAACCAATTTCCAAACCTGGTTATCGTACATGGATTGAATCTCGCTCTCCATGGCCTCTTTCCACTTGGCAGCCTCATGGCCTGCCATCGCTTCCTTGTAGTTGGATGGCTCATCCGCACTATCAAATGTTTTATCATTGACTAGTGTATCTCCTTCCTTTGTAATATGAAAACCATAATAAAAGTCAGGAGGTCGATTAACTCTACTAGTTCTGCGAAGAGGTGGTGGAGGTATGTTAGTTTCCTCAACAGGTGGTTCAACCTCATGTTGAGGGCTAGTGTCAACTATAGGTTCATCATTGGTTGTTTCTTGAATTTCTTCAAGATCAATACTGCTCCCACTATCCTCTTTGTAAATGAGCTCCCTTTCTTGGAAGACTCCCCTTCTAGCTACAAACACTTTGTTCTCAGAAGGTTTGTAAATATATATCTAAAGGATTGGTAGGGATAACCAATGAACCGACACTTCTCTGCTCTAGGTTCTAGCTTGTCGTTAGTTTTGCGCCGAACGAAGACTTCACAACCCCAGACCTTTATATGTGCTAACGAGGGACGAGTCCCATTCCACATTTCAGAGGGTGTCTTTGCAACCTTCTTAGTTGGAACGAAGTTTAAGATATGAGCTGCAGTTTCTAAGGCATAGCCCCAGAATGATATTGGAAGTGTAGCACGACTCATCATGGACCGAACCATATCAAGTAGCGTTCGATTTCTTCTCTCAGCAACACCATTGAGTTGTGGTGTTCTGGGAGGAGCTAATTGCGAAACTATTCCACAATCCCTTTTACCTTTGAATAGATGAAAACTGAACATGTGTAGATACTTAAATTACACGAGGAATCAAAATAGATAGTTTTTCAAATTGAAAACCCAATAATATTCTCGATTTCGACTCTACTCGAACTTTAACATAAACATTCACCATCACGTACATTTAATGAACTCTTGAGGTTACACCACTTTGTGTAAACAATTTAACACATGTTCGAAACGAAACTAAAGTTCGTAGCAAAGCGGTTTGAGCAAACAAAGTAAAATTATTTTAGAAAAATATCACCATAAGTTATTCATATATATATAACTTCCCTCAAATCGAAAAAGTGTTGTCATCTCTTTTGAAAATTTCCTCCAACAACGTGAGCAATTTTATAGCTACAAAATAATTATTTAGCTCAACTAAGGATTGAATTTTCTTTTTCACTATAGAGTTTCCATAAAATATAACTTCTTAGTTTTCCAAACACTTGTTTTAAATCTTGTAGTCCTAATCATCACAAACAATCTCATAATATAAAACAACAAATTTTATCAAAATTAAAACTAAAAACCAAGTGGAGTTTTTTTTTTCACAGATATATCGTGAAAATCGTTTGCGAGTGTCCTTTTGCAATACACTCAAAGTACCTAAAAGCCTTAACACAAGAGTTAAGTAGCACAAAGTGCCTATCATCGATAGACATATCCGTTGGCAATTTCCGTTAGTGATGCCAAATTTTTAGTTGTGTAACATGTCTTCATAAACAGTTAAACATAACACCGGAGACTCAAAACAATATATTAGAAGCAAGAGTTTATATATCCAAGTGTTTTGTTGATAATTTATCATTGATCCTACAAATACTAGGGTGATTTAACATAATCGTTTATATGTAAATACCAATTTGCAAATATATCAAGACCCAAATTTCATATCCAATATATGAGTGTGATTTATCATCAACCATTCATATATGTATATATCGATATGCAAATATGTCAATCCCCCTGTATATGCATTGTACTTATATATATATGTATTTATATATATATATAGACTTAAGATCATGTGAGACCAGACTATTTTCGTGAGACCGTGAGACCAAAAAATTAACACTAAACCTTCACAGCAAAAGACTGTGAAGGTACTGTGATGGTAAACCTTCACAATGTTTTGCTGTGAAGGTTTGTTATTTTTCTTACCTTCACAATGAATCACTGTGAAGGTTTAGTGTTAATTTCTTGGTCTCACGGTCTCACGAAAACAGGTTGGTCTCACGTGAACCCGACCCTATATATATATATATATATATATATATATATATATATATATATATATATATATATATATATATAAGGTTAGGTTCACGTGAGATCAATCTGTTTTCGTGAGACCAAAAATAACACTGAAACTTCACAATGATTCATTGTGAAAGTACTATTAACAGTGAACCTTCAAAGCAAAAACACTATGAAAGTAAACCTTCACAGTACTTTCACAGCCTCTATAGCCTCACGTGATCTCAAGTCTATATATATATATGTAGGGGCTTAATCAAATAAGAACTAATTAGTGTGTGGTAACTGTAAGAACCAATATTAGCCACTCATTTTAAATAATTAATATAAGTTTTAAATAAACATAAAAGGGTATTATAGTAAATTATATTTTAACTAATTAAATTAATACATATAGTATATCACGTCTTTCTTCTCTCTCTCTCTCTCTCTCTCTCTCTCTCTCTCTTTACCATAACAAGTAAACCCTACCCACTCCCTTCTCTTTTCTCTCTCGTTTGAACTACCAGCCGCCACCACCAGTACCACCAGTCGCCGCCGATGTTCTCTCCGCCTCCTTCTCGATCAGAACCGTCGACCACCGCCACTCTCTTCTCCCTCGTTTGAACTTGCTTGCGACTTCTGCTTTTATCTTCTCTCTCGTACGACCATCTTCTCCTCTACCGCCGACGACCACAACGGACGCCGGCGCTCTCACATCTTCTCGTCCCCTTTTCGATTTCCATCTCGAAAACCATCCGGAACCGCCTCTCTCTCTCTCTCTCATCCTCGTCGTCACCAGCCGCCTACCACCCACCATCATCCTCCACCGTCGACTGCAGCGACCAACCATCGAGAACCATTGTGGTTCGACCCCACCAACCACCGGCAGCCGCCGTCTTTTCAAACCCTTCTCGATTTCTCTCCATCTCTGCAGATTATCACCTTCTGAACGGGATATTAGAATGTTGCATTTGCATATAAAATTCGATTTGTTTTGTTTTTCTCACACAACCCATCCTTTTTCTGTAACTCCTTTTGGTATCACAGTGGTATTACAATTTGTATCACACTGGTATCACAGTTGGCATCACCATGGTATTAATTTGAATCATAGTTTGTATCACGTATCACATTGGTATCACATTGGTTTACGATGGGTATCACTCTTTATTTTGATGGGTATCACTCTTTATTTTGTTGATTTACAATGGGTATCACAGTGTGCATCCTCTTTATTTTGTTGATTTACAATGGGTATCACAGTGTGCATCCTCTTTATTTTGTTGCTTTACAATGGGTATCACAATATGTATCACAGAAGTTCATAGTTGGTGTTCGCCGGAGAGATGAGAGACGAGAATTTTATGATACCTAAAATGCCCCTTAATTAAATTATTAAGTCAAAAATACCAAAATTAATAATTTCCTAATTTATAGCTTAATATGTGGCTCATATTGGTTCTTACAGTTACCACAAAATAACTAGTTCTCCCTTGAATGGTCCCTTATATATGTATATGTATATATAAACCTTGTTATAGCCATCTTATATAATTTCAGAAGTAAAAAATATGAATACTAACAATAAAATTTAGTGCTTTTAGCTTTTAATGATAATATATTATAAATCTTTCATATACGTGTCCAATTCGAGTAAAACAAATCAATAACATTGAAGTTGCAACATTAATCCTAACAGTGAATGTGAAGTAAATTGAAAAAATAAATTAAAGGAAGTAGATCTTACCTCGACATCAATACTTCAGCTCCTTCATGTGGTTTGTCTGGACTAAAGCCTAAGTCGAAACTTGGAAATGAGCAAACAACATTGTTCACTAATTTCGCTATTGGGTCCGGAATTTCGCTCGGCTCTTCATTCTCAGTATTTTTATCTTCTGCCGATCCATTTTTCGACCGGCTTTTCCTGACAGTTTCATCAACTATGTTATAAGTGGTTTGATTGTACCACATTTGTGATGGTGTCAGCCTAAACGCTACTTGCACACTTTCCGTGAAGTCCAATCTGCATGGTGTGCACACAGGATTCGCCTTGTCACTCCCTTTGTCCTTGTTTACCGTGTTTCCTACATGATTATCGTCACCTTTTTCATCATCACTTCGTGGATCTCGACTGTTGAACAAGTTATGCAGTTCTTCCTCCAACTTTCCAAAAGAAGGTGCATCGGCGAATTAGTCGTTGCTGCCTCTATTTCCCCCTCTGTCTCCCACTTAAGCATGTTGATACGAGCTTTTCCTGGATTCGCATTTCGTATTCCTATAACACGCAAAAAGTAATATGTTAGTTATCAAATGGAATATTACCTTTTATATATGTACTATGTAGTTGGAAACTGCATATTGAAATTTAAGGTATACATATATGAAATTGCATGTATGCATATTTGAAGTTTAAATGGACTGCATATATGAAGTTTAAATGGATTGCATATATGCATATATTGAAATTGTATGTATATATGAAGTTTAAATGGACTGCATATATGCATTTTAATGTACGCATATACGAGTTTGCAGGTATACATATAACAATGAATATGTAAAAATGGACTACATATTGCATGCCATATACATATACGTTTATGATGTAAATGCATGAAAGTTATCATATACAAACATGTTAAAAAAAGTTTCTCGTACCTCATGATTCAACCTTAAATCCTCAAATTTATGTTTTGAGTTTTCGTACGAATCAACCCGGAACACATCTATTTCTTGACTTTCAAGGTATGGTCTCAGTAATTGTGCTCGTTCTAAACCACCATCTTCCATTTATGCATTCTCTCTAGCTAGTAGAAGGTCCATATCCCATCTGTTTGTTGCAGGCCTTTCTCTTGATACTATTACTCGGGTGCACCACGTGGAATCTACATACAAAAGTTGTAATATTGCATAGATTAGCCTTAAGCATGGTAAAAATTAATAATCAACAGACGATTCATAGTTATTGTCCCTACCAATTGCTATTTCATAAACAAACAAACCCAAATTTTAGTATGGACTATATGCAAACAATACGATTTATTTAAAATTCATGAAACATTCATATATGCAATTTCACTGTCACATATGCACTATCAAGATTCATATATGCAATTTCAAAATCATGTTTGACAATAACTAACTCATAAACATGTAAAATATGCAACTTCACAATCATATATGCATAATTAAGAAACATTCATATATGCAATTTCACTGTCATATATGCCCTATCAACATTCGTTTTATATATCTATATGCATTTCCATTCATATATGCAATTTCACTGTCCTATATGCACTATCAACATTCGTTTTATATATCTATATGCATTTCCATCATTTTACATGATTTCACAATTAGTCCTCTCATTCATGACTAAAACACTAAACCCTAATTAAAATTCATAAACCCTAAAACCACCCGTAAAAGAAATGCATGGATTTTTACGAACTACATGGACGAGTTAACTTTCGTGCAATCGCAACAAGTTTCCTTTTCTTTGACCTAACTTCTGCCCTTTGCCTCATCATTTCTACATCGTTTCCGTTTTCATTTAACGCCACTGTTTCCTTCGTGTTTACAAATCGTGAAAAATGAGTCTTTATCACGATTCGTTGGGAAGGCTTTCTCGTTGTAACAAAAACAAACAATTAGATGATATCAATAAGCCCTAAAACTATCATATGTGAAATCGGCTTAGCAATATGAAATCAATGAACCCTAAAACGCACATATGTAGAGGTGTTTTGGTAGCGACTTCCGTAACCTAGGGCTTAGATTTCGAAGACAAATTCAATTATTCACGAATACTAGGGTTTATGTTTCGAGCCTTCATCTTATATTCAAAGGTGTTTTGGTGGAAAATTGTACTTCGAAACCTTTGAATTTTGTTGTCTTCCGCCATATTTTCACACGATTCAGCCCAAATCCTTCGATTACTAGAGACTTCCATGAATTTTGGTATTGAATCCTTATGAATCACAAATTTTCAAGGAAGTAGACGTGAATCTGAAAGATGCGACATATCCGGGAAGTAGGAGATTGCTTCTTTATCATTTAGGTGTGCGATTTTCCCGGTTTACCCTTCAGTGTACTCTTTTTTTTCAAATGGTGTATCTATGTTTCATAATTTGACACTTCTACCCAAACTAATCTAGACCATTGGATAAGAATGTCAAGGGATATGATGGGTTTGTAAGGTGTGCAACAATTGCACAGTTTGCATTTTACGGAGTCTCTCTCTCTCTCTCTCTCTCTCTCTCTATATATATAGATAGATAGATAGATAGATAGATAGATAATAATTTGTAAACCTCTAAATGTGAGTAGATTTGTAAATTTTGGATTTCATGGGTTTTCTTGATGAAATTGTTTATTTTGATGAAAGTGTTTCATATCATTCATTTCTTGAAGAAATTGTTTCATATATTTGTGTTTTTTATGTAAAAACGACAAAGTTTCATTAAACTGAGAAAATATATGAAACAGTTTCATAGGAATGAAAAAAAATATATGAAACTATATAAAAAAACACAAATATATGAAACAATTTCATCAAGAAAAATAAATGATATGAAACAATTTTATCAAGAAAACCTATGAAATCTAAAGTTTACACGAATTTTTTTTTACAAAATAGTGGGTCTATATATATATATATATAGAGAGAGAGAGAGAGAGGTTCAAGGGAAAACCTCAAAAAATGGAAAACTAAAAAAATATTCTAGTAGCCCTTTATATATATATAGAGGGAGGTTCAAGGAAAAACCTAAAAAAAACGAAAAACTGAAGAACACTCTGGTGGCCCTTCATCCGAACGGTATGCACTTGTGCATGCTGGTAAATTATGTTGTTTTGTTATTGTTTTTATGCACAAGTGCATACCGCCCAGATGAAGGGCTACAGAATGTTCCTTAGTTTTCCATTTATTTGAGGTTTCCCTTGAACCTGGCCCTATATATATATATATATATATATATATATATATATATATATTCAAGGAAAATTAAGTTGTTTTTGGTTTTTATATATATGCATTATGTATTTGTGCATATGCACGTGCACATGTTACAAATTACATGTATGCACAAGTGTATACCATCGAGATGAAGGGCTACCAGTGTTCCTTAGTTTTTCATTTTTTTGAGGTTTTCCCCTAAACCTGACCCTGTATATATAAACCTTATTATATCCATCTTATATAATATTTGAGGTAAAAATTTTGAATACAAGAATAAAATGTAGGGAGTTTAGTGATAATATATTATAAATCTTTCATATACAAGTCCAATTCCAATAAAACAAATCAATAACACATTGAAGTTGCAACATTAACAGTGAATGTGAAGTAAATTGAAAAATAAATTAAAGGAAGTAGATCTTACTCGACATCAATATAATTTGGAACAATAATTTCCAAGACCACCGATTCCAACAATCGAGACAAAATTGTTAGGTAATGCAATTTCCCATGAAGAGATAATATCATTCCTCCAAATATATAGAATTTACAATAAAGGCTAAGCTAATTACAAGGCTAATAAACAGGCTAAATACAAGGGTTTACATATATACACTAACATCCCCCCTCAGTTTGATCGGGAGGTTCAACTTGGACGTTCAAACTGCGTCGAAAATCGTTGAAGAGAGGTGATGAAAGGCCCTTAGTGAAGATATCTGCATATTGAGCGGTTGAGGGCACATGAAGAACACGAACTCGTCCTAAAGCAACCTGGTCGCGGACAAAGTGGATATCGATCTCAATGTGTTTGGTTCGCTGATGTTGGACCGGATTGTTTGTCATGTAGACTGTACTGACATTATCACAATATACTATTGTAGCCTTGGGAATAGGCGTGTGCAGTTCGCGAAGTAAATTGCGAAGCCAGCAGGATTCAGCAACAGCATTTGCCACTCCTCTATATTCTGCCTCTGCGCTAGAGCGAGAGATGGTTTGCTGTCGTTTAGAGGACCACGATAAAAGATTGTCTCCTAAGAAGACACAGTAGCCGGACGTGGATCTGCGAGTGGTAGGACATCCCCCCCAGTCTGCATCAGAGTAGGCTGTTAGTTGTGAAGACGGGGAGGAGTAAATCTGTAATCCTGCATCTAGGGTGCCCTGAAGATATCGAAGGATACGCTTAAGGGCGGAGAAGTGCTTCTCACGAGGATCATGCATATATAAACAAATTTGTTGAACTGCAAAAGCTAAATCTGGACGAGTGAATGTAAGGTACTGGAGAGCACCGGCTAGGCTACGATAGAGAGTGGGGTCAGCCACTGAAGGACCCGATGCATCCAGTTTAATTTGCGCCTCAGCCGGTGTGCGAGATGGTTTACAATTAGACATCTTTGCCCTTTCCAATATCTCTTGCGCATATTTTTTCTGGGATAAGAATAGACCTGATTTTGTTTGTTGAACGGAGATGCCTAGGAAATAGTGCAACGGTCCAAGATCTGACATAGCAAAACCCCTGAATAATAAATTAATGATTTTCTGCAAAAGCTGATCAGAGGAGGCTGTTAGGATAATGTCGTCAACATATAGCAATAAATAAGCCATGGAAGACCCGTGACGAAAAACGAACAGTGATGTGTCAGATCGGGAGCGGGTAAAGCCTATTGATGCAGCGTATGAGGCAAATCGCTGGAACCACGCTCTCGGTGCCTGTTTTAAACCATAAAGAGACCGTTGCAAATGGCACACATAGCCTGGTTTGGATGGGTTATGAAATCCCGGAGGCTGGTGCATGTAGACTGTTTCTTGAAGGTCACCGTGTAGAAATGCATTCTTTACGTCCAGCTGATGAATGGGCCATTTGCGAGAAACCGCAAGGCTGAGAACAGTACGAATAGTAGCTGGTTTAACGACGGGACTGAAAGTCTCGTGACAGTCAATGCCAGGGCGTTGACTTTTGCCATTAGCGACAAGACGGGCTTTGTAGCGTTCTAGAGTTCCGTCCGAGTTGTATTTTTTTTTGAATAACCACATGGAACGAACGATATTAACCCCTGTCGGACGCGGAACAAGTTCCCACGTACCATTACTAAGAAGAGCCGAGTACTCATCAAGCATAGCCTGTCGCCAGTGCGGATCCTGTAAAGCCTGTAAGTGTGAACGGGGCATAGGAGATTCCGTGGAAGTATGAAGGTTAAGTCGCTGGATGGGTTTGTGGATACCGGCTCGAGAACGGGTGATCATGGGATGAGAAGGCGGTGGGGAAGGGGGGTTAGGTTCGGGTTCAGGTGGAGCAGCGGGTTGTGTATTAGTAGGAGGAGGGACGGTTGGGGAGAGTGAATGAAGATAGTGACGGGCGGTAGGCGAGGGAACATCGTCTGTATCTAGAAAATCATAAGATGGGACATCGTGAGGAGTCATAGATCCAAATGGAAAAATGGACTCATCAAAGATGACATGTCGAGAGATAAATATTTTTCTAGATGAGAGATCTAGGCAGCGAAAACCACGATGGTGGGAGGGATAGCCGAGAAAAATACATGGGGTGGTTCTTGGGGCTAGTTTGTTGGATGGGAAGAGGTAGGGGTAACAAAGACAGCCGAAAACTCGAAGATGGGAGTATGACGGATGCTTGTGGTAAAGACGGAAGTAAGGGGTGTCATTTTTGATGGTGGTAGACGAAAGTAGGTTAAGAAGGTGACATGCCATGTGGAGGGCCTCGACCCAATAAGTGGGCGGCAAATGGGCATGAAAAAGGAGAGTGCGGATGACGTTATTAATGGAGCGGATCATACGTTCCGATTTGCCATTTTGTTGAGATGTTTTTGGGCATGAAAAACGGACGTTGATGCCATGAGTATCGAAGAACGAGTGAAGAGAAGAATTGTCAAACTCGCCACCATGATCACATTGAAAATTCTTAATTTCATAGCCAAATTGAGTTTTGACATTTGAACGAAAATGAATAAATTTAGAAAAAACATCGGATTTATTCCTTAAGGGATAAACCCACAAGTAATGAGAATAATGGTCTAGAAATATAATATAATAACGCAAACCACTAGTACTAGCAATCGGATATGTCCATAAATCAGAGTGTATTAAATCAAAGGGTGCATGAACAACTGAATCAGAAGTACGAAAAGGTAAACGAATGTTCTTGCCAAGTTGACAAGAGTGGCATAAACCAGAGTTTTTATGCTTATTACAGGAAATAGAATTAGTAGCAACTAATAAACGTAAAACAGCATCACTAGGGTGACCGAGCCGGTTGTGCCAAGACGAGGAGCTGGTGGTGGAGAGAGCAAGTTTTGGGGATGTGACAGGATAAAGATCACTTGTGCTATCACATCTGAGGAGCGTTTGTCGAGTCCGGTAATCCTTCACAGAAAAGCCAAATTCATCGAATTCAATAGAGCATTTATTTTGCTTGGTAAACTGACGCACAGAAATAAGGTTTTTGATGATATTAGGTGTAATAAGAACATTGTGAAGGTGTAAGGGACGATAATGGTTTGGAATCTCAGTGTGCCCCGTAGAGACTACAGGTATAGCAGAACCATCACCAACTAAGACTGAATGAGGTCGACTAGTATTAGTAACAGTTTTTAGAATACCTGAATCCGCGTGAAGATGAGAAGAAGCTCCTGTATCCATGTACCAATCTGCAGTGCCAGGATCATTTAGAGACATAGTGTTGAAAGTTTCTGGCAAGGAGGTGGCAACGTCATTGGAGAACCAATCCCAAGGAGGTGGTACCGGTGATTGCTCGGTGACTAAAGCATTTGGAGACCCAAGAATGCTACCCGATGGAGGCTGTCGACGCTGAGATTGCAGCTGCCGGTGCACAGAGGACGGTGCAAGCTGGCGGGTAAAGGCGTGAAACCACGGTGGGGGCTGCGACCACCACTGCGGTGGTGCAGGCTGTTGGCGTTGCGACTGTGGCGGCGCAGACTGTTGCAGGGCAGGCGACTGTCGCTGATCACGGTTTTGCTGGCGGCGGCGATTATTATTATTTGAACCTTGGCGGCGGCGGTCCGTGTATAGGGCTGTTGGGGCAGACGCATGGTCAGTGTGTTCACCGGTGGGAATACGAGTCCGATTTAAGTTCTGCTCCTCGAGAACAAGCATGGACCGAGCCTTCAAGAATGAAGGAAGAGGATCCATATGGCGAATCAAGGTAGCGGCATGGCTGAATTTATCCGACAGCCCATTCACCATGTATGAAACCAGATTCTTTTCGGGAACGGTATTGTCAATATTGTCCAGAAGATCAGCCAATCGTTTAATATGTTTGCAATACTCGGTGATGGAACGATCACCGATCTGGATGTTGCGTAATTCATTGTCGATCTGAATAGCCCTAGCATCCTTATTGTCTCGAAACAGGGATTCGAGATGAAGCCATATTGCACGAGCAGTGACCTTCTTTTTCAGAATCATGGTGAGGAGAGATTTAGTTATCGTACCGTAAATCCAAAGTTTAACGATGGAATCCAACTTGGACCATTCTGTATCATCCGGTTGATCATCGGCTTCACCATTGATGTGATCGATAACGCCAAAACCAACACAGTGGGTTTCGAATAACTCGCGCCAAGCATCGTAATTAAGTTCATCAAGATCAAGGATAATAGGAATATAAGCCTTGATGTTGGTAATACCGTATGGTTTTTCGGTGGAGATGGGGGCGGCAGGAGCCATAAGGACGGGAAAGGAGCAGCAAGAAGAGAAGATGAGGGAGGAGGATCGCCGGAAACCACCACTGAAGGGTGGCAGCAGCGACGGACAGTTGAAACAGCGAGGAGGAAGCAGCCGGCCCTAGGAAAAAACGGTGGTGATCAGAGAGCGCTCTGATACCATGTTAGGTAATGCAATTTCCCATGAAGAGATAATATCATTCCTCCAAATATATAGAATTTACAATAAAGGCTAAGCTAATTACAAGGCTAATAAACAGGCTAAATACAAGGGTTTACATATATACACTAACAAAAATCACCGCCATGGGATCTTATATTTTCTAGGTTTGTGAACAGAAAACAGATCTCTACAAACAGAAGAAGCTCCCTCATCTTCCATGGCATAAATTTGTATGTTGTTGGGCCGAGATCCAAACACTTCAAAAGTAAGCAGATATCCAGATCGGAAAAAATACATGTCGCGTCGACAGGCGACGTTGTAATTTTTTGGTTTCTGAACGGAGTTTGCATGAAGAAATTGAAAATGAGGAAAAAAGAGATGGCAACGAGGAGATGAACTCTAGCGGCTGAGTTCTTTAGGTTAAAAGAGAATTACTTATTACCATATTTTTCATTTTTTAGACTGAAATATGGTTTTGAAATTACAAAATTGGTCCTTTTGGTTTGTTTTATTGCAAATAAAATCTTTTGTATTTTGTTTTGGATTAGTTCCGAGCAAATTGACCGTTTTATCCTTGTTCTATGCCTTAATTAGTTTTTAGTTAATTGTTTTTTTTCTTTACTATGATCTTCATCCTCGGCAACCACCATTAACATAAAATTTATTCAAGTAAATAAAAAACATGAAATTATTGAATCAAAACTTATAATTTGAAATGTAAATCAAACAAATTGGATAATATCAAGAAAAAAAAATCAATGTAACATTAAAAAAAAAAAGTCATTATCGAGGTAATCTTACTAGATTTTTTTCTCAAAAAGTTTGTCCATTTTCCGATTTGGCTAGGCTGAGTAGCCGAGCCGTTTCCCTTTCTTTATGATGATGAAACAATCTGGCCAAGATAAATTCAAGAAATTAAAGAAACAAACACATTTAAGAGGAGAGGAAAAGATTCAAACCTCCGAAGACCGAAAGTAAACTATATTGATTTGCAAGACGGTGTCTTTCAACCATTCGGCCATTTGTTCGGAAGACTATTTTATTTTATTACTTCAAATTTAAGATGGTTATATGAGTGGATACCACCACTATCAAAGACCTCGGCTATGTTGGTCAATAACATACCTGTATATGGATAGTCAAGGACGGATGTGGTGGTGTGGTTGCTTGTGAAACCATAAATGTGAATCCATGATTTTTTTTTGGGTGAAACCTTAATTTTTTTTTGTAAAACCTTATTTTTCTTTATGAACCATAATTTCTTTTTTGTGAAACCATGAACATTAAATGAGATGCATTTTCATTCTCTTACTTATTTTCTATCTTCCACAAATCAAAAACTACATGGACCAAAATCATAAAATCAATTTTTATTGGATAAAAGATAAAAAAATGGATGAAATTACAAAAATGCTTCTAATTTAACGGAATTTTGTAACAACAATTAGATAAAGTAATAAATTCGAATGTTTTTGCTAACCACAATATCTCTTATAATTAATTTACTACATTTTTTTCAAATACGTAAAAATAATAAATATCTTTTATAATACTTTTATGAGAAATATAGTTTTGATTTAAAAAATCAGAATACATTAATATTTTATATTAATTATTGATAAGACAACATTTAATTATATTTTTGTTTCCTTTTTTAAATACATATGAAAAAGAAGATATGTTCTTAATATTTCACCATAAATATTGGTTTTTTTCCAAAAAGGAAAAAAGAAAGAACCAACAATGTTTAACATGTTGTAAGATTTATTGACCAAATATTACAGAAACAAACGTATGGGGAGGAAATTCTATAAGACGCAAGTTTATAAAGCTACAAACGCGGAGGTCGTAAATCCTGTTAACCCTCCAATGGCATAGGAATATCCGGTTGAATATATGACTGTGAAACCACCACTCATGGATATAAAAAAAAGAAAATCAACAACGTCCTGTTGAACGCATCCCGTCACAAAGAGAGGTTTTATAAGAAAATATGTAGTAGATGTTACCTGACGGGCCATAATCGCCGAGATTGTCTAAGTACATTACCAGTCGAGGTAGAGACGTTGAGAACAAATAGAAGGGCGAGGGAGGCCGGTAGCCGTAAAACAAGGGCGAGGCGGACGGTAGACTTTGACTTAAATAAACCTTATATTAATGTTTTGATTAATATTTTGTATTTGAGCTTTGTATATTTTTTCTTTTTTTATTACTGGGTTGATTTAAATAAACCTTGTTAGATTAATGGTTTAATTAATATTTTGTATTTGAGCTTTGTATTTTTTTTCTTTTTTAATTTAAATAAACATTGTTACATAAACATGATAAGAACAATGTTACACCCTCAAAATTGGAAAAAAGCAACTAATTAAAATTTCGATAAAATAACCACTGAAGGAATAAAATCCCTTCTACAAATCATTCTTGGAATTTCCTCAAGGTGAAACATAACAACTTCCACAATTAATAACTCAAGTCATACTATGCGACCACATAAAGTCGGGTGTCACTTAACACATGTACAAGTTGCTAATCCCAAAATAATGTGGAAGACTTCACTAAGCAATTCACTTCTCGAGCACACTACATCACTCGCCTCTTCACCGTGTCACTAGAACTACTTCCCAACCGAACCTGTGCACATGCCGACAAATAAAAAGGTTAGGCTAACGCCTAGTGAGTTCAAGAGTTTTATCATGATTATATAATTCGTAAAACGAGAGAGATGCAACTTAAATCATGAGTTCAAAAAGAATTTACTTTAAATGCAAATCACAAAGTTTTCCAACGCACACAAAATCCGTGATGAAAGTTTTAATGTAAAAACGATTCTCCTAATGGACTCATCCCAAAACTTATTTGAAAAGTATAATAGTATTTGAATTCCGAAACGATTGAAATCATGAACAAATCATTATTATTCAAAACATCCTAAATACGGACGAAGCATAACTCCCAACTCATATGTCGTGGAAAACAATCCATAAAATATAATACGTCACCGAAAACATGGATAAAATAAATATTCAAAGCAACACCTTCCGGTGACAGGGGAGACCCGGTTACATCGCACGTGAGAGGACACAAAAGTGGGTCACATAACTATGTAACAAAACAAACATGTGGACTATTCTCATAATATACCGAGCTCAACCACTCCAGGTCTATTGCCCGTGGAGACTTGGGATCCCCCAATTTCAACCACTCCAGGTCTATACATTGGGTCACTCCTAATCCACATAAACTAGCACATTGGGATTACACCTTACTGCCCATGGGACGATGCCCGACCATATAGGCCCACATCTTACTTACCATGAAACCCGATGCCTATCCCGTGCCAAGCACATTGGAATTACACCTTACCATATAGGTCCACATTTTACTTACCATAAAACCCGATGCCTATTCCGTGCTACAATGAGAGAAACTAGCGTCTCATCATTGAACGTAAAACTCAAGTGACTATGGATCCATAACAACTAAGGTCAAAACATTACATGACTCCAAACGAATGAACTAGCGCATTCAAAACATGTAATTCTCAATAATTATAAATCATGACCAAGCTCTACGTTGAGCTATCGAAACTGGA
This sequence comes from Saussurea involucrata, assembly GCA_033807775.1. Taxonomy (NCBI): domain Eukaryota; kingdom Viridiplantae; phylum Streptophyta; class Magnoliopsida; order Asterales; family Asteraceae; genus Saussurea; species Saussurea involucrata. The sequence continues at coordinate 178,026,127 of CM066322.1, forward strand.
CAAATGTCCCCCCAAACCCAACATAATCAAATACCGATCCACAAACTCAGCAATTCAAAAGACCATTTGTTAAAAGTCATATAATGAAATAAAACGTAAATACCCCACGTGCATGCGAAACATGTTCCATAAACGTAAATGACTCCACACAACTTTAGGTTAATACAAATCATTTTCCAAAACACCCATTAAGGGGCATTTATACCAAAAAATTTATACACGTAAGATAAATCATTAAAATATATCAATACCTAAGATTTACTCATCAAAATACTCAAAATGTATATTTTCCTCAAAACCAAAAGGTTTAGAATTTCCAAAATGTTCGCAGGGCCGGGAATGACCAAAATCTAATGACTCACACGATCGTATTTTCAAAGTGTACCATAACACAAACTATGCATATTTCCAACAAACACCGAAATGCATCTTTACCAAATAACTTTCATTTATGCAATAATTCATCAAAACATTTTCAGTTATGATTCATTTATCAAATTACCTAAAAATCCCAAATATGGGTATTTTAAAATGTTTATAATGTTAAATACTTCAAATAATCAAGATCCACCAAATAATTCGACAATTGATAATTTAATGTAAAACACATAAATACTTGGAAAATTAACATTTTTGACATGTAAAACGTTTTTACAAATCAACTTAAACTCACCTTGCTAGATTTAGGCTAAATCTAGATTTACTCCAAGCGTAAGCTCCTTTGAAGAAACACGAATCTTCAAGCCCCAAATCTTCCAAAAACCTAGATCCATAAGTTTCCAACCATAAATAATCATTCCCAAACACTTACATACGATTCCCCTAACATAAAACATCCAAAATCACCAATAAACCACCGAAACCCTAATTCCTTAGATGAAGAAAGTAGAAGGTTACCTTTACCACAACTTGAATCCACCAACAAAATACTTCTAGGTTTACCAAGATGAACTTCAAACTCACTTCTTGAATGAGATGGGAGAGGGTTGGAGAAACCCTAGAAAATGGATTACAACTCCTCAATATGAAAATCTTACAAAAGTGTAGAAATAAAACCACTAATAAACTTACTTGAAGAGTTAAAGATGGGGAACTTCTAAATAGAGGAACCCTAGCTTTAATGAGATGTGGAGATGGTAAGATGGGGGTAGAAATCGCCAAAGAAGAGAGGAAAATCGTGGTTTAATGTTGTTGGACCGAAAAGAGAAAGAGAATGGGAATAAAACCCTCAAATCACGACTTAAATGCTGCAGCTCGACCCCCGATGCGACATTGCCCTCGCGACTATGCCCTGGGCATTGTCACCGTGCATAGTCGCGATCCACGTACCACCTTCTGTTTGATTCGGCCTTGATGCCCCTCCTATGCGACAATGCCCCAGCGACTATGCCCTCGGCAATGTCGTCGGGCATAGTCGCGGACCTGTGTCCCGCTGCTGTCCAAATTCCAATTCGGCCCCGATTCTCCCTTTTTCTCGAGGTTGCTCTCAAATCATGATAACATGCATGCAAGACGTTGTACCCTACGTACGAAACCGATAATGCCTGAAATCCTGAATATACGAATAGGGTCGGTTACTTACTTGGAAAACTCGGGTGTTACAAACAACAACATAAGCATAAACGAGAAATTATGAAAACAATATTAAGTGGGATCACGGGGGGCCAAAAATGTAAATATATTGTATATAAATAAAGTGATGGACACCAATATTTTTTCACAACATATCATTCTTACTCTTCTCTTCTTACTCTTACTCTTTCTCGCACGTCAAGAACATGTCAAGAGAGAACAACCCAAGAGATCAACCCACCGTCTTCACAAACAATGCCAGAAATGATGAAAAAATCGATAGAAAAAAATGAAGCAGAAGTCAAACAACTCACTGAAAGGTGGAAACAAATGATGGCCAAGAAGGAAGAACACCTGAAAAGGATGGAAGCGGAAGAAGCAGAGATAAAAAGGTTGAAGATGGAAATAAAAGATAAGGAATTTCGTATTCGTCGCGAAAACTTACAAGTCAACAAGATTGTACAAGAGTTCGCAATACTTCAAGCGAAGGTAAATAAGAAGCAAACTTGGTTTGATCAATGTAAAGCACTCAATCCTTAGTGGTGCTAGTGTTGTTGGTTTCGTACTTTCGAGTTTCTATGTTGCTGTTTCGTACCAGGAGTTTCTATTTTCAACTTTTCTAATGAATAAATGACTTTGGGTTTTTATGAGTTTTTCTTTTTATACTAGTGCAAAAACGATAGAACATCATATCATCATTCCACATGAACATAAAAACAGTTATTAGAAAGGCACGTGAACATAAACATAACGCGATAGATTACACAACAGTCATTAGTCAATTAGTAAATGCATGAAAGCTTCATCTGGGATTATGCGTGCACCATCCCTTTCTGTAACATCCCAGGCCAACTGTACCAGATGTTGTCCGCTTTGTCCACACCTGAACTCACGGTTTTATAATGCGTCTGATTGGGGAGGTATCAAGTCCCTCTTATAAGTCAACCTTTGTTCCCCTCCCCAACCAATGTGGGATCTTACAATCCACCCCCCTTGGGAGTCCAGCGTCCTCGCTGGCACACCAGTCCGGTTCCCGACTCTGATACCATTTGTAACATCCTGTAACACCCTCAAAATTGGAAAGAGCAACTACTAAAAACCTTGATACAATAACCAAATGAGGATAAAAATCTCTTCTACAAACCATCCTTGGAAACACCTCAAAATTTAAAACGTAAAAACTCTCACAATTATTAACTCAAGTCATACATCATGACCAAATAAAGTCGGGTGTTACTTAACCCAAATACAAGTTGTTATTCCTAAAAATAAATGTGGAAGACTTCACTAAGCATTCATCTCTCGAGCACACTACTAGCACTCATCTCTTCACAGTGTCACTAGAACTTCCCAACCTGAACCTGTTGCACATGCCGACAAATAAAAATGTTAGATTAACGCCTAGTGAGTTCAAGAGTTTACATCATGATTAAATAATTCGTTAGACAAAAAGGATGCAACTTAAATCATGATTTCCAAAATTATAAAAACATGAATAAATCTCTATTATTCAAAACATCCCAAATACGGATGGGCATAAATCACAACCCATAAAATATGGAAAACAATCCATATAAATATAATACGTCCCCGACAACATGGATAAAAGAAATACCCGAAACAACACCTTTCGGTGACGGGGGAGACCTGATTTCATCGAATGTGGCGGATACACAAGTTAAACCACACTTATAAGTTACAAGCATGTTTCATGGATGAAAGGCCTATGACATCAACCCTAACTAGGTCTTTAGTCAATCTTGGACATCAACCCAAACCGTATCTTTAGTCCATGGAGACATCAACTCAAACCGAGTCTTTAGTCTAAGGAGACTGTAGGACAACCTTAGGGGGTAAAGGTTGTAAGACGGATCTTTACACTAAAAATCGAATTTAAAACAGTTATAGATAAAGATGCAAGAGATGAGAGTAAAGATAGTGATACCAACACCGAGATTTAGAGTGGTTCACCAACTTGGCTAATCAACTTTCCGAGACACTTCTCGAGACACCGATCCACTATAAGATGTTCTTTATGGTAAAACACAAACCTTGGTACAAGAAGCTGAATTGATCTCTTGCTTTTGCTAGAGACTAGAATGGATTACTCACACTCAAGTAAACACTTAAAAGATGATTGATTTTTCAATGGTGATCACTCTTGTATAAACATGTAACACTTGGATGATTTCTATAAAAGAATTGTTTTCTCTTTAAGTTGCTTGCCTTGATTCTTATAGAACTAGAATGAATTTTCTCTTTGTTTGTATTGGCAAGGCTTATTTTATCAAACAGCCAAGGCTCTTAATTTATACAAAAAAAAATGGAGACTGGCCATATACGGACGTCCGCATAAGTCATCAAGCGGACGTCCGCTTTAAACTCATCTCATATTCTTAGTCGTTTGAACTAAGATTTTTTGTCAGAATGTGTATTTAGTGCGGACATCCGGATAGATCAAGTGGACGTCCGTTTTGTCGTTTTTCAACTACCAAAGATTGATTGAAATCTTTCATTTAATGCGTTTTACCAAACAACTTTTTTTCAACGGTTTAATTTTCAAAAGATTTATTTTAAAATGGTTTTAGAGGAAAAAATCATCGAAGTATTTTACCGGTTTGTTTGAGTGTTTACCGTTAAAAAATTATCCGAAGGGTAATAGACGAAAAACTTCTCAATACAATCTTCAGAGGGAATCTTCGCGGCACACTTCTTGAGAAGAAGATATTTGAATAGTTGAGATGAGGTGCTTTCCACTCTTAGGCCTTCCGTACCCCAGCGGGGAAGGGGCTCGGGATGGGGGATGTGGCAGCGGGGTGAGGGCGGGGTTGGGCTACGGCCCGGGATGGAGTTGCGGGGCGGGATGGTGAGCGGGGTTGGGTTCCCGAGCCATCCCGAGGGTTTTATAAAAAAAAAAAAAATTTTAATTAAATTTTTAAAAAAATAACCGTTGAACGGCTCTTTCTTAAAAAAAAAAAATCTCAATTTAATCCCACTATATATTTAACCCTCAACCTCTTATTTCTCACACCTCTCAACCTCTTATTTCTCACACCTCTCAACCTCTTATTCTCTCAACCTCTTATTTCTCACACCTCTCAAACTCTCTCAAATTTTCTCAACCTCTATATATTAAACAATATGGATTCGCCACAACCCGGTTCACCAACCGCATCATCATCATCCGTAGACACCGACGAGTTGTTGAATCTACAAAGGGAAAATTTTCGACATGCTGCACAATCGCTGTATGGTAGCACCGCCTCATCGTCAACAAGAGAGAGGGCCGCAAACATTGAAAGAGGTCGAGTAACTGCAAACGAGCGGCTTATGCGGGACTACTTTGGCGTCAACCCGATTTATACACCGGATATGTTTAGGCGGCGGTTCAGGATGAGCAGACAACTATTCGAACGAATAGTTGAAGATTTAGAAGTAGGGTATCCGTATTTTAGACTTCAGTTTGACGGGTTAGGCAAACAAGGTTTTTCTCCGATACAAAAGTGTACTTCCGCTATTCGGCAATTGGCGTATGGAGTAGCTGCTGACGCACTTGACGAGTACATCCGTATGGGAGAGAAAACGTCACGAGATTGTCTGTACAAATTCTGCACAGGTATTATTGAACTGTATGGTCAAAAATATTTACGCAGGCCTACTTTTATTGATATTCAGAAGTTGTACGCCGCGCATGAAGCTAAACACGGATTTCCCGGCATGCTCGGCAGCATAGACTGTACTCATTGGGCGTGGGCAAATTGTCCGAATGCATGGCGAGGTCAATTCATGAGAGGTGATCATGAGCACCCGACAATCATGCTAGAAGCAGTGGCCTCTCAAGATCTATGGATCTGGCACGCATACTTTGGTGTTGCCGGTTCCAACAATGACATCAATGTTCTCAATCAGTCGCCCATCTTCAACGATGTATATGATGGAAAAGCACCCGACTGCCCTTTTGAGGTGAATGGAGCCACCTACAAGCATGGATATTATCTAACGGATGGGATATATCCGGAATGGGCTACTTTCGTAAAATCATTTACGTGCCCACAAGACTCTAAACGACAAAAGTTCAAGTCCGCGCAAGAATCCGCACGTAAAGATGTTGAACGAGCTTTTGGCGTGCTTAAACAACGTTGGCATATACTTCATAACCCGGCACGCGGATGGGAACCGGCAATATTAGGAAACATTATGTACGCTTGTGTCATATTACACAATATGATACTCGAAGACGAAAACCATGCTATTTGTGGTGACGTGGAAAACGACTTTTTCACGAATGATATCGAAAGCCAAATCAGTGAGACACAACGCGCGGCAAATGTTCGAGAAGTCATAAACCGGGAAACTCATAATAACCTTCGGTCGGATTTGGTCGAACATATTTGGCGTATCCAAGTTCCCAACAATGACGACGAGTAGATTTTTAAATTTATTTTGTAATTTTTAATTTTTAATGAATGATATGAATTTTAATTTTTATTATTTATCTTATTTTTATTTATTAAATATATATATATATATATATATATTTATTTTGTTAAATAATTAAATGTATAAATAAAAGAATTAAAATAAATGAGGTGGCAAAGGGGTTTGAGGGAATGGGGTACGGATGTTTAGGGATCGTGAGGGATGGAGTGAGGGATGGAAGAAAAGCTGATGTGGCGATGATGTGGAGGGGAATCTTTCACAGATAGGAGGGATGGGGTACGGATGGCCTTAGACTTTTACTAGGTAACCAGAAGCTTTATTTTGCACATAAGATGAAATTTGTTAGAAACAAGGAAGGTTTGATTATTTATCAACCATCAAAACACTGGGATTGTTAGTATTTTATCTTTGATCACTTGCACCAACAATCTCCCCCTTTTTGATGATGACAAATAAATAATCAAACTAAACATAATAGGATATAATATTCTTCTCCCCCTTTGTCAAGATCAAAAAGGGGATAACAAATAGAGGAAGAAGAAGCTCCCCCTTAGAGAAAGCTCCCCCTCAAATAAAGAACAATAATACCAAGATTAAGAAAATAGACGAAACATAATTAGCAAGTAGTAGCAAAACAAACAAGGAGCAGGTCTAAGTAGTAGGTTTTTAGAGCATAATTAAAGCAAACATAAATAAACTAATCACTATCGTCAAGTGAAAAGGCGCTCAGCTCCTCGTACACAATCCAAACATCTTGATGAACCTCATCAATTCGATGATTAACCGCTTCCCAACGCTCCTCTTGCAATCTTTGGACGGAGGTTTGAGACTGTTGTAGTCCCACGACCGCAGTAACAATATCTCTGTTTGAAACCGGTCCTTAAGGTATAGAAGTGGAAGGAGGAGCGGCATCCTCGTCAGCATGATCAGAGACTGAATCAGGAATAGTGTTATGACGCCTATGAGAGGGACTGGGTTGAGCCCTCATTCGAACTAGGCTTAAGATATCTAAAGTTTTAGGTTCAGAAATGGGTCGACTTATAAAAAGGAGATTTAGGTTTCGAAAAAGATTTTTTAAAAGATACCCAAACGGTAGTGTGCGGTTATTTTTCTCCACCCCAAGCATACGATGAGCAATGATAAAAACAGCATCAACAGAGATATTATTAGCAAGACAGTAAAGAAGATAGCATTGAAGACTACCTATACGTTCGGTGTTACCGGCACGGCCAAACACATTGTAGAGTATAATTTTGTTCCAAAAATGCATTTTATCGGTTAAACATTGGTCGGTTAATTGATTTGTGTCAAAATCAGTTTGAAAGGGTGTAGCAAGAATAGGGTGTAAAATAGTTTCCTTTGAAACATTAACTTGAGTCAATAAAGGAGTGAAGGAAGAGGCATTGGTAAAAACACGATTAGCGGATCTAGGAAGACATAGTAAAGCAGCAAAGTGATATAGATCAAGATCAAAGTGGTGATCATATAACTGAAGAGACATGAGATGGGAAGACTCATAGAAGTCAAAACCGACATAAAAATCAACAATGGAGTCATGGGACACTTCACCTTTAAAAGTGAGAAAAATGTCCCACCCAATGGCGGTAAAGGCTTCAAGAGTACCAAAGGAAGCCAACCCATCCAGATGAACGGGATGACAGGGATTGCAGTTTCGACTTTGTAAGATAATACGCCGTTCATCCCGTCGAACAATACGTACGGCATCCGGATCAGGAGGAGGCGGTGCTCGAGAGGATGAGTTACGAGATCGCTTTGGACCCATATCTGTAAATATGTACGTATTTTAAACAATTATAAAAAATTGTTTTGAAAGCCCCCACAGAATAATATTTTAAAAGACACGTGTTTAAGAAGAAAGAGACGAATTTTTAAAAAATTACCAATGAAAACAAACTTTTGACCAGAAGAAATATAAATCCAAGTTTAAGGAAACCCTTTTGAAGACAAGAGTTCTTAATATAGAACACAAAAGTATTAAGAAGGATTTATTCCGGAAAGAGAATGATTTATTCAAGAAGAAAAGATTTATTAAAGAACAAAAACATTTAGATCCAAATTTGTAAGAGGGATTTGTAAGCAAACTTACTTTTAGACAAAGATTCCGGCAAGAATCCCATGAAGAATGGTTGGTGGCGAGTGGAGGAAGCCAGATGGCGGCGGAATCCGATGGAGAGAGAGAGAGAGGCGGTTTTAGTTTTTTTTAAAAATGAATTTGGGTAAAAGAGAGGGAAAAAGGAGGAAGAAAGGGTAAAAGTTCGTCAGGGGTTACGCCGACGTCCGGAAAGTACTAAGCGGATGTTCGGATGAAAAGAGTAGTGCACCCCCAAAAACTTTGTTGCTTCCACGGACGATACACGGACATCCGAAACACGCGGGCGTCCGACTTTCACATTATAGGAACATGAAGGCACAAACTCCACTCGTGCTTTTTCTATCAATAAGGGATCCACCTAGATCTGAATCCGTGTAGCACGTAACTTCCACCTCAGAAATTTTTGGGTACCATAAGCCAAGGTTTGCGGTGCCTCTTATATAACAAAATATCCGTTTGACTGCTTCATAGTGAGATTGTCGAGGACTTCCCTGAAATCTTGCACACAAGGACACACTATACATAATATCGGGCCTACTTGCGGTTAGATAAAGTAAACTACCATTCATGGCACGATATATCTTTTCATTGAATTCATTTTCTTCTTCATCATGAGATAACTTAATATTTGTAGTCATAGGAGTGTCCACGGGTTTTACGTCCTCAAAACTAAATTTTTTAAGCATATCTTTAGCATATTTGGATTGAGTTACGAAAACGCCATCATCAAGTTGTCTAATTTGTAAACCAAGAAAGTAATTTAGTTCACCCATCATGCTCATTTCAAATTCATTTTTCATTTTTGTAGCAAATTCTTCACATAACAGATTGTTGCTAGAACCATATATAATATCATCAACATAAATTTGTACAACTACTAGATCATTATTTGATTGCTTAACAAATAAAGTGTTATCTACTTTACCCATAATATAGCCATTATCTATCAAGAAGGGTTTTAATCTATCATACCAAGCACGAGGTGCTTGTTTGAGTCCATAAAGACCCTTTTTGAGTTTAAAAACATGAGCTGGTTTTTCGAAGATTTCAAAACCAGGAGGTTGTGTAACAAAGACTTCTTCATTTATAACCCCATTTAAGAAAGCACTTTTAACATCCATTCGATAAAGTTTGAAGCCTTTTGCGTTAGCATAGGCGAAAAGCATTCTTATGGATTATAATCTTGCAACCGGAGCAAAAGTTTCATCATAGTCGATGCCCTCTTGTTGATTGTACCCCTTTGCTACTAACCGAGCTTTGTTTCGTGTGACTCCACCGTGTTCATCTACCTTGTTTCGAAGACCCATTTCGTTCCTATGATGGTTTGACCACTAGGTTGAGGTACTAAGTTCCAAACATCATTTCTAGTGAATTGACTTAGTTATTCTTGCATTGCTAAAATCCAGTCTTCATCTTTTAAGGCTTCTTCTATGGTTTTAGGTTCTATAGAGGACACAAAGGCATGAAAGGCACTATGGGTGTGAATTTGGGATCTTGTGGTCCTTTGATTTAAGTCACATATGATTTGTTGTACGGGATTATCTCTAGCGGCTCTTAGGTTGGGATCCTCTATTCCTTGAGGAACATAACAAGGAGGAGTAGTACTAGGTTCTTATTGACTTGAAGAAGGTTGAAGGCCTAAATTTAAGGTTCTAAGGTTCCGAGCCAAGGTTTCTTCCTCATTCATGTTGTCGTCTACTAGAGGGGGACTTGGATTTGGTTGGGATTCATCAAAGCTTACATTTAGGGATTCTTCAACTACCATGGTTGACTTGTTGAGGACTCTATAGGCTTTGCTATTCCATGAGTAACCTAGGAAAATACCTTCATAGGCTTTGGGATCAAATTTTGTTAAGTAATCTTTATTGTTTAGAATGTAACACTTGCACCCAAAAACTCTAAGGTGACCTATGGAAGGTTTTCTACCTCGATATAGCTCATATGGTGTCTTTTCTAGGATACCTCTAACTAGGACACGATTCAAAACATAGGTCACGGTAGCTACGACATCACACCAAAACTTTTGGGGTATATTTTGCTCATTTAACATAGTACGACTCATTTCTTGCAAAGTTCGGTTTTTCCTCTCAACCACCCCATTTGATTGAGGAGTTCGAGGAGCCGAGAAGTTATGAGTGATTCCGTACTTGTTACAAAATGCTTCGAATTGCGCATTGTCGAATTCTCTTCCATGGTCCATACGGATAGAAATAATCGTACAACCTTGTTGGTTTTGAATTCTCTTCCCCAAAATTTTGAATTTTTCAAAAGCTTCATTTTTATGCCTTAAAAATAAAGTCCAAGTGTAACGAGAAAAATCATCAACAACCACAAATGTATAGAAGTTACTCTCTTAGTGGAGTAATTCTAATCCAATAATTCCAACCAATCTTCATTTTTACGCCTTTAATCCAAGGGACCAAAAAGATCCATGTGGAGTAATTCTAATACTCTCTTAGTTGAGACCATGTTTTTAGATTTATGAGAAACATGAACTTGTTTTCCAACACGACATGCATCACAAAAATGATTATAAAACTTGATTGAAGGAAGATCATTGACAAGATCTTTATTTTTTATTTTTTGGATTAAACGAAGGTTTGCATGACCTAACCTTCTATGCCACAAAGTAGTATTATCATGTATGGACGATAAACACGTAAGACTATTTACATGCGTTTTGCAAAGATATAAATCTCTCTTTTTAACACCGGTTAGGATTACCTTGCCATTTTTAATTATTTCACATTCATTTTCTTTGAAAAGGACATGTATATTATTTCCGCATAATTGACCAACACTAAGCAGGTTAAATTTCAAATTTCTCACGTGCTCAACATTTGAAAATTTAACATTATTGCAAACGATGTTACCTCTGCCGATAACCTTTCCTTTTGCATTTCCGCCGAAGACAACTTGTCCACCGTCACATTCCTCATAAGATGAGAATAGACTTTTATTTCCGGTCATGTGACGAGTGCACCCACTATCGAGAATCCAATCTAGATCTTCGATTTCATTTCCAAAAACCATCTACAGAAGATTATGAGATATAGATGCTTGGTACCCAATGTTTCATGGGTAAGATGAAGAGTCATACAGAAGACTTGCAAAAAAAAAGATTAAACGTCCAAAACCCAACACCTCATTGGTCCGGGATTATTAGAATAAAAAATACCTTTAGCTAGCCATCTAGGAGTTATTTTTATTCTTTGATTGTTTTCATTGTACATAAAATAGGGTGTTAGTATATTTATTCTTCTTCTAACTCTAGAGTGATTTAGATTGTACATGTTACCCATCTTATTTATATTTTGTATGAAATTCCTATCAGGCATGTAGTTTTTATTTTGCATGTGAGGTGATCTATAGGGAATATTGTTTGGAAGTTTTGAATTCACAAAGGGTTTAATAAGACGACTATTCAAAACATGTTTATTGCCAACTTCTTCACTTTTAGAAGAATTATTTATCTTTGAAGCTTTTAAAAAGACATTGTTTTTTGAAGGAGTTTTGGTACTAGATTCACCATGAGAGTCATTAAAACCAAGACCTCGTTTATCATCAAACGTTCTTTGCATTTTCAACATTTTAAGCATTTTTTTCATTTCCATCTTTGAAGTTTGAAGCCATTTGATTGTTTCTTTCAAAAACTTCACATTTTGAATTTAGATAAGCAATTTCAATCTTCAACTTATCACATTTAGCACATAAATCATTTTTACTTATTCCTTTTTTTAAACAAGCAACTTTTTCATTTAACTTGACACAAGAGTCACAATTTTCTTTTTCAACCAAATTTTCTTTCAAGCATGCAATCTCTTTGTTCATATCCTCGTGTATCTTAATGTCATAAGCAATTTTCTTGTTAAGATCATGAATTTCTCTTTCTTGCAATATAAGAGATCTACTTATTTCTTTGTTGGTTTCACTATATTTCTTAGCAAGATTGACCATTTGATTATATGATTCTTCAAGTTCATCAAGATCTTCATCGTCATGCATATCATCATCATTATCATAGCAATTATCACTATAATCACTATCATCATTAGTTGAGTAGCAAGTAGTTACCTCTTTCTCATGGCCGGCCATGAGACATATTTCTTCCTTTCTTTCATCTTCTTCACTATCACTCCAAGCTCCTCCAACAAACGCCTTTTGAGTGTCATTTTGCTTTGCACGTTTGGGACATACATTTGCATAATGATTTTTGTCTCCACATACATAACAATAATCATTGTTACTTGAGTTGTCATTATAATTCCCACGATTATTGAACTTGTTGAATCGTTGAAATGGTCTTCCATTTCTCCTTGGAAATCTCGAAGCACGATTTTTTTGTTCCCGATCATTTCCATCTCTTCGATTGAAGTTTGACCTATCATTTCTTGCAAAACGTTTGTTAGTTAAATTTTTTTAAAATTTTTTAACCAAAAGAGCGATGTCATCCGTAGAGTCGATCTTCTCAGATTCTTCTTTCGGTTGACTAGCTTTCTCTTCTTTGATCTTTTCTTTTGTAACATTGGCTTGGAGTGCCAAGGTTTTCTTCTTCCCTTGATCTTGAGCTTTGTTTCTCTTCAATGCTATTTCATGAACTTTGAGGTTGCCATTGCGATAATCCACCTTCATTTTAGAAAGATTATGAGAATCTTCCAAAGATGTTATTTTGGGCATCCATTCTGGAGGTAGAGCTCTGAGAATTTTTCTTATGTAATCTTCATTCTCATATACAAGACCTAATCCTTTCAGTGTAGTCATGATAAGGTTAAACCGCCTAAACATAGAATTAATTGATTCATCTTGAGCCATTTCAAATAACTCATAATCATGAACTAAAATATTTATTTTACTGCTTTTGACTTGTGAGTTTCTACGATGGGTGTCATTTAGGCTTTGCCAAATTTCATTTGCGGTTTTGCAAGTAAAAACTCTTTCAATTTCATCTGAGTTTAAGATAGCATAAATCATATTTTTTGCTTCAAAATTTAAACAATTCCAAGTGTAATAATTATTAGACCACTCCGCAATTGGGTTTTCAATACTTTTGCCATCTTGTATTTTTGTAGGAACAAAGTTTCCATTAACAATAATATCCCACATTTTTCTACTTTTACCACGAACATGACATTTGAAAAGTTCGGCCCAAATGCCAAGTTTTTCAATGTCAATGGGAGGAGGTTTAACAGATAATGAACCTTCATGATGAGCCATTTTGGTGTCGATTTTTAGTTTTGAAATCACAAACTAATAAAGTCAAATTTTGAAAACACGTGTTCTGATATCAATTGTAGGACAACCTTAGGGGTAAAGGTTGTAAGACGGATCTTTACACTAAAATTTGAATTTAAAACAGTTATAGATAAAGATGCAAGAGATGAGAGTAAAGAGTGTGATACTAACACCGAGATTTAGAGTGGTTCACCAACTTGGCTAATCCACTTTCCGAGATACTTTTCGAGACACCGATCCACTATAAGATGTTCTTTATGGTAGAACACAAACCTTGGTACAAGAAGATGAATTGATCTCTTACTTTTGCTAGAGACTAGAATGGATCACTCATACACAAGTAAACACTTACAAGATGATTGATTTTTCAATGGTGATCACTCTTGTATAAACATGTAACACTTGGATGATTTCTATGAAAGAATTGTTTTCTCTTTAAGTTGCTTGCCTTGATACTTATAGAACCAGAATGAATTTTCTCTTTGTTTGTATTGGTAAGTCTTATTTTAGCAAACAACCAAGGCTCTTAATTTATACAGAAAATTGAGACTGACCATATGCGGACGTCCGCTTTAAACTCATCTCAGATTCTTAGCCGTTTGAACTAAGATTTTTTGTCAGAATGTGTATTTAGTGCGGACGTCCGGATAGATCAAGTGGACGTCCGCTTTGTCCTTTTTCAACTACCAAAGATTGATTGAAATCTTTCATTTAATTCGTTTTACCAAACAACTTTTTTTCAACGGTTTAATTTTCAAAAGATTTCTTTTCAAATGGTTTTAGAGGAAAAAACCATCCAAGTATTTTACCGGTTTGTTTGAGTGTTTACCGTTAAAAAATTATTCGAAGGTTAATAGACGAAAAACTTCTCGATACAATCTTCAGAGGGAATCTTTGCGGCACACTTCTTATGAAGAAGATATTTGAATAGTTGAGATGAGGTGCTTTCCACTCTTAGATTTTTACTAGGTAACCAGAAGCTTTATTTTGCACATAAGATGAAATTTGTTAGAAACAAGGAAGATTTGATTATTTATTTATCAACCATCAAAACAGGATTGTCAATATTTTATCTTTGATCACTTGCACCAACAGATACATCAATTGTAACATCCCAAAAATTTCAAGGAATTTAAACCTTTTTTTTTAAATAACATCTCATTAATTAAAACTCATTAAATAATTCAAAACGTTTCGTTTGCAACTCAATAATAAATATTCTCTAGAAACAGTAAACAGCGGAATAAATGGTTTAAAAATGATAATCGTAAATCTTAATAATAATCAGCTCTTCACGCGCGCCAGTGTGTACTCGTCACGCCTTGGAACCACTCGTACCTGAAACCACAATTTATTGGGAAAGGGTAAGCACGAAGCTTAGTGAATTCAACCACCATAATTAACACAGTTATTCCACACTACCCCTAAAACAGATAGTTGCATATAAACAAGCATACAAGTCTACGAACAAATCATAAACATGCATACCTACACCATCCCACCCAAAGGCATAAGCTGGTCCACCCGACCACACGATAACCGTACAAGCATTACCCGGCTCCCCCGGGTTCCTACGCCACCCGCGTATACAACCTTCAGTCCCACCGAGTTACTACGCCACCCGCGTATATAAACCTCGGCCCCACCGAGTTACTACGCCACCCGCGTATATAAACCTCGGCCCCACCGAACTCCTACGCCACCCGCGTAGTCATAACAATAAAGGTCCGACTAGACACCCCACTATTTAGTCCCGCATCACAAACAATTAAAACTACCACACACGTACAAATCGTAATGTAAAAATAACCGACATTAGTTATAGTGAGAGAACTCACCTCGTAAGCGCGCCTAGCTCACAAACAATAATTCAAGCTTCACAAATCCAAGATCACTTCCCAACACCTAAACAATCGTTAAAATGTATTAACACGAGACCCGGACCCTAAAACACGACGCACCCTTAAATCGTCACTAAAACGACTTTTCGGTCTAACCAAACAGGTCTGTTCGGGACCTGTTCCGACCTCCATAAACCCAGAAAATCCTCAATTAAATTACATAACAAGAAAGTGCTCTGAGTTAGGGTTCCAAGGACATATTATACACCTCCTAACGATTTTTCTACAATTTATTATGGATTTTACAAAACTGGTTAACTGCACAGCGAAAAACAGCACCTTTCGTTACAAAACAGCAGTTTGACACTGGCTACGGTCCGAACTGGTTTTTCCGCAAAACATAAGAAACTTACTAGACTCAGAATGGGAACTTTTGGCACTGGTTTCATCCCAATCCGACATTCCTAGCAGAAGTTATGCTCGATACAAAACAGGGACAGAAACTAAGCAACTCACATGAAATGATAACAAATGATCATAATTCTATTAAGTCAAAGCTTAACCCAAACAGCCCCGGGAAGCCTAAAACTCACTGGAAACAGATCATACCAAGATGGACAACAGCCGTGCACCACCCCCTTTTCCGCCTCCGGCGGCGGTGGTGGTCGGCGGCCATCACGCACACACACCACCCTCATATCACCGACTCTCTCTTTCGATCGCTCTACGCGAGCCCACCCGCACCCACAACCACACATGACCACGACCGCCCACGCACGGCCACCACAGTGGCGGCGTACGGCGGTGGTTGCCTCGCCGGAAAAGAAAAGAAAAAGGAAAAGGAGATGAGGACTTACCTTGCGACAAAACGACGACGTTCTCTAGCCCTCTCTCACTCTCGCCCTCTTTCCTCGACTCCGGCGTAACTCCGGCGGCATCAACAGTGCCGGCAGCAGCGGCTGTGGTCGGTGGTTCTCCCTTTCTCCGGCCGACGACAAGGACACAAGGGAGGGGGGTAGCGGCCGTAGGGTTGCTTATTGCTTCCTCTCGGTTTCCTTCTCTCGACACAAACCCAACAAAACAAAGTGTCCTCTTTTTTTTTCTTTCTCCTCACGCCACCAACACCACCATAATAAACAACAACAAAAAATGGGTTTCGCTAAAACCTGCATGGGCCGAACCCATGAGGGTTTTTGGTCCTTTGACACAATTAGCCCCTCCACTTATCAACCTCTCCCAACTAACCAAAAGTTCCGATAATTTAACGATTAGACCCAACTCGACTAACCCCGTTAACGGAAACCACGATAAATCGAACTTAAAAGAAAATAATTAAGACTAATAAATTACATACCGGGATACGGGCTTTACAACTCTCCCCCACTTGGATTAGACTTCGTCCTCGAAGTCTCTGCCTACGAATAGCTCCGGATAGTTCTCCCTCATCTCAACCTCAGGTTCCTAAGTCCACTTGAAATCCCTTCTAAAACTTCTCGAATACTTTTCTAACTAACGTACTCTTTCTAGGACACTGAAATTATGACCGGAAGAATACTCCAACAACTGGATTCATTCCTAGCCAAACGACTTCGGTTGTCTCCCAACCATAGATAATCCATACATCCCAATTCAAAATTTTGAGCTCTAACTATTCTAAAGGTATTCACCAATATACCCTACAGGATACTCGAATCCGATCATTCCCACCACTACTTGTCGATTAACTTCCACGAGTTCCAATAGACTCCCAAAATTTATTTCACGCGAATCGTCAAACCAGTAAATTTATAATCACCCACGAAGGTCATTCCACCACAACCATTCATCACAAGTAAGCATCTCGAGGTTACTACTACCATCACTATAATTATCTTAAAAACGGCTACAATTCTCCGGTTACACTAAAGATGTTTTGGCCTCAAGCCCAAAAGTCGACACCTAAACATACTACTTACTTCAAAAAGGTTACTGCGCATTTATTCTCTTAATTACAAAGGGCATCATTCCCTTAACCGACACGATTCGGTCTACACTAACAACACGTGTGGAACACCCAATCTTCCACCGTCTACTTATCCTCCTCACCCGCCCTAGGAAACCTAGTTACACCGTAACAAGATACACCTTAACATCTACCTCCCAGGTACGTCTCAAGGCCCGGCACATCGGAACTACCTCTCAGGTAAGTGCCCAAGACTATATCCTCCCAGTGCCTACTGGAAAGTCAAGGTCATAACACATGGATACCGGGGTCCCACCCCGAGATACCCAACCGACCATTACCAACGACTGACTGACGTGACCAAGGATCCAATGCAAAACAGTCTACCAACAACATGCCTACCCCGGAATGACTCACTCACCCAACATGTAAATACTCTACGTGCAATAAGTGCAAAACTATGCAGCAAAACAACCCATCAACAAAACTCCACATCGAACCATTAAAAACCGTGCAATTGACCCATGACTATCTCAAAGTCAAAACCAAGCAAAATGCTCCACGCTTGCTAGACCCATAAGTCGGTCAAAAACGTGTTCACATAAGGTTTAAGCAAGCAATACTCTAAAATAACATTAGTCCCAAACTCGACACGAGTTAAACAAAAGAGTTTTCCAAAAGGACTCACACCCTTAAAATTCTCAAAACGACACATAACACCTATAAGCGCACTTCCCAAATGGTTTACAAATCATTTACAAAATATTCTCAACGTCAAGATTTTTCATTTCAAAAAGACCGTAAGCAATAAAACTACTATTACCAGGTCGGTAGTTACGCAAAAATGGACACGCTCGTCCCACAAATGAAAATCATGTCGAAAATAATTTCATTGCAGCTTAGTTTACTCACAAAACGTAAAGCGAAATAAATAATTTCTTTGAAAATGAACCGTCACGGTTCTAGTATAAATTGACTCATGACATGTATTTAAAGTAACCGCTCGACCTTACACCGGGTGCGACAGAAGTGTGCACATAATTTCAAAATCAGTTCCATGACATTTGACCCCAAAATTCCTCTTTTTCAACATAAAATGTCGTGGCACATGGTTCACTAACAAATCTTACGCGCGTCGGCTAGTCATACAAAACAATGAAACGGTTTACAAATATATTTTTGTTAAAACACAACTGTCTCGTGTAAGTTTCAAGCTTAAAGATAAAAACCAATCCGTTTCCATCATTTGAAAATATCGACTAAAACCTCATAAAATCTCAAAAGGTGGGGTTCTTTAAATTGATTTCCAAGATTTCCCCAAATGGTCACATAAACAAATAAGATATACACCTCGTGAAATTAAACTCACACGACTCAACACGCCGTAAAACAAAACTTATTTTAACGAAATCATTCGAAAAGCTTTATACAGACATCGTGGAATGTAACTTTCCGCCTCAACTCTAACATATGTGGAGGAGTTCCAATGTTAAAGTCACAAGCCGTAGTCACTTGCCCAACATGTTAAACACCACAAAACACGGATATCATCTTACCCGAAAGAACCGTTGGAAAAATAACGAAATGAGACAAATTCTAACAAAGTTTGCACCCCCGTAATAAAACGATTTCATACATTTTCAAAACCATATTTCCACATCTTGTGTGTGCGCTGAACATTTCCCAAAATTCCAAAACACCATCCATAAAATGATTTGAAACACAAGAATTTGTTAATGCAATCTATTTCAAAATCAAACTTTGTGCATGACTTAGTCGGCATTCAACGCCTCGACTCCTACTCCTCCAAATCTCTCCGGTCCACTAACGTCATCCGGACATTTAAACCTCTTAGGCAAGTTGGGAAATTACGTCAAATAATCCCTACGATTTTTCCTCAAATCAAAGTCGGCTCTATAAGCCTATGATTCTAGCACAATCATCCATCTTGGCCCGAAACAAACATCATCCTCATCGTCACTTCAAGTGACTAATACTAGAATCGTCCTTTTATTCCAACGACTACTAATTTATAACCTTCGACACTACCCCAACGATCATCCCATCAAAGCAAATCAAGTACACACCTGTACTAGTAGGTTTACTATAGTCGTTCCTCCATGTGATAGCTATTCTGGGTAGATATTACAACGAGTTATTAGCACATAATAATTCACACTAACAACGCTCACGCTCAACTCCTTGGATTCCTCGTGACTTTCCCCGACTCGAGCATTGATCCTGTGTTTCCGATAGTAGGAGCTCTACTACTACCTTCCACACCTATCATCACTCGTTCCGAGTTCCATCCGATGGGTCCAAGTAGCTTCTCGCCGATAACTACACACATATGCCCGCACCGGCATATGTACACACTCTTCCTAGCTCCCTAGGAATTCCACCCAACTTCACTACCCTTGCTATGACGAAATCCCCACTAGTCATGACGAGTCGCCTCGCGAATGCACAGTCGCACACAGTGTAAAACCAGATAGACATTCGAATATAAGATTCTATCCTACAACGGTTGGACTCAAACAAGAGCTGCGCAATAGAACTAAATCCGACATTCTAAGGCTATTTGGTTCCTACCGCATACAACCTATAGTGCATTCACTTAACAACTTATCAAGGCTAGCATGAACTCCTATTAGCAAACAACAAACATGCAGTACAGTGTAATAAGCACCAAACAATCCAGCACACATACTCCTATGTTCTAGAAAGCAATCTAGCATACATACTCATATGTAAACACTCTTCCCAGCTCACTAGGAATTTCATCTCGTCCCACCACCCTTGCTACAACGGAATCCCTATTAGCCATAACGAGTTGCCTCGCGAATACCCAGTCGTATGCAGCGTGAATCAAATAGACATTCGAATACAAGATTCTATCCTAGAACGGTTGGACTCAAACAAGAGCTGCGCAATAGAACTAAATCAAATATTCTAAGGCTATATGATTCTTACTGCATACAACCTATAGGGCCTTCACTTAACAACCTACTATAACTAACATTGATTCCTACTAGCAAGCAGTCATCATACAGTACAGTGTCAACAACAGGCAATCTAGCATGCATACCCTATGATCTAGAAAGCAATACAACACTAAGTAATGTACCTTTCCCCTTTGGCTCCGGCTGACTGTACACACTGCGCCCTCGGTCACCGTTCCTCAAACGGATTTTTCCTTATAGCCGCAAACTTGAGATCAAACACACCGAAATGCGTTTGATTCACTCAAGCCGTGCTCTGATACCAAGTTGTAACATCCCAAAAATTTCAAGGAATTTAAACCTTTTTTTTAAATAACATCTCATTAATTAAAACTCATTAAATAATTCAAAACGTTTCGTTTGCAACTCAATAATAAATATTCTCTAGAAACAGTAAACAGCGGAATAAATGGTTTAAAAATGATAATCGTAAATCTTAATAATAATCAGCTCTTCACGCGCGCCAGTGTGTACTCGTCACGCCTTGGAACCACTCGTACCTGAAACCACAATTTATTGGGAAAGGGTAAGTACGAAGCTTAGTGAATTCAACCACCATAATTAACACAGTTATTCCACACTACCCCTAAAACAGATAGTTGCATATAAACAAGCATACAAGTCTACGAACAAATCATAAACATGCATACCTACACCATCCCACCCAAAGGCATAAGCTGGTCCACCCGACCACACGATAACCGTGCAAGCATTACCCGGCTCCCCCGGGTTCCTACGCCACCCGCGTATACAACCTTCAGTCCCACCGAGTTACTACGCCACCCGCGTATATAAACCTCGGCCCCACCGAGTTACTACGCCACCCGCGTATATAAACCTCGGCCCCACCGAACTCCTACGCCACCCGCGTAGTCATAACAATAAAGGTCCGACTAGACACCCCACTATTTAGTCCCGCATCAGAAACAATTAAAACTACCACACACGTACAAATCGTAATGTAAAAATAACCGACATTAGTTATAGTGAGAGAACTCACCTCGTAAGCGCGCATAGCTCACAAACAATAATTCAAGCTTCACAAATCCAAGATCACTTCCCAACACCTAAACAATCGTTAAAATGTATTAACACGAGACCCGGACCCTAAAACACGACGCACCCTTAAATCGTCACTAAAACGACTTTTCGGTCTAACCAAACAGGTTTGTTCGGGACCTGTTCCGACCTCCATAAACCCAGAAAATCCTCAATTAAATTACATAACCAGAAATTTCTCTGAGTTAGGGTTCCAAGGACATATTATACACCTCCTAACGATTTTTCTACAATTTATTATGGATTTTACAAAACTGGTTAACTGCACAGCGAAAAACAGCACCTTTCGTTACAAAACAGCAGTTTGACACTGGCTACGGTCCGAACTGGTTTTTCCGCAAAACATAAGAAACTTACTAGACTCAGAATGGGAACTTTTGGCACTGGTTTCATCCCAATCCGACATTCCTAGCAGAAGTTATGCTCGATACAAAACAGGGACAGAAACTAAGCAACTCACATGAAATGATAACAAATGATCATAATTCTATTAAGTCAAAGCTTAACCCAAACAGCCCCGGGAAGCCTAAAACTCACTGGAAACAGATCATACCAAGCTGGACAACAGCCGTGCACCACCCCCTTTTCCGCCTCCGGCGGCGGTGGTGGTCGGCGGCCATCACGCACACACACCACCCTCATATCACCGACTCTCTCTTTCGATCGCTCTACGCGAGCCCACCCGCACCCACAACCACACATGACCACGACCGCCCACGCACGGCCACCACAGTGGCGGCGTACGGCGGTGGTTGCCTCGCCGGAAAAGAAAAGAAAAAGGAAAAGGAGATGAGGACTTACCTTGCGACAAAACGACGACGTTCTCTAGCCCTCTCTCACTCTCGCCCTCTTTCCTCGACTCCGGCGTAACTCCGGCGGCATCAGCAGTGCCGGCAGCAGCGGCTGTGGTCGGTGGTTCTCCCTTTCTCCGGCCGACGACAAGGACACAAGGGAGGGGGGTAGCGGCCGTAGGGTTGCTTATTGCTTCCTCTCGGTTTCCTTCTCTCGACACAAACCCAACAAAACAAAGTGTCCTCTTTTTTTTCTTTCTCCTCACGCCACCAACACCACCATAATAAACAACAACAAAAAATGGGTTTCGCTAAAACCTGCATGGGCCGAACCCATGAGGGTTTTTGGTCCTTTGACACAATTAGCCCCTCCACTTATCAACCTCTCCCAACTAACCAAAAGTTCCGATAATTTAACGATTAGACCCAACTCGACTAACCCCGTTAACGGAAACCACGATAAATCGAACTTAAAAGAAAATAATTAAGACTAATAAATTACATACCGGGATACGGGCTTTACATCAATCCAAACCGGATCTTTAGTCTATTGTGACATCAACCCAAATCGGATCTTTAGTCAAGTGAGGCATCAACCCAAACCAGATCTCTAGCCTAGAGAGACAACAACCCAAACCGGATCTTTAGTCTATTGAGGCATAAATCCAAACCGGATCTTTAGCCTAAAACCACCAAGTTCAACCCAAACCAGATCTTTACCTTGGGGTCTCACCATCCAAAACAAGTTTGTTTAATTTAGAAATTTACACATGACTCCAAAAGAATAACCAATGCATTCAAATCATGAAATTCCCAAATTCAATGCAATACATGCAACTCATAACCAAAGCTCTACATCGAGCTATTAAAATCGGACAAATGTCCTCAAGACACAACAGAGTCAAAAACCGAGTCATAAGCTTAAATCATCAAATGACCATTTATTAAAAGTCAACATATGCAAATGAAATGTAACTAACCCTCATTATGCAAATACATGCTCCAAGGAATGACTAGCTCAAAACCCCTTCATTGCCATTTTCCAATGAAGTCAAACCATATATACATATATACTCAAATACTTTATAACTTGATAATGTATATAATTCGCAATGGTTTATAAAACCCAAAAAGTACCAAGAGTGCATAGATGTCATATGGTGTTCACTTATGAGACAAAACACTCAAAAGGGCATATTCTCAAATGAAACGCAATAAAGTGCATAACACATCCAAAGCTCCATCTTGAGCTACTAAAACCGACAAACACCCCAGATACCCATTTGAGTACAAATCAAATCTTTTGAGACAAAATAAACGTTTGGCTAAATACGCGAGCCATCACAGTTACATAAACCAAAATACATCGTTACCCAAAATCTTTGTCTCTTGACTCTCAATTGGCCTTCAGCCCAAAACCAAAAGGTTTACAATTCCCAAAATGTTCATAAGGTCGAGAATGACCAAAATCCACAACTCACACGTTCACATTTTCAAAACGTAACATCATAAAATTTGCATAATCTCAACAAACACTAAAAGTGTATTTTGACCAAACAACCTCCACTTATGCAATAAATTAACAAAACACTTTCATTCGTGATTTATTTATCAATTACCCAAAAATCCCAAATGTGGGTGTTTTACAAGATTTGTAAAGCTCAACACTTCAAATAATCAAAACCCACTAAATAACTCAACAATTGATAATTTTATGTAAAACACATAAACACTTTCTAATAAACATATTGGCATGTACAACGTTTTCACAAATCAACTTGAATTCACCTTGCTAGATTTAGGCTGAATCTAGATTTTACCCCAATAAGAGCTCCTTGAAGAAACTTGAATCCACAAGCAATTCCTTCAAACCCTGGATTCAAAACTTTTCCAAACATAAATATACATGTCCAAGCACTTAGAATCATTCCCCAAACATCTTATATCAAAATCTATATTTTGACCAAAACTCCAATTTGACATAACTTCCCCAAAATCATCCAAACCGAAATTTGAGAAATATAAACACTAGGAAGTCATCAATGGAGCATTTTAAACTAATATGAAAGTTTAGAAACTAGGAGGATGAACTCACCACTAAGGTTTTGATGAAAACCTAGAAAACTCTAATTTTCTTGAAGAGGGAGGTGATGATGATGAACTCTTGATCTTTGCTTCCACTTAACCACAAAATACCCTTGGATCTTCCCAAAACTAACACTCTATCCTCAAAAGTCTCTCAAATACGAAACCATAGCAATTTGAATCTCCAAAAACGGAGAAGAAATGAGAGAGATATGACCAAATGAAGAAAGAGACTCAAAATCGGACTTTATGTACTGCAACCGCCCACGAGAGTGACATGCGAAAGTGATAGTGTCACTTTAGCATGTCACTTTTGCCCAAAATGTACCGAGGGCCATACTTCCTCTGCGAAAGTGACATGGTAAAGTGTCACTGTCACTCTCGCATGTCACTTTAGCCTAGAAGGTACCGAACACTGTTTTCGCCGTAACTTCTTCGTTTTAGCTCCGTTTTTGCTCCGGAAAGGCCCGTTAGATTCGTATTTTAATTCTACATCCAACAAGACTATAAAATCTAGATTTTAATCCAAAATCATATTTATTCTATTTCTCTTAAAAGATCGATTTCCACACCGATTTGAAATTATACTTACCCGAAAATCGGGTGTTACACATCCCAGGCCAACCGTACCAGATATTGTCCACTTTGTCCACACCTAGACTCACAGTATTAAAATGCGTCTGATAAGGGAGGTATCAAGTCCCCCTTATAAGGCAACCTTTGTTCCCCTCCCCAACCAATGTGGGATCTTACACTTCCATAATCCATATACACTTCAAGTATGGTCGTTTCGTCCCAATAGTGATCTATATTGTAAACACCTAAGTCATTCATGAGTTATTTTAATCCAGTGTCTAAGTCTTCCTATGGTGGTTTAAAATACATTTTCATTCCAGCTCAATCTTGTTCATCATAACCAAGTTGAGCCATTAGTTGATGCATGTGTAGCATACAAAGACACTGACCATCTACTAGGTCAACTAATATTCCCATGTCGTTGACATACGACCTATCGGGTGGTGGTGTGAAATAGCCGTTATGATGGATTTTCATAGTAAGGAAAAGTGGACCGTTGCCAGTGGGATGGAAAAAGGTTAGAAAGTAAGGCGACACAATTTATTTAT
The DNA here is from genome assembly GCA_033807775.1 of Saussurea involucrata. NCBI lineage: Eukaryota > Viridiplantae > Streptophyta > Magnoliopsida > Asterales > Asteraceae > Saussurea > Saussurea involucrata. The sequence continues at coordinate 178,051,328 of CM066322.1, forward strand.
GGACGTGAAAAAGAACTACTAACAAATGATGGATTCGATCCATTGCGGAAGCGGTTCAAATGGAGCCATAAGTCTCCAAAAACGTTGTGCTTCAGGAGCCATTCGTGAAGAAATTGAAAGATTGATGAAATAATTGAGAGAAAAAAGAGGAAATGTAGAACGTAGGAAACGATAACAAGTTGTGGTTTTTGAAGTAATGAGACATCCTATTTATAGGAACGGGTTTAGATTATTTTCTGTTTTTATGATTTTTTATTTTTATACTACTGCAAAACCTGAACATAAAAATAAGCAATAAAACATGAAATTATCATTCCAAATACACACATTAAATTAAGACGCACATTTTGAGGAACATGGAACGGATAAATCTAGTACGTATATTTATTCCGACATTTGATGATCCACTAAGCCTTTTCATTAATCATATCCTCCAGACCGGTATAGCTTTCTTTGATATCTATGAATATAAACTCCTCTTCACTGATCTCTTGTTGTAGGACTGCAAGCTCGCATTTTTTTTCCTCTATGAATGCCTTTTTTTCCCGTTGATCTTCCCTGTTCTTCAGCCATACCGCTTTAGCCTTTTGATGTCTGCGTCCGCCTCCATACAGAAACCTTTTTCAGGCATAACTTGAGACTCCGGAGGGTTTGGGTTAAACTTTTCTAAATAGGTATGTATGTGGATGTAGTTCTCTGATGCACACTCTCATTCTTCTATCTCCTTCTATGTTATTGGCCAATCGGCCTCCGTTCTCTCAAACATTTACCACTCCTCCGTTTCTGGGCTACGCCTGAAACTTCCATCATTCAATGGTTGTTTAGTGATAGAGCGGGAAGTTCCAGTCATTCGATGGTTTTTTGGCAGAGCGGGAAGTTCTAGCCATAGAGTAAGAATGATATGGGAATGTTTCCAAACGGTGTAGAGGGTGGAAAGGATAAGAAGTTGTGGTTTTTGAAGTAATGAGACATCCAAAATGATAGCAACTTCGTGCTGATGTGACTAGGCCTATTTTTCCTATAAATAAGTTTGTGTTTTAAGTTCTACATCAAATTCTCTATAACAATGGCATCGAGAAAGCTTCATCTATGGAATTTTAGATGTCCATTTCAACCGCTTTCGGATTCCGCTAGAGATTTGCACGGTTCGTAATTTTATTTTCCTTCCGTAAATTTAACCGGTATTCTACAAAAGATAGCAAGTACTAGTCTTGTTTTCCTTCCATGCATAAAATATGTTTTTTTGCATGCAACCATTGTTTTTCCTCTATTATTCACGATGAAGATCTATCATCAAGGGTATTTTAGAAAACCACCAGGTATGTGTTATGTCGATAGCATGAAAATTTATGTTGACCTACTAGATGTCGACGATCTTTGCATGCATTTTACGGAACATATAATGGAAGAAATAGGTTATGATGTACACGAACGACGATATTTGAAAATGTATTTTAAAAAACCAAACGTAGATTTAGAATGTGGATTACAAGAACTGCTTGTTGACGAAGATGTGAAAAAATACGTTATTATGTTGTCGTCGATAATGTCATTCAAGTGTATACTGAAAAACATTCCTGCTACAACACTTCAAAAGTAATATCACCGAACATATAAGGAGTCGAAATAGATGGTGCATGGACAAACCCTCTTGTGTAATTTATCACTTTTACTTTCTATTGTCAAGTAATTGGTTTTATGTTAAAGTTTGTGTAATTTATCGCTTTTAGTATCTATTGTCAAATAATTGGTTTTATATTAAAGTTTTGTAAGTTATCGCTTTTAGTACCTATTGTCAAGTAATTGGTTTTATGTTAAAGTTTGTGTAATTTATCATTTTTAGTGTCAGGTAATTGGTTTTATGTTAAAGTTTGTGTAATTTATCATTTATAAACGAATACGAAATTTATCATTTATAAACAAATACGAGAATTTTTAAACGTCAAGGATAAATCATGTCACAACTAAATACACAACTTTATCATCTATTAACGAATACGAGAATTGTAGAACTCATTAGCAAGATACATCTGAGTCTTCCTATTAAGTTCTTGAGGGTCGTAATTTTCCTATAAGTTATATCATTGTTTCTTATAATTTCTTCCATAAAAGACAAACAAAAGCGCCGCAATCCCTGCTCCAGACGCTTGCTGGTGGACGTTATCCATATAAATGTGGCTAAGCGCCCGGTCATTAGGCATAACTTGACCTTTATGTTTCAAAAAATTCATCGCAATTAAGAACTTCAGAAGATGAATGGCCAAAATTTTAACTTGGGTGAGACAACCCTTGTAAGAGTTGTCACAGTTCATTCTATCGTATATGCGTAACATCCATGTATTTAGGTACAGAACTGTGGTCACCTAATGATAATCACCTAGATTTATCGGGATGATTACCTACAAAAATAAAATAAAATAAACGTGTCATTATAAATACAATTATTTTTAGAACTTCATCCACATTTTGCATTTCTTACCTCATCAACCAAATACCATGTCGGGTAGTAGTCATGTGTCCCGTTCCTAAAGTTAAAATACCGCAATTATTTTTTATGCATAACTTTCAACGCTTGCGACATTAATATTGTACGTCGGCAGTTGTACGGTCTTTCTAGCATTTTGATATGTACCCACGTATCAATATGCTGTAAAAAACAATCGGTTTAGCAAATTTAACCGGTAATAAGGTATATAGTAAATTGGAAAATCAATACAACTTACTATGGTATCCAATGATTATCAAACAATCTTCCCCACATTTGGTGAGACCACGGTTCACATTGAAATGGAGGTATCTTCAACCCATCTAACTTAGTATTTTTATGTAACTCCAAAATCTTAAGACTTATTATTTTTTTTGGTGGCCTTAGGTCGTGGTGTCAAGTCTGGTAATGGTCTATACAGAGACTTTTGTGTTCGGCCTGGGAACTTGATGCGTTTCTCGGGCATAGGTGGTGGTGTCAACTCCTGTACTGATAAAGTTGGTGATGTAAAATTATTTTGAACGTTCAAAATTTGGGGGTCAAAAAATGATGAGCCAAAGTTATAATTTTGGGTGTCTAAATTTGATGTCGGAAAATTATAATTTTGAGTCTTAAGATTAGATGGCGGAAAGTTAGAATTTTGGCCCTAAAAAATAGATGACGCAAAGTTATAATTTTGGTCCTCAAAATTAGATGACTCAAAGTTATAATATTGGTTTAGGGTTCAAAAAATTGGTTTTCGGGTTGAAAACGTGGTTTTGTGAGTCAAAAAATGTTTGTCCAATGCTATCATTTTGGTTTTGCGAGTCAAAATATGTTTGTTGGACGTTAGAAGTTTGGCCCCTAAAATTTTGGTTTGTGGTCCCATCTTCCGGCCTGATTGTCGTCAAATGAGCTATTATGGGATGAAACCCTCGATTGTGAACCGTAGTATTATATTGGTGGGGAGATTCAACGTTTACATGTTGATCGTTTTGGTTCAAATTAACCTAAAAAAACATATGACTGTTAGTATCAAATTAACATAAAAAATAAACAATTATGGCCATAAATACATTTCAAATATATACCTGAAAGCCATCAGTTGCGTTTTTTATCTGCGCCAACATTTTATATATATATATATATATATATATATATATATATATATATATATATATATATATATATATATATATATATATATATATATATATATATATATTTCAGCATCTTTCAGGTTCATCATACCGTTGAGAACAAGATCTTGTACTTGGTCAATATGAGGATACATTTCATCGATATATTTCTTCAAATTTGACGACGATTCCGATGCTTTGGAAGTTGATGCACCATCCCATTTTTTTTAGAGGTACTCAAAATAATGACAACTTTCTCTCCACCAAGGACTCTCTGACTCCACGTCCGTAGGTATCAACATACTAACTGGCAAGTCCTCCTACCAAGTGAAATGTTTTAATTTAAATAATAGTTATGAAACAATGGACTTTAAAAAAATTAATGGGCTTTTAAAAATTTACCTTAAATGCGTACACAAATTCATGTATTGTGTACTTGACTTCTTCGCCAGACGATTTCCTAATCTCGTGAGATGTTTCACGTTTCCGTAAAGCGTCTTCCAATTGCTTCTACAGAGGACGCCATACGTAATTACCCCATGAATATCTATCTCATCAAAAAAATATACATTTTAGTTATGAAATTTAGGTGATACAATTATTATGTAATGAATAAAAAGAAATACCTATTCCATGCATCTAAGTCTTCGAATAACTGTAACAATTCTCCATCAATTTTATTGTTTCCTTAAAGACCAATAAATCCAACAGAAACCAGAAGCAAAAGACATACACATACCGCATCGGTGTCTTCTAAATTTCTGGAATTTTCCACTTAAAATATGTGTTCTAGATCATTTATGCGTATCTGATAATCGTCACTAGCGCCTAAAACACTAACTTTGAAGGATTTGTCGGTTGTCTCTGTTAATGCCCTCATACCGGTAACGAGGCAAAATTTTGTCTCGCCCTCAGTTCCCGGTGGTCCCGCAAAAGTTACCCTCCTGGGTAGGGGAACACTCTTCTTGGCGGTAACCCTAATCCTCGGTCCTCGTGGTGCTGGTTGAGGTGCGGGGGAAGGTAATACCGATGTAGGGAATCTGGTGGGGGTCTCACCGGTTGCTTCGTCACTGCTCTCATATGGTTCTTTCTCCTCAACAGTCGGTGGGTCTCTCCTAGGTCGACTAGTAACATAGCCAGAGGCATCGGCAGAGTGCTCAGTGGGAGTGGACGAGGATGACATAGTGAACTGCGATAATAGCAGACTTAGTTACTAAGTGTGCTATTGTAAGTGCCTAAGATATGCAATGTTTATGCATGCATGCGCAAAAAACATGTTTTCCATGTTTAAGTAGAAAATTTATTTTAAGCATACTTCCAATATAACCAATCCAAGTCCCTCATTATACATACGTAAATTAAACATAGGTGATCAGGCTTTGTCTAATTGAGGTATAATAATGTGACACTCAACTTAGTTATATTAGTAATATACTTCAGATTTTGAAAATCATTTCGAAAACCGTTTTGAAAGAAAATATATATATATATATATATATTAGGTTATAGTTTGTGGTTTCCATAAGAAAACCGGCATTCTCTATAACCTTAGGCTTTGATACCAAATCTGTCACACCCCTTAAAGCGGAAACACGAGGTATAACATCGTAGGGTTTCATAGCATGAGGTAGTAGACAACACCAACCACAACATTTAATAAAGTAGTACAAGATACTGCAATACAAGTCATAACCAAAATGTTCCTAAATAAACGACGGATACAAAAATTAACAATAGAAGTTTAAAGTTCTTAATGTTGATGTCATCACACAATATGCACCCTACATACCTTCACTTACTTATTAGTACCTGAAAAGCATGATAAAAAGAAAAAGGGTCAACTACAAAGAGTTGGTGAGTTCACAGGTTTTCGTATGCACCAAAAGTAAAATTGTATGCAGAAATCGCTATTGTGAAACGTTTGTTCACACGAAGTTTAAGTAATCGGTTGTTCGAGTATTTGCACAAGGTATAAAGTATACTATGATGCCATAACATTGAGCCACTACCAAGCCTTCCGACAAACCAACGCCCCTTATATTTTTCACGTCCTACCTCAGCGGTGAAATAATTCCACATGTGTAAGACCATTATTGTTACTGGTAAAGTGCACTTCTAGCTCGTCAGCTAAAAGTGGGGTTGTTAATCCAAATAGCGCTACTCACAAATACCATCGCCTCGTAATGAGTTTGTTGGTCCCGAGAGGGTTATACAAGTTTCTAGAAGGGGGGGTTGAATACAAACACATGATTTTTACTTTCTAAAGTGTTTATTGATATAATCAAACAATTTACAACTTGTTGCGGAACAAGATTAAGGACTAAGCCTAATCTAAACAAGTTAAGAACACTAAGTTTCTTGCACTAGAATTAATATAAAGAGAAGATAAGAATACTACGAATAATATTCTAACACTAAGAGAGAAAGAAGAATATGGCCGAGCACTTCAATACTGAAGTAGGGTTCTTCTTATATACTGCATGCATTTAATGCATGGCAGTATCATTTTACACTTGGCAGCAGCTGATTGGATGCATGAGATTTGCCTTTAGACAACATCCTTTTGGCCGCATGATGTATAGTGTAGAATCAGAGTTGGTTGTACGATTCTGGACAAAGGAGATGTCCGTTCTGACAGTTCGTACGGAGGCGTGCAAGGGAGGTAAGACAATAGTAACTTGTAGATGAAACTTCATGATCAGCTTTCGTTGAATCAGTACTTTATCAGCGAGTGATAAAGCTCAACGATTGCTAAAGTCTTCTACTTGATACTTCACGTTAAGTGGACAATTCTGTGACTTCGCTGATATCCGCATCAGTTCATTAGTAGACTTGTCGCTGGTTCTTGGGCTTGATCTTCGACTTCAGCGTAGAACCTTTGTTGACGTGAAACTTATCTTCAGGGATCATAAGTAAACAGTTAAACTATCAGCGATCACCAAAAAGTACTGAACAGACTCAGAGCTTTATGGTGAACAGTGTTCGCTGAATATTAATCTTAAATAGCGAGAGTTCCTATCAGCGGTACTGTTAAGGCATAGTACTTATCAGCGATAGTGAAACTCTAATACATATTATTTACTTACAATTTTCACTAAGTGTTTAGAAGGGTCATTATCAAATCACCGAGGGTTTGGATCAACAATCTCCCCCCTATTTGATTATGACATAGCAACAAAGAAAATTGCTAAGTATGAAAACATAAGGATAAAAATAACTTATAAAATATTTGTCCCTTTTACTGTTTTCTGGGATCTTTTAAGTACTTATGGAGTAAAGTACATTCGCTAAATTTTTTCTTTAAACTTCGTAAAGATTACAGAGGGAAGTAGAAAAATTACAAGTACAACAAATTTAAATTACAAGTACAAAAGATGTTAGCTGATAAAGAAAGAGGAATTACAGGGTAATCCTATCAGCTATTGAGGTTCTTCACTAATGAGAAGTTTATCAAGGGTCTTTGTTGTAGGGATCATCCAGTCAGGGACTTCTTTTCCCTGATTTCTTTTTTCTAGGGCTTCCTTAAAGATCAAGGGTTTCATGAAGTGTCCGAGAAGATCATATCTGAATCCACACCAATAGATGAGATCCCTGAGCTGTTCGATTGTAATGATGGGTAGCTCAGAGATACGTTGAAAGTGTTCTCGTCCATCATAGTCATGAAAGAATATGCCATAAGGATTGCTTATGACTTTACCAGGGGCGAAACGTTCACCAGGTGGCAGAGAGGTATCGAGCACAGAGAGGTCAGGTTCAGGACCAAGTACTTCAGCACGAGAGTTGGAGCGACAGCAAGAGGAATATGCACAGCAGACGAAACCAAGTCGGTCTGTCGATTTAGAAGTTTTTCGACATGATCTTTGAATTTAGAGCGTGAATGCTGAATGACTATTCTGATCTCCAACCATTCAGAGAGACCATACTTCGTGATAGCATCAGCATAGAAGGTTTCATTTGTGTCATTTTCTCTTAATACCTCGACCTCAACAATTGGTACTCTGATGGTCGATCTTCCAGTGATGTGTACCTTGTTAATTCTGGCAGCTCGATATCGAAAGTGTACTTTCTCTTTGCACCATTTCAAGATAGATTGAGATACCTTGGTCTTTTCTTCGACAATCTTTTGGGCGTCTTCCTACAACTGACATTGGACATCAATGGGAGTTCTTTTCAGCGCGGGGTCTTTCATCGATTGTTGGACAAGCTGGATGGCGTAGGCCTTATCTTTTTCTTCAGTTTTCCTTCTTTCGGCGAGTAACCTTTCAGCTCTGAGGTGATCATTGAATTCTTTCCTTGATAGTCTGAACTTTTTAGGAACAGGACTATTGTCACGAGGAAGAATGATTCGCTGATCCTCAAACTGCCTGATCATTGCTTCTCTCTTTCTTTGTTCTTCTTCACTTAGCGATTGAGGAGCCAAGGAAGGTCTGTTTTTGTGAGAGAGCATTTGTTCTTCAGGTTCATCAGTCTCAGTGATTAAATCTAAGACTGGGATTATTTCTTTAGCTATAGAAGCTGGGATTACTGTAGTTGCAGCTGGATGAACTTCAGCTGGATCTCAAGCAGGGGAGAGGACTAGCTAAAACACAACGATCTTTTACGTAAGATTTGGGAAGAAAAGAGATAGAGAAAAGAATGGGGTTTAAGTGTATAGAGGTTTTATGGAGAGGAGAATTGAGATAGAGAAGGGATAGAGGAGGGATGCAGTGTAAGGGAATAGGAGGTATTGTACCTGACAAACTGGATTTTGAAGCAAGATCATCAGATTGTCATTTTCAGCGAGACCTTTGTTTTTGCCTTTGTCAACTTCGGATGTTGCAGGCTTTGTCCGCTCCCCTGATGGTTCATTTATTGAAATCCCTTTTAGAGCAGGGACCTTCTTGGGATCAACAAAAAAGGAGTCATCATCATCATCAAAGTCATCATCATCATCATCGTTATTGGATGATGATGGTTCGTCGTTAGAGATGTCGACATCTTCATCGTCTTCAGCTTCTTCTTCAGATTCGACCTCTTCAGCATAAGGTTCGGTCACATCAGCAACAGCTTCTTTAAGTTGTTCTTCGAGTTGCTCCCCCTCAGATACAGAGGGAGGTTTCTCGGTTCCCTCAGGGTTTTCAACTCCCTGAGGTTGTTCAATGGAAGTAGCAGCAGTTTCATTTGTCTCCCCCTCAGCATAATGAGGAAGACCTTCATCATACTTCTCCCCCTCTTCGGAGATGAATGTTCAGATTCAGTAGTAGCAACAGCATCAATGTGTGTTGGTTCCCTGTCTTCCAGGCCAGAGATTCCGACACATAGTTTAATCGCAACTAATCTGTCTTCTAGGCCAGATATAGCAGGATTGATCTTTTGGAGTTCCTCTCGATCCACCTGAGTGAAGTGCGAAGGAGCACATGTAGCAGAATTCAGGTAGTCGAGGATCTGCTGCACCAGAGTCTTCATCGAAGTCACTTCAGACTTCACAGAGGTCACTTCTCACTGATGATCATCAACCGTTGTCTTCAATGATATGACTTCATTGGACAGGGTTGTAAAGTTTGTGGAGAGAGTGAGGGTGGCGGTTGAGTTTTCAGCGAGGGTGGTAGCAAACTGACCAATGCTACCATCCACCTTCTCCAGATCAGCATTGGATGCTTTCTTTTCAACTTCAGCAGTCAGCGTTTTGAGATTCTCTCCAGCGTTTGTAACCGCTGAAGAGTTAACCGAGAGAGTTGCGGTGAGAGATGCCATCTTTGTTTCCAGGGCCTTCAGGGAGGTGTTGATATCTCCCAAATTAGGACCTGTAACAGTTAATAACTTATGAACATAGGAAAGCTCAGAAGTTTGGGGTTGAGAGAGAGGAATGTGTATGGTTTTGTGTATACCTGCAGTTGGGTTGGTGAAGTCGTCAAAACCTCGATCACCCAAAAAGTGTTCCATATCGTCTGCTAGAGTGCCTTGGTGCATGGAAGAGCCTGCAGGTCCTAAATGTGCATCCATCATCCTATGTAGAGCATCAGCAGCTGTATCATGTAGAATGACGGGCGTTCCAGAGAACGTTGGAAAGATTTGTGGAGTGTCCAAAGATTGAGTGGGAGGAACAATGGTTGAGAACAGTTGTTGGGTGCGGAGTTCAGCGTTGGATCCGCTAAAAATCACTTCAGTCTGTAGAGAGGCTGAAGGAGGTGGGTTCAGTTCCAAGTTTGTAACCTCAGTGTTTAGAGACGCTGAGGTCAGGATGGAAGGGGTGGCTAGTTCAGCTGTGGCAGAGCGTACCACGAAACTATCCAGCGACTCTTGTATGTGATGAGTCGTGGAGTCTTCAGCATGTGAATGCTTGGAGGGTTGCTCCTTGGTTTTCTTGATCCTTGCAGAATCAAGTTGGCTAGAAGAGTGTTTCCTTTTACGAGGAGTGGATTTTGCAGCCTGGGTATCAGCGGTGGGGATTACCACTGAGGTAGCCGCAGAAGTAGAAGAAGGAGGATTAAGAATAGATAAAAGTGTAGAGAGACGTATCTCGTTTGGCAATAGAGCACTAATAAACCTGGGATAAGGAACACATGCTGGTCTATCAGTAGCATTCACTCTAAACAATATATCATCAAAAATGATTTGTGCCCAATCAACATGGAGACCCTTCAACATGTTGATTGGGTATAAATCATTTTTGATGATATGTTGTTCAGAGTGAATGCTGCTGATAGACCAGCATAGGTTCCTTATCCCAGGTTTATTAGTGCTCTATTGTCAAACGAGGTACGTCTCTCTACACTTTTATCTATTCTTAATCCTCATTCTTCTACTTATGTGGCTACCTCAGTGGTAATCCCCACCGCTGATACCCAGGCTGCAAAATCCACTCCTCGTAAAAGGAAACACTCTTCTAGCCAACTTGATTCTGCAAGGATCAAGAAAACCATAGAGCAACCATCCAAGCATTCACATGCTGAAGACTCCACGACTCATCTCATACAAGAGTCGCTGGATAGTTTCGTGGTACGCTCTGCCACAACTGAACTAGCCACCCCTTCCATCCCGACCTCAGCGTCTCTAAATACTGAGGTTACAAACTTGGAACTGAACCCACCTCCTTCAGCCTCTCTACAGACTGAAGTGATTTTTAGCGGATCCAACGTTGAACTCTGCACCCAATAACTGTTCTCAGCCATTGTTCCTCCCACTCAATCTTTGGACACTCCACAAATCTTTCCAACGTTCTCTGGAATGCCCGTCATTCTACATGATACAGCTGCTGATGCTCTACATAGGATGATGGATGCACATTTAGGACCTGCAGGCTCTTCCATGCGCCAAGGCACTCTAGAAGACGACATGGAACACTTTTCGGGTCATCGAGGTTTTGACGACTTCACCAACCCACCTGCACGTATACACAAAACCATACACATTCCTCTCTCTCAACCCCAAACTTCTGAGCTTTCCTCTGTTCAGAAGTTATTAACTGTTACAGGTCCTAATTTGGGAGATATCAACACCTCCCTGAAGGCCCTGGAAACAAAGATGGCATCTCTCACCACAACTCTCTCAGCTAACTCTTAAGCGATTACAAACGCTGGAGAGAATCTCAAAACGCTGATTGCTTAAGTTGAAAAGAAAGCCTCCAGTGCTGATCTGGAGAAGGTGGGTGGTAGCATTGGTCAGTTTTCTACCACCCTCATTGAAAACTCAACCGCCACCCTCACTCTCTCCACAAACTTTACAACCCTGTCCAATGAAGTCACATCATTGAAGACAGCAGTTGATGATCTTCAGGGAGAAGTGACCTCTGTGAAGTTGTAAAGCCCGTGTCCCGATATGATTTTTTTCTTTCTTTACGTAATTAATTTAATTAATCTTCTCTCTTAACGTTTTTAATTACGGGTTGTCGGGAATGACCGTAAATGTTAATTACTTTGGCACTTAGGGGCAAAATGCTAAATCCTTGGTTAAGTTGGGATAAAGTGTCGGAAATTTCTGGTTAGTTGCGGGAAAGTTGTAGTTAAGGGGCCTATTGTGGAAACTCTAACCTCAGGGACTGTTTGTGCATTTGTGTTAAAGTATGCATGGGATCGGCCCATGGACCGATCCCTCCTTTTTCTTGGCTCATTTTCACGACAAAGCACACACAACAAAAACAATCAACCTCTCCCTCTTTCTCGTTTAATTCCACGGCACAAACAACCGAACCCTAATCCCCTCTTTCCCTTCCCCCGCCGCTGCCACTGCCGTGAAACCACCACCACCACACCAGCGCCGCTGCTGGTGTTGGCCGGAGAGAGAGAGAGCAGCGCGAGAGAGAGAGGTAGAGAGAGAGAGAGAGCAGCGCGAGAGAGGGTGGTAGAGAGAGGTCGCCGGAGCCTCTGCCTTTCGCCGCTGCTGTCGCCGGAGACCACCGCCGCCACTGCTGTTCGTCGGAGGTTTCGAGAGTGAGAGGAGCACGTGCGGGTGTGCGGTGTTGCAGCGAGGTAAGTCGTTCTTTCGTTTCGATTCCTCTTTCTTTTCTTTTTCCGGCAAAACAACCACCGCGACATCGCCGCCGCCGGCGACCACCGCTGCCGGAGGTGGCAGTGGGTGGTGCTGGTATCTGTCCAATTAGTGGAACCTTAATCCTAATCGAGAAATCTAAACCGATCGCGTAACTCGACTCGTTAAACCTCAAACCGTTTTATAAAATCGTCAATTTATGTGAAAAACGTCCTTCTGCCACTGTTTTGCGTCAACCATAACTTTTCTGTCGTAACTCCGATTGAGCCGAACCTGGCGCCCACGGTTCAAGCTCGGGGTCGGTCATGTTTTCCGTGTTTTAGCGGAAAACTGGTTCAGCCTCTAGCTAGGTGGAAAAGTGGTCGTAAGTTCAGTGAATCGTCATTTTATGTAAAAGAAACTGCAGTTCGGTCACTGTTTTGCGTAAGCTGTAACTTTTTCCTCGTAACTCGGATTGGGGTGATTTCGGTGCCAAAAGTTCCCTTTTTGAGTCTATAAACTTTTCTGTGTTTTGTGCAAAATTCAGTTCGGAACGTAGCTTAGGCCAAATCGTCGTTTTATACTGATAAGTGCTGTTTTTCGCTGTAGAAAAATCGTTAGGAGGTGTATAATATGTCCTTGGAACCCTAACTCAGAGTACTTTCTGGTCATGTAATTTAATTAAGGTTTTTCTGGGTTTAAAGGGGTCGAAACAGGTCCCGAACAGACCTGTTTGGCGAGAACGGAAAATAGTTTTAGTGACGGTTTAAGCGTGTGTCGGGTCGTAGGGTCCGGGTCTCGTATTGACACGTTTTAACATGCGTTTAGGTGCTGGAAAGTGACCGTAATTGTGAAGCTTGAATTGTATTGTTAAGCTAGGCGCGCTTTCGAGGTGAGTTCTCTCACTATATCTAATAACGGTTGTTTTATCATTGCTGTAGTACGTGTGTGGTAGCTTTATGTGATTGTGTTGTGGAACTAGATAGTGGGGTGTCTAGTTGATACTATGTTGTCATGTTAACTCGGTGGGACCGAGGATCCGGCGGGGCCGGAGATTTTATACGCGGGTGGCGTAGAGACTCGGTGGGACCGGGGATCCGGCGGGGCCGGAGATTTTATACGCGGGTGGCGTAGAGACTCGGTGGGACCGGGGATCCGGCGGGGCCGGAGATTTTATACGCGGGTGGCGTAGAGACTCGGTGGGACCGGGGATTCGGCGGGGCCGAAGATGTTATCATGTGGTCGGTGGGACCGACTTGTGCCTTTTTGGTGGGTGGGTGTGGATATACATGTTTATGATTTGTTCGTAGACCTGTATGATCGCTTATGTGTCACTGTCTGTTTTAGGGGTAGTGTGGAATAACTGTATTATTTATGGTGTTTGAATTCACTAAGCTTCGTGCTTACCCTTTTCCCATAAACTGTGGTTTCAGGTCCGAGCGGCTCCAAGGCGTGATGAGTACACACTGGCGCGCGAGGAGAGCTGGCTGATTTATGGTTTTAATAATTAAACATTTATTCCGCTGGTTTTAATTTATAAAGATATTAATTATGTGTTTGCAAACGAAACGTTGGTATCAATTAATGAGTTGTTATAAATGAATTGTTTATTTAAAAATTTAAATTTGCTTGTAATTTTTGGGACGTTACAACTTGGTATCAGAGCCGGGAACCGGACTGGTGTGCCAGCGAGGACGCTGGGCTCCCAAGCGGGGTGGATTGTAAGATCCCACATTGGTTGGGGAGGGGAACAAAGGTTGCCTTATAAGGGACTTGATACCTCCTCTATCAGACGCGTTTTAAAACCGTGAGTCCAGGTGTGCGGACAAAGCGGACAATATCTGGTACGGTTGGCCGTGGATGTTACAGATGGTATCAGAGCCACTCCTGTGCCGTTCGGGATGGTGGGGCAAACCTCATCGAGGACGATGAGTCCCTAAGGGGGGGTGTGTGTAACACCTTAGGCATATCCCACATCGGCCGTGGACAGGAGAGATGCTGGGTATATTAGTAAACCTTGGCCTTACCAGACACAACGCGTTTTGGGGCCACAAGCATGCGGGTTCCTTGGGAACTCTGTGGTTAAGCGTGCTTGGGTGGGAGTAGTACCAGGATGGGTGACCTCCTGGGAAGTCCTTGCGAAGTCCTTGCCAGGTCGCCAAGAACAAAGCCGTGAGCCAGTGGGGCAAAGCGGACAATATTGTGTCGTGGTAAGCGGGGTGTTACAGAAGTCTGAAGTGACTTCGGTGAAGACTCTGGTGCAGCAGATCCTCGACCGCCTGAATTCTGCTACATGTGCTCCTTCGCACTTCACTCAGGTGGATCGATAGGAACTCCAAAACATCAATCCTGCTATATCTGGCCTAGAAGACAGATTAGTTGCGATTGAACTATGTGTCGGAATCTCTGGCCTGGAAGACAGGGAACCAACACAAACTGATGTTGTTGCTACTGCTGAATCTGAACATTTATCTCCCCACCATCATGTGGAAGAGGGGGAGAATATTGATGAAGGACTTCCCCATTATGCTGAGGGGGAGACAAATGAAACTGCTGCTACTTCCATTGAACAACCTCAGGGATTTGAAAACCCTGAGGGAACCGAGAAACCTCCCTCTGTATCTAAGGGGGAACTCGAAGAACAACTTAAAGAAGTTGTTGCTGATGTGACCAAACCTTATGTTGAAGAGGTCGAATCTGAAGAAGAAGCTGAAGACGATGAAGATGTCGACATATCTGACGACGAACCATCATCATCATCCAATAACAATGATGATGATGACTTTGATGATGATGATGACTCATTTTTCATTGATCCCAAGAAGGTCCATGCTCTAAAAGGGATTTCAATAAATGAACCATCAGGGGAGCGGACAAAGCATGCAGCATCCGAAACTGACAAAGGCAAAAACAAAGGTCTCGCTGAAGATGACAATTTGATGATCTTGCTTCAAAAGCCAGTTTGTCAGGTACACTACCTCCTATTCCCTTACACTGCATCCCTCCTCTATCCCTTCTCTATCTCAATTCTCCTCTCCATAAAACCTCTATACACTTAAACCCCATTCTTTTCTCTATCTCTTTTCGTCCCAAATCTTACTTAAAAGATCGCAGTGTTTCAGCTAGTCCTCTCCCCTGCTTGAGGATCCAGCTGAAGTTCATCCAGCTGCAACTACAATAATCCTAGATTATATAGCTGAAGAAATAATCCCAGTCTTAGATTTTATCACTGAGACTGATGAACCTGATGAACAGATGCTCTCTCACAAAAACAGACCTTCCTTGGCTCCTCAATCGCTAAGTGAAGAAGAACAAAGAAAGAGAGAAGCAATGATCAAACAGTTTGAGGATCAGCAAATCATTCTTCCTCGTGACAATAGTCTTATTCCTAAAAAGTTCAGACTATCAAGGAAAGAATTCAATGATCACCTCAGAGCTGAAAGGTTACTCGCCGAAAGAAGGAAAACTGAAGAAAAAGATAAGGCCTACGCCATCCAGCTTGTCCAACAATCGATGAAAGACCCCGCGCTGAAAAGAACTCCCATTGATGTCCAACGTCAGTTGTGGGAAGACGCCCAGAAGATTGTCGAAGAAAAGACCAAGGTATCTCAATCTACCTTGAAATGGTGCAAAGAGAAAGTACACTTTCGATATCGAGCTGCCAGAATTAACAAGGTACACATCACTGGAAGATCGACCATCAGAGTACCAATTGTTAAGGTCGAGATATTCAGAGAAAACGGCACAAATGAAACCTTCTATGCTGATGCTATCACGAAGTAAGGTCTCTCTGAATGGTTGGAGATCAGAATAGCCATTCAGCATTCACGCTCTAAATTCAAAGATCATGTCGAAAAACTTCTAAATTGACAGATCGACTTGGTTTCGTCTGCTGTGGATATTCTTCTTCCTGCCGCTCCAACTCTGAAAAGAAAAAGGGCCTCTGCAAAGAAGAAGTTAAAACCTTCAGATTCAGGTCCTCCTATACGAAATGAAACAGGTATTGGTTTCTCTCGTGCTGAAGTACTTGGTCCTGAACCTGACCTCTCTGCGCTCGATACCTCTATGCCACCTGGTAAAGTCATAAGCAATCCTTATGGCATATTTTTTCATGAATATGATGGACAAGAACACTTTCAACGTATCTTTGAAATACCTATCACTCCAGTCGAACAGCTCAGGGATCTCATCTATTGGTGTGGATTCAGAGATGATCTTCTCGGACACTTCATGAAACCCTTGATCTTTAAGGAAGCCCAAGAAAGAAGAAATCAGGGAAAAGAAGTCCCTGACTGGATGATCCCTACAACAAAGACCCTTGATAAACTTCTTATTAAGGAAGAACCTCAATAGCTGATAGGATTGCCCTGTAATTCCTCTTTCTTTATCAGCTAACATCTTTTGTACTTGTAATTTAAATTTGTTGTACTTGTAATTTTTCTACTTCCCTCTGTAATCTTTACGAAGTTTAAAGAAAAATTTCAGCGAATGTACTTTACTCCATAAGTACTTAAAAGATCCCAGAAAACAGTAAAAGGGACAAATATTTTATAAGTTCTTTTTATCCTTATGTTTTCAAACTTAGCAATTTTCTTTGTTGCTATGTCATAATCAAATAGGGGGAGATTGTTGATCCAAACCCTCGGTGATTTGATAATGACCCTTCTAAACACTTAGTGAAAATTGTAAGTAAACAATATGTATTAGAGTTTCATTATCGCTGATAAGTATTATGCCTTAACAGTACCGTTGATAGGAACTCTCGCTATTTAAGATTAATATTCAGTGAACACTGTTCACCATAAAGCTCTGAGCCTGTTCAGTACTTTTTGGTGATCCCTGAAGACAAGTTTCACGTCAACAAAGGTTCTACGCTGAAGTTGAAGATCAAGCCCAAGAACCAGCGACAAGTCTACTAATGAACAGATGCGGATATCAGCGAAGTCACAGAATTGTCCACTCAACGTGAAGTATCAAGTAGAAGACTTTAGCAATCGCTGAGCTTTATCACTCGCTGATAAAGTACTGATTCAACGAAAGCTGATCATGAAGTTTCATCTACAAGTTACTATTGTCTTACCTCCCTTGCACGCCTCCGTACGAACTGTCAGAACGGACATCTCCTTTGTCCAGAATCGTACAACCACTAACTCTGATTCTACACTATACATCATGCGGCCAAAAGGATGTTGTCTAAAGGCAAATCTCATGCATCCAATCAGCTGCTGCCAAGTGTAAAGTGATACTGCCATGCATTAAATGCATGCAGTATATAAGAAGAACCCTACTTCAGTATTGAAGTGCTCGGCCATTTTCTTCTTTCTCTCTTAGTGTTAGAATATTATTCGTAGTATTCTTATCTTCTCTCTATCTTAATTCTAGTGCAAGAAACTTAGTGTTCTTAACGTGTTTAGATTAGGCTTAGTCCTTAATCTTGTTCCGCAACAAGTTGTAAATTATTTGATTATATCAATAAACAATTTAGAAAGTAAAAATTGTGTGTTTGTATTCAAACCCCCCCCCCTCCTTCTACAAACTTGTATAACCCTCTCGGGACAGTGTCTAACTACTGGGGACTTTTTCATTTAAAACTCAAGCACATCAAAAAGTATGCATACCTTAGTGCACAAACAATTAAATTTGTTGGTCCCGAGAGGGTTATACAAGTTTGTAGAAGGGGGGGTGAATACAAATACACGATTTTTACTTTTCTAAATTGTTTATTGATAAATCATAAAACAACTTATAACTTGTTGCGGAACAAGATTAAGAACTAAGCCTAATCTAACAAGTTGAAACACTAACGTTGTGTTCTCGAAACTCATTTTAGGAAGGGAAGGAAAGGAAAGGAAAAGAAGGGAAACGGATGGAAAGTAAAAAAAACTCGTGTTCTCGAAACTTTTTTAGGAGAGAAAGGAAAGGAAACGGAAGGAAAATAATGATAAGTTTCCTTCCAAAACTTTCCTCCCAAATGTGGGAGGAAAGGGCAAGGAAAGGAAAGGAAAGAAATTAAAAACATTTTAAAACATTACTGAAATTATTAAAATTACAAAGCTACCCGATATTTTCTTATAAAATATATATTTTTAAGGGTATATTAGTAAAAACGACATCTTTCTTTTCCTTTCTCTCCTGTTCAAGAACACGAAAAAATATTTTCTTTCCTTTCTTTTCCTTCCTTTTCTTCCCCTTTCAAGAACACAAATGAAAAAATTATTTTCCTTTCCTTTCTTTTCTCTTCCTTTCTTTTCCATCCATTTCCTTTCTTTTCTTTTCTCTCCGGATTAGAGAACACAGCGTAAGATTTCTTGCACTTAAGAAAGAGAAGGAAATTACTAATAATAACCTATCTCAAAGATATAAGAAGATGACTCGACCAGAGTTTACGAGTACTTCAAAAATGAAGTGGGTCTTCTTCTTATATACTGCATGCATTTAATGTATGGCAGTTTATACTTTACACGTGGCAGCAGTTGATTGGTTGTAGGTTCTGACTTTTGTAGACAACCTTAGTAGCCGCATGGTGAACAGTGTAGAATCAGAGTTGGTGTACGATTTCAAACAATAAGGATGTTTGTTTCTGACATTTCGTACGGAGTCGTGCAAGGGTGGTTAAGACAAAAGTAACTTGTACGGAGACTTCATGATCAGCTTTCGTTGAATCAGAGCTTTATCAGTGAATGATAAAGTTCAGCGATAGCTGAAGTCTTCTACTTGATACTTCACGTTGAGTGGACAAATATGAGTCTTCGCTGATATCCGCATCAGTTCATTAGGAGACTTGTCGCTGGTTCTTGAGCTTGATCTTCGACTTCAGCGTAGAACCTATGTTAACGTGAAACTTATCTTCAGGGGATCATAAGTAAACAACTAAGATTGTCAGCGATTACCAATAGGACTGAACAGGCTCAGAACTATATATGGATGGTGAACAGTTACGCTGAACAATTCTATCAGCGATCTTTAGCAAGACTGAATAGGCTCAGAACATTGCTGATGAACAGAGTTCGCTGAATGTCTAGTCTAAAGATCGAGAGTTCCTATCAGCGGTACTGAAAACAGTCTTAGTACTTATCAGCGATAGTGAAACTCTTATACATTGTTTACTTACAATTTTCACTAAGTTGAATGGAGAGGGTCATTATCAAATCATTGAGGGTTTGGATCAACAAAATTTAAGGTTCAACATTTCATAACATAATTCAATCAGTTTGCAATTCAATATCATGTTTTTCCCCCAAATTGTAGCAAAAGAGTAAAAAGGGGCTGTGAATACTCACAATGTCCAGCAAAGGTTTCAAGAGTTGTCGCACGGTTGCACAATTGCCCGATTCTAGGTCCTTCCTATGGAAGTGAAACACATTATCAGTTTTGGGCCTAACTCTTAGGGCTAAAGCATTGCTTAGCTCATCATATCTTATAAAATGCCTTAGTGTTAGTTACAAGGTTTAAGTATCATTTCGCGTTGTTGATTATATGTAAATTATCGGTTTTAAAAGGTTTGTAGAATTTTATTGTTACATAATTAAATTTATATGTTATATATAGTATTTAATCCCTTGTACCATGTTTTATAATTTCTTCAAGACGAATACTTTCATTACTTATACATATATATTTGTATTTCTTATTTACCTTGTGTTTTATCCTAAGTTCGAATTCTTATAAATCTCTTATTTATTAGGGTATTATTCATACATTCATATACATGTATATATTGTTTTTATTTGGTGTTTTATCAAAATCTATAACTTATATTCCTTTTATTCTTTAATATTCCTAAAAAACTTTTTTTCTTGAACTAGAGTTTTTACTTTTTTGTTGGCAGAAATTTAGGTTCACATATGGTCATAATTAAGTATTTTCTCGAATTATTTATTTAACCAACTTTTTATGTATTTTAATTTAATGTCTTAAGGAACTTTTGACATATGTAGCACCATTTTTAGAGGTGGTTAGGTATTTTAATCATTATAATTAAGTTTAAGTGTCACAGTTACCAAAACAGCTTGCACATTCTTTTTGTCACGTCCATTTGGAGGGTCAAATCTCAATATTTTTCAGTGATTCAAATTGGGTAAACTTAACTCAAAGATCTATCTTTCAGAAAAATTTCATAATTTTTGGTTACATATTAAGGGAGTTATGACTGTTTTAAGGTAGATATTTTACTATGCCAGATTCTGATTTCTTGCACACCAATCTTGGTTTGAATGGTTGAGACCTCAAATCTTCATATTTTTAGTGAAACCACTTTTGTTTGAAAGATAATTCATTAAAATAAATTTCAGGAGAAAAATCAAGAATTTTAGTGGAATATTAAGAGAGTTATGACTGTTTAAAGTAGAGATTTTACTCTGTCAGATTGTCTTTGCACTCTTAACTTGATATAGGTAGTTGAAGGGTCAAATCTTCGTGTTTTTACATGAAACCACTAGGGTTTGAAAGATAACTCAATAAACAAGGCTCCAGAAGAAGAATCATGTCATTTAACTAAGTATTTTACAAGATATGGTCGGATGAAGTTCATGCATGTAATCTGCCAGAAACTAAAAGTGCTTATTCATGGAAAATGAGTGTTTAGCTCTTTATTTTCACTCATAGGATTGATTCTTTGATTTGTACACTCATTTACCATTATTTTGTCATAGATTTTTAGGGCAAAATCATCCTTTAACTTTTATAAACACATGCATGAACCCACACATTTCAGATTATAGCAAAAATCCACATGCATGAAATCAAAACTTCGTTTTCTTGAGTCCTAGTTGTATGGATCATGGATTATCACCATTTGCTTGACATTTAGCATGTCATTGGTGACTAATCTACCATTAAAAGACCCATGAAGGTCCTATATTTCAGAAACTCAAGAATCATGAAGAAAAGTAGGAGAAATTGCAAGAAAAAGGAAGGAGATGAAGGAGAACACAAGAGAGATGAACTTACCCACACTAGAGATGATGTTTACCTTCAAAGTTTGAAATTTTTGTGTGGTTTTGGGGATGATTTCGGCCAGGGGATAGAGAGGGAAAGAGAGAGTGACGAGAGTTTGAATAGAGAGAGAGGATGGTAGTAAATGAAGGGGTTTCTTGAGAAAGAGAAAGGTTATAATGAGTGTGTGTGTGTAATAATGAGGGCCGAAATTTGGGCCTCATTTTTTTTGCTAATTAGTATTGTATATGTTTATATAATATGTATTTTTTTTTATAAAAAGATTGATTAATGGTAGTTAAATCCTCATTTACCTACTTAAATTTTTTTGGTTGGATTATTTAAGGTTTAAAATTTATATTTAGGTATATAAACTATATATTTACCCCTCTTATTATTATTATTGTTATGATTAAATGTTACTTGTTCCGATCGGCATTTTATAAGACAGTTTAAACGGTTACGTGCGGTAACAGGATTTTCTAAGCACACTGTCGGGATTCATAGGAAACTAAAATCTTAGCCATCATAATTAAGTCATAATGAGTTATTTCTACATGTTAAGACATGTATTATGCTATTCAGTTGCTAACCTGAGTGTTTTGGTTTGACGGATGTCACAGTAATAAATTAGATGATAAATAAAGTTAGATGGTAATAAAGTTGGGTGTAATAAATTATATGATAAAAAAAATAGGTGGTAATAAGTTAGATAGTAATAAAGTTGGGTGTAATAAATTAGATAATAAGAAAAAATAGTTCGTAATAAGATAGATGATAATAAAGTTGGGTGTAATAAATTTAATGATAAAAAAAAGTAGGTGCTAATAAGTTAGATGGTAATAAAAATAATTAAAAATTATTTTTGTAATTATTGAAATTTTTTATTTAAAATTATTTTTAAAAATCGTATTTATTAAAATAATTATATTAAAATTAATTACAATTTATTTTAAAATTAGTTGTATTTAAAGTAAATTAAATTAAATGTATTTATTTAAAAATTCGTATTTATTAAGTTTTTAATAATAAAAAAACATAAAAAGTATTTAAAAAAGTACTTAAAAATTATTAAAAAATTAATTTTGAAAAAAAAATATTTTAAAATTATGTATAAATTCATTTAAAAATTAATTAATTAAAATGTGTTTATTTAAAATTAACTTTAATAAAATTTCTTAATTATTTCAAAAAAAATCTTTAATAAATTTAACTCTAATAATTAATTAAAATGTATTTATATAAAATAAAATATTTAATAATAATTAAAAAATAACACAAAAAGTCAAAATTGGTCAACACCGGAAGACGACCTCGTGACGGCCGGCGCGACCCTCGTTGCCTGGCGCGAGGTGATGTGGTTCTCGAGGAGGGAATCAGATTCTTTTTCTTTTAGAGTGTGGTCAAATTAGGAATATTTTGTCAATTCAGGAATTTTCTGTCAAATCAGCCAAATCAATAAGAAATCTTAATTTTTTAATACTATTTTTTTCTGAAAAGTAATTAAATGTGATCTCTCCTCAAACAAAACATGATGAGTGACTATTTTTGAATTTTTTTTTAAAAATTGCTACTTTTATAGATTTGTTTCCAAAAGTGGCTAAAAAATTAAGAACCCATTGAGGACGTAGTGACGTTAGTGCAAAAATGGCAGAGAATTGGCTAGAATACCAATTTAAAGTATTCTTTGACTATTTGGGTCAATTTCCCTATATAATATATATTTTTATGTTTAATAAATTGCCTATTTGTTTTATTTATTTTTTCAGTAATTTTTATATGTTTTTACCATAAATATATTACATTATCATATTAAAAAAATTATATTTGTTTTTTAAACTTGTAAAATAATTTTCTATATTTTTTTAGTTAATTAATCTAATTAATTTGAGGGTTACACCTTAACCGCCTCGAGACTTACACCTCGCAAACCTAAGAGGAAAGTGTCTCAAAATTCGTTTCCACTTTAAGACCTTGATTGAATATATATTATATGTGTATGTATTACCCAATAAGACCAATTAGCACCCAAGTAAGTTGAAAAATCAACTATAAAGACATATCCATTAAGAAATTGAAATTCATGAACGATTAAACATAACAACCGAGATTCAAAAAAAGATATGCATTAAAAGTAAGAATTTAAATAATAATTCATCATTGATCCTACAAATAATAGCATGATTTAACATAATCCTTTATATGTAAGTACCAATTTGCAAATATATTAAAGGGAAATTAATTGAAATACCGTTAGTTGACTTAAGATTCATCCAAATGCCCTATCTCTCTCCCAATTAACAAAAATACCCTGAAAATCTGTGGCCCAACCCGTGGCCCACGGATTTTTATTCAAAATGACGATTTTGCCCCTAAGTCCGTGGCCCGCGGACATTTGGTCCGTGGCCCACGGAATAGGGTTATCACATGATCCCATTTTTTAGTTTTTTTTGCAGTTTTTGGCATGCATTCCACAATTGTATGGTTGGAATCACATCCCTTTTATCTATAAAATCAGTAAGTTGTAAGCCATTTGAATTACATTTCATTTCATCTTCACCATTTAAATCACATCTCTTTCTGTTTTCATCATTTGAATCCTTTTCTTTCTACCGAAAAATGAGTTCACATGTTGAAAAAGCTAAGTTATATTTTTGTTTCGATGGTGAATGGGTGCAACATAACGATGTGTGGGATTTTGCTTATAAATCTAAGCATGGTGTGAAACTGAAAGTAAACATTACACATCAGAAGTTGCTTGCTTATGCCATTGAAAAATGTGGTATTGACTCTGTTGTTGGTGAAACCAAGTTAGTGTACATGAATGATGGCTCAATCTTCGAGTTAACCGACGATGGACATGTTTCTGATTTTATGCAATTTGCAGTCGAGTCAGACAGACCTCCAGCTCTTTTTGTGTATGTCGTTCCATCGATGTGCAACGAAGGTGATGACGAAGGTGATGACGAAGGTCAGGACGAAGGTGAGGATGAAGGTGATGACGAAACCCATGTCGGTGAGTGTTCTCAATTTGAGGCGTCATACGACGCAACATTTAATCCGGATCATACATATGGTCTTAATGACTGTTATCCCGAACTTGTTCCGGAGACTCAAGGATTAGAAGAAGAAGAAGTAGAAGACGAAGGAAAACGGTTTTTCGGAGTTGCTGATGACGAAGCCCACGTTTTCACAGTGTGTATATCTGATTTTGACAACTCAGATACCGATAATGATGAGGAATATGTCCCTAGTAATAATTCATTTAATGAGTTAAATGATTATTTTGATATGCCTTCTCCCCTTCGAACCTCAGAGACCTCTATACCAACCTACCAACCTGCACCTTATAATCGTAGTTCAAGGATACGCAAAGGTCAGATGTTTGAAACAAAGGATGAAATGATTATACAGCTCTGCATTAAGTTCATTGAAGAGGGTTTTGAGAGAAAAGTTAAGAAATCTGACAAAGAAAGATATGTGGTTGTATGTGCAATAGAGAATTGTAATTGGCGTTTTACAGCGAGATCCGTGGGCGCTAAAGGAGGGATGTTTCACGTTACAAGGTTGCACGACGTACACACTTGTTCCAGGATGCAACTGAATCCCAACCACCGACAAGCCGCCAAAAGGACTTTGGGCCATATGCTCAAAGGAAAATTTCTTGATGCTAGTCGGGCATTTCGGCCAAAGGACATCATGAACGATATAAACGACCAGTACGGGATCACTATTGGTTACCACCAAAGTTGGCGTGCGCGATGTAGGGCCCTACTACTGGTGAGGGGCACTCTTGAGGAGTCGTATGAACGACTCCCTATATATTTATATAATCTGGAGTTGAATAATCCAGGTACACGCACCAGAATACGGACAGATTCAAAGGGACGTTTTGAGTTGTGTTTTGCTGCCCTTGGAGTTGCGGTACATATATTAATACGTCATATGTTTACATATTATAAACTATAGCATTTACTGACGGAAACCACCAACATTTTTGCAAATCAGAACCTTTTTCACAAATCTTCGTCGTGTCGTTGTGATAGACGCTGCCCATTTAAAGGGACGTTACTTGGGTATGATGTTTTTGGCTGTTGCCATGGACGAAAATCAAAACATTGTGCCCATTGGTTTCGGAGTAGGAAAGTCCGAGACCAGGGAGGAGTGGGGTTGGTTTTGTCCATGTTGAGAGAATGTATCGGAGAGCCGGCAGGGTTAGTGTTTATGTCCGACAGGGCTCCGGCCATAAGCGCTGCAATTTCCGTCGTGTACCCAAATACCCCTCATGCCCTATGTTGCCGGCATTTGAAGATGAACGTGAAGAGCAAGGACAAACGTATTACGATGTATAACACGGCCTACTGGAAGACATGCAAGGCGTACACGGTTCGGGAGTTTGACCGTTACATGAATGCATTATG
Organism: Saussurea involucrata; assembly: GCA_033807775.1. Lineage (NCBI taxonomy): Eukaryota > Viridiplantae > Streptophyta > Magnoliopsida > Asterales > Asteraceae > Saussurea > Saussurea involucrata. Next base: position 178,076,731 of record CM066322.1, read on the forward strand.
AATTAGTGTACCTAATGGAGTTAAAGTTATGGACGATGTTGGTAAGGAGAGGTGGTCAAGGCCCCATTTTCCTGGTGCACGATATAACATTATGACCTCCAACAGTGTAGAGTCGGTGAATGCACTCTCTCGTTTTGCTCGTAGATTACCGATGGTGCCGCTTATGGATTACTTTCGCACCTTTCAACAAGAGTGGTACTATCTTCGACGACTAAGGGGAGGTTGATAAAGTCTAAAAATTGGAACCTATATGTATATATATATATATATAAGTTTTGTGATGTTTATAAATCTTAACATAATTAACACATATAATTGTAGATCAAATGCGTAGTAGAGTCACACCAGAGGCGGAGAAGGTGCTTCTCAGAAGGGCCGGAAAGTCTGCGACTTGGAGGGTTTTCGGCATTGGACATGACAAGTACCAGGTTCGGGATCACCGTTTGGACGCGACTGTCGATATGATCAACCATGAATGTACATGCCTGCAATGGCAAGGTTCTGGGTTACCGTACGGTCATGCCATCGTTGCTGCAAGACATATGGGTCGCAGAGATTGCAGTGATTTGGCTATAAGTTACTTCACGTCCGAAAATTACCGAGCAACATATCGGGAGTTAATTCATCCAGCTGGACCCTCTGAATCATGGGTGGTGCCACATCACCCCCCTTCTGCCATGCTATCCACCATTAATAACAAAGAAACGTGCTGGGAGACCATCAAAGAATGATCGACGTCCATCTCGGGGGGAAGGTCTGATACAGAGAAAGTGTGCTAGGTGTGGATTAGTAGGACATACTCGTGGAGATTGTCCAAATCCTGCACCTTCAAGCGTGCCCCGGAATAGAAGTTCAAGTAGCCAAAGATATTGGTCGCGGGGCCCATCGGAGCTAGAACCACATGGAACGCTTAGATCTGATACTCTTGACTTGAACATTGATTTCCATTGATTGTAACGACTTTTGTTATTATGTTCACGCGCTGAAGAATGATTTCCATTGATTGTAACGACTTTTGTTATTTTGTTCACGCGCTGAAGATTGATTTCCATTGATTGTAACGAATTTTGTTATTATGTTCACGCGCTGAAGATTGATTTCCATTGATTTCCATTTAAAGTAAAGAAACAACAGTTGGGATAAATCTGATGATCTAATGCATGAAAACAAAAGAAGCAATAAAAGAGAAATCTGATGATCTAATGCATGAAAACAAAAGAAGCAACAAAAGAGAAATCTTATGATCTAATGCATGAAAACAAAAGAAGCAACACTTGGGAGAAATCTGATGATCTAGTGCGGGTAGATTTCCTGGCATCGGATGATCCGCTCAGACTTTTCGTTGATCATCTGCTCCAGGCCGGTGTAGTTCTCTTTGATCTCTCTCACCGTAATCGCCTCTTCAGAGATCTCTTGTTGGAGGAATGCAATCTGGGCCTCCAACTCTTTCAGTTCCTGCTTCCTTTGAGCTATCAGCTTCTCTTTCTCTAGTTGGATTTCCCTGTTTTTCCGCCATATCTCTTTGACCCTATCGATGTCGGCGTTCGCCTCCTGACAGGACTTGCACCTTACGAAGTGGTCGTTCGTAACCAGCTTGGGAGACCACATTGGTGGTTCAGCGAAGTGATGTGTGTCAACGTATGACTCCCATGCATACTCCCATTGTTCTACCTCCTCATATGTTATTGGCCAATCAGCCTGGTTCTCCCAAACTGTGACCATTCTTCCATATTTTCTGGGACCTTCCAGTTTCTTCTTTGACTTCCATCATTCAACTCTTGCTACCAGGCGAAACGTGAAGTTCTGGCCCCATTCGCTGACTTCTTCTTGTTAGACCTGGAACCTCCAGCCATTGTGTTGAACGAAAGCTATGAAATGTTTGTAAACGGTGTAAGTTGTAGCAAGTTGTGAATTACTTCTTCAACATACCACTTATTTATAGTCGCAAGAGTTGTTGCCATGCACTGATAAGTGTAATAAAGTTGCAGACAGTCTGAAAAGTTGATGACAAGATTCGTCTGAAAAGCAAAAAGTTGCTGACAAGATTCGTCTGAAAAGCTGCTGACAAGATTCGTCTGAAAAGCATCTCTGCATTGATAAGCCTGAAAGCTGCTGACAGTCTGAAAAGTTGATGACAGGATTCGTCTGAAAAGCAAGCACGTTTTTGTTGACCAAATGTGAGTCCGAAAAGTGGTTCATATTAAAAATACAACCCATACATGTTATACAAGACCACACAACATTAAAAATAGTCTGAAAAATAGTGGTTCTAACTTATAATTCACAACACCACACAACATTAAAAATAGTCTGAAAAGTGGTTCATATTAAAAATACAACCCATACATGTTATACAAGAAATAAACAAAAAATAAACTACTCATCGTCTTCAGGGGGTTGTCCGAAAAAATAAAAGGTTTCCGCCATATGGTGTCGCCACTTCATGGCCTCATCTGCGACGGCATCTGGAGCACATGTTGGGAGTCGCTCGTCAATCAACGTGGATAGGTTACTACATACCCACACACCACAATCCCCAAGGAGTCCAGACTGTTGTGGTGCATTATCTGCATGCACCCATTTGAAGTTGTCGCTTATGTCCTTTCGCCGTGTGTCGTGGATGAGCTGAAATAACTTTCTCAACCGCTTTGTAAAGATTGACAAGGTTTGTTTCAATATTAACTCGTATAGGTTGATTTTAAGGCTGCCGTATATAACCATGACCATTTCATTAAGCTCAAAAACCCCGAGCACCCAATGATAGGGTGGAATGCAGATAGGAATGTACACCTGAAATATTACAATAACAAGCAAATAGTTAGCAATAAACAAGTTAAATAAAATAGATGTAAATTCATTTCCATACCCGGTCAAGGTTCCTCCAATGCGGGTCAATGGGGTTTAACTTAGAATTGCACATCTTGTACACGGCCCTCGCATCTTATTTCTCCTTCACCATCAGTTCGAAGAAATTTGATGTCATCACCCCCCACCTCGCTGATGTAGAGCGACTTTCTTGGATCATTCTGACCCAAGCGTCGATGTGTTATACACAAAAATTAGATGGTTAGACCTATAACTAAAAAATATTTTATTATATTACTTTATGGATAGGTTAAACAAGTTAGATACTAACCGTGTCCTCAAAATTCCCATCGCTCTCTAACCCCAACAGAGTTGCAAAAAAGGCATTTTCGATGGGGAGTATCTGATAGAATGGTAATACCATTACGGGGATTGGATGACGATTTCGCTAGCCGGAATGCGCCTTTCGATATTGGAAGAAGGCACGTAAGACCCAGGCACGGTGGACTTCATCTTACCTTTTCCAATTGCCTTAGTCCGTGCCTTCGTCTTTTTGGCAGGGATTGGTGTGGTCGGCCCCTGTTCTGTATATGGATGACGCTTAAATATTCCAAATAACTTAGTCCTTTTCCGTTGTGGTGAAGTCGCGACCCCCGTGGGTCGCGGTTTGTTTGTTTGAGCATCCACCTCCATCGCGTCATCACTCGAACTCGATGGATCACTGAAGTGATCTCCAATGATATCAGACCCGCGAATTCCTGACCCCATTGCCTAGAAGGGCTCAACCCGCGAATACTCCACATTTTCACCAAAAATTTGGTCCATAAAACCGCTGCCTAACTGGGTTGGATGGATGGGCTAAAAAAATTACTATTGTTAATTTTAAGTATACTTTTGTTTAAACGCGTACACCACACGACTATGATGAGAGAGTAAGAGTGAGAGTTTTGTGTTTCTCGTGGTCCCCCTCTTCAATTTATAGAAGGCCACGGATTAAATAGGGTGTGGGTGGGGTAGGTAGGACCGTAGGAGGCCATGGATTAGGGTTTCCGGCCGAAATCCCGTGGGCCACGGATTTTTGCTTAGGGCCACGGACTCGGTTGTCGGCCACGGGCTCCCACGGGCTTATGTACTATGTAAGTCGATTTTTGTATAAAAATTCGTGGGTCACGGGTTAGGCCACGGATTTTCAGGGTATTTTTGTTAATTGGGAGAGAGATAGGACATTTAGATGAATCTGAAGTCAACTAAGGGTATTTCAATCAATTTCCCTTTAATATATTTGCAAATTGGTACTTACATATAAAGGATTATGTTAAATCATGCTATTATTTGTAGGATCAATGATGAATTATTATTTAAATTCTTACTTTTAATGCATATCTTTTTTTGAATCTCGGTTGTTATGTTTAATCGTTCATGAATTTCAATTTCTTGATGGATATGTCTTTATAGTTGATTTTTCAACTTACTTGGGTGATAATTGGTCTTATTGGGTAATACATACACATATAATATATATTCAATCAAGGTCTTAAAGTGGAAACGAATTTTGAGACACTTTCCTCTTACGTATGTGAGGTGTAAGTCTCGAGGCGGTTAAGGTGTAAACCTCAAATTAATTAGATTAATTAACTAAAAAACATATAGAAAATTATTTTACAAATTTAAAAAACAAATATAAATTTTTTAATATGATAATGTAATATATTTATGGTAAAAACATATAAAAATTACTGGAAAAAAAACAAATAGGCAACTTATTAAACATAAAAATATATATTATGTTAGAGCATTATTGTATTCAAGATTTATTGTTAAAGTCTTGTAATGGTCAAACAATGTAAAAGTCAAAGATAGTCAAAGTCAAAGTAGCTTTAATTGAAAAGTCAAAGTAGATTAGATTTAATGCTTTGTAATCCTAGGTATAAATAGGATTAGTTAGCTTAGATGTCAAGCAAGTCAAAAGAAAGCAATTGATTAGTGATCTTAATTGTAATATTCTAGAGAGAGAAGTGAGAGCATTCTAGAGAGAGAAAGTGCATCATTCTTATGTAAATCTCTATTATGTTCAAGATCAATGGATGATTTGATGATTACCTAATAGAAACTGATTTAACAATTGGTATCAGAGCTTTGGGAGATTGAATTGTGTACAAATTCGTCCAATTTCTTGAAGATTTGAAGATTTTTTGAATATTTTTGAAGAAAATCTCCATTCTTGAAGAACTTGAAGAACACAAATGGGTTATAGATTTTTAGCTCGTTTTTGTGTTTGATTTTGATTGCAAAGTGTTTCTCCATCATTCTAAACAAGTTTAGAATCATCAATTTTGCAAAATCATGCCAAGATTTGATCAATTTTAAGATTTTGTAAAATTTGGTGTTCTTGAGAAAAAAGTTCTCTGTCAAATTTTTAGAACATTGATTTTGCAATTTGGTGTTGAATTGATTGATTTTTGTGCTAATTCGTGTTCAAAAACAGTTTTTAGACATGAATTAACCATAAAATTCAAGTTTTGATGTCTAAATCTCATTTTTAGAAAATTTGAATTTTTTGGTGTTCTTCATGTTCTTGAGGTGTTCTTGAGATATTCATATTAAAAGTTTAGATCTTGAATTTTGATCCATTTTTGTTGTTAAGTGTTGTTAGAAATGTGTTTTTGAATTTGTTTGATCTTAAAATCTAGATTTAATATTTGTTTGTGAGTGTTTGTATGTGCAGAAAATCAACAGAAGAAAAGAAAAGAAGAAAGCTGATTGTGTGTGTGCTTATTAGAGGAATTCGGACCCTTCTTCAAATGGTTTCGTATCTCACATATTAAATGTGTGCCGAGTGTGTGTGTGTGTGAAGTGTGTTTACGTGATAAATAAGGTACATGTGTGTGTTTGAGTGTGTGACGTGGCAAAGGAGAGTGTGTGTTCACGTGAAGTATTTTTGAGCTAGGTGTGTGCATGTGATGATGTGGTGACTAAGAGTGTGTATGGAGTGTGTCATGCGTGTGTGAGAGTGTGTTAGTGTGTGTAATACATGTCATGTGTTAAAGTGTAATATGTGTGTCAGTGTATGTTTTGCAGAAAAGTAAACAACTCCAAAGAGCATCTCATTTCTGTCAAGAACTCAATCTCCATTGCATACGAAATCAGGATTTCGAACCCTTCTTGAATTCTTCAGATTTTGAACCCTTTTTGAAATCAATTCGTGTTGTGAAGAAGGTTTTAATTCAGAAACCTTGGATAGTTTCTGATCAAGACGTTCTTCATTATTGATCACTTGATCATGTCCCTTAGAAATGGATGAACCCATGATTATAATCTCTCTAATTTACTCACAGCAACAATACAAGAATAGAAGAAAAAGGATGAGAGAAAGAAACTTTATTAATCTGAAAACACACACATTAACATTGCAGCCGAGTTCATCTTATATAGATGATGAATCGGTGTCTTCCAATAGTCACTTCGGTTGGCATGGATGCCATAACCGACCCTTAAAACTACCTTCTAAACTGTTTGGTGGTTTTGCTTAAGTGAGGTGTCATAACCTCCATAATTAAAAACTAAAACATAATTAAACTATATACTAAAACTATTATCCTAAGTTTTGACATTTAATATTTCCAACATTCCCCCCTAAATGTCAAAACTTCTTTAACCTTGAATCTTCACAATATGACAACAAAGTCATCGCCTTCAGACGAGCCATCGCTTGGGTCTTGGTTTCCTTCCGAGTAATAGCCTTCAATGCTCGGATCTTCTTCTTCTGTTCCCTCACTTTCTGAATCCTTGCCTTTATTTGGTTGACCTGCTGTTTTGGTGACGTTCCGATCTTCCTGGCCATTCACTCTGGTGCATCTACCATCTGAGGTACCTACGCCATCCTCTACCTTGCAACCTTCTGTGTCTTGAGTCTTGACGGGCACACTCCCGTACTTCTGACTCTCAATGCTCGCGTACCTTCCGTACCATTTCTGAGCAAAAACAAAGTATTCGTGTGGGTGCAGAAGATAATCTATAAACAGTTTATTGAATGCTTCACCATAGCATTCCGGATACCCAAAGCTTTCTGCGATCTCGTTCCAAAGTCCTTTCACGGTGATGATTTTGTGTCCTCCATAACTAGTGATTAACTTGTAAAGGTCAAATAGGCACACTTCCAAACCGGATATCTTTGGTGGTACGATTATTCTTTCATTGTTCTTTATCTTAAAGAACCATATAAGTGCCTCATCAAATTTCCTTTTGAAATATTGCTTGTTTGCGTAAGAAATTTTATCACATTCGGCCAAGATCATGAATGTGGTAAAGTCATCGAGAGTCTCAATATGTATAGGTGCCAGACTCCCACGTATCTCGATCTTCTCTTCCTCGATCATTGGCTTCTTTCCTTTGTCGTTCGAATCCGTACTCACGGATTTCTTGTCTTCTTTCATCTTCTTTTTTGAATCGTCACACATGTGAGTAATCTTGCATTTTAAGTCACTCACTTCTACTTCAAAACCTTGAAGTATAAGTTGCTTCATACTTAGAACATTCATATTCACCTCCGGTACATACGATACGTATGGTATGACATACGTTCCTTCATTCGTATTCACACTTATTTCGCCAATTCCATGCACATGTATAGAATCAAAATGGTGTTCTTCATCATTGATGAAGAAACAGTTTTTCAAACTGTCAAACGTTTCCTTTGTCGGAGACATGTGCCTTGAGATTTTGGTATTTACGTACCAAATTGCATTCCATGATCCCGTATCCGTACCTTCGACCAAATAATCTCCGTTTACAACGAATCTATCGGTGTGTGTCTGATTGTAGGGCAGTAGTGGGCCTAAAGTTCGAGGAGTCTTAGTGCCGCTACTTGTTCCGGCCTTGACCGTATGTAGTATCGGCTGTTTCTTCATCGAACGCGTCATCTTCCTCGGGCATTCCCAGGCAAAGTGCCCCTTCAACATGCATCGATAGCATGTTGGTTTTTTGGTTCTTATCTCACCCCTTCCACGGCTGTCAATCGGACCATTTCGAGGTTTCGCGTTTTTCTGTTTCGTATGCGGCAACGCATATCTTTCACGAAGTTGTTGCAGCCTTAACAATCTCCTTCTTGATAGTTGTTGCCTCCTCCTTTGATTCAACCTTCGGCTCTGATACCACTTTGTTGGATCAAATAATACACACCATATAATATCACTGTTTATTGAAGCAAATCAATACCCATTACAGAGGATTATTACAAACATATATAATCTACTAAGGGTTGCAACCCTTTACCAAACGTTGCATATGTCCAGAGATTAATTGTTAAACCAATTAACTGTAACTAACAAACGTTTATACTAACACATTATACTAACATTACTAGCTTATAATTCAACATACCCCCTTAAGCTAGTAAGGATAATACTCCTTGTCTGATTTTTTTGCAATCTCATCTCTTGCTCTATCAAGTATCTCCCTCTTCTGTAATTCCAACTCTTTATGGAATTCCATTCTCATCTTCTCCAATTCCACCATCTGCTTTCTTTTCCCATTTTCAATCTTCTCATATATTTCACTGAACTTGTTAAAGGAGTCTGCAAGCAATCTGAATGAACCTCCATTGATTCTAATTCCATCCCCTTTTTCTTTTGACCTCTTTAATGGGAGCGGGTCAGAATCGGCATCGCCCTCCTGGGAATCCGTGTTTCCGGGGCTATCCCTCATTTCATCCAATCCATTTGCTTGACTTAGATAAACAGTTGGATTCATGAAAACATACTCACCTGAATCCACTCCACAAGAAAGTCCTGATTGTTGGACTGTAGTTGATGACATTAACAAATCCATTTTCTTGAAATATACCCATTTGGTAGCTTTCTAACAAAGCTTTCTCCTTTTTATACTTTTTTTTAACGCATCTAAACGGTTTCTAAATTGGGTATCGGTTCTTTCGATTTTTTACCCACTGATGTTCTCTGCAGAATCATTCTCTTCATAATCTTTAAAGTTAGAGATCTTCTTTTCTTGATCTCTAATATTAATGGAAATTTCTCCATTACCCAAGACACTGAGTTTCTTTTCATCCCCAGGCTCCCCCTTTTTTTATATAATTGCTACACCCACTGTCCAGATACCACAGATCATTTTGTGGTTTGTCTTGGACACTTAGCATCATTAAAAAAGATAACATCCAGATTCTTTTCCTCCGGTATGTTCACACAATAATTCGTAAGATTAACACAATCGTATGCGAAATCTTCATTATCATCAATCATCATCATGGCGTCTGTAACAGTAACACCATTTGCCACTGGTGCATCCTCCTTGTTATCTTCATCATCGTCGTCGTCACTCTCTTCACCGTCGTCATCTTCATCTTCATGTTCTTCCTCGTTATCTTCTTCAAGAAAGGAAAGAACCACGGCTTGAACCATGGCTCTGATACCACTTTTGTGAAGAAGGTTTTAATTCAGAAACCTTGGATAGTTTCTGATCAAGACGTTCTTCATTATTGATCACTTGATCATGTCCCTTAGAAATGGATGAACCCATGATTATAATCTCTCTAATTTACTCACAGCAACAATACAAGAATAGAAGAAAAAGGATGAGAGAAAGAAACTTTATTAATCTGAAAACACACACATTAACATTGCAGCCGAGTTCATCTTATATAGATGATGAATCGGTGCCTTCCAATAGTCACTTCGGTTGGCATGGATGCCATAACCGACCCTTAAAACTACCTTCTAAAATGTTTGGTGGTTTTGCTTAAGTGAGGTGTCATAACCTCCATAATTAAAAACTAAAACATAATTAAACTATATACTAAAACTATTATCCTAAGTTTTGACATTTAATATTTCCAACAATTCGGACCATTCTTGAATCCTTCAGAATTCGAACCCTTCTGAGTACGAAACACCATAATTCGAATCCTACTGAGTCGAAATCATCTGAATTCGGACCCTCTTGGATACGAATTCTCTGAATTCGGACCCTCTTTGATACAAATTCTCTGATTTCGGACCTGTCAGTTTTCATCTCGTCGGAAAAACGGGTTTTGCTGGGTTTTGAATTTTTAATCACGATTTTGCTTTCATTTCATTACAAATCAACTTGTGTTGAGGTTGTGATCATATTGCAGTAATTTTCAGCAAGAAACCACCATTTTTCGTCTTCGCCGGAGAATCACCGGAGATCGCCGGAGCTCCGCCGGAAAAACGGGGTTGCCGGAAACTTCGTCGGTTTTTGTTGCATGATCGAGAGTGATTGGTATCTTTCAATTTGTCGTTAAAAAGGGAACACAACGCGACAAATTTCACACGATTTGGTCGAGAATTGAGAAAGAAAATCAAAAAAGAAATCAACAGATCATCGTGGTTTTTTTTTGTTTTTGAAGATGATGAATAGTATTAGAAGTTTCAGCTTTTGTCACATTTGGTCCCTGTAGTTTAGTTTAATTTTTTTTCAATTTTGGTCCTAATCTCGTTAAGTCCGTTAAGTCCAGTTAGAGTTTAGATTTTTACCTTTTTGGTCCCTGAACTTAGAGTTTCAGGGTTGGTCAGTTTTAGTCCCTATAGTATAGGTTTTAAAATCGGTCATTTTCGGTCCCTGTAGTTTTAAATTTTTAGAATTTTACATTTTTAGTCCCTTGAGTATTATTTTTCAGTTTTTTAGTCCTTGTTTTTGTTAAGTCTTAGTATTTTTCACTTTTAGTTTTATATTTTGTATTTTTGTTATTTTGAGTCATTTTAGTGTCGAATTTTTGTCATTTTACCTGCTTTTATTCGTAACTGACATATTTTTCTCTTATTTTGCAGGTTTGACGATTAAAGTCCAATATTTTCGCGCAAATTTTTTAGAATTAATTTTTGGAAGACAAATTTATAATTTGTTTTTTCAAATTTTATTTTTGAAAATTTTTCTGACTTTAATTGTGTTTTCTGTTTTTTAAGAGTGTGCACATAATTCTAACTTCTAAGCGAAGTTTCTCTTGACGATCACTCTATTAGGTATATTTTTGTTAATATTTTTTGTATTTTTCATCTAATTTTTTTTGTGTTTCTTTTCAGGTTTTCTTCAAGATGTCTACTTATACAGAAGATGGGGTTTTAAGATTGAAGCAAACTATTATAAAGGAGATACCCTCAATTGAAAAAGTTCTGGTTAAATCATCAAATGAAAGTTTGCAACAAACAATTTTGCAACAATTTCTTATACCAGAAATAACTCCTAAACCACAAGTTTTTGTTAAACCAAATAATAAAATTTTGCAACAAGTTCTTATAACAGAAATACCTTTAACACCACAAACTTTTGTTAAATCTAATAATGAAAGTTTGAAGCAAACTATTGTTAAATCCAGTGGTGAAGGTTTGAAGCAAAATTTTGTTAAAACTAATACTTCAAATCCTTCAACTCATCAAGATGACATGAAGGAGCTTGAAGGAAGTATAAAAGCATTGGAGGAAGAAAATGCTAATCTGAAGAGACAAATTTTAGACATTTCTTCTTCAAATGATAAACTTATTAAAAGAGTTACTGATCTTGACGTTTATATTGCAGATCTTGAAACAAAGAAAGACAACTCAAGTCTGCACGATCAAATCGAGAATCTTCAAGAGAAAGTAACAACTCTTCAAAAAGAAAATGTCGATTTGAAGAGTAGAGAAGAAAAGAGAGTGAAGTGGAACTTAAAGTTACATACTCAATTAAAAGAAGTTCAAGATAAAGAAAAGAATTTGGACAGTGAAAATGCCGAGCTAAAGAGAAAACTGTCTAATTTTTCTTTTGAAGAAAAGAAAGTTTTTGAAGAAAAGAAAGTACTTGAACTGAAATGCATAAAACTTTCAAAACAAGTTTCTGACTTTGAGAAAGTTTTATTTCTTGAAAAGGAGAGGTTGGAGAAGAAAAGGGTCGAGTATGAAAAAGAAAGGAAAAGCTTTGAAGCGAAGAATGTGAAACTGTCAAAGAAAATTTCTGATCTTCAAAAGGACTTAGAAAAGGAAAGACAAGAGCTAGATAAAGAAAGTCAAGAGCTAGAAAAGTTGAAGAAAGCTGACTTTCAGGCTAGGTGCGTTAAAGACGAATTTTCTAAAGAAAGGAAGATATTTCGGCAGGAAATTCATAAATTGACAATGAATTTGGCTGCATTATCGACTGACATCATGAAAGAGAAGAGGGTCAAGTCTAATATTCAGAAGAAGCTTGATTTGGTGACCAAGGAACGGAATGACTTATCTTACAAAGTGAAGTCATTTAACAAATCCAAATGCTATTCAGAATGTCTGATTCGTCCTTCTAATCTATTCTATGATCACTCGGTGGATAATTCTTCCAAGTATCAATATGCTGATCTTCCTTCATATAAGAAAGTCAACATGCAATGGAGAGTAAAAGGTACGTCTACTGAAAAAGGTGAGCCAAAATCCTCTGTTCCCAACAAGAACACTAATCTGAAAGTTAAATCTTTTGCTAATCCTGATTCATTCTATTCCGCAAATCATTTAATCAGGTTAGCACAAAAGAATTTTTGTTGTTCTTATTGTGGTACTAATGATTTTATTAAAAATGAGAGTGTTCAATATTGGTATGGTACTTATCATTTTCCTTCCTATAGAGCTCTGATTAACAAGCCAGGACCCAAGACACGTTGGGTACCAAAATCTACTTAATCTGTTTTTGCAGATTTAGAAGCAAAGCGTTGAAGAAGATTACTTGCACCATTAAGGGGGAGTAAAGAGGTATTGTCTTTTGAACATATCAGTTCAAAACCCGTGCTTCAATGTTTATGGCTTCTGAACAATTAAGTTCAAGACCCGTACTTCAAAGACTAAGACTTCTAAGCAAATCAGTTTAGAACTCATACTTCTCAGGTGATATCCTTAACTGTTACATCTTTCTGTTTCAAGGAACAAGTGGTGAAAGGTAACATTGGATCATATTTTGTTTCTACTGCTTTGAAAACTTGAATCTTTACAAATTTAATTCAATGAGATGAAATTTTCAATTTTCATTCAATGAATTAAATGTGTGCTAAAAGATGATTTTACAAGAATTTTTGTATTATCTGAGTTAGATTTGTTTCAACTCTCACCTCTGAAACAAATCGAAAGGTCAGCAAAACATGAATGAAATTATGCTGAATGCTCAAAGTTATGTGAATCTGGACTTATATAGAATATAATGCTCAAAAAGCCTAAATGTCAGAATAATGGATGGAAATGAAAATATGGGAAAAGCACTATGTTTTAGAACCAAGTGATTGAGATAAAATTGTTGCACTATCATTCAGTTTGAAAGTTTGTGCCTGTGGCCTTTCTGGTTTGGGAGAGTAAGTCCTAAGGGGTGCTCGACACCTAGTCCCTAAGATCAACTGGTCTGGGATCGGCTGACCCAAATCCTGCAATAGAACCAGATAGAAAGCCATGTTCTACTGGTACAAATGGGTTTAAGATATATCGATGTGGCCTTTCTGGTTTGGGAAATTAAGTTCTAAGGGGTGCTCGTCACCTAGCACCTAAGGCCAACTGGTCTGGGATCTGCTAACCCAAATCCTGCTATAGAACCAGATAGAAAGTCATGTTTAACGGTGTATCTTATTCTTACTAAACTTTTTGATCAAAAGATGCCAATGAGCACAAAATCAAAGGATGCCAATGTGCACAAAATCAAAAGATGCCAATGAGCACAAAATCAAAAGATGCCAATGTGCACAAAATCAAAAGATGCCAAAGAGCACACATCTCTTGAAACTTGGGGAAAATACAAAGTCGCGATAAACCCGTAAATTTGTGAAATTCTGATTTTGGACAAATAGTGTGAGTAGAGCAAAGTATTCTTATATGTTTTAGAATTGCATACGCTTGATGCTAATCATATTTCGCATGCTAGCACACCAAATAGATTTAATAAAGGGGTTGAAACTGAACGTTTGTAACTTGATATGCAATGATGTCTTGTTTTTGAATCCAAACACATGCATTTGATTTCATTTGATTGAAATATCTGTTAAATTTCATTAAGTTGAATTTCTTTTGTAAAGCATTCAAATGATCAAATGTTAGTAGTTATAAAATGAAGTTCATTGAATTTTATTTTCCTTGTGTAAATTTGTTTTAAAATTTGTGCTACAATTTCAAATACTGTACGTTATTGAAATATATGCATACTTTCAGGGGGAGAAAACAAATTGCTCCAGAATTCTTATTTTGAGGGGGAGCAAGGTTATCCACTAAGGAGGAGATTGTTAGTAATACTAAGAGACGCGACTGAAATTGAAGAAGGTTTTCGATGATAATGATGCTCACTTTCATCGAAAAAGGGGGAGAAATGTTTAATTCAATTTCATGTCAAAGAGCTTTCAAGTCAAATATATTTCAAGTCAAAGATTCGTGAACAAAGACTGAAGATCAGGGGAAGAAGGATCATGTGAAGTCCAAATGTTGCTGAATTTGGTTATCTTAGTTCTGAGTGGTTCTCGGAATGCGCTTACACCTAAAAGTTCAAAAATGTGGATGGTTTCACATCTTTCTGATCCAAACTCTAATAGTTTCTGATTCCTCTTGTTCCGAATTGATGGTTTTATATAAAGATCTGAAATTCATGTTCAAGACTTGAAGACAATCTGTTGAAGATTGTATTGAAGAAGGTTGCCTTTTCAAAGAGAAAGACAAAGACTTTTCATGTTTGTCTGAAGATTCTTCAAAGCTGAGTTCTCAAAGAGTGTCAAAGCATATAGTTTGCCGTGAACTATTGGAGATAAAGCTATTTGAAGATTATCTGAGCTTCAATGTTTAAAGCGGTCAAAATTTAAGTTTTGAAGATCAAGTACTGAAGACTGCTGTCATATTTTTTAAATCTTGAATCCAAAGGGGGAGATTGTTAGAGCATTATTGTATTCAAGATTTATTGTTAAAGTCTTGTAATGGTCAAACAATGTAAAAGTCAAAGATAGTCAAAGTCAAAGTAGCTTTAATTGAAAAGTCAAAGTAGATTAGATTTAATGCTTTGTAATCCTATGTATAAATAGGATTAGTTAGCTTAGATGTCAAGCAAGTCAAAAGAAAGCAATTGATTAGTGATCTTAATTGTAATATTCTAGAGAGAGAAGTGAGAGCATTCTAGAGAGAGAAAGTGCATCATTCTTATGTAAATCTCTATTATGTTCAAGATCAATGGATGGTTTGATGATTACCTAATAGAAACTGATTTAACAATTGGTATCACGCGACTGAAATTGAAGAAGGTTTTCGATGATAATGATGCTCACTTTCATCGAAAAAGGGGGAGAAATGTTTAATTCAATTTCATGTCAAAGAGCTTTCAAGTCAAATATATTTCAAGTCAAAGATTCGTGAACAAAGACTAAAGATCAGGGGAGAAGGATCATGTGAAGTCCAAATGTTGCTGAATTTGGTTATCTTAGTTCTGAGTGGTTCTCGGAATGCGCTTAGACCTATAAGTTCAAAAATGTGGATGGTTTCACATCTTTCTGATCCAAACTCTAATAGTTTCTGGTTCCTCTTGTTCTGAATTGATGGATTTATATAAAGATCTGAAATTCATGTTCAAGACTTGAAGACAATCTGTTGAAGATTGTATTGAAGAAGGTTGACTTTTCAAAGAGAAAGACAAAGACTTTTCATGTTTGTCTGAAGATTCTTCAAAGCTGAGTCCTTAAAGAGTGTCAAAGCATATAGTTCGCCGTGAACTAGTGGAGATAAAGCTATTTGAAGATTATCTAAGCCTCAAAGTTTAAAGCGGTCAAAGATAAAGTATTGAAGATCAAGTACTGAAGACTGCTGTTATATTTTTTTTAAATCTTGAATCCAAAGGGGGAAATTGTTAGAGCATTATTGTATTCAAGATTTATTGTTAAAGTCTTGTAATGGTCAAACAATGTAAAAGTCAAAGATAGTCAAAGTCAAAGTAGCTTTAATTGAAAAGTCAAAGTAGATTAGATTTAATGCTTTGTAATCCTAGGTATAAATAGGATTAGTTAGCTTAGATGTCAAGCAAGTCAAAAAGAAAGCAATTCATTAGAGATCTTAATTGTAATATTCTAGAGAGAGAAGTGAGAGCATTCTAGAGAGAGAAAGTGCATCAATCTTATGTAAATCTCTATTATGTTCAAGATCAATGGATGATTTGATGATTACCTAATAGAAACTGATTTAACATATTATATAGGGAAATTGACCCAAATAGTCAAAGAATACTTTAAATTGGTCTTCTAGTCAATTCTCTGCCATTTTTGCACTAATGTCACTACGTCCTCAATGGGTTCTTAATTTTTTAGCCACTTTTGGAAACAAATCTATAAAAGTAGCATTTTTTTTAAAAAAAAATCAAAAATAGTCACTCATCATGTTTTGTTTGAGGAGAGATGACCCACGTTTAATTACTTTTCAGAAAAAAAATAGTATTAAAAAATTAAAATTTCTTATTGATTTGGCTGATTTGATAGAAGATTCCTGAATTGACAAAAGATTCCTGATTTGACAAAATATTCCTAATTTGACAACACTTTAAAAGAAAAAGAATTTGATTCCCCTCCTCGAGAACCACCCCACCTCGAGAATACTTGGTCAACACCGGAAGACGACCTCGCGACGGCCGTCAAATTCTCGAGGAGGGGAATCAGATTCTTTTTCTTTTAGAGTGTTGTCAAATTAGGAATATTTTGTCAAATCAAGAATTTTTTGTCAATTCAGGAATCTTCTGTCAAATCAGCCAAATCAATAAGAAATCTTAATTTTTTAATACTTTTTTTTTCTGAAAAGTAATTAAACGTGGGTTATCTCTCCTCAAATAAAACATGATGGGTGACTATTTTTGATTTTTTTTAAAACTTTTATAGATTTGTTTCCAAAAGTGGCTAAAAATTAAGAACTCATTAAGGACGTAGTGCCATTAGTGCAAAAATGGCAGAGAATTGACTAAAAGACCAATTTAAAGTATTCTTTGACTATTTGGGTCAATTTCCCTATATAATATATATTTTTATGTTTAATAAGTTGCCTATTTGTTTTATTTATTTTTTCAGTAATTTTTATATGTTTTTACCATAAATATATTACATTATCATATTAAAAATTATAGTTTTTTAAATTTGTAAAATAATTTTCTATATGTTTTTTAGTTAATTAATCTAACTAATTTGAGGTTTACCTTAAACGCCTCGAGACTTACACCTCACATACCTAAGAGGAAAGTGTCTCAAAATTCGTTTCCACTTTAAGACCTTGATTGAATATATATTATATGTGTATGTATTACCCAATAAGACCAATTAGTACCCAAGTAAGTTGAAAAATCAACTATAAAGACATATCCATCAAGAAATTGAAATTCATGAACGATTAAACATAACAACCGAGATTCAAAAAAAGATATGCATTAAAAGTAAGAATTTAAATAATAATTCATCATTGATCCTACAAATAATAGCATGATTTAACATAATCCTTTATATGTAAGTACCAATTTACAAATATATTAAAGGGAAATTAATTAAAATACCCTAAGTTTGACCATGTGTTACCAAAATACCCCAAATTTCTCCCACTTTGCAAAAATACCCTAAAAATCCGCGATGGGAGCCCGCGATCGCGGGCCAGGGACCTTTCTAACACTTTTTTAAACTTGCAGGGACCATTTTTGAAAAATGAAATCCCGCGATCGCGGGCTAATACCGCGATGGGACTATTTTTGTGACTTTTCAATTGCAAGGGACCATTTTTGAAAAATCCAGGGACCATTTATGAAAATTTTGGTATTTTTGACACTGTTCACCCCGCTTTCGTCCATTTTTACGAATTTAAAATGAAATGTTACACTTTCAACCCCTATACTTATTTACTAAATTTACTTTATACCTTTTACTTTCATTATTTTAATTTTACATTTAACACATATAATCGTTTATTAACTAAAATACGTTAAAAAAAATACGTTTTAATTTTAACAAATTACACCATTATAATCGTCTCTTCGATACGTTCGAAATGAGCCCAATCTTGAATTTTTTTGGATTTATATATTTTAATATATATCATATACAGTTATACACTACATAAAAAAATTATTTTTAAAATTCATACCCTTATAGTTAATTATTTAATTTGTGGTTTTTTAATGTATTGTTTCCTTTCCATTTTAATGTTTTTAATATAGAAATTCACTTAAGTTATTTAACAAGGAAATTAATTAACAACATCATATAAAAATTATTGCAAATCATCTTCCCAACCGAAACGGATACAGTGCATGTAAACAAATAAATCTATTACTGGAAGGCGTCCAAGAGTCCTGTGATGAAGTTAACCTTTTCCTTGATCACGTCCTCCATTCCTATGTAGTCCGATTCGAGTTCTTCTAGTTCCTCTTCAGCTTCCTTAATCTCTCGTTGCAGGTGCCGAACGTGAGCCCTAGTCATGGCCAGTTCTCGTTTCTTCTCCGCTAGATACTCCATTTTCCCCTGCTGAATCCCCCTGTTATGGTTCTACATACCATTTACCTTTTCGATACCGGCGTTCGCCTCATCAATGGCTTTTTGCACTGCGGGAGTAATTCGTTGACTTTGTCGAAGACCCGTCAGCATAAAATCATACATTGGTGGGGTTCTCATGCCATTATCGAAGTAGTAATTGTCGGATGCCATCTCCCAGTCTGCTTCCTCCTCAGGCGTGAATGGAAAATCGGTTGCAGTTCGCCCACAGTTTGTCCACTCCTCGTCTGTTTCCGGTACCTTCCAGATACTCCGGCGAGCTCCGTCGTTCAGTGGTTGGTAGGCTCCTGAACGTGAAGTTCCAGCCACATTCGCCGACCTGTTCCCCCTTGATCTTGAACCTCCATCCATTGTGTTAAAAAAAGCGAGAGTGTGTTTGTATAAAAGATAGATAGGAAGTTGTGAAAATGTATGTTCTTGATGCGTGAATTCTTTGAATACACCTACAGACGTGTGCTAATAGAACCAATAAGCAAGTATACTTATTTAGAACTATGTCGTCTCTCAAGTAATAAAGTGGTAAAATACCGAATATCGTCCCACAGAGATTGGAGTTAAAATTGCCATTAAAGTATGATGAAAGAAATGATTTCAGATGACGATTTGGAAGAAGATATCTTTGTTTGGTTGGTTGATGAGTATCACAGATTATGACAAACAGTAATAAAAGAGAAGCAAGGGTGTTAGACTCGTGAT
The DNA here is from genome assembly GCA_033807775.1 of Saussurea involucrata. NCBI lineage: Eukaryota > Viridiplantae > Streptophyta > Magnoliopsida > Asterales > Asteraceae > Saussurea > Saussurea involucrata. Next base: position 178,095,725 of record CM066322.1, read on the forward strand.
GTTATGTTAAACCAACTTCCAGTAGGCTACTGCTGCAGAGATGCTGCAGCATAACAGTGACAAAAACTGGTTTTATTATCTACTTTGAAACACGTTCCTCTCGGACTCTCACCATCCCATGATTCCAGTAGCAGTCAGCAATCTCATCTCTGAGCAGAACCAAAGGTAAAGGAATGATAGAATGGAGTTCTCAAGGTATACGGAAGTTACTCTCTCGATATAACCCCCGTACCTCCCAAGTTTGAGTAATCCTAAGTAGCTTATCTCTAAGTCTACTCCATTTTAACCCTTTGAAAAAGTAACAACTTATCAAGAATGAATCATTTTAGAAAACAAAAGTAACAACTCTCGTTGCAAGTAACTCTCTCGATATTACCCCTTAAGTCATCCAAATTGACGTGCTATTCAATAGCCTCTCTCGAGGTCCATGACACTTTAACACTATCAAAGTGGTCAATTTGTCAAGGAGTTATATTATCTTGAAGAAACTTGGGTTGGAATAATAAAACATCATTTTTTTGCCATTGAAAATGCCTACTTTATTTTGGTCAACATAACACCATTTGCCTCACACCCAAGCTAATATGCTTAGCTACTCATGATAATAAATAAACTGAAATAAATGCAAAAGATATGTGAGGTAAACATTATACTAGAATGGAAATAATACTTAGAAAACAAAGATTATAACTAATAACTAACAAGAAAATAAGGGTACAAGGAAATAAATGACAATATCAAAGGAAGGTATGTAAGTACAATAATGTAAGATGCTTATATTAAGTGCAGAAAAATAAAGACATAAACTAACTACCAAGATTAGAGATATACGATGGAATTTAAGGAAAGCAAATAAAAATTACTGCCCAATGCTACGAACGAATGCTGCAAGCATTCATACGTGTATATGAAGATTTGAAGATGACAAGAACATTAAATGAAGGACACTTGAAGAATCTGGAAAAGTTGCTGGAATTTTAGAGAGAAGTGGGACTGAAAAGTTCAGCCACCAAAGTTACAAAATGTGGAGAGAAAAGGTAGTAAATGAGATATGAGAGATAGATAAAGTGATGATGATGCCATTAGGGCACCCAAAGCCTCCTATTTATAGCAAATAGGGAGGGGCTAAAGGTGTAAAATGGCAACCAAATTAGTTGGGAATTAACCCTTAGTTACAAAAAGCTAACTAGGAAAGTACAAAAGGCATTTAGATTACAACTATTAGTTTGTTCAGCTGAATAAATGGCTTAACCAATGGATAAACAAAAAGCTATTTCCAGTCCATGTTAAGCTGGTTCCAATTCTTCTATCAGCTCCAGATCAGCGTCTGCCCAATGCTGCAAGCCTTGCTGCAGCATGACCTGTTCATCAAAGAGGTTTTTCAATCCAAGTTAGAATTAACCCAAACATCCCATGAAAACAAGTAAATCATCATCCTAAGCTCCAAATCAATAAAGTGTAAAATAATGAAGTAAAGGACTCAAATTGGGATGTAAAAGTGTAAAATCCTACCTAAAAGAGAAGAGAAAGAAGTGCTTAAGTACTCAAAATTGAGCACTTATCACCACCCCAAACTAAGAAATTTGCTTGTCCACAAGCAAGAAAAAGACGAAAGAAACGACTCAAATTTTTGAAAAATATGCAAATGGATGGCATTAAGTGCACAACATGACCTTGAAACATCCATACATACATAGCATAGCCTGTCATAATTCTAAAACGACCAAGCCATCATCTTATTCATGATTATGAACCATAAGCTAATCACATTGTCTTTTTGTTATGATCGCACATACCACATCACAGATCACCAAAGCTTTTGAAAGGAAAGAGGGTTTCTCTCTTTATGGCGTATTCTTTTCTCACCTTTCCTTTTCTCACAACATGTTCCAACTCTTTGCTCTTTTGGTTGGAACCTTACACCTACCCCTATGGGGTATTTTTGGTGTTTCTTTAGACCACTTTTCATGGCCTATGCTTTTGCTGCCATTTTTAGGCACCCCCACCCCAAACTAAAAATTTAACAATGTCCTCATTGTTGTGGAGCATGGATGTGTTTAGACGTTTTTAGTGGCTAAAAGTGAGCAAAAGCATGGATCGTTTCTGTGATTTATGCTGAATGTGGACCAAATTGTGTCCCAAGCACTATTGTGTTTAGTTCTAGCATGAATCAATCCTAAAAGTGACATGTGTGTTTTGAAAATTATTATGGCTATGCAAGCATTCGGAGTTATCAACAACATGATCCCATACGCATGAAAATAAACTACTTATCCAGCAAAACTAATCCCAGACACAAATATAAGAAAATAAAATGAAAATGGAGCTAAAGAGTGTGATTTGAACCTGTCCCATTCAAGGGATGAAGTTAATTCTTTCCAACGACATCACTGGATGCTGCAGCAGTGGATGCTGCAATACCAGCTCTTGCAACAGCTTGTGCCCGCAGAAGGGCATTCTCCTAGATCAAATTCGCAACTTGATCTTTCAGCTTCATTATCTTTTCTTTCTTCCCCAACACCTTGCTTTCTAGCCTTCTCACCTGCTTTTCAACAGACACCCCTTCTTCGGTTTTCTTTCCATCCGCAGCCTTCATCATTTCTTCCTTCAATGTCCCAAACTTACTCATGAACTCTTCTTTTTGCCTCCTTATCTCCTCCATCAAACTGTTGTTTTGCGCCAACAGATCCTGTACCAGCACCATCAGATCATGTACCAGCACCATCAGATCATTTGGTTCCACCCGGCCATCTCTTCGGTTACACAGCCGATTGACTGCTCTCATATCAATCTCCCATTTTTCCCGTTGTTCACGTACGATCAAGTCATCTTTGTATTGCGGTACTCCAGCAGCAACTAGCAATCGGGTGAGCATACCAGGGAAGTACAGTTTCCCCCTGGTACGGGATGAACACTCCCGAATGCTATCGACCATGATCCTTCCTAGATTAATGCTTCGACCTGTAGTTAAGCAATACAATTGAAACATCCTATCAACAGATATGGTGATGTCATGGGTTGTGGGCGAGATGGAGTGCCGTATGAAATTAATCCATACGTTCGATGATGCTGAAAGATTGAGAGCTTTAAACGAACTTAACATGAAATTGTTGTGGAGGTCCCATTCGGTTTTCGGCTTTCCCAAAACAGCCGCTACTTCAGCCAAATCTGATGGTTTCCCCTTTCTCATTAATGTGCCATATTCGGTCTTTTTGGGTGGCTCGAGGTTAAGGAATTTATTAAAGGTTGTTCCGGTCAGTTTGATGGTAACCCCCCGTATTTGAATTTTGGGCGATGAGGTAACAGAAACTTCACAGTAGAATTCTCTCATGAGGGTCAGGTTATAGGAATTGTACACTTCAGCTACTTTCTCCAGACCTTGGGTGTCTACTACATCTCGGATGAAATGAAATTCTTTTAAGCTTTGCTCGTCAAACCCCTTATCGGGAAATCCTACCCTGTTCTTGTGCTTAGCCCATACCCTTGCTACTGCCTTAGAGCTAAAGCCATTGTGTGGAACCTTTGGTCTATCAATGAAAATATCCGTTTCTTTTGATTTTTTCTTTTTCTTACCCTCTGCCTGTTCATGCTGCAATGGTGCTGCAGCATCCCAGTTAGTCTCATTGGGTTTTGTTCCAGAAGGTTCTCCCCTCTCCATCACCCTCTTAGCTTTCTTTCCAGGGGGTTGTTTAGGCTGGGTTTTCTTGGCAAAGGACTTTCCTAAGGCTTTTCTCTTTTGAGGTCTAAGGCTTTCGACTATCAACTCATCATCCGAACAATAAAGCCTCTCGTTTAGGTCTGGTAACTTCTCTCCAGCATGTTCCTCATTCTCGACTATTTCTACCTCTGTTTCATTCAACTCTATCCTATTGTTGTGTTCTGTTTCAGTCACAACCATCTCATCCCCTCTTTCATTCACTATCCCACCTTCTTCTGTTTTTTTATCTTTTTCACTCAAAACTCCCTCTTTTTCTCCCAAAGTTTGGTCTTTCTCACCCTCAACCACCCTATCCCCTGTTTGTGGTATTTCGGTTTCAAGAGGAGGGATGGTGGTTTCAATATTTTCCCCAGAAACAAATGTATCAACAGAAGCATTTAAGTTAGAAAAAGGTTTGCTATGTACCTTGGTGGGTATTACCAATTCATTTTCAAAATGAGGGATCATTTGTTCATCCACCAAGGTAGTCTTAGGTTTAGGAGATACCTTTTCCTTTTGATGTTGGTCTGTTTCTGCAGTGGTGGAATGGAGGGCGATAGACAATGCCTCAGATGGCGTTGCTTCCATTGCAATGGTGGTTCCGGCGGTGTTTGCGACGGAAGTTGTGGCGGTGATTGATGACTTTGGGATAGCACCTTTTGCTTTCCTTAGCATTTCTTCTCTGGTTAATGGCTTGGATGACTGATCATTGAGAACAAGGGTTTCCGGTGGTTTATCTGTGGTGGCCGGAGGCCGAACCACTTCCTGGTTTCTCCCGCTTCGACGAACAGCACCCTTATTAGGGTTTCTTTTAGCTGCCTGCTTCACCCTTGCCATGGATAATCGGACTAGGTGAGGATTTTGAGTAGGAAATGACGGTGGTTGATGGTGGCGATGGTGGTGTTCGGTGGTCGGTGGTCGGTGGTCGTAACAGAGAGCAGGGAGTAGAGATAGAGAGGGAAATAAGTAGAGTGAGGAGAGAGAGGGAAGATGAAAGGATGGTTTTGAAAAGGTGTTGTCCTTATCTAAAAAAAATACAAGAGTTGTTGGTGTTTTACGTCTGTAAAATTAGGGCAAAGATAAAATCCAATGGTTAAGGTTTAAGGAAAGTACAAATGATATCCGGCATAGTACTCCACAAAAAATATCAACATTTTTACCCAAAGGATAAAAAAATGGTATCATTTTAAAATACAAAACTGATATCAGCTATGTTCAATCCTTAAAACACCTTTTGAATTTATTATTCCAGATTTCCCCAATTAAATACAGCTGATTTTTGGCTTTTTGCAAATGATAGAGCTTGATGCTGCAGCATTAGTTCCTATCTGTTCTGTTTTCTCCTTTCTAGCTGCAAACTAACAGATGTATTAAACATAACTGAACTAGGAAACATGACAATAAGCATAAACAAATTATTTACAAAGATAGTTAGAACTTTAAGATAGTTCCCATCTGTTTTTGAAGCTTTCAGCACAAAGAAATCACCTCCACCGGGTGGTGTTGTGGAGATTTTGCGGCTTCATGGTACAACTTCACTCTCTGACCGTTTACTTTGAACACAGTATTGTCTTCTGGGTTAACTAAGTCTACGGCCCCGTATGGATAAACCTTGTGTATGACAAATGGGCCTGACCATCTAGACTTAAGTTTACCAGGAAACAATTTCAACCTGGAATTGAACAAGAGACATTTCTGACCAGCTTTTAACTCTCTGTGTCTGATCCTATTGTCATGCCATTTTTTGGTTTTCTCTTTATAGAGCTTGGCATTCTCATAGGACATGTTTCTATGTTCTTCTAGTTCACAGAGTTGTAACTTTCTTTTGTTACCAGCTTCATCTAGATTCATGTTCAGTTCCTTTATAGCCCAGTATGCTTTGTGTTCTAACTCTAAAGGGAGGTGACAAGCCTTTCCAAAAACTAACTTATATGGGGACATACCTAAAGGAGTTTTGAAAGCAGTCCTATATGCCCATAAAGCATCATCTAACTTGAAGGCCCAGTCTTTTCTATTTGGCTTGACAACTTTTTCTAGAATCCCTTTGATTTCCCTGTTTGAGAGTTCAGCTAAACCATTTGTTTGAGGGTGATAAGCAATGGCAATTCTGTGTTTCACATTGTACTTTTCAAGAACTTTACTCAACAAATTGTTTATAAAATGGGTACCCTCATCACTGATTAGTGCACGGGGGGTACCAAACCTTGTAAAAATTTGTTTTTGTAAAAACTTAACAACAGTTTTTGCATCACTTGAAACACATGCCATTGCTTCTACCCATTTTGACACATAATCAACAGCAACAAGAATGTATTGGCAATTGTTTGATGGTGGAAATGGACCCATAAAATCAATTCCCCACACATCAAACAATTCAACTTCCAAGATCCCATTTAAAGGCATTTCATTTCTTTGAGAAATGGAACCACTTCTTTGGCATTCATTACACCTTTGTGCAAAGTTATGGGCATCTTTGAAAAGAGTTGGCCAATAAAAACCTGATTGAAGAACCTTAGCTGTTGTTCTTTGGCCTCCAAAATGTCCTCCATAAGCTGATTGGTGGCAATGCTGCAAAATTGCTACCACTTCTGTTTCAGGGATACACCTTCTCAGTATTTGATCTGCACCAAGTTTAAACAAAAAAGGATCATCCCATATATAGAATTTACAATCATGGAGAAATTTCTTCAGCATATGGTGAGTATAATCAGAGGGTTTGATGCCACAAGCCAAATAATTAGCTATGTCAGCAAACCATGGCAGTTGAGTTTGCACCATAAGAATCTTTTCATCAGGGAAGGTTTCTATGATGTCTCCACCTTCCCTACTTTCAACTAACTTTTCCAACCTAGACAAGTGATCAGCCACTTGGTTCTCCACCCCTTTCCTATCAACAATTTCTAAGTCAAACTCTTGCAATAACAAAACCCATCTTATTAGCCTTGGTTTTGCATCTTTCTTTGAAATGAGATATTTGATGGCAGCATGGTCAGTGTGAACAATGACTTTAGCTCCCATCAAATATGATCTAAATTTCTCAAATGCAAAAACCACTGCTAATAACTCTTTTTCAGTTGTTGTGTAATTGATTTGAGCTTCATTTAGGGTTTTGCTTGCATAGTGGATGGTATGAAAAATCTTTTCTTTTCTTTGACCTAAAACTGCACCAACAGCCCAATCACTTGCATCACACATGATTTCAAAAGGTTTGTCCCATTAAGGAGCAACAACCACTGGAGCAGTTACCAAAGCTTTCTTTAAAGTAAGGAATGCATTTCTGCAATCCTTATCAAAATCAAATTTTTGGTCTTGCTGTAATAATAGACATAAAGGTTTTGAAATCTTTGAAAAATCTTTTATGAAACGTCTATAAAAACCAGCATGACCAAGAAAGCTTCTGATTCCTTTAACAGTGGTTGGTTCAGGTAGTTTTTCAATAACTTCAAGTTTAGCTTTGTCTACCTCAACTCCTCTTTTTGAAATTAAATGACCAAGGACAATCCCTTCCGTAACCATGAAATGACATTTTTCCCAGTTAAGAACCAAGTCAGTTTCTTCACACCTTTCAAGACTTTGTTTTAGATTTTCCAAACAGTGGTCAAATGATGAACCATAAACTGAGAAATCATCCATAAATATTTCAATGGATTTTTCAAGCATGTCAGAGAATATGGACATCATGCATCTTTGGAAAGTAGCAGGTGCATTGCAAAGTCCAAAGGGCATTCTCCTAAAGGCAAAAGTGCCAAAAGGACAAGTGAAAGTATTCTTCTCTTGGTCTTCCGGTGCTATGGCTATCTGATTGTAACCTGAGTATCCATCCAAGAAGCAGTAAAACTCTTTTCCAGCTAACCTGTCCAACATTTGATCAACAAAAGGTAAAGGAAAATGGTCTTTTTGAGTAGCATTGTTTAGCCTACGGTAGTCCATGCAAATTCTCCATCCGGAGACTATTCTAGTCGGGATGAGTTCATTCTTGTCATTAGAAATGACAGTGATCCCACCCTTCTTAGGCACACATTGGACTGGACTAACCCAAGAACTACTGGCTATTGGGAAAATAATTCCTGCGTCTAACCATTTCAAAATTTACTTTTTCATTACCTCTTTCATGACAGGGTTTAGCCTTCTTTGCGGTTCTATGGACCTGAAATTCTTTTCTTCTAGGATGATCTTATGTTGACAAATAGAGGGGCTAATTCCCCTAAGATCAGCAATGGTCCAACCTATGGCTTTGGTGTGTAACCTCAACATATCCACCAACTTCTTTTCCTGATGCAATTCTAGGGTAGCTGATATGATAACAGGTAATTTGTCTTCTTTTCCTAGAAAGGCATATTTCAGGTGAGATGGGAGTTTCTTCAACTCCAGGTCGGGTGGTGAGACTATGGACGGAATGGTTGGTTTTTGCTCACTATTTTCCAGCAGCTCAAATGCTGCAGCAACCAAAGGGACAGTTTCCTTTTCTATGGGAATTTCATCATCATCATCATCATATTCCTCACTTTTTTCCTCATCCTCCTCTTCTATCCTATAGGTCTGGTTGACTTCTTCCTCATGACACAATGACTCAATGGTACTTAGGCTTGAACAGTCTTCCATATCATTAGGGTACTTTAAGGAATTGAAAACATTGAATGTGACTTTTTGGTCGTGAAGTCTCATGGTCAATTCTCCTTTCTGGACATCTATCAAAGTTCTACCTAAGAAAGGTCTTCCTAAAAGAATAGGAATATCTTTATCAGCCTCAAAGTCTAAAATGATAAAATCAGCCGGAAAAATGAATTTGTCAACCTGGACTAACACATCTTCAATCTTACCCTTTGGATAGGCAATGGTTTTGTCTGCTAAGATGAGTGTGACAGTGGTAGGTCTTGCCTCTCCTATCCCTAAGCTTTTGAAAATTGATAAGGGCATGAGGTTGACACTGGCACCTAAATCACACAAGGCTTGTCCAACTTTCTTCCCACCTATTGAACAAGGAATGGTAAAACTCCCTGGATCTTTTTGCTTAGGGGGTATTTTGTTGGAAAACAGAGCACTGCAACCTTCAGTGAGGGCGACAGTCTCATACTCAATCAACTTCTTCTTTTTACTCAAAATATCCTTCAGGAACTTGGCATAATTGGGCATCTGCTCGATTGCTTCAACAAGAGGTATGTTAATGTGCAATTGTTTAAAAACATCCAAAAACTTTTTAAATTGCAATTCTTCCTTCTCATTCTTCATCCTTTGGGGGTAAGGAATGTAAGGGGGAATTGGTTTGATAACATGTTTGTTTGAAAGTTTTGAGCCAGATGGTTCCAATATGCTTGTGGTGTTGGTCATGTTGGATGGACTTGAACTAGTGATCTTAGGGTCTTGGTCTTCTTTTTGGATTGGTGGTTTTGGAATAACCTGAATCTCTGGAGTAGGATTGGCTTTTGACAATTTTTTCAAAATCGGCTTTAGTTAAAGGGCCAAATTCCTTTTCCACAACTTCAGGTAATTCTTTCCCACTCCTAAGAGTCACAGCTTTCACATGTTCCTTTCCTGGGGCCTTTGGGATTTCAGTATTACTAGGCAAAGTTCCTGAGGCCCTAGTACTTTGATTTAAAGCAAGTTGACTGACTTGAGTTTCAAGATTTCTAATTGAAGCTTGAGTTTGGGTCATAAACCCTTTCATGAGTGCTTCCAAAGAAAGATTTGAGTCATCATGTGGAGATGCATGATTCTGGTTTTGAAAAGGTGGTTGATTATTTTGAAAACCTTGATGACGATTGTTGGTGCAAGTGTACCACATCTCTATATATTTATATATATTTATTTTGATGATTACAAACACACCGTATTATTGTTTATCTAACAATCCAATCCAAGTGTACAGTTCTTGAAGAACACGAAGATTTTATCTGAAGAGTTCAAGACGGAAGATTTACGTTGTCATTAGTGTTTATAATTTATAATGATAAACACCCTAAAATAATATACCACTTGGATATTTCTAAAAACCAAATAAATGATTTTAATTAAATATGGTTTATTGAGAAAGATTGGTTGCGTCCTGGAAGCTACTTATTCTGACGCAGGTATACCGCGAAGAATGCCCGGTATACCGCGGGTACATATTCTGACGCAGGTATACCGCGAAGAATGCCCGGTATACCGCGGGTACATATTTACGTTCTGTTTTGCAGGGTGTCCTTTTTTCTCTGGCCGGTATACCGCGAAGGTACAGGCGGTATACCGCGGTAGGCGTGGTGTACAATTCTGATTGGTTGGAAGCTACTTTTACTGCACGGTATACCGCGTGCTTTTGGCGGTATACCGCGGATGCTTATATCCGTTGGAAGAGCTGCTATATAATGCATGCGATGGTGGAGAAGAAATAAATACAATACAGATACAACCAACAGCCATCTATCCATCTGATCTCTCCCAACTAATATTCCATACTACATATTATCACTACATATTTATTTTATAAAACGTTTTTATAAAATATCCAAGTGATAAATATTATACAAGAGTGATTACCATTGTGAGTTATACTCCTCTTGTAAGTGTTTGAATAACGGGTGTGTGATCCTGTATATCTCAATAAGCTGAAGCTTGAGAGCCTATTGCTTTCCTTTGTATTTGGTTTGTATTCTACCGTAAAGAATACGTTTATTGGATCGTGTCGGGAAGTGTCTCGGCTAGTGATTTACCAAGTTGTGGTAAATCACTAAATCTCCGTGTCAAGTATCTCTATCCCTTATCTCTTTATATTTCCGCTGTGCATTTAATTATATCTGTTTATATAATTATTGTATATTCATTGCATTTATACTCTGCTTTATTTACTATATTTATCTCTCCTGTATTTATACGTATCTGTTGTGTTTTCATATACTCTGTTGTATTTACATTATTAAGATATTTTTATAAAAGAATTTTTGAAAGTAAAAGTTTTAAATACAACCTTACCCCCCCTTTGGTTGTCTAACAATTGGTATCAGAGCCAGGTTTTCAAATTTTTCTGCTTAATTTTCTTTTATTCTTTTAAATGGCTCAACAAACTAATTTTGTGTTTTCAAAACCCCCTTTGATAGATACTGAAAAGTTTGGCATTTGGGCCGAGCTATTTGAATGTCACGTGCGTGGCAAAAATCAAAAGATTTGGGATATTATAGAAAAAGGGAATTTTAAACCCACCATTGTGAAAGATGATGTTTTTATTGATAAACCTATAGATGAATGGACTACTTCTGATGAAACTCATTTTTGTTTAAACTTTGAAGCTAAGAATATATTATATGCTGCTTTAACAACTGATGAAATTGAAAGAGTATATACATATAAAACTGCAAATCAAATATGGGAAAGTTTAAATAATACTCATCGTGGAAACACGGAAGTTAAATCTAGTAAAGTGAATATTTTAGTTCACGATTATGAACTGTTCGAAATGAAACAAGATGAGTCGATTGACTCAATGTTTAAAAGATTTAACCTTATTGTGACTACGTTGAAAGGTTTGGATCGCACTTATCCTAACGAGGACTATATAAGGAAAATCCTACGAGCCCTTCCTTCGGAGTGGATGCAAAAGATAACATCTTTAGAAGACTCCCGTGACCTTTCCATAATGAAGATAGATGACTTGATCGGCAATCTTAAAGTGCACGAAATTGCACTAAAAAGAAATCAAGTTCGGGATCGAGTCAAAAAGAAATCCATAGCTCTCAAAGCCGTTGCCCCTAAAGATGAGGAAGAAGAAGAGGAGGAAGAAGCAAGTTCCTCAAATGACGAATCCGAAAGTCTTGACGATTTAATCGAGATGGTAAGAAAACTCTCTAAACTTTTATCTAACAAAAAGTTTGCCAATATTGATAGGTTTCAAGGAAATGGAGACTACCATCGTGGTGGTAAAAATCAAAGTCGCAACGTCCATAACAAATATGACGAATCTAGTGACGATGAAAAAGCCAATAAAAAGAAAGGCTTTTGCTATGTGTGTGGTGATAAAAATCACTATGCAAATGTGTGTCCAAAACGTGCTAAACAAATCAACACACCAAAAACTTTCGTCGGAGCCGCGTGGAGCGCAAACGAAGATGAAGACAAGAATATTTGTCTCATGGCCGACCGTGATGATGAGGTATCTACATCATGTTTTCATGACAATAATTATAATAGTAATTATAGTGATAATTATTATGATAGTGATAATGAAAATAACCTTGAATTATTATATGAATCATTCAATGACATGGCCGCTCTTGCAAATAGGTATAAAGATGAAATCACTAAATTAAAAGAAACCGTATCTGCATATAAAAAGGAAATAGATGACGGTAAACAAAAATCTACTTATGATTTAGATGTTATCACTAAGTTAGAAAATAAATTAAGTAAAAAAGATGTTTGCAAATCTTGTGATATTTTAAAAAATGAAATTGCATGCTTAAAAGAAAAACCAATTGAGAAAAATGATTGTAAATCTTGTGTTATTTTAAATGATAAAATTGCATGTTTAAATAAAAATACATATGAAAGTGTTGCATGTATAAAATGTGATTTGCTTGAAAATGAAAATATTTATTTAAAAGCTAACTGCGATTTATATGAAAAAGATAATTTATTAGCTAAAGCTTTTCAAAATAGCAATGACAAAATGCTTAAAATGCTAAATATGTCGAATCGCATTAATTGTCGAAAAGGCATTGGTTCTGATACATGTGTTGATAAATGCTCGTGTAAACCCATTAAAAGATTTTTTGCATCTCCTAAAGTTGATACAAGAAAACTCCCATATATATCAAAAATGAAAAATGTGAATTATGGGAGGAAACCGTATGCTCGTATGTATAATAGTAATTTTTCTAGACCTAAAAATAATGCGAATATAAATGCTTCATTTTATGTGTATGATAAATACAATCGCAAAATTAGAATGGTTAGAAAATGGATTCCGAAAGGAATGTTTAATGTTGACAATCCCGGTGGGATGCGTTTGTGGTTTTAAACAAATTTTGTGGATTGTATGTTGTCATGTTTTATTTTATGTCGACAACATATTTTAATTTTTTTATTTGCAGTTTATGTTTTATACTAACTGTTAAAAGGACCCATAAGAAAAGGGTACCACGAAATATTTTCTTTGCCTTTTGTATGTGTTTCCTGACGAGGATACAATACGTGTTTCCTGGCGAGGATACAATACGTGTTTCCTGACGAGGATATAATACGTGTTTCCTGACGAGGATATAATACGTGTTCCCTGACGAGGTCATAATACGTGGTAATTTTTGCTCACATAAAATTAACCGAAAAATCGAAGCCTTAAGATCCTTTTTTTTGGTGCAAGTGTTTCTTTTAGGTTATTTTGTTTTATGTCTATTATATGCTTTTTTTTATGCATATTTTATTGTCCCTCAAATTTTATAATTTGTTATTAATTTGAGGGGGAGCTTTTTATCTTTTAACCATGAGATTATGCTCTCTCAAATATATGCATATTTTGAGGGGGAGCATCTCTCGAGGGGAAGCATACCGTCTTTCTTGACCCTTTTTGTTTCGACAAACGGGGGAGAGAAACCGCATATGCTCATGCTTAGCGGTTGTGTTTGTCATCATCAAAAAGGGGGAGATTGTTGGTGCAAGTGTACCACATCTCTATATATTTATATATATTTATTTTGATGATTACAAACACACCGTATTATTGTTTATCTAACAATCCAATCCAAGTGTACAGTTCTTGAAGAACACGAAGATTTTATCTGAAGAGTTCAAGACGGAAGATTTACGTTGTCATTAGTGTTTATAATTTATAATGATAAACACCCTAAAATAATATACCACTTGGATATTTCTAAAAACCAAATAAATGATTTTAATTAAATATGGTTTATTGAGAAAGATTGGTTGCGTCCTGGAAGCTACTTATTCTGACGCAGGTATACCGCGAAGAATGCCCGGTATACCGCGGGTACATATTCTGACGCAGGTATACCGCGAAGAATGCCCGGTATACCGCGGGTACATATTTACGTTCTGTTTTGCAGGGTGTCCTTTTTTCTCTGGCCGGTATACCGCGAAGGTACAGGCGGTATACCGCGGTAGGCGTGGTGTACAATTCTGATTGGTTGGAAGCTACTTTTACTGCACGGTATACCGCGTGCTTTTGGCGGTATACCGCGGATGCTTATATCCGTTGGAAGAGCTGCTATATAATGCATGCGATGGTGGAGAAGAAATAAATACAATACAGATACAACCAACAGCCATCTATCCATCTGATCTCTCCCAACTAATATTCCATACTACATATTATCACTACATATTTATTTTATAAAACGTTTTTATAAAATATCCAAGTGATAAATATTATACAAGAGTGATTACCATTGTGAGTTATACTCCTCTTGTAAGTGTTTGAATAACGGGTGTGTGATCCTGTATATCTCAATAAGCTGAAGCTTGAGAGCCTATTGCTTTCCTTTGTATTTGGTTTGTATTCTACCGTAAAGAATACGTTTATTGGATCGTGTCGGGAAGTGTCTCGGCTAGTGATTTACCAAGTTGTGGTAAATCACTAAATCTCCGTGTCAAGTATCTCTATCCCTTATCTCTTTATATTTCCGCTGTGCATTTAATTATATCTGTTTATATAATTATTGTATATTCATTGCATTTATACTCTGCTTTATTTACTATATTTATCTCTCCTGTATTTATACGTATCTGTTGTGTTTTCATATACTCTGTTGTATTTACATTATTAAGATATTTTTATAAAAGAATTTTTGAAAGTAAAAGTTTTAAATACAACCTTACCCCCCCTTTGGTTGTCTAACAACGATTATTCTGATGATGGTTGCTTTGAAAATTTCCCTTGTAATGGTTTTGAGAACTGCTTGCTTGATTTTGAAAATTAGCATTCCCTTGTGGTTTTTGTGCAGGTGGATTTAAACATGGACTATTCCAAGAGAAATTAGGATGCTGCTTCCAACTGGCGTTGTATGTGTTGGAGTGAGGACTAGGTCGGTTTTGAACATAATTTACAGATTCAGAATTATGAGGACAGTGTTCATAAGAATGTTCATCACCACAACATACACATTGCACAGAAAGGACAGGTGCAGGAGATTTGGTGACAGGTGGCTGTGCTCCTTGACCTGAAGTGATGTTTTTAAGCATATTAGTCATGGAAGCAAGCTGAGCTGTCAATGCAGTGTATGCATCAATCTCATGCAACCCGGCAGACTTCTTTTGAGTTGAAATTTGAGCTCTTGGATCAGCCCATTGTCCATTGTTTGCTGAAATCTTTTCAAGAATTTCATACCCGGTATTGTAGGTGTTAAAGGTAAAGGCCCCTCCTGAAGTCGCATCGAGCATTTGTTTTGCATTGGAGTCAAGTCCATTGTAAAATGTCTCAAGTTGAATACAGTAGGGAATGCCATGGTGAGGGCATTTCCTTAATAATTCTTTAAACCTTTCCCAAGCATCGGGAATTGCTTCATCGTCCATTTGTTTAAACATGCAAATTTCGTTTCTAGACTTAGCATTACGGGTAGGTGGAAAATATTTTCGCAAAAACTTTTCAGCCATATCACCCCAAGATGGTACTGAACCTGGTGTTAATGAATTGAACCATACTCTTGCCTTATCCCTTAAAGAAAATGGGAACAACGTAAGCCTTAAGGCTTCCGGTGAAACTCCCGGGATTAGAAAAACATCGGTGATCTCCATAAAAGATTTTAAATGGGAATGGGGATCCTCCGATGGTAATCCGGCAAATTGACCCTTAGCTTGCAACATATGAAACATGATGGGTTTTGGTTCGAAATGTAAAGTATCTAATTGTGGCCTAACAATCCCAGAATTTAATTGCTCAAAATTTGGGATTGCGTAGTCCATAATTCTTCCATCTTTCGAGTTTGCAAGATCAATGATATTAAGTGGTTCAACATTACCAATAGATCCATTATCATCTCCTTCCTCATTGTTATGTGGTGGGTGTTGTTGAAAAGGCGGGTTTTGTTGAAATGGTATAAACGGTGGATTACCAAAAAGTGGTGGGTTTTGTTGAAAAGGTGGATTTTGACGATTATTTCCAAAGATTGGTGGAGGCCGAATTGGGTTTTCTAAAGGTGGTCTCATTTGATTTTCCAAAGGTGGCCGAACGGGATTTTCTAAATGTGGTGGATTTGGTGGTCTATTTTCAAAACCGGGTGGGGGTCCGTCCATATTGAGAGAGTTTGATATTCTTTGAATTCTTCTTCTTTGACGAAAAGTTCTCTCAATATCCGGATCTAACTCGAAAAGTTCCCCACGTGATATTCTTGGCATACACCACTTTCAGAAAATCTTCAAAATACCCAACGGTGCCTAGAAAAATCAAATCTTTTAAAATACTTTTATAGATTTTTAGCTTACCAATCCCCGGCAACGGCGCCAAAAACTTGATGCGTGAATTCTTTGAATACACCTACAGACGTGTGCTAATAGAACCAATAAGCAAGTATACTTATTTAGAACTATGTCGTCTCTCAAGTAATAAAGTGGTAAAATACCGAATATCGTCCCACAGAGATTGGAGTTAAAATTGCCATTAAAGTATGATGAAAGAAATGATTTCAGATGACGATTTGGAAGAAGATATCTTTGTTTGGTTGGTTGATGAGTATCACAGATTACGACAAACAGTAATAAAAGAGAAGCAAGGGTGTAAGACTCGTGATGTTATGTTAAACCAACTTCCAGTAGGCTACTGCTGCAGAGATGCTGCAGCATAACAGTGACAAAAACTGGTTTTATTATCTACATTGAAACACGTTCCTCTCGGACTCTCACCATCCCATGATTCCAGTAGCAGTCAGCAATCTCATCTCTGAGCAGAACCAAAGGTAAAGGAATGATAGAATGGAGTTCTCAAGGTATACGGAAGTTACTCTCTCGATATAACCCCCGTACCTCCCAAGTTTGAGTAATCCTAAGTAGCTTATCTCTAAGTCTACTCCATTTTAACCCTTTGAAAAAGTAACAACTTATCAAGAATGAATCATTTTAGAAAACAAAAGTAACAACTCTCGTTGCAAGTAACTCTCTCGATATTACCCCTTAAGTCATCCAAATTGACGTGCTATTCAATAGCCTCTCTCGAGGTCCATGACACTTTAACACTATCAAAGTGGTCAATTTGTCAAGGAGTTATATTATCTTGAAGAAACTTGGGTTGGAATAATAAAACATCATTTTTTTGCCATTGAAAATGCCTACTTTATTTTGGTCAACATAACACCATTTGCCTCACACCCAAGCTAATATGCTTAGCTACTCATGATAATAAATAAACTGAAATAAATGCAAAAGATATGTGAGGTAAACATTATACTAGAATGGAAATAATACTTAGAAAACAAAGATTATAACTAATAACTAACAAGAAAATAAGGGTACAAGGAAATAAATGACAATATCAAAGGAAGGTATGTAAGTACAATAATGAAAGATGCTTATATTAAGTGCAGAAAAATAAAGACATAAACTAACTACCAAGATTAGAGATATACGATGGAATTTAAGGAAAGCAAATAAAAATTACTGCCCAGTGCTACGAACGAATGCTGCAAGCATTCATACGTGTATATGAAGATTTGAAGATGACAAGAACATTAAATGAAGGACACTTGAAGAATCTAGAAAAGTTGCTGGAATTTTAGAGAGAAGTGGGACTGAAAAGTTCAGCCACCAAAGTTACAAAATGTGGAGAGAAAAGGTAGTAAATGAGATATGAGAGATAGATAAAGTGATGATGATGCCATTAGGGCACCCAAAGCCTCCTATTTATAGCAAATAGGGAGGGGCTAAAGGTGTAAAATGGCAACCAAATTAGTTGGGAATTAACCCTTAGTTACAAAAAGCTAACTAGGAAAGTACAAAAGGCATTTAGATTACAACTATTAGTTTGTTCAGCTGAATAAATGGCTTAACCAATGGATAAACAAAAAGCTATTTCCAGTCCATGTTAAGCTGGTTCCAATTCTTCTATCAGCTCCAGATCAGCGTCTGCCCAATGCTGCAAGCCTTGCTGCAGCATGACCTGTTCATCAAAGAGGTTTTTCAATCCAAGTTAGAATTAACCCAAACATCCCATGAAAACAAGTAAATCATCATCCTAAGCTCCAAATCAATAAAGTGTAAAATAATGAAGTAAAGGACTCAAATTGGGATGTAAAAGTGTAAAATCCTACCTAAAAGAGAAGAGAAAGATGTGCTTAAGTACTCAAAATTGAGCACTTATCAGTTCTTCATCAGATATGGTCAAAGATTTCGTCTGAAAAAGTTGCCTCCATGATTCGTCTGAATAGTTCACTGCAAGATTCGTTTGAAAAGAGCCTGTAAGATTCGACTGAAAAAGTAACTGCAATATTCGTCTGCTCTTGAATAAAGGTCTTTCATTAGGCAGAAAATTAGTCTTTAAGTAGTCAAACATAGCTAATTAATGAGAATTTAGATCAGATTTATATGGTACTATCAAATGCAAGTTTCTATAATATAGATATTGTTCTACATTACATGATACCAATTTTTGCATCATATGAATCACTTCCAGACAACAAGAACCAATACCCCAATAATCAAGAAATAAATGCTTGTTCATCCATTAATCTCTGTATTAGGATTATCGCAAATTTCATAAACCTACTTACTAGGTGTTGGAAATATGGGTTTTACTAAACTTTGGACGAATTTAAATTTATATATATGTGTTATATATAACTAACTTTTAGTAGGTTTATGTTCTTCTATATGAGATCTTCGAAATGATATATAATGCGTCCAAAATAGAGTATGTGTGAAAGAGATATCGATACTCAAAGTTGAGTAAATGGATGAAATTAGCAAAAACCAAATGAAGTAAACAGTAAGTCAATCACAATACTTTAACAAAATAAGTTAATACTAAAAATAACAATTATTTAATGTTACATAAACAACCTAACGTGGCCCTATTTGACAATGTTCATAAATGGACTCCGCCATATGTATGCGGAAATCTTTGGCAACAACCTCGGCCTCGTCAGGGTGTACCCATACCTCATTTTTATTTATCAACATTTGGACATTACGGCATACCCAGACACCGCAATCTGCAGTTATCCCGGCCTGCTGGGGTGCATTCTTGGCGAACTTATAGCGAAAGCCACCTGTCATTTCGCGACGTCTAACATCCTTGACCCGGCAAAAGAAGTCATATAGCACAGCTTTAAACTTTGTCATTTGCTCTTCCAATTGTTGTCTGAAGAGATTGGCACTGTCGCTATCATATATGGTCAAGGTCATAGCGTCAAGTTCAAACACTCCAAGCAGCCAATGTTGGGGATTAATGCATATTGGGATGTACACCTGAAATATTACAATATTAGACAACTTAGTTAGCAACAAAACAAGTTAAATAAAATAAGAGTAAAACGATTTACATACCACATCGAGGAGAGCCCAAGAGGTCCCTTCCACGCCATTGCATGAATTAACCACGGAGGCGGGACCTAGATGCTCAATCAACAAGTAATGAAAGAACATACTGAACATCATGGTCTACCTCGTGTCTGTTCCACGATGTCTTTGCAACAGCGAGACCCAACAATCGATGTGCTATACATAAAAAATAGATGGTTAGACATGTAAAATAAATATATTTGATTATATGACTATAATTAAACTTCATACTAACCACATCCAGTAAGTCAGACTCCAAAGGGTCAACGGCCAGCAATACATTGCAAAACGAGGGGGTGATTTCCAAGTTCAAGTGAGGGATGAAGATCAAGGGGGGGAGGCGACCAGTCCGGCACATCCTCAATATTTCTGATGCCGGTTGAGGCTCCGGTGAAGACACCTTTCCCTTTTTCTTTCCTCCCTTCTTTCCCCCCGCTTTCTTTGCTTGTTTTTTAGCGGTCGGTGGTGTCGTAGATCCTTGTTGGCCAAACGGGTGACGAAACCATTGTGAAATTTTATGCGACCGCTTTTGAGGGAGCGGGGTCACCTGTGGTGGTGGATCTACAACATCCATCGAGTCATCGTCAGGCTCTGAGAAGTGCTCCGAGAAGTGATCCTGGATAATAGGAGACCCCGTCTGAAAATTACGTTACTCAATGTTTTAAGTACAATTTAGGAAATGTTCACAATTAAACCAAAACTACCAAAATAACTTACAGTATGCATTTCCGGCCTGTAATAGTCATCGGCCGAACCGCCAAAGATGTTTGTGATTGTTGTGGTGGCGAACGACGGCATGTGTTGTGCCCCCGACATCCCGGCCTGCGTGACATTGATCATTAAAATAGTTACAAAATTAGGATTATCGATATATAACTATAATGGTTACTCAGTGTCACTAACACTCTCCGGGATAGTAGAATATGATGTGGTGGCGAACGGCGGCGGCATCTGCGAGGTGTATGCCCCCGACATCCCGGCCTGCGTGACATTGATCATTAAAATAGTTACAAAATTAGGAACAAACATATAACTATAATGGTTACTCAGTGTCACTTACACTCTCCGGGATAGTAGAATAGGATGTGGTGGCGAACGGCGTTTGGGACATCCCGGCCCCCGACATCCCGGCCTGCGTGACATTGATCATTATAAGAGTTACAAACTTAGGAACAAACATATAACTATAATGGTTACTCAATGTCACTTACATTTTCAGGGAATGACGGATCGGATGTGGTGGCAAACGTCGCCTGTGCCCCCTGTCCAAACGGAGCGGGGATCGGTGTCGTACTCGACAGCTAAAACAAATTTAGAACGTAATATTAATATACAAACTAAATAAACGTGGCCAACAAATTAAGTTAAACACTAACATTGACAGCGCTAAACTGTCTGTAGACGTAGTCCCACAGGTGCTCATGAGAGCCACGATGTGGCTCGTAGGAAGGGGCCGCCTCATATGGATTGTAGGAGGAGGAAGGGTGCGGCTGGTAGGAGGAGGAACGGGCCGGCTGGTAGGAGGAGGAAGGGGGCGGCTGGTAGGAGGAGGAACGGGCCGGCTGGTAGGAGGAGGAAGGGGGCGGCTGGTATCCACCGGAAGGGGGCATGTCGTCGTCTTCCTCATCTTCGTCAGATGTGGAAGTAGGGGGACGTCGAGCCCTTTCCGCCTCTGCGTCAATAAAGGCCACGTTGTCTCTGTACCAATCTGTGCCCATCTCGTCGACAGTAGGCACAAGGCGATCGAAAGGCAAGAGTGGCTACTAAATATATGATAAAACATAAAAGAAATTAATAAGCGGGACTAACGTATGCAAATTGTAAACATAGTAAAAGAACTTACATTTCTAGACGCATTGAAGAACTGAATCCAAAGCGACCTACTTAGGGTAACACGCTTGTCCCAACGGGTTCCCCTAAGTACTCGATCGTCGCGCTTGACGAAATATCGGATTGATGCGGGAAACATCTCCAAGATCCATATCTGGAATTAGACAAGAAGAGCAAGTACGTAAAAAGAAAAGCCAAACAGTTTGTATGTATTATTAACAATTGTTATACTACGTATCTAACCTTGAAGGCGTATGTAAAACCACAAAGATTCATCTTTGCATGTCGATCAACGCGTTTGGCTATGGCTCGGTGCAGAATAAAGTAGCAATGTGTCCAGATATGGCTACCCCACGGGTAGCTGTTAAACAGCTCAAGGTCCTCGACGGCCCTAAGGACCGTCGATGAAGCATACTGGCTATACTCACGGCCCAGGAAGCCCATATCCACGATCACCACCAAGCATACACGGACAGCATCGTCGTCGGTTAGGGCACTAAGGCCCCCTTTCATCTTTTCCCGGGCTGCCTTCAGCTTCAAACGAGATGCTGAAATGCCCCAAACCCTAGGAACGAAGGAGCAGTCTTCTAAGGGAGGAAGGGGGGGAGCCTCTCCAAAACGTAGTCCTGTAATTAGACAGAACTCACGACGCCCAAAATGCAATTGAGAGCCGAAGAAATCAAAATGCATCTCCTCCGGCTCAGCGTTGGCGTCCTCGACCTCCAACTGTAGAAACATGTGTACTAGCGTAGGGTCGCCACCAGAGTAAGACACATCCATCCATGGCCCGAACGGTGTCCCTCTATAGATGGTCTCAAGGGTATCCGCGCGATCACCTAATCCCCTAAAGAGCGCTCCTAATTCCTCGATGTAGGAAACTTTGCACCTTAGCGTCAAGTCGATGTTAAAGAAATCCTTCTACATAGTCATTCACAGATGTTATAGTTAGTGTTATATATAGATGTTGCGGTTTATTTTATTTCAACGTATCATATTGTTATATATAGATAAAGCGCGGTGGTATTTATTTCAACGTATAATAGTGTTATATATAGATAAAGTGCGGTGGTATTTTATTTCAACGTATAATAGTGTTATATATAGATAAAGTGCGGTTTATTTTATTTCAACGTATCATATTGTTATATAGAGATAAAGTGCGGTTTATTTTATTTCAACGTATCATATTGTTATATATAGATAAAGTGCGGTGGTATTTTATTTCAACGTATAATAGTGTTATATATAGATAAAGTGTGGTTTATTTTATTTCAACGTATAATAGTGTTATATATAGATAAAGTGCGGTTTATTTTATTTCAACGTATTATAGTGTTATATATAGATAAAGTGCGGTTTATTTTATTTCAACGTATAATAGTGTTATTATAGATAAATGCGGTGTTATTTTATTTCAACGTATAATAGTGTTATATATAGATAAAGTGCGGTTTATTTTATTTCAACGTATCATATTGTTATATATAGATAAAGTGCGGTTTAGAGACCCTAGTTGTCATTTTTAAAAGTTTAGGACCTAATTGGCATTCTTAAAAGTTTAGGGACCTAAGTTGTCATTCTTAAAACCGTAGGGACCTAAGTTGTCATTCTTAACATTTTTTTATAAAAAACACATTCTTAACAATTTTTTTTATAAAAACAGTTTTTTTATAAAAAATTGTTAAGAGTGTGTTTTTATAAAAAAATTGTTATAGTTTTATGGTTTTATGTTTGAATGTGATATTTGTATGTTATAATGTGTATGTTGTTATAGTGTGTTTTTTCATATAAAAATTTTTAAGAGTGTTTTTTTATAAAAAAAATTGTTAAAAGTGTGTTTTTATAAAAAAAATTTGTTAAAAATGTGTTTTTTTTATAAAAACACACCCTTAACAATTTTTTATAAAAACCCACTTTTAAGAATTATTTTTATAAAAACACACTTTTAACATTTTTTTATGAAAAAACACATTTTTAACAATTTTTTATAAAAAACTGTTTTTATAAAAAATTATTAAGGGTGTGTTTTTATAAAAAAATTGTTAAGAGTGTGTTTTTATAAAAAAAAACACATTTTTAACAATTTTTTTATAATAACACACTCTTAACAATTTTATTATAAAAAAACACTCTTAACAATTTTTTTATAAAATAACACACTATAACAACATACACATTATAACATACAAATATCACATTCAAACATAAAACCATACATATCATGTTAAACATAGAACATATTCAAACATAAGTTATAAACACTATAACAACCTACAAATCATATATCTTAACTTAAAATAACATACAAAAAATAACAAAAAACATAAGGAAAACATACCACAGAGGTAATACGAGACATCTTCACAAAACCCGAACGCGTATTCCACACGACAAAATTGAGAAAGTGGGAGAAAATTGAAAGAGTTTGATTAAAAATTGAGAGAGTTATTAAAAAAATGAGAGTGGCCGGTTTTTGGTCCCCCCCTTATATAGTGCGGCCGAAGAAAACATTTAGGGTTTGGTTCGTCAAAGTGATTTTAGGGTTAACCCTGTGCCGACACGTGGCACTTTTGCCCGCGATCGCGGGGGTCAAAGAAAGTCAAACGCGGGCAGGGACCAAAACTGCACACGCGGGCATTCTTGAGGGGGGAAAGCTGGACCGCGGGCATTCTTGAGGGACCAACGCGGGCAAAGTGGGCAAACTTTGGTGACACGTGTAGCCCACGATCGCGGGGTCAAACGCGGGCAGGGACCAAAACTGCACACGCGGGCATTCTTGAGGGGGGAAAGCTGGACCGTGGCCATTCTTGAGGGACCAACGCGGGCAAAGTGGGCAAACTTTGGTGACACGTGGCCTGGGGCCCGCGATCGCGGGTTCCATCGCGGATTTTTGGGGTATTTTTGTAACATGGGAGAGATTTGGGGTATTTCAGTAAAACATGGTTTGACTTAGGGTATTTTAATTAATTTCCCCTATATTAAAAGCCCCAATCTGGATCCATATATATGAGTGTGATTTAACATCAACCCTTATATATATATATATATATATATTATATAGGATTAAATCAAATGAGAACTATAAATATGTTACAAACACGTGAGAACCGATATAAAAATACTTTTTACATGATATTTTTTCATCAAATGCTAGGATTTATGATATTTTGTTTCATAATATGATAGTTTCACATGGATTTGTTTCACCATGTAAATATTTTTATGTTTTTTTCATTTCATTAGGTGAATCAAAAAAAGATTTACATGTGTACTCTTTTCACAATATACTCTTTTCACAAGGTGAATACGAACATATAAAAACAAGGGAAATTAATTAAAATACCCTAAGTCAAACCAAGTGTTACCAAAATACCCAAAATCTCTCCCACTTTGCAAAAATACCCCTTTTTCCGCGATGGGAGCCCGCGATCGCGGGCCAAGGACCATTTCTGACACTTTTTTAAACTTGCAGGGACCATTTTTGAAAAATGGAATCCCGCGATCGCGGGCTCATCCCGCGATGGGGTACTTTTTGTGACTTTTCAATTGCAAGGGAACATTTTTGAAAAATTCCAGGGACCATTTATGAAAAATTGAACCGCGATCGCGTAGAATCCCACTGTTCACCCCCGCTTTCTTTCAATTTGATGAATTTAAAATAAAATGTTACACTTTCAACCCCTATACTTATTTACTAAATTTACTTTATACCTTTTACTTTCATTATTTTAATTTTACATTTAACACATATAATCGTTTATTAATTAAAATACGTTAAAAAAATACGTTTTAATTTTAACAAATTACACCATTATAATCGTCTCTTCGATACGTTCGAAATGAGCCCAATCTTGAATTTTTTTGGATTTATATATTTTAATATATATCATATACAATTATACACTACATAAAAAAAATATTTTTTATATTTAAAATTCATACTCTTATAGTTAATTATTTAATTTATGGTACATCTCTTATTTTTTTCAATTTTGTTTTACACTCCTATCGCATTAACATAATAATCATATATTAACTAATTCATTAAATCGTTTTAAATTATTATTATTTGAATGTGTTTATAGATATCGTGAATGGCAATAGGAGAAGGTTTCACGAGAAGAATATATTAAATGGGGTTTTGACAAGTCGGTATCACTGGACTCATTTAAGAATTGTGAAAATGGGTATTTGGCGAATGATGATTCATGTGTGTTTGGAGCTGAAGTATTTGCAGTTACAGAGTATTGCAAATCATCTTCCCAACCGAAACGGATACAGTGCATGTAAACAAAGAAATCTATTACTGGAAGGCGTCCTGGAGTCCTGTGATCAAGTTAACCTTTTCCTTGATCACGTCCTCCATTCCCATGTAGTCCGATTCGAGTTCTTCTAGTTCCTCTTCAGCTTCCTTAATCTCTCGTTGCAGGTGCCGAACGTGAGCCCTAGTCATGGCCAGTTCTCGTTTCTTCTCCGCTAGATACTCCATTTTCCCCTGCTGAATCCCCCTGTTATGGTTCCACATACCCTTTACCTTTTCGATACCGGCGTTCGCCTCATCAATGGCTTTTTGCACTGCGGGAGTAATTCGTTGACTTTGTCGAAGACCCGTCGGCATAAAATCATACATTGGTGGGGTTCTCATGCCATTATCGAAGTAGTAATTGTCGGATGCCATCTCCCAGTCTGCTTCCTCCTCAGGCGTGAATGGAAAATCGGCTGCAGTTCGCCCACCGTTTGTCCACTCCTCGTCTGTTTCCGGTACCTTCCAGGTACTCCGGCGAGCTCCGTCGTTCAGTGGTTGGTAGGCTCCCGAACGTGAAGTTCCAGCCACATTCGCCGACCTGTTCCCCCTTGATCTTGAACCTCCATCCATTGTGTTAAAAAAGCGAGAGTGTGTTTGTATAAAAGATAGATAGGAAGTTGTGAATTACTACTTCATCATGCCATCTACTTATAGCCGTGAAAATGTATGTTCTTCATCAGATATGGTCAAAGATTTCGTCTGAAAAAGTTGCTTGCATGATTCGTCTGAATAGTTCACTGCAAGATTCGTTCGAAAAGAGTCTGTAAGATTCCACTGAAAAAGTAACTGCAATATTCGTCTGCTCTTGAATAAAGGTCTTTCATTAGGCAGAAAATTAGTCTTTAAATAGTCAAACATAGCTAATTAATGAGAATTTAGATCAGAATTATATGAATCACTTCCAGACAACAAGAACCAATACCCCAATAATCAAGAAATAAATGCTTGTTCATCCAATAATCTCTGTATTAGGATTATCGCAAGTTTCATAAACCTACTTACTAGGTGTTGGAAATATGGGTTTTACTAAACTTTGGACGCATTTAAATTTATATATATGTGTTATATATAAATAACTTTTAGTAGGTTTATGTTCTCCTATATGAGAGCTTCGAAATGATATATAATGCGTCCAAAATGGAGTATGTGTGAAAGAGATATCGATACTCAAAGTTGAGTAAATAGATGAAATTAGCAAAAACCAAATGAAGTAAACAGTAAGTGTATCACAATACTTTAACAAAATAAGTTAATACTAAAAATAACAATTGTTTAATGTTACATAAACAACCTAACGTGGCCCTATTTGACAATGCTCATAAATGGACTCCGCCATATGTATGCGAAAATCATTGGCAACATCCCCGACCTCGTCAGGGTGTACCCATACCTCATTGTTATTTATCAACATTTGGGCATTACGGCATACCCAGACACCGTAATCCGCATTTATCCCGGCCTGCTGGGGTGCATTCTTGGCGAACTTATAGCGAAAGACACCTGTCATATCGCGACGTCTATCATCCTTGACCCGGCAAAAGAAGTCAAATAGCACAGCTTTAAACTTTGTCATTTGCTCTTCCAATTGTTGTCTGAAGAGATTGACACTGTCGCTATCATATATGGTCATGGTCATAGCGTCAAGTTCAAACACTCCAAGCAGCCAATGTTGGGGATTAAGGCATATTGGGATGTACACCTGAAATATTACAATATTAGACAACTTAGTTAGCAACAAAACAAGTTAAATAAAATAAGAGTAAAACGATTTACATACCACATCGAGGAGAGCCCAAGAGGTCCCTTCCACGCCATTGCATGAATTAACCACGGAGGTGGGACCTAGACGCTCAATCAACAAGTAATGAAAGAACATACTGAACATCATGGTCCACCTCGTGTCTGTTCCACGATGTCTTTGCAACAGCGAGACCCAACAATCGATGTGCTATACATAAAAAATAGATGGTTAGACATGTAAAATAAATATATTTGATTATATGACTATAATTAAACTTCATACTAACCACATCCAGTAAGTCAGACTCCAAAGGGTCAACGGCCAGCAATACATTGAAAAACGAGGGGGTGATTTCCAAGTTCAAGTGAGGGATGAAGATCAAGGGGGGGAGGCGACCAGTCCGGCACATCCTCAATATTTCTGATGCCGGTTGAGGCTCCGGTGAAGACACCTTTCCCTTTTTCTTTCCTCCCTTCTTTCCCCCCGCTTTCTTTGCTTGTTTTTTAGCGGCCGGTGGTGTCGTAGATCCTTGTTGGCCAAACGGGTGACGAAACCATTGTGAAATTTTATGCGACCGCTTTTGAGGGAGCGGGGTCACCTGTAGTGGTGGATCTACAACATCCATCGAGTCATCGTCAGGCTCCGAGAAGTGATCCTGGATAATAGGAGACCCCGTCTGAAAATTACGTTACTCAATGTTTTAAATACAATTTAGGAAATGTTCACAATTAAACAAAACTACCAAAATAACTTACAGTATGCATTTCCGGTCTGTAATAGTCATCGGCCGAACCGCCAAAGATGTTTGTGATTGCTGTGGTGGCGAACGACGGCATGTGCTGTGCCCCCGACATCCCGGCCTGCGTGACATTGATCATTAAAATAGTTACAAAATTAGGATTATCGATATATAACTATAATGGTTACTCAGTGTCACTAACACTCTCCGGGATAGTAGAATATGATGTGGTGGCGAACGGCGGCGGCATCTGCGAGGTGTATGCCCCCGGCATCCCGGTCTGCGTGACATTGATCATTAAAATAGTTACAAAATTAGGAACAAACATATAACTATAATGGTTACTCAGTGTCACTTACACTCTCCGGGATAGTAGTGGTGGCGAACGGCGTTTGGGACATCCCGGCCCCCGACATCCCGGCCTGCGTGACATTGATCATTATAAGAGTTACAAACTTAGGAACAAACATATAACTATAATGGTTACTCAATGTCACTTACATTTTCAGGGAATGACGGATAGGATGTGGTGGCAAACGTCGCATGTGTCCCCTGTCCGAACGGAGCGTGGATCGGTGTCGTACTCGACAGCTAAAACAAATTTAAAACGTAATATTAATATACAAACTAAATAAACGTGGCCAACAAATTAAGTTAAACACTAACATTGACAGCGCTAAACTGTCTGTAGACTTCCTCCAGATACTGTACACGTTTCTCTAGCGGCCCGTGGACGTGGTCCCACAGGACTTCATGTGAGCCACGCTGTGGCTCGTAGGAAGGGGCCGCCTCATATGGATTGTAGGAGGAGGAAGGGTGCGGCTGGTAGGAGGAGGAACGGGCCGGCTGGTAGGAGGAAGAAGGGGGCTGGTAGGAGGAGGAACGGGCCGGCTGGTAGGAGGAGGCAGGGGGCGGCTGGTATCCACCGGAAGGGGGCCTGTCGTCGTCTTCCTCATCTTCGTCAGATGTGGAAGTAGGGGGACGTCGAGCCCTTTCCGCCTCTGCGTCAATAAAGGTCACGCTATCTCTGTACCAATCTGTGTCCATCTCGTCGGCAGTAGGCTGAAGGCCAGCGAAAGGCAAGAGCGGCCGCTAAATATATGATAAAACATAAAAAAAATTAATAAGCGGGACTAACGTATGCAAATTGTAAACATAGTAAAAGAACTTACATTTCTAGACGCTTTGAAGAACTAAATCCAAAGCGACCTACTTACGGTAACACGCTTGTCCCAACGGGTTCCCCTAAGTACTCGATCGTCGCGCTTGACGAAATATCGGATTGATGCGGGAAACATCTCCAAGATCCATATCTGGAATTAGACAAGAAGAGCAAGTACGTAAAAAGAAAAGCCAAACAGTTTGTATGTATTATTAACAATTGTTATACTACGTATCTAACCTTGAAGGCGTATGTAAAACCACAAAGATTCATCTTTGCATATCGATCGGCGCGTCTGCCTATGGCTCGGTGCAGATTAGAGTAGCAATGTGTCCAGATATGGCTACCCCACGGGTAGCTGTTAAACAGCTCAAGGTCCTCGACGGCCCTAAGGACCGTCGATGAAGCATGCTGGCTATACTCACGGCCCAGGAAGCCCATATCCACGATCACCACCAAGCATACACGGACAGCATCGTCGTCGGTTAGGGCACTAAGGCCCTCTTTCATCTTTTCCCGGACTGCCTTCAGCTTCAAACGAGATGCTGAAATGCCGAAAACCCTAGGAACGAAGGAGCAGTCTTCTAAGGGAGGAAGGGGGGGAGCCTCTCCAAAACGTAGTCCTGTAATTAGACAGAACTCCCGACGCCCAAAATGCAATTGAGAGCCGGAGAAATCAAAATGCATCTCCTCCGACTCAGCGTTGGCGTCCTCGACCTCCAACTGTAGAAACATGTGTACTAGCGTAGGGTCGCCACCAGAGTAAGACACATCCATCCATGGCCCGAACGGTGTCCCTCTATAGATGGTCTCAAGGGTATCCGCGCGATCACCTAATCCCCTAAACAGCGCTCCTAATTCCTCGATGTATGAAACTTTGCACCTTACCGTCAAGTCGATGTTAAAGAAATCCTTCTACATAGTCATTCACAGATGTTATAGTTAGTGTTATATATAGATGCTGCAGTTTATTTTATTTTATATAGATGTTGCGGTTTATTTTATTTCAACGTATCATATTGTTATATATAGATAAAGTGCGGTGGTATTTTATTTCAACGTATAATAGTGTTATATATAGATAAAGTGCGGTTGTATTTTATTTCAACGTATAATAGTGTTATATAAAGATAAAGTGCGGTTGTATTTTATTTCAACGTATAATAGTGTTATACATAGATAAAGTGCGGTTGTATTTTATTTCAACGTATAATAGTGTTATATATAGATAAAGTGCGGTTGTATTTTATTTCAACGTATAATAGTGTTATATAAAGATAAAGTGCGGTTTATTTTATTTCAACGTATAATAGTGTTATACATAGATAAAGTGCGGTTGTATTTTATTTCAACGTATAATAGTGTTATATATAGATAAAGTGCGGTTTATTTTATTTCAACGTATAATAGTGTTATATAAAGATAAAGTGCGATTGTATTTTATTTCAACGTATAATAGTGTTATACATAGATAAAGTGCGGTTTATTTTATTTCAACGTATAATAGTGTTATATAAAGATAAAGTGCGGTTATATTTTATTTCAACGTATAATAGTGTTATATAAAGATAAAGTGCGGTTGTATTTTATTTCAACGTATAATAGTGTTATATATAGATAAAGTGCGGTTTATTTTATTTCAACGTATAATAGTGTTATATATAGATAAAGTGCGGTTTATTTTATTTCAACGAATCATATTGTTATATAAAGATAAAGTGCGGTTGTATTTTATTTCAACGTATAATAGTGTTATACATAGATAAAGTGCGGTTTATTTTATTTCAACGTATAATAGTGTTATATATAGATAAAGTGCGGTTTATTTTATTTCAACGTATAATAGTGTTATATATAGATAAAGTGCGGTTTATTTTATTTCAACGTATCATTTTGTTATATAGAGATAAAGTGCGGTTTAGGGACCCTAGTTGTCATTCTTAAAAGTTTAAGACCTAATTGGCATTCTTAAAAGTTTAGGGACCTAAGTTGTCATTCTTAAAACCGTAGGGACCTAAGTTGTCATTCTTAACATTTTTTTATAAAAAACACATATTTAACAATTTTTTTATAAAATGTGTTTTTTATAAAAAATTGTTAAGAGTGTGTTTTTATAAAAAAATTGTTAAAAATGTGTTTTTTTATAAAAAAATTGTTAAGAGTGTGTTTTTATAAAAAAATTGTTATAGTTTTATGGTTTTATGTTTGAATGTGATATTTGTATGTTATAATGTGTATGTTGTTATAGTGTGTTTTTTCATATAAAAATTGTTAAAAATGTGTTTTTTTTTTATAAAAACAGTCCCTTAACAATTTTTTATAAAAACACACCCTTAACAATTTTTTATAAAAACAGTGTTTTTATAAAAAATTGTTAAGGGTGTGTTTTTATAAAAAATTGTTAAGAGTGTGTTTTTATAAAAAAAAACATTGTTAACAATTTTTTTTTATAAAAACACACTCTTAACAATTTTTTTATAAAAAAACACTCTTAACAATTTTTATATGAAAAAACACACTATAACAACATACACATTATAACATACAAATATCACATTCAAACATAAAACCATAAAACTATAACAATTTTTTTATAAAAACACACTCTTAACAATTTTTTATAAAAAAAAACACATTTTTAACATTTTTTATAAAAACTGTTTTTATAAAAAAAATTAACAATTTTTTTATAAAAAACACATTATAAAAACCATAAAACTATAACAATTTTTTATAAAAACACACTATTAAACATTTTTTATAAAAAAACTGTTTTTATAAAAAATTGTTAAGGGTGTGTTTTTATAAAAAAATTGTTAAGAGTGTGTTTTTATAAAAAAAAACATTGTTAACAACTTTTTTTTTATAAAAACACACTCTTAACAATTTTTTTATAAAAAAACACTCTTAACAATTTTTATATGAAAAAACACACTATAACAACATACATGGTTCGTGGTGGACAGTGTCTTCATTTTTTCAGCACATCTAGTCCAAAATTCTTCATCCGCAGGTGACCCAATGCTCCGGTCAATGCCATTGCAAACATTTGATAGAAGTGTCAAAAAAACCTTGCTCATCTACACACAGACAATTCCTTTCATGTAATTTACACATAGCTAACGAGACTTGAAATTCTATGGACTTGCATCGAATAAGGTTCGGAAGCGGCTGTAAAACGGAAACCACAAGCATGTTTACAAACACTTGGTAGAAAGTAGTTGGTCAAATCTTGGCAGTGGCTTTATATGCTTTTTTGGACTTATAGCTGTTTGACAGTGGCTTTATATGTAGTAAAAGCTGTTTGGCAGTGGCTTAAGGAGCTTAATACGACTTATAGCTATTTGGTGAATATTTATATGCAGTAAAATCTGTTTGGCAGTGGCTTAATGAGCTTAATAGGACTTAATATGTTGACTTATGCAGTAAAAGCTGTTTGGCAGTGGCTTAATGAGCTTAATAGGACTTATAGCCATTTGGTAAATGTTTATATGCAGTAAAATCTGTTTGTTAGTGGCTTAATGAGCTTAATAGGACTTAATATGTTGACTTATGCAGTA
The DNA here is from genome assembly GCA_033807775.1 of Saussurea involucrata. Lineage (NCBI taxonomy): Eukaryota > Viridiplantae > Streptophyta > Magnoliopsida > Asterales > Asteraceae > Saussurea > Saussurea involucrata. The sequence continues at coordinate 178,128,231 of CM066322.1, forward strand.
AAAGCTGTTTGGCAGTGGCTTAATGAGCTTAATAGGACTTATAGCTATTTGGTAAATATTTATATGCAGTAAAATCTGTTTGGCAGTATCTTAATGAGCTTAATTTAGTAAAATATGTTTGTTTAGTGGCTTAATGAGCTTAATAGGACTTAATATGTTGACATTTGATTTCTTTATTTTGGTTTCTAAGGAATATGAAAGCTCCTTCCAAATCAGTGGAAATTTCTGTATTCAATGTCATTGTGGAGATTTTGCAAAAAAGATGACTTCCAAGACCACAAAAAACTCAAATAAAAAGTTTTGGGCATTCCCCAATTACGACCCAGCCGTAAGTTTTTTTTGAACTATTAAACTTTTGGTAAGTTTTTTTTGGTCAGGCATCAATTCCAAACAAAATAAACAAAACAAAACAAACACGAACATAAACCTCCACATATACGAGTTCTGGGGGCCTTAAAAATGTGTAACATATCAAGGTTGAAGGACCTAATGTGAAAATATTCAAAGTTCAGGGTCCTAATGTGTAGTAATGTCGTATGGACTTACTTCAGATAGGGCTTCTTTCGTACCTTGAGTATATCTCTTTCTTTTCTTTAACGTCTGTGAAATGGAAACAAAGAAAAAGAGGAATTAAAACCGAGTGTTCAAGCATTTTGGAAACCACAGGCATTTTCACAAACACTTAGGGTGCGTTTGGTACAGAGAATGGAATTGCAGAGAAATGATTCCAGAGAAATGATTGCAGAGAAAGAGAATTGGTCAGGAGAATAGGAATTGACTATCCTGTTTGGTAGCACAGAGAATTCAGCAGAGAAATGCAACAGAGAATCATTTCTCTTGTTTGGTTGCACAGAGATTTCAATAGAGAATTGTACCAACCTTGTCATTTACATCCATATTTTTTTTATATTTACAAATCAATTATTTAAACCCAAACAAAAAAAAAGATGCATAAATTAGTAATTAAAATGCATTAATCATACCAAAAAGACTACCAAATATAGTTTTTAATAAAACCAAAAAGAGTACAAACATTGTTTTTAATCAAACCAACTAGAAACATAGTTTTTAAACAAACCAAAAGGACTACAAACATAGTTTTAATCAAACCAAAAACAACAGTTCAACCGTAGTCATACAAAAAAAATAACCATAAACTTTTAATCCAAATCTAACCATTGGTAGACGATTCTACCATGTCAATCTTCTCTTCTTCTGTCAACCCAAGAAATAATCGTCCTAGAAGCACATCCTTACCAATCAACTGAGTTGCTTTAAAACGTTTGATTCCAGTAATACCCGGCAAAACTTTCAACTCGTCACTAACCTTCTCAAAGATTTCACGAGCCTCCAAACTTTTTTCACGAGCCTCCAAACTTTCTTTATTCAAGCTTTCCCCCACGATCTCTCCAAATCTAACCAATACCTCCTTCATCTCTTTGCATGACTCCCGATAAATGTCATCTCCATCTATACTTTTGCGTTTGGTACGTTTGCTTGTTACACTACTTGTTGGTCCTTCAGATCGACTAGCACCTTGAACATCATCTTCTTCTCCAAGATCAATCGGGGAACTTTTTTGAGTCTCTGGAACGACATCATCTTCTTCTCCAAGATCAATCGCTTTACTACCCGTTGCTCTATCCTTACCATAGATGATACACATCTTGTCATAGAAAGGAAATGGCTTGCCTCGAAAATTTGCGGCACCTTTGTGAGACTACAAGGCAATTAGAAACAAATTTAGTACAAACTTTTGTAAAAAAAAAATACCAATTTAGAATAAATTTAGCATGTACCTTGACGCCATTTAAATAGCCCGGTTTGAAACCATTGTCAGCACCGGCATACTTTCCAGATGCATGTAACTCCATTAATGCATCAATTAGCTTTGCGTCTTGATCTTCTTTCCAAGTATGTTTGGTCCGTACAGTACCTTTCACTTCATTTGACTCTGCCATGTCTACAAATAATACATACAAATAGTAGATACAAAATAAAGAGTACAAATAAAGAGTACAAATATAAATGAAAAATTAAAATTAACTCTATCATAATTCATGGTTCTACAAATAAAGAGTACAAATACAGAGTACAAATAACATTAACGATCATAATTAATTAATTGTAGATACGCCTAGCATTCCAATTGTTAAACATTTCGTTAGCAAGAGCGTCTCTACGATCGGTCCATTCTTGTGAGGGCTCAACCGTAGAAATAACATTATCATGATCGTAGCCTGGTTGTGTGTGATTTGTTGGGACTTCGTTATCAATAGGGTCTTCACTCATTGTTTGTCGTATGAAATTGTGTAACAAACAACAAGCAATGATGATACGTGGCATGGACTCTATGGGATGATATGAGTGGGCGGAACCCTAGACAGGGCGAACGAGAGAGAGAGAAGCGAACGCGAGAACAATTCTCCGTGTTTTCCTATTCTCTCCATTTCTCTTCCTAAATCAGAGAAATCAAATACAAAGGGAGTCAATTCTCGGGAAATACCAACTCTCCGTGTTTTTATTTCCCTTACCTACCAAACAAGAGAATTCAAATCCATTTCCATTTCTCTCCTCTCATTTCTCTCTACCAAACAGCCCCTTAGCAGAAAGTAGTTGGTCAAATCCTGGCAGTGGCTTTATATGCTTTTTTGGACTTATAGCTGTTTGGCAGTGGCTTTATATGTAGTAAAAGCTGTTTGGCAGTGGCTTAATGAGCTTAATAGGCCTTATAGCCATTTCGTAAATGTTTATATGCAGTAAAATCTGTTTGTTAGTGGCTTAATGAGCTTAATAGGACTTAATATGTTGACATATGCAGTAAAAGCGGTTTGGGAAATTCTTTCGGAAGCGGCTGTAAAACGGAAACCACAAGCATGTTTACAAACACAGAAAGTAGTCTTTCGGAAGCGGCTGTAAAACGGAAACCACAAGCATGTTTACAAACACTTGGCAGAAAGTAGTTGGTCAAATCTTGGCAGTGGCTTTATATGCTTTTTTGGACTTATAGCTGTTTGACAGTGGCTTTATATGTAGTAAAAGCTGTTTGGCAGTGGCTTAAGGAGCTTAATACGACTTATAGCTATTTGGTGAATATTTATATGCAGTAAAATCTGTTTGTTAGTGGCTTAATGAGCTTAATAGGACTTGATATGTTGACTTATGCAGTAAAAGCTGTTTGGCAGTGGCTTATACGAGTTCTGGGGGCGTTAAAAATGTGTAACATATCAAGGTTGAAGGACCTAATGTGAAAATATTCAAAGTTCAGGGTCCTAATGTGTAGTTTATCAAACTAAATGGACCTAATGTGTAAAGCTTGTCTACCACACAGCCTCAGCATATCCCTTCAAATAAATCAAATACATAGTAATGTCGTATGGACTTACTTCAGATAGGGCTTCTTTCGTCCCTTGAGTATATCTCTTTCTTTTCTTTAACGTTTGTGAAATGGAAACAAAGAAAAAGAGGAATTAAAACTGAGTGTTCAAGCATTTTGGAAACCACAGGCATTTTCACAAACACTTAGCAGAAAGTAGTTGGTCAAATCCTGGCAGTGGCTTTATATGCTTTTTTGGACTTATAGCTGTTTGGCAGTGGCTTTATATGTAGTAAAAGCTGTTTGGCAGTGGCTTAATGAGCTTAATAGGCCTTATAGCCATTTGGTAAATGTTTATATGCAGTAAAATCTGTTTGTTAGTGGCTTAATGAGCTTAATTTAATGAGCTTTTTTGGATAGCTGTTTGGCAGTGGCTTTATATGCAGTAAAAGCTGTTTGGCAGTGCCTTAATGAGCTTAATAGGACTTATAGCTATTTGGTAAATGTTAATATGCAGTATTATCTGTTTGGCAGTGGCTTTTTATGCAGTAAAATCTGTTTATAAAGCTCCACATGTGTTTCAATTCCAAACAAAATAAACAACTGCGAGGACAGAGAGACCTCCTAAGCCTTGGTCTTAGAATACAAGCCTCCCGCTTTAGTCTCCCTAACGGTCGACGGTAGTCTCCCTAAGGGTGCGTTTGGTACGCAGACGGGACGGGACTGGACAGGACAGCTGTTCAGCGTTTGGTAACACATGATAATACTGGACAAGGACAGGACAGAACTACTGAAATGATCAATTTACCCCTTGTGAGTTGTTTATTGTTTTTTTTTACCAGATAATCAATCTAGATAAAAATCAAGAAATATTATTATCAACTAAATGTAAATAAATAAATTTGACATACAGGCTGCAAATGATGTTGTCTTCTTCGTTAGAATCCTCAGCAAAAAAAGAAGAAAATATATACCAATCTTTTGAGGAAAAGAAATCCAATCACCATCAGTACCATAGTTTTCATATAATCTTTTAGTATAGCATCTTCTTTAGTATCCCATGTCCCCTTCTTCACATTTGCTTTGTCAGAGCAAGGTGTTTTTCCCATCTTTCTTCAATGTCTTTGTCTTTTTTTTTCTTCCTTTTTTCTTGCCCCTGTTTCCTGTTTCTACCCCATAGGTCGGACAGTCAAGAGCTGTTGTTTTACTTGCTCGCTTTTGAGGGAAGTAGTGAGCCCCTCATTAGCACGCGGAGTGAGGAAGGCCCTCGTTAACGACTCAGGTTGAGTTAGTGGTCAGGTAGGGGGCTTACGATGTTATGAGGGGAGTCTCTAAAAGGGAGTTTAAGAGCTCTTAAACCCTGTTTTAGTGACTCTCGCTCAATCGAAAGAAAGATAAATCCACTATATGCTTAACTCATGCCCCAGGAATCCCTAGACACAGGGGGTACGAACTAATTTTTTACTGGAGGGAAGGCTGGGAAAAGCATGCTCTTCATTAGCGAGAGAGATAGAGATGGGATACGGAGGCAGCCTCACAAAGAGAACTATAAAAACATTCAAACATAAAACCATAAAACTATAACAATTTTTTTATAAAAACACACTCTTAACAATTTTTTATAAAAAAAACACATTTTTAACATTTTTTTATAAAAACTGTTTTTATAAAAAAAAATTAACAATTTTTTTATAAAAAAACACATTATAAAAACCATAAAACTATAACAATTTTTTATAAAAACACACTATTAAACATTTTTTATAAAAAAACTGTTTTTATAAAAAATTGTTAAGGGTGTGTTTTTATAAAAAAATTGTTAAGAGTGTGTTTTTATAAAAAAAAACATTGTTAACAATTTTTTTTTATAAAAACACACTCTTAACAATTTTTTATAAAAAAACACTCTTAACAATTTTTATATGAAAAAACACACTATAACAACATACACATTATAACATACAAATATCACATTCAAACATAAAACCATAAAACTATAACAATTTTTTTATAAAAACACACTCTTAACAATTTTTTATAAAAAAACACATTTTTAACATTTTTTTATAAAAACTGTTTTTATAAAAAAAAAATTAACAATTTTTTTATAAAAAAACACATTATAAAAACCATAAAACTATAACAATTTTTTATAAAAACACACTCTTAAATATTTTTTATAAAAAAACTGTTTTTATAAAAAATTGTTAAGGGTGTGTTTTTATAAAAAAATTGTTAAGAGTGTGTTTTTATAAAAAAAAACATTGTTAACAATTTTTTTATAAAAACACACTCTTAACAATTTTTTTATAAAAAAACACTCTTAACAGTTTTTATATGAAAAAACACACTATAACAACATACACATTATAACATACAAATATCACATTCAAACATAAAACCATACATATCATGTTAAACATAGAACATATTCAAACATAAGTTATAAACACTATAACAACCTACAAATCATATATCTTAACTTAAAATAACATACAAAAAATAACAAATAACATAAGGAAAACATACCAAAGAGGTAATACGAGACATCTTCACAAAACCCGAACGCGTATTCCACACGAGAAAATTGAGAGAGTGGGAGAAAATTGAGAGAGTTTGATTAAAAATTGAGAGAGTGATTAAAAAAATTGAGAGTGGCCGTGTCTTGGTCCCCCCCCCCTTATATAGTGCGGCCGAAGATTAGGGTTTAGGGTTCGTCAAAGGGATTTTAGGGTAACCCTGTGCCGACACGTGGCACAGGAGCCCGTGATCGCGGGAGGTCAAAAAAGTCAATCGCGGGCAGGGACCAAAAATGCACATGCGGGCATTCTTGAGGGGGGAAAGCTGTACCCCGGGCATTCTTGAGGGACCAACGCGGGCAAAGTTGGCAAACTTTGGTGACACGTGTAGCCCGCGATCGCGGGGGTCAATGAGTCAAACGCGGGCAAGGACCAAAACTGCACACGCGGGCATTCTTGAGGGGGGAAAGCTGGACCGCGGGCATTCTTGAGGGACCAACGCGGGCAAAGTGGGTAAACATTGGTGACACGTGGCCTGGAGCCCGCGATCGCGGGCTCCATCGCGGATTTTTTGGGTACTTTTGTAAACTGTGAGAGATTTTGGGTATTTTGGTAAGAGATGGTCAAAATTAGGGTATTTTAATTAATTTCCCTAAAAACAATATCTTAAATAATAGGTTTTGATGAAAATAATTAATGTAAAAAAATACTTTTATATACTTGTGGATCTCGTTTGATTATTGTCTTATATCTCTATATGCATATGCAATTTTGATTTTTTATATACAAGTCTAATTCCAATATAACATAACAATAGCATAAAGTTGCAACATTAAATCTAACAATGAAAGTGAAGTAACTGAAATATTAAATTAAAAGAATTAGATCTTACCTTGATATCATTATAATTTGAAACCATAATTTCCGAGACCACCAATTCCAACCATCAAACACAAAATCACCACCATGGATCTTGTATATTCTAGGTTCATGAACAGAAAACAGATCCGTACAAACAGAAGAAGCTCCCTCTTCTTCCATGGCATAAATTCGCATGTTGTTAGGTCGAGATCCAAGCACTTAAAAAGTAAGCAGATATGCAGATCGGAAAAATTACAGCTCGCCTGTAGTTGTCGCCGGCGACGCTGTAATTTTTTGCTTTCTGAACGTAGTTTGCATGAAGAATATGAAATGACGAAAAGAGAGATGAAGATCGGAAAAAGAACAGCCTAGCCTGAACTGATCGTCGGCGCCGGTGTAATTTTACAGATGCTGAACGGAATTTTCAGACAAGGAATTGAAACGAGGAAAGGAGAGGAAGGAGAGATGGCAACTAGGAGATGAAAACTGAAAGTATGGCGGCTGATTTCTTTAGGTTAAACGAGAGATAACATTTTATATTACCATTTTTTTTAAGTGAAATATGGTTTTGGTTCCAATGGTTTTGTTTGAATTACAAAAATGTATCCTTAAAATTCATTTATTATAAAAATATTCTTAAAGGCTTGCATTTTATTTAACTAAAAGTGTATCTACATATTTTACTTTTTATTTTTGTCGATCTTATAATATGTTTTTGTGTGGTTTAAAAAAAACGATAATGTTTTTTATATATTTGTCTAGTTTGTTTTTTTTTATTTTAAGTTTAATAATTAATTCTTTAATAAAAAATAATTAAGTATTCGATTAAATTCAATAATTATTCTGATTATATTTTAGATTTTTATATTTAAAATAAAATATTTATCATGTATTTGATAATGTTTATCGGTTAATTATGAATTCAAACATTTAGTTTGTATCCATCATCATTATTTGTAACCTTGAGTTTTAAAATGTATAAAATTTTATTTTTAAGTGTTTTATAATATAGTATAGATAATTGGCCTTTCAAAATAATGATTGTCCATATCTAGGTTGTGTTAAGTTTGGGAGCAAAGTGATGCTTTTATCCTTTTTCTATATTTTATTATGTCAATTGTATCAAATTAAAAGTTCATTTTTTCAAATATTGATGCTCGTAGATGATTATTTATTCGTTTAAAAAATGTTCATATTTTTTACTTTAATTTGTCTTAAAATAATTGTTTATTTATATAAAAAAAATTCAACTTTCTCATTATACTCTTAACTATGAGATATATGAAGTATCACTTTTATTGTTAAGTGATAAATTATTATTTAACTATTTATTATACAATATACGGCGTTTTCATTTTATATATTTATGTTAGGACAAAGAAGTATATTTTTAGTTAATTGTTTTTTTCTCTTCTTCAATCTTCCTCCCCACCAACCTATCAAGAACATGAAATTCATTCAATAAAATCAAGAACATTAAATTCTTCAAGCAAAGCCTATAATTGAAGAGCATAAATTCATTCATACATGATCAGTATGTTGTTTATGGATGGACTCAGAGTTGCTACCTTTACAATTTCAATCTGCCATGGTAAGATATGGGGAGGTTGATACCGAGAAAGAGAAATTAATAAATAGGGTAATTGTCATGTTGATGAAATCGTTAGTCGCATTCGCAATGATAAATCATGTTTAAGTAAGCTCTCTCAAATCCTTGTAGATTTCAAAGCTGAAGTAGACAGTCAGTTACCATTCAAAGATCCAACCAAGCAGAAGATGGACGCGATGAATGAGTATTTTGGTGTTTCGGTTCCGGAAGATGTTGCCATATTCCCCCCACGGGTCTTAGGAACTAGGGATGTGGTACCGGTAATGTTTGGTTGGAGTGTCCGAGAAGATACAGTAGAAAAGTAAAAAGGCGAAACGTAAATGTAGGAAGTATGGACAATACACAAGACACGATTCTCTTAACTGCCTGTTAGTCCATCGTTCTTAAAATGTAGTTCCATATTTTAATATTTTTATGTTTAGTAACAATAGTTGAGAATAATATGCATGTGTTTCCTTCTAGATGTTTGGTCACCATATTTATTGTATGAACCGTTTTTTAATTAGAAGTTGAATGCTTTTTTCGTTCTTTGTTCTTGACCAGTTTTTGTAATTATTTTGATGGCATCCACACGAAACAAACAATTTTTACTTACTAATATTAAAATATTATATTTGCAGTCTTATTATTGTTCCTCTCATTTTCAACATTTGTATATGTACAAATGAAAAAACGGGTTGGTCATGTCTGTATGTGCATGTATGAACAATATTATTTTCTGTAACAGTTGATTGTTGTATATTTTTCAGGTGTTTTATGTTAATATTAGTGTTAGAGGTTGTTTGTTAGTAACATAATTGGCTTAGTGGTATGTATGGCTTATTCACTAAGCCATCCAAGAATGTTTGGTAGGAGCTTATTAATTTAGGTCATGACTTATTTGCTCAGCATTCAAGAATATCTTGATGTCCTTCACAATGTCGGATCTTCAAATACCCGATTCAAAGCGAAGTGTAGGGATGCTATGTAACATCTCGATTTTTGTATAAAGTATTAAGATGAGTTTTATTGATAAGTTGTGATTTATTGTGATAGATTAATTTTAGAGTTTAACCCCGAGTAAGTTACGTTATTCGTTTTGTGGAGTAATAAGTTAAGGGGTAAACTTTAATTTTAATTTATAAGTTGGAGGGTTATTCTTGTCAAGTGATGATAGTGTGAGGGGTTGTTTGGTTAAGGTGATTAAACATAATCATCATCATCGCCCCAAATTAATTAAAACTAGCAGTGTACCCGCGCAATGCGGCGGGATGTAATATTCAAATAAATATAAGAAAAGATGGTAACAATACAAATGTGTTTTTGCCATATAAACCAAATTGATTCGTGGATTGGATCGAGTGGTATTACCAATGTACTCAGTCGATGATATACAAATTTTACCAATGGTGATATAGATATACATGATATAGAGATTTATCGTCATAAATAACACTTTAAAAAACGTTGTGGCTTATCTTGAAGCCTACGGCTTGAGGCTCATATCATTTATAACTTTAGTAATCAATTGTTTATTACATGGCATTCAAACACATTTAAAAATATGTATTGAAATCTATGGAATTATATATGACTAATGTCAATTTTTTGTTTTTAACACTTCTACTTAAATATTTTCTAATTGAAAATCAGAAATGTTTTTTAAGGAAATTATGTTTCAAAATTAATGCAAATGAAAATTAATGTTATTTAATTGAAATCATGAATGTTTTTTAAGAAAATTACGTTTCAAAATTAATGCAAAAGAAAATTAATGTTTTTTAAGACTATAAGACTTTATGCATAAATATGTTGTACTCTATGCTAAAAAATTGTTTTTAAGACTTTAAGCCTAAATGTTTTATAAGATAGTATAGATTCAAAAAAATTAGTATAAAGAATGATAACATATATTTAAAAAATTTAGTAAATTTAAAATAATTAATTGACTAACCAACTGCTGTATCTTCTGGAATAATCTTTGATATCACGGTTTGATATTTGAAAAATGAAAAATCAAATAGAGAACCATTAAAATCCAAGCAGCTGGTAACCGAAATTTCCTTAAAAACATATTAGAATGTAAGTCCTTACAAACCTTTAAGGCTATTTACACCCGTTTTGACAAAATCTTTTGGTGTCATGCGATCACTTAGTTTATGAAATACACTAATAATATTAACAATTTTGTGGGTTTTGGTATGAGGCCAAAAGTGAGATTCAATTAAAACCATTACGGTATTTTTTGGGCTTTTGGCAAGAGGCCAAAAGATGTGTGTTTTAACTTTTAGAATGTAATTATGGTTTATGATAAACAATTAGAATTTCGATATGGCTATTTATCTTTTTTTAAGAACTTTTAGCAATTAAGTTAAATATTAAGTGTTATAGAAATTTAAAGCGGTTTTTGGCATGATGCTAAATATACCAGGCATAAAAGGGGGGAACTCCAAAATAAAATAAAACTTAAAAAACTATAAATAAATTAATAATTACTTAAAAACATGTTATAAGTTGAGAATGAAAATATCGAACAAGGTAAGTATTTTTTTATTCAAATAATTATTAATTTATTTAGAAATTGAATATTTTATTCAAGGTAAGTATTAATCATTCAAAGATTAAAAGATCCTAAGATTGGCTTAAATAAGTAAATAGCATTGATACAAATCAATTTGCCAAAAAAAACATGTTCAAATATGTACATATTATTATATAAGGAAATCACGTTTTATGAAATATGATTCTTAATTAGATATTTATTAATCAGTAATAATAAAATACTATTTATGAACTTACTAATTAAGTAAAAGCATATTAACATCATGAATGCAAAAATACATGTATCTTAAGTTTAAAAAGTCTCATCAAACAAACAACAAAGATGAATGATAAGAATTTTCATAAAAGATTATGTCATAATTATTCAAATATTCTTAATATATATATATATATATATATATACATGTTTGAAAACAATAATCATTCTTGATTAATCAACAATATAATTCTCATTTTAATCTTCATTACCGGTAAAGCTTACATATAAACAATCTTAAATATATAGTAATGGTAGCAAACTAAAACTACAATGATTTGAATGTATAAACCCAAATTAACGAAATCCAATAAAAAAAACTTAATTTGGTATTGTTTAACTATATTTTATAATTATTATTTTTTTGCATAATCAATAGCCCAATTAAAAAAAAATTAAGAACTTTTAGCAATTAAGTTAAATATTAAGTGTTATAGAAATTTAAAGCGGTTTTTGGCATGATGCCAAATATACCAGGCATAAAAGGGGGGAACTCTAAAATAAAAAAACTTTAAAAACTATAAATAAATTAATAATTACTTGAATAAAATATTCAATTTCTAAAAACATGTTATAAGTTGAGAATGAAAATATCGAACAAGGTAAGTATTTTTTTATTCAAATAATTATTAATTTATTTAGAAATTGAATATTTTATTCAAGGTAAGTATTAATCATTCAAAGATTAAAAGATCATAAGATTGGCTTAAATAAGTAAATAGCATTGACACAAATCAATTTGCCAAAAAAAACATGTTCAAATATGTAAATATTATTATATAAGAAAATCACGTTTTATGAAATATGATTCTTAATTAGATAATTATTAATCATTAAAAATAAAATATTATTTATCTATACTTAATAATTAAGTAAAAGCATATTAACATCATGAATGCAAAAATACATGTATCATAAGTTTAAAAAGTCTCATCAAACAAACAACAAAGATGAATGATAAGAATTTTCATAAAAGATTATGTCATAACTATTCAAATATTCTTAATATATATGTACATGTTTGAAAACAATAATCATTCTTGATTAATCAACAATATAATTCCCATTTTAATCTTCATTACCGATAAAGCTTACATATAAACAATCTTAAATAGATGGTAATGGTAGCAAACTAAAACAACAATGATTTGAATGTATAAACCCAAATTAATGAAATCCAATAAAAAAACTTAATTTGGTATTGTTTAACTATAATTTATAATTAATTTTTTTTGCATAATCAATAGCCCAATTAAAATTAAGAAGCAACAACCTAAGATATACGATTAAAACTTTTCTTTTCTTTTTCTTTTTCAAGGATGTATGGTGCCGACCAAAAACAATTTCTTTTTCTTAATTATTATAAAAAAATCAGTTTTTTTTGTTGATCCAACAGTCAAGAATGTAGTGTCAAATCTAAAAAACCATTTTTTAACAACGGTATAAATGTGTATGTCGAAATAGAATAAAAAAACACTAATATTAAGAGAATACTTTAATAGATCAAATTTTATGTAAATAAAATTATCAATATGTAAAGAAAAACAGTTTAAGATGCATGCACACGTGGTTTTGTTGATGGATATCATTGCGTAAAAAGATCAATATAGATATCAAACATGTAACATAGCAATATTTACATACATCATATGATTATAAAAAAATCGAGAGAGAAGGAGAATCATAACTGACCAGTTTGGTTCTTCGAAGAGCTTTTGGGGAGCACGTGCTGATAACGTGTAAAAGAAGATAATATTCTTCCCATCCATTATTCTGTAATACATAAAAAATTAATTAAATGAATGGTTAATCAATCCTTCATTTGGATGAAAACTAAACAGTTCATAGAGGTTATAGCACATACAGTTAAAAAACAAGATTGTTATAGCGTATACCATAAAGAACATGCATGTTGGAGCAAAAAAACCAAGCAGAAGTAGAGAAACCAAATCGTTGGAAGTTTAAAAATTGAGATCAGAAAACTTACATGTTGTGAAGCAAACCAGATTTCCAGAATTCGTTGGAGTCTGATGGAGGTGCTTACCAGATTTTCAGAATTCGTAATAGCCAAAATATTGTTTTTAGCCAAAATATATAGGAGGAAGAAGGGGCTTATTTTTGGGGCTTAATGCAAAAATTAATGCAAATTAATTTCGAAATTAATGCAAAAAATTAATCAAATTGGAAAGTAATGCAAATATTAATAAATGTTGATTATTCAGTTTCTAAAAAAAAATTTAACTTTCTCTCCCTCTCATTATGGTTTCTGGTTTCCAAAAAAAATTCCTGGTTTCCATATAAAAAGAATTAGCTTTCTCTCTCTCTCTAGAAATTAAGTAAATGTGCTTTAAATTGTAGTACATAGTGCTTAAATTGTTGTTTTTAAGAGTTTAGGGGCTTCATGCTTTATAATATAGTATAGATGAGTGAGGTGTCCTCATTTGTTAGCTAAACTTTATATGTGTGTGTGTGAGTGTGTTTTTCACGGCTAAGAGAAAGAGAGAGAGAGAAACGAGAAAAGAAGCAAGAAGAAGGAAATATACAGATTTATCAGCTAGAAATTGGAATCAATCTGAGGAATTAAAGGTAAACATCTCATGATAATCTTGTGTTTTATGTAGTAGAAAGCTTATATGAGTTTAGAAAATGGGTTATGATGATTTTGATGATTATGATAAATCTGGGTTGATGTTTATGTTCTAATAGTAATATTGAACATATCTGCAAATTTATAGAAACATGCATGCCTTATAACTATAGATTTATGGGTTATTACGTTTTCAGTTGGTTGAGATATTTATGAACTCAGTTAGTTGCGACAATTATGATAGTTGCGATAGTTATGAGTATCACAAGCTTTGGGTTGCGACAAAAAAGTAATATCGCAACAGTTGGTTGCGATAAGATGTGGTATCGCAACAGTAGGTTGCGATATGGTGTTATGTCGCAACAATTAGTTGCGACAAGTGGGAGTTATCGCAATAGTGGGTTGCGACAAGGTTTATCGTAGCTAGTTGGTTGCGATAAGTGTTGATAATTTTGGTTATTTTAGGATTCTTAGTCTATAAGGGTCATGTATAGCAGATTAATACTAGTACATTATGTATATGAGTATTTCAGATCTCTGTGGAGTTGGTGACGGAAATTCCTTACAACTTTGAGAAAGTAAGAGTAGCACGACTACTACCAGGTGAGTTCATTCTTACCTTACATTTTTATAATGTTTTTAAGTATGGTAAGGTGTATTTTATAAATGAACTGTTTTGGAAGAATGATTTTATAAAGTAAAATCTGTGTTCTTAAATTGATGGTTTTGCATAAATTGGAAATTGATTTATAGCAATAACATGTACGGGTACAAATAGGTGATATGGATCCATAGGCACTAGTGGTAATGTATACGTGGAATAGATGAGGATTATTCATTATTCTGATGTATGTGAGAAATCGTAGATCCGATCGTTTACGAGCTATTTGCGCCTGGTCATTATAATAGACGGCGCTCATTTGAAGGGGCCTTACTTGGGCACAATGTTCTTAGTCGTTGCTATGGACGCCAATAATCAAATTTTCATGCTCGCTTTCGGAGTTGGTAGGTCTGAGAGTGGAGAGGGTGGACTTATTTTTTGGCCAACCTGAAGCAATGTATCGGCGAACCCGAAGGGTTGGTGTTTGTGTCCGACAGGGCGGGTTCAATACGCCAAACTATCAATATGGTGTACCCACGTGCCTATCATGCGTTGTGTTGCCGCCATCTCATGATGAACATGAAAACCAGGGATAATAGGATCGACCATATGATGACTATGTTTTGGAACGTCTGTAAAGCGTACACGGTGCGTGACTTCGAACTTAGAATGGCAGCTCTACGAGCTGCTGTACCTGTGGGAGTCCAAGTTTTGGAATCCGATACTACGCCAGAAAGATGGTTTAGGGCCCATTTTCCTGGAATTCGTTACAACATAATGACTTCAAACAGTGCCGAGTCTGTCAATGCACTGTCCCGTTACGCTCGGAGGTTACCTATCGTGTCCCTCATGGATTACTTTCGATCAATGCAACAAGACTGGTATGCAAAGCGTCGGAACAAAGCAGGTTATCATCTATACGTGCATCAACCTACATACAATCTACTTTTGTTACAAAAAAGTGAGAATATTTTTAGTATTTTGACTATTTGTGTTTATGCAGCCAAATGGGTAGATTTTCTAACCCCATATGCAATGACAAAAGTTAAAAGGAGACAAATGAAGTCGGCGAGGTTTACTCTCCATGAAAATGGTCATGGTTTATACGAAGTTTGCGATATGCGCAGGGACGCCAAGGTGGCTTACAATAATCGTAGTTACACCTGTATGAAGTGGCAGATGTCCGGTTTACCTTGCAGTCATGCAATCGCCGTTGCAAGACATCTTCGATGTACAGATGTCACCCACCTGGCGTTGGTTACTTCACGACGGCTAACTGGCGAGCAACATACTCAGAGGTCATACATCCGGTTGAGCCTCCTGAAATGTGGTTTATTCCAGACCCACCACTTATGACCGTTAAACCTCCGTTGTTGAAGAAACGCGTTGGTAGACCGAGCAACCACGATCGTATCCCATCCCATGGCGAGGATCCGACACCGAGAAGATGTTCTCGGTGTAAACAAAGCGGACACATTCGGTCAAACTGTCATAATGATTTTCTAGTGAATCAAGGAGCGTCCGGTAGCCGCCAACGTCGAAGAGCACCAGGTAGTCGCCAACATCAAAGAGCATCCGGTAGCCAGCAAACTCAAGTAGATGCGACTCAGGAGACCAATTACGGAAGTTCTAGACATCATACTTTCGATCCAAACATTGATTTAAACGAGTAAACCTGCTTGAAGTCTCAATTTATGGCTGTAATGTTCAATTGTCTTTCAAGCTTCTTGTCCTTATGTTTACTGTTGATTTCAATGTACTTTGTTGTGTCTGTTAAGTGTTCTTGTGTAACAACCCAAACAAAATAAAGCATGCGAAACATAAAAACTGCAACAATCCCATAAACGGGTCCCAACATTCTTACATAAGTCTCAAAATTCAGGTTGGTGGAATCAACCTATTTCACAACTGAGAATATGCTAGAACAAAAAGGTAATAATGTCACTGGTTCTACTGCTTCTATCTTCTAACTGCTTTGTTCATCTGCTAGAGCCTTTCGCTACCTGCTTTCCTGAAAAGGGTTTTAATTTGAAAAGAGCGAGGGTTAGACCATGAGGTCTAGTGAGTCCCTCCTGACAGTTCTCAAAATCATTTTTAAACTTTTCATAACTTTCAAATGTATACAAGACTTTCAATAATAAACTTTCACATAGCTGAACAGCAAAATCTTTCACGGATAAATCCGCTCCCGTAAATGGCACCCTGAAGCCACCCGAGGGTGACAACGAGTCAGTATCACGCTGCCTTACTGGGACTTATTCCCATGGCATGAACGGAACCTCCCCCCGACGTGAGTACTGGCGGAACCTCCCCCCGACTTAGCCAATTTACGTCTACACAATGTATGCATACATCTCATATAAAACTTTAAACATCTTTCATGCAATTAAAAGCATAATAATAAATCATGGCATTTCTCATCATGAAAATACTTTAAAAGCACTTTAAAAGCCACACGTTTTAGTTTAGAAAACTCACCTGATGTGCTTACTTCCCTCCTACCTTGCTCTGTACTTCCCAAACGATCTACCTGGGTTCAAGGATAAACACATAAGCTGACTAACCAAACTGTCCGGATACCACTTACCGGACACTCTCACTTTCCGGACGTTTCTACTTACCGGACACTAAAATGTCCGGACACCTCTGATTTCCGGATACACCACTTTTCCGGACATCACTACATTTCCGGACAACCACACTTTTCCGGATGACTCCCTATCCGGACACATTGAGGTTACCGGACAACTTATATTCTCCGGACGATTAGCCTATCCGGATGGCACACTTATCCGGACGACTTAACTCATCCGGACACCTTCCACAACCCGACCAAGAAGTTATCCGGACACTCACCCGGACACCTTCATTCTTGATGGTTTCCGGACGAGCGTTGGACGAGTTTAATGGTTGGAAATCCTATTATATGCCTCTTAATTCTCAAGATAAGCCAATAAACTATCACTAAATAATCTGTAATCGATTTCCCATCAGTTTCATTATCAAAAACGCATTTAACGATGATTAAAACTCTCTATAGGCCTCAAATGACTTAGAAAAGCTAAAACCCACAAAACTCAGAAATCAGCAAATTTAACTTGAAAGGAGTTATGGATTAGAGATTACCTTAGAGATTACTTGCAGATCACGAATTCCAATCCTCCCCTTCCTTCTGAAATTGAACTTGATGACTCCCTTCTTCCAAAAGCACACAAAACCCTTAAGAACTCTACTCTTCTTTTCTCTCCTCAAATTCAGCCGTCAACCACCAATTTCAGTAATAGAATGTCATTTCTAGGGTTTTGTGCCTTTAAATACCCTATCCCAAACTTACCAAACAGCCCCTCAACTTCCGCTCTTATTATATTTTCCTTTCAAGCGCTAAAACTAAACCGATTCGGTCACGGTCGTTACAACACTCCCCTCTCAAAAGAATTCTGTCCCCGGAATTCCATCTTCAAACAGGTGAGGGTATCTGATTCTCATATCAGATTCCACTCCCCACATCGATTCCCTTCCTTTGTGATACCTCCACTGAACTTTAACTAAACGAACTTCCTTGTTTCTCGTCTTTTGCACTTTACTGTCTACGATCTCGATTGGTTCTTCCTCATACATTAACTTTTCGTCAATGCTGACATCTTCTATCGGAATAGCCACATCGGCCTCGGCCAAACACTTCTTTAAGTTGGACACGTGGAAGGTCGGATGGATCCTTCTTAATTCTTTTGGCAGTTCCAGCTTATAAGCCACCGCACCGATTCGCTCGATGATAACGAAAGGTCCAACATATCTTGGCCTCAACTTTCCTTTCTTCCCAAAACGTACCACACCCTTCCAAGGTGACACTTTAAGCATTACCTTGTCACCTACTTGGAATTCAATCGGCTTCCTTCTTCTATTTGCATACTTCCTCTGTCGGTCTTATGCGATTCTCAGCCTTTCGCGGATCACTTCAATCTTATTCGCCGTTAGTTGCACAATTTCCGGTCCGGCCAACTGCCTTTCTCCTACCTCATTCCAGCACAACGGTGTATGGCACTTTCGTCCATACAAAGCTTCAAACGGTGCCGCCTGAATGCTTGCGTGGTAACTATTATTGTAGGAGAACTCTATCAACGGTAAGTGCACTTCCCACGATCCCTTAAAGTCGATAACGCACGCCCGAAGCATATCCTCTAACGTTTGAATGGTTCTCTCGCTCTGACCATCCGTTTGAGGATGATAGGCCGTGCTCAACTTCAATTGCGACCCCAACTCCCGTTGCAAGCTTCTCCAAAAGGCTGACGTAAACCGACTATCACGGTCAGACACTATGGATTGCGGCACTCCGTGCCTAGACACTATCTCGTTAACGTATAAACGGGCTAACTTCTCCAAAGAATCTGATTCTTTAATATGTAAGAAATGCGAGGATTTGGTGAGTATATCTACAATCACCCAAATTGCATCATTACCCTTCGAGGTCCTCGGTAACTTCGTGACGAAATCCATGGTGATATTATCCCACTTCCACACTGGTATCTCTGTGGACTGGAGTTCCCCTTGCGGTCGCTGATGTTCTGTCTTAACCTTCAAACATGTCACACACCGCTCCACAAAATGAGCAATATCCTTCTTCATTCCCGGCCACCAGTAAGATTGCCTCAAGTCTCGATACATCTTATTCGTTCCCGGGTGTATGGAATACCGCGACTGGTGTGCTTCTTCTAAGAGGCTTGCTCTCAAATTGCCCAGTTTAGGAATCCACACTCGGTCTCTCATACACCTCAGCCCACCATTGCTGACTCCGAGCAATGATGCAACTCCGACTATCCTTTCGCTCTTTAAGTTCCCTTCTAACAGTGCTTCTTCTTGAAATCTCTTAGCTTCTTCAAGGAGATTCGAGGTTGCATCGACTCTGAAAGCCACGACCTTGGTGTGTTCTCCCCGCTCCTTCCGACTAAACGCGTCGGCCACTACATTTGCCTTGCCTGGGTGATACAAAATCTCGCAGTCATAGTCGTTTAACAGCTCCATCCATCTCCTCTGTCTCATATTTAACTCCTTTTGATCAAACAGGTGTCTCAGGCTCTTGTGATCGGTGTAAATCTGACACTTTACTCCATATAAATAATGGCGCCAAATTTTCAGCGCAAACACCACCGCCGCTAACTCCATGTCATGAGTGGGGTAGTTCTTTTCATGCTCCTTCAACTGTCGAGAAGCGTATGCAATTACCTTCCCGTTCTGCATTAGCACGCACCCCAGTCCAAGCTTAGAAGCGTCGCTGTATATCACAAAACCCTCCGATCCGCTAGGCAACGACAAGATCGGAGCGATGCTTAAACTTTCTTTCAGCTTCTCGAACGCCGGTTCTTGTGCTTCAGCCCACACGAATTTGACGTTCTTTCTTGTCAACGAGGTCAGCGGTGAAGCTATCCGAGAGAAGTCTTGGATAAACTTCTGATAATAACCTGCTAAGCCGAGGAAGCTTCTCACCTCCGATGGGGTTCTTGGCGTTTCCCAATCTTTAATGGCTTCAATCTTAGCAGGATCTACCTTGATGCCGCCCGCCGACACTACATGACCCAAAAACTGAACTTCCCTTAACCAAAACTCGCACTTCGAGAATTTCGCATATAATTTCTCACGCTTAAGAAATTCCAGCGCTGCTCGAAGGTGCCTCTCGTGGTCCTCTCGGGTACGAGAATAGATCAAGATATCGTCAATGAAGACGATCACGCACTTATCCAACAACGAGCTACACACCCGATTCATCAAGTCCATGAACACCGCGGGCGCATTAGTCAACCCAAAGGGCATGACTAGGAACTCATAATGTCCTCTCTCGTACGAAAAGCCGTCTTCGGCACATCGTCCTCCTTCACCTTCAATTGATGATAGCCCGACCTCAAGTCTATCTTTGAGAAGTAACTCGCACCCTGGAGCTGGTCGAAAAGGTCATCGATCCTCGGAAGCGGGTACTTGTTCTTCACGGTTACCTTATTAAGTTCACGGTAATCTATGCACATTCGCATAGATGCGTCCTTCTTCTTAACGAAAAGTACTGGTGCTCCCCAAGGCGATGAGCTTGGACGAATAAAGCCTTTGTCGAGTAACTCTCGTAACTGGTTCATCATTTCCTTCATCTCCGCGGGTGCTAAGCGGTAGGGCGCACGGGCAATCGGTGTCGCTCCAGGCAATAGTTCAATTCTGAACTCCACTTGACGATCCGGAGGCAGACTCGTCAAGTCATTCGGGAATACTTCCAGATACTCACTCACTACTGGTACCTCCCCCACACCCTTATTTTCCTTCTTAGCATCTAGCACAAAAGCTAAATATCCCAGACATCCCTTTCCCAAACACCGCCTAGCTTTCATCAACGAAATCAAACATGACTTCCTATCCCGACGATCTCCGTAAATTACCACTTCTTTCTTATCGGGCAAGACAATACGGATCATCTTCTTATTACAAACTATGTTAGCGTCATTCTCCGCTAACCAGTCCATTCCTAGGACTACATCAAATTCCCCCATTCCCATAGGATACAACCGTAATGGATATAGATGACCATCCACGTCTATGGCATGCTACAACCCTCATAGACCTCCTTCACCCAGACTCGACTATCGTCTGCTATCTCTACTTCAAACCCAAAATTCAACCTCTTGGGTTTCACTTGCAATTTTTGAATAAACTTGGGCGACACAAATGAACGGTTGGCCCCTGAATCAAACAGTACTTTAGCGAAAAACGAGTCTATAGGAAAGGTACCTGTTACCACATCAGGCGCGTTCACCGCCTCCTCAGCAGACATGTGGAAGGCCCTCGCCCTCGCGCGAGCCGGCTCCACCTTCCTCTCCTCATTCCTTCCTCCGATAACTCCGCCTCCACTCCCAGCACAACCTTTCTTCATTTGCGGGCAATCCCACTTGACATGATCTGGGGACCCACACTGGAAACATGACCTGGAACTACGACAATCCCGAGCCATATGTCCCGATTTTTCACACTTGTAACAACCATCTTTGTCAGCCAAACACTCCCCCTTGTGCATCCGGTTGCACTTACTACAAGGCTTCTCCCCTGATCTGGGCCCCACCCGCAGCTCGGGTTTAGGGGCACCTGACCTTTTTCCGTCCCTGGTTAGTCCTTCCCACTTTCGTTTGTCTCCGACCCTCTCAGTTAATTGTCTGGCCTTTTCCTTCTCAGTGAGTTCTGCGGTGTCCACCGCTGCCTGGAAAGTAGACGGGTCCTTCACTTGTACTAATTCTCTAATGCTGCCTTTCAGCTCGTAAATGTACCTCTCAATCCGTCTTTCTTCAGTATGTACGTATAACTCAGCAAACCTGGCCTTCTCAATAAACTTCGATGTGTATTCCTGAACTGTCATCGATCCTTGTTCCAGACTCAGAAATTCTTCCTCCAATTTCTTAATCGCGGCTAGAGGGCAAAACTGTGCTTTGAATCTCCTAACAAACGTTTCCCATGACATGCCCTTAGCTGCCTCTGATCCCCTTCCTCCAGTTTCAACATCCCACGAAAAGATCGCTTCAGATTTCAACATCGATCTTGCAAACAGAACCCTATCCTCCTCGGCGCACTTACTAGTATCAATTGCTAACTCCATCTCGCGAACCCACTTCACAGCCATGACGGGGTTGCGTTCTCCGTTGAACGTTGGAGGTTTGCACGACATGAAAGTCTTAAACGAACACCCTTTCACTGCCTTCAGTTCAGAGGCAACAATCGGAGTTGTCATCGAGTTGTTGCCGATCTCAGTCCGTGGTTCACTACCTTCCTCAGCCTTCCTTTCAGTACCACTCTTACTTGGTTCTCCAGATGTTGTATTATTCTGATTATCTAACACTGCTTTCAAGGTCTTTTGCAGTTTATCCATTTCCACTGTGAACTTATCCTCCGTTACGAAAGCCGGTGCAGTCTCAGGTTTACCCCCTTTCTTAGTCTTTGTTTTCTTCACCGGTGCTGAACTTTCCTGTTCGGACAACTCCCGAACTTCAGGCTCGTCTACACTCTTTGCCTTGCGCCTACCCGGCGCCTTCTTTTTCTTACCCTTGCCCTTGGTGGTTGCCGCCCCCACCTCAGTAACGGCCTTCCTCGGTATCGTCACTCTAGGTCTCCCACGGCCTCTACCTCGCCCACGAGTGGCCGCCACTCTCGGCTGATTTACTGGTTCGTCCTCAGCAATTTCCTCAACCCTCATTGACTCCTCGCGCACTGTAGTACTCTTTGTTTGCGCTTCTTCCACTAACGGAATTGACCTACTCCTCAAAGCCCTTGCAGACATTCTGATACAACAACAAAAGACTCATTCACTACCACAAATTCATTTAATACTAAAGGCTCGTTTAGTGCTACAGCAACGGGATGATAAGGAATTTCAAGCACGCACATGCACCTGTAAGTTCGCAACTACACTGGCCAGATGTAACTCCAAACTTACCTTACATGACCGTCCTCGGTACCCCATCAGCCCCAAATTCTAAGTCAGTGTCCTCCTAACGCATTCCTGATTCTCAGTTGTGATTTCTACTTCCCCAAAGTTTAAGTCTAGGCCCATCCGGTCACCTAAATCCCTTAAACTATGGCTCTGATACCAATTGTAACAACCCAAACAAAATAAAGCATGCGAAACATAAAAACTGCAACAATCCCATAAACGGGTCCCAACATTCTTACATAAGTCTCAAAATTCAGGTTGGTGGAATCAACCTATTTCATAACTGAGAATTTGCTAGAACAAAAAGGTAATAATGTCACTGGTTCTACTGCTTCTATCTTCTAACTGCTTTGTTCATCTGCTAGAGCCTTTCGCTACCTGCTTTCCTGAAAAGGGTTTTAATTTGAAAAGAGCGAGGGTTAGACCATGAGGTCTAGTGAGTCCCTCCTGACAGTTCTCAAAATCATTTTTAAACTTTTCATAACTTTCAAATGTATACAAGACTTTCAATAATAAACTTTCACATAGCTGAACAGCAAAATCTTTCACGGATAAATCCGCTCCCGTAAATGGCACCCTGAAGCCACCCGAGGGTGACAACGAGTCAGTATCACGCTGCCTTACTGGGACTTATTCCCATGGCATGAACGGAACCTCCCCCCGACGTGAGTACTGGCGGAACCTCCCCCCGACTTAGCCAATTTACGTCTACACAATGTATGCATACATCTCATATAAAACTTTAAACATCTTTCATGCAATTAAAAGCATAATAATAAATCATGGCATTTCTCATCATGAAAATACTTTAAAAGCACTTTAAAAGCCACACGTTTTAGTTTAGAAAACTCACCTGATGTGCTTACTTCCCTCCTACCTTGCTCTGTACTTCCCAAACGATCTACCTGGGTTCAAGGATAAACACATAAGCTGACTAACCAAACTGTCCGGATACCACTTACCGGACACTCTCACTTTCCGGACGTTTCTACTTACCGGACACTAAAATGTCCGGACACCTCTGATTTCCGGATACACCACTTTTCCGGACATCACTACATTTCCGGACAACCACACTTTTCCGGATGACTCCCTATCCGGACACATTGAGGTTACCGGACAACTTATATTCTCCGGACGATTAGCCTATCCGGATGGCACACTTATCCGGACGACTTAACTCATCCGGACACCTTCCACAACCCGACCAAGAAGTTATCCGGACACTCACCCGTACACCTTCATTCTTGATGGTTTCCGGACGAGCGTTGGACGAGTTTAATGGTTGGAAATCCTATTATATGCCTCTTAATTCTCAAGATAAGCCAATAAACTATCACTAAATAATCTGTAATCGATTTCCCATCAGTTTCATTATCAAAAACGCATTTAACGATGATTAAAACTCTCTATAGGCCTCAAATGACTTAGAAAAGCTAAAACCCACAAAACTCAGAAATCAGCAAATTTAACTTGAAAGGAGTTATGGATTAGAGATTACCTTAGAGATTACTTGCAGATCACGAATTCCAATCCTCCCCTTCCTTCTGAAATTGAACTTGATGACTCCCTTCTTCCAAAAGCACACAAAACCCTTAAGAACTCTACTCTTCTTTTCTCTCCTCAAATTCAGCCGTCAACCACCAATTTCAGTAATAGAATGTCATTTCTAGGGTTTTGTGCCTTTAAATACCCTATCCCAAACTTACCAAACAGCCCCTCAACTTCCGCTCTTATTATATTTTCCTTTCAAGCGCTAAAACTAAACCGATTCGGTCACGGTCGTTACAACACTCCCCTCTCAAAAGAATTCTGTCCCCGGAATTCCATCTTCAAACAGGTGAGGGTATCTGATTCTCATATCAGATTCCACTCCCCACATCGATTCCCTTCCTTTGTGATACCTCCACTGAACTTTAACTAAACGAACTTCCTTGTTTCTCGTCTTTTGCACTTTACTGTCTACGATCTCGATTGGTTCTTCCTCATACATTAACTTTTCGTCAATGCTGACATCTTCTATCGGAATAGCCACATCGGCCTCGGCCAAACACTTCTTTAAGTTGGACACGTGGAAGGTCGGATGGATCCTTCTTAATTCTTTTGGCAGTTCCAGCTTATAAGCCACCGCACCGATTCGCTCGATGATAACGAAAGGTCCAACATATCTTGGCCTCAACTTTCCTTTCTTCCCAAAACGTACCACACCCTTCCAAGGTGACACTTTAAGCATTACCTTGTCACCTACTTGGAATTCAATCGGCTTCCTTCTTCTATTTGCATACTTCCTCTGTCGGTCTTATGCGATTCTCAGCCTTTCGCGGATCACTTCAATCTTATTCGCCGTTAGTTGCACAATTTCCGGTCCGGCCAACTGCCTTTCTCCTACCTCATTCCAGCACAACGGTGTATGGCACTTTCGTCCATACAAAGCTTCAAACGGTGCCGCCTGAATGCTTGCGTGGTAACTATTATTGTAGGAGAACTCTATCAACGGTAAGTGCACTTCCCACGATCCCTTAAAGTCGATAACGCACGCCCGAAGCATATCCTCTAACGTTTGAATGGTTCTCTCGCTCTGACCATCCGTTTGAGGATGATAGGCCGTGCTCAACTTCAATTGCGACCCCAACTCCCGTTGCAAGCTTCTCCAAAAGGCTGACGTAAACCGACTATCACGGTCAGACACTATGGATTGCGGCACTCCGTGCCTAGACACTATCTCGTTAACGTATAAACGGGCTAACTTCTCCAAAGAATCTGATTCTTTAATATGTAAGAAATGCGAGGATTTGGTGAGTATATCTACAATCACCCAAATTGCATCATTACCCTTCGAGGTCCTCGGTAACTTCGTGACGAAATCCATGGTGATATTATCCCACTTCCACACTGGTATCTCTGTGGACTGGAGTTCCCCTTGCGGTCGCTGATGTTCTGTCTTAACCTTCAAACATGTCACACACCGCTCCACAAAATGAGCAATATCCTTCTTCATTCCCGGCCACCAGTAAGATTGCCTCAAGTCTCGATACATCTTATTCGTTCCCGGGTGTATGGAATACCGCGACTGGTGTGCTTCTTCTAAGAGGCTTGCTCTCAAATTGCCCAGTTTAGGAATCCACACTCGGTCTCTCATACACCTCAGCCCACCATTGCTGACTCCGAGCAATGATGCAACTCCGACTATCCTTTCGCTCTTTAAGTTCCCTTCTAACAGTGCTTCTTCTTGAAATCTCTTAGCTTCTTCAAGGAGATTCGAGGTTGCATCGACTCTGAAAGCCACGACCTTGGTGTGTTCTCCCCGCTCCTTCCGACTAAACGCGTCGGCCACTACATTTGCCTTGCCTGGGTGATACAAAATCTCGCAGTCATAGTCGTTTAACAGCTCCATCCATCTCCTCTGTCTCATATTTAACTCCTTTTGATCAAACAGGTGTCTCAGGCTCTTGTGATCGGTGTAAATCTGACACTTTACTCCATATAAATAATGGCGCCAAATTTTCAGCGCAAACACCACCGCCGCTAACTCCATGTCATGAGTGGGGTAGTTCTTTTCATGATCCTTCAACTGTCGAGAAGCGTATGCAATTACCTTCCCGTTCTGCATTAGCACGCACCCCAGTCCAAGCTTAGAAGCGTCGCTGTATATCACAAAACCCTCCGATCCGCTAGGCAACGACAAGATCGGAGCGCTGCTTAAACTTTCTTTCAGCTTCTCGAACGCCGGTTCTTGTGCTTCAGCCCACACGAATTTGACGTTCTTTCTTGTCAACGAGGTCAGCGGTGAAGCTATCCGAGAGAAGTCTTGGATAAACTTCTGATAATAACCTGCTAAGCCGAGGAAGCTTCTCACCTCCGATGGGGTTCTTGGCGTTTCCCAATCTTTAATGGCTTCAATCTTAGCAGGATCTACCTTGATGCCGCCCGCCGACACTACATGACCCAAAAACTGAACTTCCCTTAACCAAAACTCGCACTTCGAGAATTTCGCATATAATTTCTCACGCTTAAGAAATTCCAGCGCTGCTCGAAGGTGCCTCTCGTGGTCCTCTCGGGTACGAGAATAGATCAAGATATCGTCAATGAAGACGATCACGCACTTATCCAACAACGAGCTACACACCCGATTCATCAAGTCCATGAACACCGCGGGCGCATTAGTCAACCCAAAGGGCATGACTAGGAACTCATAATGTCCTCTCTCGTACGAAAAGCCGTCTTCGGCACATCGTCCTCCTTCACCTTCAATTGATGATAGCCCGACCTCAAGTCTATCTTTGAGAAGTAACTCGCACCCTGGAGCTGGTCGAAAAGGTCATCGATCCTCGGAAGCGGGTACTTGTTCTTCACGGTTACCTTATTAAGTTCACGGTAATCTATGCACATTCGCATAGATGCGTCCTTCTTCTTAACGAAAAGTACTGGTGCTCCCCAAGGCGATGAGCTTGGACGAATAAAGCCTTTGTCGAGTAACTCTCGTAACTGGTTCATCATTTCCTTCATCTCCGCTGGTGCTAAGCGGTAGGGCGCACGGGCAATCGGTGTCGCTCCAGGCAATAGTTCAATTCTGAACTCCACTTGACGATCCGGAGGCAGACTCGTCAAGTCATTCGGGAATACTTCCAGATACTCACTCACTACTGGTACCTCCCCCACACCCTTATTTTCCTTCTTAGCATCTAGCACAAAAGCTAAATATCCCAGACATCCCTTTCCCAAACACCGCCTAGCTTTCATCAACGAAATCAAACATGACTTCCTATCCCGACGATCTCCGTAAATTACCACTTCTTTCTTATCGGGCAAGACAATACGGATCATCTTCTTATTACAAACTATGTTAGCGTCATTCTCCGCTAACCAGTCCATTCCTAGGACTACATCAAATTCCCCCATTCCCATAGGATACAACCGTAATGGATATAGATGACCATCCACGTCTATGGCATGCTACAACCCTCATAGACCTCCTTCACCCAGACTCGACTATCGTCTGCTATCTCTACTTCAAACCCAAAATTCAACCTCTTGGGTTTCACTTGCAATTTTTGAATAAACTTGGGCGACACAAATGAACGGTTGGCCCCTGAATCAAACAGTACTTTAGCGAAAAACGAGTCTATAGGAAAGGTACCTGTTACCACATCAGGCGCGTTCACCGCCTCCTCAGCAGACATGTGGAAGGCCCTCGCCCTCGCGCGAGCTGGCTCCACCTTCCTCTCCTCATTCCTTCCTCCGATAACTCCGCCTCCACTCCCAGCACAACCTTTCTTCATTTGCGGGCAATCCCACTTGACATGATCTGGGGACCCACACTGGAAACATGACCTGGAACTACGACAATCCCGAGCCATATGTCCCGATTTTTCACACTTGTAACAACCATCTTTGTCAGCCAAACACTCCCCCTTGTGCATCCGGTTGCACTTACTACAAGGCTTCTCCCCTGATCTGGGCCCCACCCGCAGCTCGGGTTTAGGGGCACCTGACCTTTTTCCGTCCCTGGTTAGTCCTTCCCACTTTCGTTTGTCTCCGACCCTCTCAGTTAATTGTCTGGCCTTTTCCTTCTCAGTGAGTTCTGCGGTGTCCACCGCTGCCTGGAAAGTAGACGGGTCCTTCACTTGTACTAATTCTCTAATGCTGCCTTTCAGCTCGTAAATGTACCTCTCAATCCGTCTTTCTTCAGTATGTACGTATAACTCAGCAAACCTGGCCTTCTCAATAAACTTCGATGTGTATTCCTGAACTGTCATCGATCCTTGTTCCAGACTCAGAAATTCTTCCTCCAATTTCTTAATCGCGGCTAGAGGGCAAAACTGTGCTTTGAATCTCCTAACAAACGTTTCCCATGACATGCCCTTAGCTGCCTCTGATCCCCTTCCTCCAGTTTCAACATCCCACGAAAAGATCGCTTCAGATTTCAACATCGATCTTGCAAACAGAACCCTATCCTCCTCGGCGCACTTACTAGTATCAATTGCTAACTCCATCTCGCGAACCCACTTCACAGCCATGACGGGGTTGCGTTCTCCGTTGAACGTTGGAGGTTTGCACGACATGAAAGTCTTAAACGAACACCCTTTCACTGCCTTCAGTTCAGAGGCAACAATCGGAGTTGTCATCGAGTTGTTGCCGATCTCAGTCCGTGGTTCACTACCTTCCTCAGCCTTCCTTTCAGTACCACTCTTACTTGGTTCTCCAGATGTTGTATTATTCTGATTATCTAACACTGCTTTCAAGGTCTTTTGCAGTTTATCCATTTCCACTGTGAACTTATCCTCCGTTACGAAAGCCGGTGCAGTCTCAGGTTTACCCCCTTTCTTAGTCTTTGTTTTCTTCACCGGTGCTGAACTTTCCTGTTCGGACAACTCCCGAACTTCAGGCTCGTCTACACTCTTTGCCTTGCGCCTACCCGGCGCCTTCTTTTTCTTACCCTTGCCCTTGGTGGTTGCCGCCCCCACCTCAGTAACGGCCTTCCTCGGTATCGTCACTCTAGGTCTCCCACGGCCTCTACCTCGCCCACGAGTGGCCGCCACTCTCGGCTGATTTACTGGTTCGTCCTCAGCAATTTCCTCAACCCTCATTGACTCCTCGCGCACTGTAGTACTCTTTGTTTGCGCTTCTTCCACTAACGGAATTGACCTACTCCTCAAAGCCCTTGCAGACATTCTGATACAACAACAAAAGACTCATTCACTACCACAAATTCATTTAATACTAAAGGCTCGTTTAGTGCTACAGCAACGGGATGATAAGGAATTTCAAGCACGCACATGCACCTGTAAGTTCGCAACTACACTGGCCAGATGTAACTCCAAACTTACCTTACATGACCGTCCTCGGTACCCCATCAGCCCCAAATTCTAAGTCAGTGTCCTCCTAACGCATTCCTGATTCTCAGTTGTGATTTCTACTTCCCCAAAGTTTAAGTCTAGGCCCATCCGGTCACCTAAATCCCTTAAACTATGGCTCTGATACCAATTGTAACAACCCAAACAAAATAAAGCATGCGAAACATAAAAACTGCAACAATCCCATAAACGGGTCCCAACATTCTTACATAAGTCTCAAAATTCAGGTTGGTGGAATCAACCTATTTCATAACTGAGAATTTGCTAGAACAAAAAGGTAATAATGTCACTGGTTCTACTGCTTCTATCTTCTAACTGCTCTGTTCAGCTGCTAGAGTCTTTCGCTACCTGCTTTTTTGAAAAGGGTTTTAATTTGAAAAGAGCGAGGGTTAGACCATGAGGTCTAGTGAGTCCCTCCTGACAGTTCTCAAAATCATTTTTAAACTTTTCATAACTTTCAAATGTATACAAGACTTTCAATAATAAACTTTCACATAGCTGAACAGCAAAATCTTTCACGGATAAATCCGCTCCCGTAAATGGCACCCTGAAGCCACCCGAGGGTGACAACGAGTCGGTATCACGCTGCCTTACTGGGACTTATTCCCATGGCATGAACGGAACCTCCCCCCGACGTGAGTACTGGCGGAACCTCCCCCCGACTTAGCCAATTTACGTCTACACAATGTATGCATACATCTCATATAAAACTTTAAACATCTTTCATGCAATTAAAAGCATAATAATAAATCATGGCATTTCTCATCATGAAAATACTTTAAAAGCACTTTAAAAGCCACACGTTTTAGTTTAGAAAACTCACCTGATGTGCTTACTTCCCTCCTACCTTGCTCTGTACTTCCCAAACGATCTACCTGGGTTCAAGGATAAACACATAAGCTGACTAACCAAACTGTCCGGATACCACTTACTGGACACTCTCACTTTCCAGACGTTTCTACTAACCGGACACTAAAATGTCCGGACACCTCTGATTTCCGGATACACCACTTTTCCGGACATCACTACATTTCCGGACAACCACACTTTTCCGGATGACTCCCTATCCGGACACATTGAGGTTACCGGACAACTTATATTCTCCGGACGATTAGCCTATCCGGATGGCACACTTATCCGGACGACTTAACTCATCCGTACAACACAACATCCGGACACCTTCCACAACCCGACCAAGAAGTTATCCGGACACTCACCCGGACACCTACATTCTTGATGGTTTCCGGACGAGCGTTGGACGAGTTTAATGGTTGGAAATCCTATTATATGCCTCTTAATTCTCAAGATAAGCCAATAAACTATCACTAAATAATCTGTAATCGATTTCCCATCAGTTTCATTATCAAAAACGCATTTAACGATGATTAAAACTCTCTATAGGCCTCAAATGACTTAGAAAAGCTAAAACCCACAAAACTCAGAAATCAGCAAATTTAACTTGAAAGGAGTTATGGATTAGAGATTACCTTAGAGATTACTTGCAGATCACGAATTCCAATCCTCCCCTTCCTTCTGAAATTGAACTTGATGATTCCCTTCTTCCAAAAGCACACAAAACCCTTAAGAACTCTACTCTTCTTTTCTCTCCTCAAATTCAGCCGTCAACCACCAATTTCAGTAATAGAATGTCATTTCTAGGGTTTTGTGCCTTTAAATACCCTATCCCAAACTTACCAAACAGCCCCTCAACTTCCGCTCTTATTATATTTTCCTTTCAAGCGCTAAAACTAAACCGATTCGGTCACGGTCGTTACAACACTCCCCTCTCAAAAGAATTCTGTCCCCGGATTTCCATCTTCAAACAGGTGAGGGTATCTGATTCTCATATCAGATTCCACTTCCCACATCGCTTCCCTTCCTTTGTGATACCTCCACTGAACTTTAACTAAACGAACTTCCTTGTTTCTCGTCTTTCGCACTTTACTGTCTACGATCTCGATTGGTTCTTCCTCATACATTAACTTTTCGTCAATGCTGACATCTTCTATCGGAATAGCCACATCGGCCTCGGCCAAACACTTCTTTAAGTTGGACACGTGGAAGGTCGGATGGATCCTTCTTAATTCTTTTGGCAGTTCCAGCTTATAAGCCACCGCACCGATTCGCTCGATGATAACGAAAGGTCCAACATATCTTGGCCTCAACTTTCCTTTCTTCCCAAAACGCACCACACCCTTCCAAGGTGACACTTTAAGCATTACCTTGTCACCTACTTGGAATTCAATCGGCTTCCTTCTTCTATTTGCATACTTCCTCTGTCGGTCTTATGCGATTCTCAGCCTTTCGCGGATCACTTCAATCTTATTCGCCGTTAGTTGC
The DNA here is from genome assembly GCA_033807775.1 of Saussurea involucrata. Lineage (NCBI taxonomy): Eukaryota > Viridiplantae > Streptophyta > Magnoliopsida > Asterales > Asteraceae > Saussurea > Saussurea involucrata. The sequence goes on from CM066322.1 coordinate 178,160,164, forward strand.
ACAATTTCCGGTCCGGCCAACTGCCTTTCTCCTACCTCATGCGATTCTCAGCCTTTCCCGAACCTCTCGTTTCCTTTGTGCCAAATCTTCTTTCTTCTCATCCAGGCAGTCCTTCTTCTCTTGAATAATCGACCTGTTTTGGTTCCATAAATGTTTTATGTTTTCAATCTAGGCGTTCACGTCATCAATTGACAGTTATACGGGGGATGGCATTCTTTGAGTTCCTGTAAGATCCTCCGTCTGGTTAGATTGATACATTGGTGGTTCATTCAAGCGATGGTCGAGGTAGTATTGCTCCCATGCAGCGTTCCATTGATTTGTCTCATCTTCCGTGAATGGATAATCGGCCCTAGTTCGGCCCCATTCTGCCTACTCCTCTGTTGTTACCGGTACCCACCAGGTACTCCTGTAAGCTCCATCATATAAGGGTTGGTTGTTGTTTTGTCGTGAAGTTCCAGCCCCATTGGTGGACCTTTTCCCTTTTGAGCTTGAACCCCAGCCATAATAGTGACACGAAATGGTAGAGACGGTTTGCAAACGTTGTGGATGGTAGAAAGGATAGATAGCAACTTGTGAATTACTAATTCATCGGACCACCTACTTATAGTCGTGAAAAGGTAGGTTCGCACTTGCGGAGCTGAAAAGGTAGGTTCGCACTTACGGACCTGGAAAGGTAGGTTCGCACTTGCGGAGCTGAAAAGGTAGGTTCGCACTTGCGATGTTGTGGCTATAAATACCCATGTTAATTCCAACTTAAGACTTACAACATTCATACGACTTTGTACTCTCATTTTTCACCAAGCACATGGCTGGAAATGCATCTTCTTCAAACCCACAATCTTCACAAGTAATGCCGGATAGAATAAAGAACGCGGTAAAAAAAGTGAAAATGAAATTGAGGAATTCACTGTAGAGTGGAAACAGTTGTTGGCTAGGAAGGAAGGACACCTGAAAAGGATGGAAGATGAAGAAAAGGAGATAAAAAGGATGAAGAGGGAAATCAAAGATAAGGAGTCCCGTATTCGTCAAGAGAAAAACTTACACGTCCACAACATTATACAAGAGTTCACAGTTCTTCAAGCGAAGATAAGCGAAAAGCAAGCCTTCATCGATCAATGTAATGCACTTTATCCTTAGGTGGTGGTAGTGTTGTTGGACTTTCTATGTTGTTGTTTCATGTTGTACTTTGCAGTTTATGTGTTGTTGTTTCATGTTGTACTTTGCATTTTCTATGTTGTACTTTGGTCATGAATAAATAATTTTGGTTTTTAGTAAGACTTTATCAAACGTTGGGATCAAAACGACTACAAATCAAATCTTCAGTCCACATGAGCCGTACAAAATTATTTAAATGTCAAACTTCTGCTACACGATGCCTGGGTTTTTTGCAATCCTCACCGACTTCTTACATGCTCTGGTGATGTAGTAACCGAGACCAAAATCGAAAGAATCCCAAGTCTTGTGGATGAATGTAATAATCTGAGAGTTGAGGGACTAAGTTGGCAATTGTAGTAATAGGGTATAAGTGTCTCAGATTGGGCTCAAAATCCTAGATGTTATTGTTGGTGGCGGCTAAGGAAATTAGAAGGCAGAGAAGGAGACCTTGGCATTTTAAGTGCAACTGAGGAAGAAGATTATTCATCGAAATCGGAAGAAGGAGTAGAGCTGAGTTTGCTTTTGCAACACATTTATATCAGGTATTTTCAAAAACTCAATCCTTATCTTGCCGTCATGTTGGATTGATGATCTGTGAGGGTTTTACTTAAAAGTGGTAAATGATGCCTTGAAAGAGATTAAGCACTCTAATCGAGTTGGAGAAACCAAGAATTGAAATAAATGGATTTAGAAAGTTTAAGAAATCGTCTCACATTATCACACTAATTGAGGAGCTCTGAGTAAAGTGTCGTATGTGAAATCGTTCCAGCTGCAATTCCGGTATGTTTCATGTCCCGGTATTTGTGGTTTCGAAATCCCGGTATTTATTTTGAGTACGAGTCCCGGTATATGTTTTAAGTTTGAGTTTCGGTACCATGTAATCCCAACTTCCGGTACATCGTATCTAAGTCCATTGTAGATGTGGGCCGAGAGATGGATTTATTAGTGGACCAAAATTTATCTCGTGATATTTGCTCAAAGTTTGGACTTTAATTTGGGTCACGTGATCCTCCATCAAGTAAACCAAATTGCTTTGGGCCATTCACGTGACCCAAGTAATTATTGGTTGGGGCCATACACGTGACCTAGTATGCAATTGTGGACCAAAGGATTAATTAAGTATTATTAGATCTTTAAATTGGAAGTGGTCTACTAATTGATATTTTGGGGTATCAAAAGTGGACCGAAAATAATGTAAGTTGGGCTTAATCGATTTAGTTTAAATTGGGCCGTAGTTCAATATTTAATATAATTATGAGATCCAGTATTTAATTATAAGATTCAGAAGCTTATGTCTTGGGTCGGTAAGCAAGACCAATAATTATGATTTTTGGACTAGAAATGTAATCTACCAACTTAGATAAATTTGGGTCAAGTTCGGGAATAAGCTCGAGTAATAAATGGGCGAATTATGACGTGCGTTTATTAACTTAATAGGTGTTCCTCTTAGAGATCGGAAGGGTAAGTGAGAAGCTTTGGAGCAAGCAAGCCATGTGAGTTTTCTAACTAAAAATACGTGCTTTTAACGTGTTTTCTAAAGTAAGTAATTGATGAGAAATGTCATGCTTTTATTTGTATGATTTAATTGCATGAAAGTTCATGTAAAGTTATATGAGATGTATGCATACATTGTGTAGACGTAAACTGGCTAAGTCGGGAAGGGCCTGCCAGTGCTCATGCCGGGAAGGTGACCCGTTTATGCCATGGAAGGGAGTATCCAGTAAGGCAGTGTGAGACTGACTCGTTGGCACCTTCGGGTGACTTCAGGGTGCCGTTTACGAGTGCGGATTTATCCGTGAGAGTTTCATGTGAAGTTATGTGAAAGTGTTATGCAAAGATATTTGAATGTTATAAACTGTTTTTAAATGCTTTTGAGAACTGTCAGGAGGGACTCACTAGACCTCATGGTCTAACCCTCGTATTTTTCCAAACTAAACCTTTTCAGTTAAGCAGATAGTAGAGGCTCAGGTAAGTGAGCAAGAGCAGGATAGAGTTCTGATGCAGTTAGCGACAGTGCCACTCACACTTCTTGTAGCTAGAACATTCTCAGTTGTGTATAGGTTGTTTCCGCCAACCTAATTTTAAGACAGGCGTGTTGAATTTTTGAGACCCACATTTGGGATGCTCTTTATTATATGTTTTGCATGCTTTGTTTAGACTGGGTTGTTACAGGTGAGACGAGTCTGGAATTGCTAAGCTCCACTGTCTCGCTGTATACTTCAATCACGGTATGTCCGTCAACAAAATGACGTATATTGGCTACATCTTCATCGGTAGTCAATTCTACCAGTCCAGTCAACAAGTATGCATTCGGTCGTTTAAAATACAACTTTAAATATTTGGGTTCGTCGTACTCTAGCTCTCTCATTATCTGTTGAAGCAGTTGCATTGAAAGGTCATCCACGTCTAACATGTCAACATAAATTTCTAGACCACAGAAGTAATGTCTTCTAGGCGGTTCTGTGAAGTACCCTTGATGGTGGACTTTCATGGTGAACAATTGTGGATGTGCACCTGTTCATAAAAATAAACAAACTTAGCGTTACACTATGTTGTTTCACACAAGCAAAACCCAAAATTCAAAACTTACTAACCGTATAACTCTCTGGCAGTGGCTGAAAGGGGTTGAGATAAACACCTAAAGGTCCAAACGTGAAGATTTGGCGATGCCATGTCAGAAGTCGTTATTGAATCTGTAACGTCCCAAAAATTACAAGGAAATTTAAAATTTTTAAAACATACATTTCATTAAAACAACCATGATTTAATAATTCACGTCTTAAATAAAATTAACGTCGTTACTTCAAACCATCAACAAAGTTCATGCAGCGGAAAATTTCATAACTAAATTCAAGGGTTCAAAAGTGAAAGATTAATAATATTTGACACTCCGCGCTCCATGTGTGTACTGTCACGCCCGACTGCCGCCCGCACCTGAAATAACAACACATTGGGAAAGGGTAAGCTAAACGCTTAGTGAATTCAATCACGCGCGTAGGTAGCAACCCCACGCATATCGCCCCTACTCGCAAGTAGGCAACATCACCATCACCACGAATATCAAACCACATAATGTTTATTATATAAGCACGAACCTCGGTCCCACCGAGTACACAAAATACATTAATATAAGCTCAGTCCCACCGAGCCCTCGGTCCCACCGAGTAATTAATACAAGCTCAGTCCCACCGAGCCCTCGGTCCCACCGAGTAAAAATTGTTGTACTAGCTTAGTCCCACCAAGCCCTCGGTCCCACCGAGCCCCTCAGTCCCACCGAGGTGTACACATGCATATATATATTCCACATACGAATCTAATAAATCACAACCAGTTATCACATCCCATCTAGTTCACGTAAGCACATAAATACACGTAATCACACGTAACACAAAATAACGACATACATGAAATTCCTAACTACGCGGTGAGAGAACTCACCTCAAGGCTAAGCAACGTGCTCACAAACGCAACACCAACACGGCAATCTTCTTCACTTTCTCCCACCTAAATACGTAATAAAAGTCAAAGGAGAGTCCCGACCCATAACACGTTTACTAGTTTTCAAACGACTAAAATTCCAGCTTTTTATTAGAAATTACGGGTCTGTTCGGGACCTGTTTTACCCCCTTAAAACTGATAAATACAGAAATTAAAATTCATAATTACGAAGTTCTAAGTCTTACGGTTTCAGGGACGTATCGCACGCGTCCTAACTATTTTTCTACGATTTACTATAGATTTTACAAAAACGCGTCGCAGAACAGCGAACACCCGGACCTTTCAGTACAACATGGCAACTTCGCCCTAGCTATGGTCCGAATTGGTCTTTCCACAAAACAGAGGAACTTAATAGACTCCGAAACGAAACTTTTGGCACCAGTCCCATCCCAAACCGACATTCCAAGCAAGAGTTATGCGTAAAACAAAACAGGGACAGAAAGCTGGAAGTTTTTCGGACCAGACTGTATAAACAGCCCCATACGGCCCAGCTACAGGCCTAAACAGACTTTCGGCAAAACACGAAAAACTTTCCTGACTCGATTAGTGAACTTCGGCCACCGATTTCATATCAATCCGAGTTACGAGTAAAAAGTTACGGCCACGACAAAACAGTGGCAGAAAATCGACATTCACATAAAATGACAAAATACCAATCTTGCGACCACTTTTTCACCTAGCTAGAGGCTGAACCAGTTTTCCGCTAAAACACGGAAAACGTGACCGACCCCGTACTGGAACCGTGGGTACCAATTTCGGCTCAATCGGAGTTATGACGGAAAAGTTACGCACGATTGAAGAACTGGACAGAACACTAAAAATTACATAAAAAGATAACTATTGAATTTTTACACCATTAAGCCATGTCTTAATCAAACAGACCCGGAAACCTACAAGCTTACTGAGACAAGGGCCATGCCACGCTGGGCAGCATCCGAGCACCACCCACTGCCGCCTCCGGTGGCGGTGGTGGCGGTTTACGGCGGTGCTTAGACAACAAAAGAACAACCGAAAAAGATTAAACGGAACTACCTCACCGCGTCTCCTTTCTCTTCTTTTCCGACCAAACCCGACGTCTTCTTCCTCTCTTTTTCCGGCAACCACGCGGCGGCAGCCTCCTCCCTTTCTCTTCTCCGGTCGGCGACCACCCTCTCTTTCCCTTTCGATTTTCTTCTTCCTCGTCGATCTCTCTCTCTTTCTCTTGCACTCACTTCGCCGGTGACAACAATGGGAAGGGGATGGGGAGAATGACTTGCGATTGGGGTGGTGCTACTGTGAAACCGAAGGGGAAGGGGGATAGGGCGACCCTTGGGCTGACCCCTTTCCAAACTTTGGGTGGAAGTCCCTACTAGCCCCTTAACTTATCCCTTTCCTTGCAAGAACCCAAGAGTTGTCACAATTAACCTTTTGGTCCGATTCGACTAAACCTCGTTAACTAAAATATTAACAATAATTAGAATAATTAATAAATAAAATATGTACCGGGACACGGGCTTTACAGAATCAAAATTTTCTCGTCTGCGTGCTTTACAACTCATCTAGCGGGGGTATTTAAAAAGCTAGGTTCATACGTGCGGATGCGGGTGCGGGTAGGTTCGCAAGTGCAGATGCGGGTGCGGGTAGGTTTGCAAGTGCGGATGCGGCTTCCTATAAATACTCCCATGGAGTGGTGGAGAATTCAACGATCACCGAAGCATCGAGTTCATTGGTCTCGATCGGTATGTACTTTATCGCTTTCTAGTTGTAGTATCAAACGATAAACGTTTATGTAGCCTTCATTGTTCACATGGTGAAGGAGAATTCAATGGCTACTTCTTCTTCTAATCAATTGAATAATCTGAATTATAAGAAGAAGTAGTCTTTGAATTCTCTTTCACCATGTGAACAATGAAGCCTACATAAACGGTTATCGTTTAGTATGTAATTTTATGTGTGTTCAAGTTCTAGATCAGGTCTTTCATAAGTATGTACTTATCTTTTTCTAATTGTAGTTTCAATGAATTCCTTTTATGTTATTGCGCATTTGGTGTAATCTTGTTGTGATGTTCATGGATGTAAAGATGTATGCAAGTAAAGACCAAATAATAAAAGTGAACCACCAAACAATAAAAGTTAAACCGTAAATAATAAAAGTTATACAACTTTTAAAAGCTAAACACCAACTATTTCCCCGTGAAGGTCCACAATACATTTTCCAATTGTCTCCGCCAAGCCATGATATCGATATTCATGTTAGGATGTTGTCCGTTAGCCCTATCTGACAAAAATAAGCACGTGAAAGGACCACACTCGCCGTGCACACCAGTCTGTTGGGGAACATCCTCTGCATATCTCCATGTGAAATCCCTCATCGTCTGGCGAGCTCGTGCATGGTCTCCGATGGCATTGAATACGAACGACATAGCATTCTCGAATTTCTGAATCAACGGAGGAATTTTCGCAGCAATGACCTCGACCTTATAACTATCATATAAAGTCAATACCATGTCCTGTAAATAGTACTCCCCAACCAACCAATGCATGTTTTCGACGTTGATGGGAATAAGAACCTGAAAAACATAAAGTTAACATTAGTTAGATGGTATAAATTCATAATGTTAGAAATAGGGAAACAATTTTACATACCCTGTTCACAGAAGATGTCTAAGCCGGAAATCCGTCTGTCGCAATCATTAACCCGTTGACTTGTGGAACTAGCTCATTTAGGTGCCCAAGTACCAACCTTGCCCACCACTCTGGGACCACAATCGTCCACTCGCAATTTGGAGCACGTAAAGAGAGTATCATTCGAACCCAGGCCTCAATGATAAGTTGTAGTCATGTGTTTTTAGTATTCAAATTGTAAGACTATAATAACATATTAATGTACTAACCTCGTCTTCAAGCCACATGTGGTCTAAATGGCCCAATGATTGCCCCCACCATGTTGGTCTTTGTTGGTTCCGTGTGCTCAAGAATGATTATAAAATAATATTATCGGTAATATATGATCCTATAGGGTCACACCATATAGCAAGTAGACACCGAATTGATATTTATAAGAATTTGATTCTTGATAAATATTAATTAATTCTTGAAAATATTAATGAATATGATTCATAATATTATATGCAAATAATAAATTTTGGTTATATAAAATAATACATGTGATGGATTTATTTTGTAACTAAAATTGAAAGGAGGGACTTAAAGGAGAAAGTTTAAAATTAGTTAAAATCTAATTCTAACCATTTTAAACTAGAAGGGATGAGAGTGTAAAATTGCATGGCCCTTCTTTTTCCTCATTGGCCATGTTGGATGGCAATATGCATTTCATTGGACCCTTTTATGGTCCAATAGAAAATGCTCTCTTGTCTCTTGACTTGTAGTAAAAAGATAGACCTTTTTTGAATTACACTAGACTAGAAAATTGGCTCTCTCTCTCCCTCTCCTAGTTTCGGCCGAAACACACACTGGTGTGTGTGTTTTTGTTCTTCTTCTTCTCAAGTATATTGTACACTTGGAGTAGAAGTTGTCTTTGCATCATTGATCAAGAAGTAATAGCATACATCAAGGTGTTGGAGCTTCCTTGGTGGACTTCTCTAGAGGAATTCTTCTTGAGTTCTTGCCATCTTCATCCATCATACTAGAATGTTTTATCAAAGGACTTCAAATGTTGTAATTTCTACAAACCCCTATGTATGGTTTTAATCTTTCATGTTCATGCAAATGGATCCTTGATGGGTGTTAAAATGTTTTAATGTTGTTCGAATTTTTTAAGCTTACGTTGCAATTTTTATGTTTTTTTTTTAAATCATGTTTTGAACAAAAGCCAACAAGTGCTATCAGAGCCAGGTTTTGCATGCATGTTAAGATTTCTTGTTTTTTTGAAAAACTTGGTTTTTGGAAGCCATGGGTGATTTTTCATCTTGAATGAAGAAGTTCATGTATGGCATCTTTGGCAATTTTTTTTTTGTTTATGATTGTTATTTAATGTGACCAAAATTTACATGCATTTTTGGTCATAAAAGTAGCCTTAAAAAACAAAGTGTTTGTTTATTTTTGTTGAATGTAAATGATGTGTATAAACAAGCCAAGACCCCTTGTGATGATGGTTGTGTTGTTTTGTTGAAATGGTTGTAATATTTATTTATTCATAAAAATATGTAATAGTAAATAGGCATTCTTCTTTTGTTAATTTTTGTATTTGATAGATTAATGTTAGATTAGTTTATTTATATAAAAGTGTAACAAGTTTGAAGAATGAAGACTTTTTGGAGACTTTCAAGGAGCAAACACACACCATGGAGTCTTGAAGATTTTGCATGCATTTGGATGTTCTTGCAAGTGGGAGCATGAAGACCCTTTTTGGTCATCTTGTTCCTTAGGAATGGACTTGACATTCTTGTTTGGTTCACACGAATTGTCACTAGAAATTTGGCTTGGTTTATACATTTTTTGCTTTATGTTGATTATGTTTATGTTGATATTATCATGTGTGGTTGAAATAGGATTTTGCATGCTAGATAATATTTTGAACATAAAAAAATATTATCTTTTAGAGTTTGGCTTTTCAAAATAACATTTTAAAGTAAAATGATAAAAATGAGTTTTTTAAAATAAAATGAGTTTTATTATAAAACTCTTAAAATTTTTGAAGTAGTAAAATGAGTTAAAATTGTGATTTTAAAACTCATCCAAACTCCTTGTCTAACTAATAAAAGGTTATTTTATTAAAAAGACTAAAATTGGTTCTTTTGCGCTCAAACTGAAATATATGATATTAGTTTAAAATTGACCGCAACGAAATAGTTAATAAAATAGAGATTTTATTTTGAACTAAAAGAACCAATAAAAGAAAATTATGGTTTTTAAATAATAAGTACCATGTGATATTGGATGCATGAAATATACATGATACAATATGTTGTTTATAAAACTAGAATTATAATACATCTAAAATCCCTTTTATAAACGCAGGTCTATGCCGTCCTTTTGAAAACACTCGCACGTCACTTGTATGATCCTTGTGGGATAAAGGTCACCTAACTACTTGGATCGTCTTTTGATGGCCGAGGTGGTTTCGCGATTTCTAGTGGGATAAAGGTCACCTAACTACTAGTTATGCGCCGATTCCACATGTTGTTCAAGTTGGATGACTTGATTGGGAATCTTTTGTGATAAAGGTCACCTAAGCATTAGAAACCCAAGGCATAGATGGGATCAAACATGCCAATTAACAAACGTTGTTAAGGATCCCATAACGCTAGGAATTACATTCGATGTAATCGATAAACCTTGTTGGATTAAATGGACGGGATAAAGGTCACATAACCGTTTCATTTGTTTTGCAACGTTGGATCCTAGATTTTATGCAAATTAATGTTTTTAGAAAACTAAAGGGTAATTAATTTGCCAAAAAATTAATATTGAAAATACTATATTAAACTTTATTAAATTTTGTAGATGGCCCAAAATGTTCACACTGCGATTGACACACCCCTGAGAGCTTTTCTTAACGCATAAAAGTTAACCACTCAGAACTTCCCGAGTTGGTTTCACAAATTGAGACACGTTCTCAAAAGTGAACGCAAATCATACGTACTTTTCGTACCTCTTTCTCAAGAACCTCCACTGAAGCTCACAAGGCTTGGTTGAAACATAATGATGATTCAATCGCAATATCACACCTTATGCTTGAAACTACGGATCCACTCTTACGGGAAAGAGTGTAGATATTCTCATATACGACACATAAGATGATAATTAAGTTAGGGGAGCTTCATGAATTTTATGTGATCCTCAAATCTCTGACCAAAGCATTTGATGTTTTTGTTGAGAATCTGAATGTAGACCTCGAGAAGATTTCGGTCCCAGAACTGCATACGATGCTAGAGACTTTTGAGAGAAATCTTCCCATGGTAACAGTTACATATGGTAGATGTGGCAACATTGGTCATGGAGTAAGATATTGTCCTTTATGAGATGAAAGTTTTCTAACGAAGGAGAGTCCTTCAGGTATGTATGTTTAAATAGAACTTTTTATCTTACACTTGTGTATTTGATACCAAGTGTATAACTCACTTTTGTAATATGTTACAGATAATCAAGAAAGGTGAATGACTGAAAGACAAGCAAAATGGTGATCTATATAAGCAAGGAAGCAAGTTTGCGTACCAAGCTTATAGGAGATTTTTTATGAAACCATATGACTTGTATTGTTAAACAAGTTTGTTTCGAACAATGTTTAAATTTAGTTTGACTAAATTATTATTTTTCAGTCACATATTTATTGATTGAATGAAATTCACTTAACCGTTTTGGAAACGATTATATTCATATTCAAGATGAATTATTCTATTTCGAGAACTAGTTCTCTTAATTAAATAATAAAGTGAATCTCAAAAGCCTTCTAAAACATAGTTCTATATAAACACCATAAGACTCAGATGTGATTTGAATCAAGTCTACACATGAAACAGTCAACTTAATCAAGAAAAATTAAACGCATATCTCAACTTCAAAAGTGTGGTATTTTAAAGTCAAATGAAAATGTTTTCTTTTGATATATGCGGTCTTGATAAGTTGAATATAGCTCCTTTCTCTAGTTATAGAAAAGGAGAAAAAGGTTTTGTTAGAACTAATACATATTGATGTATGTTGTTTTTCAAAACCAAGTCTAGATATGGTGATAGGTAATGCAATGTCTTTACTGACGATTTCAAACATTGAAGTTATGTTAATGAAACATAAGTACGAAGCTTTTGATAATGATTCAAGTTGTTTCAAAGTGAAGTTAAACAAAACAACTCAATAGGACCATTAAGTCTTTTCTGATATAGGAGGATAGTATCTAAATCAAGAACTCTTGGATCATCTTAGAAATTGTGTATATCCGAAAGGATGAACCGAACCTTATTAAATATGGTTTGCTCTATGATGAGTAGAAGTACTATTCCTATATAAATTCGAAATTCTGCCCTAGTTAAAGTAAACCGTACTTTATGACACCAAAACTAAAAGGTAGACAAGACACCTTATAAGATTTCGTATGAAAGTTTTTTTTATCCTTAGTCTTAGTTGAAGGTGTGGGTTTATGAAGCTCATGTAAGACAATAAGCTTCAAGTAAACTCGACCCAAAATCTACTAAATGCATATATTGTAGAATATACTATAAATTGTTTATGATACAGATTCTACAATCCCACAAACAATAAAATTGTTTATTGTTCCAAAGCCAAGATCTTAGAAAGCAAGTTTTAATGAGCAAGGCAAATGGGAGAATTAAGGAACTTGAAAGGAATCAAGAACCTCATAACCTAATGCACTTATTGGTTGGCACTAGTTATCAAACAAAGGTTGTTGAAACCGAGCAATTTGATTGATCAGAAAAATAGTAAAAACACCAAGTGTTCGCAAATCAAGTAGAATCATTCAGAAATTCGAGAGATATCGATTTCTTATAACTAATGAAGAATGATGTATGAATGGGTTCTAGTAAACCCATCAACTACTAAAGTGTTATGTCAGATTCTGAATTTGGTGAGTGGCTTAGAGTCATGAACACTGAGATACAATCCATTCATGGATCAGTACAAGTATCACAAAGCAGAAGTCTTCATTTTGACAGGAAAATTAAATGTTTAATTTTCATCAAAATATAAGATGACTCATGCATTTACTAAAATTAGTCGGAGCGTAGTAAAATTCCTAATCTTGTATGTGCAATACATACTAGTATTTGGAAATTAACTTTCCGACTTAGCAAAACATCATGTTTTTGCTCGGACAGTATTTCCTTAATAAAAGACTTAGAAAGGGCTAATTTTGTTCTTGAAATAGAGATCTTTACAGATTGGATCAAGACGACTTATAAGTTTAAGTCAAAGTGCATATGGAGACATGATCTTGAAAGGTTCAAGATGCAAGGCTCTAAAAGTAGTTTCTTGCAAGTATGATATCACATCATTTTGAACATGTCTCAATGTTCTAGCACAAAGGCTGAGCTAGATAAAATGATTGGTGTTCCATATGCTTAGGCAATTGGATCTATCATATATGCCATGACATGCACTAGACCCATTGTATCATAATGCTTTAGAGCATTAGAATAAGATACAACGAAAGGTCATTGGATGACTATAAAGAACAATTTGAGGTACTTACAAAAAACCGACGAAATGTTCCTTAACTGAGGGTTGGAAGAAAATCATAGTAAAATGTTACACTGATGATAGCTTCCATAAAGATCGAGAAAGTTCTCGATCACAAAAGGGGAAATGTCTTCGTTATGAATGAAGAAGTAGTTCGTTTGAAAAGGTTCAAAGCGAAGGTCAAATTGCATAACACACTACAAAATAAGAACACACTGCCGCTTTAGAAGCTCCAAAAGAAAGATGCTTGGATGACAGAGTTCATTGAAAAGCTAGGTAGATTCCTCCCATTCAGGATCATCTAGAAATCCTTTGTGAGAATGTGGGTGCCATTACGCGAGCTAAAGGACCCTATCTCACATCAGAGTACCAAGCATCTACTCCAAACATTTAACTATATTTGGAATCAAGTTAAAGATGGAGATGTTAGGGGATTCCCATTTCGCGGACGCTCGCTCAATAACCAAAAGAACTCGCCAGAGTTGGGGCATCAGCTGCCCTGGCGACACATCGAAATCCTGCATGAATGACTTTGATAAACCCGAAAACGGCCATTCAAAACCTATTTTGAAAGGATACTCGTACAATACAAGATATCCCTCGGGACAATCCTTAGAACGCACGATCCCCGGACACCACAACTCTATATTTGCAGGGATTTTTGCTAAACTCCTAAAAGCGTCTAAGTCTACTTGATTCATGATAAGACTAGCAGGCTCTGTCGACATTGTGTATCAGAGGATAGAACAAGGTCCAATATAAACTCTTCTAATCAGCAGAATCTCCTACAAACTATGGAAAGGATTCAGAGAGAATTGGCAAGAAGATCGTAAGAATCGCGGAATAGAAACTCTTGCAGAAAAGAGAAGGAGTCGCTAAGGAAGAATAAGAAAATATCCTTCGATCTCTCCGAAAGCGTAAAAAAGAATGGGTTCTCCAAAATCTCTATTTATGTAAAAGATCGTGCCAAATCAGGTTCTTTGATAAATCAACACGCGTCCACGTCCTTTCGCATACCCGCCCGGATCATCGACACCTGTCCTCAACAGCTGGTAAGCATCATCGTACGTCAGCATGACGACACGACCTCGTTCCCTTTTCAACTTCTCGTTCAGTTAAAGGCAAACCGGTCTAGTTCCACGACAACCAGGTAAGTCCCTCAACCCAGGTCACAAGTCTAAGCGTTCGGCAAACAAAATTTAAAACTTAAATTTGACATTCAATTTTCAAATTTTGGGGGCAAACTGTTTTGGTAAAAAATCACGTCGTACGACCACGACCAGAACAAGTAAGACGCACGTCCTGAGCAACATCTTGTATTAAGATAAGGTCTCAACTAGAACCCAGACGACGGAACATCCGTCGTCTCCCGTAAAAGGTAAGTCGTACGTCCCCCATGACGCTCGACCATAGCATCGCCCGTCTCGAACGACCATCGCGTAAGATCATTGCACATTCGACCAAAGCTAACGTTAACCTTTACTGTTAAGTTTGTTAAGTATTTAATGCAGGAGTTAAAGCCATTAACGGCAAGTAGTCGTAACGGACGAAGAGCATTATGGATAATCACTCCGGCGACCGTTTCCGACCGTTGTAGCCGTTAATCAAAACATTCAAGGAGCTAATTAATGGCACGAAGACTATAAAAGCCAAGCTAAAGCTTCATTTCAAGGGACAGGAGGGAACATCCGATATACATCAGCGAACATCACCAAACAGCAGAGAAAAACATCCAAATTCATAGCAAAGAACATTCAAACTCTGGAGATCAAGTATTGAAAGCCAGAATCCTATAGCGAACTCAAGAACACTCGAAGAAAAGCTCAAGTTATTGCTCTCGACGCACGACAACAACCCTCGACCAACAGCAGTTTACACTTTGTATTCACACGACAAACACCTGTTTTACACTTTATACACTTGTACTTTACATTTCGAAGCATTTCCTTCATTTGTATTGTAATCATCATACGACCGACGCCAGTACCAAGGACATCGCCCCAGATTGGCGACCATAGTGCATTGACGACACCCCCTGTCGTCCGCAGGTTTTTTCCTCATTTGAGGTTTTTCCTGCGTCATCAAATCCCTTGTCTCCTTTATTTTTTCCCTCGTCGCACGTTTCGTCGAAAGATTCTTTCTTTAGTTGTTTAAGTCCACATCGACCTTAAGTTGTCCCTTTGGTGCGATTCTTGGCATTAACAGTACCCTTACCCGCTGCTCTTGATTTCCAAGAAGATTCTGACCGACCTTCCCATTTCCGCTTTTCACCCACATGAGTCTTTTCCTCTTTATCCTTAGCATATACCTCTTCCATTACCTTCGCTTCCTCTATCGTCTCCCTCAACGTTAAAGCTTTTGCATTACGTACGCGAGACATCATATCTGCTGACAAGCCTTTCAGATATGCTTTGATCTTTTCTTTCTCCATTGAGGCTACGTGCCCTGCCAGATTCAGCTTCTCCATAAAAACTTCAGTGTACTTCCTTATCGTCATATTGCCTTTCTTAAGAGTTCGGAACTCTTCTTCGATCCTGTCCATCTCATTTTCATTACAATACTCTTCCAGAATTTTCTTCTTGAAAGACTCCCAAGTCATGGCAGACAAAACTGGAGTCGAGATGGTTGTTGTCATAACGTTCCACCAATTTAGTGCATTGCCTCTTAACATCTGAGAAGCAAATCTAACTTTTGATTTTTCGTCACATTCACAAGCTCGAAAGGCTTGTTCTATTTCTCGTAACCAGTTCATACAGGCTACGGGATCATCTGCTCCTTTAAACTCTGGCGGCTTGCTACTCAGAAATGTCTTGTACGAGCAAACTCTTTCCACTCTCCTTTCCGTTTCTGTTACTGGAGTATGAAGTGGATGAATTTCTCCAGTATTGATCCTCGTTCGTTGCAACTCCGAACTCCGATCATTTAGTGTTTTCATAAACATTTCGGTTTGTTGAGCCATAGCGTTAATCATTATTTGTGTCATATTTTCCATCATTCGAGTCTCCATAGTTGCTTCCGGCATTTCTTATCCAGCGGTACTGGTACCCACTCTATGCATCTAACTATGCGCTCCTCCCATAGAAAGAAACCCTGTCGGAGTCTCATGAATTCCGCCCAATCCAAATTGTCTTTCACTTGTTAAATCCAGCTCAGTCCTATCCATCTCACGAATATGAGACAATGGCGGCGTATTCACCATCGTTCTGGTATAACATAAAAAGAGTAACCATAAGAAATGGTTGTACGCATACAGACATAAAGACGTACTTTACCGATCATTAGTCACTGTAACAATTTAGAAACAAGCATGCTTACGTAGCAATATATTCATAATAACAGTAGCTAATTTGAATTATGAACATATTATACATGAGAATCCTCGTTACCATTGTCACAGTACTAATTTCACGTATTTCCGTCGACTCTAAGACTATCTCGTCTTAGTACTTCTACCCAAATCTCACAAGTCATAACTTAATTCATTACAGCTTAAGTCTAAGTATCTCCTCAGCATACTTAGTTCACTTAAACTAATGCTCTGATACCATATTGTAACACCCTAAAAACAGGGTTAATTTAAACCTTAATTTATAACAAGATTTAAACATAAACTTTATACATAAGTGGAGGATTTGTTTAAGAGGATTATCAATACAAAAATAGAATTCTTCAAATAACCTATTAATCTAATTATGTCACTATAATTAGATTAACTAGATTATCTAAGCAATCTATCGGAACCTCATCATCCAAAATTTCTCCACTAGTCCAAAATGCTCTCGTCCCACATCCCGCTTACTTTCCCGAGCTAGTACCTGGTAAGAAAACATTTATTTTAAACGATTAGGCGATTGCCTAGTGAGAACATTCAGTTTCAAAATAAGTTTATAAAATCTTTATAAACAAGGCTTAACAAACCCGGTTTACCATTTTTCTTACCACGAGTAAATCCATCCTTTGACAACAGGTTAAACCTGCTTCTGTGTCTAAGATCTAACATTCAGTCAATCTGTTCTCACAGTCCAGAGCCACACTACGAATCTCCTCAGATTCTAGATTAATGCTCGTATCTAATAAATCGCAATAACACATGCCCATTTATTAGAAAGGAAGTAGACATTACAATCACTCTAATCAATCCCTTAATCTTCCTTAGAAATCAGGAATTCCGAATAAATCTACGTCTATTCCACAATTTCTCAAATACTAGTACCTATGGATCCATATCACTTAATTGTACTCAAACAGGTATTTAATTAATATAAATTCCTTATAGCAATCGGTATAAGCGAATTATTATTATACCTAATAAATTCCTCATAGCAACCGTATGAACGAATTATTTTATATCACACAGATTCCTCGTAACAACCGTATGAGCGAATCTTCTTTATAATCCTTTTTCCAAATATCCTCCTTAAATAATGCAAACCATTTATATAAGATAATCCATTGATCTTATAAAATCATTCCTCCCAATCAGTTCATTTATAAAATACCTTACCACAATTTAATAAAACATTCATAAAACATTTATGTAAAAAGGTAAGGTAAGAATGAACTCACATGGTGGCTAAAATATCTGAACTTCTCTACTTCTCAAAGTTGTAAGAAATAACCACCACAAACGTCACAAGGATCTGAAATACCTATATACATTTGTACTGTATTAATCTACTTGTTTAGGATAATTAAATATTAAAATCCTAAAATCCTTATCTCTATCGCAACCAACTTATTTGCAACAACTTCCTATCGCAAAGCACAGCGATTGTCGCAAGCAACTACTGCGACACAATCCTCTATCGCAACCAACAGTAATTATCGCAACCCATGGTTGCGACAATTCCTTCCTATCGCAACCAACTACTGCGATATACACTTTATCGCAACTAACTGTTTGCGACACTTATGAGTTTGTCTAGGTTGCGATTCTTATGAACATTATCCATATTCAAAACCATCGCAGCCTACTAAAATTCATACTTTAACCCAGAAATTGAAGATTTAATCTACGCATGTTGCTGTAATATGCAGTTATGTTCTTTACCATAAACCTAACATATTTAACAACTTAGTCTTTCTAAAAAAATATCAGATTTCAACAAAACCCATTCATATACCTTATAAACTCAATTTTCTTACAAAATCATAAGAAGTTTATTATCAGATGAATCTCTAAATTCCAGTTGCAAACACAACCTGCCTTTCCTTCTTCTTCTACCTTTTGGTTTTTTCTCTGCTTTTCCTTCGCAAGGAATACACGCACATACACTCCAGACACAAATACTGAAAATGAGGACACCTCCTCTTTCAAACTTTAACTTTTACTGAGGTATCGACACCTCATCCAACTTTAACCAAACAGCCACTCAACTTTCCATTTTTGGCAATTCTAACCCCTTTAATTATAAATTACATTTTAAAGTGTACCCCATAACTTATTACTTACAAAACAAATAACTTACTCGAGGTTAAATTCTAAAATTAATCTATCACATAAGTAATCCTAACTTATCAAAATAATTATACTCAATTATTTAATAAATCCAAACATCACCTTTTGTAAAATTTGGGATGTTACAATAGGGTCCAAAGCTGTAAAATTCCTGAAAAACATATTATTGGTAAGGCATGGGACTACTTGCCTAGAAAGTTGGATGAAAATCCAAGTTTATAGGCTTAAAGTGCCAATTTTCAAAGTTTAGGGACCTAAACTGTAATACCCCAAAGTTTTATTATTTTATTATTATGAAGATGATGATGATTATCATTATTATCGTTATTGGTGTCATTATTATCACTAATATTATTGGTGTTATTCCTTTTATAAAAAAATAATAATAATATATAAAGAGATTGTACTTTTCTCTAACTTGACAAGAAAGGAACAGTTAATTATATAATCAAATAAAAAAAATTGTGGGATAACCCACAATCCCAGAAAAATCGTGGAACTTAGTTGAAAAGAGGAGGATTCATAGTTATTTTCCCATTCGGTAGTTCACGAAGGAGAATTATATAAGGAGAGGAAAAAAACCCTGAGGGAGAGAGGGAGAAAAGAGATAAATTGAGTTGTAGAAAGGAGCTCTGGAGATCGAGAGAGACGAGGAGAAGAAGTGCCCAGTTTCAAGCCTCGGTTTCCTACTTGCAGAAAGGTATTTTCGTTCTCCTTGATGTAAGCTATTTGGGTTTCGGTCGAGATGTTGGGAGGGGAAAATACTCAAATGATATTTAATCATACTTTGAACTTTAATACCTCCTGAGGTTCATGTTCGTTGAAAGAAAAAGGAAAGAAAGAAGAAGAGGTTGATTGAGTCATTCATAATCCAACACCCTTTGACGATCGTCTACCTATATATACGTATATATATATATATATGTATAAGGCGTATATGTGTTGGGGGTAAGAAAATATCAGTGATGCAGGTATGGGTGTATATATATATATGTATGTATGTATACATCTAAACACCTGTAAGTGGAGAAAAGAAAATCAGTTATGTAAATATGTATATATGTATGTGCATTGTATATGCATATATATGAAGGGAAAGTCTAGGGAAAAGTACTAGAAAAAGGGCTACCTATGTTATAATATAAATATAAAAATAAATGTGTGTCAGTGGGTATGGGTTAAGAATTGACAAAATGTATGTGCATATATATATATATATATATATATATATATATATATATATATATATATATATATATATATATATATATATATATATGTACTAGTTGAGTACCCGCGCAATGCGGCGGGATGTAAAAGTTCTATTAAGATATATTTAGCTTTTAAATATCAATTTTTTGCAAAATGTTTTTGAAATACTTGCACATTCACATGTTGTATTAAGAGTTTTTCACAATGCAACGGAATGTGTCATAAATCCAAAATGGTCATTCATTTTCACCCGTCTACCTTTCAAAATGCAAAATGTTTAACAAAATGCTTCGCATTGTTCATATATTTAAGAATGGCATATAGCGCTTTGCAAGTTTGTCAATGGCATATTAGTTTATAAAATGTAGTTGAACCAAAAAAAATATTATGAGAAATTACGCAATAAAAGTCTAACTCTAAAACCCAATAACCAAAGAAATAAACACCCTAAAAGCTAAATCATTTTGGAAGCCACATATTTTGATCAATCTGGCATGTGGCTATTTCAAACCTTAAAATGATCTCAATCATCTTCAAAGATCTTATCCACTTTCCAATCTTCAATCTTCCAGAAACCATCTACATTATTTGACTTTTTCCAATATTCAACCCACAAAGATAGTAAATAAGAGCCTTTTTGTTATCAGCTTAATGAGTTTAATGGGACTCATAGCTTATTTAGTTAACTATACCGCCTATACATGACTGTTTGGTAGTAGCTTAATGATATAGAAAGTGACTTATTAATTAAGCTTTTAGGAGAGAGTTTTATGTAGAAAGCCAAGTTTTGTCCAAACCAGTCTCTCTCAATTAAAAAACATGGTCATTTCATCTATGAAAACACCCTCCCAAACAAAAACTTTTCCAATCTATACAGACAAATTAATCCACACAAACAACTTTATTCATACAGGACTTAATGGAAAACCAACCAAACAACCCCTAACTCTAGATTGAGTAAAATCGCAATTTTGGTGAATTAAATTTAGCAAGCAACAAAACCTGAGCAAACAAAAGCTCCAAGTCACCTACTTCCATAGTTCAACCAAATTGAAAATTACTATATGGCCTACGGCCATTGCTAAAACAAACCTGCTTCTTATCCTTCTCCCTCCTATTATGAAATGATCAAAAGATGCTGGCCACCAACTTTGAATTAAAAAACAACCACTGACAGATACCAGAATCGATATATAAACCAGAGCCAAACTAAGGGGATGTTTACCAAATTTTCTATTAACTCCTTTAATGATAAATTTGTTGTCTAGATAAATTGGTGATGTTGTTTACTTTTTTATCTGAATCGGCAGCCTTGGTGATGTTGTTTACTTTTTTATCTGAATCGGCAGCTTGAATTTTAGAAATGACCAATTTAACCATGAAAATGATTTACGTGCTATTTGATGTTTATTTTTAGAAATGACCAATTTAACATCAATTTTAGAAACGACCAATTTAACATCAATTTATCAAATAGCACGTATTGATGTTTATTTTTAACGGCAGTCTGAATTGTTTGCTTAATGTTATGCAGTGAATAGCCAGTTATGTTTACTTAGATTCAGTCCAGTTCAAAATGGAGCTTATGGTGCAATCATGAGCATGTTAGAATTTAACAAAAGAAGGTGAACACTGGAAAGAATAATAGGATCAGTAAAATCATAATAATACAAACATTGTCAACATCAACAAAAGAAGACAAACAGGCCTAAACATATCCTAATGCAATAACAGACTCGTACAAAAACATAAGTTGATAAATTAACTCAAGTTCCCTCTTTAGTTGCTTCTTCCTCACTTGCTGGGTGAGTTTCCAGTCCATGATGTTCCCTTTAGCGGGTAAGATTCATGGTTCTTGCGATTGTCATAAGGCAACAGTAAACGCTTACCCGGTTAGCGTTCGGTAAACGACCCCTAAGAAATCCCTCTTTTAAGAAAAACAAAACATGAGAACAAATTCAAGGCCATTTTTATGAAAGAGTTTAAAATGATGCAACTGATGACATAAACCAACACACAGAATAACATAAATGAAAGAGATAGAAGCTAAATAATAACCAGAGATATAAGCTAAATGATAAGCAGTGAACAGAATTTGCTAATAAATAGGCAATGAACAGAATTTGTAAGCAGGAAAAGAGTTAAGGAGCTAAATAATAACCAGTGAACAAAATTTGTAAGGACCCAACTCCAAAACATGACCCCACTCCAAAAACTAAAATTAAGATTCAACAACCATGTAATCAAGTCTTTGAGCTAAAACATGCAACATCCAAAATCAAGTGACTAATCAGTAAAGCATGAAGAATATAAATGCACAAAATTGTATTTGCAGGAAAGAGTAGAAAGTGAGATCTCTAAATACGGTTTTAGAAGTGCTTTCTTCTCATGTCTTAATCTAGAACCTCATGATTATAACTTGGCTTCAACAACAAAAAAACACCCTCATAATCCAGCTTTATCTTTGAAACCAACACAAGCAACTGAAAGGATAAGAAGCCAAACATTGAGTAGCCGGAAATGCAGAAATATACAACAAAATGGCTTTATGATTAAGTGGCTAAAAACCATGTTGTCCAACCCAAGTAAAGACAATGTCTCCAACAGATACAATGACAACTATAAGGTCGTATATTAGCCTATAAATTCAACGTTTTACAAAATATTGATTGAGAGACCAACATTAAGAGGAAAACTTTACCCCAAGTAATCTAGTTCTAGCACAACATAGTTTGGATTGAAGTCAATACAGATGCAGATAAAATATGTAATATTTCAAATAAAAACTTTAAAATAAAAACACTGTAGAAGATTTATTCCAAGTTACCTGAGAGCACTAACCTGCTATTCAAAACCCCAAAAATATGAACCCCATTTGAGAATTAGATCAAGAAAGGAAAGAAACAGTACATGGAGAGAAAACCTTTGAGCTCTCCAAACATCAAAGATTATTGAATGTTGGTTTGCAAAAAAGTCAACATCTTTACCAATAAAAATCCCAAAAATGGGCAAAAATAATCCATTTTTTAATCTTGAAAAAAAGAAAAGAAAATTAATTAATGGGATAATACTCACAGAGCAACCATATTGAAGGTGACATTGTCACAAGAAACACCTCTCCACATATAGAACACATTGTTGACATCTCTAAATGACTTCTTGACGTCCAACAATATCCCTCCTTCATCATTATAAAAAGAATCTAATAAATAAAAATATATCATATTTAATTGATTAATTAAAGTAAAATAAACAGTCAAACTCATGTCATTATTTGAATATTATACAAATTAAAGGGAATATTATAATTATAATGGAAACAAATGGGGTTTCTCTTTCTCAATTCTTGAAAGTCTTTGTTTAAAATGGTTTGATAAGCTTTTGAAAGCATATAACCCAAACAATAGATTATGAACTTCAAAATGTCAAGACAAATTTCTAAATTTCCTACAAAAATCCATATGCTCGATCGAGACTAAAAGCCTTTGACATTTAAAGTACAACCAACATAGAAAAAACAAATTAGTTGAGAATGAGAAGAAGAATAAACCCAACATGAACATGGAGAATGATGCCTTAGTTGTATTCCTCGGGTTAGAATCAAACACATCTGATACAATACAACATTATAAAACCAAATCAGATCGATTCAAACCAAGATTCATATATAAAGCCAAAGATGGATATGCTTATGCATGTTTGAGTTGAACATGTTGAATCTGGGATTTCTTTCAGAACATTCAGAAAAGTTAAAAAAACAGATCTAGAAAGATAATCTGAAAGAATGATTCAACAATGTCATGAAGCAAGTAAAAAAGAATGAAAGAAAGAAAAAAAGTGCAAGCTAGGAAAATAACCTGAAGCAATGATTCAACAATACTTGGTTCTACTATCTATCTCGAAGTTCATCAAGAATATCCACTGCAGAGCATACAATTTCTTCCACCTCTGATCCACCTGTTTTATATATATTTTTTAATTTCGAGTTTCTCTGTGCTGCTGTGAATACAGTCAGACATCAACCATTTGAAGAGCTTAATCAACAGAATAAGTTCGTATGATCGATCAATCAAAAGAAATCTAACCACAAATAATCGAGCGGTGAGATTAACAGCTTGAGAGTGTAAGAAGATCATACCTTTATTAAGAATCAGGCGAGTAGGGTTTGAAACCCTAAATCCTTCGGCAACTTCTTCCCAACCTTAAGTTTCTTCTCGGCCGGTGCCTTCTCAGCGGCAGCTGTTGTGTTCTACTTCGCTCGCTTCTTTTCATCGGTGCAGATAATGGAATGGTTCCTTTGGGAAATCAAAAGACGTCTTTGGGAGAAGAGAGTATTGGGGGTTGGAGAAGTATGTGCCTTTCCATGCCTTGGTTGAAGTCAACCTGGCTTGCTTGCCAAAAGTAAACAAATCCAGTGTCTTTCAGTGGTCATACCCTGAGAATCAACACAAAAAGCTTCAAACTCTTTAAATAATTAAACTAAAAGCAAAAGTTGAAATGAAATATTAATGCAATTAGTTATTGTTATTTATCCAACATATTTCTTTTAAAAAAAGATCAACCTAGATCCAACATATACCAAATGGCATCCAAACAAAAAGAGCAACTTCAAAACAATTGCAATCTGGCTAAAAGCCATTGCATTACAGTAGAACAAACTCTAGAATTAATAGCAACATTATACTTTGATATTACATCAGCATACCAATAAGGGAGGAATCGCTCCACAAACACGACAATCAAAATATAACTCTCATTGGTTAACCCATGAACCATCCAAAATTTAAACTTGCATCACATAAGCCAATATATCCAACATCAGATCACAAGCAATATTGTTAATGAAACCCTACACAGCCAAAAACCCATTATAAATAATGAAAGTCGTATATAAACTAAAATGAAATCATTTGAAAACCTAAAAACACACTTACCTGTCGAGATTTTCTTTTCAGTATGGAGAAGCAGTTGGAGGCGACGGGGTCGCCTGATACATCTCGGTGGTCAAGACAGAGATGTAGGCGACATACATCAATTTTCAAGCAAAAACTAATAAAAATATGTGAGTATTCATAGATACAAACAAATATCAAATTTCAAGCAGTGGTGTTGCTTCAAGCGAACTAAGACAAATCACTGAAAAAACAAAATCGATGTGATGCAGGCGCAAAATACAAAACTGAAAAAATAGACCACGATTCATGTCTATGGATGTGGTGCAGGAGCAAAATCGAAATCGACCAGTAGGTAGGGTTTTCGTCCTTACCGAGCAAAGCAAAACCGAATTCGATCAGGACTATACTTGAAAGGTCAAATTTTGCAATTTTTCTGGTACAAATGTTGGAACCATAACTAAGAAACCACAACTTAAAATATTTCTTTATAAGGAAAGTTTAAAGAAGTCTCACCACTTTCGATTCATCTCTAAAACCCATGGCAAAGACATCAGGGAGGAGGACGACGGGGTATCGACGACGATATAAAGAATCAAGAGATGCAACCGTACCCTCTCAAGGTCAAAAAAAATTTAGCTGCAATCGTACACTCTCTAGCTTCTTGTTGCTCGTCATCCACTGTCTCCAACTGTGAACCAGTTAGTTATACAACTTCTTAAAACAAGGCTAAAACAGGAAGTTGCAAACGAAAAGATAGGCAAACAAAGTAAAGAAAGAAAGAAAAGGATATAGAAGAAAACCAATCTCGAAAGTTATGATGGTTGAGAAGTAAAACTTCAATCTTGAAAGGCTTTGTAAAACCTTGATATTCTGCAACAAAAACATCCAAAACAAAAGGGTTTAGCAATTTTTAGAACCCACAACTTAATTTAAAAGATGGCTCAATAACAACATGCAAAATAGGATCTATAAGATGAAAACCAACTCATTTATTTCCAATATGATGCTGGAAGCTTTCTATCAAGTTTGTTGAGCAAATTTCATGAATGACAAGTAGCAATGGATCAACGTTCTCCGGGGGAAGACCTGGAAGCAAGGCAATAGAGTATCCTTACAATCTCGAACTCTCCTAAAAAATAGGTGTAGTCTAAAACAGTGAAAGCATCGAAATTTCTTGTGGTTATATGGTCTTGACAAAGAGTTCAAGAGTTCAATAGAGGAAAAGAGCATCAAATAAGAATCATAAGATCTTTACTGAATTTAGTGAACGCTGAAATGATTTGAATCCAAAGTTCAGTCACACAAGTTGCAAGTGAAGAAGTATGACTCAACTTAACTTGAACTACAAGTTATAATGCTGACAAAAAATGAATGTCAAATAGTCCTGTATATAAGAAGTTGTAAAGATATGAATAAAAGGTAAATTAAGACCAATCAAATGGGGTTAAATATCTCAAGTTTCCATCTAAACTTAAGAAAAACAATTTGAGTAGCTAAATTATTTAGAGTTTCAGAGACTCTAGGCACCACCCTTATGACAGATAAACCAAACTCACTTTATTACCCTTTAAGATACACGAAAAAGGAAACCAAGATCTCACATTAATAAGTAAGAAAACACAAAATTACTATTAGATATACCAAAGACCTGCAAATTCAAACAAAGAGAAGTGAAATAGCAATAAACGCATAGAGTGAATACCCATATTAGGAGCTTGCAACGTGATTTCAACCCCATTAAAATTTCTTAGTGGGGTTAGGGATGGGTGCGTTGTTTACTTCCCCGGTTTGTTGTGTGTGGATGATGCGAACTCGTAATAATAAGAAGAAAAAACTAAAAAAGAAGAGGGGAGAGAGTGGTCAGAATTCATCGCAAAAGAAGAGAATTGAAGAAGGCAGAATCAATCACATATTCACAGGTAGGGTTAAGGGGTTTGTTGTAGAAGATGGATCTAAACGATGTACCTTGAGAGCATCAATCGTTCCCCTTTGAAAGCTGAAAGGTCGCCTTGATTTCTTGGGGAAGGAAAGTATGAACCAGATAATCAGATTGAGCGATAATCAAGGAGATGATGTAGGGGATAACTATGGCCAGTTTTTTAAATTAAAATTAAATTTTTAAGACTTTAAGACTTTGTGTATAAATAAGTAGTATCTTGTGCAATTTAAGTTGTATTTAAGACTTTAAGACTTTCATCCAATATGCTTTATAATGTAGTATAGATCTACCAATGTGTATGTATGCTCAACCATGTGTTAGCTAAATGACAAAAGTGGAAGATGAAGATTACAGACACATACATATTTATAATCTTACTGTGTTTTAACGGATGTATGTATGTATATGGATGTTATCGATGGGATTAATGAGATGAGTTGTACTTGTCTTCTATATATATATATATATATATATATATACCTATATAAAAACATTTATAAAATGTCAAGTCTTCGATTATAAGACGGGGTAGATTTATGAGTTTGGGAGATAAACCGTAATTGATTTTAGTGGACGTTGATGAGTGGGGTAATTAACGAGGTGTGGTATATCAATTGTAGGTCGTGTGTCGGAAGCTGAATTTAACTGATCCACGCAATCAGGTGAGTTTTCATGTGATTTACCATGAGATGTATGTATATATATCTTATATGTTATTTTGGAGCATGTTTCGTTGCATGAAATATTATGGATATGAATATTAGCATTGGAGTTATTACATGTTATTGTTTGTGGTCATGACATGTATTTGGTGTTTGGTGATTCGCATGCTATTACTTTACTATTTTAAATGTCTCGCATGCTATGTTGTTTATCTAGTCTTGGTGGTTTATGAAACGGTTTCTTGTGTGTGTGTCGGGATTACAACCGGTACGCCGGTAAAAATAAGCGGGCTTAGTCTCGTAAAGGAGAACGGTCAGATGTGGGTCGCGCCCACCAGAGCCAAATACAGGAGATCAAAGGAGGTAATCCCTACCAAACTAAGATCTGTTAGGAGGTTCTTTTGGTGGAAAGTATGTTGGCAAATAAAATGCGATATGTTATTCGTTTTATGCTTAAATATTTATTTGCTTGATTATGTGTGATTCTATGCACGAAAACCATGAACTCACTGAGCTTTTTAGCTGACTATAAGTATACATCTCAGGTGCGGGAGGTTCAGGTGTGGATAAAGGCAAGGGACTGACTTAGAAGTTTAATTACTATTTTGTTTGCATTTCGATTGTAGTAGAAACCTTTATATTTATTCGGTTTTATATTTTCCTTCTATTCAAGTTCGGTATGGGACGAACTAAAACTGGGAAGAGTTGTTTAGGATTGAGAGTATTCCGCTGTGGTGTGGTGTTTATTATCTTTCTTTTATTTGAGATATTTTATATTTGGAGATTATGGATGAACCGGAGTGAGAAAGACGTAACATCTCTTATTGTGAAATTAAGGGTGTTACATAAACCGTCATTTTTCAAACTATAGGGACCTAACCTGTAAAATTCAAGAAAACAGATTATTGGTAAGGCATGGGACTACTTGCCTAGAAAGTTGGGTGAAAATCCAAGTTTAGGGGCGTAAAGTGCCAATTTTCAAAGTTTAGAGACCTAAACCGTCATTTTTCAAACTATAGGGACCAAAGCTGTAAAATTCCAGAAAATAGATTCTTGGAATTCTATGGGACTACTTGCCTAGAAAGTTGGGTGAAAATCCAAGTTTAGGGGCCTAAAGTGCCAATTTTCAAAGTTTGGGGACCTAAACCATCATTTTTCAAACTATAGGAACCAAACATGTAATTTTCCAGAAAAACAGATCCTTCTAATCGCATGGGACTACTTTCCTAGAAAGTTGGGGGAAAATCTAATTTTAGGGGCCTAAAGTGCCAATTTTCAAAGTTTAGGGACCTAAACGTCATTTTTCAAACTATAGGGATCAAAGCTGTAAAATTCCAAAAATAGATTCTTGGAATTCCATGGGACTATATGCCTAGAAAGTTGGGTGAAAGTCCAACTTTAGGGGGCTAAAGTGCCAATTTTCAAAGTTTATGGACCAAACATGTAATTTTCCAGAAAAATAGATCCTTCTAATATCATGGGACTACTTGCCTAGAAAGTTAGGGGGAAATCCAAGTTTAGGGACCTAAAGTGCCAATTTTCAAAGTTTAGGGACCTAAACCGTCATTTTTCAACCTATAGGAACCAAAGCTGTAAAATTCCAGAAAACAGATTCTTGGAATTCCATGGGACTACTTGCCTAGAAAGTTGGGGGGAAATTCAAGTTTAGGGGCCTAAAGTGCCAATTTTTAAAGTTTATGGGCCTAAACCGTCATTTTTCAAACTATAGGGACCTAACATGTAAATTTCTATAAAACAGATTCTGGTAAATAACACATTCTGGGAAATAACAAAATTAAAATTAAAACCTAAACAGTTTATTTTACACCTATTTTTTTTTCAACACATTGTTAATATGTGTTATTGTAATTTAAACCTAAACAACTTATTTTCAACAAAACAATACCAAATACAAACATGAATTAACAAAACTTACAAAAAAACTTAGTTCAACCGAAACTTACATCAACCAAAACTTACAAATACTTAAATAGAAACTTAGATTACTTGCAAAAAGAAAGAAAAAGCATAGCAAAACACAAAAAAAAAAAAAAAAACTTACCTCGTCAGATATTGCGTAGTTGAAAGCACGTGGCCGAAAAAAAACACGGATACGGCGTGTGGGGCGGAAGGGGACCGCAATTGTTGGCAAGGGTTTCTTAAAAAATATCATATGGGGCTCTCAATCTATTAAAATACGCAATGGTCGGCTCATGGGCCCGAGTAAATTAGTTTAAATGCATTTAAAGTAAATTAAATTAAAATGTATTTATTTAAAAAAAACGTATTTATTAAGTTTTTAATAATAAAAAAACATAAAAATTATTTTAAAAAAAAGAACTTTAAAATTTACTTAAAAATTGATTAAAAATTGATTAAAAATTATTATAAAATTAATTTTGAAAAAATTTAATTTAAAAAATAATTAATTAAAATGTATGTATTTAAAATTAACTTTAATAAAATTTCTTAATTATTTCCAAAAATTCTTTAAATAAAATTAACTCTAATAATTAATTAAGATGTATTTATATAAAATAAAAGTATTTTATAATAATTAAAAAACACAAAAAGTCAAACTTGGTCAACGTCGAAAGACGACCTCGCGTCGGCCGACACGACCCTCCTTGCACGGCGCGAAGTGGGGTGCTGCTCAACGAGGGGAATCAGATTCTTTTCTTTTAGAATGTTGTCAAATCAGGAATCTTTTGTCAAATCAGTCAAATCAATAAGGAATTTTAATTTTTTAATACTAATTTTTCTGAAAAATAATTAAATATGGGTCATCTCTCCTCAAGCAAAACATTAGGAGAGATGAGTGACTATTTTTGATTTTTTTTTAAATCTACTCTTGTATGTTTGTTTTCAAAAGTGGCTAAAAAATTAAGAACCCATTGAGGACGTAGTGACATTAGTGCAAAAATGGCAAAAAATTGACTAGAAGACCAATTTAAAGAATTCTTTGACTATTTGAGTCAATTTCCCTATATAATATATATTTTTATGTTTAATAAGTTGTCTATTTGTTTTATTAATTTTTTCAGTAACTTTTATATGTTTTTACCATAAATATATTACATTTTTATATTAAAAAACTTATATTAGTTTTTTAAATTTGTAAATTAATTTTCTATATATTTATTAGCTACTTAATCTAATTAATTTGGGGTTTACACCTTAACCGTCTCAAGACTTACACTTCACATACCTAAGAGGAAAGCACCTCAAAATTCGTTTTCATTCTTTAAGACCTTGATTTAATATATACTATATGTGTATGTATTACCCAATAAGGCCAATTAGCACCCCAAGTAAGTTGAAAAATCAACCGTAAAGACATATACATCAAGAAATTGAAATTCGAACGATTAAACATAACCGAGATTCAAAAAAGATATGCATTAAAAGTAAGAACTTAAATAATAATTCATCATTGATCCTACAAATAATAGCATGATTTAACGGGAAATTGCCTCAAATAGTCATTCCACACCATTGGTTTCTCCAAATAACAACTTTGATAACCTTATTCCCAAAATAGCCAAAACTTACGCATAAAGTTTTCTCTGCGTAAGTTTAATTTTCCTCCCAGAAAATTAAAAAAAATGATTTTTAAAAATATTTACGTAGAGAGAACTCTCTGCGTAAGTTTCTCATACTACATGTCTGTGTAATCTCCACATATGCACCACGTAGGCTCCACGTTAGAAAAAAAAATTACACGGAAAGTCTGAAAATTTTATGCAGAGAGAAGTCTCTGCGTAAGTTTTTTAAAAACCATTTTTTTAATTTTTTGGGAGGAAAATTAAACTTACGTAGAGAAAAACTCTCTGCGTAAGTTTAAAAAAAATCCCCCTGATTTTTATGAAGGAATCAGATTCTAAATTCAGTGATTTGACAAAAAAAAGAATAAAACATGGATGCTTTACAGTCGATTTGATTTGAGAAAGAAAGATATATTTTTTAAAAATAAATAAATAAATCTTTTGTACAATTTTAAAACAAATTGTATAAAAATGTAAAGATATAACAATTTTATAAAAAATCATCATGAAAATCATATATATTTTATAAATCAATATTTTTAACATATTTTGGAAAAACATTGTTTTATTTTATTTTTTAAGATTTTTTTATATAAGTACTTTTTTAAATTATTTATATAAAAATAGATAAATAATTTTTTTTATAATATTTTTGCAACTAATTAACAATACCCTAAAACTTTTTAAAATATTTTTGCAACTAATTAGACAATAGTTATGTTTTCTAAAAACAACAAAAACTTAGAATATCTAAAAAATAAATAGTTCAATAGATAATTAATACTAGCCATAATTAATGTGTTATTTAAATTTCAAATTTTTTAATTTCAAAATTCTTAATTATCAAAATTTCAAAATTTCAAATTTCCCACCTAAATATATATTACTATAAATTAAACTTCCTATTCAATCATCCTATTCTATAAAACTCTCCCAAAAATCTCTCTTCACCAATTCCGGCAAAAATATTTCGGTGAAGAAATTTTACAAAATATTCCGGTGAAGAAATCAACTCATTCAATGTCCGAGGTAACATCTCTATTTATTTTAGCGGTTATGATAAAATTTGAATTGTTACAAATTATAGTTCTTAGATTTTTTGAATATGTATCTCGGTTATGTATAGATTTATTTTATTGGTTATGATGCATTTTTACTCTTTTTCTTGGATTATTAGTCAATTTTAATTTAATGTAGTAAAACATAGTTAAGTAAAATGCACTTTTTTGTTATATATGTTTGGCCAAAATTAACGTAAAAATTAATTGTGATTAAATAACGTAAATATATTTTATAAAAAGTGATTTTATTTTAATAGAAAACTACTCAAAGATGTGTGCGTAACTTTTTTTTAATAAGAATAAAAAATAAATCGACCGATTTTATAAATAAATAAATCGATTTATTTTGAAAAAAAATAAAATGATTTATTTTGTAAAAAATAAATTCGTTTATATAATTAATTTTTTTTATTTTTATAGAAAAACTTACGCAAAGATGTTTACGCAGAAACATTTTCTGCTTAATATTTTTTTATAAAAAATAAATCCATTTATTTTATTAAAACTATTTTGATTTATTTTAGAATAAAACAAATTGATGTTTTTATAAAACAAATTGATGTTTTTATAAAAAAAACAAATTGCAGGTAATTTTTATTTTTATTTTTATTTATAAATAAATTAATTATAAAATATTAATGTTACAAATTTTTATTTGTAGTGCAAAGTCAACATGCTCTAACACCGTGTGCACAAAACAAAATAAAGAAACGTATTTGGAAGTCAGCAACATGGACAGTACATCCCATGAATAATAATATGTATGAAGTTCGTAATGGGCGTAGGGACGAAATCGTTGATCTACATGCACGTACCTGTAGAAAATGGCAGCTTTCAGATTTACCATGCGGCCATGCAATCGCAGTTGCGAAACAATTACAGTGGAGAGACTGAAACCAGATGGCGTCACCTTACTACACAACGATTAACCTCCGGGCAACCTACCAGGAGTCGGTCGTTCCTGTTGGACCAAACTCAACATGGATTGTGTCTGCTGAATATATGATCGTCCATCCACCGCTTATTACCAAAAAGGTAGGCAGACCAAGTAATCATGATCGCATTCCATCACGTGGTGAGGAACCAAGACAGAGAATTGTAGTCGGTGTGGAGGATCAGGACATAATCGCCGAGATTGTACCATGATAATTCCTCCCGTATAATTCCCTCATTCAAGAGTCTCGATTAGCCATAGTAGAAATCAAGCAAGTCACCCGACACAACCGACTT
The DNA here is from genome assembly GCA_033807775.1 of Saussurea involucrata. Lineage (NCBI taxonomy): Eukaryota > Viridiplantae > Streptophyta > Magnoliopsida > Asterales > Asteraceae > Saussurea > Saussurea involucrata. Next base: position 178,192,952 of record CM066322.1, read on the forward strand.
ATTCAGCTGAGGGACTTCATCAGACAGAACCAGGTCACTCGTCACAACAAGATGGTTATGAAAACTTTATGTACCCTACATTTGACCTTAATGAATAAATCACGTAATTATTATGTGATAAGTTTGTACAACTTGTTTAATATTATTCGGTCTGTCGTTAAATATTGGTGTAATCTATCGATTTTCAGTTTATAGCTTCAAGTAATTAGCTAGAACATGAACACGACACTAGATAATTTACTCTATCAAATATAAAGCCCCAAATAATTAAAGTTAAAAAATTGGTAGATAAGAGATATGTAACATATATATAAATACTTATAAATCAAGCAAATAGATACATTACAAGATTTACATTGTGAATATCACTACATTTTATTACTGGTGTTTTTTCTTCTTCCTGATAACACATCAAATTACTAGAGATTTAAAGAAAAAATAAATCATTTAAATCATATCCTTAAATGACCTCTTTCAGAAAAGATTCCATCTTAACAATACATGCATGCACAGAAGCTGAAAGTTGGTTTTCAAAATCGAAATTATGAAAATTATTTATCTAAAATAAGATTTTGAAACAAATTGATTTCAATTTTTATTATAATTTATGCTTAAATAGAAAGCCAAAATTTTGAAACTATTGACTGCAAGTAGTATAACTATTTGACCATTTAAACAACCTATACTTGCATTTAAACTTTATTTATGTGATCCCAGAACAAGTAATCAATCCATATTAACATCAATGGAAGTCATCTCTATATTCAATAATCTCAATGTAGCACACAATTACAATGAAGAACCCTAAGTGTGTGTGGCTACTATGTGTAGTGGATGACCTCTTACCCTAAAAAGGAAATAAACAAACATTATATACCTAAGGTATAGAATACCCTAATTACACAAAAGGTCCCTCTACATGGTACAATTACATTTTCAGCACTAACATTCTCCCCCTTTGTACCAATGTAGAGAAAAAGATTTAGACGTCTACTGGTGTCACAATACTTTTACGGAGACCAAAGATATGTTCGAATCGGCGCAGTTTCAGGCGGTAGTCTTTCCAGTAAGATATGGCTTTTAGCACTTGGTTGATCAGATCCTTTTCTTTGTCAGTAAGCTTCACTTCTCCATTGGCATCCAGACGAAGCCTGCTTTCCAGATGAACCGAGATGATCTTCAAAGTACCCTCACAGAACTTGTTCATTTCAATGACTCGCATAAATTTCTTCTTTGAGTCGGTATCAATGTAAACAACTCCAAGTACTGGCTTGCTCAGTACGGTGTAAGCTGGGATACCTTGAATATCTGATAAGCGTCTGTTCGGTCTTCTCAGGTTCACATTGGCTTGAAAGGATTCCAAGCCCATCTGAAAGTCAGTAAGGTATGAGAACTTCAGGATGTTCTTCATAAAGTTCTTCACACTTCGGAAGGCAGCTCTGTATTGTATCCTGTTCTCAGTACTCTTCAGCTCCGGATGTTCAATAAGAAGGTTGAGAAGACTCAGAAGATCGTTCAACCTCAGACTCTTGAAATCAGCTTCAGAAAATACGCTTTCAGACCCATCTGATCTCAAGACGGTGAACTCAGGATAGAAGACATCAAACAGCTTCTTAGATTCAACTTTGAGTATCTTCATGATCAAGTTATCTGACTTGACTGCTTCTGATCCTCTGTCTTTGTTCTTCATAACATATAAGAATTTGACCTTCTTCAGTGATGGCCAATCTTCAATCCCATATACCTTTTCCAAATTGACTCGTTGAACTTCCCGCACGTATAATTCTTTCCTTTAGGTTTCTAGAAAGGGAGTTTGGATTGAAACTCTCTCTCCAGTGGCTAATCATTGAATTTAGAATCTGATTCCTTCATAATAATCAGGGGATTTTTTTTTCAAAACTTAAAAATAAAATAATAAATTCCTCCCAAAAAATAAAAATAAATGGTTTTTAAAAAACTTAGGTAGAGATTTCTCTCTGCGTAAATTTTCACATAAATATTTTTTTATCAAACGTTAGGATTTAAGATATTTTGCTTCACATGTATTTGTTTCATCATGTGAATATTCTTCATGTTTATTTTCATTTCAGTGAATCAAAAATTATTTTTCACATGTAGTTTTTTCACAAGATAACACAAACATATGTGAAACAATATATCTTAAATAATAGATTTTGGTGGAAAAAAATCATCTGAAAAAATCTAATATATATAGGGTTGTGTTCACGTGAGACCAATCTGTTTTCGTGAGACCAAGAAATTAACACTAAACTTTCACAATGATTCACTGTGAAGGTAAGAAAAACAACAAACCTTCACAGCAAAAACACTGTGAAGGTTTGCTATCACAGTAACTTCACAGTCTTTTGCTCTAAAGGTTTAATGGTAATTTTTTGGTCTCACAGTCTCACGAAAATAGTCTGGTCTCACATGATCTCATGTCTATATATATATATATATATATATAATTTTGATTTTTTATATACAAGTCTAATTCCAATATAACAAAAAAATAGCATGAAGTTGCAACATTAACTCCAACAGGAATGTAAAGTAAACTGAAATATTAAATTAAAGGAATTAGATCTCACCTGGTAATTTCCGAGACCACCGATTCTAACAATCGAGACAAAGTCACCACCATGGGATCTTATATATTCTAGGTTCATGAACAGAAAACAGATCTGTACAAACAGAAGAAGCTCTCTCATCTTCCATGGCATAAATTCGTATGTTGTTTGGCCGAGATCCACACTTAGAAAGTAGGCAGATACGCAGATCGGAAAAACTACACCTCGCTTGTAGTTGTCGCCGGCGACACTGTAATTTTTTGCTTTCTGAACGGAGTTTGCATGAAGAATTGAAATGAGGAAAAGAGAGATGGCAGCGAGGAGACGCAGATCGGAAAAAGAACACCTTGCCTGTCGTTGTCGACGCTGTAATTTTTTGCTTTCTGAAGATGGTTTGCATGAACAAATTGAAATGACGAAAAGAGAGATGCAGATCGGAAAAAGAACAGCCTCGCCTGAACCGATCGCCGGTGCCGGTGTAATTTTACAGATGCAGCTTTTCTGAACGGAATTTTCAGACAAGGAATTGAAATGAGGAAAGGAGAAGAAGGAGAGATGGCAACAAGGAGATGAAAGGGGGAGGCTAATGGCACCCAAAAAATGGCTAATGGCACCCCATGATTACCCAATCATTAATCTTCATGATTTTTTTTGTTTTTTTTGTTTTTTGTCTTTTTATTGTCTTTTGTTTTTTTATTTTATTTATTTATTTGTATTATATATTTTTTTTATTTAAAAATATTTATTTTAATAATTATATAATTATAAAAATAAAACATAAACATTGCGATTTAACATATAAATAGAACATAAAATAATCTATATTACATTCGATTATTCTAAAATAACATTATCCGTAGTACAATTAACACGTAAAAGTCGTTGGTACTTCTGTATTCTATCTAAATACGGGGTAGCCCATCCTGCAGCACATTGATAACTGTAGTGGAAAAAATGTTGAGTTATAGTAGGGAACGGGTATCCTTCTGTCATATCTAATTTCACATAATGGTTACCATTAACGTACCCAATTGTAAAAACAACATGTTGATACCACGCTGGGGGAGTGGACCTAAGCGGCAAGTACGTCACACAGCCTGCCATATTTATAACGTGTAATATCACATTATACTTTGAAGCAATCAAGACACCTATTTCAGGCATTCTCATCCAGTGTTCAACTGGTGCACCTCCATCATATTGAAAGAAGTTTAAAGTGTTGTAAACAATATTCCAATATTGACCTCCAAAAACGTTCTAGTATTCTGTCTTGTATGTATCTAACTCTTCCATCAAGTTAGACCGAATTGTGGGCCATGCATCTTCATGAAGACCGAGACAGACAGCTATTGCTCGGAATCCACAATTTCCATCACCTCTCACATCATGTACATGCGTAATGTAAGGGTGAAACATCCTTGGAAATTGATTAATGTATGGATGTGCATTATAGTTTTTGCCCATGAAAGAACTGTGTCTCGGTGGTTCCTGGTAACTCATTTTTTCCAAGTCAACAAATGTTGACGCGTTCGAACTACTACGTCTAAGGGGTCTTTCACTTGTAAAAGACGGGTCAACATGAGTTGCAAATGAGGTATCAACATGAGTTTTTCTGGAAAGCTTATCCTTCAACGAGGGCCGTCCACGAGTAGTCTTGTTAACAACAGGTTCACGAACCCATGTTTTTTATACACTGGCTATCTCTTTTATCTTCCTTAGAAAACTGAACTTACCAGATCTCGATTGCTTGTTAAATTCCTCAGTAAACTTTTGGACTTCAGCTTCACAACCTACGTCATCATCTTGTAAAGATTGGCACGGTGATACATCAAGCGTCGTCCAAAATACATCAATTGAATCAATTGGGATGGGATGACCTTTGTTCAAGTATTGCATTTGTTCGTGCGCACATGGCAACCCATAACATTTTACTTATAATAATATATTAAGGTGTACCTGGATAGCTTCGTAATACTGCTTCAAGTTGTGAGAAATTAAACATGTAAGTTTCATCCGTTACCGAGTTAAGTAATGTCACCCATGCATTGTAAAAGCTCCCCCAGTCACGATTTGATGCTATTACTGGTTTACAATTTCTCGTAATACTTTGGTAGATGTGCCATCTACAAAGTAATCTTTTAGCATCAGGAAATACAATACTGCATGCTTTCACCAGTGCCAACTCTCTGTCTGTGACGATCACACGTGGATAAAGACATCCCTCCATCAATGACTGTAGACAATTCAATGCCCAAGTATAATTCGATTCCTTTTCCCTGTGCATAAAGACAAATGCTACACAAAATGTCTTATTAGTTGAATATTGGGCTCATTTCGATATAATTAAATAAAAAAATGGGTTCATTTCGAAGGTATCGGCGAGTTGGTGAAAAATAGTATCGATTATACATCGGGTTGGTGAAAAATAGTATCGATTTCACGAGAAGGGGGGGTAAGCGTATGACATATAAATCCAAAAAAATTCAAGATTGGGCTCATTTCGAACGTATCGAAGAGATGATTATAATGGTGTAATTTGTTAAAATTAAAACGTATTTTTTAACGTATTATAGTTAATAAACGATTTTATGTGTTAATATAATAAAGGTATAAAATAAAAATTAGAAATGTAAAAGGTATAAAGTAAATTTATTTAATTAGTATAGGGGGGTAAAATGTAAATATGCAAATTGAATCGTTTGTGAGGACAAAACTGTCAAATAATATATATATATATATTATATATATATATATATATATTTAAATAAAAAATGATTGGTGCGAAAATTAATGCATTCAAAAAATGATTGGTGTGGAATTTAGTGCATTCAACACCCCTTTTTGGGGTGCCATTAGCACTCCCCGAGATGAAAATTGAAAGTATGGCGGCTGACTTCTTTAGGATACACGAGAGAGAACCTTTTATATTACCATTTTATATATTTTTTTTAAGTGAAATTTGGTTTTGGTCCGGTTTGTTTGAATTGCAGAAAATTAACTTTAAAATTCATTTATTACTAGTAATGTATCCGCACGATGCAGCGGGACGTAAAAATTTAACGTTGAAATAATTAAATGTTTTCACCATAAATGAGACACCGATTGACATTCAAGTGCATCCAACATTGTTTACCATACTATTGCATAGCAATCTCATTTGATATTAGAATATTTGGTTGAAAACGATTAAAACAAATTTAGAAAAAAACCATGTCTTAGTGACCGTTTAACTTGCCGCTGATGTATATTTCAATTTCTCGAGCAACCAAACAATCTGTTACGCCACCAAAAGCCTTTTATTCAACCAAGCGGTTATTATATTCAAGTATCATTTTCACAATTCACCTGCACATGAACTTCATTTACATCAAAGAATATTTTGGCTAAAATGTGGGATTTCTAAATTCTCTTTCTTGTTTTGATCAGACCCCAAAATGTCATCTTTGTTGAGGTCACCAAACTTTTTGGTGAATACCTTTTAAAGCGACTCCACAACTCCAATCGATTCAAGAAATTAGAGCAAAAACCACGATATTACCAATTTACCATATGGGGTATCCTATTTTTACCAATTTTAGTGACCATAAGGTTCTAAAACCCTATGAATGATTTCGTATCTTAGATTTCTCTTAACCATTCAGCACCCTAAATTTTGTTATGAACAAATATCAAACAACTATATTTCATTATACACTATCACAAAAAACCTCTTAATTATTCTCTAAATTATTATAACCACTTAATCTTGCTGGACTCGATCAGTCAACAAATGCCAAACATTTTCATAGGTACTTGGGATTACTGTGTTGTCAAAAAGAATAAAAGAACAGAAGACAACAATAAATAGAATAAAATATTTGAAGATCTATTTATGTGATGAAGTACATAAAAAGTCAAACCTGCCGGTTAAGTAGTGGCTGAAAACCATCACATCTGCTCCAAGCCTCATAAAGCGGAAATTTTCTTTCTTTCATCTGAACCTGGACCGAAGGCAAGGCTATTCCAGACAGCTTAATGCAGAAAGCTGCATGATCCCTTACCTTTTCGTTATCACTACGAGGCTCCTCTGATGAGTTGATTAAGCCCCCTCGCGTAGCACCTGCACACTACCATACCTGCTGGAGAAAATAAGCCACCATAGATAGCACCTGTTGAATTGAATAAGCCATCCCGGGCAGCACCTGCAGTCAAAGAATAAGTTTATTAAAGTCTTTTAAGCTTAGACATCAGTACTCTTGAATTTTGATGGAAGTGGTAAAAGAAGTTTGCTGCAAGCCTAGATTCACACTAAAATCATCTTACAAATTTCCATCAAAACGAATTTAGAAAATCAGACGCGGTCAAGAAATAATCAAGAAATCATTCAAAACGAACACAAAAAATAATAAATACAAATTTAGAATCTAAATTAGTTGGTGATTAATGAACACTGTAAACCTTCATATTTTAAACAGGTGCAGTACCATTCCATTAAAAAACAACAATTCCTTCCATCCAAAATGTGAGAAACAATCAAAATGCTGAATTACCAAAAGTACTTTCTTATGATCACAAAGATGTAAATTTCACATCAAAACGATTTAAATCAAGTACATACAAATTTCAAGCCAAAACACATAAAAATCACAATGAAACTACTGAATTGACAATCATCATTTAAATTTAATTGAGAGACACATGCATGTATAAAACGGGAAAGAAGTCACAAGAATCATATTCTCATGTATGTGTCTTAAACAAAACCTGTGCTATGCACAAGGAAATACCTTTGCAATTGCAGGTACTAAGCCCTACAATTGCAAACCACCTATATGAAAACAGGTCTGAAACAGGTCTGCAATGTCTGAAAAACTCTGAAAACAGGTCTGAGAGGTCTGAAAACAGGTCTGAAATGTCTGAAAACAGGTATGAAACAGGTTACAAACGTCCCAAACAAATTTCACAAGTCCCGAACAGATTGCAAACAGATTACAAAACACCCAAAGGCATAATAAGAACCAATAAGACATAATAAGTCACAATAAGACATAAAAAGAACCAATAAGACATAATAAGTCATAATAAGACATAATAAGTCATAATAAGACATAATAAGACATAATAAGTCGTAATAAGTCAAAATAAGACATAATAAGTCATAACTAAGTCATAATAAGTCATAAATAAGCCCCAAACAGATTTCATAAGTCCCAAAACAGATTACATACTTTCTGTTGAACTTCCTACATACCAAACAAATAATACCCAAACATAAACATATTACAAACAGATTACAAAAACCAAAAGCATACCTTTTGTCTGTCAAATATAAAGGTGAAATTCGATTGAACATTCAGATCAAATCATCAGCAATGCACTCCAAAAACCAGGTCCAATATCTTGTTGTTTCAGCTTCAACAACTGCGTAGGCAAGTGGATATGTCCCATTGTTTGGGTCAATGCCAACGGCGATCAATATTTGACCTGGAAATGGTCCTTTCATGAATGCTCCATTAACGCCTAAAAAGTCTCGTTGCCCAACTTTGAAACCCTTATTCAGTGGTCCAAAACAAACATATATTCTCTTAAATGTCCTAGTCTCACTTGCAAGAAATCATTCAAAACGAACACAAAAAATAATAAATACAAATTTAGAATCTAAATTAGTTGGTGATTAATGAACACTGTAAACCTTCATATTTTAAACAAGTGCAGTACCATTCCATTAAAAAACAACCATTCCTTTCATCCAAAATGTGAGAAACAATCAAAATGCTGAATTACCAAAAGTACTTTCTTATGATCACAAAGATGTAAATTTCACATCAAAACGATTTAAATCAAGTACATACAAATTTCAAGCCAAAACACATAAAAATCACAATGAAACTACTGAATTGACAATCATCATTTAAATTTAATTGAGAGACACATGCATGTATAAAACGGGAAAGAAGTCACAGGAATCATATTCTCATGTATGTGTCTTAAACAAAACCTGTGCTATGCACAAGGAAATACCTTTGCAATTGCGGGTACTAAGCCCTACAATTGCAAACCACCTATATGAAAACAGGTCTGCAATGTCTGAAAAGCTCTGAAAACAGGTCTGAAATGTCTGAGAGGTCTGAAAACAGGTCTGAAATGTCTGAAAGGTCTGAAAACAGGTATGAAACAGGTTACAAACGTCCCAAACAAATTTCATAAGTCCCGAACAGATTACAAAACACCCAAAGGCATAATAAGAACCAATAAGACATAATAAGTCACAATAAGACATATAAAGAACCAATAAGACATAATAAGTCATAATAAGACATAATAAGTCATAATAAGACATAATAAGTCATAATAAGACATAATATAAAGACCCTCCCGAACATTAACATGCAAAACATCAATTTCATAACATCCCAAAATCACGGTCACAAAATTTCATTACAAATACTTAATAGGTTTGCGGAAACAACCTACACAACTGAGAAATACTAAATACTAGAGTGTCTCTATCCACCTTTACTCTTCACGCTAAGCTCAGCCTATTTGCCCGAGCTCCTGGAAACCTGCTTACCTGAAAAGGTTTTAATTTTGGAAATGCGAGGGTTAGACCATGAGGTCTAGTGAGTCCCTCCTAACAGTTATCAAAGCATTTAAAAAACCGTTTATCTTTTCAGCATGAAACGTTTATACTCAACATGTCAAAATCATATACGAACTAAAGTCCGCCTCCTCGTAATCTGACACCCTGAAGCCACCCGAAGGTGACAACGAGTCAGCCTCATGCTGCCTTACGGAGCCTCGCTCCTGGCATATAGGGACCTCCCTTCCCGCACGAAAGCTGGCGGAACGACTCTCCCGTCTTTGCCAGTTTACGTCTCCTTGATGTATGCATACATTCTACATAAACTTTAAAACAACTTTCATGCAAACAAGCATAATAATAAAGCATGGCAATTTCTCAACATTCATAACACATTTTGAAAACACTTTAAAAGCCATATGTTTTAATTTAGAAAACTCACCTGATTGCAACTCCCGCTTACTTCAAGACTCGTTCCAAACGCACACCTAAACAATAATTTATTGATTAAGTGGATGCACCTAACTTGGATCCTAAACTCTCTCAGCTCTAAATCGCAAAACTCTAAACTCGCAGGGCACTGAAATTCGCAAAACACAGAAACTCGCAGGACTCTGAAACTCGCAACCTTGGGTTGCGATTTCCCCCCAAACTCGCAGGCTTAGCTTGCGAAATTCCCAAACTCGCAGGCTTAACTTGCGAAATTCTCAAACTCGCAGGCTTAGCTTGCGAATTTCAGCCTCAACCACTTCATCTTCTTTCCCCAGACACGCAGACAGGTCTGATACAGGTTTTTTCTACTGCTCAAATCGAAAAACTTGCTAAAACTTACCGAAAACCTTTAAGCTAAACTAGAAATCGGTTCAAAGAAAGATTCTAGGCTCACACTACCGATTAGACTCAAAAATCGATCTCCCCAACCTCTTAATTATAGAAACAGCGCTGGACACCGAGTGTGTGTGTGATTACACACCCCCAAACCCTCCCAAACAACTTCTGATCGGAAAAGAACTAGGGAGAAGGGAATTAGAATACTTACTTGAAGAGATACTAAGAATTCCACTCTAGCTTTCCCCAAAGATCACCAACAACGTCCTTTCTTCTTGTCTTCTTTTCCTCACAGCCGCCGCACACACACACACAGAGCACACACAAAAATAATACTGATTGAAGAATGATTTCCTCCTAGGGCTTTGGACCCCTTTTTAGTATTCTTCCCAACTTTACACTTTGACCCCTCAAACTTTCTTCTTGATTCACATTTTACCCGAGCTCATTTTATTTAATTACACAAAAATCCCGGTTGTTACAACACTCCCCCCTCAAAAGAATTCCGTCCCCGGAATTCCATTCTTAAAGAGGTGAGGGTACCTGCTTTTCATCTCCGCTTCCACCTCCCACGTTGCTTCTCGTCCTTGATGATATTTCCACTGAACCTTCACCAAATGTGTCTCCTTATTTCTCGTCTTTCGTACTTTAGTGTCTAAAATTTCGACTGGCTCTTCCTCGTACGTTAACTTCTCGACAATGCTTACATCTTCCAACGGAATGGCCACATCGGCTTCGGCTAGACACTTTTTCAAATTTGAGACATGGAAGGTCGGGTGGATTCGCTCTAGTTCTTCTGGTAACTCTAACTTGTAAGCTACAGAGCCTACTCTTTCAACTATCGCGAACTGTCCGACATACCTCGGTCTCAACTTCCCTTTCTTTCCAAAACGGACCACGCCCTTCCAAGGTGACACCTTGAGCATTACTCTGTCACCTACTTGGAACTCAATCGGCTTCCTTCGCCTATCGGCATACTTTTTCTGTCGGTCTTGGGCAACTTTCATTCTTTCTCGAATCACTTCTATCTTTTCTGACGTCAGCTGCACAATTTATGGACCTGTCAACTGTCTTTCTCCCACTTCATTCCAGCATAACGGCGCACGGCATTTTCGTCCGTACAACGCCTCAAATGGTGCCGCTTGGATACTTGTGTGATAGCTATTGTTGTAAGAGAACTCTATCAACGGCAAGTGCGTCTCCCACGATCCTTTGAAATCAATTATACAAGCCCTCAGCATATCTTCCAGCGTTTGGATGGTCCTTTCGCTCTGACCATCCGTCTGCGGATGATACGCCGTGCTCAGCTTCACTTGAGACCCCAATTCACGCTGAAGGCTCCTCCAAAACTTCGATGTGAATCGACTATCCCGATCAGACACAATGGACTTTGGCACTCCATGCCTAGACACAATCTCGGTGATGTACAACCGTGCCAACTTTTCCAACGAATCCGACTCCCTCATAGGCAAGAAATGAGCTGATTTGGTGAGAATATCCACTATCACCCAGATCGTATCATTGCCTTTAGGGTTTTCGGCAATTTCGTGATAAAATCCATCGTGATGTTGTCCCACTTCCACACTGGTATCACCGTGGACTGCAACTCTCCATAAGGTCGTTGATGTTCCGCCTTAACCTTCAGGCAAGTCACACACCGCTCCACAAAATGAGCGATATCCTTCTTCATCCCCGGCCACCAGTAGAACTGTCTCAAGTCTTGATACATCTTATTCGTGCCCGGGTGCACGGACAATCGTGACCTATGCGTCTCTTCGAGGATCTTTACTCTTAAGTCACCGATCCTTGGCACCCACACTCGGCCTTTCATGCAATTCAACCCGCTACTATTGACTTCAAACGATGTCGCAATCCCGACAACTCGTTCGCTCTTCACATTTCCTTCTATCAGTGCTTCTTTCTGAAATTTCTTAATCTCTTCGAGCAGATTTGAGGTTGCTTCCATTCGGAAAGCCACGACTTTGGTCCGCTCTCCACGTTCTCTCCGACTCAACGCGTCTGCCACCACATTGGCTTTACCCGGGTGGTAAAGGACTTCGCAATCGTAATCGTTCAACAGTTCCATCCACCTCCTCTGTCTCATGTTCAGCTCTTTTTGATCAAACAGGTGCTTCAAGCTCTTATGGTCGGTGTAAATCTGACACTTCACCCCATAGAGGTAATGTTGCCAGATTTTCAACGCAAAGACAACGGCCGCTAATTCCATGTCATGGGTGGGATAATTCTTTTCGTGATCTTTCAACTGACGCGAAGCGTAGGCAATCACCTTCCCATTCTGCATCAACACGCATCCCAACCCGAGCTTGGAAGCGTCGCTGCATACTACAAACCCTTCCGATCCATTTGGTAACGATAGGATTGGAGCACTGCACAAACTTTCCTTCAATTTCTCAAACGCGGTCCTCTGAGCTTCTTCCCACACGAATTTGACGTCCTTCCTTGTCAACAAGGTCAAAGGCGAAGCTATTCGAGAAAAGTCTTGAATAAACTTACGGTAGTATCCGGCTAGACCAAGGAAACTTCTCACCTCTGAAGGATTTCTAGGCGCTTCCCAGTCCTTGATGGCTTCGATTTTTGCAGGATCCACTTTGATTCCATCCGCAGATACTACGTGTCCCAAAAACTGAACTTCTCTGAGCCAGAATTCACATTTCGAAAACTTTGCATACAACCTTTCGCGTTTTAGCAACTCCAACGTTGTCCGAAGGTGACGCTCGTGATCCTCCCGCGTACGAGAGTAGATTAAGATATCGTCAATAAAGACGATCACGCACTTATCCAACAACGAGTTACACACCCGGTTCATCAGATCCATGAACACTGCGGGCTCGTTAGTCAACCCGAAAGGCATGACTAGGAACTCGTAGTGCCCATATCTCGTACGGAACGCCGTTTTCGGTACGTCTTCTTCTCTCACCTTCAACTGATGATAACCCGACCTCAAGTCTATCTTTGAGAAGTAACTCGCGCCTTTCAGTTGGTCGAAGAGGTCATCGATCCTCGGGAGCGGGTACTTGTTCTTCACGGTCAACTTATTAAGCTCGCGATAATCTATGCACATCCGCATCGATCCATCTTTCTTCTTAACGAAAAGTACAGGTGCTCCCCAAGGTGATGAACTCGGACGTATGAAACCTTTGTCAAGTAACTCCTGCAGTTGGGTCATCATCTCCTTCATCTCTGCTGGTGCTAACCGATAGGGCGCACGAGCAATCGGTGCCGCCCCCGGCACGAGGTCAATTTTGAACTCCACTTGACGATCCGGAGGTAGGCTCGTCAAGTCATCCGGAAACACTTCCGGGTACTCGTTTACTACGGGCACATCTTCCACATTTTTCTTCTCTTTCTTGGCATATAGTACATATGCTAGATACCCCGCGCAACCCTTCCCCAAGCATCGCCTAGCTTTCATCAACGAAATTAGACACGACTTCCTATTTCGTTGATCCCCGTATATTACCACCTCTCCCTTATCGGCTAGAGGTATACGGATCAACTTCTTATTACACACAATGCTCGCATCATTCTCCGCTAGCCAGTCCATTCCTAGGACTACATCAAACTCCCCCATTCCCATAGGATAAAGTTCCAATGGAAATGAGTGACCATCTATGTCTATATTGCAACCCTCATAGACATCCCTTACCCAGACTCGGCAATCACCCGCTATATCTACTTCAAACCCCAAGTTTAACCTCTTGGGTTTCACCCGCAACCTTTGAGCAAAAACGGGCGACACAAATGAACAATTTGCCCCCGTATCAAACGTCACTTTAGCAAATATCGAGTCTATAGGAAAGGTACCTGTCACTACATCTGGAGCGTTCTCCGCCTCCTCAGCTGTCATGTGGAATGCCCTTGCTCTAGCACGAGCCGGCTCCACCTTCCTCTCATTACCTTTTCCTCCATTGCTACCACCTTCACCCCCTGCCTGACCCTTCTTTAGCTGCGGACAATCCCATTTAACGTGACCCGACAGCCCACAATGAAAACAAGATCTCTGCCCATGACAATCTCGGGACAGATGCCCCATCTTCCCACAGTTATAGCATCCCCCTTTATCAGCCAAACATTCACCCCGGTGCACTCGGTTACATTTACTACAAGGCTTTTCTGCTGACCGGAAACTTGCCCGCGGTTCAATTCTGTTCGTGCTCGGCCTCTTACTGTCTCGGGTCGGTCCTTCCCATTTGCGCTTGTCCCCAGCTCTCTCATTCATCTGCCTGATCTTATCTTTCTCTGTCAATCCTGCTTTGTCAACTGCTGCCTGAAACGTAGTTGGTTCCTTTGCCTGCACCAACTCTCTAATACTGCTTTTCAACCCATAGATGTACCGCTCAATCCGTCTCTCTTCAGTTGGTACGTATAACTCAGCAAATCTGGATTTCTCGATAAATTTCAGTGTATACTCCTGAACCGTCATTGACCCCTGCTCCAAACTCAGAAACCCTTCCTCTAACTTCTTAACTGCCGCCAAAGGGCAGTATTGAGCCTTGAACCTTTTCACAAATGTCTCCCACGACATGCTCCTTGCCACTTCTGACCCCTTTCCCCCAGTTTCCACATCCCACCAAAAGATCGCTTCTGCCTTCAACACTGACCTCGCAAACAGGACTTTATCTTCCTCCGCGCATTTACTAGCATCAAAGACTAGCTCCATCTCACGAACCCACTGAATAGCCTTAACGGGATCACGCTCCCCATTATAGGTCGGTGGTTTGCATGAGTTGAAAGCCTTAAATGTACACCCCTTCGCTGTCTTTGGTTCATCGGCAATCGGAGTTATCATTGAGTTGGTGCCCATTTCAGTTCGCGGTTCGCTACCTTCCACTGTCTTCTTCCCAGTACTACCCTTGCTTGGTTCTCCAGATGCCGTCTTGTTCTGATTTTCTAAAACTGCTTTCAGAGTCTCCTGTATTTTCCCCATCTCAGATGTGAACTTCTCCTCGGTTATAAAAGCCTGTGTGGCCTCGGACTTACGCCCTTTCTTTGCTTTGGTCTTTGCTACAGGCGCGGAACTTTCCTGTTCAGAGATAGCCTGCACTTCGGGTTCTGCCATACTCTTAGTCGTACGCTTGACGGTTGCCTTCTTCTTCTTACTCTTTTCCTTGGCGGTTGTTGCCCCCGCTTCAGTCGCCGCTTTTCTCGGCACCGCTCCCTTAGGTCTTCCACGACCCCTTCCTCGTCCACGAGTGGCTACCACTCTTGGCTGATTCACTGGTTCTTCCTCGACTCGCACCGCTTCCTCACGCAGTGTAGTACTCTTGGTTCGCGTGTCTACTGCCTCTGGTATGGACCTACTTCTCAATGATCTCGCAGACATTCTGATGTAGCAGCAAAACAACGGAAAGTTTACTTACTAGCAAAAGCCTAACAATGCATAGAAGACTCCCTAGCGCCACGACACAGGATAACAAGGTAGTTTAAGCACATACATGTACCTGTAAGTTCACAGTTACACTGGCCAGATGTAACTCCAAACTTACCTTACATGACCGTCCTCAACACCCTATCAGTACTACCCTAAAATAGTGCTCTCCTAACGCATTCCTGTTTCTCAGTTGTGATCCTACTCCTCACAGTTTAAGTCTAGGCTCCTTTCGGTCACCTAAATCCCTTAAACCTGGCTCTGATACCAACTATAAAGACCCTCCCGAACATTAACATGCAAAACATCAATTTCATAACATCCCAAAATCACGGTCACAAAATTTCATTACAAATACTTAATAGGTTTGCGGAAACAACCTACACAACTGAGAAATACTAAATACTAGAGTGTCTCTATCCACCTTTACTCTTCACGCTAAGCTCAACCTATTTGCCCGAGCTCCTGGAAACCTGCTTACCTGAAAAGGTTTTAATTTTGAAAATGCGAGGGTTAGACCATGAGGTCTAGTGAGTCCCTCCTAACAGTTATCAAAGCATTTAAAAAAACCGTTTATCTTTTCAGCATGAAACGTTTATACTCAACATGTCAAAATCATATACGAACTAAAGTCCGCCTCCTCGTAATCTGACACCCTGAAGCCACCCGAAGGTGACAACGAGTCAGCCTCATGCTGCCTTACGGAGCCTCGCTCCTGGCATATAGGGACCTCCCTTCCCGCACGAAAGCTGGCGGAACGACTCTCCCGTCTTTGCCAGTTTACGTCTCCTTGATGTATGCATACATTCTACATAAACTTTAAAACAACTTTCATGCAAACAAGCATAATAATAAAGCATGGCAATTTCTCAACATTCATAACACATTTTGAAAACACTTTAAAAGCCATATGTTTTAATTTAGAAAACTCACCTGATTGCAACTCACGCTTACTTCAAGACTCGTTCCAAACGCACACCTAAACAATAATTTATTGATTAAGTGGATGCACCTAACTTGGATCCTAAACTCTCTCAGCTCTAAATCGCAAGACTCTAAACTCGCAGGGCACTGAAATTCGCAAAACACAGAAACTCGCAGGACTCTGAAACTCGCAACCTTGGGTTGCGATTTCCCCCCAAACTCGCAGGCTTAGCTTGCGAAATTCCCAAACTCGCAGGCTTAGCTTGCGAAATTCTCAAACTCGCAGGCTTAGCTTGCGAATTTCAGCCTCAACCACTTCATCTTCTTTCCCCAGACACGCAGACAGGTCTGATACAGGTTTTTTCTACTGCTCAAATCGAAAAACTTGCTAAAACTTACCGAAAACCTTTAAGCTAAACTAGAAATCGGTTCAAAGAAAGATTATAGGCTCACACTACCGATTAGACTCAAAAATCGATCTCCCCAACCTCTTAATTACAGAAACAGCGTTGGACACCGAGTGTGTGTGTGATTACACACACCCAAACCCTCCCAAACAGCTTCTGATCGGAAAAGAACTAAGGAGAAGGGAATTAGAATACTTACTTGAAGAGATGCTAAGAATTCCACTCTAGCTTTCCCCAAAGATCACCAACAACGTCCTTTCTTCTTGTCTTCTTTTCCTCACAGCCGCCGCACACACACACAGAGCACACACAAAAATAATACTGATTGAAGAATGATTTCCTCCTAGGGCTTTGGACCCCTTTTTAGTATTCTTCCCAACTTTACACTTTGACCCCTCAAACTTTCTTCTTGATTCACATTTTACCCGAGCTCATTTTATTTAATTACACAAAAATCCCGGTTGTTACACATAATAAGTCATAATAAGACATAATAAGACATAATAAGTCATAATAAGTCATAATAAGACATAATAAGTCATAACTAAGTCATAATAAGTCATAAATAAGCCCCAAACAGATTTCATAAGTCCCAAAACAGATTACATACTTTCTGTTGAACTTCCTACATACCAAACAAATAATATCCATACATAAACATATTACAAACAGATAACAAACAGATTACAAAAACCAAAAGCATACCTTTTGTC
The DNA here is from genome assembly GCA_033807775.1 of Saussurea involucrata. Lineage (NCBI taxonomy): Eukaryota > Viridiplantae > Streptophyta > Magnoliopsida > Asterales > Asteraceae > Saussurea > Saussurea involucrata. The sequence goes on from CM066322.1 coordinate 178,210,342, forward strand.
TGTCAAATATAAAGATGAAATTGGATTGAACATTCAGATCAAATCATCAGCAATGCACTCCAAAAACCAGGTCCAATATCTCGTTGTTTCAGCTTCAACAACTGCGTAGGCAAGTGGATATGTCCCATTGTTTGGGTCAATGCCAACGGCGATCAATATTTGACCTGGAAATGGTCCTTTCATGAATGCTCCATTAACGCCTAAAAAGCCTCGTTGCCCAACTTTGAAACCCTTATTCAGTGGTCCAAAACAAACATATATTCTCTTAAATGTCCTAGTCTCACTTGCAAGAAATCATTCAAAACGAACACAAAAAATAATAAATACAAATTTAGAATCTAAATTAGTTGGTGATTAATGAACACTGTAAACCTTCATATTTTAAACAGGTGCAGTACCATTCCATTAAAAAACAACCATTCCTTCCATCCAAAATGTGAGAAACAATCAAAATGTTGAATTACCAAAAGTACTTTCTTATGATCACAAAGATGTAAATTTCACATCAAAACGATTTAAATCAAGTACATACAAATTTCAAGCCAAAACACATAAAAATCACAATGAAACTACTGAATTGACAATCATCATTTAAATTTAATTGAGAGACACATGCATGTATAAAACGGGAAAGAAGTCACAAGAATCATATTCTCATGTATGTGTCTTAAACAAAACCTGTGCTATGCACAAGGAAATACCTTTGCAATTGCAGGTACTAAGCCCTACAATTGCAAACCACCTATATGAAAACAGGTCTGAAACAGGTCTGCAATGTCTGAAAAGCTCTGAAAACAGGTCTGAAATGTCTGAGAGGTCGGAAAACAGGTCTGAAATGTCTGAAAGGTCTGAAAACATGTATGAAACAGGTTACAAACGTCCCAAACAAATTTCATTAGTCCCGAACAGATTGCAAACAGATTACAAAACACCCAAAGGCATAATAAGAACCAATAAGACATAATAAGTCACAATAAGACATAAAAAGAACCAATAAGTCATAATAAGACACAATAAGTCATAATAAGACATAATAAGTCATAATAAGACATAATAAGTCGTAATAAGTCATAATAAGACATAATAAGTCGTAATAAGTCATAATAAGACATAATAAGTCATAACTAAGTCATAATAAGTCATAAATAAGCCCCAAACAGATTTCATAAGTCCCAAAACAGATTACATACTTTCTGTTGAACTTCCTACATACCAAACAAATAATACCCAAACATAAACATATTACAAACAGATAACAAACAGATTACAAAAACCAAAAGCATACCTTTTGTCTGTCAAATATAAAGGTGAAGTTGGATTGAACATTCAGATCAAATCATCAGCAATGCACTCCAAAAACCAGGTCCAATATCTCGTTGTTTCAGCTTCAACAACTGCGTAGAATCATCCTTAAGTAAAAAAAAGAGAAACTTTCAGTTAAAAAATCAGCATGAACTTATAAACTCTGCTTGAAAATGTTGATTATAACATCAAAATTTAAACCATATTGAACAAATAGGCATGTACCGGTGTTGAATTTTTAACAGACCATATATCCACTACGGATTTCAAAAATGAAATCAAATAAAATTAAAACCTTGATGAAGCAAGTACCTAAGAGAACCGCCGATAGAATTCACAAACAGTATGATATCTTTTGTAGGGTCCTGAGCATCCAGCATTTGAGATAGAGAGAGAGTTGAGTTTAACGCCAAAAGGAAAAACTGTAAGTCGGCTAGAACAAATGAATATACAAAAACTTAGCAATAACAGATAGCTTATTGGGAATTTCAGGAGGAACATCGACATTGTCGTCTTCTAGAACCGTAGGGGTTTCAGGTTTAGGTTTGGGGAGAGATCGAGCACCTGTCTTCGAAACCATGAAAGAAACCCTCATTGTCATTCAAAATTAGGGGAATAAAATTTCACTTCTCAGAGCAAATTGGATAATTAATTCTACAAAGGAATCCGTAGAGGAGAGGAACGATCGTGGAGGAGGAGAACATGAATTGAAAAAAAACCGCTCTCCAAGAAAAACTGATGTTTAGAAAGTTAAAGTGGGGAGAAGAAGAGGGGAGAAAAATCATGGCTGAGAAAAACGGTATCTTGAAAAACAGTTACCACTATTCTTTTAATACAGTAGTATAGATATAGATAAAAATTAACTTTAGGTTACACGAGAGATAACATCTTGATTTTGTTGTTTTATTTTGCTTTTTTATTTTTATCGATTTTATAATATATTTTTGTATGGTTTTAAAAAAGCGATAATGTTTTTAATATATTTGTTTAGTTTGGTTTTTTATTTTAAGTTTAATAAAATACTTTTTTATAAAAAAAATAATTAAGTATTCGATTAGAATTCAATAATTATCCTGATTATATTTTGGATTTTTTATATTTAAAATTAAATATTTATCATGTATTTGATAATGTTTATCGGTTAGTTATGAAATCAAACATTTATCTTTAAACAGTTGTACTCATTCATCATTATTTGTAATTCTAAGTTTTAAGTAATAACATTAATAAACAGTACTTGATGTATAAAAATTTATTCATAAATGTTTTTCTAAAATACTTTATAATATAGTATAGATAATTGGCCTCTTAAAATAACGGTTGTCCATATTTACGTTGTGCTAAGTTTGGGGGGCAAATTCATCCTTTTTCTATATTTTATTACTTCATGTGTATCAAATTAAATGTTCATATTTTCATATGTTGATGCTCGTAGATGATTGTTTACTCTTGTAAAAAAATGTTCATATTTTTACTTTAATTCGTCTTAAAATAAATGTTTACTTTCAAAAAAAAGTTTCAACTTTCTCATTATACTCTTAATTATAAGATTGATGAAGTATCTCTTTATTGTTAAGTGGTAAGTTATTATTAAATTATCCATATATATATATATATCTATACTATCTTATAAAGCATATAAATCAATTATTAGAGTTATGTCAATATGGACCCACCAGCACCATTATCACCATCACTCATTGCTCATCTTCTCCTTCTGTCGGAGTTCAAATTTATCCATCTTCAAGATTTCTATTGGATTTCTCAGCTTAGGTTTCGATCGGATTTCGACCAGGTAAGAGTTTGACCTAATTTTTCTCGGCTTAGGTTTTCAAATAGTTTGATATTACATCTGATTTTGTGAGATGGAATCCAAATCTTCTATTTGTTTCAATGATTTTCTCCTTTGTTGGTTACGAATTTTCTTGATTTTGTGAGATGAGATTCAATTGATTCTAAATTTTCAGTCGTATTTCTAGCGTCGTGTAATAGGCACCAATAACTTATCAGATTTCGGTAGTTTTGTATCCCATAAAAGAAGAGTTATTTACTTCAGTGTTACGCTATTCCATGACTTTTTAAAAAACCTGGCATCTTAAATAAGTTGGATTAGTCTTGAACTCCTGAAAGCTTTGGAATTGTAGACTTCTGTTTTTCGTGGCGGTCAATTTGGTGGATGCAGGAACGTCAATGAAGAAAAAAACGATATATTCACCGGCGTTGTGAAAATTTAGAAAGCAACATGAGGCAGGGAATGAATGATTTGGGTTGAAATTTGTTGTTCAACAGTTTGGAATGTATGCTGTGAATTCTATATATACATTGATACACATATACATATATCAATCTAGGTTTCAACTTAGAAGGAAAAACTCACCATCTTCCGAGAAACAATTTGGTTCTATTATCGTCATAAAGTCATAACAACAACAACAACAAACCTTTGGAGTACTCAAAAGAATAGTAATATCCGGGAAACCATCGATTAGAAACTTAAAGCAATTCATATAATTCTACCATAAGTGTTAATACCCATGGTACAAGTTTGCACTCGATATAAAACAGAACCTTTTTTTGTAACTCATTAATGAGAGTATAAATGTGTTGACCTTATGTACACATCATCATAATTATAAAGTGGAATCAATTTGTTGTGGTGAAATATATATTGTAGGGTCTTCATTGTACCTTGGCAACATGATGGAGAGATGGACTAACATTTCGGATAGATGGTTACACAGATACAAATATAGTACGCTTTATGACATCTCAAAAGATTTTGTTATGTCAAAGTTGAGTAAATCGTAATGAATCTTTTACATCCCGCCGCATTGCGTTGGTACACAACTAAGTTATTATACAATCCTCAAACTATATGTCGTTTTCATTTTAAATATTTATTTTAGGACGGAGAAGTATTTTTAAGTTCATTCTTTTTTTCCTTTCTTCAATCTTCCTCCCTACCAACCATCAAGAACATGAAATTCATTCAAGAAAATAAAGAACAAGCCTATAATTCAAGAACATAAATTAAGTTTATTTGAAAACATCATTATCAAGAAAAATCTAATACAAATCATTCCAAAAAAATTGTCCATTTTTCTGGCTTTCTAGGCTGAATATCCTAACTATTTTCATAAATTTAATTGTAGAAATGCATAAAATAACTATCTATTTTCATAAATTTCCTTGTTATATTAATGTACTTTCATTTTTTATTATTACAACAATACACTTTCAAACTATTTTTTTATTAGGACATCGTACTATGAAAGTTTTACCCAATATAGCATTGGGACTATTACCTTTTAAATCGATTTCCTAGCTGTCATGACATACCTTACCTACAATAACACATAAGATATGTTTACATGACAATAGAAAAAACTTTCAAAAACATTTAAGAAAAAATCCCTTTTCCTCTATCGACAATTTCTATTCCAATTTGATTGAATTTAGGGGTCGTTTACCAAATTTTACCATGTAAGTGCTTACCAATCGATCAATTACCTTATCGAATAAACATGATAAAGACCAAGAATTTTCACCGATAAGAGCGATGTCATGTACCGAGAGTCTTACCCAATAAGGTGAGGGTGAGTGGGTGACGACTCTTACACGGTAAGTGTTTACCGCGTAAATTGGTGCATACGATGTCGTCTTGTGTAAGCAGAATCTTACCGGATAAGATAAGTAATGTAACACCCTCCTTAGATCCCAGAAGGCGTTACGGTAAAAAGACTGTTAAGCAACGCTACAAGAATGAACTTCAAAATTTTATTTCTTTTATCTCGATAGTTTTAATACAGCGAAAAACTTGCAACTAAAAGAATAACCTAACATACCAGTTCGTCCATACCGAACAAGTAATTGACAACGTAAGATCAATAAAAATGTTCTACAATGATCTAATCCAAATCCTTCTCCTTGTTCAATCATGTGTGCACGCCTTATAAAGCTAAGTGAGTTCATGGTTAGGTTTAAAAACACTTAAAACAAACAATTCAATAATTGATATTGAGTAAAGCTGAGAGCTTAAAAAATATGCTTAAACTACTTCAACACACCAGTGTTCTGCATTCTTGGCGACTTGGTACATCTTGATGCACTACTCAACTAAAGCCTCAAATTGAATTCCGACAAATGAAAATTCCGTCTTCACATATACTTACTATTAAACCGACGTTCTTAGACAAGCATAAACTTAATTGGAACTAAAAACAACAATTACTAATCATGGTCATCTTATACGAACGTCGTCTGACCATACAAACTAATAAAGCTAATCACGGAAGTTTCTTAATCGATTGCCACCAACTAATAAGCTACCATTAATCATTGTGCAACTACTGCATAATAACCTATTATATGGATAACAAATAAGTAATAGCTACAACTGATCTTTAGTGCATTCTGATGCACTTATTGTACTAGACTTTCTACAACATAACTAGTGCTAATAATAATTACTATATACTATTTGAGATATGTGTTCAAACATACACGTACTACCCTAAAACTAGTAGCATCAAGTGGATAATATAACACAAGTTATAATCCACAATGCAAGCTTCTCAAGTAAATAATCCAAACATGCAATGTAAAATACATCATAGAAACATGTGTAACAGAAATCATGCAATTTACTGTATAACTGAATCACGTATTAAATATCGCATAACTGAAACATACCAGTCATATATCCTCCCCTTGGGGAAACGGGTCATAAAAACTCACCTTGATTGTCCAGAGATTGGGATACGATTGATTACTGCAAGCTTCAACCGAACTAGACACCTAAACCATCAATTTAAGGGTTCTAAGGTTATGCTTAAATACTTATAAAACTAAATTTGGCGTAAATGTCTCAACGAGACAACTTCCTGAGTTATATATATATAGAGAGAGAGAAAGAGAGGTGAGTTCAAACGAGAACGCTAACTATTTACGAGAACGGCCGCCCATGTACAAAATCACATGTGATTTTACACTACCTTGAAATCTGGACGTGAATCACATTTGATTTTGTACAAAATCCAGGTAGTGTAAAATCACATGTGATTTTGTACGTGAATCACATGTGATTTTGTACATGGACGGCCGTTCTCGTGTTCTCGTAAATAGTTAGCGTTCTCGTTTGAACCTTTCTATATATATAATTAATTAATATCTAAAACTAACATTATTAAGTATTATATTGTCAAATAATTTTCTAAAAACTATGGATTTGGTTGGGGACTTGCGAGCACATGCAGAAACATCAAAAGTGGCCCAAGAAGAAACGGAACTAGCTCCTTGCTTGCCATTGCCGACATGTGACCATGGTCTCTTTTATTTTACTTTGGCTTGCTTCTAATAATCAACGACAACATCGACAATAAGGAACTCACTTATCGCCCCTTTGCCCCTCCCATAACACCGTCATTGACGGTCTTAACCGACGTTCGACACGCCTCCTATAACAGCAACATTGCCATGTTGTTTGCAGGTCACAACCGTATTTATCCGCCACCATCCTTCCAACTTGATTTGCTAAAAATAACTACAAATTATGTACAACCTTAAATATAACATCACCTTGGTGATTATATGACGGAGCAATAGACGAAATTTTGATACTAAACGACATTTAATCAATATGGAATAAAAACCCGGATCTCAAAACGAATTTTAAATGAGAGTTACATACTCGAACCGATGGATTCCTTCATCCGAATTCGTCTGTAACAACCGAGATTTTATTGCAATTAAATAAATTAAGGCTTGTGTAAAAAGTGAAACAAGAAGAAAGTTTGAGGGTCAAAGTGTAAAGTTTGGGAAGAATATTTAAAAGGGGCCCAAAACCCTAGGAGGAAAATCATTCTTCAAATCAGTATTATTTTGTGTGTGTGCTCTGTGGTGTGCGGCGGCTGTGAGGAAAAGAAGAAACGAAGAAAGGACGTGGTTGGTGATCTTTGGGAAAGCTAGAGAAGAATCCTTGGCATCTTCAAGTAAGTATTCTAATCTCCTTCTCCTTAGCTCCTTTTTCCCGATTAGAAGCTGTTTGGGAGGGTTTGGGTGTGTGTAATCACACACACAATCTGTTTCCAGCGCTGTTTCCTTAATAAGAGGGTGGGAAGATCGTCTTTCTTGAGTTTAATTGGTAATGTGAGCCTAGAGTCTTTGTTTGAACCGAAATTCTAGTTTAGCCTAAAGGTTTTCGGGGAGTCTTAGCAAGTTTTCGATTTGGAACAGTAGAAAACCCTGTACCAGATCTGTCTGCGTATCTGGGGGAAGAAGATGAAGTGGTAAAGTCTGAAATTCGCAAGCTAAGCCTGCGAGTTTGAGAAGTTCGCAAGCTAAGCCTGCGAGTTTGAGAAGTTCGCAAGCTAAGCCTGCGAGTTTGGGAAATTATCGCAACCCAAGGTTGCGAGTTTAGAGTCTTGCGAGTTTAGAGTCTTGCGAGTTTAGAATTTTGTGACCGTGATTTTGGGATGTTATGAATTTGTCGTTTTGCATGATATTTTTGGGAGGGTCTTTACACGTCGCTCGCTTTCATGTGTTCTTCAACTTTCAAAGATGATTATATCCATTTTTCTTCCCTTGCCCAAATATTCAAGCTATCTAGACAATCATTGGCGGATGGAGTTGCAAAAAGGTGGGGTCCCATCCCCCCACTAAAATAAAAAAAATGATTTTTTAGTGTAAAAACAATTATTTTTTAGCATTATAGCATGGTTTCCCTCCGGTGATTTTTTGCATGTCCTCTCACTAGCTAAAAACCAAAGAAAGTACTTCAAAATCAATCAAAAAACAAAAAAATTTGAAATCAAACGAAAAAACGAAAAAGTTTCTCGAAATCAACAAAAAAACTTTAAAATCTCTCGAAATCAACCGAAAAACTTCAAAAATCTCTTGAAACCGTATAATTGGGCTAAAACACATCAAACGACTTTCCGAACCTCTAACCTACCTTAAAAGTGACTCCACTATGCAAAAATTCTAGATCCGCTACTGCCAACAATTCCCTAATATTGCAATATTTGTCCTTTGACCAATACCTTTTTTTACACCTATTTGGCCTTTAAAATTTCAGTTTTTTACTACTAGACCCAAAATAAGGGTGTTACAAGTAAGAATATTGATTTTTATCGATAAACGCTTACTATGTAAGCATTTGAGAAAATGGCCCTTTAGATAAACTTTTTAGAAAAAGGCACCGAACATAGATGAATCTTCAGGTTGATTTATTGACCTCCACCAAAACTTTGACGGGACTTCTGACTTTTGGAACATGTGGTGCCCATTCAGATAGGAAAATGGAAGTTAACATTCATTGAAGAGGAATTAGGGAGCATTTTGGATTATATTTGTTTGTCCCAAATATTTATCACCATTTTTTAAACATTTGCCCTAAATATTTAAGTTGTACTATTTTAAAGTGGCACTGATTTAATGTAACATCCGAATTTTCTACATGTATTATTTTGTGTTCCTTTTGATGTTTTGACCTTAGATGTACCTTTTATTAAGTTATATCTGTGGCGAATGGAATTAGGTTGATTTAATGCTAAGCCAACTAAGAGAAATCAAGTTTGGTGCAAAATAGTGAGTTGCACGGGTTGGCGTAAGTCGCATCACCCTTGGTACATGTTTTTTTGGGGCTGAAAGGTGCACGGGATTTAAGTCGCAACCAAAGTTTTATTGATTGTTCAAATACGATTTAAACCTTTTTGACAAAGGTTTTGGCATTTTTACTCATTTCTCCATCTCTCTTTATTATTCAAATTCGGTTTGGAAAAAAGGAGAGCAGTTATTGAAGATTCAAGGCCTTTAAGGCTCAAATTCGATTTAAACCTTTTTGACAAAGGTTTTGGCATTTTTAAACTTGTATGACGTGTTTTTCACTATTTTATTTAGCCTTATAAGCATTAAAAGCCATAGTCATTCTTTATAGGGAATTTAATTAAAATACCCAAAGTTTGATTTTTACTTACCAAAATACTCATTTATTTCCCGTTTTTACCAAAATACTCATTTTTTCCGTAAAAGAGCCTACGATCGCAGGCAGGGACCATTTTTGACACTTTTTGAAACTTTTACCCCGCGATCGCGGGGGAGTGTCGCGCAGTGGACCCAATTCGTTCAATTTGATGATTTTGAATTGAAATGTTACACTTTCAACCCCTATACTTATTTACTTACTTTACTTTATACCTTTTTACTTTCATAATTTTAATTTTACATTTAACACATATAATCGTTTATTAACTAAAATACGTTAAAAAATACGTTTTAATTTTAACAAGTTACACCATTATAATCGTATCTTCGATACGTTCGAAATGAGCCTAATATTGATTTTTTATTTATATATTTTAATATATATCATATACACTACATAAAAAATATTTTTTATATTTAAAATTCATTTTTTAACATATTTTCAATTTTGTTTTACACTCCTATCGCATTAACATAATAATCATATATTAACTAACTAGATATGTACCTGCGCGCGATGCGGCGCGAAGTATCTTGAATCTAAAACCGAGAATTCAAAAAAATAAGTTTGTTTCATGTTCATATTTATTCGATTTTAAATCGCATATTAAATATATAAAATTAAAGGTCAATATGGTTAATTGGTCAAAAAAATGAAAAATATTCGTTCGATAATGGGGTCTTCAAACCCATAACATTTGTGCTCATTTTGAAGGTTTTGATGAACGATTATAATGGTTTAACTTATAAAAAAAAGAAAAACATGTTTGTTTAATGTATGTTGATATGATAAGGATATAAAATAAAAAATGAAAGGAGAATGGATATAAAGTAAATTAAATAGCTAATTATAATGGTATAAAGTGTAATTTAAAAATAAAAAATAATTTTATTTTTAATTATCATGTTGAACGTTGGAGGTTTTAAAACTTTTAAACTCGTACATGATGTATTTTTAAAAAAGTATAATAGATAAATATAAATAAGAGCGTAAAATGTACAAGTTTAAAAAAATCTCGGTATGTCATTCTTGTAAAATCTGAAAAGATAACTGTTTTTAAATGCTTCGATAACTGTTAGGAGGGACTCACTAGACCTCATGGTCTAACCCTCGCATTTTCAAAATTAAAACCTTTTCAGGTAAGCAGGTTTCCAGAAGCTCGGGCAAATAGGCTGAGCTTAGCGAGAAGAGTAAAGATGGATAGAGACACTCTAGTATTTAGTATTTCTCAGTTGTGTAGGTTGTTCCGCAAACCTATTAAGTATTTTTAATGAAATTTTGTGACCGTGATTTTGGGATGTTATGAATTTGTCGTTTTGCATGATATTTTTGGGAGGGTCTTTACAGTTGGTATCAGAGCCATAGTTTAAGGGATTTAGGTGACCGGACGGGCCTAAACTTAAACTTGGGAGTAGAAATCACAACTGAGAATCAGGAAAATGCGTTAGGAGGTCACTATTATAGAGATAGGACTGATAGGGTACTGAGGACTGTCATGTAAGGTAAGTTTGAAATTTCACCTGGCCAGTGTAATTGCAAACTTACAGGTACATGTATGTGCTTAACCTGCCTTATTATTCCGAAGTGGTAGTAAGAAACTAGTGTTTATGTCGTGTGCCAGTACTTTAGAATGTCAGCAAGATCCCTGAGGGGTAGACTGAGACCTTTGTTGGGGAAGTTTCTTGAGAAGTCATGAATGATGTGATGTATGTATACATCGTGGAGACGGATTGTCGTTTGGAATGTTATGAGCCGTCTAGAGGTAGACCTTCGTGGTTCGAAGAGGATGAGTGATTACTTTTGAGTAAGTCTTCTGGATCAGGAGAGTCTCGATTCTAGGAATCGTGGGATAGATCTGTTCGGATAGTAAGGCGGGACAATGTCGAGATCTTGAAGGTGTCAATCCAAGAGCGAGCAGGGGATTAGAGTCCTGACTCTTTAGTCGCGTTGTTCAGTGGCATGATCATTGAAGAGAGATTTCTGTAGAATACTGAAAGCGTGTAGAAGTATAATATGAGGTAAATTGGTCAAGATGAAAGTAATATGAAATAATTGAGTAAGTGGACCGTTGAACGTATGTATAGCAAGTTGTTGCAAGACCGAGGGGGCGACCGCTGGTCGAAAGTGGAGTGTCAATGATAAGTTGCGTGAGTAAAGCGATTGACCTTGTTTGAGTGAGTAGCCTTCAATTTCAAGTAGAGTTTCATGCAGTAAGATCGTATATGTGCATATGAGATTTTTTTCATAAGTAAAGTAAATGTGTAAATATCAAATTTGATCGGATATGAGTCGGCGTGTGCAAGCGTATGTTTAAATAAAAATGCAAATCCATTTACCTCGCACAATGAAGTCTTGAGGACTACGATTTACAAAATATTCCACTCTTTTCATTATAAGTTAAATTGTTGCAAAAGTCAAGAAGACGTTTGAATGCAAAACTTTTATGACCAAGATAAGTATTGACATGTTGAAGTTATATAAGTAAATGTGAGAACCGACTGGTTTACTTCGTGTCGGTATGTCCTTTCAAAATTTTGTCGTATGAACAGATTTTCATCCAATATTTATTTCTGTCGTAACAATATATTTTGGTTGAGTAAGATTAAGTTTTACGGAAAGTTGCATGCAAACGATTCTCGAGATCGTAGTGCAGGGTATTGAAGGGGTCGTGTGTACCCAAGTTGTTTCCAAGTGTTGTTTCTTTAAAATAATCAAAAGTGTGATGATTTATTTATCGCGTTGTCATGCACGAATGCTATAAACTCACTAGGTCGTAGAGTACTACATTTTAAGCTAAGGAAGAACTTTTAGAGTGGAGAGGTGTTAGACAGATCAGGGGAGAATGTTCGTAGTTTTGGTACTTATGTTCAAGAGGAGAGATGAGCAGTGGAGGAGTCAGAAGTGGACTTTAGTGTCGGTTGTATGAGGGTCTGTACCCTCGTGCGGTGACTGGAAATGCAGTTGCCGAGGGACGGTTGTGTTCAGGGGAAGGACTAGAAGTCAGCAAGTTATTGGTATTAGCAACTCGTTATGAGTAGTGTGGTGAAGTAGAGATGAAATATCCGCGACGTTGAATAAGAGTTTTAAAGTGATCTTGTAATACTAACGTTTCACGAGTGAGTTTGAAATGAGGACGACGGGATGTGAATTTGATTATGATATGTTGGGAGGATTAGGTTCAGTAAGGGACCCTTGTTGAAGAATAGGTTAAGGAAGTATCAACAGGTCAACTATTGACGTTAAAGTCGGCAGTTGAGTAAGGTGTATGAGACCGAAGACTTGAATCAGAAGGTTGAAAGTTGAAGGACCACTTTGTAGGGGTGTTAAGATAGTGAAAGACTGTTGTTTTAGATAAGCGTTTTACCTACGAGATGGATGGTTCGTAAAGAATTAAGTAATTAGCACAAACGAAGTGAGGGTATAGATTATGTCGATCTGTGAGGGAGTGCTCCCTGTCTATATATTGGCTTGGGATCGCAAGAGCTAGCAGGAAACGAGTATGTTAGAGTTATTCAGAAATTCGTGTGTTGTGGTTCAACTAGAGCTGGGAGAGAGGCAATGTAGCGAGATAGACTCGGTTAGTTTTGAATGAGGTCTTGAAGATAAGTTTGAGTTGTGTACGATTGGCCATGAGAGTCTTGGTCTGCAGTGCGATGTTTTGAGTGAGTAATGTACAGTTATATAGTGGCAATAATTGCCAAGTCGAATGTGTCAGCTAGCACCATAGCGATGAGAGATTAGAGAAAGAGGAAACTTCAGATAGAAGCCTGTTGGAGGTTTCGGTTGGGGTGTTCGTGTTGTTAACTAGGTTGTTGGAGCACGTAGGGTGTGAGTTGACGTCGTGATATGATTATGTTCGGGATAGCATCACGTAGTGGTGGTGGGTAGTTACCCAAAGGAGAAACCAAGTGTTTTTAGTTGTAAGAGTCGCTAAGTAAGTATATTTTGGAATCATTGGAAGTTTAAAGAAGATGATGGATGTATTAGTCAAAATGTGGTGGAATAGATGTGAAAACCTTAAAGAATGTGAGTTGTTGCTTATGTGTGAACGAATTGTCTGAGAAAGTAAAAGTTGGAGTTTAAAGAATGTATAGTGACGTCGAACTATGGTGTCAGTTCGAGGTGATTCGGTCGGAAGCCTAAAGTTAGAATGTTAGTGCAACCGTTTGGTTACGTATAGTGATGAGAAAGCTTTTGCAGCTTGGGAATTGTCGGATGAGGGGGGACAAGAAATGATAGTGGATAATGCTCCACGCTAAGGTGGGGAGGTGAAGACGGTATGTCGGATTAAGTAAGTAAATCGGAAGTAGTAAACTTGACAGTAATGCCGATGGGTGTAGTGTTGTGTAGGCTGTCCTTGGTAAGTGTGCGAACTTTTCGAAAGAGTATTAAGGGAGGAAATTGTGTATGTTTTTGTGCAGGAAAGAAGTGGGTAAGACGACTGAATGAGTTAAGTTAGTGGCTTTGTGAGAGACGTTCGAGCGAACTGATCGTTCAGTGTAAGCTATTAAGAACTGTAGGGTGTGATCGTGGTTACTCCTCCTAGATGAGTAGGAGTAACCGAAGTTATGTTATATGGATGGACGCACGTGGCAAGCAGTGAGAAATTGATGAGCCTTCAGGATAAGTTCAATTCGGATAGGTGAGTACTCAAATGAGGAAGTATAGAGGTTTCCTACTATTAGACACGTTAAGTGTGAAATGATGAAGTTGTGAGAACGTACGAATTAGTTGACGTGTTGTAACCAATGTGATTCGGGAAGGGGTTATGATCTGCTTAGACGTATGTCGGTTGGAAAAAGTAATCTAGAAATTTCAGGTATACCAAGGAGAGGCTCATGGGTGCGAGCTTGTCGGGATGTACAAGGTTGGCCTGGTGCCGAGTTGTCAATGAGCGAGTTTTCTTGGTAGGAGATTCTCGTTGTCGTGGCGGGAATTTCTGCCAAGTCCTTTTTCTTAAGGGAGTGTAATTGTATAAGAGACCTTAATTAGACGTGTTTAAAACTGTGAGTCCCGATGCGGGGACGGAGGCGCGGTTGACCTTGGTTTTATCAGGTAGTTTTAAGCGAGTATAGTGATCGAAGGGGGTACAAGTAAATAGTGCAAGATGGCACGTTTTAGCAAGTGATGACTCGCCGAGGGCGGTTTCATGTATGAAGTGCGGTTATGTTTTCCATCTGAACGATTTGGGGCAGCCAAGTAGAACTGAATGGTTGAATTGAGAACATAAGACTGGGGAACCTCGAGAATTGAGAGATAGGTAAAGTGGACTACGTCTGTGGATCCGTCGGAGTTATGAAAGTTGAATAGATAGTGCGCGATCTTGAGGTACTAGATGAAATTTTGGGGGAATTCGTGGTGTGATGTGCGCCTCTGTTATGAGGAACAGATAAGGGAAGCTGTAGTAATGTCGACCTTGCGAGAATTACGGGCGATAAGAAGTTGACTTCTGTCTTTAGTGAGTAAGTTAGAGCAGCGGCATATAAGTTAGACTTGCCAGAAGAAATAAGAGGAGTGCATCAAACTTTTCTTTTGTCAAATTTGAAGAAGTGTCTAGCCGAAGCCGATGTGACCATTCCGATAGAAGATGTAAGCATTGACGAGAAGTTGGCGTACGAGGAAGAGCCAGTCGAAATTTTAGACACTAAAGTACGAAAGACGAGGAATAAGGAGACACGTTTGGTGAAGGTTCAGTGGAAATATCATCAAGGACGAGAAGCAACGTGGGAGGCGGAAGCGGAGATGAGAAGCAGGTACCCTCACCTCTTTAAGAATGGAATTCCGGGGACGGAATTCTTTTGAGGGGGGAGTGTTGTAACAACCGAGATTTTATTGCAATTAAATAAATTAAGGCTTGTGTAAAAAGTGAAACAAGAAGAAAGTTTGAGGGGTCAAAGTGTAAAGTTTGGGAAGAATATTTAAAAGGGGCCCAAAACCCTAGGAGGAAAATCATTCTTCAAATCAGTATTATTTTTTGTGTGTGCTCTGTGGTGTGCGGCGGCTGTGAGGAAAAGAAGAAACGAAGAAAGGACGTGGTTGGTGATCTTTGGGAAAGCTAGAGAAGAATCCTTGGCATCTTCAAGTAAGTATTCTAATCTCCTTCTCCTTAGCTCCTTTTTCCCGATTAGAAGCTGTTTGGGAGGGTTTGGGTGTGTGTAATCACACACACAATCTGTTTCCAGCGCTGTTTCCTTAATAAGAGGGTGGGAAGATCGTCTTTCTTGAGTTTAATTGGTAATGTGAGCCTAGAGTCTTTGTTTGAACCGAAATTCTAGTTTAGCCTAAAGGTTTTCGGGGAGTCTTAGCAAGTTTTCGATTTGGAACAGTAGAAAACCCTGTACCAGATCTGTCTGCGTATCTGGGGGAAGAAGATGAAGTGGTAAAGTCTGAAATTCGCAAGCTAAGCCTGCGAGTTTGAGAAGTTCGCAAGCTAAGCCTGCGAGTTTGAGAAGTTCGCAAGCTAAGCCTGCGAGTTTGGGAAATTATCGCAACCCAAGGTTGCGAGTTTAGAGTCTTGCGAGTTTAGAGTCTTGCGAGTTTAGAATTTTGTGACCGTGATTTTGGGATGTTATGAATTTGTCGTTTTGCATGATATTTTTGGGAGGGTCTTTACACGTCGCTCGCTTTCATGTGTTCTTCAACTTTCAAAGATGATTATATCCATTTTTCTTCCCTTGCCCAAATATTCAAGCTATCTAGACAATCATTGGCGGATGGAGTTGCAAAAAGGTGGGGTCCCATCCCCCCACTAAAATAAAAAAAATGATTTTTTAGTGTAAAAACAATTATTTTTTAGCATTATAGCATGGTTTCCCTCCGGTGATTTTTTGCATGTCCTCTCACTAGCTAAAAACCAAAGAAAGTACTTCAAAATCAATCAAAAAACAAAAAAATTTGAAATCAAACGAAAAAAACGAAAAAGTTTCTCGAAATCAACAAAAAAACTTTAAAATCTCTCGAAATCAACCGAAAAACTTCAAAAATCTCTTGAAACCGTATAATTGGGCTAAAACACATCAAACGACTTTCCGAACCTCTAACCTACCTTAAAAGTGACTCCACTATGCAAAAATTCTAGATCCGCTACTGCCAACAATTCCCTAATATTGCAATATTTGTCCTTTGACCAATACCTTTTTTTACACCTATTTGGCCTTTAAAAATTCAGTTTTTTACTACTAGACCCAAAATAAGGGTGTTACAAGTAAGAATATTGATTTTTATCGATAAACGCTTACTATGTAAGCATTTGAGAAAATGGCCCTTTAGATAAACTTTTTAGAAAAAGGCACCGAACATAGATGAATCTTCAGGTTGATTTATTGACCTCCACCAAAACTTTGACGGGACTTCTGACTTTTGGAACATGTGGTGCCCATTCAGATAGGAAAATGGAAGTTAACATTCATTGAAGAGGAATTAGGGAGCATTTTGGATTATATTTGTTTGTCCCAAATATTTATCACCATTTTTTAAACATTTGCCCTAAATATTTAAGTTGTACTATTTTAAAGTGGCACTAATTTAATGTAACATCCGAATTTTCTACATGTATTATTTTGTGTTCCTTTTGATGTTTTGACCTTAGATGTACCTTTTATTAAGTTATATCTGTGGCGAATGGAATTAGGTTGATTTAATGCTAAGCCAACTAAGAGAAATCAAGTTTGGTGCAAAATAGTGAGTTGCACGGGTTGGCGTAAGTCGCATCACCCTTGGTACATGTTTTTTTGGGGCTGAAAGGTGCACGGGATTTAAGTCGCAACCAAAGTTTTATTGATTGTTCAAATACGATTTAAACCTTTTTGACAAAGGTTTTGGCATTTTTACTCATTTCTCCATCTCTCTTTATTATTCAAATTCGGTTTGGAAAAAAGGAGAGCAGTTATTGAAGATTCAAGGCCTTTAAGGCTCAAATTCGATTTAAACCTTTTTGACAAAGGTTTTGGCATTTTTAAACTTGTATGACGTGTTTTTCACTATTTTATTTAGCCTTATAAGCATTAAAAGCCATAGTCATTCTTTATAGGGAATTTAATTAAAATACCCAAAGTTTGATTTTTACTTACCAAAATACTCATTTATTTCCCGTTTTTACCAAAATACTCATTTTTTCCGTAAAAGAGCCTACGATCGCAGGCAGGGACCATTTTTGACACTTTTTGAAACTTTTACCCCGCGATCGCGGGGGAGTGTCGCGCAGTGGACCCAATTCGTTCAATTTGATGATTTTGAATTGAAATGTTACACTTTCAACCCCTATACTTATTTACTTACTTTACTTTATACCTTTTTACTTTCATAATTTTAATTTTACATTTAACACATATAATCGTTTATTAACTAAAATACGTTAAAAAATACGTTTTAATTTTAACAAGTTACACCATTATAATCGTATCTTCGATACGTTCGAAATGAGCCTAATATTGATTTTTTATTTATATATTTTAATATATATCATATACACTACATAAAAAATATTTTTTATATTTAAAATTCATTTTTTAACATATTTTCAATTTTGTTTTACACTCCTATCGCATTAACATAATAATCATATATTAACTAACTAGATATGTACCTGCGCGCGATGCGGCGCGAAGTATCTTGAATCTAAAACCGAGAATTCAAAAAAATAAGTTTGTTTCATGTTCATATTTATTCGATTTTAAATCGCATATTAAATATATAAAATTAAAGGTCAATATGGTTAATTGGTCAAAAAAATGAAAAATATTCGTTCGATAATGGGGTCTTCAAACCCATAACATTTGTGCTCATTTTGAAGGTTTTGATGAACGATTATAATGGTTTAACTTATAAAAAAAAGAAAAACATGTTTGTTTAATGTATGTTGATATGATAAGGATATAAAATAAAAAATGAAAGGAGAATGGATATAAAGTAAATTAAATAGCTAATTATAATGGTATAAAGTGTAATTTAAAAATAAAAAATAATTTTATTTTTAATTATCATGTTGAACGTTGGAGGTTTTAAAACTTTTAAACTCGTACATGATGTATTTTTAAAAAAGTATAATAGATAAATATAAATAAGAGCGTAAAATGTACAAGTTTAAAAAAATCTCGGTATGTCATTCTTGTAAAATCTTGATACGTATTTATGATATTCAACAATATTATTAAGTTAAAAAAAATATTCAATAATAAACTTATTTTGAAATTATTGACGAGAATATTGTAATAATATAATTTGTAAAAAAATGCATTTATTAATATGTTTTAGTTAAACTGTGATTATGTATTTTAATATTATAAGGGTGTAAAATGAAAAATGAATAATGTAAGGGATATAAAACAAATTAATTTGTACATGTTCATGATATTTAATAATATGATTAAATCCAAAAATATTCAATATTGGGCTCATTTCGAATGTATTGACGAGACGATTACAATGGTGTAATTTGTAAAAAAGAAATGTATTTTTTAATGCATTTTAGTTCATATACATTATTTATGTTTATATGATAAGAGTCTAAAATGAAAAATGAAAAATAAAAAAGTAAGAGATTAAAAGTAACTACATACATAATTATAAGGGTAGTAAATGTAACGTATAAATTTAAAAATTGAATTAAGGAGAGATTTAAGGAGGAGTGAATGTAGGTGTGATAAATGAACTTATAATGTAAACTGCGTTCAGATACATGTTTAGGCGGGAAAATACTGAAGTCGGCTCACCAGAATTCGACACATGGCATACTAGTTACTTATTTATTATATGTATAGATTCATTAAATCGTTTTAAATTATTATTATTTGTATGTGTTTATAGATATCGTGAATGGCAATAGGACAAGGTTTCACAATAAGAATATGAAATGGAGTTTTGACAAGTTGGTATCACTTGACTCATTTAAGAATTGTGAAATGGGTATTTGGCGAATGATGATTCATGTGTGTTTGGAGCTGAAGTATTTGCAGTTACAGAGTATGCACAAAAGAATCGATGTTTGTCCATCACAAAGCCTCCGTCAATTTTTAATATTTACACTTGGACCATCGATAATAAAATAAATAAAACATATTTTAACTATAAGAATATGAATTTTAAATATAAAAAATATTTTTATGTAGTGTATATGATATATATTAAAATATATAAATCAAAAAATTCAATATTGGGCTAATTTCGAATGTATCGAATAGACGATTATAATGGTGTAACTTGTTAAAATTAAAACATATTTTTTAACGTATTTTAGTTAATAAACGATTATATGTGTTAAATGTAAAATTAAAATTATCAAAGTAAAAGATATAAAGTAAAATAAGTAAATAAGTATAAGAGTTGAAAGTGTAACATTTCAATTCAAAAATCAATTGAACGAATTGGGTCCACCGCGGGACACTCCCCCGGATCGCGGGGTAAAAGTTTCAAAGAGTGTCAAAAATGGTCCTTGCCCGCGATCGCGGGCCTCCTTCGCGGAAAAATAGGTATTTTAGTAAAAACGGGAAAGAAATGGGTATTTTGATAAATGAAAGTCAAACTTTCGGTATTTTAATTAAATTCCCTTCTTTATAATATATTTAATATTTGGTATTCAGATTGACCATATATATATCTATACATATAATAAATAAGTAACTAACATGCCACGTGTCGACTTCAGGTGAGACGACTTTAGTATTTTTCCGTCTAAACATGTATCTGGACGTAGTTTACATTATAAGTTCAATTAGCACACCCACATTCACTCCTTAAATCTCTTCTTAATTCATTTTTTTTAATTTATACGTTACATTTACTACCCTTATAATTAGGTATATAGTTTACTTTAATCCCTTACTTTTTTATTTTTCTTATTAAACTCTTATCATATAAACATAAATAATGTATATGAACTAAAATGCATTAAAAATACATTTGTTTTTTTACAAATTACACCATTGTAATCTTCTCGTCAATACTTTCGAAATGAGCCCAGTATTGAATGATTTTTTATTTAATCATATTATTAAATTTCATAAACATGTACAAATTAATTTGTTTTAGAGTAAATTGCATTCTTGGTCCATGTGGTTATGTGATTTCTTTGAAAGAAGTACCTGAACTTCAATAACTTAAAGAGTGGTCCCTGAGTTATGCGATTTTGTTCCAAATCCAGTCCCTGGTCACTAACCCCATTAAAAAACTCAGTTAGAGCCAGGGGCATTTTTCATCCAACCAGGTTTTTGTCCTTCTTTTGTAATTCTTTTTGTTTTTCCTTGTTTTTGTGAAATCATTGAACTTATAGGGGCCAAACTTATTGGATATTTATTATGTTGACGTTGACTTAGTTTATAAAGTCATCTTCAATCATTCTTACCCCGATGACCAGGAATCTGTTCGTTCATCTTCATCTTCAACCAGCCTTGAAAGATCGGTTTGAGGTAGACGATCAACTACTCAGTTGATGTTGTTCTGGTTCAGTTTTTGGTCATTAATTAATATGCTATCACCACATTGCAGGGAAGTAATTAAGCAGGTGGAGGAGAGATGAACTACACCAACACAAACTTAGCTCCTGCAACTTCACTCAATCCCTTAAATCGACACCCATTTCATAAAAAACGATTTTTCTTTTTTCAAAAAAATCGATATAACTTCGTAAGATTTCGAGGGAAATCAAATCATTCAATCCCAGATACGAAAGTTTTTGCTTTCAGTTTTTTTTGCAGGGGAATTAATGATCTTGATGAGGTGGGTATTTGTTCATCAATGGGAAATGTAACCTCAAATTTAGCTGCAAGATTTACTGTTTTTCTTGAAGTTGCTATTTTCTTGGCGGGTTTGATGAATAGATTTGGGTTGTCAATTATTTATATGTCCGATAAATTATTGATTGTTGGGGTTTTAATCTGTTAATCCGCAAACAAGCAGCTGAAAGATTGTTATGATCTGTAAAATCAAGGGATATTGCATTGCAGGCCAGGTGTTTGTGTTAATGCTTCAATTAATTAAGTTATGTTTTAGGCAAGATTTTTGAAGAATTTGCTTTAGAAATGGGTAGGGAGAAGCTTAACCACTCTATTCATGTATATGTGTGTTAATTTACAGAGAGAGATCGATATTGATGCATCTATAGAGAGAGATCCATATTAAATCTATAGAGAGAGATCGGTGATGGAGGATGCTGTCGGAGAAGACCACCGGGGAAAAGCGTTGGAGATGATGATCGTTTCACCACCCCCACCGGCCACCGTGACCCACAGTCTCTCATCCCTTTCTCTTTGTGTTCACGTTTCCACCACCACCCGTAACCACCCATTCCATCTTCCATCATGGAGCTGTTGGCGTTGCAGAGAACTCCTGGCGGTGGAGATGACGTTTTAGAGAAGGAGATGATGAAAGACAATGGAGATGCAAGGTGACCGTGAAAGACAAAGGAGAAAGGGAAGAAATGGCAATGTTATTTGTTTCTGGGTCACATTCATGGAGATATCTATACACACAAATTATAGAGACAATTAAAAATGAAATATTAATGATTTAGTTAATCTACACACACAGATTATAGAGACGTTAAAAAACTATCATCAGTTAATCTACAAAATGAAATATGCATTCATGGTTACAGAGACGATTAGGATATATATATATATATATAATTAGAGTTATTTACAAGTTGGCCCCTATAAGTTCAATGATTTCACAAAAACAAGGAAAAACAAAAAGAATTACAAAAGGAGGACAAAAACCTGGTTGGACGAAAATGCCCCTAGCTCTAACTGAGTTTTTAACGGGGTTAGTAACCAGGGACTGAATTTGGAACAAAATCGCATAACTCAGGGACCACTCTTTGAGTTATTGAAGTTCATTTCAAAGAAATCGCATGGACAAAGAATGCAATTTACTCTTTGTTTTATCTCTTACATTAATCATTTTCATTTTACACCCTTATAATAATAAAAATACATAATCATAGTTTAATTAAAAATATTAATAAATGCATTTTTTTACAAATTATATTATTACAATATTCTCGTCAATAATTTCAAAATAAATTTATTATTGAATATTTTTTTAACTTAATAATATTGTGAAATGTCATAAATACGTATAAAGATTTTTCAAAAATAACATACTGAGATTTTTTTTAAACTTGTACATTTTACGCTTTTATCTATATTTATCTATAAACTTCTTTAAAAATAATTCCAGTTACGGTTATTCTTAAAGTTTTTAAAAAGTACAAATTTCAATACATCATGTACGAGTTTAAAAGCTTTAAAACCTCCAACGTTCAACATGATAATTAAAAATAAAATTATTTTTTATTTTTAAATTACACTTTATATCATTATAATTGGTTATTTAATTTACTTTATATCCATTCTCCTTTCATTTTTCATTTTACATCATTATCATATCAACATACATAAACTAAAATACATTAAACAAATATGTGTTTTTTATAAATGATACCATTATAACCGTTCATCAAAACCTTCAAAATGAACACCAAATGTTATGGGTTTGAAGACCCCACTATCGAACGAATATTTTTTTTATTTTTTTTACCAATTAACCATATTGAACTTTAATTTTATATATTTAATATGCGATTTAAAAGTGAATAAATATGAACATGAAACAAACATATTTTTTCGAATTCTCGGTTTTATATTCGAGATACTTTGCGCCGCATCGCGTGCGGGTATATCTAGTATATATATATATATATATATATATAATGAATCACCGTCATATTTAGTTTGAACAAGAGTGTATAATTAAAGAATCTTCTTGTATGAACAAAACTTGAATGAAGTGCCATGACCTCATATGTGCAATACCGCAACACTGCACCAACTTTCACATATTCGTTCCATGGATAGCACCATTGTCGGAACTTACCATGTGGCGGCTCCCATTTAGCTAAATTAGCCTTAAGAATTCCACAAAAAACAAGGTTAATTAATTGTTAAATTATATTAACCCTATATTAACCCGGTACGTCTGTGATGTGGTTGGTCATATAAAGAAGAAATTAAACTTCATAAATCAGCAAAACTAAAACACATTACCATGTTCTGGAATTCAACCGAAGAGTTCAAAGTGGACCTGCATTTTTCGTATGCAAGCTCGTTTGGGAATTCATCCACGAGAGTCTGGGTAAACCCTTGTTGATCCGATTATGCAGATCCATCATTTAAATACTTGTTCACACATTCTGAAATCACACAAGTATTGTAGGCTTTTAACAATATACTTTTAACAATCAAGACACGGCTTTAATCTTCTACACAGATTTGACCACTACGCAATAGAAGCTATCCATCAAAATTTTGTATATATATACAAAACTAATTAAAAAATCGTATTTAATTTAAAAAATAGTTAAAATTAATTAAAAATGAATTTTAAAACTAGTTTAAAAATACCAAATTAAAAAAAATTAAAATTAAATCGTATTTAATATTTTTTAATAATAAAAATAAAACATAAAAAGTATTACAAAAAAGTAATTAAATACATTTTAATTAATTAAGTTAGAATTAATCTCTAATTAATTTTTTATATAGTATTTATTAAAATAGGAGGATTATTTTAAATAAAATTCACCGATCAACGCCGGTCAACGGTACTGTTCATCCTAGCGTCGGGCAAGGAGAGTAGCACCGACCGGTGCTAGGTGAGGGTGTTCCCGAGGTTGCTTTTTCAGTGTTATGTCACATCATCATCACATTAGTTAAATCAAAGGAGAATCTTTATTTTTTTATTATTATTGTTTGTCTAGATCTTTGTGAAGGTAGGTCATATCTGCTTGAAGAAAAGTTTAGGGCTATTTTTGAAATTTTCTTAAAAATAGGTTATTTTTATAGGAGTCTTTTTTAAAAAGGCTAAAAAAATTAACAACACTTAAAAAAAAAGAGTAAATTACATTTTTTGTCCTTGTGGTTTGTTGAAAATTTCTGATTTAGTCCTTATACTTTTGAAATTGCAATTTTTATCCTTGCAGTTTATAGGCTATCACATTTTTTATCCTTATGATTTAAAACTTATTGCTATTTTTATTCCTATGGTTAACAATTCGTTTCTATTTTTAGTCCTTCATACTTAAAAAATAATGTTTTGACTCAGGGACGAAAATAGAAATTAATTGCAAATCATAAGGATGAAAACCGAAATTTTGAAATCACAGGGACGGAATTCACAATTTTTAGCAAACCATGGGGATGAAAAATGTAATTACTCTTTAAAAAAGGGATAAAACTTGAATAAATATTTTTTCCGCTTAAATCTATATGATTCATTTTATATTTTGATCCAATAAAATTCTTTTTGGGGAAAATTAGTTGCGACTCGTAACATTAAGTAATAAAATTTAATAAAATCAAACGTACAACTTTATGATCGAGCGATTGTTGGTGACTTGTGTTGTGAGCAGTGGCGGATCCAAGATTTTTACATGGTGGAGTCACTTTTAAGGTAGGTTAAAGGTTTGCGAAGTCGTTTGATGTGTTTTAGCCTAATTCTACGGTTTCAAGAGATTTTTGAAGTTTTCCGGTTGATTTTGAGAGATTTTAAAGTTTTTTTTTTGTCGATTTCAAGAGACTTTTTCGTTTTTTGGGTTGATTTCAAAAGATTTTTTTTGTTTTTTGATTGATTTTGAAGTACTTTCTTTGGTTTTTTAGCTAGTGGGGGACATACAAAAAATCACTGGGGAGAAACAATGCTATAACGCTAAAAAAATAAAAAATTTTACACTAAAAAATTCATATTTTTTTTATTTTAGTGCGGGGATGGGACCCCCCCTTTTATTAGCTGCATCCGCCACTGGTTGTGAGCATGGTTAAGTGACGTTATATTTTGGAGATATTTGTGCGATGTTATTTAAGGTATATATAGGCATGGGATCGTGTTAGAAGTGTCATTTTATGTGAAGAATGTGATAAGTGTTTTAAAACCGTTGATCATTTTTAATCAAATATCCTCCCATTAATTGCGGCTTAAAAGGGAATTGTTCCGGTGCATCTCATCCTAATGTTCGTCCATTTCTCATCCAACGATTGATACTCACCAAATTTAACAATTCTCACCGGAACCCAACCCTATGTGTGTGTGTGTGTGTGTATATACACACACACACACACACACACACACACACACACACACACACAGAGAGAGAGAGAGGTATGATCAAACGAGAACATGGTCAAAGTAAGAAAATAGTCAAATCACATGTGATTTTATATGCGATTTACAGAACATGATTAAAGCAACGGTTAGTGGGTGAGCTCGCCTACAACGGTTGCGGCCAAAGTCGCGTGAACCACGTATGATTTTAGTGTAAAATCACATATTATTCGGTTGTTCTCATGTTCACTTATTTAGTTACTGTTCTCCTATTAACTAACTAACTAACTAACTAACTATATATATATATATATGTATATAGAGGGAGGTTCAAGGGAAAACCTCAAATAATTAGAAAACTAAAGAACACCCTTATAGACCTAGGATAAGATAAATCAATGGTTAATATTTTCAATGGCAATTTTGTAAATAAAAGCAAAGTTAAGGGTATATCAATATATTACTTAAGCTAGAATGAGGGTAAAATTGGTAAAAAAAAATTAATGGGTCAGATATAAAATAACAAGAAAACCCTAGGTATCATTCTCACACCCTCAAACCCTACCCTCTCTTCTCTCTGCCGCCGCCACCGCCACCGTCGGTCGCCACCACCTCCGGTATGTACCATTCACCGGTCACCAATGCTCTCTGCAAGCCAGATCCACCATTTCCGGCGCCACCACCAATCCCTCCGATGCCGTCGACTCCATTACCACTAAAACTCCATCTTTAAGTCGGACTACGATTCTCTACCCATTTTCTACACCACCTCCGGTGTAAATAAAAGCAAAGTTAATGTTATATTCATATGAGATACTTAATCATATGATAACAATAAATGAAGAACATAGGAACATAAACACATATCAGAAATCGATTCCATATTGTATCTTAACAGAGTTTAGAAAACTAACCTGGAGCACTCACGTTAGGTGCAACGAAATTGATTGATGCGGAAGTATTCATCGTTGCGTGTAGATCGAAGTCTTCTAAAGCTCTATACGGTTTGCTTCAGAATGGGGCTGAACTGAATGCAGATTCGTGTAGGCAATAGGGACTTGATCTCCTTTATTTATAGGCCACTAGAGACTCATCCCATAAGGAGTCCTAGTTTATCTATAAGTTTTGAATTTAAATAATAGAAGATATACACTAATCTTAATGTTAATCAGGTAATTAACTTAATGAATTATCCTACTCATATTAGGAGATATATATCCAAATATGTAACTAGATTATAACTGATATAGGATTCTCTTGATAAGTATAAATATTTAAATCAATTGTCCTTTAATATTTATTACAGATAATGTTAAAGTCCAATTTATTTCCAACATTCTCCCACTGGACTTAACATAATCTGTAAGGACAAGAGAACCATAAACATTATACATATCAAATGAAGTGCGCGCTGAAAAATTCTAACAGTTGTGAATTCATTCAAACTTGGTCAAAATAGGCACCGTATGCAGAACTCAGAATCTACACCAGCTTGGCAAACTAGTTTGATTAAGAACCACTAGCACACAATATCATATTCCACATAAGTTCATTAGTGTCTAAATTTGAGCTTTTTATGCAACTTATTATATCTACCTGAATTAGCATAAATATGTAGCTCAGAGTCCACCGAATGTTTTAGAAAAAATTTCTAAAACTTACAAGCAAAAGTTCTTAACAATAGTGAACCAAAATTGCTTATGTAGTCCGCAACTTTGCTCAAGTGCGGTGATTCACTTGTTTGATATAGATAATGACATAAGTTTTTAAACTTGTAAAACAAATAAAATGCTTATATACTTGAATTCCTCATTTTATTAAAATGTACCAAAAGAAGAACGGAAAATAGAAAAATACAAAATAACTACTTAACCTCGACTCCCACTAAACTCAAGCATCGAGTTCGGATAAGGTTATCACATCCCTAGCATGTTTTTGGAAACTTACTACTGAGAGGACTTTAGTGAATGAATATGCAAGTTAAGATCTCGTACCAATATGTTCAACAATAACCCTTTTTTTAACTATTGTCTCACACTAGAAATATTCAAGACCAATGTTCTTTGAATTGTTTGATCTTTTGATATTTCCACTAAAAAGACTACAACTTTATTATCACAAAACATCTTTAGAGAGCTAAATTATAAAGCTTATGGCATTTGTTTGAATCAAGAAGTTCTTGATCCAAATGCCCTCGCAAACCCATTCATAAATGGCTATAAGTTTAACATCCATTGTTGAAATCTGGACAAAATTTCGACAATATATACCAAGTCTGATCTTGTACATACTTGTGCATACATTAGACTTCCTATTAATTGTATAAAAGACTTGTAATCTATTTCATCAGTTAAATTCTTCCCCCCATTTTTAGAAATTTTGGACTGTTTATCACTTGCAAGTCTCCTTCAACACAAGTCTGCATGTTAAATCTCTTCAAAAACCTTTTGAATGTAGTTTTTCTGAGATAATCCTAATCAACCTTGTGATTTGTCTCTCTAAAGTTAAAACATAGGAAGCTTCACTTAAATTTTTCATGTTAAAAATTGCTGATAGAAATTCTTTAGTATCTTTAAACAATTTAATATTGACGATAGCTAAAAGGATGTCACTATATACAGAATGAGGAAAATGAAAAATTCCCAACTATCTTAATGTATACACATTCATCCATAATGTTTTTTTTTGTAAGCCAAAACTTGATATAACTGAATCAAAATTTTCATATCACTGTCTTGAAGTTTTCTTAAGCCTATATATGGATTCCTGAAGTTTGCATACATGATCTTTTTATCCTGGTTCCACAAAGCCTTTAGGTTGCTTTAACTATATGAATTTCTTCTAGCTCTCCATTTAAAAAATCCGTTTTATCATTCATTTGATGTAACTCCATATTATAATGAGCTACCAGAGCCATTATGATTCTAAATGAGTCCTTAATGGATATTGTAGAGAACATTTTTGTATAGTAAACACCTTCATTTGTGTGAAACTTTTAACAAGAAGTCTAGCTTTTCTTTTAGTCTTAAGAACGCATTTTGAACCTATTGCCTTTATACCACTCAATGAAATCTTCTAAATCAAAAAATCTAAGTCTAACAATGTTTTGTTTTTAACTAATGCTTTGTTTTTGTCTTTAGACGTATCACCTAACCACATGTGACAAAGATTTGCAAAAAATAAAAAATTCTCTACGGATGGTTCTTTTGTGCTTGCTATAGTGTTATATTCTAAACAACATTCATATAACAAAAGAATCTCTTAATTAAATTGAAAGTAAAATTCTATTTATGCTCTCTATTTCTTATAATTGGAACCGGTCAAGATAGGGATCAAGTTAAAATTGACAAAGCCTAAAAACAAGACAGTAAAAGGAATATATAAGTTGTTATCTGTAATTAATCATTATCTTAACCCCACAACTGAATACAAATATCAAGTAATACTTATGGTAGTATAAAACTCAATATTTAAAAGTTCTGTATCATCACACTACACACTACACATATCAGTTATCCAATGAAAACAATCAAATCTATGGATAAGAAGAGTTTCAAAGTATCAAGATAGACATGTGTGTTTATATGTAACGCTGTTCTTAAACCAAAATTACTCAGAATGCCTCTTCTATGGAAGAATATAATTCAAGTAAATGTGATTTGAGATACACAAGTGTTGACTGATTAATCTGTATAAGTTTTCTCTGAAAA
This sequence comes from Saussurea involucrata, assembly GCA_033807775.1. Lineage (NCBI taxonomy): Eukaryota > Viridiplantae > Streptophyta > Magnoliopsida > Asterales > Asteraceae > Saussurea > Saussurea involucrata. Next base: position 178,239,430 of record CM066322.1, read on the forward strand.
GATCAATTGCTATGGCAACATGATCTTATGGTTTAGAAAATTTTCAGTCAAGTTTCTATACTTTGTGAACTGATGAAGGTAAACAATCCAATTTTCATATAGGTTGGTAGATATTAGGATTGTTTAAAAATTCACAAAATTTTGTTTATCAATTAGGTGTCAATGGTCACTCAATATTTGAATTATATGTTTTATAAACATATCTGTAGATATACTGAATAATCCATAGACCCATATACGATATATTGATAACCATATTGTTTTAGCATTAACGCTTTAGATCTGAACACACTTCAGCCAATAATCAAGACAACTCTAAATTTAGAAGAATGTTGACTTACAAACTTGTAGGAGTTTTCACGTCTTCAATTAAAGTTTTTTTATTAATACTACTCAAGTTAGGGTAAATGAATCATATTTTGAGATGTGAATCCCAATATCTTTTATACGATATCACGTTTATAGCCCAGTTTTATGAACATGTATATTAATTTGGTATTTCACAATCCAAAATAATTTTAAATGTAAATAACTTAAAATACACTTAAAATTAATTAACCTAAAATTAATCTTAATTGAGCTCTAAATTATCCAGATTAAATTATTGACCCAAAGTTTGAATCACATCGATAGCCAAAAAGAAACTATTAAATAATGTCTCGCACATACATAAACGATAGTTGGCCCAAATAACTTAAAATGAGACTAACTAAGCTCCTTTAGTTAAGTTTTATGGGCTAAATTTGGATTTAATATGCTCAACAAATCCACTAAAATAATCTAACAAGAACAAATACAATAAGAACTACATCAGCCCAGTGCATTACACTAATCATTGAAAAATTGTATCAACATATTCAATCCAGTTTATTAACCAAAAGGTATGCCAATCAAATAAACTTGTTTCAATTAAACTGTTGACCCATAAAATAGATATATGACTATATAAATGTATAATGGATCCTGAACCAAATAAGTTTATATTTACTTAAATAAAATTCACAAAATTGAAGCTAAATTTGTGAACACATTAGAATACAATTAATCCGCCATACATGAATTAAATTAATAAATACTAGTAACATAGTAATATCTATATTCATAACAAACATGAGATAATGACAATTTATAGCGGATGACATGATTTAAATACCATAAACTTTAGGATATCACAAATGACTCAACTAAAAATGTAATTGTCATTATTGATGATTATCTCATTCCATATTTCCAAAAGTATTACCAGAAATTAATTTCCCGTTTTTATTTACTGTATAGATTGATGAAGAGGTAAAATACAAATAACTGAATAAATAAATAAATTATTTGTAAGCTTATGGCATGAAATTAGAACCAAATTCTTATCTTATAAGGTTATCCATTAAAATTCTTAAATCGAACAAATATATATATATATATATATACGTATTTTATAAAAGGATAAGTATTCATACCAAATCTTAATCAATAAGGCACTCAACAACCAGAATTAACAGTTCCTAAAGGTTGAGAAATTAAAATTAAGAAGATCAAATAGTAGATCAAACACGGAGATGCCTTAAATTTTAAGTTATTTACTTAAAATTAATTGTTCCAAAATGAAATTGAGCGGAACCAAAAAAATGGTCAAAGTCAATTGTTAGCTCAACCAAATAAGATTAAGAGACACTTTTAATAAAATTTAAATGTCTATATTTGAATTGCTATGTTCAACGTATTCACTTAATTGAATTAAAGGCCAAAAAAAAAAGTTACGTTGACAAAAAACAAATAAATAACAACGGCAGCACAAATTCAATTATAAATCTCTTTTGATCCAATCTGATAAGGAATTTACAATCAACGGTTAATTCAATTAATATAACAAACTGATTATCCAAATGATAATATATTATTAATCAGCCAGCTTTAAAATAGGGTCAAATCTTAATCCCAACTTAATCGGTTTAATTTAAAATAAATTAACTAAACCAATTAAAATTAAATAACATGAACCCAAAATAATTAATGATTAATTAGGCTAACCCTACGTACATAAATTGGCAACAATGAGCTAACACATTTAGTTATCATATACATTAACATATAATCTCGATAATCGTATGAAATTGTACATAAATTAATAAACATGACTCAAACTATTAAATTGATCCAAAAACTTTACAATAAAAATTGAAGCAAAGCATAAAACAAAAATTCTTAAATTATATATTATTAAATATATAGCATGAAATCCTTTTAATATTATATATACACATTATGTATATATTTTATGAAATAACATCCTTAATTCAATATGTATGTATATATATATACATATTTTACAAAATGTAAACTTTGATACAAATTTATTAATTTAGTTCTTCATTTAAAGGGAAGATCACTCAATCCAGATAAGGATGATAAAGAAACTCAAATTCAGTTAATTTAATGACTAAAGCTCAAATTTAATTGACAAAATATTTTAGATTAGTTTAAGTGACCAATCCACTTCTATATTTATCTAATAAAGATATCTATTTCAACTTAATAAATAAATTAACCAATAACTATAAGTTAATAAATAAATATATGTGTATATATAGAGAGAGATTAGGGTTGACAGAGGCGTTGCTTCTTCTAGTGTTCATACTCATGCATAAGTGATAAAAAAAACAATAAGTGGCATGGGGATTTTTTTTTAAATAATAATCGATTACATAAGAAATCACAGTTTCAATAAAATTAATCTCAATGAACAGATAGAATTTTCAAGCATTTTACAAGAGATTTCTGATAAACTAAAATGGATTTATGAACCTATGTAATTTTAGGCTCTGATACCATTTGTTATATTCATATGAGATATTTAATCATATGATAACAATAAATGAAGAACATAGGAACATAAACACATATCAAAAATCGATTCCATATTGTATCTTAACAGAGTTTAGAAAACTAACCTGGAGCACTCACGTTAGGTGCAACGAAATTGATTGATGCGGAAGTATTCATCGTTGCGTGTAGATCGAAGTCTTCTAAAGCTCTATACGGTTTGCTTCAGAATGGGGCTGAACTGAATGCAGATTCGTGTAGGCAATAGGGACTTGATCTCCTTTATTTATAGGCCACTAGAGACTCATCCCATAAGGAGTCCTAGTTTATCTATAAGTTTTGAATTTAAATAATAGAAGATATACACTAATCTTAATGTTAATCAGGTAATTAACTTAATGAATTATCATACTCATATTAGGAGATATATATCCAAATATGTAACTAGATTATAACTGATATAGGATTCTCTTGATAAGTATAAATATTTAAATCAATTGTCCTTTAATATTTATTACAGATAATGTTAAAGTCCAATTTATTTCCAACAATTTTTTTATTCTGTCTTCTCCACCTTCTTCTTTCTCCTTGGAAACAACCATATGCACAAGTGCATATATATATATGCATTTGTGCATATCGACTTGTTTTTGATCGTTTTTCTTTCAAAAACTTGTTTGTTTTTCAGTTTTGGATTAGATTGCAAGTTTTAAAATTGAAAACCACTAAGTAATTTGTAATTTTTTGAAGTTTGGCAGTCGACAGCAAGCATCCCTGGAAAACCGTGAGCTCCCCGGAATCTGCAAGTGTTCGCCGGAAAACCGTAAACTCGCCGAAATCTGCAAGTTTTCGTCGGAAAACTCATGGAGGTGGATTTGTGACTGAGAGTAGTGATTAGTTGGGGTGGATTTGTTTTGTTTTAGCGGTAGGGTATAGTGGCCAAATGACTTTACTACCCTTTTCATTAATTTTAATTAATTTACTGGTTGATTATTAATATCCTTTGGATTGTGTTTAATCAATGTGTGTAAGGATGTTCTTTAGTTTTTCGGTTATTTGAGGTTTTTCCCTGATCCTGACTATATATATATATATATATATATATATATATAGCCATAGGTTCAATAGAGAAGTCCAAATATTTAGAGAAATAGATAAGTGATCTTGACCATTCATTCGGTCAAGATCGGTTATAATTGGTCAAAAGTTGCGGCTGTTCCAAAAATAGAAGAGCAATTTCGTAACTTTTACAAAAAACACGGACTGAGTTCATATATGAATCTGTGTGATTCACATATGAACTATACAATTTATTTTAAAACTAATTAAAAAATCGTATTTAATTTAAAAAATAGTTAAAATTAATTAAAAATGAACTTTAAAACTAGTTTAAAAAAACCAAATTAAAAAAATTAAAATTATTTTTTAAAAATCGTATTTATTTAAAATAATTATTTTAAAATTAATAAAACTTTATTTTAAAATTAGTTTATTTAAAATAAAATCGTATTTAATATTTTTTAATAATAAAAATAAAACATAAAACATAAAAAGCATTACAAAAAGTAATTAAATACATTTTAATTAATTAAGTTAGAATTAACCTCTAATTAATTTTTTACATAGTATTTATTAAAATAGGAGGATTATTTTAAAAAAAATTCACCGGTCAACGGTACTGTTCATCCTAGCACCGGGCAAGGAGAGTAGCACCGGCCGGTGCTAGGTGAGGGTGTTCCCGAGGTTGCTTTTTCAGTGTTATGTCACATCATCATCACATTAGTTAAATCAAAGGAGAATCTTTATTTTTTTTATTATTATTGTTTGTCTAGATCTTTGTGAAGGTGGGCCATCTCTCCTCAAGCATGCTTGATGTAACATCCTGGATTTTCAAATAATATTAATTTAATGAGAATTGGGATATACCTTATTTTGCGTAAACCTTGGATTATATGGAAGTTTTATAATTCATTGGGTTAAAATGCAAGTGACCAAAGTTAAGTGTTAATTCTGGAATAAATGGAACTTGAGGGTGTATTGGGTCATTGGTGAATTGTGTGTTTGGATAAGAGGCTGAGAATGAGAAATATCTCATTCTTGGTTCTTTGAGAAATATCTCATTCTTGGTTCTTTGAGTCGGCAGAGAGAAAGAGATAGAGAGAAAAAGGGAAAAGGGAAAAAAAGAAGAAAGCAAGCTTTGATCATCAAATTGGTAAGGAAAGTGATCATGTTTTCTGATATAATTGTTATAGACGTTGGGTTATAAACGAATCTGTGTTTGGATTACGTTTTCAAAATCGTTCAAAACAGATTGGAGCAACAGATCGAGATTAAAGTGGGTTTTCTTCAAAGAGGTGAGTTTATTCAACTCTCTTTAAAATTTAGCAATTAATGTTGAAATAGATGTGTAATATGTGTGTCTTAACATGTTAGTAGAACTTAATTGATGAGAAGATTGAACTGATTTTATGTTTTAAATCGATTTGAGGACTTGTTGAACGGACAGTACGCAAAACCTTGAAAGTCCCGGTACTTGAATGTCCCGGTAGTTGGAAGTCCCGGTAGTGGTAAGTCCCGGTAGTTGGAAGTCCCGGTAGTGGCAAGTCCCGATATGTTATATTATCAAGTCCCGGTGGTTTATCAAGTCCCGGTATGCTATTTTATTTGGAGTCCCGGTATGCTATATTAAGTCCCGGTATGCTATTTTATTTGTAGTCCCGGTATTGGAAATCCCGGTATTGGTTTCTGATTTTTTTGCTGTTACGTATTAGAGTCATTTGAAAGCGAAATATAGGGGTATGGGTACTCGTTTTGAGTGTAAAATAGAATTTGAACCCTTTGAACATGTTTTTATGTGCCAATTACAAACCCAAAGTCTTGTGATTGACGTCGGTTGTTCGGATGCTTTTAGCTATGGTTTTTGAATAAGGTCTGAATAAGGTATTCTTAGATTTGAGAATATGTTGCGAGTTGTAATATGTTGTTATGCAGATACGTTAGTAAAGTGTAATGGATCCATAGGCACTAGTTTGATATAAACACATGGAATTGATGTGAGTAATCGTAATTCCTGAGTGTATGTTAAATGTGGAATTGATGTGAGTAATCGTAATTCCCATTTATGTGAAATAAGAAATTGATGTGAGTAATCGTAATTCCTGAGCGTATGTTAAATGTGGAATTGATGTGAGTAATCGTAATTCCCATTTGTGTGAAATAAGGAATTGATGTGAGTAATCATAATTCCTGATTTCTTAGGATGAATAGAGATTGACACGAGTAATTGTAATCTCTACATCCTTTCTAATAAATAGGCATATGTAATTGCGATTTATTTAGATGAGAGCATTGATCTAGAATCTGGGATTGATTCGTAGAAGGCTCTGGTATATGATACTATGACTAGGTGAATTAGTCATAGTTATGGGAGTGGGGTAGATTACCATTGTTGAAAGGAGTTGTTGTACGGTAAGATGAGTGAAAACAGGTTTGATTTATCTGTGGTTATTTTAATTGTTGGATTTTAATTTGATTTGAATATTCTCACTAGGCGAAAGCCTAATTGTTCAAGTTGAATTTTCTTACCAGGTACAGGCTCCGGGAAGTAAGCGGGGATGTGTGATGAGAACTTTTGGAAAGATTCAAACTTAGAGATGCCGGAGGATATAGCTATTCGTTTGATGTTTTTGGGACAAATGCTAGATAACTTAGTTAATCCGATTATGATGTATGATTAGATTAATAGGTTATTTGAGTTAGATGCGTTGTATATAAAACCTTTACAATTGATCCTCAGATTATCAAAGTTTGAAGTTTTATAATCATAACTCGTGTATTATTCAAGGTTTAAATTGACCATGTTTTTAGGGTGTTACACCGGAGGAGAAGTTTAGGGCTATTTTTGAAATTTTCTTAAAAATAGGTTATTTTTTAAGGAGTATTTTTAAAAAAGGCTAAAAAAATTAAGAACCCTAAAAAAAGAGTAAATTACATTTTTAGTCCTTGTGGTTTGTTGAAAATTTCTGATTTAGTCCTTATACTTTTGAAATTGCAATTTTTATCCTTGTAGTTTATAGGCTATCACATTTTTTATCCTTATGATTTAAAACTTATTGCTATTTTTATTCCTATGGTTAACAATTCGTTTCTATTTTTAGTCCTTCATACTTAAAAAGTAATGTTTTGGCTCAGGGACGAAAATAGAAATTAATTGCAAATCATAAGGATGAAAACCGAAATTTTGAAATCACAGGGACGGAATTCACAATTTTTAGCAAACCATGGGGATGAAAAATGTAATTACTCTTTAAAAAAGGGAAAAAACTTGAATAAATATTTTTTCCGCTTAAATCTATATGATTCATTTTATATTTTGATCCAATAAAATTCTTTTTGGGGAAAATTAGTTGTGACTCGTAACATTAAGTAATAAAATTTAATAAAATCAAACGTACAACTTTATGATCGAGCGATTGTTGGTGACTTGTGTTGTGAGCAGTGGCGGATCCAAGATTTTTACATAGTGGAGTCACTTTTAAGGTAGGTTAAAGGTTTGCGAAGTCGTTTGATGTGTTTTAGTCTAATTCTACGGTTTCAAGAGATTTTTGAAGTTTTCCGGTTGATTTCGAAAGATTTTAAAGTTTTTTTTGTCGATTTCGAGAGACTTTTTCGTTTTTTGGGTTGATTTCAAAAAACTTTTTTTGTTTTTTGATTGATTTTGAAGTACTTTCTTTGGTTTTTTAGCTAGTGGGGGACATACAAAAAATCACTGGAGGGAAACCATGCTATAAAAAATAATTGTTTTTACACTAAAAAATTCATATTTTTTTTATTTTAGTGGGGGGATGGGACCTCCCCTTTTCTTAGCTGCATCCGCCACTGGTTGTGAGCATGGTTAAGTGACGTTATATTTTGGAGATATTTGTGCGATGTTATTTATGGTATATATAGGCATGAGATCGTGTTAGAAGTGTCATTTTATATGAAGAATGTGATAAGTGTTTTAAAACCGTTGATCATTTTTAATCAAATATCCTCCCATTAATTGCGGCTTAAAAGGGAATTGTTCCGGTGCATCTCATCCTAATGTTCGTCCATTTCTCATCCAACGATTGATACTCACCAAATTTAACAATTCTCACCGGAACCCAACCATATGTGTGTGTGTGTGTGTGTGTATATATATATATATATATACACACACACACACACACAGAGAGAGAGAGAGAGGTATGATCAAACGAGAACATGGTCAAAGTAAGAAAATAGTCAAATCACATGTGATTTTATATGCGATTTACAGAACATGATTAAAGCAACGGTTAGTGGGTGAGCTCGCCTACAACGGTTGCGGCCAAAGTCGCGTGAACCACGTATGATTTTAGTGTAAAATCACATATTATTCGGTTGTTCTCATGTTCACTTATTTAGTTACTGTTCTCCTATTAACTAACTAACTAACTATATATATATATAAGTATATAGAGGAAGGTTCAAGGGAAAACCTCAAATAATTAGAAAACTAAAGAACACCCTTATAGACCTAGGATAAGATAAATCAATGGTTAATATTTTCAATGGCAATTTTGTAAATAAAAGCAAAGTTAAGGGTATATCAATATATTACTTAAGCTAGAATGAGGGTAAAATTGGTAAAAAAAAATTAATGGGTCAGATATAAAATAACAAGAAAACCCTAGGTATCATTCTCACACCCTCAAACCCTACCCTCTCTTCTCTCTTCTCTCTGCCGCCGCCACCGCCACCGCCGGTTGCCACCACCTCCGGTATGTACCATTCACAGGTCACCAATGCCCTCTGCAAGCCAGATCCACCATTTCCGGCGCCACCACCAATCCCTCCGATGCCGTCGACTCCATTACCACTAAAACTCCATCTCTAAGTCGGACTACGATTCTCTACCCATTTTCTACACCACCACCGCCACCACCTCCGGTATGTACCATTCACCGGACACCAACGCTCTATGGCAAGCCAGATCCACCATTTCCGACGCCACCACCAATCCCTCTGATGTCGTCGACTCCATTACCACTAAAACTCCATCTTTGAGTCGACTACGATTCTCTACCCATTTTCTACCGATTATGTTCTTAGAGAACAGTACAGAAATCCCTGGAACGGGATTCGCATGGGTAAAGAGGTAATGTAGGGTTTCTTTTTTTGTTTATTAGGTTTTCATAAATTAGTGCAAATAGGAAGATCTGTTCGTTAATTTGAATTCTTAATAGATTTAATTGTTTGATGAACACGATTTAAAAGGCTTTTCGGATACCTTAATTTACAGGATGATTCATAATCGAAGATGATATTTTCTAATCCTGCAGATTAAATTATGATGTTCTAATTGATCCTCTTTTGATGGTGATCTGTGCATATATATGCACAAGTGCATACCTACATTTCGATTTTGATGAACTGAGTGTTCAAATCTGGAGTTGTGTGTAGTTTTTTATGTTCGTCAACGTGCTTGGAAATTTTTTTATTCTGTCTTCTCCACCTTCTTCTTTCTCCTTGGAAACAACCATATGCACAAGTGCATATATATGCATTTGTGCATATCGACTTGTTTTTGATCGTTTTTCTTTCAAAAACTTGTTTGTTTTTCAGTTTTGGATTAGATTGCAAGTTTTAAAATTGAAAACCACTAAGTAATTTGTAATTTTTTGAACTTTGGCAGTCGACAGCAAGCATCGCCGGAAAACCGTGAGCTCCCTGGAATCTGCAAGTGTTCGCCGGAAAACCGTAAACTCGCCGGAATCTGCAAGTTTTCGCCGGAAAACTCATGGAGGTGGATTTGTGACTGAGAGCAGTGATTAGTTGGGGTGGATTTGTTTTGTTTTAGCGGTAGGGTATAGTGGCCAAATGACTTTACTACCCTTTTCATTAATTTTAATTAATTTACTGGCTGATTATTAATATCATTTGGATTGTGTTTAATCAATGTGTGTAAGGGTGTTCTTTAGTTTTTCGGTTATTTGAGGTTTTCCCCTGAACTTGACCCTATATATATAGCCATAGGTTCAATAGAGAAGTCCAAATATTTAAAGAAATAGAGAAGTGATCTTGACCATTCATTCGGTCAAGATCGGTTATAATTGATCAAAAGTTGCGGCTTTGACCGGTCAAAAGTTGCGGCTGTTCCAAAAATAGAAGGGCAATTTCGTAACTTTTACAAAAAACACGGGTTGAGTTCATATATGAATCTGTGTGATTCACATATGAACTATACGTTCATATATGAACCTTTGTAATTCACATATGAACTCTTTATAACTAATTCATATATGAATCTTGTGATTCATATATGAACCTTTGTGTTTCATATATGAAACTAATTAACTGTAGGTTCATATATGAATCAGTTGAACCAATTAACTGATTCATATATGAATCTTTGTGTTCATATATGAACCTTTGTAACTTACATATAAACTTTTTTTTAACTAATTCATATATGAACCTTTGTGGTTTATATATGAATTTTTTTAACTAATTCTCATATGAACAAATTAACTGATTCATATATGAATCACAAAGATTCATATATGAATTAGTTAAAAATATTTTATATGTGAATTACAAAGGTTCATATATGAACACAAAGGTTCATATATGAATCACACAAATTCATATATGAATCTGTCCCGCGTATTTTTTACGAAAATACCCCTCTATCTTGTGTAGACCACGTGCAGACCACGCGAGGAATTATTCTTTGCTTCTCGGTCAAAGCCGCCGATCTTGACCGAATGCATGGTCAAGATCACTTCTCTATTTCTCTAAATATTTGGACTTTTTTATTGAACCCTTCCCTATATATATAGAGAGAGAGAGAGAAAAATTCAAACCATAATACCTCCATTTTATGAAAACGAGAATATATCCATTTCTACGAAAACATTCAAACAAGAATACCTCACTTATTTGCAAAATGTACCTTTTAATATATATTTTTAAAGAAATCAAAACGCAACCGCAACTCCGCAAGTGCCACTTTCGCAACTTGTGGAAGTGTGTCAGGCGGCAAGGAACCGAAGCCCGACCTATATGGACACGACTTGCAGATCGGCTCAACTGCTTGTGGAAGTTTTGATTTCTCGGGAAATGGGGTAAGCTTTACCGTTGTAACAAGAGACGGAAACCATTAGGTTTTTACCGCAAGAAAGACATACACAACCAAACAACAAGGCAGCTACCCTCCGGTAAATCTAATTACTCGGTTGATCTGTTCTCCAATTACGTCAACAACTAGAAACCAAGTAAGTATTCGAAATCTATGAAGGTATCCAAACCAAGACCGGTTATAATCAATCAGTCCCAATCAGGTACGACTCTTAAATAACCGCTTAAGGTTAACCAATTATGACCGGGCTTTTTTTATTAAAAAAACATCACATAACGCTCACCTGTTGGTCAACAAACCAGTTCAAATAAACATGATATCAAATTTTGCATCAAACAATAACCAAATACTTCTTGCAAAAAAATGTAATAAAATGGTTTTAATTACTAATCAAATGTCCAGAATACATTTAATAACACAAGTTTGTAAACCAAATCAATAACATCAATAGGGTGCAGGGAGGAACACACTTGTACAACAGTGACAATGGTATATTTGTAGGTAATTTGCTTTTCCATATATCCCACACCCCCAACAACAACAAAATTAAAAAAAAACACAATAATACAAATCTAAAGAGCCTTTTGACATCAACTAAGCAACCAACAAAGCTCTAAGGATCCCTACAAGAGAGTTATTTGCATCTGTTTTCACTCTTCTTCTCTTTCTCTGAAGTCAACGGCTCCAGTCAAAAAGTCAAAATACCAATCCTTCAAACGAAAGTGCTTCACGAATCGGAAACGTAACTTGATTTACATGGATGCAATACCAATACAACTAGCATCTGTATTGAGAGAGAACAATTTGGAAGCCTCTGCAATTGCTTCTGTGGGACCTACAAAAGAGACCAGTAAGGGCCTGTTTTTTAGCAGCTTAATGGGACTCACAGCTTATTCAGTCAGTCATACATGAGTGTTTCATAGTGGCTTAATGATATAGAAAGTGTCTTATTTAGTAAGCTTCTAGGGGAAGCACACACACATACCTTTTGCGACATAGTCGCATGAATCACATCCATGGATCCAATCAAATCATCTTCCTTTGACCCTGTAGTTGAGAACAAGATCCTCCGACTTTTTCCATATATAAGCTCGTACAGTGGCCAAGCTCATTTCGGGTGTTAAGACCTGCATAAGACACTAGTTTTAAAAAAAAATTGTCCATACATTCTAAATACTAATAGTTTCCCTTTGGAGTTGCTTAATAAATGAAATATTGCACAAATCGAGTAAATCAGCGCTGCTAAAAGCAATGTCAATATATATATATATATATATATGAAGATAGAAAGTTGCCTGATTATTGCACAAGATCTCTATAGAAGGCTTAAGTTTTTGCCAAGGTTTCAATCCAGATCTAAGGGAACCATCTCCAACAATCGAATGCTGCAACTGGCCTCCAGGCAGCCCAGGAGCAAAAGTTCCATCACCACTCAAGCTATCCAATGGCTTGTCTAGAACCATCTTCTCCACAACATAGTTAATAACCTATAAAGATATTGAACTATATTTAATGCTTATAAAAATAAGAACTTAAAAATGGATAATTAAGGTCATTGTTATCATACAGCACCTTGTGTATTCTTAAAATACGAGGTGCACTCAGCTTCCCTTGCGTCAAGATTTGGGCAGCTGAACCTTCACATGGATGTAAATAAAAGCTGCACCTGAAAAAAGAGATAATCTTAAATCATCATCTTCCAATGATAACCCATAAGAAATACAACTTTTTAAATCTATAGCATCAACATTCGCAAGTGGCTAACAAAAACTGCCAAAGCTTTAGGTGCGTTTGGTACGTAGACAGGATAGAACAGAACAAGACAGGAACAATTGTTGTGCGTTTGGTAAGACAGAACTGGACAGAACAGATAGCATGGTCAATTTACCCCTAATAGTTGTTTATACAATTTGATTATTTATGTAATTTATTATATTATAATGAAATAAATATTTTTACAAAAAAATATATTATTATTATTATTATGAAGTTTTCTTCAAGACGATTAAAGTGACACCAAAATAAAAGTTTATGTAGTTTCCAGTTTTTATTTTCTAGCCCTATAAACTGAGAGCAATGAGAATAAAGAATTTACTTGGTATGTTCCCTGGGGGGCAGCCGATTATGCAAGATACAATCTAAAACCCACCAAGGGAAGTCTTTCTCATCTTCAGTTCCATCCAGGTCAGTAATTTTCTTCCTCCATGGCCCACTCTGAGAACCTTCGGTAATGATCGAAGGTGGAGAGATAGTCGAGAATTCAAACGGAGGATACACCTTGGAGTCATTTTCAGCATTACCATCTACCTCAACTCTTGAAAGTGTAATACTCCTGGCAGATATATCTCTGCCAGATGTAAGTTCTCCATTAGCTGAAGGTTGGGACCCTAATCTATGTTTTTTCTTTGCCAACCAATGAGCCAATAGTCCTTTGAGGGTTTCTCGAGACAAATTAATCTGAAAAGAACAAAAATATTATTATTCTGTTGCATGGAGACAAAGAGTATCCTTCGCCTACGTTTTTAGTCCCTGTGGTTTGTTGAAAATTTCTATTTTCGTCCTTGTGGTTTTATAATTACGATTTTCATCCCTATGATTACATTACCTTTTTCGTCCTTGTGGGTTGGTTTTTTTATCCCCATGGTTTACAATTCATTTCTATTTTAGTCCTTCATACTTAAAAGTTGTGTTTTGGCCTCAGGGACGAAAATAGAAATGAACTTCAAACCATAAGGACGAAAACCAAAATTTTGAAACCACAAGGACGGAATTCGCAATTTTTAACAAACCACATAGATGAAAAACGTAATTTACTCTAAAATTAAAGATTGCCCAATTTATATATATATATATATAGAGAGAGAGAGAGAGGGGGGGGAGGTTCAAGGAAAAACCTCAAAAAAATGGAACACTAAGGAACACCCTGATAAGCCTTTCATCTGTACGGTGTACGGTATGCATTTGTGCATACAGGTAAATTAAGTTGTTGTTTTTGGTTTTTATGCACTTGTGCATTATGCATATGCACACGTGAATGTTACAAATTTCCAGTATGCACAAGTGCATACCGTCCCGATGAAGGGCTACCCAGAGTGTTCCTCAGTTTTCCGTTTGAGGTTTTCCCCTGAACCTGACCCTATATATATATATATATATATATAGGGTTGGGTTCCGGTGAGAAGTGCCAAATTTGGTGAGAAGTGGTTATCAACCGTTGGATGAGAAATGGACGAACATTAGGATGAGATGCACCGAGATGCACCGGATCAATTCCTTTTTAAGCCGCAATTCATGGGAGGGTATTCGATTAAAAGTGATCAACGGTTTAAAAGTACTTCTCACACACAAAATACACAAGGCGTCAAGGTAACACAAACACACAGAAAGATATGCACCTTGTCATCCTCAGCTTTCTCAGTGATGTTGAGGTCAGCAGAATACATTTCTGCAGAAAAGCACTGGGGGGTATCCAAATGTATAGACAAACTCCCAAGCCTGGTATCGGCAGTGAACCATGCAGGAATGCTTACCTGGAAAAGAAAGATATAGTCAGAAGGAGAAATGATGAAGTTTGCATACATTGTTCCTATAGGGTGCGTTTGGTATGCAGACATAACATAACAGTTGTTCAGCGTTTGGGCGTTTGGTAAGACAACAGAACGGTTGTTCAGTGTTTGTTAAGACAGGACTGGACAGAACATTGACCAATTTACCCTTAATAAGTTGTTTATATATATATATTATATATATTTTGATTAATTATGTAATTTATTAAATGATAATCAAATAAATATTTTTTATAACAAAATAAATTATTAGAAAGTTTTCTTCAAGACGATTAAACTGACACCAAAATAAAAAGTTTATGTAGTTTCCAATTTTTATTTTCTAACCTTTTCTATATATTTTTTACTATTAGTATTTTAATAATTTACGAAAATTAATCAAAACACATAAACCATATAAAAATAATATTTTGAGGAAAGTAAAGTGAAAGTTTAAAGAACATAAATTATAATAAATAAAATTTAAAGAATGAATAAAATATAAAATAGAAAGCGTATTTAATGTTTTAAAAGAGAATTAGTTTTTATTTTGAGGTTATATTGATAAAACATAAGTCTGTGCCACTTTGTTCCCACTATGTTCCACATAAAAGTCATGTCAAACGTAGGACAGTGATCTCTGTTCTGTCCTGTGTACCAAAACGCACCCATAATGATCTATTGATACATACCATCTCAAACAGTTCTTCCTTCTTCTTTTCAAATGAAACCTGTCCATAGTCCTCAATCACAACACCTCTAGTGATCTCCCAAAGCTTAACAGAACCAGCATTATCCTAAAAAGACATGTCACACCATCAGTTCTGTGAATCAAGTTGTTCAACACATTCATGGCAACATAAAAGACAAAAAGTGTTCATAAAACAGTTAAATTGTTGAAAAATGTAAAAAAAAAAAAGGCAAAATATCAATATTACCTTGGTCAGGACATGCCTTCTATTGTTCAATATTTCATGTTGCACTATCCCTGGAATTCCACCAATACTGAAGGTGGGCTCTCTATACACAGGAACCTACACATCAACTGCATCCGTTAGTTTGCATGTATGAGAAGGCTGTTTGGCAGTTGCTGAATGGTTTGGTGCAGAATGATTAAGTGGTCAGAATGATTAAGAGGCTTTTATGATATAGTGCAAAATGAAATATGGTTGTTTGGTAATTGTTCAGAATGAAATTAGGGCGCTGAATGGTTAATGGAGGCCCAAGATACAAAATCATTCAGAGGGTTTTAGAACCATTAAGAGGCGGACTATTTTTGCCAAACAAGATTCACCTCTCAGCGATTCAGAGGTTGCCTCTTAATGGAACTATTAAGAGGTAAACAAACAGCAAATAAGATGACTCACAGGGGTAGATCCTTCTAGGGAGGCTCTTGCCCTTGAAAAAGACAAGTTTCCAGCTAGGAAGGAACCGCCTCTTTGAAACACCTTCTCGGGATTCAGACCTTCTGAAGGCCATCTGTGCACAGAAGAATCTGTTGTTGCAACCCATATACCATCATCATGCAGTGCTAATTGCTGAATAGGATGTTCCTTGGTGCAAAGCAATACACTCTCCCTTGTGGAAAGATCTGTCAAGTACAACTACAAGTAGAAAGGGATAAGTGATGATGCATGGATACTGACAAATATGGTCTACCAAGATTCGTAAAATAATTAAATAAATTAAGACGATATATGTATTTATAAAAACAGAAGCACACTCACGGAAAGATCTCTTCCGCCACTATACACGTGACTAAATGTTGGAGTGCTAGCAAGTGCCCATACAGAATCTGTATGAACAGCATATGAGTGCACGCACCGCTGCTGCCCAAGATCCCATAATCTATTACAAGTATACATTAATTCGTCATTTTCATAATAAAAACAAGAATTTTTCATGAAACAACTTTGTGTGCCTTGATATATGGTCCTCCATTAGCGGATAATATGCCATCATGATCGTAATTGTCACGCATACTAACAAATCTTTAAACCTTCAAGGAAGATTAGAAGACCCAAAAGCCTTAGGAATCTTCAGTAGAGATGGTGTTGTTCTAGAAAGATCCATCCAACTTTTTCACCCATTAACAACTTAGGTGGCGTTTGGTTCACATAATGAAATCTACCGGATTTGGAATCTGTCAAAGGAATTGGAATATGAAGGAATTGGAATGGAAGTTAATCGTGTTTGACCATGTGTTTGGTTGGCAGAAATTGGAATGGAATTTGTCAAAAGAATTTGAATTTGTCTGTTTGGTTCATTGAATATTGTATTGGTGGTGGGATGGAGGCGGTGGTGGCGGTAGTGGTGATGGCGACGGTGGTGGTGACAGCGCCGGTGGGTGGTGGTGTCGATAACGATTGGTGGTGGAAGTGGCGGCAGCGGTGACGACATGTGATGTTGGTGGCGGCGCCGTGGCGGTGACGATAGGTGTGGTGGCAGTGACGACGATGGGTATGGTGGCGATGACTGTGGTGGCAGTGGCGGCGATGGTGCTTACGACGGTGGTGGTGGTGGTGACGACGGCAACAGGTGGTGATGGCAGTCACGACGAGTGGTGTGCCGGTGGTGACGATGGATGGTGGTGGCGTCAATGGTGACGGGTGGTGGCGGCGGCAGTGACGAAAGGTGGTAGTGGTGGTGGTGGAGGGGGCGACGGTGGTAACATCCATCATGGTGCAATATAATGGAATGGAGTAAGATAAAAAGAGAAAATAATTTCTTAAAAGATGGTAGAAAGGAATTGAAATTCCTTGCTGGAACCTAAGGAATTTACATTCCATCATTTGTGGAATTCGAATTCTTTGGGAAAACTCAAAAGATGAACCAAACCCAGGAATGAATTTGGTCAATGGAATTGATCATTCCAATTCCGTCGGATTCCAACAAACCAAACGCCACCTTAGGTGGTACTGTCAACAAAATAAAACCAGAACATATCCGTTTGAAGAAAGTTTTCGAATTATTATGACAGCCTATTTTTCCGTTTTGGCAGTTTTACAGAAGAAACATAAAGAACTTGTTAGGGACTGAATCAAATGAACTAATCTGATGGAGGAAGTGATAGATAATTAATAGGTAAAACTTAACCATGCTGATGTGTACCTGATCATAGAATCGGAGGATCCCGATAAGCAGAATCTGCAATCATGTAATTGGAAGTAATATCATGCATTCATATTGACCAAATAGTTTAATAATAAAAAGGATAAACCTCGTGGAGGAATCATAAAACACATACCAATTGAAAAGCATAAACAAGATGAAACTAAGGTCCAAGGACACTTAAATTCTCTAGATAGATTAGATTAGATTCTTCATGAATATTGCATTTAATCCCTAAAGGCTATTGATTCTTGACCTTCTAGGAAAAACACTAGGACTACAGTATAATTAATTAATAATATAGACGAGAAAACAAACCTCCCCGTAGAGTCGAGAAGGAGCGCCCTAATATTATCTGTATGCCCTCGAAGCTTCATCATCTTCGTACCAGTTCTCGAATCCCAAACGCGCACAGCCTACAAGAAATTAAAAATCCACAGAGATGAACCCTCCACATAATGACTGGTATGCTAAGGGCTGTTTGGCAATTGCTGAATGGTTTGGTGCAGAATGATTAAGTGGTCAGAATGAATTGTTTTTTAGAAAAAAACTCTTATTAGCCTCTTATGTCTGATTCGTTAAGAGGTAGGGCCATTCAGATCGTTTGTTTTTTCCAAAATTTAAGAGCCACTTATGTCTTATCGTCCTCTTATTTGCCTCTTATTGTTCTCAATAAATTAACCTTAATAGATCTTTTCTCTCAATCGATTCACTTGGATTAATAAAAATCAATGTACTATAATTAGGTGACTTTCAAATTTAAATTTATATAATTTAAATATATCATATCAATTAAACGTATTCGTTTAAATGAATGCTAATTTTATATTTTAGATGTAAATTTTGTAATGATAATGCATAAATATGTGAGATTGTATAAATTTATATATATAAATTCAACACTATAATATTCTAATGGGTCAAATACATAATTTAAACGAATTCAGACATTTCAGTTTACAAAAACAAACTGTCTTATTGATTCAGATTTCAAATTTCAACACCACCTCTTATCAATCAGAAGTGAAATAAGACTTCAGACTTCAGCACCTCTTAAAAAACAAACGCCACCTAAGAGGCTCTTATGATATAGTGCAAAATGAAATATAGTTGTTGGTAACTTAGAAAGAAGTTTCCAGAAGCAACTACTATATAAGAGTGTACCTTCTCGGTTCCACCAGACACCAGAAGTGTTCCAGTATCATTCATTGCTAATGCATAAACCGACTCCTTATGTCCTTTAGCCGCAATTGGAACATATCCTTGAGGCTGATTCGTGTGTGATGTAATGCTGTTACTTGAGCTGATGGTACGCAGGCTAGTAACTGGCAACGAATTTCCCGAACCATTTGAAGAATCAGCATCAGCTGAATCACTAGTCTTCGTTAATGGAGCAAGAGCAGCTTCAAGATCCCAAATGAATACCTCACCACCCAGCCCACCAGAGGCAACAATATTGCGCTAAAAAGATGAGGAGATAAATAAAAATTAAGTGTGCATACCGTGCTCACAATTTCAAATTTCCCTAAGGCATCGTTTGGCAAAAATAAGCTAGCTTATTGATAAGCTACTTGAAGTAGCTCATGAGGAGCTTTTTGTGACTTTTTTCCAATTATACCCGTATTAATATTAATTATTATTTATTAACTAAAAATTATAAATAAATTTTAGTTATTAAAAATTAGTTATTACTAATATTAATTAATATTAACTGAAAACTATTAATTAAATTTTAATACATTGATTGTAAGTTTTAATTATTTAGAATTATTGTTAATCATGTCAATTATTTTTATATTATTTTTTTAATTATTATTCAATTATTTATTTCTATTTGTATTATATGTAATGGTTATTTAAAAACACAACTTAATGTATATTTTTTCTAAAACTTGTTTTAACAAATTCAAATTTTATAGTATATAATAAAAATAATCTTTTAATTAACATATTAAGTTATTTAATTTTTCTTTACTATCTTGTTTGTATTAATTAACATATTATATTACTATAAATTTGTTTTAATTATATTATGAAAATAGGGTAATTGATTATTTGTTCAAGATGTCCTTTTTGGTCATTTTACATGCTTATCAACTAGTTTTTGCCAAAAGTGACTTATCCTTCAGCTAGCTTATCAGCTACCGGCTAGCTTATCGGCTAGTTTGCCAAACGTGGCTTATCTTCACCTAGCTTATCAGCTACCAGCTAGCTCATCAGTCATCAACTAGCTTATCAGCTAGTTTGCCAAACATAGCCTACGGAGGTACAAAATTTTCAGTAGAAGGTCTACAAAGCCTTTTTCAATAAACTTAACATAAGAACTAAAGACATATGTTTGGCCATAAATTTACATTTTTTTCTGTGGCAGCCAAACAAGTAACATAATCTGTGTGCTGACGGAAAGTTCTTGTGCAAGTTCCATCAGAAAAGCAATCCCAAGCCTGGTACAACCCAGCATAATATTAATACAAACTATATGAATATTAATTCAGGGATGTAAAAATCAGTTAAACATGAAGAAAAACCTTGACAGTAGTATCGGAGGAGCAGGAGACAAGGGTATTCCCTCCTACAAGGACTGCATCATTAACCTGTATAACCAAACTCACTCCTTAATGGGGTAATAGACATTCATATGATGTTTAAGTCAAAGTTCAGAGTAATAAAACATCAACTTATAATAAAAATGACTGATAGTAAAAAATAGCTTATTTAGAAATATACCCACCCAGTCAACATGAGACTCAAAAGTAGTTGAGCAGGTGGCACCCTCTTCACCCAATGCCCATCTCTTCAACGTGCCATCACGGCTCCCCGTGAAGAGATAACTAGAATTATCTGGTTCTGAAGGCTTTAAGACAGCCAAACAGTTCACACCTGCACAATGCTGGCAAAAAAAGGGGCTCAGAATTTCATCATAACAAGAGAGAATCAGTAATAGGACAGATAGCAAGAACTTTTTTTGCTTGTTCCCTTTAAGGGTACGTTTGATATGCAAACAGTATAGAACAGAACAGGACAGCACAGCTGTCCAACGTGTGGTAAGACAGAAATGGACAGAACATAACATGACCAATTTACCCCTAATAAGTTGTTTATATATTGTGATTAATTATGTAATGTATTGAATATAATGAAATAAATATTTTTTATAACAAAATATATTATTAGAAAGTTTTCTTCAAGACGATTAAAGTGACACTAAAACAAAAAGTTTATGTAGTTTCCAATTTTTATCTTCTAACATTTTCTATATTTTTTATTACTTAATATTTAATACTTCACATAAATTAATCAAAACATAGAAACCATATAAAAATTATATTTTGAGGACAGTAAAGTGAAAGTTTAAAGAGCACAAAATAGAATGAATAAAATTTAAAAATGGATAAAATATAAAAAAGAAGGTGTATTTGATGTTTTCGAAGAGCATTAGATTTTATTTTGAGGTTATATTGGTAAAACATAAGTATGTTCCACCTTGTTCCATGGGGTAGGGATGGAACAAGTCTGTTCACTCTGTTCCACTTTGTTCCTATATGTTCCACATAAAAGTCCTGCCAAACGTGGGACAGTGATCTCTGTTATGTCCTGTGTACCAAACGCACCCTAATAGAAGGTGCGCTCTGCAAGTGGGCAAATTATTTCTAAATAACCATCAAATTGGAATATATTCTGATACTTTATTCATTAAGAGGAAAATCCATTAATATGGACACATGAAACACAATAGATAAGGATAGAAAAACTAATAATTTATAAGGATGCACACTAATAATAGATTAATAGATAAGCTAAGATGACTATTTCAGCACTCAAGTTGGAGCATGGATGTCTATTATGCCAACTTGCAAGATATGAAGTCCATCCAAGTTTTCTCTATTCGTTTCTCAAAATTACAAGCTGGTGTTCTGACCGAATATAAATAGGCAGAATATCGTCATGGTATAATGTAGAAAGATTCCCTCTAGATCTTATATGTATTTCAACTTCATAGTTCATAGCTTGTAATTATATACAAATCTTTCTAAAGTTAACGCCAACATATTCTGGAATATACAAGAATATGTCCATCAATAGCAAACATCTACTAAAAAAACATATCTACACATGGAAGAAACAGCGGAAACAAAGTGAACTCTGACCTTTGTGTAATCGGCATCATTTAACACATAAGTCAGCCTTTTCTCCTTACGAGGACGGACTGAATTGGAGGTATTTCCTGCACTGCCCACACGATGCATTGCAGAATTTCCTATAGAAAATTACTATATTAGTAAGTATCCCTCTTTTCCTGTTCGGGATAATACCCTAATTAATCTTTATCCACAAAAAATACAATACCCTAATAAAGTTACAATCATAAACAACTACAAAAGAAAGAAAAACAATGAAATTCATTATCTTGATAGTAGTTGAGATAAAGCAAGAAATATTGGTCCCATAACAAGCTACCTTTACAAAAAGGGGGATCTTGTAGATGACCTCTAGAAATTGATAACTAAATCTACCATAACCCTCCGTTCTACACCAGTTTTTCCTATTTAAATTCGAACACTCCGAGAAATATATTAGAGTGCCCATAAGATTTTCTTCTTAACTACCGAATATAGAACCCTATTAAGGATTAGACCAGTAAAGTTGAAAGAAAGGGAGGTGCATCGAGCTACAAGTTTTTATTATGCTTTTAAGTGGGAAACAAGTTTAACTGCTTTAACGCCATTCTACCATATCCAGAATTCAATAAAAGCTAAACATCATTTGAAGCCTCTTATCCATTACAGTTGAATGTTGATAAACTGCCCATCTAATTTGGTTTTGAGCTCTAAAATCCATATATTAAGAATCATTGAGTAATTTGATGGGGTTTATAATTAACAACACCAATCAAAATCATACTAAAACAAATATATTGCATCTTCAAGAAGCTCAATAACCTCCACAGTTTTCATGAACAGGGAACAAAACAATAATAAACATGACAACATCATCTTTTTAAAATTTATCTGATTGGAACTTCAACCTGCATCCTAGTACTGGTAATTACAGAAACCAAAAAAAACCCTAAGCATCAACCTGTACTGAAATTCGTAACCAAATCGCCACAAGAGAAAGAAAAAAAACATTTCAAAAACATCAAGTCAAACTCCTGTTGAATTTAATCATCCAAAATCAAATCCCAACAATAGCACACAGAGACATACTGATGCTTAATTGCTTACCAAGAGATGAACAGAAATGAAGCAAAATAGACAAAGGAATCGTCTGATCCTTCAAATTTCAACTTCGGGTTCTCCGAATGAAGTGAAATTTTCCATACAAACGATGCTCATATGCATCAAACAGTGGGAATACCAATGAATTGAAGTTGATTTCAGATGATAATCATGTAACCAATAAAGAATCAGAAAAAGAATTGATGTTTGTGTGTGAGTATTTGTGTATATGCACTTGGAGTTGATGTGTGAGTTGGAGGGGGGTTAGGGACGGAGAGAGAGAGAGAGAGAGAGAGAGAGAGAGAGAATGGTGGTGAATACCGAGTTTCGATGGGGTTCGAGTGCTTTGACTCGGTTTTTTCTTCTCCTTGTCTGAAAAGGGTAGTTTGGTAATATATTTATTTGTATTTTTATTAAAATGTAAATATGAAAATATTCTCTACTTTCTATTTTTTTTTAATTAGGTATGATGATAAGACCCAAAAAGACAGGTTCAAAGGGAAACAAATGATACGAAAAAGGTTAAAATACGTGTATTAACGGAAAACGCAAAGATGTGTGGCGATGAGATTGTGTGAATTACATGCGATTTTCGTGTAAAATCATATATGATTCGACAGTTTTTTTATTCTCTTTTTTGGTTATTGTTGTCGTATAAGTCTGACTCTAGACCAAAAATGTATCTTTTGATAGGGATTTCAAAGAAAACCTAAAGCAAAATAGTTCATTCGAACTGGATGAGATTTGGGTTATTCGATTTTCGGTCTTTATGTTTAGCTATGATTTCTTATTTAGTTTTTCGATTTGGTTTACAATTAGTTTTGTATAGGTTTAGTTAAACCGAGTAAGAAGTTATGTAACTTTTTTAATATATAATATTCTATATTTATCAATTATCAATTGTCTTAAAATTTTAAAAAATATTAATTATATTTAGTCTTTTTCCCGGTTTATCTGTGTAAATTGCAAGTTTATATTTAAAATATTGATAACTATTCTATATTTATAAAAAGGTACATGTTTTGAGTGTTTTGGTTATTCAATTGGAGTCATGTAATTTAGACTGTAATGCATTATATCCATATGCATGGGAGTCGGTCTTTATTGTTTTAAATGGGAAGTTGTTCCCATGTTGTGACCAAGATTAGTCATTGGGTCATCGGGGTCTTATGATGTAGTTTCTAAGTCTGTTTTTATGAGATAGTTATTTTCCATTAGTAACTAGTTAAGACATTGGGTCATCGGGGGCAACTAGGTACGGTTATGTGAAGTCGGATACTAGTCATTAGCTGTAAATGTAATCCTAGTGAATGGGTATGACTAGGATCATCGGGTGCCACCATATCCACACCGATAGTGCGAGTCGACGAACTCGTGGTCATTGATCCTACTCATCCTAGTATGAGCTCTATAACCTGGAATGTGATAACGTCATTTTTGGCGTTATTTTAGAGCCACTTTCCGGGTAGTTCTACTTGTTTTTTCCAAATAAACAAAGCGTCCTTTCACGGTTTATTCACGAGTTTTTCAGATATCTATCTTTAGGGAATAAACTAAGAAATGGGTTCAAAAGAAGCTAATAATAGACAAGAATGAAACACACGATAAGTTGATGGCAAAGCAAAGTTCATATGGGTGCGTTTGGTTGCAGGACGGGACAGGACAGGACAGAACAGGACAGTTGTCCAGCGTTTGGTAGAACATAACTAAACTGGACAGAACAGAACAGGACTGAAAAAATGACCAATTTACCCCCAGTGAGTTATTTAGTGGTGGCGGTGGTGGTGGTGGCGGTGGTGGTGGTGGTGGTGGCGGCGGTGGTGGTGGTGGCGGTGGTGGTGGTGGTGGCGGTGGCGGTGGCGGTGGCGGTGGCGGTGGCGGTGGCGATAGCGGTGGCGGCGGTGGTGGTGGCGGTGGCGATGGTGGTGGCGGCGGTGGCGATGGTGGTGGCGGCGGCGGTGGCGATGGTGGTGGCGGCGATGGTGGTGGTGGTGGTGGGGGTATTTTTGTAAAAAAATCCTTGTTCCACTTAGTTCCATGGTTTTTAGTGGAACACATGTGTTCCATGTTTGTGGAACAAGGACTCTGTTCTGTTCCATCTTAAGGCATGCCAAACATGGGACAAGAACCCTTGTTCCTGTCTGTTCTGCCCTGTTCCGCATACCAAACGCACCCTATAAGTCAAGTCTTAGGCCAATGCTCGTACAAATGCATCAAATAAGCTCAAAACGATGTCACCGAGACTTGTCAAGGTAGTTAGGGCGTCAAGTGAGTTGCAAACTCTCAATTTGGAAGAAAATAAAAAGTGCTCACAGAGACTTACATCGAGAGTTAACTCTCGGTGTAATCGAGAGTTAACTCTCGGTGTAACTGCCAACAACCTGAATTTTAGCAAACAACGCCTACCGAGACTTACACGGTTACACCGATAGTTAACTCTCGGTGTAACTACCGACGACCTGCAGACATGTTTTTAAAGCCTTTTTCACTTAGGGTTTCATTATTCAGCCACATATCGACTAGAGATCGGTCAAGGGCGATTTTGGGGCCACTAGGTTCGATTTTCCACGGATCTTGAAGCCAGTTAACGAGGGGAAATCATCGGGGAACGCAAGATTAACGAAGATCAAAGCATTGTTCGTGGGTATTGCGATTCAACAAGAGGGAGTTTTTCATATATAGATATTTTCTTCAAGAGACCATGTTTACTTTGATTTTTCTTGTTTTTTCTTTGTGTTTTAACACCCCCAACATGAATTAATCTTTAGATGTTGAGAGTTGGATGAACTTTGGTGTGTAAGCATATGAACACGAATCTTGTGACTTTTATCATTTTTTTATAATTAATTAAGCATATGAATTTGAGATTAATGCTTTGTGAGTCTGATCAGCTTTCAGTTTGATTTATTTGTTATGAACTAGATTTGAGAAACTATTTTATAACTTGAATTGAATTTGTATGCCTAAGGTTAGAAATTAGATAGAGATATACCAAGTAAACCTTATTACTAATTTTACAATCTTATTCTTAATGAAATTTTCGAACTCATAGGTTGAGATCGAGAGATGAAACTTTTGTTTTTAGGGATAACTCTGTTGTTGCTCCAAAGAGAATAACAGTTATTTTGGTGATTGTGTATTCATTCAATTAGATTAGTCTAATAATGGTCATAAGTGAAGTGTTCTTAGTGAAAACCATTGAGATTCCAACCCTGAACTGTTTCCTTCCTAAAAAGTTTCCAACTTTCTTCTTTGTTGTAACTCTAGAGTTTATTTTGTTAATTCAGTTTCTAGTTCCCTTAGTTCGATACTCGTACTTCCAATTACATATTACTTTATTCGACCCGTACACTTGCGGTTAAATTGGGGGGGAGTAAACTCACCTATCATAATGCAGGTTACTTTTGTCTTCCGCTACAATCCATGGAAAACGGGTCTCCCCCGTCACCGTAGCGTGTTGTTTTAGGTATTGAATTTTATCTAGGTTTCCGGTGACATTTTGATTATGGAGTATTCTCCATAAACTATGATTTTATGTTCCAAGCCTTACTCATATTTTGGTATTTTGAATAATAAAGTTTCATTTGAATTTCAGTATTTGAGCAATTTTCATCATTGACGTTTTGGCTGAGTATTGGGTTTCGAATTCAGATTTGAATGAATGTTTTGTATTGGTGTTTTTCATCACGAAAATGGTGGGTTTATGATAGATGTTGTGTTCATATTTTATACATATCACTTTAAAAATCGTGATTTAAAATAGCATTATTTTAGTTTACCGCTTTATACAAATGATGAAAACTTTTCAACTCATTAAACGTTAACCTAACCATTTTTATTTGTCGACATGTGCATCAGGTCATTGTTGGGAATGGTACTAGTGTAAGGTTTAGATTATCAATTGTTGATGTTAAATCTAGATTTTTTTATTTGAGGTAATTCAATATTGATTCACAGAAAGGGATTTATCCTTTATTTGGTGTATTAATGAAGATTTAAATTAGTCCCTAATTCCAAATTTGAGGATATAACACCTAATATGGGAACATGCAAAAAGATGCCAGCCAAAATATTTTTAAGTTTTATTTTATTAATAATGATCATACTTTACTGTTCAATCTACATGCAAAGGGATGGTAAGTGTTAACACTTGTCTACATCAACACAAAAAGCTGAATTGAAAAGTACAAGCATTCATGAATCAACAAAATCCGATGAAGACACGAGTTAAAGATGAAGTAAAACATTTAATGCAATGAAAGCTATAAAAAGTCTTCATTGTGTTAACTTGCAAATCACCCATTTCGAAAGAACGTCTCTGTGATAACTTCAAAATAAATTTGGTGTCAAAATCGGAGAGTTATCTTAGTTTATCAGATATGAAAGAGAATCTTCTTTTATCTTTTTCAGTGAATTTGTCACCCTCAAATAGTTTAGGACAAATGTCTTGCCTCTTAGCTTTCACAATATATTTGTAATTTTACGTTTAAAATAAACTAAAACTAAAAATAACAAATTTCTTGTGTTTGTATTCAACCCCTTCTACAAATACTTTATGTAAAAATCATTGTGGTCCATGACCAACATTAATTTTGTTAACCGATTTGAGTATTTCATTTTTTTTCAACAATTGTGATTAAATGGAAGCTTATAATCTGATACAAAAGGAAATAAATTAAATGGTATTTATTTTTGGAATATAATCATTTTTTTTACTTTTATAAGACAATCAATAATAATATGTAATAACTTTTATTTTTTAAATATAATCAGATTTTTATTTTTGAAATATAATCAATAATAATATTTAGAGTAAACTCTACTTTTGGTCCCTGAGGTATAGTGATTTTTTTGAAAGCAACCCCTGTGGTTTCATAAGTCGAGTTGTTGTCCTCGTGGCTTTGATTTTACGCTAGATTTGGGACCTGGTCACTAACAGGGTTAAAAACAACCGTTAGTTTCAGGGGCATTTTCGTCATTTCACCATTTTGTCCTATTTTTGTAATTGTATTTGTTTCTTCTTAATTCTATCAAAGGTAGCAAACTTTAGGGACCAACTTGTAATTGACTCTTTTGTTCTTAATTCTCACACTCACACACACACACACACACACACATATATATATATATATATATATATATATATATCTTTTTTTACCTGTATATATGGATTTCTTTCTTTCTTTCTTTTTTCTGGTTTTAATTAATATCCTGTTTTTCTTAATTAGCCTGTGTACATATTATTAATCATGGTTAGTGATTAAACTCTGATGTGAGCTTGTAAATTCAAATGACATGAATGAAGCTTCCATCGTTGTATATCTTCAGAGTATTTCTTAATTTTCTGAATGAATTTTTGTCAACATATCCGCATCCATTTATTACTACTTTTGGAAAAGAAAAGAAAAACAAATAATGATGATGACAAAATTAATTCAGACAAATGAATTAATCATTCAGCTGCTTTGACTTTTTGGATTAGATCAGCAGCATCTTGAACTGTGGAGATGTTCTCAGCTCCACTTTCTCCAATCGAGACTCCAAACTGTTCTTCCAAAGTAGCAAACTTTAGGGACCAAATTGTACCACTACCACCCACCATCCACAACCACCACCCACCATTACAACCACCGTTACAACCACCGTTACGGCAGCAGGCGACGGCGGAGGTTGTTGTACCTTGTGCAAATAAAGTTGTAGGAAACAAGAAAAGAAAGTACATCAACAACAACAACAATAACAACAGTGAAGAACCAAAATCTGTGCTGGATAATATCAACAGTAGTCCAAGCCCACCGACTTCCACGTCAACCCTGTCTTCTTCCTTCACCGGCGGCGGTGGTGGACAAACAGTCGGGTTGGCGGCGGTTTCAAATGTGGGAGTTTTTTAGACCCATCACCGTCATCAACCACTGGAACAGTCACTAAACATCGCCGTCAACGACGGCGGTGGTGGAGAAACAGTAGGGTTAGCGGCGGTTTCAAATGTGGGAGTTTGTGAGACCCATCACCGTCACCAGCTACTGGAACCGTCACCAGACACCGCCGTCGGCGGCGACGACCAGAAATGCGGTGAAATGGAGGATTGGGTGATGTTGAAGACCCATCGATGGGTCTAAACAAAATGCTCCACGGCGGCGGTACGGCGGACGGCGGCGGCGGGTTTGGTGTCGTAGATCAAGGTTATGTAAGGTTTGATTCCAACAACAACAACAATCGACAATCGATCATCGATCAAAAAAATGGCCGCCATTGATGAACTCGAGAGAGAAATTATATATATATTAGAAGTGTTACAATTTGGTCCCTAAAGTTTGATAACTTTTACAAATATAAGAAAAAACAAAAATCAATTACAAAAAAGATAAAAAAATGGTGAAATGACGAAAATACCCCTGAAACTAACGAAGCCATTTAACCCTGTTAGTGACCAGGTCCCAAATCTAGCGTAAAATCAAAACCATGAGGACAACAACTCGACTTATGAAACCACAGGGGTTGCTTTCAAAAAAATCACTATACCTCAGGACCAAAAGTAGAGTTTAATATTTAAATTGATTTGTTTAATGGTAAAACCAAAAAGTTCATAGATGAAACCAAAAAATAAAACAACGTTTTTAGAGCAAACTAAGAACCACGAGGACGATTTCTAGAGCAAAATAAGAACTATAAGGATGATTTATAGTGCAAAATAAGAACCATGAGGGACCTTTTTAAAGCAAAATAAGAAACATGAGAATAATTCCTAGAATTATCAAATTTTAGGTCCCATTTTCAAAACTTCGATAAACAACAGGGGTCAAAATTAGAGTTTACTCCAAAAATCATGATACAATTAAGAGTAAACTACAATTTTCGTCCCTGAGGTTTACCGTTTTCTACGAAAATCGTCCCTAAACTTCAATAAGTCTAAAAATCATCCTTCACGTTATGGATTTCGCTTTGAAAGTGGTCCCTGGTCACTAACTCCGTTAAATAACTCAGTTTAAGTGAGGGGTACTTTCGTCTTTTTACCCATTTTTTTTGTCTTTTTCCCCAACCTCATCTTCTTCCCCAACCTCATCTTCCTCTCACACATTTAACAACAAAAAACTATTATACACACAATATATATATATATATACATGAAATCATCTTCTCCGAGGAATATATATTTGTGTGTGTACATATATATCTGTGTGTGTGTATATATATATATACACACATACACACACACACACACATATATATATAGCAAACCCCCCAATCGTCATCCTTGTATATATGTATGTATCTGGAAAGTGATCAACTAACCATTACACCAAAATCTCCCGCGACCAAGACCTTCACATCACCCACCTGCAACTCTGACCACCTAGCAACTCCTACCACCTGCAATGCAACTCCGACCATCTGCAACTCCAACTCCGGCCCACTTGCAACTCCAACCACCCAACACCACGACCCTCACCTGTGGGAAGAGAAATGGTAATTTCCTTTGAATTGCGGAGTCAAAATTGCTTTCTTTGTCGGTGGGGTTTTCTTGTCAAACCGATTCACTGCCGTTCCCATCCATCATCAATTAAATTAACATACACCCATCTCCATTTCTCTTCTCCAAAAACCCTTTTTATTTCATTTACAATTTCACCATCAAATTTCATCTCCTTTTCTTTTTGGTACCAATTAGGGTTCTTGATGATGAAATAAAAAATGG
Source organism: Saussurea involucrata (assembly GCA_033807775.1). NCBI lineage: Eukaryota > Viridiplantae > Streptophyta > Magnoliopsida > Asterales > Asteraceae > Saussurea > Saussurea involucrata. Next base: position 178,269,964 of record CM066322.1, read on the forward strand.
GGAAGAAGGAGATTTAGTAGAGAGACAAGAGAAGGACAAAAAAGACAAAAAATGTGTAAAAAGACGAAAATACCCCTCTCTTAACTGAGTTTTTTAACGAAGTTAACGACGAGGGACCATTTTCATAGCGAAAACCATAACGTCAGGGATGTTTTTTAGACTTATTGAAGTTTAGGGACTATTTTCGTAGAAAGTAGTAAACCTCAGGGACGAAAATTGTAGTTTACTCTACAATTAATAAAACTTGGGGTAAATTACATGATTGGTCCCTATGGTTAGGTCCAAATCTGGATTGGGTCCCTAAAACAAAATAAGTACACCAGACGTCCCTATGGTTGTCATTTTGTTTCACGTCGGGTCCCTTGCGCTAACTCCGTTAAAATCCATCTGTTAGCTCAGGGGTAAAATGGTCAATTTAGTTGAGTCTTCACCAGTCACCTTCTCCAGCCTCCTTCTCCGACCATCCCTCCCCTCTTCACTGCTAGATCTCAACCACCTCCATTTATGTGACCCTCTTTCTCTCACTTTAACACACCTATATATATATATATATATATACATACATACATATATACAAACCTGCAACCCCTCTCTCTCTCTCCCTCTCATTATGTGACCTCTCTTTAGCACACCATGTGAACATTTTTGTGCTTATGAAGAACCCTAATCTCACCTGGTATGTATATATATATATATATATATATATATATATATATATATATATGTGTGTGTGTGTGTGTATGTTTATGAGTGTTGCAGGTGTTTGTATATATATGTATATATATATATATATATATATATATATATATGAGTGTTGTAGGTGGGTTTTGGGTTGAGGAGAAGGGTTGTTGGTCAAGAGAGAGAAAATTGGTCAAAATAGTGAAACAAGGAAGAAGGGGAGAAATGGGTGGGGGTGTAGTTCGTCGGAAAAGGTGGATGGCGGCTGTGTGGTCGGGGAAGGTGACCGATGAAGACTCAGCTAAATTGACCATTTTACCCCTGAGTTAGCGGATGGATTTTAACGGAGTTAGCGCCAGGGACGAAGACATGAAACAAAATGACAACCATAGAGACGTCTGGTGTACTTATTTTGTTTTAGAGACCCAATCCAAATTTGGACCTAACCACATGGACCAAATATGTAATTTACTCTAAAACTTAGGTTTTATAATGATTTAATCTATACTATATTAAAAACAATCCATAATCCTTATATACTTCTATTTAATGCTGATTACTTAAATCTCTTAAAAACAAATAACGAAGCTTTATTACCACTGTTAATGCTAATTACCTAATTAGTCCTTATCTCTAATTCCTTCCTTTTAGTCTTTATCTTTAACTCCCTACAAATTTTCAAATGATAAACTCCTAAAAAAACATCATTCTTTAATCCCCATTAGTTACATAATTAACCCTTATCTGTTAACCCCTTTCAAATCGTTAAATCATGAACCCCTCAAAAAACGTCATTCTTTGTACGAATTTATAAAAAAAAATTACAATTTTCTCAAAACTACACAAAATCGTTTTATAAAATCTACAATGATAAAAAGTAAAACAAAAATTAAAATCAAAATATATTACGCTGCATTTCGCGAGTACCCTTCTAATAATAATAAAATAAAGAGTGAATTACACCAATGATCCCTGTGGTTTGCTCATATTTTGGATTTGGTCCCTAAAGTAAGCTATCTACACTGATGGTCCCTAACTTTTTAATTTCATAACACTCAAGGTCCTTCAAGTTAACATTGTCAGTTAGCAACCGTTAAAAAGAACAAAACATTATTTGGCCAAACTACAGGGACCAAATTTGTAATGCACTCTAAAATTAATTATGATTCAGAAACAATGTAAAAATCTGGAAATATCGACTAAATCCTAAAATCAAAAACATAATATGAACCCTAAAATCAAATATGTAATTTAAAGCCTAAAATAACACATGTAATATAAATATTAAAATTCTGAATCAATCATCCAAAAATTATCAAAATTACCAACAAGAACATCAATAATGTATAAGAACATTACCAACAATTGTGTATATAATTATATAAGAAATGTGATACAAACTCAAAAATCATAACCCATTTAAATCGATGGGCAGAAAATGAAGTCGGGTGGTGTAGGTCCCAGAAATACCAACCCAGAAATTACAAACTCAGAAATTATCTCATGGAGACATGGAATGGACCCAAAATATCACAAACCCATAAACTATTCTCAAGAACATAAAGAACAGATGTTGGAGTTGGTGGTGCGATTTCAACGGGATGTCATAGATCTGGTTCAAGATGGAGGTTGCAGCTCCATGAAAACAGGTAGTGGGGCAGATCTGGGTGGTGTCGTTGTGGCGATGGCGCAGATCTGGATGGTGTCGTTGTGGCGATGGCACATATCTGGTGGTGATGGTTCTCGTCGGATGTCACAGATCTGGTGGTGATAGCTCTTATTTTGGTGGTGGGACACAGATCTAGTGAAGGGGAGCGTGTATGAGAGGCCGAGAGAGTGAGGAGAAGAGAGATAAAGTGCCGACGTTGATGGAGGTCGATGTAGTTGTCGGATCCGAAGATGACCGGTAGGGTGGTGACTGCCGGCGGTACTACCGACGGTGAGAGATGAGGTAGAGGAAGGGTCCGTATCAATAACCTTCCTTTGTGTATTTATTAAAGTGAATTACACTTTTGGTCCCTGTAGTTTGCAGAGATAATTATTTGTCCATTTTAACGATTGCCAAGTAACGACGTTAACTCAAAGGACCCTGGTATGAAATTGAAAAGTGAGGGACCTTCAATGTAGATAGCTTACTTTAGGGACCAAATCCAAAATATGAGCAAACCACAGGGACCACCGATATAATTCACTCTAAAATAAAACTAAATTAATTGACATTTAGGTTGTAGATTTAGCAAATCACAGAATGAAAATATCGTCATAAAACTAAAAGAAAAACCAAGTTTAATGTATTTTAATTTTAAAATTTAAATTTTTCTTGACGTTTTTGTAGTGGGTAGCAATCCTATCACAAATCAGCAACAAGTTTTCATAAAAATATATTTTTATAAGAAAATCAGTGACAGAATTATATAGGAGTTGATTTTTTCTTTACTTTTGCTCATCCATCGGAATCCATCAAAAATCCGTTGATTCTACTTTCGACGGAAAATTCGCCAGAAACAACCGCCGTGAATGACTTAATGCTGGTTTTTTTGTAGTTTATAGTAGATAACATCCGAAAATTATCATAATGATAATAATAAATATATAAATAATAAACGATAAAATAGTTAATAACATTAAAAAATAATATAACAATAATCAAAATCATATAACTTTTAAAAATAAATTATGATATAATAATAAACAAACATTAATCGATATTTCTTAATATTTAATGAATATAATAATTTAAATATGTGATAACATAGTGAAAAAATAAGACCTTTAAGGAAAATGATAATGAGGTAATGTAATAATTAAGTAACTTATATATTAAAAAAATGTGGTATCAATATATGGAAGACGAAAATGTCTCGACTATTTGACTATGTTTGGCAAACTAACTGATAAACTAATTGATGACTGATAAACTAGCTGATGAAAAAAGTCATATTTGACAAAAACTAGTTTATAAGCATGTAAAATGATCAAAAATGACATCTTGAAATTATAATCAATTACAATATTTAATAATATAATTAAAACAAATTTATAGTAATATAATATGTTAATTAATACAAAAAAGATAGTAAGTAATATAATATGTTAATTAAAATTTTTGAAGTTTATTATTATATATATATTATTAAATTTGAGTTTGTTAAAACAAATTTTAGAATAAATCTACATTAACTTATGATTTTAAATAACCGTTACGTATAATACGAAAAAATAATCAAATAATAATAATTGATAACTAAAATATATTGATTAATATTAAAAAATTTGATATGAGTATCAATAATTCTAAATAATTAAAAATTAATATCAATGTATAATTAAAATTTAATTTATAACTTTTAGTTAATATTAATTAATATTTAATAAATTATAATCAATATTAATGAGGGCATAATTGAAATTATAACAAAAACTGCTCATAAGCTACTCCGAGTAGTTTATAAAAAAACTAGCTTATAAGTTAGTTTATGTATATCTAAACATATACTCAAAAAATAAGCTAGCATATTTTTGTCAAACAATGCCAAAATTAACAGTAATTGTTTGGTTAATAAAAAAAATCATATATGTATACAAGGGTTATAAAAATTATGATAAAATAAATAAAACTTGTTTTTTAATTATTTAATACTAATAATAATAAAATAATGTTAAATTAAATGACATTTAATGTTGTAGATTTAGCAAATCACATATTGAAAATATCATGATAAAATCAAAAGAAAAACCAAATTTCACTGTAAATTTAATAAAAGGTGCATTAAATGGTTATTTAAGGAAATTAGACCATTTTTGTTGTATTTATAGGACCTCAAACAATTAAAAAAAACACCAACCATACTTGTTAAAATTAAGATCCATCATACAGTCATGAATACTACTACTAAGTTCATATTTGTATTGGTTCTTCTGAGCATAACCACCCTTAGTTATACCCAAACAGGTACATATATACTTCTTTTCATCTAATCTTTTCCAAAACTATATTATTCAACTGATATTTATAAGGTTGTGTTTACGTAAGACCAATCTGTTTTCGTGAAACATGTGGGATCACAATTTTACATATAAAACTTCACAGTAAAACATTGTGAATGTAAAAAGACTTTGAAACTTTCACATCAAAAACACTGTGAAGATTATCTTCACAATGTTTTGCTGTGAAATTTCAAGTGTAAAAATGTGGTCTCATGAGTTTCACGAAAATAGTTTGGTCTCACATGATCTCAAGTTAATATTTATAAATGTAGACATATATATATATATATATATATATATATATACTTGGGATCATGTGAGACAAATATGTTTTCGTGAGTTCGGTGAGACAAAATTTTAATACTTGAAACTTCACAACAAAACACTGTGAAGGTAACCTTCACAGTGTTTCTGCTATGAAGGTTTTGATCTTTTTTTTTACCTTCACGGTGTTTTGTTATGAAGTTTCAAGTGTAAAAACTTGGTCTCACGAAAACATGTTGGTCTCACGTGAACCCAACCGGCCAACCCTATATATATATATATATATGTTTGGAATGGATATAACCATACACTATTTATTAATTACTGAATATATACTTGTAATATGACAGTGCCAAGTGATGAAGATTATGAGGAATTTTGTGTTCCTCTGCCTTGTTACAATGATGGAGCTGGATCATATCATGCATGCCTAACCACATGCCAAGCATATAATTTTAAGGGAGCTTGGTGTCGTGGACGTTGGAAAGATGGACCCATGGGCCATTGTTGCTGCAGACCATATTGATGTTAATTTTCGCTACATTATTATTATTATCATTATTTGCTTATCGACGCCTAAAGTTTTGTTATTTCCTGTACACGTCGTGGAGCGGGGCCAAGGTTGAGGTAGGGGTGGTAATGGTCAGGTTGGGTTGGGTTCGAGTTCAACCCAACCCAACATGTTATTTAAATGGGTTGATAGCAGGTTGAGCTGTTTATGATTATCTTAACTCAACTTGTTTAATAAATGGGTTAAACCTAGGTTGACTCATTTAATTTTAGAATTTTAAATAAAATAAAACATAACCACAAAAATTGGGGGTAGAGGTGGGGTAAGGGGCACGACTGGGTGAGGGTGGCGACATAAAGGCTTGGCAGGGGTGGGGTGGGGTCAGGGTGAGGATGGTTAAAATGGATGCAAAGGTTATTAATGTCTTTCTAAAACGAAATAAAAAAATCATGTTATATTTGCCACGAAATAGAATTCAAATCATTCACATATGCAAATAAATGATCAAATCCCTCAACCGTGGAATTTGGTGGAATCCTATCAATTCATTCCGTCAACCAAACATCACTAACGAATTTGGTCAATGGAATTTTTCATTCCAATTCCATCAAATTCTTTTGAATTCTGCGAACCAAACAGCCCCTAACAAGATGCACCAGATCAATTCCCTTTCAAAACGCAATTTATGGATTGTTCCGACATTAAAAGTGATCAGGGGTCCAAATCTCTTCTTACGCTTCTCACGTTAACTTTTTTTTTCTCACACGATCTTCGTCACCAACTTAATTGGTACTTTGAGTACCATGTTGATTTGATACAAATTTGACAACCCGATTAGTCCTCATCCAAACACATCTCGAACATGAACCTCGGTTCCCATTTCCCAACCCATCTTGGGTCCTAACTCCTAAACAACCTATAGACATTAATTGCCATTATTTGTAGTCCATATATCAGAAGACTCAAAAGTCATATAACTAGTTATAATACTTGTTACTTATGTTCGTTTAAGGCTGTGTTTAGGGCCGTAAACGAACCGAACGTTCATCAAACCGTTCGTGAACTGTTCGACGAAAAGTTCATTTATGTTCGTTTATTTAATAAATGAACAAACATGAACACGTTTTTTTTTCGTTTAGTTAAATGAACGAACATGAACAATGGTCTCGTTCGTTCATTTATGTTCGTTAACGTTCGTTCGTTTATATTCGTTTACGTTCGTTTATGCTTGTTTATATATAAACATATTTATATAATATGAAATTAATGTGTAAAATCATCAAGTAAATTGATCTTTTAGAATTTACTTTTCATACCTCCCAAGTTAACCCTGTAATTCATTTTGTTAAGGTATTTTTTACGAACGAAATGACGAGTATGGTGGTTGTTTTTTGTTCATTTGGGTTCATTCGTTTATGTTCATTTAATTTCGTTCGTTTACGTTCATTTATGTCCATTTAAGTTCGTTCGTTTATCTCTTAACGAACTAACATAAACAAACACGAATAAACAAAAATTCTTAACGAACGAACATGAACACAAAAAATCTCGTTCGTTTACCGTTCGTGTTCGTTCGGTTAAGTTAAACGAACGAACATGAACAAGCCTCCGTTTGTGTTCGTTCGGTTCGTTTACAGCCCTAGCTGTGTTTGGTACATGGGACATGACAAGACAAAACTCAATGTCCCACGTTTGGTGCGACATGGGACACGGCAAAAACTCATTGTTCCAAATTTGACATGACATGGACCAGGGACAAGAAGTGGGATAACATGGGACAAAAATGCATTTTCTTGTTCCATCAAAATAGGTGAAACAACATGGGACAAAAATAAGAAAGAAACTAGAAAAATTACTAATCTACCCTCATTTGATATGTAACACTAATATGACATTTGTTATAAAGCTCATCTTTAGAGGCAACTTATCTAGCTCTGTCATATCCGATCGTACCACACACCAGACAGACATTTGTCCAATCCAGTCCCGCCCTTCAGTCCAGTCCAATCATATCTGCGTACCAAATGCTACCTTATGATACCATAATGTATGCATGCATCAGCGATTTGAACCAAATAAACACAAATGCTGGCATGCTGCGTTTAAAACCAGACCAAACCAAACCCGTACCCCAAAAGAGTAGAGAGGTTGTTTTTGTTAAGACCCCGACTTGTGCAAACGTGAGCGAAAAGGAAAGAAGAACCAAGACTCGTAAATAGTATGCAACATAAAAAGAAACAATAAAGAAATAGGCACATTGAAACATGGAAAAAGCAAGAAAAATCACACAATCCCTCCATTTATCATAGCAAGACTCTTGTACTGTGTTTCAAGCCAATGGGCATAAAAAAGAAAGAAAAAAAAAAGAACTGAATTAGCCGACGATGACATTTTACAAATGTAATTTGTTTCCCGTAACAACAACCACCAAACAAAAAGGTAACCACAAAGACATGAAAAAGAACGACTACATTTGGCTGTTCTCATATAAGTTATGGCGGGATCTGTTACCTGTATATGTAATCAATTAATTTTCCTGTTGGATAGTTCGGGTTTAAACGCAACTACAATTTACTGCTAACGACCCATTCCAAAGTTATAGGATAAAGATGCACCTGGGAAGCGTATAGTACATAGCAGCTTGAAAGAGATATGACATATCTGTCGTCGTGAGGATCAACTTACATTTATGTACTGCCAAGTGAAGAAAATAATTGTAAGGGCAACTTTAAAGTGATTATTAATCATAACAAATAGAAGAAAATGCGGGAAATAGAAAGAAACATAACTGTGAAAGACTAAAAGTAGACTAATTGAAGAGCTTTCTAGTAGGTATAATTTTTGAACTTATTCGGTTCTTTTGGAGTTCTGAATTCTGATAAGCATGTAAGTATTTATTTGGTTATTATTTTATGTCATTGTGATGCAGCATAAAGTTCCTTAAGCTTTTGTTTAGCTTACTTGAGAAAAAGAAAAAGAAAACATGGTGGGCATGGTTTGATTCATTTGTTTTTTTGTGCATAAATTGTTGCAACTACAAGAAATAATCACAAAACCAAAAGGTGTTGCACTAGTAAAAACTAACCTTTAAATTATATTTTGTATTCTTCAACATGCATCCATTTTGTAGCTGACCACTTATTTCCTTTAATCACTGGACAACCACCTGGAATTGATAAGCTGAAACTTATTAACTGATAGATATGTATATAACTAAAGACGGATAGACCAAAGTTGCTGCAACATTAAGAAAAGTGATGCACATATCACCACATCTAGGGTGCGTTTGGTACACTAGACAGGACAGGTATCACTGTCCCACGTTTGGCAGGACTTTTATGTGGAACAGACAAGAACATAGTGAAATAGGCTTGTTCCACCCCCCACCCCATGGAGCATACTTTTACCAATATAACCTCAAAATAAAATCTAATTCTCTGCTAAAACATCAAATACGCCTTCTATTTTATATTTTATTCATTCTTTAAATTTTATTTAATGTACTTTATGCTCTTTAAACTTTCATTTATTTTCCTCAAAATATTATTTTTATATGATTTCTATGTTTTGATTAATTTATGTAAATTATTAAACACTAATAGTAAAAGAATATAGAAAAAGTTAGAAAATAAAAATTGGAGTTTTATTTTGGTCACTTTAATCGTCTTAAATAAAACCTTCTAGTAAATAGTAATTTACTTTGTTATAAAAAATATTTATTTCATTATAATTTAATAAATAACATAATTAATCAAAATACATATATATACAACCTATTAGGCTTAAATTGGTCATGTTATCTGTTCTAAACAGTTCTGTCTGTCTTACCAGCTGTTCTGTCATGTCCCCTCATGTCCTATCCTGTCTCAATACCAAACGCACCCGTATAGAACATGAAGTGGATCTAGTATCCCGATTTTAAGATTAAGTTTGAGCATTGGAACCATTTGTTATTCTTTTTCAGCAGATAAATGTAGATGAATGTCAGGTTCCACAGGGGCCATACCATGCAAACTACTTGGATCCAATGTCGCATCAGGCCTCATGCTCCAGAAAAGTAATGCATCACCCATTTTTGGTTTCACATGGATACCCTTTTTGGCACACTCGGACAAATTATTCCACTCGGGATTAGAGCTATAATTTCCCTGGGCAGTAGGGAAAACTGTCTCTCCCCCTTCCTCAACATCCGACCTGATATCATAGCAGATAAATGAGTGGTGAATCAAGTGTCTACAAAAAGGGCATGCTACAAATGCATCTAAAATATAGACAGATGCAGCATGAATGCATGATACTCACAGATACATAAGAACCGTAGCTATTCGTTGGCCTCCATTTTTAGTGTTGAATTCATCAAGAAAGTAGTCAAAGTGAGGCTCATACTTTTGTCCTTCTTCGTAATGGAGAACTTGCAGTCCTTCTCCATGTTCTGTTAATTGACAAAAATATTAGTATGTATAATCCACCTATGTTCCAGCAACTTGACATAAAATGCAAGTAACAAGTTTTGGCCATGTAGTGCAACTACATTAGCGAGAAGATTAGTGAACCACACCCAAACTCCCGAAAGCAACAACTTTGAAACTTCTACAAACCCCATATGGCTTTTTCAAATGTCTAAGGCTATGTTTGGCAAACTAGTTGATGACTAATAAGCTAGCTGCTAGCTGATAAGCTAGCGTATGGCTGATAAGCTAGCGTATGGTGATAAGCTAGCATATGGCTGACTGATGACTCATAAGTCACGTTTGGCAAAAACAAGCTGATAAGCATGTAAAATGACCAAAAACGACATCTTAAAAAATCAATGAATTACAATATAAATAATATAAATAAAACAAATTTATAGTAATATAATATGTTAATTAATACAAAACAAGATAGTAAAAAAATATTAAATAATATAATATGTTAATTAAAATAAAAAAAAATTATTATTTTATATATACTATAAATTTTGAATTTGTTAAAACAAATTTTAAAAAAAATCTACATTAATTTATGATTTTAAATAACCATTACATATAATATGAAAAAAAATGAATAATAATAGTAACTGATAACTAAAATATATTGACTAATATTAAATAAATATAAAAATAATTTATATGATTAATAATAATTCTAAATAACTAAAAATTAACATCAATGTTTAGTTAAAATTTAATTAATAATTTTCAATTAATATAAGTATAACTAAATTTTAATAATTAATAAATAATAATCAATATTAACGAGGGTATAATTGGAAAAAGTCACAAAAAGCTCCTCATAAGCTACTTCAAGTAGCTTATCAATTATGTCCATCCAACACAGGTACTAAAATAAACTAGCTTATTTTTGCCAAACGCTGCCTAACTTATTTCGAATGAAATTAGGGCGGTGAATGGTCAAGGGAGGCCTAAGATACAAAATCATTCAGAGGGTTTTAGAACCATTAAGATAGACTTTTCTTTGCCAAACAAGATTTACCTCTTAACAACGCAGAGGTTGCCTCTTAATGGAACTATTAAAAGGTAAACAATCAGCCCCTAACTCTAACCAATATCCAAAAAATGGAAGACACAAGAGTTTAGACTGTAAACAGGCACAAGTAAAAAGCTAGCATATCTGCTATTGCTGATGTCTTAATGACATGTAATCAAGCATATAAAGGCTGGCGTAAAAGTATAAATTATAAAACCATGCGATATTTGTAAGCCATACCTACAGGGATAAATGAGAAGTCTGCTATCCTTTTCTCTATGTTTCGTATGATTTTATCCCTTCCCCTCCTCAAAAACGTTCCCGAGCTTGTACGCACCCTAAAAAATGTGACAGCTATTTGTCAACTTGCCATCAAGAAAAATCCCACCACATTAACATGACCCAACTTCCATACATAAGTAAAGATGAGAACATTGCCAGCACGGACCTGCTATCTTTACTCTGACCAGTCTTGCTATCAACAACTGTTGATTTTGCCATGTGAGGCTTTGCAAGATTTATCAAATACTCGCACTCTTCCTTTGACTGTTTCACAACAGAATCAAGAGTCAATGCTCAATACTTCACAATTAAGTATAATGTTCCTACCAATACTAAAGTGAAGTCTGCTTTCACTTCTGATTTTTAAGAGGTGGTGCTGAAGTCTGAAATCTGAATCAATAAGACCGTTTGTTTTTTAAACTGACATACATCTGAATATGTGTAATTATTTATTTTATCCCTAAAAAATTTAACTTAAATACGTCAATTGAAGTGAGCATCGATGATCGAAGGACGGAACGAAAAAAAGAAACAAAAGAAGGATACTGGCAGAATGTGTGGCTGTGGAGTTTTAATCATATCTCACACACCGAAGCCCCGATTTAAGCGATTCAAGATGTCCTGGAAAGCCAACACACAGATCTACAATCTTCATGTTTTGAGTTTTTGCAAATTCAGGGTGCATCTTGGCAAAAACTAATGTTGAAATCGAGAAAATGGTGCTGGGCGGAAATAAGAGGAGATTTAAGACATAGGGTTGCCACTTTTTTGTCCGGACCATATTAAGAGATAAGAGGCTCTGAATTATAAAACGTCTGACTGAATCAGACATAAGTAGTGATTAAGAGCTTAAAATGAAAAAAAAAACATAAAACACTTGTTCATGTGTTTCTACCGAATTAGAGATAAAAGCTCGAAAAAGCATAACACTCAGATAGAATATGTTAAAGCCAATGACAGTGGTATTCAAATATAAGGGTGCGTTTGGTTCGGCGGTTCCGACGGAATTGGGCGGAATTGGAATGGTCAATTCCATTGACCATATTCCATTCCGATGTTTGGTTCCTAATAGAATGGAATTGAATTCCATAGATTCCCCTCAAATCAAGAATTCACCATTCCTTCCTATAATTGATGGAATTGAAATCCTTCCACCCAAAATTAAAAAAATGACAAAACTACCCTCATCTCAATCTAAAACCCTAGCAGCAAAATCATTTTCAATTGTATTCTGCTTCTTCAAGAAACGTTTGGAGAAGACGACATAGGGCATCGCACACAACAGTTTGAAATTCGACGAACACCACTTCAAATCGAACGAACACAGGTATAAATTTCTGCTCGATTTCTTCTCTTATCTGTACGATTTCTTCTTTTGAAGTTATCTGTTCGATTCTCCCTCTTATCTGTACGATTTCGATTGCTTTGTTGTTACGATTTGTCTCCTCGATTTCTTCTCTTCTTGCGCACTCTTTTCTGGTCGATTTTTGTCGTGTTACTGATTTATGTTTATGTTACTGATCTATGTTTATGTGTTACTGATTTATGTTGGGTTTTCTGTTACTGATTTATGTTTTGTGTTACTGATCATGTTTATGTGTTACTGATTTATGTTTTTGTGTTACTGAAAGGGTATTTTTGTCATTTTTCATAATTCCATTCCGATTCCATTGCAAACCAAACAGACAGATTTCAAGATTACATTCCATTTCCTGCCAACCAAACAGTTGGTCAAACCTAAAAACATTCCATTCCAATTCCTTCCAGATTCCAATTCCTTTGACAGATTCCAATTCCTTTGACAGATTCCATTCCTTCAGAAATCATTCTGCGAACCAAACGCACCCTAAAGTATAGCAACATTATAGTATAGTGCCATGAAATAATGAATCCCAACTTGTACATAAGGGCATCTTTAGATATAATATTGAAGCCGAACAGTGAACACTACAGAATCATCCAGGAAATAACGGAAGAGAGACATACAGAATGGAACTCACCAAAAAATTGTGGTAAACAAAAGCTCTAGGCTCCCAAGAGAGAATCTCAGTCCACTGATCTCCTCTCTTTCCCATCCCATCACCATCACCGTCACCACTGCATCCCAGGCCAATCAAGGTCAGCTATATCGCATAACTGGGAAAATAATAGTGAAAATAATAACGATGCCACTACAAGATGACCTACATCTTAAAGCAACAAGACAAAACATAATTTTTAGAAAAGAACATGGTTGTTTACAGTACCATATACATTCACTTAGAAGGGGGATGCAATCAACAAATTATAGAAACCTAATCACCATAGATTCACACAGATCTTGGGAATTTTGAGCCTTAGTATATATCTCAGATAATAAAAGGTTGGATTTCTGCCATAACTGTTTCAGTCATACCAAATCATATATTTTGTGAATGCAAATCGTTTCCGGATTCTAGCAGTAGAGTTATATACTAAAAAAAGAAAGAGAGAAGAAAAGATTTCTAAACAACACTATGTGACAAATATACAAATGGCAGCAGTATGCCGATTTTGGTCTACCCCTCTTCTGATGAATAATAATATCATCTCAAAAACCCACAAACATTGTCATTTATGCCAAAACTTACAAATCATAGACAAGTTTCGACTGTCCACCTGATTCGAGCCATATGCTCGAACAGACAATCCCTTTGCAACTTACCGAAGTTAAATCCAAATGCTAAAATGATAAAGGATCGTCTAAAATTCGAACAACAATCGCATCTCAAACAACACAAAACCAATAAAAACCTAGATTCACACGGAAATGAGAGAAATTTACGTACACAAGCAGTCGTTTCCGCTTGAAAGTGATGCGATCATGAAGATAAGAAGAAGAATCGTCGTCGGAACCGATCGGAAGTGAAAAAATCCCTAGAGAAAGAAGTACAAGCAGAACTATTGTCAGCATTAAAAGCATTGATAGAACCAACGCCACCGTCGACGATCTCTTTCCTTGGTGATGCCGACCCAAATAGCTCCTCCCCTTCCGCATTGTCGCAAAGATTTCTCAACAGGAAAAGAAAAGAAAAACAAAACCCTAATTCGTAGGGTTTTCAGCTGAATCTGTGTGTGGTTTTTCCAGGACTCGAAGAAAATGGCAGTTTTGAAGCGTTGAAGGAGAAAGAAGTAACGGAAAGCGGCTCGGACATCGTTTGGGAAATGACGGATATGTCCCTGTGCTTTTGCTTCTAGACATTATACAATGTCAATCCAAACCGATCTAAATAAAAGCACTAAAAGGCAAAATAACAAAATGAAAATAAAATAAAAAGACAATCAATCAATATATATATTAAAGAAGAAACCAAAGGTAACGACGTGACATCTTCCAAGCATCTTAAGCCTGCCTTTTTTTTCTAAACTTTTTGATTTTTAAAATATTTGATATGTTAAAGACTTTTTCGTCCTTATACTAAAAACATAAAATTCAATAGAATATGGTTATTTTGGTAATTTTAAAATATTAACCTCATAACCTTTTCATCTTCATTTTTTAAGATGAAACCTCCAAACCTTTCCATTGCTTAGGCCATCTGTATCCCTCACGGGCTCCGGCTCGGGCTCGCTTGCGGGCTTCTCGGGCTCGCGCGGGTTGGGGTACCGGGGGGGGGGGGGGGCTTAGGGTCGGGCTTGGCATGCGGGTTCCAAAACCCGTTGAACCCGAGTGATTTTATTTTATTTTTTTATTTTTTTATTTTTTTAATAATTTGAAAATAAATCCGTTGCCAACGGCTATTTTTAAAAAAAAATCAATTTAATCACACTATATATATTAATCCAAACCCATATTATTTTTCACACAAAACTCTCTCAAACTCTCTTAAACCCTCTCAAATTCTCTCAAACTCTCTCAAATTTCATCATGAATCCAAACAAAACACCTACATCCCGTCGTAACCGACCGGATACACCGCAACCGCAAGAAGACCCGGAGCTTGGTTTTCAAGCGTTTGCACAACAAGGTTATCATCCGCACTTTTCGCAACCAATTCCGCCACAATTTTCGCCACAAAATCCGCCACAATTTTCGCAACAATATCCGCAACAATTTTCGCAACAATATCCGCAACAATTTTCGCAACAATTTCGCCAACAATATCCGCAACAAATTCCTTACCAACTTACACGTCCCGGTATGATTGAACAAGGTTTTACTCCGGCCAACTACAATATTCCTTCACCCGCAATCAATCTCGCCGACGACATTGTTCCGGAAACCCAACATTCTAGCCCGCACACACCACAATCCATCTACACACAACCATCAAACCCGGAACCATCAAACCCGAGACCAACGAGAAAAGGAAAAAACAAACAATATGAAAATAGAGCCCCCAAACAGATGTGGAGTAAAGAGGAGGAACTCGCGTTAGTGTCGGCGTGGGTTGACGTTTCGAAGGACCCCGTTATCGGTAACGCACAAACCGGTGGTAATATTTTTATTGTTATTATTATTATTATTATTGTTATTATTATTATTATTATTATTAATATTATTATTATTCTTGTTAATATTCTTATACTTGAATTTACATAAATGTAGAAAGTTTTTGGACCCGTGTCGGGCAAGTGTTCTTTAGTTTAATGGGTCGCGCCAATTATAGAACAACTCATCAACTCAACACCAAGTTCAACGACCTCAATAAAAGAATAAATTCTTTTGGCGGCATCTACAACAACTTGCTCATTAATAGAGGGAGCGGAATGAGTGAGGCCGACATTTCACGAACGGCACACGAACGGTACCGAGCACAACTTGGGCTTGCTTTCACTCACGAACAAGCTTGGGAAGTCCTCAAAAAATGTCCAAAATGGGGAGCCGTTCCAACGATGACGACAACTTCATCGCGGGGTTCAAAACGTACCAACCCTTCCAATGATGACGATGACGACAACTTCATCGAGCAACTTCAACGACCCATCGGGAGAAACAAGGCAAAAAAAACATCAACGAGTAATACGAGCGGGTCGAATACGAACGAAAGTATTACTCAGTTGTTCACGACGTTCAACGAGAAGATTGATGATACAATGTAGTACAAAATGAAAAAACTCGAACTCGAACGAGAAAAGTTGGAACACGAACGAGAAATCGAACGAGCAAAACGATTTGAAAAAGACTTCGAGTTTTTCATAACCCCGCATGATCACCTTTCGGGCCCCGCTTTGATGGCTACGGTAGCGAGAAAAGAGCAAATTAAAAAATATCATAATTGGTAGTGTTTTGTATTTTGTAATTTTTAAATTTTTAATGAATGATATGAATTTTTATTTTTATTATTTATCTTATTTTTATTTATTAAAAAATATATAAATATTTTTATGTTGTTAAATAATTAAATGTATAAATAAAAGAATTAAAAAAATGAGGTGGCAAGAGGGCTTCTACGGAGCGCTACGGGTCTTTAGGGCTTGAGGAGAGAGTTAGGAGAAAAGCTGATGTGGCGCTTGAGGGCTTCTACGGAGCGCTACGGAAGGCCTTATTAATCATGATTAGTCCATCACAAAATGTCTTCTTCTTCTATATAATATTCATTTCACAACTCATTATTCTTCAACAAAATCGTTTTTCTTCTTTTTCTACTTCTCCATCAATTGATTTGTTATTTCATTTCACAAGTCATTATTCTTCCACAAAATCATTTTTTTAGGTAAACTCGTTTTCTCTCTCTCTCCATCACTTGATTTGTTCTTTCATTTCATAAACTGTTATTCTATAACAAAATCGTTTTTCAGGTTTAGTTTGAGAATACTAAGTCGGGTATTATTCGTCATTGACTTTTGTTGGGATTTTAGAGGTTTTCTTTTTTACTTTTGTCATCTTATTTTTCTTAAGTTTTTTGTTTTTTAAATAGAATCGGGGGTTTGTTCTTGACATCGGACAACGGTTTTATAGTTTTGATGGCAACAAAGATTCGATAAGCGAATCTTGCAAACACGTATTACAGTGTATAATATAACCACAACAAACTTCGGTATGTAATTTTTGGATTGTTAATTTTATTTTGTTAGGGTATTTCGAGAAGACTAATTCGGGCATACATTTCTCTTTGCAAATACGTATTACAATGTATAATATAACCACAACAAAACTCCAATATGATATTTTTATTTTTTCAGGTTATTTCGAGAAGACTAATCCGGGCATACATTTCTTTGGAATGTTGTTAGGATTTTAGAGTTCTTTTTTTTATTTCCGCCTTCTATATTTTTTCTAAGTTTTAAATTTTACTAATCATTTTAATTCTTATTAAAATCAATTTTTTATTTACATGACATTTGAATATAATGATATATATTTTTATTTACATGAAACTTGAATATAATAATATGTATATTTTTATTTACATGACAATTGAATACAATAAGAAACAAATTATAATTAATTTAAATAACAGATAAATAAGGATGACGATTAATCACGTCAATTGAATACCTTTTAATTTACATGTAAAAAAATCTTATTGCAATCAATATACATTAAATAATATTTTATTATACTATAATTTATCATTAATTATTATTTATATAATACTCTTATATAGGGGTGAGCAGCGGAACTGGGTACCCGCATTTGGAACCGGAACCGCTCCGGAACTGTCGGTTCCGGAACCGGAACCGATGTGACTGGTTCCGGTTCCGGTTCCTAAAATAATGGAACCGATGTGACTGGGTCCGGTTCCGGTTCTCATTTTTTTAGAACCGCTACTCGCTGGGTACCCGCCGGGACCGGGTACCCAGAACCGCTGGGTACCCAGATCCGGAACCGCTGGGTACCCAGTACATTTTAATAGAAAATATCCAATATTTAATATTTATTACATATTTAATCTATGTGAAAAAATATCTAAATTAGATTAATAATTAAAATTTTAAAATTATCTAAATAAAGATTATTAGTTTAAGAAAAAATTGTTAAAGAACATTCATAAAAGGTTGACAAATTGTATATATAGTGTTAGGCCTTAAAAAAATTGTTTACTCTTAGCGATGTGGGAGCAGCACCATCTTTCAGTTTTTGATGAAAGACCTTGTCCCACATCGAAAAGTTTGAGAAAATCATGCCTCATCTTTCAGTATATATAACCCTCATCTCTTCCCTTTCAATTGCATCACTAGTTCACTACATTGCTTTGGTTTAGCCTTTGGCTTGAGCCCTTTTCCTTGAGCCCTTTGGCTTGAGGCTTTGTAAAAATATTAATGGATTCACTACATTGTTTGGGTTAAGCCTTTGGCTTGAGCCCTTTCCCTTGAGCCCTTTGGCTTGAGGCTTTGTAAAAATATTAATGGAGCACCCTATTAGAGTGGTTGCACCATTTGTTTTTGTAAATATAAATGTGTTCGATTAAAGTTTGTTTAAGTTCGTTTAGGTTCGTTTGTTTGTGTTCGTTTAACATTTTAACAAACAAACATAAACGAACATAAACGACTATATTTTTAAACGAACGTACACGAACACCAAAAATGCTTATGGAAGAAGTTGTTGGACATTTAAAATGTTAAAAATTAAAAAAACAATTGGTAGGCGGGTACCCGGAACCGGTTCCCAGCGGTTCCGGGACCGGTTCCAAAATTATGAGAACCGACGGGAGCGGTTCCGGTTCCGATTCCTTCTTTCTAGGAACCGCCGGTTCCGGTTCCGGTTCCATGAAAATAGGTCAGGTACCCGGTATTGCTCACCCCTACTCTTATATATCTGTATATATAGGTGAATAATCATTAGCATTAGTAATTGTTTACTTATCGCTTCTTTCTTTAAATTTTTGTTGGGATCTTAGAGTTCTTTTGTTGTTTTAATTACACGATAATTGGAAAAATAAATAATCAAAAACTGATCAATATGCATTTAATAATTATCAATTAATCAATATGTTTTTATTTAACGATGTATATTATTTACATGACAACTGAAAATTTAAATAATCAAAAACCGATAAATATTTATCAAAATTTCTCAATTAATCGATATATTTTGATTTATATATATATATGCTTATTTTTTTATTTACATGACAATTGGAAAAATAAATAATCAAAAACCAATAAATATATATATCAAAATTGAAAAAATAATAATGAAAAATTGATCGATATGTATCAAAAATTCTGAATTAATCAATATATGTTTATTTACATAAATACATATGTATATTTATTTATATGACAATTGAATAAATAAATAATTAAAAATCGATCAATATATATATATATATAACTAAAATTCTCAATCAATTAATATATTTTTATTTACATCAGTACATGTATATTTTTATTTATATAACGGTTGAAAAATAAATAATCAAAAATTGATCAATATATGTCTAGTATCAACATTTCTCAGTCAGTCAATATATTTTTATTTATATCGATACATATTTATTTTTATTTACATGATAATCGAAAAATAAAAAATAATTCAAAAGTAATATATATATATATATATATATATATATATATACATTTCTCAATCAATTAATATATATATATTGTGTATATTATAAATATATTGAAGTAAGAATTACGAGGTCGTTCAATGAAAAGCTTTAAATCATATGTACCTTATTTTTTCTTTATAAATGAAATTAGAATCCACAATCTACATATATTTTAATTTACATCATTAAATATCTATCGTCTATCTATCTACAATATATTGGAGGAGAACAAAAAGGTTGTTCAATAAGAAGATTTCAATCATATGACTTTTTTTATTTTGATTTTGCTTTTAATATACAATCAACACATTAATTGTGTACATTTCATCTTCTTACTTTTTTTGAATTTCGTTTTCATTTTTAAATGAAAGATGTTGCTATGTGTGTTGGGTCATCAAGATTTGAAGATGACCTCATGATCTCCTTTTATACTTTGAAAAACATTTTATACTTAGAGAAATTTTGGACGCATGGTTCTTTGTAATGACTTGTACAAGATAGCAAATGTTTGGTGAAGTCAAAGATCAACCAAAGTCAAGATTAAAGATTCTCTCATTGTGGAAGTGAAAGATCTTTTCTCAACACATACAAGTCATTGTCCACCGATGGTGTTCTCACACATCGGTGGACATATCTCCACCGAAATCTCTCTTTGTTTCGGCCAAAGAATCCCACCAATGGAAGTCCAATTTCGGTGGGATCTCAAGAAGTCTCAAAGATGCCTTTCTCCAAAGATGATGTCACATATCCCAAAGATGATGTCACATATCTCAAAGATGTGTCACATATCACAAGGCTATCATCGGTGGGATCTCAAAGAAGTCTCAAAGAAGCTTTCTCCAAAGATGATGTCACATATCCCAAAGATGATGTCACATATCTCAAAGATATGTCACATATCTCAAAGATGTGTCACATATCTCAAAGCTATCATCGGTGGGATCTCAAAGAAGTCTCAAAGATGCTTTCTCCAAAGATGATGTCACATATCCCAAAGATGATGTCACATATCTCAAAGATGTGTCACATATCACAAGGCTATCATCGGTGGGATCTCAAAGAAGTTTCAAAGATGCTTTCTCCAAAGATGATGTCACATATCCCAAAGATGATGTCACATATCTCAAAGATAATGTCACATATCTCAGGTTGCCTTCGGTGGTGCAATCTTTAGAAGACAAATTGAGAAGATATTTTCTACATGGATAAAGTGACATTTTGTCTTATTATCCATTACCATATAAAGTTATTTTCTCATGCATGGGTCCTATTTCCAGTACCTAGTAAAAGTTAACAAGGACATCTCAACTTTTCAGAAGTCAACATCCTCAACAAGTATGAAGATGACAAGTGTCCCAAGCATTCAATGCTTGCACACTCCTTGTCTCTATAAAAGGAAGGACCTCTCCATGCAGAAATAATCAACATCTGGAGAGACTTTGAAGATCACTGTGTGCTCTTGATATTCTACGCAAACTGGAAGATTTCTCTAAGTGCAAGAATTTCCAGTTTGCTTGAAAAACTTTATAGCTTTGTTCTAAGTGTTCTTAGTTATTTTGTTAGTATACTTTGTGTAAGATTGTTAGAATAGTTTATCTGTTCTTTTCCGCAACAGTCTTAAGTTTTCTATGTGTAATTCTTGTTGAAAGATTTTCAATATAAAGAATTAAAATTGTGAAAATTTTGAGTATTGTATTCAACCCCCCCCCCCCCTTCTACAATACTTGGTTAGCCATCTGGGACTAACAAGTGGTATCAGAGCAGGAAGTTTAATTCATAAACTTGATCTGCAATGGCTGCTTCTTCTTCCAAAAATGAAGCTTTTTCTGAAAACGGCTCTATAGCCAAACCTCCCAAGTTTAATTCCAACAACTTTTCTTTGTGGAAAAGCCGGATGATGCTTTTCATGGAAGGAATGGATAGTAGATATCCAACCATTCTAAGTGAGGGACCCATAATTCCTAGAGTCTGGTCTCGCTATGAAAGCAAAAAATCTGGCAAGGAAGTTGTTGGCAAAGATGATTCTGATGATTCATCTGATGAAGAAAAATCTGCTGCTACTGGTCGTTACATTCTTAAAAATCCTAAGAAATACACCGATGAGGAAAAACGGCTTGTGTCTCTTGATTCTAAAGTTAGAACCATCATTGCTCTCTCTCTTCCTGATGAAGTGTACCACTCTCTGGTAAATCTCTCTACTGCCAAAGAGATGTGGTCCACTCTGTGTGTTTTGTACGAAGGTACAACTGAAGTTAAAAAGAGCAGAAAAATTGGTCTTGTTAGAAAATATGAACTCTTTTCTTATGAGAAAGGAGAATCTCTCTCCAGCTACTACAATCGCTTCAACTCTCTTTTAAATGACTTAAAGCTGTTAGGTAGAGTGTATGACAATGAGGAAGTCTTGTGTAAATTTATGGACTGTCTTCCTGATTTTTGGGAAAATATCTGTACTTGTATAAAGACAACCAAGGATCTTGATCACATGCCTCTCACTGCTCTTTACGGAACTCTCTTCAACTATGACCAGACTAAGCTGCAAAGGAAGTCTATCATCACAGATATAAGGGGCTATTCTATAGCTCTCCTAAGTGACTCTTCCAAAAGGACTAAGTGTATTTCAAGAATCACCTACCCATCTGACTCTGATCATGATAGTCAAGAAGATCCCAATGATCATTCGGAGGCATATCTTAGTGATGCTGAGGATGAATGTGAGGAAACTTCAATTGATAAATTATCTGATGAAATGGCCATGTTGGATGGGTATTCTAAATCCAAATCCTACCACCCTTCTAGAAAATCTAAGCCTCTCTCCAAACACTCTTCTTTGGACAAATCTAATGAGGAATGTTTTAACTGTGGTAAAAAGGGTCATTTTGCTTCTGAGTGTAAAAGTAAACATTTTGAAAGACCCAGAACTGCTTCCTCAGGCCGATTCTCCTCAAAATCGGGAAGATCCAAATATGATTCCCAAAAGTTCAACCAATCTTTCTCTTCTGCAGATTCTGACAGGGCTGAAAGATACAAGGAGAAATACAAGAGAGAAAAGGAAATAAATGAAAGACTTGTTAGGAGAGGAAAGGGTCTGCCTGCTAAATCTTATGATTTGGCAGATGAACCCACATCTGAAAGCGAATGACTCCTCAACTGCTCTTGTATCAGCTAAGTGATTCTCCTCCTCACCACATGTACATCCATTTCTATCTCTCTCTGATGCTGAAAAGATTGAAGCATTTAATTCTTTATCTATTGTCTTTAGATGATGCATCCTTCTCTTCCAACTCATGCAAAATATTTTCTAACTCTGTAAAAAGGAAAGTTTCTGTGTGCCGATTTTTTATTAAAAAGAAATCCTCCAATTTTTTAATAATACCTGTGTGACTTCCTCAACCGTTTTTCTTCCCAGATCTGTGTGTCTCAAAATGTCCAATTCAAGGGAAAAGATTTTGGTCCTCCCAAAATTTGAAAAAGGAATTTTAGGTGCTGCACCCCAAATCTTTGATTCCTCATCAAATTCTTTGAGGACATTTCTTTTAAAAGGAAAAATATCACAATTCTAAAAGGATCTTTCTTTATAGAAAATGATATCTGTGGTGATGTTTCTCATTTTGCCAAAGACTGTCTGAAAGAAAGAATTGATCTAAGTGACTCCAATTCTTTTCCTTCTAACCCAAAAGGACCCACCATAAAATGGGTACCTAGAAAATAAATTCTTTGTGATTGCAGATTTTGAGATGGACAGATGGATCTATGTGCAAAAATATCAAAGTGAGAAATTTGAAGAAATCTTCAAGATTATCATGCAACATAATAAGTTATCTTGGCATGTGCAATAATCAATAACTATGTGTCCTAAGTTTCCACCGAATTCTCATTGGTGGACACTTTTCTTCTCTCACAAATCTCCTTTCCTATGTTTCTAGATAGGAAAGAACCCCTTCAAATGATGTCACCCCATTATGATAGACAACTTTTTTCTTTAATGATGTCATCTTCATGATGTCACCCCACCTCACAAAAGTTGTAGACCTCTACCATTTCCTCTACCGATTCTCTCCCCACCAATTTTATCTAGCTTCTCATATACTCTTCCTCTCACCTAACCCAACTTTCTATGTGTTCTCTCCTCATCCACCGACCACACCATCTTCCTCCTTCTCATAAAATTCCATCAACTTTTCCCTCTCCCATGAAATTCCTCTACTCTCATCTCATCTCTTCTTCACTTTGAAATTTTTCTGAAGATGCCTTAGAAGTTTTTCTCTTCTCTTCAAGCAATTCCACCGAAGCTTTGTCCATTTCTTACAAATTTTCGGTGGGTATGAGAAATATCAAAAAAAAAAAAAAAACTGCAGATTTCCCTACCGAAAATAGCCAATTTTCGGTGGGTATGCCCCTATTTTCGGTAGGGAAGACAAAAAAAAAAAAAAAACCTACCGATTTTACACCGAATTTTCCACCGATTTTCATGAAAAATGCTTCCAAAAATCGGTGGGTATGCCCTTATTTTCGGTAGGGAAGACAAAAAAAAAAAAAAAAAAAAATTATACCACCGAAATTTCGGTGGTGTGCCCCAAATTCGGTGGTATTGTGCAAAAAAAAATTGCCTTGGTTCTGGCCGATTTCATTTTCTCTTGGTGTTTTTCCTACGTCGGCCGCTGAGGGGGAGAATTCATCTGAGGGGGAGCAACATAAACCCACAGTACTCATATCCAGCGACCAACTTGAAAAAAAAATGAGGAAATCGACGGACCGGTCAAGGGGGAGCACATCAGTCCGGGCGGATCTAACTGAGGGGGAGAAACACAAAGACCGACTGATCTAACTAAGGGGGAGCAAATAAAAGACAGGTTGATGATGCTAAACAGGAAAAGCTGAAGATGCCAAGATGCAACAGATGGGCAGAAGCATCCTAAGGCTGTTGATCAAAATGAAGAATTCTCAAGCCAGACACAAGTTTCAACTCGCCCCTCCAAAGATGCAAGTAATATTCATTCTGTTCATATTGTTTATACTTCTTTCATTTTCCTTTCAATTATTTGTACAGCTATACCTTTTTATTTTTCTCATATGTAAATATCATATATACATACACACAAAAAAAAATGGACTGTGTGAAAAAGAACCCAAAAGAGTAAAGAAGGGTCAACATGCATTATTCATTGTCTTACTCATGTTTTTCTAAGTATGGATGTCATCATCAAATAGGGGGAGATTGTTGGGTCATCAAGATTTGAAGATGACCTCATGATCTCCTTTTATACTTTGAAAAACATTTTATACTTAGAGAAATTTTGGACGCATGGTTCTTTGTAATGACTTGTACAAGATAGCAAATGTTTGGTGAAGTCAAAGATCAACCAAAGTCAAGATTAAAGATTCTCTCATTGTGGAAGTGAAAGATCTTTTCTCAACACATACAAGTCATTGTCCACCGATGGTGTTCTCACACATCGGTGGACATATCTCCACCGAAATCTCTCTTTGTTTCGGCCAAAGAATCCCACCAATGGAAGTCCAATTTCGGTGGGATCTCAAGAAGTCTCAAAGATGCCTTTCTCCAAAGATGATGTCACATATCCCAAAGATGATGTCACATATCTCAAAGATGTGTCACATATCACAAGGCTATCATCGGTGGGATCTCAAAGAAGTCTCAAAGAAGCTTTCTCCAAAGATGATGTCACATATCCCAAAGATGATGTCACATATCTCAAAGATATGTCACATATCTCAAAGATGTGTCACATATCTCAAAGCTATCATCGGTGGGATCTTAAAGAAGTCTCAAAGATGCTTTCTCCAAAGATGATGTCACATATCCCAAAGATGATGTCACATATCTCAAAGATGTGTCACATATCACAAGGCTATCATCGGTGGGATCTCAAAGAAGTTTCAAAGATGCTTTCTCCAAAGATGATGTCACATATCCCAAAGATGATGTCACATATCTCAAAGATAATGTCACATATCTCAGGTTGCCTTCGGTGGTGCAATCTTTAGAAGACAAATTGAGAAGATATTTTCTACATGGATAAAGTGAC
The DNA here is from genome assembly GCA_033807775.1 of Saussurea involucrata. NCBI lineage: Eukaryota > Viridiplantae > Streptophyta > Magnoliopsida > Asterales > Asteraceae > Saussurea > Saussurea involucrata. The sequence continues at coordinate 178,295,661 of CM066322.1, forward strand.
ATTTTGTCTTATTATCCATTACCATATAAAGTTATTTTCTCATGCATGGGTCCTATTTCCAGTACCTAGTAAAAGGTAACAAGGACATCTCAACTTTTCAGAAGTCAACATCCTCAACAAGTATGAAGATGACAAGTGTCCCAAGCATTCAATGCTTGCACACTCCTTGTCTCTATAAAAGGAAGGACCTCTCCATGCAGAAATAATCAACATCTGGAGAGACTTTGAAGATTACTGTGTGCTCTTGATATTCTACGCAAACTGGAAGATTTCTCTAAGTGCAAGAATTTCCAGTTTGCTTGAAAAACTTTATAGCTTTGTTCTAAGTGTTCTTAGTTATTTTGTTAGTATACTTTGTGTAAGATTGTTAGAATAGTTTATCTGTTCTTTTCCGCAACAGTCTTAAGTTTTCTATGTGTAATTCTTGTTGAAAGATTTTCAATATAAAGAATTAAAATTGTGAAAATTTTGAGTATTGTATTCAACCCCCCCCCCCCCCTTCTACAATACTTGGTTAGCCATCTGGGACTAACAATGTGTAATGACAAGATAAGATGATGAGTATTTGTGTCAACTTATAGGGGTGGCTAATTTTTTACCTCTTTTCTTTGAGAAAAAAATCCTCAAGCAATTTGTAATAGCAGTATTGATATCATTAGTGCGATATATCGTTTAAGTTCTAAATAATCAATATATAACCATAGATAATGAAATATTTCTTAAGTATTGAAATACATGTGAGTTTGCTTATCCCAAATTGGTGAGAAAATGAAAAATGGTATATAAGATGTTTGTATACATTGACAAGAGGAGATGATGAGATGACGCTTTTTTGACAACTCATACGATTGACTAACTTTAGCGGACCTTTTAAAAAAAATCTTCATGCTATTCGTAACAACAATAGTGATATGATTATGGTACACATCGTTCGAGTTCTGAATAGCATATCAACAAAATTATTATCGATGTATCTCAAGTCTTCTGTAACAACAAACGATTATCAATATTTGCAAATTAACCACTTATGAAAATACATTCGTTGTTTTTTTATTGTAATTCATTCATTATTAATCAAGGAATTATATTTTAGCTTAACTTAGTCAAATAATTCCTGAATTAAAATTTTATAGCACTCGCGCAACGCGCGAGTCATAAACTAGTATATATTTACAAAATATCACAATCTTGATCACAATTCAAACTCAGATTGCATTCTTCTTTATTTTTTAATTTATATTTGTTTGACACATGTTGGTATTTGATTGGTTGGTTTATTATTTTTTCACAATAAATCTTATTACATTAAAAACATAACTTTAACAGAAAAAAACAAAAAACAAAAAATATACCAAAATTCATATTTTTTAATTCCCTACAAATAATTACCAATATTGATATATTTTTATCACATCGTTCTTTCTCTCTATTTATAACTTGTTTTATTTTTTTTCAATTGTAATTTTTTTTAAATATAATTACGTTTTAAAATGTTAAATAGTTTTTTTTATCTAATTTTTATATTCTAAGGATAATAAAAAGGATATTATAGATATATAAACTATTAAATATATATATATATATATATATATATAGGGAAAGGTTCAATTGAGAAGTCTAAATATTTTGAGAAATAGAGAAGTGATCATATTCATTGGATTAAATAATCCACGGTCAAGAAATTCGCGTTACACCTGATAAATGCGCGCGTCCACATTAATTAATAAACGACGCTCAGGGGTATTTAGGGTAGTTTCGTAAAAAATACGCGGGACAAGTTCATATATGAATTTGTGTGATTCATATATGAATCTTTGTAATTCACATATAAAATATTTTTAACTAATTCATATATGAACCTTTGTGATTCATATATGAATCAGTTAATTTGTTCATATGAGAATTAGTTAAAAAAATTCATATATAAATCATTAAGGTTCATATATGAACACAAAGGTTCTTATATGAATTAGTTAAAAAAAGTTTATATGTAAATTACAAAAGTTCATATATGAACACAAAGATTCATATATGAATCAGTTAATTGGTTCAACTGATTCATATATGAACCTACAATTAATTAGTTTCATATATGAAACACAAAGGTTCATATATGAATCACAAGATTCATATATGAACCTACAATTAATTAGTTTCATATATGAAACACAAAGGTTCATATATGAATCACAAGATTCATATATGAATTAGTTATAAAGAGTTCATATGTGAATTACAAAAGTTCATATATGAACGTATAGTTCATATGTGAATCACACAGATTTATATATGAATCCAGCCCGTGTTTTTTGTAAACGGGATGACTAATTACCAAAATACCCTTCCGTGTTCAAAATCAGCGCATTTAATCGAAGAGTCACGATCACTTCTCTATTTCTCAAAATATTTAGACTTCTCAAATAAACCTAACACTATATATATATATATATTTAAAATATTTGAGATTGGATTGGATCACCAATTAACTATAAAAAATATAAGATTGGATTGAAGTTAGAAACCAAATAGATGAAATAGAGATAAATGAATTTTTTTTAATAAAGATTGAGTTGGATTGGTTTGCTGATAAACATAGTCTTATGTCCGTAAATGTTAAGTGCATTTTATGCACCTAACTTTGTATATAATAGTTTCATTTTCATTCTATTTTTAGTGCTTAGTTTAGCCTTTTCATGCATTATTATTCTACCTCTTCTTACTTTCTTTAATCACGGCTGGAAATTATTTTGGGAATGGTTTTTATGCTTTTGGTATTTCTTTTGTGCAGATTATGCGTAGCTTGCAAGATGAGATGGGCGGAGGCATGCTCGTGAAGAAGAAGGAAACAAAAGATGAAGTGTGCTTAAGCAAGGAAGCGAAGAGTGGAGGAAATAAGATGAAAGGACGCGAAGAGAACACCTAAATCGATGCTGAAAAGTTTCTGCGGTACTTTCACGGGCGCGAAGGAAACTCCCCGGCCGTGAAAGTCATTTGGGCTTTTAATTTCCTAGACTTTTAATTTTCTGGCCTTTTTTAAATTTGGGCTTTTTGGGCTTTTTGGGCTTTGCCTTTAAACTCCCTTAAGCCTTGTTCCTAGTATATTAGGCGTTTATTTTTATTTTATAAGGGCTCTCTCTCTCAAAATCAAAGGAGAACTTTCAGTTTCCTAGGAGTAGTTTCTCTCAACTTGGATCGATTTCTTCAAGAATTTGGGGAAGAAGATGAAATTTCTACAAGCTTAGGCCATTGGAACCCGCTTTGCTACCGGTTCTCATACTAGTATCTTCTTCCCTATCTTCTTAATTTGCTTTTGTTGAATCCTAGTTTTAATTGGTTGAATGTTATGGTTTGTTCATCAATCACTTTGTTCTTAATTGAAGTATTGTGTTTAATTTCCCTTCATCTTTCTTGTGTTTATTGTATTTCCTTTACTCTTTTACATCTCTATTTCTTTCCTTCTACCCTAATTTCTGCACTTTAACTATTTTTGCTGCACTTAGTTTCAACTTATTAAATTTTCTGCACAAAAATAGGTTAGGTTAATTAAATTTCATCAATTCACTAGTTTTAGACATTTAGAATAATTTTCTGCACATGTTTGTTTAGTAGTTTGTTGTCTATCTTTCATTTGTTAGTGTTTAATTGTAATTAGATTGAGTCTAATGTAATTTCTCTATTAGTCTAGGTTTAATTGTGATTTTTATTCCGTTAGAGTCTAATTAAGTAATTTGTGTTGGTTTCGTTTAAAGAATTCGTTTAATTGGGTAATCATCGCCTTGGGATTGAAGTTTTGGTATTGATCAATTGTTCTTAAAACGGATGTTGAGTTTTAATCCATTTCAATTGTAACGAAAGTTGAATTGATTTAATTGGGTTTTAATAAATCATCTAGTTAATTCGATAGGTTTTTGATAAAAGCGAAAGTTTAGTCTTCACTTGAGTCGAATTGATCAATGACAACGGTCCTAACATGTGAATAGCTAGGGACGTTGATTGGGAAATACATTCGTTTTAAATCTTAATGTTTCTTTCCAATGTATATGTGTTGCGAGAGTAAATACATATCTTGGTTAGAAAAGCTTTCTCACCTCGAGAGAGGGTTGAAGTATTTTTGGAAAAATGAGTTCTCACCATTACCAAGATCCGAGGTTGATATTACCCAATGCTCATAATTTTAGTCGTCTTTTATCTTATTTAGTTTTAGTCTTAATTGCTTCTTATTGTTTCTCTTTCCCTTAATATCTTTTATTTTAAGTTCATTTAGGTAAAAATCAAATCAATTTATCTGATTCGCATAACTAGCCATGATTATTAAGTAGTTAGTGTTTAGACCGTCACCTCCCTGTGATCGACCCGTATGCTACACTTCCCGTACGCTTGCGGTATAAATTTAAAACACATCAAGTTTTTGGCGCCGTTGCCGGGGAGGCGACTAGCCTAGCATTAACTTGCTTTTTGATTTACTAGTCTATGTTTCACTTCCATATTTCTATTTTCTATTTCACTTTTTGTACTTCAGCAACCATGGCTAATCTTGTCTATTGTTGTGTTTTCCAGTTAACTAACTTGTATGCACCGGAGATCACAGGGGTTAGATCCATTGCCATTTGATCCCGAGATCGAGGCTACATCGAGAAAGTTAAACGCGAAAAAGAGAAGAAAGAAAAGACAAGCAGTTATGGCAAATCCAGCTGAACGTACTCTGAAAGACTTCACCGAGCCTACCTATGGCTCCACTTCATCCATCACTCGTCCGACCGTTGAAGCTGCTAGCTTTGAGTTGAAGACCAATCTTGCAACCTTTGTTCAACAAGATCAATTTTCGGGATCTCTATCTGAAAATCCAAATGATCATTTGGATTCTTTCTTGGAAAAGTGTGATATGATCAAGATTCCGAATGTCAGTGATGATGCCATCCGTCTACGACTCTTTGCTTTTTCCCTTCGGGATAAGGCAAAGGATTGGCTCAAGAGTCACAATCCTAACACTTTCACTACTTGGGACGCACTCTCGAGAGCTTTTCTGACTCACTTCTTCCCACCGGCCAAAACAGCGAAGTTAAGGAGTGACATCACTACTTTCAAGCAACATGAGTATGAGTCACTTTATGAGGCGTGGGAGAGATACAAAGACCTCCAGCGACAATGTCCTCATCATGGAGTCCCCGAGTGGCTTCTTATTCAGACTTTTTGCAATGGGTTGAGACAAGATGTTCGGATTTCTATTGATGCGGCCGCGGGTGGGTCTATTGTCAACAAAACCCCCGCTGCAGCAAAATCACTTATTGAAGACATGGCGTCCAACAATTTCTTGTATCCAACCGAGAGGTCAACTGCGAAGAAGGGAGGAAAGCTAGATGTCGATGCTCTTGCACTCTTGACAAGTAAGTTTGACTCGTTTTCGACCAACATTTCGAACCAAATCAATAACATTGGAGCGGGTCAAACATCTTCTGAAGCGCCTGTGCTTTCTTGTGAGATATGTGGCAACCAAGGCCACATTTTTGCCAATTGCAAGATGGGAAACAACCCTAGTGTGGAGCAAGCCAATGCCATCTACAGCCAATCACGGCCCCAAGGCCAAGGAGGTAATCCATTTTCTCAAACTTATAACCCAGGGTGGCGTAATCACCCAAACTTTTCTTGGAAAGCTAATCAACCGCAGCATGGTCAATCATCCAACCAAGCCAATCCGAGGCCACCTCAACAGTCCCAAATGCCTATGCCTCAAGCACCGCAGTCCCAACATATGCTTCTACCTCCTACCAACATGCCCGTCATGAACCCGATTCCGCAAAGGTCAAACCTTGAGTCCTTGTTGGAGCGTTTTGTGCAAGCTCAAGGGGATAAGAATGATCAAATCTTCTCTAGACTCGATGCCAATACCGCTCATTCCAAGATGATCGAGACTCAAATTTCTCAAATAAACCAACAAATGGCTACTCTTTTGAAGCAAGGGAATCAACTTCCCCCTCAACCGGAGCAAAACCCGAGAGGACAAATGAATGCAGTTAGTTTGAGGAGCGGAAGAGTGCTAGTTGAGAAAAGGAAGAGCGATGACGACAAGAATGCCCCTACGAAAGAAAAGAGGGTGAAATTACCAGAAAATGAGAGTGAAGTTCCTCCAAAAGATGAAGTAAAAAGGGGCACTAATTCTTCCTCTATGCCTCAAATTCATACTCCGGTAGTCCCTTACCCTCAAAGGTTGGTCAAAGCGTCACTTGAAGTCAAATTTCGAAAGTTCATGGATACACTCAAGCAACTTCAAGTGACTATTCCCTTTTTGGATGCAATTTCCGAGATTCCTTCCTATGCAAAGTTTCTAAAGGATCTTCTCTCACCAAAGAATAGGGAACGTGTGATGTTATCCGAAGAGTGTAGCGCCTTGCTCACTAACACACTCCCGGAGAAAATGCAAGATCCGGGCAGTTTTTCTATTCCCTGTTCTATTGGTGGTGTGACCATACAGCGAGCCCTCTGTGACTTGGGGGCAAGTGTTAGTCTTATGCCTTTGGCGATCGCAAGGAAAGTTCATTCTGGAGAATTGAAGGCTACTAATATTTCTTTGCAGCTTGCAGATCGATCCGTCAAATATCCGGTTGGTATGTTGGAGGATCTTCCACTTCGGGTTGGCAACTTGATCATTCCATGTGACTTTGTGATCATGGAAATGATTGAAGATGCCAACATACCAATTATTCTTGGTCGCCCGTTTCTCGCTACAGCGGGTGCAATGATTGATGTAAAAAATGGGAAACTTTCATTGAGCGTGGGAAAAGAGATCGTAGAGTTCGAGCTGAGGAAGTCAATGGGATTGCCACCGACTATGGATGATTGCCATATTGCTGATGCTTTGGAGAGCATGTTTACCGAATGTGGATTGGATGAAGACGAGTTGATGAAAGAGATGAATGATGATTTGAAGTCTATCACCGAGGATTTTGACAAGAGCAGCCAATACACGAAGAAGACACAAGCTGAAATAATTGTCTTGCCAAAGGAAGAAGGAGTGGAGCATGCGTCGCCACCTAAGGTAGATCTCAAACCTCTTCCTTCTCATTTGAAATATGTTTTCCTTGGTAGTAATAATACTTATCCGGTAATTGTTAATGCTTCCCTAAGTGATAATGAATTGAATAAATTGCTAAAAGTCCTTAGGAAGTATAGAACGGTTATTGGATACACAATTGATGACTTGAAAGGGATTAGCCCATCTTTTTGCATGCATAGAATTCTTCTTGAAGATGAAAGCGCATCTAGTATTGAACATCAACGTAGGCTAAATCCCAATATGAAAGAAGTCGTGCACAAAGAGGTCATGAAACTACTAAAAGGGAGGAATGACCGTTGTTAAAAATGATAAAAATGAGCTTATTTCTACCCGAACGGTCACTGGGTGGCGTATGTGCATAGATTATCGTAAGTTGAATCTCGCCACCCGAAAAGACCATTTTCCTCTTCCCTTTATTGACCAAATGCTTGAAAGGTTAGCCAAACATGCTTATTTTTGTTATTTGGACGGTTACTCGGGTTTCTTCCAAATCCCGGTCCATCCGAATGATCAAGAGAAAACGACATTCACATGTCCATATGGAACGTTTGCCTACCGACGTATGCCATTCGGATTGTGTAATGCTCCGGCCACCTTTCAACGTTGTATGATGGCTATTTTCTCTAATTTTATTGAGCGCACCATGGAGGTCTTTATGGACGATTTCTCTGTCCATGGAGCTGATTTTGACTCTTGTCTTTCTAATTTAACTGAAATCCTCCATCGGTGTCAAGAGGTAAATCTTGTTCTTAATTGGGAAAAATGTCATTTCATGGTCAATGAGGGTGTAGTCTTGGGTCATGTCGTGTCTAACCGAGGTATTGAGGTCGATAAGGCCAAAATAGAAGTCATCGAGGGATTGCCACCTCCGACAAATGTCAAAGGGGTGCGTAGTTTCCTTGGGCATGCCGGCTTCTACCGACGCTTTATCAAAGACTTTTCTAAAATTGCCAGACCCTTGACTGAACTCTTAGTGAAAGATGCCCCTTTTGTTTTCACTAGTTCTTGTCTCGAAGCGTTTAACACACTCAAGGCGGCACTAATTTCGGCACCCATCATTCAACCGCCGGATTGGACGCTTCCCTTTGAGTTAATGTGTGATGCTAGTGACTTCGCTGTAGGGGCAGTCTTAGGCCAAAGGAAAGATGGCAAACTCCATGCCGTCTACTATGCTAGTAAAACTCTTGATCCGGCCCAAATGAATTACACTACTACCGAGAAAGAGTTGCTAGCCGTAGTCTTCTCAATCGAGAAGTTCCGGTCGTATCTTGTGGGTTCTAAAGTCATAGTCCATACGGATCATGCGGCCCTTAAATATCTCATGAACAAAAAGGATGCCAAACCGCGTTTGATCCGTTGGATACTTCTATTACAAGAATTTGACTTGGAAATCAAAGACAAGAAAGGTACGGAAAATTCAGTTGCCGACCACCTTTCTCGTATCCATCTTAGCCCTAACCCTCTTTCTCCTCCTATTGATGATTCTCTCCCCGATGATCATCTCTATTCCGTTTCTTCTAAGCCAACCCCATGGTTTGCGGATATCGTGAACTTTCTAGCGTGTAAGATTGTTCCTCACAGTCTATCTTCTTATCAGCGCAAGAAATTCTTCCATGATATCAAGTATTTTTATTGGGACGATCCTTATCTTTTCAAATCTTGTAACGATAGCATCATTCAACGTTGCATTCCCGATGATGAAACTGCATCCGTTATATCACATTGTCATTCATTGCCTTGTGGTGGTCATGCCGGCACAAGCAAGACAGTTGCAAAAATCCTCCAATGCGGTTTCTATTGGCCTTCTATGTTTAAAGATGTCGATGCTTTTGTAAAATCTTGTGATCGTTGCCAACGAACCGGCAATATCTCCCGACGCCATGAGATGCCCCTCAATTTCATCCTTGAAGTTGAGTTATTTGATGTGTGGGGTATCGATTTCATGGGACCGTTTCCATCGAGCCATTCCCATAAGTACATCCTTGTGGCGGTGGATTACGTGTCAAAGTGGGTTGAAGCAATCACTGCTCCTACTAATGATGCCCGTGTTGTCACCAAGTTCTTTAAGCGTCTTATCTTCCCTCGTTTTGGTGTGCCAAGAATCATCATCAGTGATGGAGGGCGGCACTTCATTGAATCCAAATTCGAAGCCCTTCTCAAGAAATATGGTGTTCAACACCGGGTTGGACTCGCTTACCATCCCCAAACCAGTGGGCAAGTCGAAATTTCTAATCGTGAGATCAAGACCATCCTTGAGAAAACTGTTGCCTCTTCAAGAGTGGATTGGTCTTTGAAGCTTGACGATGCGCTTTGGGCTTACCGAACCGCATATAAGACTCCTATTGGGACTTCTCCTTATAGGTTAGTCTATGGCAAAGCGTGTCATCTTCCGGTCGAACTCGAGCATCGAGCACTTTGGGCCATTAAAGCCCTTAATTTTGATTTTAAAGATGCTCGTGAGCGACGTCTTTTGCAACTCAATGAGTTGGATGAAATCCGACTTGATTCATATGAGAATGCACGCATTTATAAAGAACGTACTAAAAAGTGGCACGACCAACGGATTATGCGACGAGAGTTCCGAGAAGGCGACCTTGTCCTTCTTTTCAATTCACGTCTTAGACTTTTTCCAGGAAAACTCCGTTCGCGTTGGTCGGGTCCTTTTACGGTAGTTCGTGTATTTCCCTACGGAGCCGTCGAAGTGTCGAGTGAGTCCGAAACTTTTAAAGTTAATGGACAACGTTTAAAGCTTTATCAACCGAATGCACAAGCCGTGGGATGTGTTTCGGGTGTTTTTCCCCTCATCTCTGAGCTCGGGAACTCTTAAAGTTCATATTTTGATCTCCATCGTACCTTATATTCCCTCTCTTCGTTTAATTCTTCATCAAACTCGCGATGTAAAACGAGTCTCCGTTTTCCCTCCTTGTTCTACAATAAATTTTTGTTTTTCGGGCTTCGAATGCTTGAAACTCGATTGCCGAACGTATTTTGTACCCTTTATAATTATGTGTATAGATGTATATATTTATTTTCTAATTTTATTGTATGTTTAAGGTTCTGTCCAAACTCCCCGGGCGTGAAGATTTCTCCCCGGGAGTGAAAAAAACCCATCATTTAAAATAAAGGATTTTGGCCAACCTCCCCGGGAGTGAATAAAACGCCCCGGGCGTGAAAATCATACAGCAACCCACCTTGTTCTTTTTGTTTATTTTCATTTTTCTTAAAAACAAAAATAAAATAAAATAAAATAAATCAGTTTTTAAGGGAGTAAAACCCTAATTCACCTTTCACAGTAAAACCACCGCTTCCCTCCACCCACGATCTCCTTCACGTCGCACCATAACCACAGCCACCATCACTCCACCCTCCGTCGCCATCCCCCTTCAGCCGCACCCTACGCCACCGTCACCACGGCGAACCGCCGTCATTCTTCTTCTCAAGTCTCCATCTCCGTCGTCGCTCTCTCTCACTCGATTTCCACTCCCCAACAACCGTCGCTTCTGCAGCCGGCGACCTCTTCCTCTCGATTTCCTTCTTTCGCCGGCGCCGCTGCTTCTCCTCTCTCGTCCGGCCACCATCGAGAACCACCATCTCGATTCTCCAACTCCGCCTCCCTCTCTCTCACCTGAACTGCGACCACCGCCATCTTCTTCCTCTTCCCGTCGACCATCACCATCAGCCGGTGACGACTCCGGCAGCCGTCGGCGACCCATCGCCGTGAGCAACCAGCATCATCGCACGCCACCACTCTCACCACAACAGCAAGCTTCGTGAACCACATCTGATTCCGATCTGAGGCATTGATTTGGGTACATTCTTTCCTTGGTGAATTTTTTTTTTATCGTGTGTATGATTTTCGTGGATTGATAATCTGCTTGTTGGTGTTCCAAAATGTGTTCATTTAGACGGGTATTCTAGTTAAACTGCATTTTCTGATTATACGGTAACTTGAGCTAAATTTAGTGTTTAACTAGCATTCTATTTTGTGACGCTTGTGGGTTGTGTTTCTTGCGTGTTTACTTGTTGCTGATCGCTTGCTTGGATAATTTCGGTGTGTTTTGATAGATCGTGCCGCCACCACTGGGCGGACATAGGTTTTGTATACTTCACACGTTACATCTTTTGCTCTCACACACCAATTCACACACATGGCCTCCACAAGTCGCCAAAAGCGACAACGCTCTAGTCGGGCGCGGCGGGATGAGGTTGCTCAGCCTAATGTTATCCCCGCCGCCAATGTTATGGCCACACCTGCACTTGAGACCTACGGGATCCAATTCACGTCTCCCAAGCAAGTTGCTCGCTTTAAAAACTTGAATGGTCGGGCCATCCAACCGACTAAGTTTTGCGACTTGGAAACCCTACACACACTTGGGATCCGATCCGGTGTCGCCTCTCTCTTTTATAAGATCGGGTGGCATAAGTTCTTGACTCTAAGCGCTCTCACCTACCGGGCTTTGACACTAGAGTTCCTTTCCACAATGGAAGCTGACTTGGCCAGTGGTATAAATTTTCGCATGTTTAACACCGACCGACACCTTAGCGCCGACGATCTTTATACCATCTTCAATTTTGCAATAGAGGGCAACATAGGACCCAAGAACAAACCCGCACCGTACTTTAAAGATGATATCTTTTGGCAAGAGATCACGGGTTTAACCACAAACTATGACTCTCGACACGCCAAAGCATCCTTGATCCGACACCCCGTGATGCGTCTAGCACACCGTATCTTATCTAGCACCATTTGTGCTAGGACGGATGCCGGCAATGTCACTCGTTTTGAGCTTTATCTACTCTATTGCATGGCACACCGTAATGTTATTCATAGGGAATACATGCCGAACGGCCCCCAATGTATCTTAGACAAATTTTTAAGGGCCCAAGAATCCACCTCCGGGGACATTTGTTTTGGTGGCTTGATCACACTTATAGCCACCGAATCCCCACTTTCACTCCAAATCCCTGATGGTTGGACTCCTGTTAGTAAGGCATTTTTATTGGACATTCCATACCTCCATACTCGCGTGCACATGATCGAGCCAATCACTCATGATATCCCAACATATTATTGGTTGGTCGGTGCCAATCGTGAGCGTCACTCAGTCACACTACCTTCTGAGCTTACTGCCACCACCGAGCACACTAACTGGCAGTTTCCTGACACTCTCCAGTTGCCTCATTCACCACATCACTCACCACACACACCTCCACAGCCTCTACCAGACCACATTCTTCTCCCTCATCAGCTTATGTCTCAATTCGAGAGCTTCACCTTAGAATCAAGGGAAGGGAGAAAAGTTGTTGCCAGAAACTTCGAGGACTTGTATGACCATATTAGTGATCTCCAAGACGAAGTCCAACGCATAAGCGATAGCTTTATAAGTTTGCAACAATATGAGTGTAGTTCGAATATGAGCCTTAGGAGCATAAAGGATGACATTGCATGCATCAAACGTTGGCAACGCATAATCTTAGAGCATTATTGTAAAGAGCATAACATCGCCTGTCCTCCCCCGTGATTTTTTTTTCTTTTCTTTTCCTTATACACCCTATCCCGAGCATTGAGGACAATGCTCCTTTTCGCTTGTGGGTAGGTGTTTTTTCGTTTTTTTCTCATTTTCTTTGCATATAGTGTTACATTTCTTTGCATATATATACAAAAAAAAAATCCAAAAAGATTTTTGATTTCTCTTTGTTGTGTTAAGATTCGTGATACACCATATCTCATCTCACATGATTTAGTTGCTTGATTTACTAATTGCACATCAACTTTTTGCCATCATGTTGAATAAGTTCTCTTCTTTGTTAGGAATAATGTTACCTTAGTTGTCACTTGCACACATCGTTAAGCATGTCGTTCCACGCATTCCTTTGAGGACTAGTTTGCATACCATAGTCCCCCTATATTACAACAAAGTGACTATAGTGGATGGATTTACCTAGTGAGATTTTGGGCCTTTTGGATTGACACATATGTAATCAATCCCATTTTCTCATTTCTTGTGTGTTACCTCCCGTCGAGGTGTAGTTCTAGACTTTTGAATGGCTTCTCGTCCAAATTTATCATACATATACATAGAGGCCTTCATTTCATGAAAATTAAATCCCGAAAAATTCAAAAAAATATTTTCCCTTTGTAACCCATTTTGAGCCTATACACTAGCCTCTCTTTTGTACACCCATAAACCCAAAAAAAATGCACATTGTTGAAGTATTCGAGATGATATATGGATTTGGCATTTAGCTTACAAATAAACACAAGCAAAGCTTGTGGGTAGTTTCTTGAGCCCCTAAAACAAGCATAGCTTGTGGGTTCACAAAAAATATATATATATATATACAAAAAAAAGCAAAAAGAAAAGAAGAGCAAAAATAAATAAGCCTTCAATCCATCAAAAAGATTAGAAAAAAAGGTCTTATGTGCATACACAAAAAAAAGGAAAGAAAAAAAAACCCTAAACCGTTTAAACCTCCAAAACCAATAAACAAGCCTAACCCTACCTTTAACCACTAACCATACCCCAAAGTCCTCATTGCACGTATTATTATGGTAAACTCTTGGACTCGAGAATAAACTCAATTGTGTCAAGATTGCATTCATTTATCTCGATCGGGAAGGATTTGAGCGTATACACGTCCCCATACACACTTGAGAGCATAGAGCGACACCGTGAGCATCCATCCATATAGATCACAGACCCCTTCCCTAGCGGCTATGGTATGTTTGCGAAATCTTTTTAGATTGCGATGTTTTGCGATATTCTTGATTGGTGTTTGTTGGTTTGACACTTTGGTAATCATAGGTTCCTAATTGTTTTTATTTTAATCAACATGTGGCATTTGGTTGTTTGATTGTGATGCGTGATCTTAATGCTTGATTATGTTAGTGAGATTGTGGGTTAACTCGTCTTGACATCTTCAAGGGCCTTCGTTCATTTTTCTTTTCTTTGCTTTCCACCCGAATAAATTCTATTTCTTTCTTGGGGACAAGAAAGTTTAGCTTGTGGGTAGTTTGTTAAGTGCATTTTATGCACCTAACTTTGTATATAATAGTTGCATTTTCATTCTATTTTTAGTGCTTAGTTTAGCCTTTTCATGCATTATTATTCTACCTCTTCTTACTTTCTTTAATCACGGCTAGAAATTATTTTGGGAATGGTTTTTATGCTTTTGGTATTTCTTTTGTGCAGATTATGCGTAGCTTGCAAGATGAGATGGGCGGAGGCATGCTCGTGAAGAAGAAGGAAACAAAAGATGAAGTGTGCTTAAGCAAGGAAGCGAAGAGTGGAGGAAATAAGATGAAAGGACGCGAAGAGAACACCTAAATCGATGCTGAAAAGTTTCTGCGGTACTTTCACGGGCGCGAAGGAAACTCCCCGGCCGTGAAAGTCATTTGGGCTTTTAATTTCCTAGACTTTTAATTTTCTGGCCTTTTTTAAATTTGGGCTTTTTGGGCTTTGCCTTTAAACTCCCTTAAGCCTTGTTCCTAGTATATTAGGCGTTTATTTTTATTTTATAAGGGCTCTCTCTCTCAAAATCAAAGGAGAACTTTCAGTTTCCTAGGAGTAGTTTCTCTCAACTTGGATCGATTTCTTCAAGAATTTGGGGAAGAAGATGAAATTTCTACAAGCTTAGGCCATTGGAACCCGCTTTGCTACCGGTTCTCATACTAGTATCTTCTTCCCTATCTTCTTAATTTGCTTTTGTTGAATCCTAGTTTTAATTGGTTGAATGTTATGGTTTGTTCATCAATCACTTTGTTCTTAATTGAAGTATTGTGTTTAATTTTCCTTCATCTTTCTTGTGTTTATTGTATTTCCTTTACTCTTTTACATCTTTATTTCTTTCCTTCTACCCTAATTTCTGCACTTTAACTATTTTTGCTGCACTTAGTTTCAACTTATTAAATTTTCTGCACTTATATTTCTGCACAAAAATAGGTTAGGTTAATTAAATTTCATCAATTCACTAGTTTTAGACATTTAGAATAATTTTCTGCACATGTTTGTTTAGTAGTTTGTTGTCTATCTTTCATTTGTTAGTGTTTAATTGTAATTAGATTGAGTCTAATGTAATTTCTCTATTAGTCTAGGTTTAATTGTGATTTTTATTCCGTTAGAGTCTAATTAAGTAATTTGTGTTGGTTTCGTTTAAAGAATTCGTTTAATTGGGTAATCATCGCCTTAGGATTGAAGTTTTGGTATTGATCAATTGTTCTTAAAACGGATGTTGAGTTTTAATCCATTTCAATTGTAACGAAAGTTGAATTGATTTAATTGGGTTTTAATAAATCATCTAGTTAATTCGATAGGTTTTTGATAAAAGCGAAAGTTTAGTCTTCACTTGAGTCGAATTGATCAATGACAACGGTCCTAACATGTGAATAGCTAGGGACGTTGATTGGGAAATACATTCGTTTTAAATCTTAATGTTTCTTTCCAATGTATATGTGTTGCGAGAGTAAATACATATCTTGGTTAGAAAAGCTTTCTCACCTCGAGAGAGGGTTGAAGTATTTTTGGAAAAATGAGTTCTCACCATTACCAAGATCCGAGGTTGATATTACCCAATGCTCATAATTTTAGTCGTCTTTTATCTTATTTAGTTTTAGTCTTAATTGCTTCTTATTGTTTCTCTTTCCCTTAATATCTTTTATTTTAAGTTCATTTAGGTAAAAATCAAATCAATTTATCTGATTCGCATAACTAGCCATGATTATTAAGTAGTTAGTGTTTAGACCGTCACCTCCCTGTGATCGACCCGTATGCTACACTTCCCGTACGCTTGCGGTATAAATTTAAAACACATCAGTAAATATCTACAACTTTCACAAAAAAACTTTCTTGAGTTTGTTTTTCCTCCTAAAAATTAAAGAAAAATATTTTTTGAAAAGTTTACACAGAGAGTTTTCTCTGTATAAGTTTTCTGTCTCACGTGTCTGCGTAAAGTCCACATGTACATCACGTGTACTTGATAACTCTCATTTTGAGCGTTATTTGCATTCCGTTTGTGTGTGTTTTTCTTCCATTTTAGTAGTGTTTCCTTTTTATTTGTTTGTGTTTCTTCCTTTTATTATTTTATTTTCATTTGGAGTTGTTGAGGATATTTTTAGGTTAAAACACATCATTTTGGGCGGTGGCCTTCTAGAACGTGCCCTCAGTGGGCACTCCATGCCCACATAGTCCAGCAGTAATATTAATAACCCAAAATGATGCGTTTTAACCTAAAAATATCCTCAATAACTCCAAATGAAAATAAAATAATAAAAGGAAGAAACACAAACAAATAAAAAGGAAACACTACTAAAATGGAAGAAAAACACACACAAACGGAATGCAAATAACGCTCAAAATGAGAGTTATCAAGTACACGTGGTGCACATGTGGACTTTACGCAGACACGTGAGACAGAAAACTTAATAAATATATTTTCTAATTTTAAAAAAAATCTTTATTCACTTGATTTGACAATACCCTTAAATATGTTTTTATTTTTATTTTTTATTAGTCTTTTTTTTCTAAAAATAATAAAAATCTAATAAACCTAAAATATTGTAGATTTTTTTTATAAAAATTATATACATGTTTTAAACCAATATTTTTAACATATTCAGGAAAAAATGTGTTTTACTTTATTTTTAAATATATTTTTATATAAACATTTTTTTAAAATTACTTATATATAAATATTTTTTTTAAATTATTTATATATAAATAGTTTTGTTTTAATTTTTTTAAATAATTTTTGTACAATTGATTTGACAACACTCTTAAATATGATTTTTTTACTCTTTTATTAATTTTTTTTATTTTCTAAAAACAATAAAAAATCTAATAAACCTAATTTTTTTCCAAAAGGTGTCAATGTTTTTAAGTTGGGAATACCTAAAATTGATGATACAGATTCTGAAGATGGTGACGATTCCGAAGAGGGAGCAGTAGGAGGCAGGGGAGGACCAAATGAAGAAATACGTAATGTCAGTATATCATTTTTAGTGATCAATGATTTCTATAAAAGAAAAAAATCAGATTTAAATGTGTTGTCATATCAACTGTACAAAGATTGTTTAAAAATATATTTATGTATTTATTTATATATAAATAATTTTAAAAACTATTTATATAAAAATATCCTTAAAAATAAAACAAAACACACGTTTTTCAGAACATGTTAAAAATATTGGTTTAAAACATGTATATGATTTTTATAGAAAAATCTACAATTTTTTAGGTTTATTAGATTTTTATTGTTTTTAGAAAAGAAAATTTTTAGTTTCAAGTGTTTGCACAGTAAAAATATTATTACATTTATTTGGAAAAGAAAAAAAAGTCCATTCTTTTTTATTTATGACTAAAATTTAGTATTTTTTATATATTATTGTTAGTCCAATAAAATATAAAACTAAAGCGACATTAATGTGGCGTTTGGTTCGCAAAATGTTTTTGGATGAAATAAAATATGTCAAAGGAATTTAACTTTAAATGAATTGAATTGAATTGTGTCAAGTTTGACCACCTGTTTGGTTGATAGAATTGAAATTTGTCTGTTTGGTTCACAGAATGTAGCTTTGGAATTGAAACGGTTTTTTGATGAATGACCAAAATACCCCTTTTGATAATTTTTAATTTAACAAAAATTCTTTAATAAAATAATCATTAAATATTTTTTTCACTAAGAATACTTTAATAAAATAATTTTTTAAAACTTTAATGTGTAAAAAATATAATACACACAACCCAAATAAAATATATTGTCATATGAACAAAATTATATTTTAAAAAAATAAAAAATATATTTTGAGAGAATAAAAAAATAAATTTATCAAATTATATAAAATAAAACAAAAATAAAATAAAACAAAATAATATATGAATATAAATATAAATATAAAATATAAAACTAAAGTATTAATATAAATTATGTTATATCTATATTACTTTATAAAAATTGTAAAACGGTTATTTTCAAGAGTTAGTTTTTCAAGACGTATCACTTTTTAAGCTATATGTACAACTTTCAAGCTACTAAGAAATTCTCTCTCTCTCACGTTCTTCTCAAAATCAAACATTTTTAATTTCTAAGTTACACTTTATACACTTAGAATTAGTTATCCAACTTACTTTTAATCCCTTACTTTTTCATTTTTTATTTTACACCCTTATCATATTAACATAAATAATCGTATATGAACAAGAATGCATTAAAAAAATATATTTCTTTTTTTACAAATTACACCATTGTAATCGTCTCGTCAATACCTTCGAAATGAGCCAAATATTGAATATTTTTGGATTTAATCATATTATTAAATATTATGAACATGTACAAATTAATTTGTTTTATATTCCTTACATTATTCATTTTCATTTTACACCCTTATAATATTAAGTTACACTTTATACCCTTAGAATTAGTTATCCAATTTTAATTTTAATCCTTTACTTTTTTATTTTTTATTTTACACCTTTATCATATTAACATAAATAATCGTATATGAACAAGAATGCATTAAAAATACATTTTTTTACAAATTATACCATTGTAATCGTCTCGTCAATACCTTCGAAATGAGCCCAATATTGAATATTTTTGGATTTAATCATATTATTAAATATCATGAACATGTACAAATTAATTTGTTTTATATTCCTTATATTATTCATTTTCATTTACACTCTTATAATATTAAAAATACATAATCATAATTTAACTAAAACATATTAATAAATGCATTTTTTACAAATTATAA
The DNA here is from genome assembly GCA_033807775.1 of Saussurea involucrata. Taxonomy (NCBI): domain Eukaryota; kingdom Viridiplantae; phylum Streptophyta; class Magnoliopsida; order Asterales; family Asteraceae; genus Saussurea; species Saussurea involucrata. The sequence continues at coordinate 178,314,464 of CM066322.1, forward strand.
TATTACAATATTCTCGTCAATAATTTCAAAATAAATTTATTATTGAATATTTTTTTAACTTAATAATACTGTGAAATATCATAAATACGTATCAAGATTTTTCAAGAATGACGTACTGTGATTTTTTTTAAATTTGAAAATTTTACGCTTTTATCTATATTTATCTATTATACTCCTTTAAAAATAATTCCATTTACGTTTATTCTTGAATTTTTAAGAAGTACAAATCTCAATACATCATGTACAAGTTTAAAAGCTTTAAAACCTCCAACGTTCAACATGATAATTAAAAATAAAATTATTTTTTATTTTTAAATTACATTTTATACCATTATAATTAGTTATTTAATTTACTTTATATCTCTTCTTTCATTTTTCATGTTACGTTCTTATCATATCAACATACATAAACTAAATGGAATTTAATTAAAATACCCAAAGTTTGACTTTGAGTTACCAAAATACCCATTTCTCTCCCGAATTTGCCAAAATACTCATTTTTCCGCGATTGCGGACAAGGGTTCATTTTGAAAAATTTTGTATCCCGCGATCGCGAAGAAAAGTCCCGCGACACACCCAATTCCTTCAATTTGATGACTTTTGAATTGAAATGTTACACTTTCAACCCCTATACTTATTTACTTAATTTACTTTACACCTTTTACTTTCATAATTTTAATTTTACATTTAACACATATAATCGTTTATTAACTAAAATACGTTAAAAAATACGTTTTAATTTTAACAAGTTATACCATTATAACCGTCCCTTCGATACGTTCGAAATGAGTCCAATATTGAATATTTTTGGATTTATTTATTTTATTATATATCATATATACTACATCAAAATATTTTTTATATTTAAAATTCATATTCTTATAGTTAATTATTTAATTTATGGTACTCTTATAGTTAAAATACGTTTTATTTATTTTATTATCGATGGTCCAAGTGTAAGTATTAAAAATTGGCGGATGCTTTATGATGGACAGACATCGATCCTTTTGTGCATACTCTGTAACTACAAATACTTCAGCTCCAAACACACATGAATCATCATTCGCCAAATACCAATTTTCACAATTCTTAAATGAGTCCAGTGATACCAACTTGTCAAAACCCCATTTCATATTCTTCTCGTGAAACCATGTCCTATTGCCATTCACGATATCTATAAACACATACAAATAATAATAATTTAAAACGATTTAATGAATTAGTTAATATATGATTATTATGTTAATGCGATAGGAGTGTAATACAAAATTGAAAAAAATAAGAGATGTACCATAAATTAAATAATTAACTATAAGGGTATGAATTGTAAATATTAAAAATATTTTTATGTAGTATATATGATATATATTAAAATATATAAATAAAAAAATATTCAATATTGAGTTCATTTCGAACGTATCGAAGAGACGATTATAATGGTGTAACTTGTTAAAATTAAAACGTATTTTTTAACGTATTTTAGTTAATAAACGATTATATGTGTTAAATGTAAAATTAAAATTATGAAAGTAAAATGTATAAAATAAAGTAAGTAAATAAGTATAGGGGTTGAAAGTGTAAATATCAAATCAAAACTCACCAAATTGATTCAATCGCGGGACACTCCCTCGATCGCGGGATACAAAATTTTCAAAATGAACCCTGGTCCGCGATCGTGGACCCAATCACGGAAAAAATGGGTATTTTGGCAAAATCAGAGAGAAAATGGGTATTTTGGTAAGTCAAAGTCAAACTTTGGGTATTTTAATTAAATTCCCTAAATTAAAATACATTAAACAAATATGTTTTTCTTTTTTATAAATTATACCATTATAACCGTTCATCAAAACCTTCAAAATGAGCACAAATGTTATGGGTTTGAACACCCCACTATCGAACGAATATTTTTCAATTTTTTTGACCAATTAACCATATTGATCTTTAATTTTATACATCTGATATGCGATCTTAAAACGAATAATATGAACATGAAACAAAATTATTTTTTTTTAATTCTCGGCTTTAGATTTAAGATACTTCGCGCCGCATCGTGCGCGGGTACGTATCTAGTTTAAGTTAAAAAAATATAATTAGGTTTTATGAAAATACAACATTTCATTCCATCAAAATATCTTCTAGTTGTTAAGGAACGTTGAATTCCCTCATTTGTAAAATTTGATGAAATTCAGAGATTCTTTTTATATAACTAACCAAACGAAAAAATGGAATTTGGTCAATAAAATTCCATCAAATTCTTTAATAATCTGCTAACCAAACCGACCTAAAGAAATGAAAAGGCATATCTTTCAAATATCCAACCCCACTTCCGATATCTCCTACCCATCAATCATCGTTTCAATTATAAGATACTGATATTATCTTCTTCTTTTTTTCTTTTGCAATTCGTAGTCTTGTTCTTCAGAATTGTTGACAAACAAGATCACAAGCAACAGCAAAACCATCCTGTTTGAGGTCAATGAAAGAAATTGTCAATCTTTAAGTTATTTTGTATCATGAGATCTACAAGACCTTTTTTCAGATTACTTGATAAATATGTGAGTTTACTAACCTCATGTAATTGCTCTTCTTACATCAATTATTGATTTCACTAACTTCATTTCATTGATTACATGTAATTTCTCTTCTTATATTAATAGACTTCTTCGTATCACTACAAAACAAATGACTTTAATTTACCCACAAAATTTACCCAGGAAATAGCAATGCTATGGTAGAATCCGATGTTTTTAGAGAAAATACCCATGAATCACCCCAAAGAATCTCTGGGTAATGTGTCAATGATTTGCATTACCCACCAAAAGTTTACCCACCAACTTGGTGATGGTTTTGTGACGAATCACCTTTTAGCGACAAATTTTCTAGGGAAAAGTTCGTAGTTAAAAGTCTTTCGTTTAGTAGTGTAAATATATTGCACAAAATTCACTTAGTTCATTTGTTTGCTTCTTTGTATGTAGGTGCTAGCACAAGTAAGAATATCGGGAAATGGAGATTGTTACTCCTTTTGTTGAGTCTCTCATGGTTCCTGTTAAAAAACACCTAGGTTACTTGCTTTCTTGCACAAAGTATGTGAGGAATATGGGTACCAAAATGAGAGAGTTGAATGCTATAAGGCTTGGTGTTCAAGACCACATGAACCGGAACAAAAGCAATTGTCTTAAGGTTCCGATGGAGGTCCGTGGTTGGTTGGAAGAAGTAGAAAAGATCGAAGCACAAGTGGAAAACATTCCTGGTGATATCGGCAGGTGTTTCCATCTCAGGGTTAGGCATAAGCTTGGAAGGAAAGCCTTTAAGATCATTCAAGATATCGACCGTCTCAAAGAAGAAAAATCTAGGATCGATTGGACTGATCTTCCGATTCCTCTTGGCAAAGTTGATTCCATGAAGGTATCCACCTCTACACCATCAAGTCACAATGACTTTAAATCAAGAGAGCCAACTTTTATGGAAGCATTAAAAGCACTCCAACCAGATTACAAATCCCACATGATAGCCTTATGCGGGATGGGGGGAGTGGGGAAGACCGTAATGATGCAAAAGCTAAAGAAGGTTGTAAGTGAAAAAAAAATGTTTGATTTTATTATTGAGGCTGTTATAGGGGAAAAGATGGAGGTGTCTGTTATTCAGCAAGCAGTAGCAGACTTCCTCGGTATAGATCTAAAAGAAAGCAGTGAAGCAGCTAGAGCAGTTAAGCTTCGTAAGGGTTTTGAGGCCCACTCTGATGGAGGTAAGAAGAAATTCCTAGTAATGCTAGATGACGTATGGCAGTTCGTTGATCTGAACGATATTGGTTTAAGTTCTTTGCCAAGTCAAGGTGTCAACTTCAAGGTCTTATTAACATCACGAGATCGAGATGTTTGTACTATGATGGGAGTTGAACTTGATTCAATTTTGAATGTGGAAGTCATAGACGACACAGAAGCACAAAATTTCTTTCTCCAATTTGTAAAAAGTTCAGATGATGATGTTCTCGATCTTGATCTCCGTGAGATAGGAAATGATATTGCAATTAGATGTCATGGTTTGCCCATTGCCATCAAAACCATCGCTCGCACTCTTATTGGTAAAAACAAGCTTGTATGGGAAGATACACGTTCGAGAATAGAGGACAAGGACATTGATCGAGCCGTACATCATGTTTTTGAAATAAGCTACAACTATCTCCCAAAAGAAGAGACTAGATCAACTTTGTTGCTCTGTGGTTTGTTTCCTGAAGACGTCGATACTCCCATGGAGGACTTGGTGAGGTATGGTTGGGGCTTGAAAATATTTAACAATGTGGATACTATAAGAAAAGCAAGAAACAGGTTGAATGCGTGCATTGAGCGACTCATACATGCAAATTTGTTGATTCGAAGTGAGGGTGTTGGGTGTGTCAAGATGCATGATCTAGTGCGAGCTTTTGTTTTGGATATTTGTTCTAAAGGCGAACATGCTTCAGTTGTCGGTAATATGTCAAATTGGCCTACGAAACATATGAGCGAGTCTTGTAAAAGAATTTCATTAACATGCACAGGCATGCCTGAGTTTCCTAGAGATTGTAAGTACCCAAACCTCATGCTTCTGAAACTTATGAATGGAGATAACTCGCTCACGTTTCCGGAAGACTTTTATGAAGAAATGAAAAAACTTGAAGTTATAGCTTATGAAAGAATGAAGGATCCATTGCTTCCCACATCAGTTCATTACTCAACAAATCTTCGAATGCTTTGTCTCCATCAATGCACATTGATGTTTGATTGCTCTTCAATTGGCAATCTTTTGAACTTGGAAGTGCTTGACTTTTCTCATTGTAGCATACAAAAGTTACCGACCACAATCAGGAATTTGAAGGAGCTAAAGTTACTTGATTTGACAGATTGTAGTAATCTTTGTATTGATGATGGTGTCTTGAAAAGTTTAATCAAGCTTGAAGAGCTTTATATGAGGGGGGCTACACTAAAGGCCGATGATGAATTGGTAGAGTGTTCAAAAAACCTTGATGCTTTAGAAATTGAGTTCTTTGGTAACAATCCTCTGCCAAAGAATATGTCATTTGAGAAACTTGAAAGATTCAAGATCTCTTTGGGATGCTCTTTAGAGGATCACTATCGCCAAAACATACACTCATTCGAAAACACATTGATGTTGGTCACCAACAAATGTGAACTTTTGGATTCGAAGATGAATGAGTTGTTTGAAAAAACAAAGGTGCTTCATCTTCAAGTGGATGGTATACATGATCTTGGTGTTGGTTTAATGGAGTCCTTGCATCATCATCGGTGCCCATTTTACAATTTAAGAGTCCTTCATATTCGAAAGTGTGCAAACTTAAGATACCTCTTCAATATCCGTGTGGCAGATAGTCTCAAGAAGCTTGAGCGCCTTGAAATTTTCCAATGCCCTGTTCTAGAGACACTCGTAGATAGTGAGGATTGTGAAGTTGAGGTGATTAAATTTCCAGCTCTAAAGTTTCTATCTTTGGATGAGTTACCAATGTTAATGAGTTTTTGTAAGGGTGGTAACGTAATTGAGTTACCGCAGCTGGAGGCGTTGATACTTGACAGCCTTCCCAATTTCACTAGCAAATATCAGCATCTTCTGAACAAAGAGGTACATATATTTATGTTGACACAAAAGTTTCAGTAGCAAACTTCAAATTGTCTGGTAGATTGATTAAGTATTGAAAGTAGCTTATATTATATAGAGCAAAGTAATCCCAAGAAAAATATTTTTTATTTAATTTCAAAATAGATTTATTGAATGCAGTTATTTATTGACCCAACAAGGTTTGATTATTATATAGGTTATGATTTCAAAGTTGAAGAAATTGAAGATTTGTAACATGGAGAAGTTGAAGGAAATATGGTCAAGTCAAGTGAGTAATAATGATCAGGTGATATGTCAACTGAGAGAACTTAGAGTGCATGGATGCGATAGGCTTGTGAATTTGTTTCCGAGCAATCCAATGTCATTGTTGCATCATCTTGAACAACTTACAGTTACAGATTGTGGTTCAATTGATGTGTTATTCAACATCGACTTGGGATGTACCGATGAAATTGAAGAAAACAGCACCAACTTGAGATCTATTGAAATAAAGAGATTAGGGGAACTAAGAGATGTTTGGAGGGTGATTAATGGAGTAAACAACTCTAATGGTGATCTCCCCATTCTTGGATTTCAAAGTGTTGAATACATAAAAATAGAAGATTGTAAGAGGTTAAGAAATGTATTCACACCTACCACCTCAAGTTTTGACATGAGAGCACTTAAGGAGATTACTATAGATGGCTATGATGGTTGGGGAGAAAATAGAAGTGACAATGAAATGGTTGAGGGTAGCCAACAAAAGGAAGAGGTATGTTATGTACTTGGAATCAAAATAATTTTTGTCACATTTAAAATATTAATTGTTAATGCAGTTTAGTGTTTGTGAAACGAAATCGCTAACTACATTTGCTGTTGGAATATATGCAGATCAATGTTGTATCGAATTATAAAGACATATCGGAAGTGGATGATGATATTCCTAATGTTGCATTCCCATCTCATCTCATACACACTTTCCATTCCCTCCGTACACTTTTCCTAAGCAAATGCAAAGAAGCGGAGGTGGCGTTTGAGATAGACAGTCCAAGTAGTAGGAAATTGGCAACAACTCGGAATAATCAACAATCACTACTACTCCGGCACCTCGAGGTTTTGCAATTAAATGGCATGGACAACATGACTCATGTGTGGAAGTACGATTGGAACCAATTGATCTTAATTTCTCAACAAGAACCAAAATCTTTCTCATTCCACAATCTCATGAGAATACGTCTTACTAATTCCAAACGTATAAAGTACTTGTTTTCCCCTCTCATGGCCAAATTCATCCCCAACCTAAAGAGCATCGAGATAGAAGATTGTGGTGCCATTGAAGAGGTTGTTTCAAATAGAGATGATGAAAATGAAGAAATGGCTACATCTATACCTTCCCACACAAACACCACTTTCTTCCCGCATTTGGAATTTCTCGTGCTTTTCAATTTGCTATGTCTAAAACGTATCGATGGTGTTGATGCCAAGTGTGGGGGTAACATAATCACCTCCAATAATACTGTTACTTCTACTTCTGTTCATGAGACATTTCAGGTATGGTTTATGTTTTAATACATCATATAAAATCTAACTATTTACTTCATTTGTATTCTAATAACCACATTTCTGTTATTCATTTGGTTAGGAACAAGAAAAGTTTTTTTTTTTTTAACAATTCAACTTATAAGCAAAAAAATAATAAAGGGTTTTACTTGGTATTTAATTTTGGTACATATAAGCAGTGTTTATTTGGTTAGCAATTAATTACTTCTTTTATCATGTATTACAGTGTTCCCAAATGGGTGTGGGATATTGGTCCTTATGCCAATACTTGAAATCCATATATATAAAAGGATGTGATGCCTTGTTAAATGTGATTCCATTCCATGGGGTAGGAGTAGGACAAATGCCAAAGCTTGAAAAGCTAATAATATCAAACTGCATGTCAATGAGGGAGATATTTGAATTTGAAGGGGTCAACAACGATGTTGGTGACGATACTAATATTCGTGATGGAAGTCGTGAAGTAGACACTGCGATGACAATAATCCCAAGGTTGACACAAATGACTTCACTTGAATTGCCCAACCTAAAAATATTGCGAATTGAAGTATGTTACTCTTTGAAATATATATTCACAAGTTCCATGCTTGAAAGCCTCAAGAAACTCGAAGAATTGAAGATAAAGGGTTGCCCCTCGATACAAGTGATTGTGAAGGAAGAAATTGGAGAACACATAATAACAGTCGAAGATGTGTTCTTCCCTCGTCTAAAGTCCCTTACACTAGTCAATTTAGAAAACCTCAAAAGTTTCTTCTTGGGGAAGAACAACTTCCGGTGGCCATTATTGGATAAAGTTAAGATCTATGGTTGCCCGCAAATGATGATTTTCACATGCGGTCGCTCGATGGCTCCGAAACTCAAATATGTAAATACAGGCTTAGGAAAACATAGTCTTGAATGTGGCCTCAACTTTGATTGGACCAATGCACCGCAGCAGGTATATATGTTGTTACTTTACTCGAATAATCTGATTAATTAATCATGTCAAGTTATGATGTGAAACATGTTATTTCCAAGATCACACATGATTACGTGTTCGTGTCACATGTAATCATGTGTAATCTTGGAACTTCCCGCCTTCTCTTTTTTACATGACCATATATATATATAGGGTTAGGTTAAGGGGAAAACCTAAAAAAAAAGGAAAACTGAGGAACACCCTGGTAGTTCTTCATCTGGACGGTATGCATTTGTGCATACATATAATTTGTAACATGCACACAAATGCATAATGCATTTGTGTATAAAAACCAAAAAACAACTTAATTTTACTTGTATGCACAAGTGCATGCCGTCCAGATGAAGGGCTATCAGGGTGTTCCTAGTTTTCCGTTTTTTTTTTGAGGTTTTTTCCCCTAAAACCTCCCTATATATATATATAGTTACAAGTGATTCAACCGTTTTCTTATTCTCTTATTTAGTTACTGTTCGTAAGAATCTCTCTCTCTCTCTCTCTCTCTCTATATATATATATATATATAGTATTCTTGTGTTCCTTAGAAAGTGTGGGCTAATACTTGATTATTTTGTAAGGATTTAATGGTTCATAAATTATAACAACCAATTTGGGTACATATACCAACATTTACTCCTCTTCAACTAATTTATAATACTTTTTTTGTGTATGCCTTTTTAGCAGAATCAACTCCATAATTCAAGTAGGTGCTCGACTCCATATACGAAAAAGTTACTTCAATTCCCTTGGTCTTTTTCGAATTTAATCGAAGTGGATGTAAATGATTATCATGTATTGAGTGAGAGCGAAACAATTTTTCCATGCAACGAGTTTCTTAAACGGCAAAAGTTTGGAAAGCATGATGCTATTGAAGAAGCAGAAAACATATTTGAAGGGACGAATGATGAGTTGATCGAAACAAAATCTAAACAAGTGAGTATACGAAAGAGTAATTGGTGGACGGCATCCAACCTTTCAAACCTCACAAAGGTATCAATTCAAGGCTGGCATTGTCTGCAACATGTTTTCTCTTATGGCATAGCTGGTAGTTTAGTGCAACTCCAAGAGCTACATATAAGTCGTTGCGACGATGTGGAGGTAATTGTGGAGCAAGTAGAAGATTCTGAAACTAAAGCCAACGAGGTCTCTTTCCCTCGTCTAAAATCCTTACAACTTGGTTCTCTATCGAGTTTGAAGGGATTTTGCTTGGGGAGCGAGGCTTTTCAATGGCCATCATTAGATACTCTGAAAATAATAAATTGTCCACGAGTAACAGTTTTCACCAACGGACAGTCGACTGCTCAGAAGCTGAAGGTAATAGAAACAAGTTTTGGGTGGTGTGATGCAATGGAAGACCTCAACTACTTTATAAGCACAAAAATACAAGAGGTTTGTGATGTTCAATTCCCTCTCTTAGGGTGCGTTTGGTACTCGGATATGATAGGACAGGACAGAACAGTTGTTCCACGTTTGGTAAGACAGAACTGGACATAACATATAATATTGACCAATTTACCCTTACTAAGTTGTTTATATATTTTGATTAATTATGTAAGTTATTAAACTATAATGAAATAAATATATTTCATAATAATACAAATTATTTTCTTCAAGACGAATAAAATGACACCAAAATAAAAATATTATGTACTTTCCTATTTTTATTTTCTAACATTTTCTATTATTTTTACTATTAGTGTTTAATAGTTTACATAAATTAATCAAAACATAGAAACAATGTGGTAATAATATTTTGAAGAAAATAAAGTAAAAGTTTAAAGAGCATAAAAAATAAAATTTAAAGAATGATCAAAATATGAAATAGAAGGTTTATTTGATGTTTTAGAAGAGAATTAGATTTTGTTTTGAGGTTATATTGGTAAAACATAAGTCTGTTCCACCTTGTTCCATGGGGTGGGGGTGGAACAAGTCCGTTCCAGTTTGTTCCACATAAAAGTCCTGCCAAACGTGGAACAATGGACCCTGTTCTGTTCTGTCTTGTCCAGTGTACCAAACACACCCTTATGTACACTTGGGAAAGCTATTATTTGTTTAAGTATGAAAATTGTTGAAACTTGTTTGACAGGGATACAAATTCTAGAGAAAGATTGAGGTTGCAACTGCATGCACATTGGAGAATGCATTAATTTTAAAGATTGAGGTATAATATTGTTCTGTGGTATGTACTTTTAAAACCATTTCTCAACATCTGTTTTAATTTTATATTTTTTGATAGTTACCCATCTAGTTAAGTTTACCCATTGCTATTTTTCTCTTATGGTTCTAGCTGCATTAAGAGCCATCATTTCTACACACTTATTGCTTGAAAACTTACTGCATATCATGCATATTTTCTGCACGGTTAGGGAGCGGTTTTCAGCCACTATTGGTCTATAGCAGCTCTTTTTGGCAGAAGTTTACAGCAGTGTGAGGTTGTTTGCAGCTTGTTTCACCCCAGTGAGCAGTTTTGCAGTGCGGTTGCTGTTTTTGCTAGCTAGCAAAATGTGGGGTTGTTTCAATCGTTTTTGGGAATGTGTTTAGGCAGTTTTCTAATGTCAAATAGAGGTAAGTAAGCTAGAATAGGGTAATTGTGATCGTTTTAGGCATTATAGTTGCAGAAGGAACTTTGCAATTGAAATAATTCTGTACTTCATCATCATAGTCCAAGTTGGTAAGTCACACTGCATGTGTTTCATTTTCACCTTTAAAGTTGGTTACATGTTGTATGCTATCAATTCTTATTCTCCTAACCTGTCTCCTTGAGGATACATTAGCTTACCCTATATATTCCTTTTAGAGTGATTTTCATTTTGCAATTAATAAAATAAGATAACATTCATTGTTTACATTATGTTTTAATTATAGCATGTGGGATTAGCTTGTGTTTGTACTTGAGGTTATCGACAAATAAGATTTGTCTAAGCCACTTCGTTTCTTTTTGTCCAAGTTGCTTCTTTTTTTGTCTAACTCACTTCCTGATCCAAAACAAGAGGCCGATGAACAAGCGAGTCAGATTAAGTTCTTATTGTGCAAACCAGACACAACGTATTTGGTATCTCCCACTTTCTACCGCATTTTTCATACATATGTTGGGTGATTTTTAATTTTTGTTGTTTCTGTTTAATGTAAACAACAATAGCAGTAATAGCAGTTAGAGTAGAATAATTAATCAGTATAATCAAATTAGTTTCTAATGTGACTAATTCTTTTTCCAAAAGAAATGATTGACAAAAGCAAGTAAAGATGACTAAAGATTGGAGGGCCTCATAGCTCCCTAAAAGTGAGTTATTTGCTCAGGCTTTTTCTGGCAACGAAGTGTCCAAGTTCTCGCCATTCGAGTCCTTTTTATTGTCAAGCAGTTGTGTGTGGTAAAAGTGGGTATGAATGTGTTGAGCTAGGTTACTTGGGAAAAACTAAAGAGGAAGCAACGGCCCAGAAAGCGTTCGCTATGCAAGTGCTTGAAATAAGCCTTCGGGGCAGAACCAATGGCACCAGAAAGCATGGCAACCAATACACACAAACACCATGAAAGACCTTAAATTTCTTTCTTCAATAGCTACTTCCGTTTATTTTATAATATCTTTTGCGGGTTCTATCATACGTAAGAGAACTGCGATGCAGAAATAAGGAAACGGAATTAAAAGTGAATTTATCAGCAAAAGAGATTATTCTACACCTTAACATAGCTATCGATTATTGACCTGCTTCAGGAATTACTATACAAATACCATGAATCATCAATAATGCACAAGTATACCGCTTTCTTTTTCAAGATTACAACAACATATATATTATCTTTACATGTCCACAATAGGTGTAGGTATTTCTTACCTGGAGTTAAAAGATCAATATATTGTATCAGTATTATGTAGATTCAATAGAAACTCATTTGTTTTGGCCTTACTGAATTAGTTACTATGCTAAAATTATCAATATTGTTGTTCTTTCACTTGAGTTTTAGAAATTGATCTTTTATGCAAAGTTGGCGGATCATATGAAGTCCAGTTACTTACTCATAAATTTACATCTATAAATGAAAATATGTATATGTAAATCTTCATTATATATATGGTTTATATAAACAGATCAGAAAATGAAGATTACCAGTAATCTCCACAAGAGCATAACCCATCAGCGAAATGATGAAACCTCCTCGTATCACGAATGATTATCCTACGCTTTTCAACAAACGATACAAACTTTGCCATGTTATGGCAATCACCGCAAATCCTCAAGTTCTTTATGATTATAAGAGGCTTGCTATCATTATCGACCAAAAGACCGAATGCAATTGCCAACTTTTCACTATGTTTACTCACCAAGCTTTCTTTAACTTCTTCCTCTACATCATGTAGAACAAACTCCGTATTAGGTACATATCCAACCTTTCGAATTTTCTTGATAACTTCATCTAACTTTATATATATACTTTCACTCTCAGGGTGTGCTTGATCATTCACAAGAAAACGATGAATCTTGTGGCCATGTTCAATAAAGCTGCATCCGGCAGTTCTTACAAGACCTTTCTCCTTCATTAAGCCTCGAACTTTCGAAAAATCTTTCCAACGACCGCCCTTAGCGTACATGCTCGATAGCATAATATAATTTCTAGGGTCTAACGGGTTTAAAGCCATTAGTCTTTCTGCAACTTCCTCACCAAGCTCTATGTCTCCAAAAGCCTTGCAACCGTTAAGAAGTGCGCCCCAAACACCTGAGTTAGGCTCCATTGGCATTTTATCGATTAAAATGCGTGCATCTTTTAAACGCCCTAACCTACTAAACATATCAACCATGCACGAATAATGGTCCAACCGTGGTTCGACTCGATAAATAGTAGACATAATTTGGAAATATCTTTTTCCCTCGTTGATAAGACCTGAATGACTGCACGCACTCAACAAATGGGTGAAAGTAACATGATCAGGGTCCAGACCCTTTTGAACCATGGACCCAAAATGGTCAATCGCGTGTCTGCCATACCCGTGCATGGCGTATCCAGCAAGCATGGCAGTCCAAGCGATCATATCGGGATCTTTCATTTTTTTAAAGATTTCACACGAAGCCGTTAATCTTCCGGATTTTGCATAAACGCTTAATAATGCAGTCGTTGTAGGAATACTTTTATCTAGACCAGAGCACAAAATAAGACCATGAAATGCATCTACTATATTCGCAACGCCCATATCACCGCAACTCTGAAGTATTGTGACGATTGTAGCTTGGTCGGGAAAAATCCCAGCTTTCCGCATTAAATTAAAATACATAATACTCTTCTCCAAAAGACCACTTTGAATATAAATCTTAATGATCGAGTTCCACGACACTAAATTTGGCAACTTTATCATCTCAAACAACCTAGAAGCCTCATTCAAATACCTAAATTTCCCATACATGTTAATAAGAGAGTTCAAAACTTTTCTTTCTGATACTAAACCATTTTTTACAGCAAATCCATGAATATAACCTCCCTCCACAATTCCACAAGCTGAAATTAACGATATAAGGGTTATCTCATTGGGATTCATTCCATCTTCTTGTTTCAACCTATAAAATGCATTCAAGCTCAAACTCACATCCCCCTTTTGAGAAAATGAGGAAATAATCGAATTCCAGGATACCAAATCCTTGTGAGGAATTTCATCAAACAGGTTGTGTGCATCCTTAATGCATCCCAATCTCGTATAAAGAGACACCAATCTGTCACCAATGAACCCATCATTGTAATTTAAACACTTTACAACTGTTGAATGAATCAACTGGCAAATGGGTATTGTAGAACACAAGGTTATAGACCTTATTACTGACTCAACAAGTGAACTCTGTGTTTCAAAAGTACGTACAATGATTACAGAAAGCATTAGACAATCTTTGTGGGTGACTTAGATAATGAAGAAATCTAGTTTGAGATCTTATCATGTACCTCAAAGCTTCGAACTTGAAGTGTGAACTGTGAAGAGAGATACAGCAAGTCACTGACAGCATCTCCCATTTTTCTGAACATGGTATCAAAGTGTTCCCTTTTAAAACTCATTTGTTTCAAAATCAACATTAATTAGGGTTTTTTTTTTCTACGCAGACAGACAGTAAATAATACAGAGTAATTTACGTTCCTGATTCGGTTTGTCTGACTAATAAGGTCCCACAAATACGTTATTTTTTGGTTAATTAGCTTAATAAGGTTTTAAAATACTTTTTAAAATGGGAAAATTGCATTAGAAATGGAACCAATTTTGACCTTATTTCTATTTTAAGAAACCAACATTTAAAGTTATCATTTTAAGGTCTAAAAATTAAACTTTACGTTTATTTAAGAGTCTCGTTTACCTGTTAAATATAATAAACCCTACTTCCTCATCGCCTTCACATCCAAGATCCAACCTTCTTTTTGATTTGCCAAGTAACTACATCACAGTTCACCCACATCATTACCATCCTTCGGCATCACTAGTCTTCCTCCATTGTTGCCTCCTCTGCTGTCATCCTCCACCATCGTCTCCTCCACTACTGTCATCCTCCGCCACCGCCTCCTCGAGAATTTGGGCACGATTGCTATTCCTAGAATAACTATTTTTGTTCATCTGGTATACACCTTCGATTTTGTCAAGAGATTTATAACATTCAAACATATTGTGGTTCGGTATATCAATTTTTCTTGCTAGCTCAAAAACTTCAGAAAATTGTTCCTGTGATTTGCAGCAGGAATTGGTTATTTGTCATGTCATAGCTATTGATGCCAAGTCATGATTTTAGATTTATAATTTAAAATATAAACATGACATGGTTTATTAGTTCACAACGACTTGAGCCATGTCACCCTTAATAGGTCATTAGACTATGTGCACTAACAATCTCAATTAAAATATTACTTTCTATCTCATTCATTTACACAATCTTTAACTTCAACCCAATCTCACTTCTAACTTCTAACCATAATCCCCTCCAATCAAATCTAATCTAAAATATTATTTTATAAAAGTTATATATTTAATTTTTTATATATATAATTATTATTTTTTAATTTTAAGTATAAAAAATAGATTAAACGGACCATTACATATTTTAAAACGTGATAATAATTATAAAAAACTTACAATACAATTAAAATTAAGTAAACCATGCCATAAAAATAAGTACAAAATTACAAAGATAATGAAAGTATTGAAATGGAAAAGAAATATCGATGTGATATTGGACTCTATTTGTAGCGAATTAAAAATTTTGAATTTTGATATATGTTTTAATTTTGAATTTTTTGTTAAATTCATTTTTTTATCAAATAAATATTACTCAAAAAACATTTAATTATGACCAATAAGAAAGTGACATGTGTCAAATGAAAAGGGTAAAATAAGCTTGTAATCCGGATTGTAGCATGATCAAGATTGGGTAAGATTGCAACATTTAATTTCTTTTTACAAAATTTCTTTTAACTTGTTCACAATCCGATTGCTAGGATTGCCAATGCAGATGGTCTTAGGTAACCCAGACCTGTAAATAAACAATAACTTTGATCTTCAAAATAGGAATTAGGCCAAAGTTAGTTCCATGCAATTTTCCATATAATAAATATTAAATCTTACACCAAATTTGGTATAATGAATAGACACCAAATGGATCTAATACTATTTATTTATACTAAATTTTACATCAATTAAATTAATAAAAAGGAGAATGGACAGGATAAAAGAACATGAACTCACCAAGGGTAGTTCTGTCTTTTTAAGCATCATGAACCAGCCTCAAAGGGAAACTCATCAACTGATTCTTTCTTTTACACTAGTTCAACTTCAACCATTTTCTTTTCTAAAATTTTACCAATAAATACACTCTTTTTAATTACATAAAGAACCCGAAAAAACAACCGGATACCACTACCGACGAGCAGCCAACAACTGCTATCACGAACCTCTTCACCACGATGTTGAACGAAGCTCACAAAAAGGCCGAATTTGCCAAGAACCAAAGAAAATAGTAAAGAATCCCACATATGAAGACATTGTTACATAAGAGGAATGCAAATCGCCCCCTGTCAACAATGAGTAAAAAGGTAACCAAAAAGTGTTCACCATTGGATGGTGTAGCAAGAACGAGAAGCATAAGATCAAAAAGAAAGACAAGAACTTTTCGATCAAGTCCTTGTTAAGAACCAAACCAAATCATACAAACCCTGTAAATCCCAAGCAGATATAGGGTTTGAGGAGGGTAAGATGTACAGACCTTTCATTTACCCCAAGGGGTAGAGTCGTAGACGTAGAGAGACCATTTTCGTGAAGACCCCGAGTTGTAAAACAAAAAATTAAATAACAAGAGAGCAAATTACAGGTGAGAGTGTGTGAAATCAAGCAATGGGTATATTATGTGAAGAAAATATACTTGAAACCAAGGATCTAAATGGTGTAACTCGTAATGCATGGTGTGGCAGTCTCAAGCCTTATACCCCATAACGAGAATGCCACATTTTTCAAGGCGTGTTGTAAGGCAGTAATTTGTATGTCATATATATAATTTATATATAACGATATAAAAATATTACATGCATATTAGAAGAAGAAAAATCATATATATACATATATATAGAGGGGGGTTTGGGGGAAATCTCCAAAAAATGAAAAACTGTGGAACACCATGAAAATCATTCATCTGAGTGGTATGCACATGTGCATATAAGTAACTGAATCTGCTTTTTTGGTTTTTATACACGTAACACGTGTGCATTATGCACATGTACATGTTACAAATTACTTATAAGCACATATGCATGTTACAAACTACTTATATGCACATGTATATACCTTACAGATGAACAGTTATCACTTATCAGGGTGTTCCTCATATATACATACATATATAATTATATATAGAGGGTAGGGTTTCCGGTGAGAAGTGGTTATCAACCGTTGGATGAGAAATGAATGCACATTAGAATTAGATGCACCGGATCAATTCCCTTCTAAGCCGTAATTCATGGGAGGGCATTTGATTAAAACTGATCAACGGTTCAAATCAACTTCTCATACAATCCTTCGCCTATATTAGTATTATATAAAGAGTTTGTGATCGAATATTCATGATAGAACTTTGGAAGGGCTTTACAACTTTGTTTTAGCAGGAACTTCTGACGAGTGATGTGATTAGGTAATATGTGAAAATATAAAATCTAAAGTTAAAAATCTAAAAACACAAAGCTAAATTTATTTTTGAAAAAAATCATGCCTTGTAAAAAACGCCATGGCACGAGTCACACCCTACAAAAACACTATCCACATTCTTACAAGAATTCAAATAATTACCTGTATCATCGACGATCACGGTCTTCTTTTTCCTTAGCAATTTGCTGCCTTTGCTTTTCAACTAGTTTATCAAGAGCACCTTGCACAGCATCATGTCCACCAATAAGCAACCGAGTGATGATTTCTGGATCTTTCTCGAACCGAGCCTCCTCAAACTCCTTTCGGGCATTTGCTCGGAGAACATCACGCCACAAAACGCCATGTGAATCAGCCCACATGAAGAAACGGGTCGCACGAATTATATCTCGGTAGAGACCCAGTACCTCACGGCGGGTGCTCGTAAGTCTTTGCCGAGTTAATATCTCATCTTCATCGTCATTGTAGCTTTTTTTCTCTTTCTTGGCTACATGTCGATCCAATAACTCCTCCACGGTATCTGGGCCATTATTCAAGAAAAACCGACAGTGGAGGCGGTGAAAATACAGGTCGGAATGAAGAGAAGTTGCAAGGGTCCGCCATTTCCCGATAGCAGCGGCCATCTCCTCTTTCTCACGGTATAACCTCACTTTTATAGAACGAAATGAGAGAATTGCTGCCAAAGTTACTGTTGTTCTGTGTCATAAGGTATAATGTAAGAAACCAAAATCTTACAACTCATCAACAAGGGGCTGTTTGGCAGTTGCTGAATGGTTTGGTGCAGGATGATTAAGTGGTCAGAATGATTAAGAGGCTCCTATGATTTAGTGCAAAATGAAATATGGTTGTTTGGTAATTGTTAAGAATGAAATTAGGGCTCTGAATGGTTATTGGATGCCTAAGATACAAAATCATTCAGAGGGTTTTAGAACCATTAAGAGACAGACTTTATTTTTGCCAAACAAGATTCACCTCTTAACGATTCAGAGGTTGCCTCTTAATGGAACTATTAAGAGGTAAGTTGGAATATCAGATGGTTCATATTTCATAAATTAAGGCAATAAGATAGGTAATATAACAGGCAATCGGAAAACACAACAGGTAGAGAACGATCCATGGTGTATGGCCGATGCAATTTCCAGGTGTTTTCGTATCAATACTTAGGGGTTGTTTGATAGATACATAGCTGAATAATTAAACGGTGATAATGATTAAGAGCCTCTATATGATTTAATGCATAATGAAAAAATGGTCGATTGGCAAGTGTTCTGAATGGGCGGTCTGAATGACAGAAAATTAGCATTTTAACCCTTTGTATGATTTAGTGTTGAGTGAAATATGATTGTTTGATAAGTACTCTAAATTAATAAATAACCTTGTAAATTTATCACTTTGCAATTATAAAAAAGTTGCAAAATAACATTCATTGGCAAGTCAAACACATACCCAGAAAAATGCAATAAAAAACTCAACTATTAGATGAGAGACGAGAGAAAAGGGAGCAGCAGGGAAGACGGGAGGCAAGAGAGCAGGACGAGAGACACGAGAGCAGTAGAGGAGACGAGAGACGCGAGAGGATGAGAGAATGGCAATTGTGGAAAAAGGTACTCCCCAAAATGATACGGACACAACCCGGTAATGAACCAGTAAGACATGGATTGAATTATTCAGAGCCTCAAAATGTTCTACCAAACAAGATTGGGTCTGGCCGGATCAGTGGCAGCCACTTAATGGAATCATTGAGAGCTAAGCAAACAGCCCCTTGGTCTTATCAATATTATTATCGTCTAACCAACCTTTTTCAGGTGTTTTCATATCAATTTCCTCTGGTACATCAGTATGCATTCAGGAGCAGCAACCATTTAAGTTTTTGGTTACAAGTTACAACACAATTATCTCAGTTGTGATCAGAAACACTCGCCCTGCATTAAGTTCTTTATGGGTGTTGATTTTAATTGACATGGAGAAGATTTTTAATAAAATACATACCAATATACCAAATACATTAACACCAAAGTTCTTCAGCAATTATGCTTGACATTAAGAGGCTGTTGAAAATAAATGTGGAACCTTTTCCACATAGGAATGGAAACAAAAAGCTGGTCACTTTAAAAACCCCATTTTTTCCAGATTATAAGCTATGAACGCATTTGCTCTCAAATCCGATTGACAAAATGTTGTTCGAGACATACCCCTAGACCACACATGTAATTTTAAGTTTGTAATTTGGCAATCCAGACGCTTATATCTTGGGATAATCTTCATTCAGAAGATTTATCTATTTATCAGGAAGATTCCCTCCAAGTTAAGAACAATCCACATCTAATTGTCTTAACGAAAACCATTTCCGAAATGATTCTTCTATATTATCCTATTAGATCTGGCCAGAGAAACCTCAAAAATTAAGCATAAAAAATAGGGTTAGGGTTAGGACCTAAATGTGCAAAATCAGATTAGGTTGATCGAAAAGAGAATCAAACGATAGTACTTTGCAATAGATAGAAATAGAAGAACTTACGAGTAACAACAAATGGCTGCAAAATATAACAAGAGATTCAGGCAAAAAATCGAGATCACAGCAACAACGACAAAATCAAAAGAGAAGCAGAGAAAGAACAAATCTCTGTTAACGTCGATCCACAAGCCTTGGAATCAATTTCTTTTTTTGAAGAGTTACCTGATTACGAGAGATGAGGCGGGAAGGGAGACCGGTGGACGGTGGTTGAGGAACGGCGACGGTCGTTGAGGGGCTGAGGGACGGCGACAATTTAGCAGTTTATAAAACACACCGTTACATTTAAACGGCTTTTTAAGGTGCTTTAGGTAAGTAGACATTATAGGACAGGATAAGGTGCAGAACAGGAAATGACAGAAAAGTTGTTTCACGTTTGGTAAGATAGAATTGGACAAGTCAGAATAAATAACATTGACCAATTTATCTTTACTAAATTTAAAGAATGAATAAAATTTGAAATAGAAGGTTTATTTGATATTTTAGAAGATAATTAGAATTTATTTTGAGGTTATATTGGTAAAACATAAATCTGTTCCACCTTGTTCCATGGGGTAGGGGTGGAACAAGTCTGTTCCAGTCTGTTCCACATTAAAGTCCTGCCAAACGTAAGACAGTGGACTCTGTTCTGTTCTGTTCTGTCTTGTCCAGTGTACCAAACGCACCCTTAAACCTCTCATATCCATCATCTATTTCTTTAATTTTTCTTCTTTTTTAAGTATTAATTTTAGGGGTGTTTGGTTCATTTTAAGGAATGAAAATAGAAATGCAGGAGAATGGGAATAGGAATGAGCATTTCATTGATGTTGTTTGGTTAAACGAGTATAATTAATAGAAAAAATATTTTATATAGTATTTTTTATACAAATATGTATTGTTCAACATGAAAATAAAAAATATTTTTCATTCAACATCGAAAAATAAAAGGACGCATGAGAAAAGATGATTGAGCGGGAATAAGATTTCTATTTCCTCCAATTTGATCAGGAATGGAAATTAATGGATTTGGGGTAATGAATCTATTATATTATATCAAAACAAACAGCAGTTTCATTATCATTTTCATTCCTTACCCTTCAATATCCCCATCCAAATTAGTAATTTATTTTTGAGAAAATTATATTAAAATATTTGGTACGAAAGTACGAATTAACTAAATTACAACACGACATTGACAATGTCGTATGAGAAAAATATATCAATCGTGATATTATCTAGTAAGATAGCAATTCTAAACTTAGGGCGTTTGGTTCATTTTAAGGAATGAAAATGAAAATGCATGAAAATGGGAACATGAATGAGTATTCCATTGATGTTGTTTGGGTTAACCAATATAATTAATAAAAAAAAATTATATAAATTTTTTAATACAAATATGTAACTTCCAACGTGAAAAAAAATTTCATTCAACATCGAGAAATGAAGGGGACGTATGAGTAAAAATGACTAAGCGGGAATAAAAATTTCATTCCCTCCAATTTGGTCAGGAATGGAAATTAATGGGTTTGAGGTAATGATTCCATTATATTATATCAAACCAAACACCAGTTTTCATAATTATTCACATTCCTTACCCCTCAATACCCACAACCAAACACCCCCTTATTCATTAAACATTTGTTAAAAGTGATTATAATGAGTTTTACGTGACTAAATTGTTGTTTAAAAAACATGAATAATTCATACAACGATATTTTATAATCACGAGACCAACGTGCATCCATCTCGACTAAATTTAAGGACATTGAAGTTAATAGTAAGACAAACCTTCAACTATCCTGACAGGATGTTGGAAATAGTAGAACAAATGCAAGGAATTTATGTTGCTACTTGCTTAATTTATTGAATGAAAAGCAAAGCCTTTAAATATGCAGTACATTAACTGGCGGAAGAAAAATAAGCTTAAAAAAACTCTAACAACTTGGACTAATACTACTGGCTTGATTAAAGCACAGTGGACTTATTCAAACAAGCTAAATATACGGGAGAATGAAAAACGAAATCTCAACACTCCCCCTTCATTCGAGTGTCGAAGACTCCGAGTTCGATGTTGAATTCTTCATGTTTTGCTTGAGGCAGACTCTTTGTTAAAATATCTGCAACTTGTTCATGATTTCGACATTCTTCAAGTTGAAATTTCACCCTTTGCAATCAGCTCTCTTATAAAATGGTGGTGCTTGATCTCGATATGCTTGGTTCGGCTATGGTAAACGGGATTCTTTGCTAGCAAAACCGCTGACTTATTGTCACACTTAATGCTAGTAGCTTCATTTTGTTCATGCCCCAAGTCACTCATAATACGTCTAAGCCAGTCCGCTTGACAGCTTGTTGCAATAGCTGCTACGTATTCAGCTTCTGTCGAGGAAAGGGCAGTGTGGTCTGTTTTTTTTGAACTCCAGGATATGGCAGCTGATCCTAGCAGAAAACAATGGCCTGAAGTACTTCTCATATCAGTCTTATAGCCGGCCCAATCGCTATCCGTGAATCCTTTAAGCTTGAAGTCTTCACTTTTGCAAAACCAAATTCCATAGGCTTTTGTACCTGCTAAGTAGTAAAGAACTCTCTTTGAAGCTCCAAAATGATGCCTTGTTAGACAGTGCATGAACCGGGATGGAACGTCAACGGTATATGCAATGTCTGGACGAGAGTGAGCAAGGTAAATTAACCTTCCGACCATACTTCTGTAGACACTTGCATCTGCCAAACCTGTTTCATCATTCGATATCAACTTCTCATTGGTGTTCATCGATGTTGAAGCAACCTTGCATCCGTGCATATTAAACATTTTTAAAGTATCTTCCACGTATTTCCTTTGATACATAAATATTCCTTTCCGAGTTTGAGATATCTCTAAACTAAGGAAGTACTGAAGTTCTCCCAAGTCTGTCATTTCAAACATCTTTTTCATGGCAGCCTGAAACTCAAGTATAAGGTGAAAGGATGAACCTGTATATATCATGTCGTGCACAAAAAGACTCACTATGAGTAAGTTTTTTGTACCTTGCCTTTTCACATAAAGAATTGGCTCATGCTGACTTCTCTCAAAGCCCTTCTTGTGAAAAAAATCGTCGATCTTGCTGTACCAAGCATGCGGTGCTTGTTTAAGCCCGTAGAGAGCCTTTCGCAGAAGAAGCACCTTCTTTGGCTCGGTGTTGCTCTCGAAACCCGGCGGTTGGCTCACATATACCTCCTCTTATAGTTCGCCATTCAAGAAGGCGGACTTGACGTCGAACTGGTGTATTTTCCATTTCTCTTGAGCTGCAAGAGCAAAAATTATTCGAATAGTTTCAAACCATGCTACCGGAGAAAAAGTCGCTTTGTAGTCTATTCCTTGTTGTTGTGTGAAGCCTCGAACAACTAACCTTGCTTTATGCTTTTGAATGCTTCCATCCGCCAAATATTTCGTCTTAAAAACCCACTTCAAACTGATTACATTTTTATGTTCCAGAAGATCGACCAACTCCCACGTTTGAGTTATTTGGATGTTGATAGCTCTTCTCTCATTGCAATTCTCCATTCTTCTTTCTCCATGGCTTGTTCTACCGTGATCGGGTCACCTGCAAATAAACCAAAAGAGAAATTGTCTTCTTCCCCTTCTATCTCGAACTGACGTCGAGGCACTTTGCCTCGTTCACTTCTGCGAAGTTGGGTTGATTCTTTTGGAGGAGACTTAACACATGGAGGAGCAGAATCTGTTTTCTCTGGGGTTGAGGCCTCTAACTCTTTTGTATCATCTTTTTCCGAATCGGCCTCTTTTAAAATATTTTGTTCTCCCTTTTCTTTCTCAATACTTACTTGAGGAATTTGGCTATTGTCTTCTGATTTCCAATTCCAAGTGGCCTCCTCATCGAATACAACATCGCGACTGATGATAATTTTCCCGCTCACAGGTTCGTAAACTCGGTAAGCTTTAGATTTGGGGCAATAACCAATAAAAACACAATTTTGTGACTTCATATCCAATTTATGCCGGTCTGAAGTGATTAACACATGACATATGCACCAAAAAAATCGTAAATGACTTACTGAAGGCTTGTTTCCGCCCCATGCTTCATACGGAGTTTGGTCCCACACAGCCTTAGTCAGAGATATGTTGAGAATATGAACTGATACTGCAACTCCTTCCGTCCAAAAAGAATACGGCATTCCTTTTTTGTTTTAACATGGATCGAGCCATCTCAACAACTATTCGGTTCTTTCGCTCAACCACTCCATTCTGCTCAGGCGTGCACGGAGTCGTGGGTTGTCTCTTTATTCCGTGTTCATCGCAGAAATCATCAAATTTTTTTAGGTGAACTCACCTCCCCGGTCAGTATGAAGTACTTTTATAACTTTTTCGCTTTGCTTTTCCACAAGAGCTTTAAACTTCATGAAATACTCAAAACTTTCTGATTTGTGCTTTAGGAATATACCCAACTCATCCTGCTAAAATCGTCAGTAAAAAGAAGAAAATACTTACTACCGGCTAATGATTTTGTCCTCATTGGACCGCACAAGTCAACATAAATGAGTTCGATAACATCTTCTGCTCTTTTTGATTTTTCTACCAGGAACAATTTTCTCGTTCGCTTTCCAGTCGTGCATCCTTCACAACCCGTTTCTAGTGACTTGACTGCAGGAAGATCGCTCACCATCTGCTTGTTCCGTAACAACTGAAGTCCTTTGACGTTTAGATGCCCATATCGTTGATGCCATCGTTCATTTTCTGCAAGAGCCTTGCTCACCATAGATGTTTCTGTTTCTCATCAAAATCAAGAGCAAATATTCTGTTTGATGACATATAAGCACATGCAAGTATTCTAGCAGTAGGTTTGTGTTTCATTATACATTTACCATCATCAAATATAACTGCATAACCAGATTCGATCAGCTGACCGACACTTAACAAATTGTGTGCAAGACAAGGAGCAAAATGGACGTCTTTAATAAGTTTCTTTTGATTACCTACCAAGATCTTGGGTGTTCCTTTGCCTTCAATTTTCAGTTGTTTGTCATCTCCAAGCCGCACATGTGACTTGACAGTCTTATCCAATTCCTTGAACTTCGAGCGATCTCCGGTCATATACTGAGAGAAGACGTTGTCTATATACAAATGTCGTTCTTTGCCTCTTTTCTCATGCTTACTGTCATAAATAGATAGTCGTCATATTCTTCTTCAACATAGTTCGCCTCCTTTTGTTTTGCCCAACAAAATCTATCGGAGTGCCCAATTTTGTTGCAAAACGAGCATTTAGGCGCATTGTTTCTATCACGACCTCTTCCTCGATAGCCAATTTGACTTCTTCCTCTGCCATACAGATTCGGAGATTCAGCCTCCCCCTTAGTTTGAAAGGCCTTATCTTCCTCTTTAATGACCGAACGATTGATTCGTGACTCATGAGCCTGAAGAGATCCCATCAGCTCGTCAAAAGAAAGTTCGAAGAGGTCCTTGGATTCTTCGATCGCTGCCACTACATGATCGAACTTAGATGACAAACTTCTTAGGACTTTTGCGACCACTATTTCGTCATTTATCTTATCTCCGTAAGATCTCATTGTGATACAACTGATGACACTCTTGCCAAAAACTCTTGCACCGACTCATTGCTTTTCATGGAGGAAGTTTCAAAGTCACATCTTAATGACTGCAATTTGACAGTGATTACCTTGGAGGAGCCTTGGAATTCTGTTTTGAGCGTATTTCAAGCTTGCTTAGCGGTAGTAGCAGCGACTATTCTTGAAAAAATCGGCTCGTCTGCTGCTTGCTGGATGAAAAAAGAGCCTTGGCATCCCGCTTCTGATGTTCTTTGTTGTCTTCCTTGTTTTCATCATAACCTGTTTCCACCAACTCCCATGGATCTTGGGATCAAAACAAGGTCTTCATTTTGATGCTGCAAAATTCGTACGAGTCACCTTTGAACACATGAATCCGTGGTTGGGAAACATTGAGACTGGAGCTAGCAGCCATCCTTGCATGAAACAAAAGTTGTTGAATAAATTCCCAGTGCTAAAGAACCCGGGGCTCTGATACCAGATGTTGGAAATAGTAGAACAAATGCAAGGAATTTATGCTGCTACTTGCTTAATTTATTGAATGAAAAGCAAAGCCTTTAAATAGGTAGTATATTAACTGACGGAAGAAAAATAAGCCAAAAAAAACTCTAACAACTTGGACTATACTACTGGCTTGATTAAAGTACAGTTGACTTATTCAAACAAGCTAAATATACGGGAGAATGAAAAACAAAATCTCAACATTTGAACGGGTGTATCAATGATTATTAAGAAGCAAACCAAAGTCTTACCAGTTAAGCTACCTCAAATGATTAACCTAAACAATCTTGTTATAAACAGTTTCCAAACAAACTACGATTCATGATTCTTAGAGAAAAACCGGGTAACCCAACGAAAAAGTTCACTCACAAGCAGGGGCAGATTTACAACCAACAAGAGTGTGATGCACATGCATCCACTCAGTTAGGGGTGAGCATAACCCGACCGAACCCGAACCCAATAAACCCGAACTTGAGCCACCCGATAACCCGTAACCCGATTTTACCCGAACCCGAAATATATATCGGGTAAGTTCGGTTCGGTTTGGGTTGGGTTTTTCCAAACCCGAACCCGACCGAAACCCGAACTTTTAAAAAAAAATATTTTTTTAATAAATCATAAATATATTATATATATTTATAATTTCTGTTTCTATTTTTCTGTTTATAATTTATAATTTTTGTTTCTATTTTTTTAAAATGTTTGAATTTTTTTTGTTACTATGAAGTATGAACTGTGTGTGTGTTTAATTATGATGCAGTACGTCAGTACGTGTGTGTGTGTGAGGTGTGTGTTTAATTGATTTTGTTTAACAGCTCTCGCATGCAAACATAGAAGCATCACGCAACAAACTGGGCTGCTAAAAAACACCAAAAAACT
Organism: Saussurea involucrata; assembly: GCA_033807775.1. NCBI lineage: Eukaryota > Viridiplantae > Streptophyta > Magnoliopsida > Asterales > Asteraceae > Saussurea > Saussurea involucrata. The sequence continues at coordinate 178,341,135 of CM066322.1, forward strand.
GGGCTTGAGATCGGCCCAACCCGAAACCCGACCGAGGAACCCGAACCCGAACTTGGCCCGAAACCCGAGCTACACTTTGGACGGGTTTCGGGGCCTCCTCCTTCCACCTGAAACCCGATCGGGCTAGGGTTTTTTGGGCCCGACCCGACCCGATCCGACCCGATCGATGCACACCCCTACAATCAGTCATTTCGTCACAATGAAAAAAAAGCTTAGGGTCTTTTAAGATGCATCAACTTAGTTTGAGGGGTGTCCTGGAAATTTAAAAAAGAGTTAATTACTGTTTTGGTCCCTGTGGTTTGTCAAAAAATACAGAATTGATCCCTAAACTTCATTTATTACTGTTTTGGTCCCTGTGGTATTCATTTTGTTACGAAATTGGTCCTTATGAGGACCAAAATCGTAATAAATTCTTATGCAGAAAGTTAAGAAAATGGTCCTTATGAGGGACCAATTTTGTAACAAAGTGCATACCGCAGGGACCAAAACAATAATAAATAAAATTTAGGGACCAATTCCGTATTTTTTGACAAACCACAAGGACCAAAACAGTAATTAGCTCTTTAAAAAATCTAAGTCATGATTTGAAAGTTTTTAGAAGTAAAGGGGCTTAAAAAGAAAAGTGTCACAAAACCCTCTCCCAATATCGCCGAATTCAAACGAAGCTCAAACTCGCCACCAAACTACAAAATCCGACCTCCGTCGGCCGCCTGCTCCGCCTCTCACAGTCTCTCACCGTGCCTCTATCCGACACCGACACCGACACCGACGCTCCGCCTCTCAATTCTCAAATTGATACCTTTTGTGTCAGATCTTATACACACAGGAAGCTCTCGATCGGAAAATAAAGCCAACCGCCAATGGCCGTCGTCAATCCAAATCTCCGTCGTATCTGTCGCCTGACCACCGGCATCAACTCCTTTTCTTCATCCTCCTCAGCCGTCATCTCCGCCTCTCATTCCGACACAGATACTGAGACAACAGCCGTCGTCACCACCTCCCAGAAACTATCTCAATCGGAAACCCTAATATCAGAAAAACTACACTCTCTAATAAAAAATCACCACCGCCAAAACCCTAACCCTAACCCGATCGTCACCCCTTTCCCTCCGAACTTCACCATCCCGTCTCTCTCCTTCGACTTCTCCAACCTCTCCCACCACCAACCCCTCTCCGCCGCCGTCATCCGCCGTGTAATCGAAAAATGCGCCACCGTACGTCACGGTATTCCTTTTACACAAGCCCTAGCTTTTTTCAATTGGGCAACCTCCATGAACGACGCCGCAATAACCGATTCCCCAGACCCCTACAACGAAATGATCGACCTCGCCGGAAAATCTCGCCAATTCGACGTAGCTTGGCAGGTAATTGAACTGATGAAATTAAGAAATATACAAATTTCCGTTGATACGTTTTCGATTTTGATACGTAGGTATGTTAGGGCTGGATTAGCTGCCGAAGCTGTTCATGCGTTTAATCGAATGGAGGAATATAATTGTAAGCCTGATCGAATTGCTTTCTCGATTGTGATTGGAATTCTTTGCAAGAAACGAAGAGCAGAAGAAGCTCAATCGTTCTTCGATAGCTTGAAGCACAAATTCGAACCAGATGTTATTCTGTACACCAGTTTAGTTCATGGATGGTGCAGGGCAGGTAACATTTCGGAAGCCGAAAGGGTTTTCCACGAAATGAAAACATCTGGAATCAAACCAAATGTCTACACTTACACCATTGTAATCGACGCTTTGTGTAGAAATGGTCAGATAAGTCGCGCCCACGATGTGTTCGCTGAAATGCTTGACCAGAAAATCGAACCCAATGCCATCACTTACAACAACCTAATGCGTGTTCATGTCAAATCCGGCCGAACTGAAAAGGTTTTGCAAGTTTACAATCAAATGAAACGACTTTCTTGCCACCCTGATTTGATCACTTACAACTTCCTCATCGAAAGCCATTGTAAAGATGGGAATCGCGATGAAGCAATCAAGATTCTGAACTCCATGGTCAAGAAAGGGTGTGAGCCGAACGCTAGTAGTTTCAACTCCATTTTTAAAGAAATCTTGAAAGCCCGCGATGTGAATGGTGCTCATAGATTGTTTGGGAGGATGAAGGAGATGAAATGTAAGCCAAATACGGTGACTTATAACGTGTTGATGAGGATGTTTGCCGATTCGAAATCGGCGGATATGGTTTTGAAATTGAGAAAGGAGATGGATGAGAATGAGGTTGAGCTTAATGTGAACAGCTATAGGATCTTGATAGGGATGTATTGTGGAATGGGGCATTGGAATAATGCTTATAAGTTTTTTAGGGAGATGATTGAAGAAAAGTGCTTGAAACCTAGCCATGGTGATTATGAAATGGTATTGGGGCAACTTAGGAAGGCTGGGCAGATCAAGAAACATGAAGAATTGGTGGAGAAAATGGTGAGTAGGGGTTTTGTTGCTAGACCTTTGTAGTGAGGTATGGTGCCACCCTCTCGAAGGATGACCGCCTCTATGCCCGCTAAGTTTAACCCACGGGTCGATAATCGCAATAGAAATAGAATTAGGGGTCTTAAAAGGTGGACTCGTTTTAATTTGATGTGTGCACCCATAAATTCACAGAAAGTGGTTGTAGTATCATTGCATATTGCATATGACATATGGCATTACAGGTTGCAAGCTCGAATCCATTTGATTTTTTTTTGGTAATAGTAGCAAAAAAGACGGAAAAACCATTTGTATGTCATTTTTAATTAAACTGTTATTGTTATAATTAACTTTTGTATTGTTTTATATTATGTTAATTATTTTTTGTCTTGATCGGAAATTTTTCTGGATCCGACTCCGGCTCATGGGTACTTTGTTTGTAGTAGGTTAGTCTCGACCCTGTAGCATAATTTGTTGCAAGGTAATGGTTTGAGCAATCTACAGGGGTGTTAACTATTCATATACGCTTCGAGCTCGAGTAAAATTTCAATGTCCATGCTCGTTTAACAGTTTTGGGTTAAACGTTGTAAACATAAAATTCAAATTTTATATGCATATGGGCTCTACTCGATATCTCATCAAAATCAACAAATTAAAGAGTTTAAAAAGTGCGATCAATCGCTAGATGGAAGCCTAAACTAGACCTGACAAACGGGTCGGGTAATGTCGGGTTCACGGGTTAAACAGGTTGAGAGTGCCTAACACGAACACGACACGTTTAATAAACGGGTCAGAAAATCTCAACCTGAACACGACCTGATTTAACCGTCTAACCCGACACGACCCGCTAAACCGTTTAACCCACTAACCCATTTAACCCGTTTAACATTTATAAATATAAAACTTTTAATAAGGTGCTCCAACATAATAGGGTGCACCAACTTAGAGGGTCAAAGCCAACGGACTCAAACCACCAAGCTAGGGTCAAAGGGGGTGATGCAAATGAAAATACAAGGGGTGAGATCATATTTATAGTGGGCATAGAGCATAAAGTTTTTGTTTCCCACCAATGTGGGATGGGAGGAAATCCCACTACCTTGTGAAACATACAGAAATTGACAGCTCCTATATGGATAATACACTGTGATTTACTTCTTTTATAATGACTATGAAATCTGTAAGGTGGGGTGCTTCAAATGGATAGCACAAACCCTATTTTCACCACACTATGATGTTTACATTTCCTAGATCTAATGGAAATGATGATTGTGAGAGTTAAAACGAAACCAAACGGTATGATATATGCAAATCTTGTCTCTAAAGTTGTTTCAGGGGTTAAACGGTAAATGTTGGATCATTCCACCTATTATTTTTTACCAAAAAAGGAAGGCTAAAAAACTCATGTTCAGAATTCCAAAGAGGTTAGAGATTCAATCTTAGTTAAAAAACAATGATGAAAATGTGACAAAAAATTATCATTCCTTCGAACAGTAACACAACGATGATTAATGGCCTTGCATATCGAGCATCTCGTCTAAACCCTTCAATCTTTCCATTCCTTCGCTAATCAAGTAACGGATCCTCTGCTTGTCGTTGCAGCCTCGGTTGTTCTCCATCTCTTGTCTAATCGTTTGCATCAACTCGCCTACAAATACATTCAAAATGAAGAACTTTGGGTTTTTATGCTCCGTTTTTGCTTCAACAGCTTCTCCAAAATAGTGCAAATGGGGAAGAGAGGGAAAATTCTACAAATTTGGAGAATCCTCCAAAATTAAATGGAAGAATAGAAAAAAACAAGTTTTTTGTTTTATATATTATTGAATAGTATTATAATGTCATTAATGTTGGGCTCTCCAAAAATTTGAGAAACTGTTTACAGGCAACCGTACCAGTCCCTTATAAGGTAACATTTAACATTTGTGAAACTGTCTATGCCTGGACTCATGGTTTTACAACATGTCTGATTAAGGAGGTATCGAGTCCCTTATAAGGTAACATTTGTTCCCCTCCCCAACCGATGTGGGATTTCACAATCCACCGTATACAGTTTGCAACATCCACACGCAACTTTACCAGATATTGTCCGCTTTGTCCACACCTGGACTCACAGTTTTAAAACACGTCCAAACTATTCCAGTATATCCCACCCACGTTTTTAACCATTCGACGGAGTAACATACCGTGAAACCAATATCTCTTAATTACGATCAGATCAAGGATTCTAAAACGTTCCTAGAAAGTAGCCCACATCGGAGTTTTGAAGCCCAAATTACTAACTTTCAACTTCTGTAACCAATATGAAATTATCTAATTTCCAACAAACTATAATACAATTAAGATTATAATTATGCTAAACTAAGTTTGACTCTCAAAAGTCAAACATGATATCTTAATTTTCTCCGATAAGTGGTGGTCTTTCGTTTTTCAGTCTTTTGGGTAACTTTCACATGAAAATTTCTAAAACGTTTTAATAGAATCCTTGCATAAGAAAGTTCACCTCTACTGGGATAAGGCGCTCTTTTAGCAATTCGTAGAGCTTGTCTGTACAGCTTCAGCACTCGAGCCCGCAGAATGAAAGTCTGCAAATCAAAGGAGACAGCCATAACTGACTCTCCCCTGTCGTCCAATAACATCCGATTAGAATCTACTTCAAACACACATTTATCAAAATTATGATATAGATCAATGATTAGCATTGCATTTCATTGCAAGAACCAATGCTATGTAAAAATATCCACCAAAATCAATAATTTTGGGTTGAATTTTGCTATAAAAAAGGATAGCATATGATATTACGATAATTTAAAAAATAAGGGTAGGATTCTGATGAGAAGTTAAGGTTAATGTGAGAAGCGTGAGAATTGGTTATCTGGATGAGAAATGGATGCACATTAGGATGAGATGCACCAGATCAATTCCCTTCTAAGCCGCAATTCATGGGAGGACATTTGATTAAAAGTGATCTAACGGTTCAGATCCACTTCTCACGCTTCTCATGTTAACCTCAACTTCTCACACGATCCTTCGCCTTAAGAAATAAGGGCCGGGGTCCGGTGAGAAGTTGAGTTAACGTGATAAGCGTGAGAAGTGATTATCAACCGTTGGATGCACATTAGGATGAGATGCACCAGATCCATTCCCGTGGTTCATGGGTGGGTTTGATATTAAAAGTGATCAAGGTTCAGATTCACTTCCACACTTCTCAACTTCTCACATCAACTTCTCACATTATTGATCCTTGGGTTGGATTCCAGGTAAAGTGCCAAATTTGGTTAGAAGCGTGAGAAGTGGTTATCAACCTTTGGATGAGAAATGGACGAACATCAAGATGAGATGCACCGAATCAATTCCCTTTTAAGCCGCAATTTATGGTAGGATATTTGAAAAGTACTTTTCACATTTCTCACCAAAAAACACATCTTATCCATCAAGATGTAAATAAACCCTAAAAACAACGAAATCAAAATCAATCAATGACATAAGCAAAACCAATTCAGGTTTGATTACAAAACCAATTGGTTTAACATGAAATCATGATCAATTTGCAAGAACTTAATTACAGCAGAAAGCAAAAGTTGCAAAGAATCATATAGAATCAGAAGCTAGATATAAATCGTCGTAAACCTTAAGACCTTAATGATACTGCAACTAGGGTTTTTATCGAGAAATAGATGATGAAAAGAATTACCTCAAAATTTTGTGGAGCTTTCTTTCTTCAAAGTCGTCAGTTCTCAGTTTCTTCCACCCATGATTCGATGATTCATCTTCATTGTCTGGTCGAATTCAGTTGAAAACAAATCAAACCCTCATTCGGGTCGGGTCAAAAGAATCCATCTAATTATTTGGACATTATTTGTCTGACCCGTTTTTATTTTTCTAATTAATTAAACATTATATTTAATAAAAGCATCGGCGGTGTTGCTTTTATTAACGGGTCGAGTTTGGATCGGTTATTGGTTTCTTTTTTCTGAAACCGAAAATTAAACGGTTACTGAAACGACATTATCCCTTTCATGGATCTCCATTAGGTCCGAGCGATTTCTAGGATCCTCGTTGGGGAACCCGTTAAAGGTAAAAATCCCATTCTTCTTCGTTGATTTCCCTGTTCACTGTTGGTTATTCCTCTAGCCGAAATCAAAATCGACCCCAACAATTAGAGAGAAATTTGAAGGTGAGGCGTGAAGGTAGGAGTACTATAGCACAAAACGAGAATTACAAGTTTTCCCATTGTTTAAAAGACAATAATTACAAGAAGACTGTAATAATAGGGATTGATTCATTTACAAACCCAACCATTAGTACAACATATACAAACCAATCTCAATCGTTCCCTATGAATATGTAATTCAATGAACTTTTAGATTGTTTCCTGATATAAATCGTTTATCATAATAAATGAATTCTGACAAACTTCCATAAATATCTAAATCATAATAAATGGACTCTCATCATTTTTATAAATATCTCAATTAATTTGATTTACCATACTGATATTTAGAATGATTAAGCCAATATTTATTATTACCACTTTCCCGAGCCCACCTCAAGGCGACGATCAACTATAATGTGTTGTTTTAAGTAGTAGAACAAAATATTTTATGTGGTGTTAGGTTAGAGGTATTAATAGTAAAAATGATTGAAAATATAAGAAATGGTCTGGTATATATATAATATAATGACCTCAAGGCTACGATCAACTATAATGTGTTGTCTTTGTACGTTTATCTTTCTTGGAAGTAATATGAGACTTGAGAGAAATTTTCGTGCCTTTTCCTTAACAATGGTCGAAACATCATTTTATAGGCTCGAGAAAAATAGCCTTTGGCCGAAACATTACGGACGTCCGGACTCACAAGTCTTGTCAGAGTGATGGTTGACGCCTTGACGACACAATGTGTCAGATTAAAAAGTTGTTTTTATTGTTGCAGACTTATTCGAAAGTAATTAAGATTTACTTTTTGCTGCTAACTGAAAGCTTATTTAAGGTCATTTTGTTAAAACGACCCTGATGTCAACCATCAACACTGTGTCCACTCGTAATCTTAAAAAAGGACAATTTTTTAATGTTTAATGTTTCCGTCTCTCTTATATGTTGAACTTAGGAATATTTTGTAACACCCCGAATTTTCTTTAATATTATTTTAATGCGAATAGGGGTTTATTTGTATTTTGGTTTAAGCTTTGGATTGTTTTGTAATTATACAATTCAATGGGATTAAATATATACAAGTGATCAAAGTTTAAATACTATTTTTGGAAGTTTGGAAGTTGAGGGTGTGATTGGTTATTTTGGAAAGTTGGGGGTGCTTAAGGGATGGGTTAGAAGCTGAATTGGGATATTATCTCAATCCATCTGTTGGAGTCGGCAAAAGACAGAGAGAAAGAAGAGAGAAAGAAGAAGAAAGGAAGAGAAAAAAGAAGAAGAAATCAAGTTGAAATCTTGGTAAGAATACAAAGATTTGTAAGTTTGATTCCAGTAACAAGACAGTATCCATATCTCACTCTGATTTCTTCTAGGTGCTGTTTGATTTAAAGTTTGATTGTGCAAGAGAAGTGGGTTTTATCTTCTTTAAGGTGAGTTCATTCACTTTTGATTAAATACATGTTTTCTATCAAATTAAATGTTAAGACACATGTATAAACTGTTTTGGGACTGTATGGTTGTGTTTAAAACAAGCTGAATGGAACAGACATGGCTTTGGGATGAATTTTTAGGCTGCAGGTCGTAGTTTCCGGATAAAATGATAGTATCAGGAAACCTCTGATATGAAAGTTCCCGGACAAGGCAAAGTATCCGGTAAGTCTTAAGTTTCTTATAGTTTCCGGATGAAATGAGTTACCGGATGGTATCCGGATGTCATCCGGATTAGTGAAGTACCCGGTAAGTTGTGTATTATTCGGAAAGTATGAAATTCTCGGAAAGTTGTGATATCCGGACAGTATGAAGTGTCCGGACACTTTTGTTATCCGGTCACTTTTGGAGTACTTGGTAACTTTAGGTTTTACAGACTTCTGAAAGGGTATGATTTAGGAATTGAGATGCAATCCTAATAGCTTGAACATACTTACATTTGAATGGTAGTGTGTTGGGCTTAAAGACTCTTCTAGTTTGATACTAGGCAGATGTGTAGTAAGTGTAATGGATCCATAGGCACTAGTGTTTGGTAATCACATGGAATAGGCGTGTGGTATTAATCGTTATTCCAGTGTGTGTGGGAAATCATGGAATAGGCGTGTGGTGTTAATCGTTATTCCTGATTTCTAAGGAAGAAAAAGGGATTGACATGAGTGATTGTAATCTCTACTTCCTTTCCAATAAATGGGCATGTGTAATTGCGATTTATTGGATATGAGCATTAATCTAGAATCCGTGGAGATTCGTAGTGTGGGCTCTGGATTATGATATATTGACTAATATAGTGTCGGTCATATTCATGGGATCGGGTTTAATCCCGTCATCGAAAGATGGTTATGCGTGTGGTAAGAAAAAGAGTAAACAGGGTTGTTATGCCTTGTTTACATTGATTTTATAAATATTATTTTGAAACCGAATGTTCTCACTAGGCATTAGCCTAATCGTTTCAAATGATGTTTTCTTACCATGTACTAGCTCGGGAAAGTAAAGGGATGTGGGACGAGCGTTTTGAGATAGCAGAGAAGTCAATTAACGAAAGGAGATTTTGATGGATTGCTTAGATAACTTAGTTAATCTGATTATGGTGATATGATTAGATTAATAGGTTATTTGAAGGATTCAATATTTGTACATATGACTCCTTGTAGTTAATTCTTTTCTTATATAAAAGTTTGGCTGTTATCCTATCTTAACTTGTTATAATCGAGGTTCAAATTAGCCCTGATTTTAGGGTGTTACAGAATGGTATCAGAGCATTAGTTTAAGTGAACTAGGTATGCTAAGTGAGATACCTAGACTTAAGCTGAGATGAATTAAGTTATGATATGTGAGAAATGGGTAGAAGTACTAAGACGGGATAGTCTTAGAGTCGACGGAAATACTTGAAATTAGTACTTTAACGATGGTAATGAGGATTCTCATGTATAGTATATTCACAATTTCAATTAGCTACTGTTATTATGAATATATTGTTACGCAAGCATGCTTATTTCTAAATTGTTATAGTGACAAATGAACGGTAAAGTACGTTTCGTGTGTCTGGGTATGTATAACCATTTCTGATGGTTATTTCTTTATGTTATATCAGAACAATGGTGAATACACCACCAAGGTCCTCGAATTCTTCGGAGGACAGAGTTGTAACTAATTGGGGGTTGGAGGGACAACCTGGAACGGGCGGAACTCATGAAAGTCCGCCGAGGTTGCATTTTACGGGAGGAGCTGATAGTCAGGTACATAGAACGAGTACCAGTACTGTCACTCAAGAAACGCCGGAATCGACGATAGAGTCTCGTATGATGGAGAACATGACACAAATGATGAATAAAGCAATGGCACAACAAACTGAAATGTTTATGAAAGCGCTGAATGATCGAAGTTCGGAGTTACGTCGATCGGAGACTGATATTGGGGTAATAAATCCAATTCGTAACCCGGTGATAGAGACAGAAAGGAGAGTGGAAAGAGTCTGCTCATATAAAACATTCTTAAGCTGTAAACCACCAGAATTGATTGAAGCAGATAATCTAGTGGCTTGTATGAACTGGCTCAGGGAAATGGAACAAACTTTCCGAGCTTGTGAATGTGATGACTTGGTGGAATGTAGTGACGACTACAATTACGACTCCAGTCTTGACCGGTATGACTTGAGAGTCATTTAAGAAAAAGATATTGGAAGAATACTGCAATGAAAACGAGATGGATAGAATTGAAGAAGAGTTTCGGACTCTTAAGAAGGGTAATATGTTGGTTAGGAAGTATACTGAAACTTTTATGGAAAAGTTGAACTTGGTGGGGCATGTGGCTCCGACTGAGAATGAAGAGATAAAAGCATATTTGAAAGGTTTGCCAACGGACATGATGTCCCGTGTACGAAATGCTAAAGCTTCAACACTAAGGGAAACTATTGAAGAAGCTAAAGTGATGGAAGAAGTCTATGCCAAAGATAAAGAAGAAAAGATCCAAGTTGGAGAGAAACGAAAATGGGAAGGCCGATCAGAGTCTTCTCAGAAATCAAAGACAGTTGGTAAAGGTACTCATTACGAATCTCGTCGTGAGCCAAATTGGTGTCCAAAGTGTAGGAGTAAGCACTATGGACCATGTCGGGTGACACCATTGGAATGTTTTAAGTGCGGTAAAAGTGGGCATATTATGAGCAACTGTCCTGTACAAGGATCAACGTGCTATGAATGTAAACAACCGGGTCACTTTCGTCGGGAGTGCCCAAAGCTGAAAAAGAGCGGAGATCAAAGCAAGAAACCAAATGTTCCAAAGCCAACGGGTCGGGCATTCCAAATGACAGCTGAAGAGGCTAAAGAATCGAAAGATGTCGTCTCGGGTACATTCCTTGTTAATTCTATTCCTGCGCGCAAATTTGTGGTGCAAATTTGTCGTTTGTGTCCAAGTCGTACTATCACCAGTTAGCTATGCCTGTTACTAGTTTGGAAGATGCTTTAGTAGTTGAGGTAGCTAATGGGGGTCAAGTCTTGGTTCGCGAAAGACTTGAGGGTTGTTTAATTTCGGTAAGTGAAACGCAATTTCCGATCGACTTATTGATAATGGAAATTGGAGGATTCGATTTGATAGTAGGTATGGATTGGCTAACAATTGTTAGTCTCAGATGGCTTAACAAGTATTGTAGAAGGGGGGGTTGAATACAATACACAAAAATTTCACAATTTTAATTCTTATATTTGAAAAACTTTCAAAAGAATTACACACAGAAAACTTAAGATTGTTGCGGAAAAGAACAGATAAACTATTCTAACAATCTTACACAAAGTATACAACAAAACAACTAAGAACACTAAGAGCAAAGCTATTGAGTTTTAAGGCTTAAAAGAAGGTTTCTTGCACTGAGAGAATTTCTTGAAAGCGTGAGAATTGCATGAAGAGCACTTCTCCTTTTATAGTGCCAAGGAGTGCCCAAGCATTAAATGCTTGGGACACTTGTCATCTTCACATATGCTGATAATGTTGACTTCAGGAGAACTGTGAAGTCCTTGTCACTTTTCACTAGGTGCAGACAGAGTAGCTTGAGCAGATAATAGGGACCTTAACTGAAGGTGGATAAAAAGACAAACTGTCACTTTTCTCTGCTGGAGGATATTGTCCGATAATAAATGATCTTCTGTCTTGAGCCTTTAGCACCGAAGTGGTTTCCACCGAGATTTGACAAGTCTTCGGTGGAAAGAAGACTAGTCCACCGAAGTTGCAAGCAGGTTTCGGTGGTAACTAGTCCACCGAAATTACGAGCATGTTTCGGTGGTGAGAGGACCACCGAAATTACAAGTATATTTCGGTGGTGAGAGGACCACCGAAATTACATGTATATTTCGGTGGTGAGAGGAGCACCGAAAGGGTCATCGGTGGTGGATGGGCCACCGAAACTGTCTATGCACTTCGGTGGGAGAAGGCCACCGAAGATGTCCTATAACTTCGGTGGAGAGAAGGCCACCGAAATGTCAAGGGATTTCGGTGGTGATGACTTGTTTGAAAGTTGCCGAGAGTCTTCTATTTTCCACAAGTAGAGAGTCTTCAAGCTTGGTTTCGGTTGATCTTCGACTTCACCGAATATTTGCTATCTTGTACAAGTCATTCAAAGAACTGAACTAAAATATTCTAAGTAGGAGTTTTAGGGAAAACATCGGTGAGTCAATTTCAAATCCTTGGTGACCCAACAATCTCCCCCTATTTGAATTTGAGCTCCTTATCTTAGAATATTCAAGAGTAAATAAAAGCAAGTGCGTTTTTGACCCTTTTTACTCTTTTGGGTTCTTTTCACATAGACCATTCTTTTTGTTCTTTTTGACCTTTTTCTTTTGTATGCGTATGTATACTATGTACAGTATTTACAGGTAACGAAAAAATAAAGTATGTACGGAAATAAAATTCAAATAGAGATACTTGTATTAAGATAAGTTCTCGTACAATTTTACAAAAAGAGAAATTAACTTTTACAAGTACTAAATGGAGAGAACTTACTTCTTTGAGGTTTTGCGGCGCTTGATTTCATCCAGTAAGTTTCTATAGAACGGTTGAGCTTCGGGGATGTTCGGAAAGAGGTTGTGAATGCCTTCCAGAAATATGGTATCGGCTATGGACATCTGGGCAAATCTGAAGAATGCCCGACGACCGAGACCGTCGTTGAAGAATAATCCTGGTATTGGTGAGAGGCTCAAGGTTGTGGTAGGATAGGGAACAGAGGTGGGAATGGTAAGGTTAAAATTGCTTACATTTGGGATTTTACCTTCTCTTGCCATTTCCTTGAAGACCGAGTCAGGAGGATTTTTGACTTTGGGGAGGATGATCTTCTCTTTCAGAGACAGCAGTTTGGCTCTTTCTTCGGTGGAGAGAATGATGTTATGTTTTCTTTTGATCTCCTTCATCTTATTCATTAGACCATCAATGTATTTGACAAAGATGTCTTTCCTTGGATTTGGACTCCTGACGAGGTGTTGAGTGATTTCATACCATTCCGAGAGACCGAAGAGTTGGAGATGGCTTTCTTTCACACTCTTCATAGAACCATCTTCCCAGTTAATAATCAATCTGATGTCTTGAGGATTTGCCTTGGAGGTGGCAATCTTTACTGAAGAAATTTGTGACCTATAGCTCCGGTGGTGCATGGTCTTTTTGTACCAATTAATTTCTTCATTCTTTTGTTGTTCCAAGGCACTGAGCACCGATTTCTGTGTTTGGATGGCATCGGTGGACTTGACTTTTGAAGCTTCTTCTGCGGCAGCTTTGAGAGAAAGATCTCTGGATTTGTCTAAGTCGATTTGAGCTATTCTTGCTTCCTCAATTTCTTGAGCAGAGAGGCCAAGTTCGGTGGTGATTGGTTGAGAAGCAGGCTTGAGTTTGAGAGTTTCAGCGTCCTTCGGTCGAGCCCCATATTTTGCTAGATCCTTTTTCTTCTTTGCTTCTCTGGCCAATTCTTCGGCCGAAAGAATTCTTTTCCCTTTGTCTTCGGGAGCATTGCTGGACTGCTCCCCCTCAACTGATGCATTAAGGTCAAGAGCTTCGGTGGAGCCAGTATGGGTCGGTGAGAGTGAGACATGTTTCGGTGGAGAAGAGGGTTTCGGTGGAGAAAGAGGTTTCGGTGATGAGGAGGGTTTCGGTGGTGAGGATGATTTCGGTGGAGAGGGTTGCGGTGGAGAGGGTTTCGGTGGAGGCTGGTTACTGGAAAGTTTCTTTATGGATGGAAGTTTCGGTGGAGCCGTGGTTTTCTCCCCCTCAGGAACAGCCGGCAACTTGAAACCCAACTCATAGAAGGCCTTATCAAACTTGGAGTGTAGGAAGGCCAGACTCGTTTCGGTGGTATGGGGAACCAAGGCAAAATCACCGAGATCCATTTCCCACTGGGAACGTTCAGGACTGGGTGAGTCGGTGGAAGGTTTGGAGAGGGACTCCACTGTGGTAGAAAGGGTAGATAATTTTTCTTGAATGGGGCGTAGGGCTTCGGTGATGGCATCAAGAAGAAGATGCGGTAGCTGAGACTCGAGGGTAGAGATGCGGGAATTGGCTTGGGAGATTAAGGTGATGGTAGATTTAAGAAAGGTAGAGGTGCGGTCAATGTGCGGGGAAGTTTGGCCACCGATTTCGGGAAACTGGAAGAGTAGTCGGTGGGGGTCAGGTTCGGGAATGGGAATATGGAGGTAAGGCACCAAGTCGTCGGTTTGTAGCATTCGGGGGGGGAGCAGGTGATCGGGGGGGAGAAGGCGATCGGGGGGGAGTAGGCGATCGGGGGGGTGATTGGTGTGAGGACGAGGGAGACTCGGTGTGATGTTCTTCGGTGGACGGGATGGTTTGGGGAGAACCAGTGTCCGCTAAAAGAAAATCAAAAAAATCAAAGGGTGCAATTGGGGGGGAACCCTTAGAGGGTTGTGCAATGTCTTCGATCGAAAACTGATCGGGTGTAAAGCTGTGTAGTGTGAAGTCAGAACCCTCGAGCGGAGAGATCTCGAGGTCATCTCCACCACCCAAAGAGTCGAGTGGGGAGGTATGTGGGGGGTTCTCCTGAAATGTAACTGAGGCCTTTCGAGAGGCAACAGAGGAGACGGTGGGGGTGTGTAGCAGGTACCCTTGGCCCGGAGGGATGAAGTTCAACAACCGGCGATTTTGGAGAATCGACGGTTGGATGAGTCGGTTGGGCCGATGGTTTCCGAGACCTCTTTGGAAGAGATCCCGAAGGGGAAGGTGAGTGCCTCCGCTTGTGAGAAGGGGTGTGAACCGGGGAAGTCTCCGAGGGATCTCTCGGTGACGTGGTTCGAGAAGCGGGAGCGGAGGTGCCGGTGGCCTTTTGTCGTTTCTTTTGAGTGCCACCCGACGTCACTCGGGACCGGGGAGAAGGGACCACAACATTTGGAGTGACCTCGGGAATTTCCAGGTGGCGAAACCCGGGAATTTCCGCGTCACCCCAACGAAGTTCGGGAGATAGAGCGAAGGAAATCATACCTGGGCGTAATGGGCGATCGGTGGCGAGCGGCTTGACGTTGAGGGTTTTGGTGCCCACAACGGGAGATGACCATTCATACGAGAACCGGGGCGAGGAAGAGCGGCGATCGGTTTCCAAAGCTTTGGAAAGCTTGTGTTGTAAGATCATGGAGATGAAGCGGGGAAAAGCAACGTAACACTTCTTGGGAGTTTTGATGACCTCGACAAGCTCTGAGAAGAAATATTGGGCGAAGTCAACTTTCCTTTGGAAGATGAGGGCATGAGCGAGTTTGTTGACGTGTGAGGGCGATTGGTCATGCCCACTTGTTTTGCGTGAGAGGCAATGGATAACGTGAGCGAAGAAGAAATTCCAAATGCCTCCCATTTTGCTGCGAAGAAGAGTACCGGGGCCTTTGGAGCTTTTGGAGGAGTCGTCGAGCACATAACCGGTGGTAAGAACAATGTCTTCATGGATGGTATCCAAATACATGTCTTCATAGTCGGAAAAGGCGTCGATCTTGAGAGCTAGACGAACATCATCGACCCCAAAAGTGAGGTCGTGATCACCTTCGGCATTGGTGAAGATGGAGGCGTGAATGGCCTCATTGGAGGGATCGTACACGGAGGATAGCCAGAATTGACCAATGAGCATTTTGCTCATCCTGGGGTTGCATGAGAAGGCATGAAGAAGAGGAGAGCGAGACAAAAATTTAGCGATAGTAGAGAACTCGGGATGAGCGGGATCGGATTCAAGGCGGGCAACGTGATTGCATTGGTTGAAGCGGAGGTCTTCAAAACGTGTAGGAATTGGATATCGTGAGGATGCCATGAGAGAGATATGTTTGGAAGAGAAGAGAGAGTTGCAGGTTTGAATTGTGAGAAAGGAGTGGGGAAGAAGTGAAGGGAGGTATGTGTATATATAGGGAAATGATAAGGCACTGTGATGATGATTTTGTATGGGAAGAGGGGACATGCGGCTCTTGAGGTGAAAGGGTTATTGGGAATCGGGACAAGGAGCGACGGATAGGCGAAGGGTCTGACGCAAAAGCAATTGAGTGGTCACAAGTGGGCTTTGGGAACCGTGTGAATCGGTGTAGACTCGGTGAAGCTTCGGTGGAGGATTCGGTGTTCGCTCGGTGGACGATCGGTGGAAGTTCGGTGGTGGATTCGGTGTTCATGGACAGCTTCGGTGGTAGAAAGGTTTCACCGATTTGGATAGTACCACCGAAATGGGACTTCGGTGGTAGAAAGGTTTCACCGATTTTGGATAGTACCACCGAAATGCGACTTCGGTGGTGGAAAGTTTCACCGATTTGAGATGACCACCGAAATGAGACTTCGGTGGTGGACAGATTTTCACCGATTCTGAAAATTTTCACCGAAATGTGCTTCGGTGGTAGGCACGCTTCACCGATACTCGAGATTATTACCGAAATGGGACTGCGGTGATGGAAAAGAGATAGAAAAGATTCGACACATAGGTTTGTCCACCGATGAGAGATCGGTGGAGAGAGAGAAGTAGATACGAAGGTGTCCACCGATGTGAGATCGGTGGAGCATGAACACATATTTATTCTTGGAAATTGCACATCCCAAGTTCACTGATGAGAAAGTTGAACCTGGTTTCATCAAGAGGTTTGGTGAAAATATCAGCAAGCTGCAAATCGGTGGGAATGAAGTGTAGTTCAATGTCACCTTTGGAAATGTGATCTCTGATGAAATGATACCTGATATCGATGTGTTTAGATCTAGAGTGAAGAACAAGATTATTTGCTATAGCTATAGCACTGGAATTATCACACAGAATTGGGACTTTAGAAAAGAATTGATTATAGTCCCTTAGTTGGTTTCTCATCCATAGAATCTGAGCACAGCAGCTCCCAGCAGCTACATATTCAGCCTCAGCAGTAGAGGTTGATACAGAGTTTTGTTTCTTGCTGGACCAACTTACTAATTTTCCCCCAAGGAGCTGACAGCTTCCTGTAGTACTCTTTCTATCAATCTGGGAACCTGCAAAGTCTGAATCTGAATAACCAATTAGTTCAAAACTCGAGTCTTTGGGATACCAAAGACCCAAGTGCAGTGTGCCCTTAAGATACCGAAAAATTCGTTTTACAGCCTTTAAATGTGATACTTTAGGATTGGCCTGATAACGAGCACATAGACAGGTAGCAAACATAATATCCGGTCTGCTAGCAGTTAGGTAAAGAAGAGAGCCGATCATACCTCGGTAAAGAGTAACATCCACAGATTCACCTTTTAGATCGGCACACAATTTCAAGGGAGGTGCCATGGGAGTTTTCATAGGAGAGCTATCTAGAAAGTTAAATTTCTTCAGAAGGTCCCGAATATATTTGCTTTGATTTATAAAAATTCCTTCTGAAGATTGTTTGACTTGAAGGCCCAAGAAAAATGTAAGCTCTCCCATCATGCTCATCTCATATTCACTCATCATGAGAGAAGCAAACTCATCACATAGGCATTCATCAGTGGCACCAAAGATGATGTCATCAACATAGATTTGAACAAGAATGATATTACCTGAGGTTTCTTTGATGAAGAGAGTATTGTCAATTTTACCTCTGGAATATCCATGCTTGAGAAGAAAGTTGGCAAGAGTGTCATACCAAGCACGTGGAGCTTGCTTGAGACCATACAAAGCTTTGTCAAGTCTGTACACAAAGTTTGGATGAGCTGGGTCTTCAAAGCCAGGAGTTTGTTTCACGTAGACTTCCTCTGCAAGTTCCCCGTTGAGAAAGGCACTTTTAACATCCATTTGAAAGACCCTAAAATTTCGGTAGGCAGCATGAGCCAGAAAGATCCTTATAGCTTCAAGTCTTGCAACAGGGGCAAATGTTTCATCATAGTCAATGCCTTCTTCCTGTCTGTATCCTTGAGCTACTAATCGGGCCTTGTTCCTGATAACAGTACCATCTTCATCCATTTTGTTCCTGAATACCCACTTGGTTCCAATGATTGTCTTGTTTCTGGGTTTGGGAACCAATCTCCAAACTTTATTTCTCTGGAACTGAGAAAGTTCTTCTTGCATGGCAGTGATCCAACAAGGATCTGATAGATCTTCATCCACTTTCTTGGGTTCAGAGAGAGAGAGGAAATTCACATAGAGACAAATATTTCCAACTCCTCTGCGGGTTTGGACACCTGCTTGTTGATCACCAATAATTTGATCTATGGGGTGATCTTTGGTCCATTTTAGAGCAGGGGGTAAAGGTGATGGGGTATGAGGAGTAGAGTGAAATGGAGTAGTGGGATCAGAGGTTTGGTGTAAGATGGGATTTTCGGTAGTGGAAGCCATGTGATTTTCGGTGGGATTAGGGATGGAAGAAGGGCTTCGGTGTAGAGTTTCGGTGGGAATAGGGAAATTGGTGTGAGAGATGGGTTGATCAATTTCGGTGGGAGAGAGTGATCCAGCTGGGTTTTTTGAGATGGATGGATTTGAGGGAATAGAGGAGATATCGGTGGAAGTGACTAAGGGGGTATCACCAATACATGATGAAATCCATCTGTGTAAATCATCCTCATCACTTGAAAGTGATGAACATCTGAGATCATCAAACTTGACATGGATGGACTCATCAATGCTTTTTCTTCTGAGATTGTACACCCTATAAGCTTTGGAGGATAAGGAGTACCCAACAAATATTCCCTCATCTGCCTTGGGATCAAACTTCCCAAGATTTTCACGATCATTAAGAATAAAGCAGATACACCCAAAGACATGAAGAAAGCCAATATTTGGTTTTCTACCATGAAAAACTTCATACGGGGTTTTATCATGTCTTTTGGATATTACTGACCTGTTTTGAGTGAAGCAGGCAGTATTCACAGCTTCGGCCCAAAAATAGGTGGGGAGATTTGATTCGCTCAGCATGGATCTAGCGGCCTCACACAGTGTTCTGTTTTTCCTTTCCACCACTCCATTTTGCTGAGGAGTACGAACAGCGGAGAAGTTCTGAGAGATCCCTTTCTCGGTGAAGAAGTCTTCAAGAGCACTATTTCTGAATTCAGTGCCATTGTCACTTCTTACCGAGCGGACAAGCTGGCCATTGAGAACTTCATTTTTCTTGACAAAGTTGATGATTTCTTCAGTAGCATCACTTTTGTACCTGAGAAAGAACACCCAAGTATATCTGGTAAATTCATCAACAATAACAAGAATATACCTTTTGCCTCCAAGACTTGGAGTGCTGACTGGTCCACATAGATCCATGTGCAGCAATTGAAGAGGAAGAGTGATGGAAGAGCATTGCTTCGTCTTGAAGGATGTTTTGGTGAGCTTTCCCTTTTCACATGCATCACACAGCTTCTCTTTGACAAAGTTCAACTTTGGCATGCCCGTCACCAGCTCTTTGTTGGAAATTTTATGCAAGGTCTTGAAGTTTAGATGAGAGAGACGTTTGTGCCACAACCAGTTTCTTTTGGATGCATCATTTGACACAAAGCAGACATTTGAAGAAGAATTGGATTGCCCCATATCTATGACGTAGACATTTTCCATCCGTCTTCCCGATAATACCACATTGAATTGTTTGTCTACCACGGAGCAGACACAAAGTTCAAAGATAACTTTGTATCCAAGATCACACAGTTGGCTAATGCTGAGAAGGTTATGCATGAGGCCGTCCACAAAAGCCACTTTGTTGAAGGTTACAGATCCGTTAGAGAGAGTCCCGTATCCTTTGGTGTAAGCCTTAGAATTATCACCAAAGGTTACAGATGGACCTTTTCCCGGCACATAGTTGATGAGAAGAGACTTGTTTCCCGTCATATGGCGTGAGCACCCGCTGTCTAAATACCAAATTTGATGGTGCTCAAAAGCCTGCATGCAAACACATATTAGTTCTTTGGTACCCATTTTGTAATGGGTCCTTTGGGGTTAGAAGAGCTTGATTCCTTAAGCTTGGATCTATCAATCCTATCCTTGGGACAGTCCTTAGCCATATGAAAAGTGTCACCACAATTATAGCATTTTCTATAGATAAAAACCTTTTTAGCATTTTTCATGTTTTGGCTTTTATCATTTGTTCTTATAACCTTGTTAGAGGAGAACAGAGCAGGGGGCTTGGACCCAAGGATCCCTTTGGATAAATCTTTGGAAGTTGATTTTCTTAAAAGCACAGATCTAGGTACATAGGTGTTGTAAGAGGGAATGTTTGGGGTAGAACTTTTAGGATGGGAGCTTGCCATGCAGTTGACTACCGATTTTCCTTTGTCAGCACAGGAGATCCTTTTTGAGTGAACAGGAGTTTCTCTTTTGGGGATCTTTGAGGGCTTAGGTTCGGTGTAGGTATCTATGTGAATAGATTTCAACACTTCATGAAGAGGAATTGGAGGGTCATAGATTGTGGGATCGGTGGGCACAAAGGAGATGAGATCGGTGGGTTTAGATCTTTTGGAAGGATTAGCTTTTGCAGAGTTTGAGGAGGAGGCTTCATCCATGACTGAAAATTTGAGCTGATCATGGATGGGTTTGGAAACGTCATTTGAATCTTGCTTCTCAATAACTTGCAATGAGGAGTCTTTGGCCTTTAAGGATATGCCATACTTTAAGGCTTCACACAGATCTAACGAGTTCAAAGAGATGGAATCACAAGAGCTGGAATCAGAGAGATCATCACAAGCATTGGTGGGGGGAACAAGAGCAAGAGTGGACTCACAAACATCAGTTTTTCCAAATCCTAGACCGAACTTGTTTGAACTACAGATTTGACTTTGAAAGATTTGTTCAAGATTTTTGGAAGAGCTTGACCATTTTTTGATGACTTCTTGTTCCCTTTTTAGTTTCTTAAACAGAGAGTTCTTTTCTTTTGAGATCACATGATTTATTGTTTTCAAGTCCTCAAGCTCATTTTTTATTTCCTCAAACCTTTTAAGCTTAGACATGCAAATTTCAAGTTCAGCTTTGAGCTCTTTCACTTGAACAGATTTTCTATTCTTACTGTCTTTAACAGAATAAAAATCTTGAGTTAAAGATTCATAGGCATTGATCTTTTCAATATCAGACATATTATTGAAGGGATGTACCTGAGCGTAGGCTGTGGAGCACCCAGTTGCCACTAGAGCCATAGGTGAAGTGGCCTTTTCGGAAACTTCCATTTCTTCTGAGATGGCCACGAAGCATCTATTCTGAGAATCACTGTCGGAGGTGTCTTCGTCGTCCCAATCGTGGGTTTCTGCCATGAGACCCTTCCCTTTTCTCTCTAGACCCTCACTCCTTTCCTTCTCTTTCTTGTACTTGGCCTTGTATTTCTCGGCACGCTCCTGATGATTTAAGAAGGATGGTGGGGACTCCTTTTTGGGAAAGGTTGATTTGAAAGGCATGTGTTTGGATTTTTCCCTTTTTGAAGAGGGATTGTCAGAAGAAGTAAATTTGGACTTGGAGATACGCTTGCTTCTACACTCAGATGCAAAATGTCTTTTCTTGCCACAG
Source organism: Saussurea involucrata (assembly GCA_033807775.1). Taxonomy (NCBI): domain Eukaryota; kingdom Viridiplantae; phylum Streptophyta; class Magnoliopsida; order Asterales; family Asteraceae; genus Saussurea; species Saussurea involucrata. The sequence goes on from CM066322.1 coordinate 178,362,571, forward strand.
TTGTAGCATTCCTCATTAGACTTGTCAGAAGAAGTTTTGAAAGATGAAGTTTTTCTAAGACTTCGAGATTTGTTGAAGGGACGAAACTTGTGTTTAGAACCGGCCATCATTGCCATCTCATCCGACAACTGTTCAACCATGATATCCTCACCTTCATCATCAGCATCACTAAGATATGCTTCCGTTTGGTGGGTTACATTTGTTTGGCTGTCATTGTCAGAGTCAGATGAAGGATAGGTGATTCTAGGAAGATTTTGAGAATTCTTGGAACTTTCACTAACAAGAGCTATAGAGGAGCTCTTTATTTCCTTGATGAAAGATTTCCGTTGAAGCTTGGTTTGCTCAAAGTTGAAAAGAGTACCATATAACACGGTTAAGGGCATGAACTCAAGGTCCTTGGTAGTTTTGATGCAAGTACATATATTTTCCCAAAAATCTGGGAGACAATCCATGAACTTGCACAAGACTTCCTCATTATCATAGACTCTGCCCAACAACTTAAAATCATTTAAAAGAGAGTTGAAGCGGTTATAGAAGCTAGGAAGAGATTCTCCTTTTTCAAAAGAAAATAGTTCATACTTTCTGATAAGACCAATCTTTTTGCATTTCTTGACTTCCTCTGTACCTTCGTACAGAACACATAGAGTGGTCCACATTTCTTTGGCAGTTTCAAAGTTCACCAAAGAGTGGTAGACCTCATCAGGAAGAGAGAGAGCAATAATAGCTCTTACCTTGGAGTCAAGAGTAACTAAACGTTTCTCCTCATCAGTATACTTTTTAGGATTTTTGAGAATATACCGACCAGTAGCACTGGATTTTTCCTCATCAGAATCACTTGAGATTTCCTTTTCAAAGGTCTCTTTGCCTGGCCTCTGCGTGTCATAGCGAGCCCAAACTCTGGGGATAATGGGTCCCTCGTTGAGAATGGTTGGATATCTAGTATCCACTCCTTCCATGAATAGCATCATGCGGCTTTTCCACAAAGAGAAGTTGTTGGGATTGAACTTAGGAGGTTTTGAAATAGAGCCGTTTTCAGAGAAGTTATTTTGAAAAGAGTTTTCAACAGTAGAAGAAGAAGAGGCAGCCATCGCAGATCAAGTTTATGGAATTAAACTTTCTGCTCTGATACCACTTGTTAGTCCCAGATGGCTTAACAAGTATTGTAGAAGGGGGGTTGAATACAATACACAAAAATTTCACAATTTTAATTCTTATATTTGAAAAACTTTCAAAAGAATTACACACAGAAAACTTAAGATTGTTGCGGAAAAGAACAGATAAACTATTCTAACAATCTTACACAAAGTATACAACAAAACAACTAAGAACACTAAGAGCAAAGCTATTGAGTTTTAAGGCTTAAAAGAAGGTTTCTTGCACTGAGAGAATTTCTTGAAAGCGTGAGAATTGCATGAAGAGCACTTCTCCTTTTATAGTGCCAATGAGTGCCCAAGCATTAAATGCTTGGGACACTTGTCATCTTCACATATGCTGATAATGTTGACTTCAGGAGAACTGTGAAGTCCTTGTCACTTTTCACTAGGTGCAGACAGAGTAGCTTGAGCAGATAATAGGGACCTTAACTGAAGGTGGATAAAAAGACAAACTGTCACTTTTCTCTGCTGGAGGATATTGTCCCATAATAAATGATCTTCTGTCTTGAGCCTTTAGCACCGAAGTGGTTTCCACCGAGATTTGACAAGTCTTCGGTGGAAAGAAGACTAGTCCACCGAAGTTGCAAGCAGGTTTCGGTGGTAACTAGTCCACCGAAATTACGAGCATGTTTCGGTGGTGAGAGGACCACCGAAATTACAAGTATATTTCGGTGGTGAGAGGACCACCGAAATTACATGTATATTTCGGTGGTGAGAGGAGCACCGAAAGGGTCATCGGTGGTGGATGGGCCACCGAAACTGTCTATGCACTTCGGTGGGAGAAGGCCACCGAAGATGTCCTATAACTTCGGTGGAGAGAAGGCCACCGAAATGTCAAGGGATTTCGGTGGTGATGACTTGTTTGAAAGTTGCCGAGAGTCTTCTATTTTCCACAAGTAGAGAGTCTTCAAGCTTGGTTTCGGTTGATCTTCGACTTCACCGAATATTTGCTATCTTGTACAAGTCATTCAAAGAACTGAACTAAAATATTCTAAGTAGGAGTTTTAGGGAAAACATCGGTGAGTCAATTTCAAATCCTTGGTGACCCAACAAAAACATGCATAGCTTTTATACATTCAAATCATGCTCGGTAAAGGAACCATTTCAGTAAAAACAGTACGTCATAAAAAGGGTTGAGAGAACTCACCTGACAGAAATTTCCTCCTCTAACCTCGAATCTTGCACCGACCGCTCACCTAATTAATGATTCACAGATTCAATTAGATGAACGCTCTATTTTCATCCTACGTTTCTCTTAATCCGGTCTCAACTACTCATTTAGGTCCATCTATAAACCAACAGTCCCGGTACCCCGAACTCCCGGTACCCCGAACTCCCGGTACCCGAACTCCCGGTCTGGCGAACAGGGACGAACCTTATACGATTCAATACTCGATTTCTTCCTAGGGAGTCCAGTAAGCTGAGATTCTAACACAGCATTCTCACCCAAATCGTTCTATTATACTCCTTAGACGACACAAATTTCTAGTCCATTGATTTCATCAGATTACAATCCCAATCGAGAACTAAAATCTCTACAGTGTTCTTATCCAACAAACCCAGCTAAGACATGGAATACAGTCTGGAATTTGGCTTATCTACTATAAGATTACATGGAAATTAACAGGGAATGGAAGATTTCTCACCTGATAGAGTCTCTTCCCCAAGAAATCGCAGTCCGAGCCTTCCTTCCACTGCTTCTCCTCTTCCAGTATTCAGCTGCCAACACTAAGAAAATGATTAATAGCCCTAGGGATCTGGTCCTTTATATAGTTCCCACATTTGCAAAACAGCCCCTTGAATAACACTTTCATTTCATACACTTTGGCCACCAAACTATGCACTTGACAGAAACGGGTTGTTACAATATTTCTTGCAAAAATTTACACAATTGGTCCCTGCCCGCGATCGCGGGATCTTATCGCGGAAAAAAGGGGCATTTTGGTAAGAAAATATTTTTTTAGGGTATTTTGGTAAGTCAACTTCAAACTTGGGGTATTTTAATTAATTCCCCATTTATTTTTGGAAGATAATTAACCTTTAAATAATATTTTATTTTTGAATACAACCATATTTTATGTTGGAAGATAATCAATATATAATAACATTAAAATCATTTTTATTTAAAGATAAACCAAAAAGTATATAGGTGAAACAAGAAAGTAAGAAAGTAAACCAATTATTTTTGTTTAAAAGTTCATATGTGAAACGAGATAATTAAAGTTCATAGCTGAAACCAAAAACTGAAACAATTATTTTTGTTTAAGGTTCAAAATATTGTTTCGTGTACGAACTTTCTTCCAAAAAATTTACCAAAATTCATAATTGAACCAGAAAATGAATGAGATAATTAATGTAACAACTCAAAACTCCAATGACCAATTCAGATAACATAAGCCCAATCGACACCAAAAGTATACAAGTGCAAGGTTTCTCAAATACATCTTAAATGTTTGCAGCGGAAAAAATAGCCCCGCATCTAATTACTACAAACTAATGATAGGAATCACTAAGCCACGATGTCAATAGGATCACAACTTTCTATTTCCTTTTGAACTACCATCCACTTGGTATTTACCTGAAAATGATTTAGTTTTGAAAAGTAAGGATTAAACCATAAGATCTAGTAAATTCCTTTCGTTACATTTCAACAAATGTAAACCGTGATAAAAATGAGAATTTCTTGAAAGCGTGAGAATTGCATGAAGAGCACTTCTCCTTTTATAGTGCCAAGGAGTGCTCAAACATTAAATGCTTGGGACACTTGTCATCTTCACATATGCTGATAATGTTGACTTCAGGAGAACTGTGAAGTCCTTGTCACTTTTCACTAGGTGCAGACAGAGTAGCTTGAGCAGATAATAGGGACCTTAACTGAAGGTGGATAAAAAGACAAACTGTCACTTTTCTCTGCTGGAGGATATTGTCCCATAATAAATGATCTTCTGTCTTGAGCCTTTAGCACCGAAGTGGTTTCCACCGAGATTTGACAAGTCTTCGGTGGAAAGAAGACTAGTCCACCGAAGTTGCAAGCAGGTTTCGGTGGTAACTAGTCCACCGAAATTACGAGCATGTTTCGGTGGTGAGAGGACCACCGAAATTACAAGTATATTTCGGTGGTGAGAGGACCACCGAAATTACATGTATATTTCGGTGGTGAGAGGAGCACCGAAAGGGTCATCGGTGGTGGATGGGCCACCGAAACTGTCTATGCACTTCGGTGGGAGAAGGCCACCGAAGATGTCCTATAACTTCGGTGGAGAGAAGGCCACCGAAATGTCAAGGGATTTCGGTGGTGATGACTTGTTTGAAAGTTGCCGAGAGTCTTCTATTTTCCACAAGTAGAGAGTCTTCAAGCTTGGTTTCGGTTGATCTTCGACTTCACCGAATATTTGCTATCTTGTACAAGTCATTCAAAGAACTGAACTAAAATATTCTAAGTAGGAGTTTTAGGGAAAACATCGGTGAGTCAATTTCAAATCCTTGGTGACCCAACAAAAACATGCATAGCTTTTATACATTCAAATCATGCTCGGTAAAGGAACCATTTCAGTAAAAACAGTACGTCATAAAAAGGGTTGAGAGAACTCACCTGACAGAAATTTCCTCCTCTAACCTCGAATCTTGCACCGACCGCTCACCTAATTAATGATTCACAGATTCAATTAGATGAACGCTCTATTTTCATCCTACGTTTCTCTTAATCCGGTCTCAACTACTCATTTAGGTCCATCTATAAACCAACAGTCCCGGTACCCCGAACTCCCGGTACCCCGAACTCCCGGTACCCGAACTCCCGGTCTGGCGAACAGGGACGAACCTTATACGATTCAATACTCGATTTCTTCCTAGGGAGTCCAGTAAGCTGAGATTCTAACACAGCATTCTCACCCAAATCGTTCTATTATACTCCTTAGACGACACAAATTTCTAGTCCATTGATTTCATCAGATTACAATCCCAATCGAGAACTAAAATCTCTACAGTGTTCTTATCCAACAAACCCAGCTAAGACATGGAATACAGTCTGGAATTTGGCTTATCTACTATAAGATTACATGGAAATTAACAGGGAATGGAAGATTTCTCACCTGATAGAGTCTCTTCCCCAAGAAATCGCAGTCCGAGCCTTCCTTCCACTGCTTCTCCTCTTCCAGTATTCAGCTGCCAACACTAAGAAAATGATTAATAGCCCTAGGGATCTGGTCCTTTATATAGTTCCCACATTTGCAAAACAGCCCCTTGAATAACACTTTCATTTCATACACTTTGGCCACCAAACTATGCACTTGACAGAAACGGGTTGTTACAATATTTCTTGCAAAAATTTACACAATTGGTCCCTGCCCGCGATCGCGGGATCTTATCGCGGAAAAAAGGGGCATTTTGGTAAGAAAATATTTTTTTAGGGTATTTTGGTAAGTCAACTTCAAACTTGGGGTATTTTAATTAATTCCCCATTTATTTTTGGAAGATAATTAACCTTTAAATAATATTTTATTTTTGAATACAACCATATTTTATGTTGGAAGATAATCAATATATAATAACATTAAAATCATTTTTATTTAAAGATAAACCAAAAAGTATATAGGTGAAACAAGAAAGTAAGAAAGTAAACCAATTATTTTTGTTTAAAAGTTCATATGTGAAACGAGATAATTAAAGTTCATAGCTGAAACCAAAAACTGAAACAATTATTTTTGTTTAAGGTTCAAAATATTGTTTCGTGTACGAACTTTCTTCCAAAAAATTTACCAAAATTCATAATTGAACCAGAAAATGAATGAGATAATTAATGTAACAACTCAAAACTCCAATGACCAATTCAGATAACATAAGCCCAATCGACACCAAAAGTATACAAGTGCAAGGTTTCTCAAATACATCTTAAATGTTTGCAGCGGAAAAAATAGCCCCGCATCTAATTACTACAAACTAATGATAGGAATCACTAAGCCACGATGTCAATAGGATCACAACTTTCTATTTCCTTTTGAACTACCATCCACTTGGTATTTACCTGAAAATGATTTAGTTTTGAAAAGTAAGGATTAAACCATAAGATCTAGTAAATTCCTTTCGTTACATTTCAACAAATGTAAACCGTGATAAAAATGAGAATTTCTTGAAAGCGTGAGAATTGCATGAAGAGCACTTCTCCTTTTATAGTGCCAAGGAGTGCCCAAACATTAAATGCTTGGGACACTTGTCATCTTCACATATGCTGATAATGTTGACTTCAGGAGAACTGTGAAGTCCTTGTCACTTTTCACTAGGTGCAGACAGAGTAGCTTGAGCAGATAATAGGGACCTTAACTGAAGGTGGATAAAAAGACAAACTGTCACTTTTCTCTGCTGGAGGATATTGTCCCATAATAAATGATCTTCTGTCTTGAGCCTTTAGCACCGAAGTGGTTTCCACCGAGATTTGACAAGTCTTCGGTGGAAAGAAGACTAGTCCACCGAAGTTGCAAGCAGGTTTCGGTGGTAACTAGTCCACCGAAATTACGAGCATGTTTCGGTGGTGAGAGGACCACCGAAATTACAAGTATATTTCGGTGGTGAGAGGACCACCGAAATTACATGTATATTTCGGTGGTGAGAGGAGCACCGAAAGGGTCATCGGTGGTGGATGGGCCACCGAAACTGTCTATGCATTTCGGTGGGAGAAGGCCACCGAAGATGTCCTATAACTTCGGTGGAGAGAAGGCCACCGAAATGTCAAGGGATTTCGGTGGTGATGACTTGTTTGAAAGTTGCCGAGAGTCTTCTATTTTCCACAAGTAGAGAGTCTTCAAGCTTGGTTTCGGTTGATCTTCGACTTCACCGAATATTTGCTATCTTGTACAAGTCATTCAAAGAACTGAACTAAAATATTCTAAGTAGGAGTTTTAGGGAAAACATCGGTGAGTCAATTTCAAATCCTTGGTGACCCAACAAAAACATGCATAGCTTTTATACATTCAAATCATGCTCGGTAAAGGAACCATTTCAGTAAAAACAGTACGTCATAAAAAGGGTTGAGAGAACTCACCTGACAGAAATTTCCTCCTCTAACCTCGAATCTTGCACCGACCGCTCACCTAATTAATGATTCACAGATTCAATTAGATGAACGCTCTATTTTCATCCTACGTTTCTCTTAATCCGGTCTCAACTACTCATTTAGGTCCATCTATAAACCAACAGTCCCGGTACCCCGAACTCCCGGTACCCCGAACTCCCGGTACCCGAACTCCCGGTCTGGCGAACAGGGACGAACCTTATACGATTCAATACTCGATTTCTTCCTAGGGAGTCCAGTAAGCTGAGATTCTAACACAGCATTCTCACCCAAATCGTTCTATTATACTCCTTAGACGACACAAATTTCTAGTCCATTGATTTCATCAGATTACAATCCCAATCGAGAACTAAAATCTCTACAGTGTTCTTATCCAACAAACCCAGCTAAGACATGGAATACAGTCTGGAATTTGGCTTATCTACTATAAGATTACATGGAAATTAACAGGGAATGGAAGATTTCTCACCTGATAGAGTCTCTTCCCCAAGAAATCGCAGTCCGAGCCTTCCTTCCACTGCTTCTCCTCTTCCAGTATTCAGCTGCCAACACTAAGAAAATGATTAATAGCCCTAGGGATCTGGTCCTTTATATAGTTCCCACATTTGCAAAACAGCCCCTTGAATAACACTTTCATTTCATACACTTTGGCCACCAAACTATGCACTTGACAGAAACGGGTTGTTACAATATTTCTTGCAAAAATTTACACAATTGGTCCCTGCCCGCGATCGCGGGATCTTATCGCGGAAAAAAGGGGCATTTTGGTAAGAAAATATTTTTTTAGGGTATTTTGGTAAGTCAACTTCAAACTTGGGGTATTTTAATTAATTCCCCATTTATTTTTGGAAGATAATTAACCTTTAAATAATATTTTATTTTTGAATACAACCATATTTTATGTTGGAAGATAATCAATATATAATAACATTAAAATCATTTTTATTTAAAGATAAACCAAAAAGTATATAGGTGAAACAAGAAAGTAAGAAAGTAAACCAATTATTTTTGTTTAAAAGTTCATATGTGAAACGAGATAATTAAAGTTCATAGCTGAAACCAAAAACTGAAACAATTATTTTTGTTTAAGGTTCAAAATATTGTTTCGTGTACGAACTTTCTTCCAAAAAATTTACCAAAATTCATAATTGAACCAGAAAATGAATGAGATAATTAATGTAACAACTCAAAACTCCAATGACCAATTCAGATAACATAAGCCCAATCGACACCAAAAGTATACAAGTGCAAGGTTTCTCAAATACATCTTAAATGTTTGCAGCGGAAAAAATAGCCCCGCATCTAATTACTACAAACTAATGATAGGAATCACTAAGCCACGATGTCAATAGGATCACAACTTTCTATTTCCTTTTGAACTACCATCCACTTGGTATTTACCTGAAAATGATTTAGTTTTGAAAAGTAAGGATTAAACCATAAGATCTAGTAAATTCCTTTCGTTACATTTCAACAAATGTAAACCGTGATAAAAATGAGAATTTCTTGAAAGCGTGAGAATTGCATGAAGAGCACTTCTCCTTTTATAGTGCCAAGGAGTGCCCAAACATTAAATGCTTGGGACACTTGTCATCTTCACATATGCTGATAATGTTGACTTCAGGAGAACTGTGAAGTCCTTGTCACTTTTCACTAGGTGCAGACAGAGTAGCTTGAGCAGATAATAGGGACCTTAACTGAAGGTGGATAAAAAGACAAACTGTCACTTTTCTCTGCTGGAGGATATTGTCCCATAATAAATGATCTTCTGTCTTGAGCCTTTAGCACCGAAGTGGTTTCCACCGAGATTTGACAAGTCTTCGGTGGAAAGAAGACTAGTCCACCGAAGTTGCAAGCAGGTTTCGGTGGTAACTAGTCCACCGAAATTACGAGCATGTTTCGGTGGTGAGAGGACCACCGAAATTACAAGTATATTTCGGTGGTGAGAGGACCACCGAAATTACATGTATATTTCGGTGGTGAGAGGAGCACCGAAAGGGTCATCGGTGGTGGATGGGCCACCGAAACTGTCTATGCATTTCGGTGGGAGAAGGCCACCGAAGATGTCCTATAACTTCGGTGGAGAGAAGGCCACCGAAATGTCAAGGGATTTCGGTGGTGATGACTTGTTTGAAAGTTGCCGAGAGTCTTCTATTTTCCACAAGTAGAGAGTCTTCAAGCTTGGTTTCGGTTGATCTTCGACTTCACCGAATATTTGCTATCTTGTACAAGTCATTCAAAGAACTGAACTAAAATATTCTAAGTAGGAGTTTTAGGGAAAACATCGGTGAGTCAATTTCAAATCCTTGGTGACCCAACAACAATAAACCAGGCATAGATACTTTGTGCAAAGAAATTAATCAGGATTCCGATGGCTGAAAATGATGACGTACTCATATTTGGGGAAAAGCAAAAAGGGGAAGTTCCGTTAATTTCTGTTGCAAAAACGCGTAAATGTTTAATGAAAGGATGTTCATCCTATCTGGCGTATGTATTAGATGTAAAGTCGAAAAAGAAACAATTGGAAGATATTAAGGTGGTACGTGATTTTCCAGATGTATTTCCTGATGATCTTCCAGGCCTACCGACTGAACGGCAGGTAGAGTTTCGTATTGACCTTAATCCCTGGATCGGCTCCAATTGCGCGTGCACCGTACCGTCTAGCGCCGGGCAAAAAGAAGGAGATGATAACTCAACTTCAGGAGTTGTTGGATAAAGGTTTTATTAGATCGAGTTCTTCACCGTGGGGAGCTCCGGTTATGTTTGTTAAGAAGAAAGATGGCACCATGAGGATGTGCATTGATTACCGAGAGATGAATAAGATAACTATTAAGAACAAGTATCCTCTTCCAAGGATTGATGATCTATTCGATCAACTCCAAGGTGCGGGATGTTTTTCAAAGATTGATTTAAGGTCAGGGTATCATCAAGTTCGAGTAAGGGATGAAGATATCCCTAAGACAACGTTTAGAACAAGGTATGAACATTATGAATTTCTTGTAATGCCATTTGGGTTAACAAATGCTCCAGCTGTTGTAATAACTAGGTATGTTAAGTATTTATTTAATAGTATTATTTTAGATAAAATAGATGTGAGAAATTTTATAAGTCTTTATTTTAGTATTTGAAGGAGTTAGAAGTTAAAGGGTAAGTTTTAATTTTTTTTATAGAAGTATGAGGGTACGATTTGCCAAACAAGATAAAGTTAAGGTTTGTTTGGTGAATGTGTCTACACCTGGCAGCATTCACCGCCTCATTTCTCTTATGTGGGCAAGATGTCTCATTTAGAGACTTTTAAAAAATATCCAAGTGTGTGTGTGTATGTGTGTTTTACGATAGAGAGAAAAGAGAGAGAGAGAATCGAAAAGGGAAAAGAAGGAGAAAGAAGCAAGGGTTCAGTTGGGTATTAAGAATCAGTTCAAGAAATCAAGGTAACAATCTCATACATATTTATCCTTGTATATGTACTAGTTCCTAAAAGTTTGTTATGGGTTTTGGTAAATTAAGAAAGATATGATAATTTTGGGTCTGAATCATGAATCATTGAATGAGTTTCACTAGATTAAATGATACTTTGATGAATGATAATTGTGGGGAAAGGCTTAGGACATCCATAATTTCATTTTGAAGGCTTAAAATCGTTTTGGGATGATTGGGTTTGAGAAAGGGCCATTTCGGCTGAAATGGAAGTGCAGGTTCTCCGCGCTAGTTTGGTGCTAGTTAACTAGCGTGGGAAGTAGCGCCGTTCTCTGGTCCAGTGTCCCGCGCCCCTTTTGGCGCGAGTTATCTAGCGCGGGAAGTGGCGCCGGGCACTGTTTCGTGTTTTCGGGTTTCGTTTTGTGTACGGTTTGAGGATATGTTTGTGGTATCACCTAAGGGTTGTTTTTGGGGATTATTAGGAATGGATTTGGGACATAATTAGATGGTTTAACATCATTCTTATGGCGCCAATTCAGGTGTTCAGGTTGAGCTAAAGTGTGTCCAGGAGCGTGTATCGTTGTGCTAAGGTTAATGTGAGTTTTACTTGAAAATGTTTTTAAACTGGAATACATATATGTGTGTATAGAATATGTGATGAATGACGTGCTTATATGCTTATGTTGGGAATATAATATGTGAAGATTATATTATATTTGCATAAGTATTATACGAGAGTATATTGGCAGGGCTTAGGACCGGTGATGTTGGCCATAGTAGTTGTACGGTGGTGTTGGCCGTAGTAGTTGTACGGTGGTGTTGGCCGTAGAAGTTGTACGGTGGAGATAATTTATTAGTTGGCTTGCAACCAACTAATATGGTCATGGGAATGAGAAGAGAAAGTAAATGAAGAATGAGTTCAAATTGATGTATGTGATTGTGTCATATGAATGTAATTTATGTAAATGAAGTTTATATAAATGATTTCAAACTGACAGGGATTTTCTCACTTAGACCACTAGGTCTAACCCTCATTTTGTTTTAAAAATATGTATTCCAGGTGATGGATCGGGTAAGAGCAATTGAATAGAGTAATGAATGGATAGCTTTTGTGAAGACTTTTGTTATGAAGATCATGAAGTGTTTTTGTACTTATGGCTTCGTTGTTAGTCATAATGTAAATTAATTAGTGAAAAAGTTTGTACTGAATTACTTACTATGTTTAGTAAGACTATGGGACCGAATATGAAATATGATGTATCTTTTTGATGAAATTATGTTGTGAAATATATGTTATTTGTATATATGAAAACCGGGATGTTACAGCTGTATTCATGGATCTGATGAACAGAGTATGTCGACCATTTTTGGACAAGTTTGTCATTGTATTCATTGATGATATACTTGTTTATTCAAAGACTGAAGTAGATCATGAACATCATCTACGTGAAGTCTTAGAAGTGTTGGGAAGAGAGAAGTTGTACGCGAAGTTCTCGAAATGTGAATTCTGGTTAAAGGAGGTACAATTTCTAGGTCATGTGATCACTACGGAAGGAGTTAAAGTAGACCCAGCAAAGATAGAAACAATGACGAATTGGGAGACACCAAGAAGTGCATCTGAGATAAGAAGTTTCTTAGGTCTCGCGGGTTAGTTACTTATTTATTATATGTATAGATAATAATTAAATTTAAAAAATAATATTTATAATAATAATAGATAGTAAATAATAATAAGAGACAAAATTGGAATATTCACAAAAAGTTACTGAAACGATACTCCAAGTAGCGTTTCAAAAAGCTAGCTTATGATCATCCAAACATGTACAAAAAAAAGCTAGTTTATTTTTGCCAAACAATGCCTTAAGAGACCTTTCTCTTAACAAGGATAAAACCATATGGACCAAATTTGTAATCAATCAAATATATTATTGACGAAAAAGAATGTAGGATTTAAATAAGGGAAGTTCATTGTTTTAGCCATTTTTTGCCGATGGATTCATTTTCTAGCCATTTTCTTTCCATTTTTACTGAAATAGCCATCAAGTCCGCAAAAGTAGGTCCGTAATTGCGGACCTACCTTTAAAACAAAAAAACGAATCTGGTCGAATTTTCCAAAAAAAATAAAAATATTATTGCATATTACGGACATAGATCAAATTATTTTTAAGGAAAATCGATCAAACTTTGATTTATTTGGTATTTTTGAGTTAGCTTTGTAATTGCGAAACTAATGACTATTTCAAAAAAGTGGTTAGAAGGTTAAACAACTATAAATAAAATACAGTTAAAACAATTAATTTCTCTTTAAGTAATGTTTCCCATTGTTCGGTACTTGGTCTAAGAGTGGTCAACGCTGATTATACCTAACTCAAAGCAAACCCCCAGAGAAAAATCATTATATCATGTTGTCCACTCTCATCTTGGTTATCAATGCAATTGCAACTGCTTTAGCTTCACTGCATCACGAGATGGGTGTTTCAGATTCTCCTTCACCTGCACCGGCCTCAAATCAACCTCCATGAAGGTGCCACCCTGCTGGATCCCCAAAACCCACAAACCCAATCTCCTCCTCATTCATTAATTAATTAAGAAGTAGTTGCATCATTAATTAATTCAATATATATGCTGCTTAATTTACAAATAGTTTAATTAAAATTATATATAATGTTGATGCAGGTAATGAACACAGAGCATGTTCAAGAACGAGGAGAATTGATTGAAGCCTTACATAAAGGTCGAAAACTCTGTCATCTTCCCCAGATTACTCAATTCATCCTAACTAGCTATATTTATTCCCATACTATATATATATACTACTAATGGATGTTTAAAGCTTTAATGTGGTTCATGATTTGCAGCCTACATTGATCATCTGGGGAGAGCATGATCAGATATTCCCACTGGAATTGGGTCACAGATTAAAAAGGCTAATTTCATTTTCTTTTAGTTTTTCCTTTCAAGAATATTATTAACTGTTACAACTGATGTGTGTGTTCTGTTTTCGTCAGTCATTTAGGTGAAAATGCGCAACTGGTAATCAACGCCAAAGAGCTCTACAAACACATTAAATCGTTCCTTGTTGTTCCAAAGTAGACAAGACTCATGAAAAAAGAAGGATTGTTGTTATCAAAACTTACAAAGTAACAATGATTATATATTATCAAGATTGTATGTATGTTGCTTTGGATTCCTTATTGTTCCAAACTAGAAATATGAAAAAAGGGTTGGGTTGGGTTTGCCTCATAATTACATATCCTTAACAATTGTTCCTATCAAAATTCATTGAGAGAATGGCGGTGTAAACTTATTCAATTTGGATGGAATCTTCTGATTCTACCTATGTACTGCTAACTGCTTTTTTCTAAAATACGGTTTGGAATATACAACATGTTGAGATATATAAGATGAAAACAGATAGGATTAACACTGTCTGTTGCTTTTCTTCTATGCTCCTCTGAAGTTGCTTTGTTTCCTCTGAGTTTGGGGAATGGTTGTCTTTGTTATTTTTCATAATTTCTCACAAACATCTTATTTCTGTTGTCATTTGCAAGTGTGTTCACTCAGTTAAAGTCAAACAGGTGGTTCTTTAACATGCTTGGAAGATACAAGACATTAAACTTCTGTAATGGAATAGAACAACTACAAGCACCAAGTGTCACGGCCCAAGCTCTTTTGAGTCCATATACATTAAACATGTTTATCTGTCCAATTATGAATCAAGATCAAAATTCCTGGCATTCTACTGAATCTGTATGATCTGTAACTTGCAGCAAATAATTATTTTGAATTGATCACTAGTTAACTTTTCTAGACATGGAGGTAACTTGTCCCGATCCAATAATGATCCTTTCAAGATCTCTCTTTATGTTATCTTGTTTTTGTTAGGGTGGAACTAGAATTGCTGCTGCAAAGTGGAGTAAAGTTTGAGATTGAAGCATTATCTGTGCACCCACTAACCTTTTTGTCAAAAGAGTATATACCAACTAAGATTCGCATCCTAACTTTTACTCTATAACCATTACACCATTGTATACCATGCAGAAAAGAAAATGGAGGTCCTTTTTTTGTCGAGGAACCTTTGATTCCATATTGGATGGTGAAGGTCTGCAATAAGTAGAGATCATATTGGAGGCTATGATTCCATACAAAGACTTTGATTCCATATGATAAAAAATAAATTTTTTATGTTTTGATTTAGAATTCTTGTTCTGAATATATTAGGTAGGGTGGGTTTCTTTTAGCAAATTAACAACTCGATTTCTTCCTTTTTGATCTGTTTCTGAACCATGTTCAAGATTTTTCTGGTTTTTTACAAGTCCCTATACATTATATGTTTTTTAAATGAAAAATAAAATAACCAAAAGGGATATATAAATGCCTTTCTTTCATTTGGAACAAAAAGAAAATATGGTAGGTATACTAAGAGACAAAAAGTAAACTGATTTATAAAATTACCATGTTACCCTAAATCGCTGCTTCTTCCCCAACATCACGACAGACAACCATCGTTCTCTCCAGACCTAGTTCACTTCTTCGATCAAAAGGTACGATTTCCTTTACCAAATCGATTTCCTTCTCTCCACACCTCCTTCAACCATACATCGCTTTTCATCTGCGACTTTCTTTGTCTCTTCAAAATTGCGAAACTTCTTCATAATCTTCCCCCAAAACGTGTTCTTGAAGAAAAATTCATCTCACTTTTACAGTCATGTAATACCCCAAATCATATCCAACAAGTTCAGTCTCTGATAACCACACATGGGTTTGAGCACAATCAATATATCACACCAAGACTCGTGTCTGTGTGGGCCGAGCTCAAGAACATGGCTCACGCACGCCGGGTGTTTGATCAAATTCCCGACCCTAATATTGCCCCATGGAATGCCATGTTCAAAGGGTATATCGGAAACAAGATGTACATGGATGCACTAACTTTGTTTGCCCACATGATAAATATTAATGTAAAGCCTGATTACTTTATAATTCCCATGGTTCTGAAATCTTGTGGGAAGCTATTGGCTCTGAGAGATGGAGAAAGAGTGCATTGCTTTGTGGTAAAGGTTGGATTTAAGTCGAATCCATTTGTTGGGACGACATTGATTGATATGTATTGCAGTGCCAGTGGGGGTATGGTTGGTTATGCTTACAGGGTTTTTAGTGAAATTGGTTTGAGGAATGTGGTTACTTGGACATCGATGATTCGTGGGTACATTTCATGCGGGGATGTAAGTTGTGCGAGGAAACTGTTTGATTTGGCCCCGGAACGTGACATTGTAATATGGAACACTATGGTTTCTGGTTATATAGAATGTGGTGATATGGGTGCAGCTAGGAAGCTGTTTGATGTCATGCCTAATCGGGATTTGATGTCATGGAATACTTTACTGAATGGGTATGCAAATAATGGAGATATGGAGGGATGTGAGAAACTATTTAAAGAGATGCCTGAGAGAAATTTCTTTTCCTGGAATGGATTGATTGGTGGATATGCTCATAATGATCGGTTCATGGAAGTTCTTGATGCCTTCAAAATGATGCTAAATGAGTCGGATGTGCAGCCTAACGATGCTACACTAGTAAGCGTGTTGTCTGCTTGCTCAAAGCTAGGAGCTCTTGAATTGGGAAAGTGGGTGCATGTATATGCAACAAACAATGGGTATAAAGGGAATGCTTACGTAGAAAACAGTTTGATTGACATGTATGCAAAATGCGGTGTGATAACAAGTGCAGTTGATGTATTCATGGCAATGAGTAGTAGAAAAGATGTGATTTCGTGGAATACCATTATTAATGGATTAGCTATGCATGGTCATGGAGTTGATGCCTTGAGAATTTTCCATGGGATGAAGAGGGCCAAACAGAAACCAGATGGTATCACGTTTATAGGTGTCATATGTGCTTGTTCTCATATGGGATTAGTTAAAGATGGATCTAACTATTTTTACTCCATGGTAGATGAATACTCGATTATGCCTCAAATCGAGCATTATGGTTGTATGGTGGATTTACTAGCCCGAGCTGGTCTCATAGAAGAAGCTGTTGAGTTTGTTCGGAAAATGCCAGTAAAACCAGATAATGTGATTTGGACCAACTTATTAGGGGCATGCAGAAGTTACAAAAACATCAATGTAGCTGAGGTGTGCCTTGAACGGCTTATTGAGGTTGAACCAGAGAACCCGTCTAAGTATGTGATGTTGTCAAATATATATGGAGATGGTGGTAGATGGGATGACGTGGCTCGGTCAAAAGTTGCAATGAGGAACACAGGGGGGAAAAAGTTGCCCGGGTGCAGCTTGATCGAGGTGGATGATGGAGTGGTTGAGTTCTATGCCTTTGATGAGAGGCATGCCAAGACAGAAGAAATATATACTGCATTGAGAGGGTTGATGGAAGTGTCAAAACAAACCCATAAACAAGATTATTAGTTAGTTAGGATTATTTATATACCTACCTACCATTCAACCTTGTTAAAATCCAGCTTCTGTTAGGTTATGATTATGATTATGATTATGATTAAATTGCTCTGGCTGTGGTATCAAAAGCAACTAAAGGAGATTGTTGAAACAAATTAAAGCCCAGGAGGTCATGGTTGGTTTGTTAGAAAATCCAAAAATAATCTAACTTTCAGGGAATGCCATCTGGTTATTGTCCTCTCTTGATTTTGATTTTGATTTTGATTTTGATTTTAACTCCCTGCAGGTACAGTTAATTTGAAGATCATCTACTGCAATTGGTTATACGATAAGTTACTAATGAACAACTTTTGAAGTTTATTTTGTCTTCTTTTTTCGAAAAGGTAAAAGAAGCACTCTACTGTTCACCCTACACTTAAGGACAAGAGTCGCCACTCTCATTTACCTTATGGGGTAACATTCCCGGCCATCAAAATGGATTGGTATTAAGCTTTGGTAAGCATTTACCGGGTAAGTTTCTCGATCCTTGTCTTCCCTCCTACCCGGTAATATTTTTGGTCCTTGTTATGTTCACCCGGTAAGCGCTTACCAAGGGCCAGGAGGAGGAATCCTGGTTTCTTCAGAAAACTACATGCTGAAAGTTGAAAGATAAATGAAGTTTCCTGTCAAGGTTTGGAAACTGTGTAGTAAAGATATGTTGTTTCCTGTGAAGATATGTTTTTACATATATACTAATAAATAATATATTGTTATATTTACCTGAAATAATTGAACCTTGGTATTAAAATTTATGTGAATGTTGTATTATTTTCTGTGAAGGCTTGCTTGGTAAAAGAAGTATAACAATATTACTTTCAATTTATGAGAATCAAATGTTGGATTTTTTATATAATTTGTTACAATTTAAATACAAATTGACTTTTCATCAAATGAGTATCAATTTAATCAATAAACCAAAAGATAATGACAAAATTCAAACAATTATACTATGTCAAACATCTTTACATAGGAATAGGAAACTCTAAACCAACTGCATCAAAATCAAAAGTTATACTATATATTGTGGAATGAAGAAACTAGTTACCTAAGGAATCAAACAAAAAGAAAATGATAGAAAAGCTTCAAAATCCTCTCATTTGCTCCAAAACCCTCCCTAGGTCTACTCTTCTCTCAAATGGTGGCTTCACGTAACACCTTAAAATCAGGGTCAATTTAAACCTTAAAATTTGACAAGGTAAATCCGAATATCATCCAAACTTATATATATATATATATATATATATATATATATATATATATATATAAGCAGAGAATTAACTATGAGGGTTCATATATATACATTTTGAATTCTCTAAATAACCTTTTAATCTAATCATGTCAACTATAATTAGATTAAATGGGTTATCTAAGCAATTCATCCAAAGCCTCCTCGCATCAGCTAATTTCTCCGCTTATCGTCAAAATTCGAATACCAAAAGCTCTCCTCCCTCTTCCCGAGCTCGTACCTGGTAAGAAAATTTAATTTGAACGATTAGGCTTACGCCTAGTGAGAACATCCAATTTCAAATTAAAACATTAACAGCTTTGAAAAACTCAGATATTCAAAGCATATAAACAAACCTGGTTTGTCACCATTCTTATCGTACTCGTACTCGTCTCATAATGACGGGAACATACCTGATCCTATGAGTATGACTGACATTCAGAAAGTCATATTATCATATTCGAGAGTCTACTACGAATCATCACAGATTCTAGATCATCGCTCATATCCAAGAAATTACAAGTTACTTTATGCTTATTTCTTGGAGTGGAAGTAGAGATTACAATTTACTTTGTGCCTATCTCTTACATTCCAATAGAAATCAGGAATTACAATTTACTTTATGTCTATTCCCCGATTTCTATAATACGAAATGGGAATTACAATTACTTTATGCCTATTCCTCATTTCCACTTAAACCGGAATTACAATTTACTTTTTATGCCTATTCCACATTTCACGTCACACTATGAAATAGGAATTACAATTTACTTTATGCTTATTCCACGTTTCACGTCACACTATGAAATAGGAATTACAATTTACTTTATGCTTATTCCTTATTTCACATCACCTTATGAAATGAGAATTACAATTTACTTTATGTCTATTCCACATTTCAGGTCAACGAGAATTACAAATTACTTTATGCCTATTCCACGTTACAAATACTACCAGTGCTTATGGATTCATTACACTTACTAGCAAATGTGCATATTTACTCGAATGTACAAACATTACATAGCATATTCTCAAAGCTGAGAATTGCAACTAGTATCATACCTTTATTCTCAATTGTCCCCCTTCAGCGACTTAGCACGGGGGTTCTGCTACTCGGTTAACGGATGGGGTCAAGGGGCAACGCCCTTGCTGGGTCTGGGGACAACGCCCCTAGATTTTTTTTAGAAATACTTAATCTGATAATCATCAGAAAATGTATTCCGGACTCAAAGTCCGGAATCCATTCATACCGGATCTAAACCCAATTTTCGGAACTTAACCCATACTGGATCCAAACCCAAATTCCGGAACTCACCATTTCCTGATCCATATAGTAAACTCACCCAAATTCCGGAACTCACCATTTGAAGTTCGCGCCAGTTCTCCACGTATCTTTTACGGAGTGCGAAATGAATCTCGAACAATCTGATGGCGCGGCGAAAGTTGATGCGTTCTTCAACTATTTCCAAAGCATTCTGAGTAGTTATTTCATTTGAATTTGGAACATAGAAATACCTTGGATTTTCAGACTCGTGCTGAATTATCTTTCAAAGAGCATTTTTAACTTTGAGAAGCGTGCCGTCGCAGAACCTGTCAACCTGACTGAACCTCATAAACCTTTTCTCTTTTTGTTCGTTGAGGTAGACGATCCCAAACTCTGGTTCTAGTAGCATTCTCGGGATACATATTCAACTCAGGAGCTTGCAGATTCGGCTTTATCAGATTTACCTTTTTCGCTCTGTTCTCGATGGCCATTTGGAAGTCTGTAAGGTAAGACATCATAATAGTTCGGACCATGAATCGACGAACAGCTTCGAGCACCTTTGATACAGGTAGCGGTCGGATGGTTCTGGTACGTAAGTCTTTCAGGAGAGAAAGGAAGTCAAACAGTCGAAGGTGCTGAAAGTCGGCTTCATAAAATTTCCATAAGTTACCATCATCTCGGCGGACGGTGAACACTGGATAGACAATCTTCATGATGCGGCTTGAATCGATGTTGAGTACCTCTGTAATTTGATGCTTAGTTCTGACTTGGCTGATTGGAAGACACCGCTTCATTGCGCTGATGTAACGGCGTTGGTATTCTGGGCTGTAGTTGTAGATACCCAGGCAGAAGGTAGGCTCGATCGTGCAAAGCTTGTGAACATATAGCTTCTTAAGGGTTTCCTCCAGATGAGGGATAAGAACGGTGATCTTCTCCCAATGGATTTGTTGCTGAGGAGGCGGAGGAAGATCGGAAGCTATTTGTTGCTGTAGAGAAGATGTCGAATTGTTGGCATTTGCTTATTCGGGTCTTTCAGAAGTTTTGTTGGGTTGATCTGAGTGAACGGGTGAAGCTCCATATAAATTTTGAAGCAGGAACTGGTCATAGTCGATATTATCTTCGTCATCAGTGGGGAAGACCAAATTGACCTGGAGATTTGCGGCACTGGCGGCTTTTTGATACCATGCATCTTCGGTCTCCGGGTTGGCTTCGCAGTCTGGATCGATCATATCCAGTAGAGGTTTGTCTGATGAGTCAAATTCGACCAATTCCTGTGTTGAACCCTCGGGCTTTTCAACCGTTGGGTCTTCTTCGTCGGATATTTCCATATCAATCACCATCTCTGCTAGTGATAACTCGGCTTCCGGATTGGTTTCGGTTGTTGTAGCCGCAGTTGAAGGTTCCGGTTGAACCACAGTAGTCGTTGTCGTTTCGGTGATAATAGGGGCGGTCTCGGTTTGTCGTAATCTTTTCTCCCCCTCACGGTGATCAGAATCATCCTGGTCATCGTGTTTCCGCTTCAGACCGCCAGCTTGACTCTTGCATGTGTCTTCAAGGGAACGGACTCTCTCAGACAGCAGGTTTAGTGCGTGGTTGTAGTCGTTGAGAGTCGAGTCAATGCTGTCGAGGCGAGATGTAATCGACGAAGAAGGAGCAGTGACCTGGGTTTTCAGAATGGAGATCAGGTCTGCTTCTGGTGAGGCATCGGAATCT
Organism: Saussurea involucrata; assembly: GCA_033807775.1. Lineage (NCBI taxonomy): Eukaryota > Viridiplantae > Streptophyta > Magnoliopsida > Asterales > Asteraceae > Saussurea > Saussurea involucrata. Next base: position 178,383,863 of record CM066322.1, read on the forward strand.
TGGAGCAGTTGAGCGAGCAGCATCGTCTTCAGGGTCTCCACCGAATAAGTATGCTGAATGAACGACGTTGGAGGTGGAGGTGCGGTTTCGGGTTCGATGAGCTTTTTGTTGCCTTTGATTAGGCTTTTCACCTTGGCGAGTTCGGCGGCGACGTGCTGTTCCATTGCCTCGCGGACAGCCTTAAGGGTGCTGTCCAGGGACCCTGTTGACACAAAGTCGGGTAAAGCAACACCGGGATCACTTAGATTGCCCGTTTGGACATCTGTCGCGGAAGCAGAGCCACCTACGTTCACAGTTGGCGTGATTATAACTGTGGTAGGATTTCCTTCCGATCCTCAGATTCCACTGAAAGGTGGAGATCCTACAGAAGTTTCGGTCGGGTCACGAAGATCCTCGACTTGGTGTTGTTCCTCTTCTTGTGTCCTAGCCAAAGATTGATCAATTTCAAGTGGCTCTAGACTCAATCGTGCACTGAAAGAAGTCGCGACCGGGGGCTGTTGATCACTTATTTCAACACCAGCACTCTCCGAGTGAGAGACCGGTGGAAGTTGTGCTTGATCCCCGTGTAAGACTGAAACATCCTGATAGACGGGTTTACACCGCCCTAAATCTAACCGCAAGTGTACGGTGTCGAATCAAGTAATAACGTACGGTAAGTACGAGTATCGAATCCACGGGAACTAGGAACTAAGTATCACAATTACTACAATCGCTATTAACTGAGCTGTCGAATTGAGAGATGGTTGGCTATGAACTAATTAATTGCAAGAAAATAAATTACAACTCAAACACAAACGAAACAAATAACGACTTAGGAAACTTCGATAGAGAGAAAGTTGGGGGTTAGAAATCCTAAGGTTTTCCACATGCAAACGCTTGACTCAAAACAATTACCAATTTATCCCTTTAATGATTCCCAAATCTTTTAAGATCACCGTTGTTCTCTTTCAAGCAACAACGAATTTTATTTTGAAAAGGACAAGTTAAATCTATCGACCTCAACTTATGGATTACAAAACACATTAAGCACCAGATTTATATTAAACGACTAGATTTCATCTCTCGATTTCAACCTAACGGTTCAATTGGGACTAAGACTTATTCGATATATCTCTATCACCGATTTATCGTCTTAGGCATGCAATTCCTAGTTCTTTTTAACAGTTAATTCTCTCGAACTCAACTGAAAATAATAAATCAATTGAAAGCTAGCTAGACTCTCAAAGGCATTAAACACAAAATCACATGCTTCATTAATAACGGAAAAACTGATAAAATATCAAGTCAATTGTTTACATGCTTAATAAACCGAATTCATTCCAACCCCCAACACGAACCGGTTAGTTCATGTCGGTGGTGGATTCAAACACAAGAGAAATAGATGCGAAAGTGTATGTAAACATGATTAAGCGTAAAAGATGAATTCGTGAAAGGTAAGATGATGAACTCCCTTCTCTCGTGTTTGTCTCTACTTCGCGTGTTGAACGTCTCCTTGATCGGCTCTCGATCGTGACCTTGAAAGATCCGAAAAGTCTCCAGAAATCGCCCCAAAATCGCCCCTGGCCGTCGTGTGAAAGTTGCCTCCCGAATCAATGACCTAAAAATCGGATTTAAAGCTGGAATTTGCGAAACAGTGGGTTACGCCACTTGCCACGCGACTTGCAAGTCGCGTGGTAAGTCGCGCGTATCATTTTTGCAGCGTGGGTCGTCGTCTGGTTCGCGGATCGGGTCCTGGTTCGGTCGTGGGTCTTGGGCTTTACTTTTGGGCTTCCGTTAGGCTTCGTTTGGACTCGTTTTGGGCTCTTTTTAGCTTCTTTTCCCGAGGAATGCCGCCTTTTAGATAACCTGTATCAAACACTAGATAAATCATAAAATTACGCTTTTCTACTTGAATACAAGCCAATCTCATTGGTTTGAGAACTGAAAATAACACCAAAAAGTGGCGTTATCAACAACCCCAAACCGAGCGTTGCTTGTCCCCAAGCAAATTAGCGATAAAAATAGAATAAAAGCACACAGTGAAATAATAATGACTGCACAATTCCCAATCGGTACCAAGTGATGCATCGGTGATTTCCCATACCCGTGAATATCTATCTCACTCTCGCCTCATTCTTATTTCGTTTGATCTATGACCTTCCATTGGGAGTTGAACTCGTGACTGTTCCGATTACGTTCGGGTTAGACTAGGTCCAAACATACTAGGGAAAACATTTCGCCTCGACCCTACCTCACGGGATACTCTCTTTGCACTAGAACCTAGGTTATCGCTCGTGTTGTCATGTTTAAGGAGGTTATGTACAAGAATACTCAAATTATTACATGACAACTCTAAGGAAAGACGCACAATTGTCCAAAAATTTGATCTCAGAAGGAGTCAAGTAGCAAGACAGGGAATATCGATGAGGGTGGTCGTATACCGTAATCACTTCTTCCAAAAGATCATCCAGGTCTTTACAAGGGTTGTAATGGGGCTAGGGCTATGGCTGAGAAACGAAGGGTAAAATGGTTCAAAGATCCTTGGCGTGTCAATCATTAGCAGTTACGAACTTCTCTACTTCAGCCTCTATCATTTGGCCCTCTTTGTCACTATTGGAGTCACTTTGACTCTCTTATTCAGCTGCTATAATTACTATCTGACTAACTGTATTAAATTTTTTTTTTCCAGTTGGGACTTCATTGGTCCTCTTTATTTGTTTGGGGCATCATTGGCCCTCTTTTCTATCTTTTTATTTCTCGGGTTACATTGACCCGTTTTATTCTCATGACTGGCCTGTTCTATTCTTTTCTGCTCTATCTTTCGTAGTTCATCACTGCCTTTGATTTACACGCTTTCGGATAAGGGTTGGCTAATGCTTTTGGCTAAAGGTTTAATGGTGGGTTTAGAAAGAATTAAGGTGCGTGTTTGGCTGCAGAGGGGGTTATGGATACACACAGAAGGGTAAAAGGTAACGATAGCTAAAACGGGTTAAAACAAAACACACAATGCCTGGAATCATATCTTAAGGTCCACATGATATGGTCTACTATACCCTTACCCAATAACCTGAGGTTCGTCTTTGCTACTCAATGCAATAATGTAGCGAGATCATTCTACATTCACGACAAGGAATTCGAAAAAGTGTATAAGAATTAGGTGTATGAATCCCTCGAAATGAAAAACGTCTTTTAGGCTCAAAACTCGCTATCGGGTGGTCTCCACTAATGTCCCTAGTCATGTCCTTTCCCGGTCCTTCCCTAACGGTCACGTCACTATCACAAGATTCTTCCCACAATGGTTGGTCTCAATCATTCAAAACAAAAAAAATTAGCTATTATGATCTAGACACTCAGAAGTGCAGGAAATCTACGTGCATAACTTGGGCCCGATTGGGCAACCCCAAACCTTACCCACACATTGTCCCCAATGTGCAAGTAAAGTCGTAGGTGATGCGACTCGAATCATTGTGCAGTTATTATAGGTATAAAAAGGATGGGCAAGGCATTACATAGCAAGCAAAAGAAAACCCAAAATTTCTAAAATGGGCACCCCAAACCTAGGTCGTGGCCTAGGTTTGCCAATAAAAGCCAACCCCAAACCTCGGTAAAACCGAGGTTTGCACAGGGTCTAAAGAATTGAGTGTGTAGATGTGAAAGATGAGGCACCCCAAACCTAAGTGAAACTTAGGTTTGTTGCATCTCGTTTAACTAATACGAACAAACATCTTACACCACTCGTTATTATGCAAAGTTTAGAGCATACCTGTTTTGCCCGGATGATGGAGGATTCTTGAAAAGTTGATCATCAGTCGGAGGAGATAGGGAGAACATGCAAAACAAAGGAAATCAAAGCACAAGACAAAATGCAGGAAGATGAAACACACAAAGCAAGAAAGGAAACAAAAACTGCACGAAAGACGAACAGGGGACACCCGCGGTTTGCTGCGCGGCTTGCAGGCCGCGCCACATCCCGCGTAACCCACTGTTTCACAAACAGTCAGAGGAGTCCCGCGGCTTGACACGCGATATGTAAACCGCGGCATAAGCCGCGTATGTCCCTGTTCCGGCTATTTTTGATTTTTCGATTTTTCGATTTTTATGGTTTTTTTTTTCGGAAATATAAACACACTCAAACTAAAAATAATAAAAGGAAACAAACCTTGGTGGGTTGCCTCCCACCCAGCGCCTTATTTAAAGTCGTGGCACGACTGTGTGGTTTTCAACTTGGCTCCGTATCCGCTGACTCGAACCGCCCACACTTGCGGTTCTTCGCGGATTCTCTCGTAATTGGCCTTCCATAACCAGATTTGGATGCCTCTTCTCTTCCAACTCGCACTTTCTCAAACATTTTGAACATCACCTTCTCGCCGCCAACTCTAAATGTCACCTCTCCTTCCTCCACATCAATCAAGGCTCTACTCGTGGCTAGGAAGGACCTTCCCAATATCAATGGGACTTCTTCGTCTTCATCTATGTCTATCACTACGAAGTCGACTGGAAAGTAAAACTTACCGACCTTGATCAACACGTCTTCGATCACTCCATATGGGTATCTGATTGATCGATCGGCGAGCTTTAACGTCATGTATGTCGGGCTTACCTCACCCAGGCCGAGTTTCCTGAAAATAGAAAGAGGCATCAGGTTAATACTTGCCCCTAAATCACATAAACTTTATTAAAAGTAAGCTCTCCAATCTGAATAGGGATCGAAAAACTCCCTGGATCTTTAAGCTTCAGGGGAAGCTTATTCTGAAAAATCGCGCTGCACTCTTCAGTGAGTGCAACGGTGGCCTGGTGATCGATCGCCCTCTTTTTGGATAAGATCTCTTTCATGAATTTCATGTAAGAGGGCATTTGTGCCAACGCATCTGCAAAAGGGATGTTAATTGTTAACTTTTTAAACACATCAATAAACTTGGAAAAATTAACATCATCCTTATTCTTTTTGAGTCTGTTCGGGTAAGGCACTCGTGGGATTTCCGGCTTGACCGGTGGTTGCTTTAGCTTGTTCTCTTCACACTGCTTGCTCTCTTCACCCTCCGAGTTCTCTTTTATTGCACACTCTTTATCAGCTTCTAGTTCAGTCACTTTAATGCTCTCGATCTCTTTCTCTTTCGGACCGGTCTCCCTTGATGACGACTCTCGTAATGGCTCTCCATTCAGCTCCTTGCCATTTCTCAGATAAATGGCATTGCATGTTTCCCGGTTAGTCCTTTCGGTTTGACTAGGAAAGGTTCCGGGAGGTCGGTTTTGTAGAGCTTCACTAATCTGCCCCACTTGCCTCTCGAGAATCTTGATGGAGGCGGTATTTTGCTTGGTCGCCGCCTTGATAGTATTGACCGTGTTCGCTAACTCTCCGACCGTGTTGTCCATCTTGGTCATAAACTTCATCATCATCTCTTCCAGCCCCGGTTTCTTCTCTTCGGATGGTCCTTCGTTCCTTTGCTGGAAACCTGGAGGACGGTACACATTATTAGTATTAGAGGAATTTGAAGAGTTAGGAGGATTACCTTGTGTTGGTTGACCGGGTTGATTCCATGAAAGATTGGGATGCTTCTTCCACCCCTCATTGTAGGTGTTCGAGAAAGGATCGTTTCTCGGTTGATAGTTCCGGTTTTGCATATACTGAACTTTCTCGGGTGCTTCCGGAATACCTCTATTCAGCTGATTTGTGATAAAGGCCAGTTGAGCTTTCAGTTCATTCAGCTCATTACTTTCCTGCACACTTGCTACCCGTCTCACGGCTGATCTCGGGGTGGAAAAACTATGCTCCGCCAAATTCTCGATTAGTTCGCACGCTTCTTCATAGGACTTATCCATGGGCGCCCCACCCGCTGCAGCAGTGATGTCATTCTTGAATTGCGGGTGGCGGCCTCCAAAGAACGTTTGGATTATGACCCAACCATGTAACCCGTGATGTGGACACTTCTTCAACATGTCCTTATATCTCTCCCATGCCTCGTAGAGTGTCTCTTGGTCCCATTGCGCGAAGTGGGTAATGTCGGCCATCAGTTGAGCGGTTCTTCCCGGTGGGAAGAATTTCTGGAGGAATGCAGCTTTCAGGTCTGCCCATGTGGTGATAATATCCGATGGTAAGCCCTCTATCCAAATTTCAGCTCTACCCTTTAGGGAAAAACTGAAGAGTCTTAGCTTGATCGCGTTTTCCTCCATCCCGTTGATCTTGAACGTATTACAGATTCGTTCGAATGCTCGTAGGTGCGCGTGGGGATCTTCAGTCGGTGCTCCCCCAAATTGGTTCTGTTGTACCATGACGATGGTACTCGGCTTGATCTCGAAGTAATTAGCCGCGGTGGTAGGAGGTTGGATCCCTATTCGTGTGGCTGCCACATTTGGATTGGCAAATGACCGCATATGTACCCTCTCCGGAGGTGGTGGAGGATTATTGCGAAGAGGTGGAGGATCGTTGCGCGGTGGTCTCTCGCCTACAGGTCTCTCGTCACCCATTTGTAACGGTCGCTTAGCTTTGGTCTCTTGACGTAGGCGACGAGCGGTTCTTTCAATCTCCGGATCGAATTCTTCAATCTCTTTTCCTCGGGTCGTCCTTGGCATAAACCAAGTGGTACCTGAAAAGAAAGAAAGTAAGGTCAGTAATCCAAAAAAAACTGAAAGTGATGGAATAAAGCAAATAAAAAAATGCTCAATCTAATAGCGCTTATAGATGGTAGTGCTATTAGCTACAACTAGTTTGTAACACCCTGCTTACCACGACACAATATTGTCCGCTTTGCCCCACTGGCTCACGGCTTTGTTCTTGGCGACCTGGCAAGGACTTCGCAAGGACTTCCCAGGAAGTCACCCATCCTGGTACTACTCCCACCCAAGCACGCTTAACCACAGAGTTCCCAAGGAACCCGCATGCTTGTGGCCCCAAAACGCGTTGTGTCTGGTAAGACCAAGGTTTACTAATATACCCAGCATCTCTCCTGTCCATGGCCGATGTGGGATATGCCTAAGGTGTTACACACACCCCCCCTTAGGGACTCATCGTCCTCGATGAGGTTTGCCCCACCATCCCGAACGGCACAGGAGTGGCTCTGATACCATTTGTAACACCCTGCTTACCACGACACAATATTGTCCGCTTTGCCCCACTGGCTCACGGCTTTGTTCTTAGCGACCTGGCAAGGACTTCGCAAGGACTTCCCAGGAGGTCACCCATCCTGGTACTACTCCCACCCAAGCACGCTTAACCACAGAGTTCCCAAGGAACCCGCATGCTTGTGGCCCCAAAACGCGTTGTGTCTGGTAAGGCCAAGGTTTACTAATATACCCAGCATCTCTCCTGTCCACGGCCGATGTGGGATATGCCTAAGGTGTTACATAGTTCCCCGGCAACGGCGCCAAAAACTTGATAGACGGGTTTACACCCCCTAAATCTAACCGCAAGTGTACGGTGTCGAATCAAGTAATAACGTACGGTAAGTACGAGTATCGAATCCACGGGAACTAGGAACTAAGTATCACAATTACTACAATCGCTATTAACTGAGATGTCGAATTGAGAGATGGTTGGCTATGAACTAATTAATTGCAAGAAAATAAATTACAACTCAAACACAAACGAAACAAATAACGACTTAGGAAACTTCGATAGAGAGAAAGTTGGGGGTTAGAAATCCTAAGGTTTTCCACATGCAAACGCTTGACTCAAAACAATTACCAATTTATCCCTTTAACGATTCCCAAATCTTTTAAGATCATCGTTGTTCTCTTTCAAGCAACAACGGATTTTATTTTGAAAAGGACAAGTTAAATCTCTCGACCTCAACTTATGGATTCCAAAACACATTAAGCACCAGATTTATATTAAACGGCGAGATTTCTGTAACACCCCAAAACAGGGGTTAACAAAAACTTCCATAAAACGGAAGAGTGGTACACATTACTAAAGTAAAAGTATACCTAATTAACATTACATAATCATTAATACAAAGATTTAGTTAATTATAACTACTATTGGACCACTAGCTTATTTGATCACTACTATAACAATCAAATATCGAAAGGATGTCGGAAAGTTCTATCATCAATCTTCCAATCTTTATCTCTCTAACAATGATCCCATGCTCACAACCCCGTTCTAGACCTTCTTGTGTCCGGAACCACTAAAATCTGTAATACATAAAACACATAACAAGTGGTAGGCTTTTAAAGCCTAAGTGAGGTTTACACATAGCACATAGAGCATAATCATAGCATGTAGGAATAACAATTCGATACATTCACAAATTGGATTCCATGGAAAAGGTCCATATCGCTACCCAGTTACATCATAATCGAAGATATACCTTGATCGGTACCCCACGGTATTGTCATAAGGCATAACACAACGGAAAACCCCACGGTATCCGAAGGTATGAATCAATTACACTTACCCCACGGTGTGTAAGAATATATCCGCCAATGCCTACTAGGTGCTCCTCCAATTATGTGAATACCAAATATGTTAATCCAAATAACATTCAAAGCATATTTAACACTTAACAATGGTCCAACCATTTAACATATTCAATACTACTTCCATGTAGTTCATATACATCCATATGTATCAAATCATATTCTATATGACATCAATAATAAACATCCATGTTTACAATTCAATAATAAGTCCATTTTGACCATTAAGCCATCATTACTTCATTAAGACATATATTAAGCCATCATCAAGATCACATACTATTGATATATAAGCAAAGCCAAACTCTTAGCACCAACATTTAACATGGCATACTAAGTAATAAACACAATTAATCCACCATAACTTACTTGAACTCTTCTTGTTTCCCTCTTAACCATTAAGAGCTTATTAATCAAAATTTCTCATTATCAATACCAAAATCAAGATGAAGTATGGTAGTAAAGTATAATACAATCAAGTAGATACAAGTTACTCACCTTAAATCTTCAAATCTTTATAACCCTAACTTGAAGATTTGAACCCAATCACTTCCAACAAGATGAAATGAAGATATGTTGCCCTAAATGGAATTAATTGGTAAGTTTCATCTACTAATTGCTTAAATTGGATTTGGAATAAGAGAAGTGGATTACCTTAGGTTTAGATGAAGAATTCGTATGAAGCAGAGCAAAATAATCGGACTTGAGAGTTCTAAAATGAGAGAATACTGATTAAGAACCAAGGGGTGGGTTTTAACCCCCTTTCAACACGTCAGGTGCTCGGCGCCGATCACCCGCGCCGATGCATCGGCGCCAAACCATCGGCGCCGGCTTCTGTTTGTTAGTCTTCTCAATTCCCACTGATTTAGCCGTAACTTCTTCGTTAAAACTCCGTTTTTACCCCGGAAAGTACCGTTGGACTCGTATTCAAATTACCCATCCAATTAATCCATAAAATCTAATATTTAACTTTATCATCTATTTTTCATTAATTTCCTTAAGAAATAAACTTACTGATTTCTATCGGAAGTTATCAAATAACAACTGACAATCACGGAAATTACTTAGAAAATCAATTATAATCTAAAAAGTCAAAATATAAAGGAATATTAGGACTATTATTACTTACAAGGATTTTCCGGGTGTTACAATTCTCCCCCACTTGAAATGGATTTCGTCCTCGAAATCTATATCCTTTACAACCCAAAGTCAACCGACTCACTGTCGACCAAAATTTAACAATTCCTAACGGGAATCTAAATTCCATCCACACGGTTTATAAAGACAATTCCTCGAACAATTGTTTATTAACAAAGCCCCTTCACATACTTTGTACTTATGTATGGATAAATGTTCCAACCATTGAGAAACTCCCAACCATACGACTTCAGTTATCTCCCAACCTTGAAATGTTCTATACATCTTGATTTCAGTTTCAAACTCTAAATCAATTTAAGGCTCAACTAATACTGAGATCAACCGAATCTCTAATTTCAATTGTCCCTAACGTTAACAGCCATTCACATCCAAAGAGCTCTAATAGACTTCAAAATCCATCTCAATAATTAATCATCAAACGGACAGGTTCACTAACCATACACAAAGATTAGTTCACTAAAACCACTCATCACAAATGAGTATCTTGAGGTTACTATTACCATCACCATCATTCTTTTTAAAATCGGCGACAATTCCCCGATTACACTAAAGGTGTTTGGCATTAAACCCAAAAGTTAACACCTAAATATCACCAACCTTTGCACTCTATCCAAACCCACACATGAGTTCCATTCACAAATAAAAATCTAGAAGGAACAAGGATTCATCTTTCATATTTCCTGAACCTTACTTTTTTCCTCATTATCCGCTCCCCAACTTAGATTTGTAAGCCTCCTCAGAATAATCGTTTATCATTAAACCTTTAACCGACTATTGCTTGGTCTTCAATACCGTCATCATCTACATCTCAATCTCCAGGTCTCAAAATAACATTAACGTCAACTGCTTGAACATCCATACTCACTTTAAATTAAGCATACTCACCACTTTTGAATACTTCCATAATTACGGCAACCATCACTACATCTATGACCCACACGTTTCTTCAGTATAAAGTACTACCACTTCCTCACATCAATATCATACTATGCGACCACATTGCAACCAAGCACTAAAAATCTTATATATCAAAGGGATAATTCCATTGAACCTGTAGTATAACTACATTCTTAGGTCCGACCCTTCTATCATTACTTCCTACTTTAGCATGGAGTACTATCCTCCAATCATTATTTGTCTCTTTCTCCCAACCTTTTCACATACTGATAACACTTTCTCATCTTTATTAAACTTCCTATGATTCAAAATCATAAACTTATTTAGCGACTCACACAACCACAATCACTTTGGATAAACTCACACTACCGCTCGACATTCTATTCCAATTATAGCCAAATCACTACACCATCTTACAACCACATATTCCAACAGCTTTATTGACAACTAGTACTGTTCATCTGGAATCCCCGAAAAGACTTTCATCTAATGTTCCCTTCCCCTTGAACACAATTACCAAAACTACAAACATTCTCCCATGATTTATCCAACACCTCTCCATTCTCAGAGTTCTTTCTTAACTTATGGTAATATTTTACGACTTAGTTCATTCATAGCCTTTATGCATAACTATGTACTAAATATATTATTTCGCACATTTCCTCATTTTAAAGAATAACACTTGGAGCAACTTGGAAACACATGACACCAAAATTCTTATAACTTCAGTGTACTGCACAACGATCATGAGAATCGTTTGCATACTACTTTCCGAAAAACTTAATCTTTTTCAACCAAAATGATGTTGTTATGACCGTAATATATAAAAAAATATTCTCATACTATAAAAAGTTTTAAAAGAATTTTCCAACACAAAGCAAGCTAGTCGGTTCTTACTTGATATCATCAAGTTAATACTTTTGTTGGTTACAAAGGTTTTGCTAGCCAACGTTTTCTTGGCCCCTTTTTACAATTAACTTTTCATATATAAAGAAAATACGAAATATTTTGCAAGTTGCTAAACCCAAAATTTCATTGTGCATCAAAATGAAATTGTCTCTTTCTTAAAATACACATTTGTACAAGCAACTCATTCTTGAATAAAAAATTGTTATTTATGCATTTATTTTAAAATCAAGAAAACTCATGTAGCACACTCACTAGGACACCATGCATAAAACTTTACTCGCAATTGAAGGCTACTCACTCAAACAAGGTCAATCGTTGTACTCACATCATTTATCATTAACACTCTACTTCCGACTAGTGGTCGTCCTCTTGTCCTAGTAACACTTTCTATCCATGCGTTCCACGGCCCACTTACTTAATCATTTCATATTATTTCCATTTTGATGAATCACCTTACATTCTATCTCTACACATTTCCATCCGCCTATTAAAGGTTACCTCGGCGGGCTTTCATAAGTCCCGCCAGTTCTAGGTTGTCCTTCCTACCCCCAAATCGATTACTTATCTATTCTCTAAAGAATTAAAGGACCTTGGTGGCATATCCACCAACGATCTGCTATAACACAAAGGAATAACCATAAGAAATGATTATACGAATATAGACATACTAAACGTACTTTACCGATCATTAGTCACTGTATTAATTTTAGAAACAAGCATGCTTACGTAACAATATATTCATAATAACAGTAGCTAACTGGAATTGTGAACATATTATACATGAGAATCCTCATCACCATTATCACAGTACTAATTTCACGTATTTCTGTCAACTATAAGACTATCCCTTCTTAGTACTTCTACCCATATTTCACAAATCATAACTTAACTCATCACAGCTTAAGTCTAAGTACCTCCTCAGCATACTTAGTTCACTTAAGTTAATGCTCTGATACCAACTTGTAACACCCCACAACAGGGGTTAACAAAAACTTCCATAAAACGGAAGAGTGGTACACATTACTAAAGTAAAAGTATACCTAATTAACATTACATAATCATTAATACAAAGATTTAGTTAATTATAACTACTATTGGACCACTAGCTTATTTGATCACTACTATAACAATCAAATATCGAAAGGATGTCGGAAAGTTCTATTATCAATCTTCCAATCTTTATCTCTCTAACAATGATCCCATGCTCACAACCCCGTTCTAGACCTTCTTGTGTCCGGAACCACTAAAATTTGTAATACATAAAACACATAACAAGTGTTAGGCTTTTAAAGCCTAAGTGAGGTTTACACATAGCACATAGAGCATAATCATAGCATGTAGGAATAACAATTCGATACATTCACAAATTGGATTCCATGGAGAAGGTCCATATCGCTACCCAGTTACATCATAATCGAAGATATACCTTGATCGGTACCCCACGGTATTGTCACAAGGCATAACACAACGGAAAACCCCACGGTATCCGAAGGTATGAATCAATTACACTTACCCCACGGTGTGTAAGAATATATCCTCCAATGCCTACTAGGTGCTCCTCCAATTATGTGAATACCAAATATGTTAATCCAAATAACATTCAAAGCATATTTAACACTTAACAATGGTCCAACCATTTAACATATTCAATACTACTTCCATGTAGTTCATATACATCCATATGTATCAAATCATATTCTATATGACATCAATAATAAACATCCATGTTTACAATTCAATAATAAGTCCATTTTGACCATTAAGCCATCATTACTTCATTAAGACATATATTAAGCCATCATCAAGATCACATACTATTGATATATAAGCAAAGCCAAACTCTTAGCACCAACATTTAACATGGCATACTAAGTAATAAACACAATTAATCCACCATAACTTACTTGAACTCTTCTTGTTTCCCTCTTAACCGTTAAGAGCTTATTAATCAAAATTTCTCATTATCAATACCAAAATCAAGATGAAGTATGGTAGTAAAGTATAATACAATCAAGTAGATACAAGTTACTCACCTTAAATCTTCAAATCTTTATAACCCTAACTTGAAGATTTGAACCCAATCACTTCCAACAAGATGAAATGAAGATATGTTGCCCTAAATGGAATTAATTGGTAAGATTCATCTACTAATTGCTTAAATTGGATTTGGAATAAGAGAAGTGGATTACCTTAGGTTTAGATGAAGAATTCGTATGAAGTAGAGCAAAATAATCGGACTTGAGAGTTATAAAATGAGAGAATACTGATTAAGAACCAAGGGGTGGGTTTTAACCCCCTTTCAACACGTCAGGTGCTCGGCGCCGATCACCCGCGCCGATGCATCGGCGCCAAACCATCGGCGCCGGCTTCTGTTTGCTAGTCTTCTCAATTCCCACTGATTTAGCCGTACTTCGTTAAAACTCCGTTTTTACCCCGGAAAGTACCGTTGGACTCGTATTCAAATTACCCATCCAATTAATCCATAAAATCTAATATTTAACTTTATCATCTATTTTTCATTAATTTCCTTAAGAAATAAACTTACTGATTTCTATCGGAAGTTATCAAATAACAACTGACAATCACGGAAATTACTTAGGAAATCAATTATAATCTAAAAAGTCAAAATATAAAGGAATATTAGGACTATTATTACTTACAAGGATTTTCCGGGTGTTACAATTTCATCTCTCGATTTCAACCTAACGGTTCAATTGGGACTAAGACTTATTCGATATATCTCTATCACCGATTTATCGTCTTAGGCATGCAATTCCTAGTTCTTTTTAACAGTTAATTCTCTCGAACTCAACTGAAAATAATAAATCAATTGAAAGCTAGCTAGACTCTCAAAGGCATTAAACACAAAATCACATGCTTCATTAATAACGAAAAAACTGATAAAATATCAAGTCAATTGTTTACATGCTTAATAAACCGAATTCATTCCAACCCCCAACACGAACCGGTTAGTTCATGTCGGTGGTGGATTCAAACACAAGAGAAATAGATGCGAAAGTGTATGTAAACATGATTAAGCGTAAAAGATGAATTCGTGAAAGGTAAGATGATGAACTCCCTTCTCTCGTGCTCGTCTCTATTTCGCGTGTTGAACGTCTCCTTGATCGGCTCTCGATCGTGACCTTGAAAGCTCCGAAAAGTCTCCAGAAATCGCCCCAAAATCGCCCCTGGCCGTCGTGTGAAAGTTGCCTCCCGAATCAATGACCTAAAAATCGGATTTAAAGCTGGAATTCGCGAAACAATGGGTTACGCCACTTGCCACGCGACTTGCAAGTCGCGTGGTAAGTCGCGCGTATCATTTTTGCAGCGTGGGTCGTCGTCTGGTTCGCGGATCGGGTCCTGGTTCGGTCGTGGGTCTTGGGCTTTACTTTTGGGCTTCCGTTAGTCTTCGTTTGGACTCGTTTTGGGCTCTTTTTAACTTCTTTTCCCGAGGAATGCCGCCTTTTAGATAACCTGTATCAAACACTAGATAAACCGTAAAATTACGCTTTTCTACTTGAATACAAGCCAATCTCATTGGTTTGAGAACTGAAAATAACGCCAAAAAGTGGCGTTATCACATCCGTCTTTTGAGAGACGGATGAGTGGCTAAGGAGGTTGTGCAATTGATTCTGATACCAATTGTTAAATCCAGATCCGTGCAACGATTTGTGAAATCAGGAATATAAACAATAAGAACAATGATTTCAACTGGTCATCCCTGTATTATGCTTTCAATGAGAGAGTTTACAATAAGAGTGATGAAAGAAAATGAGACAACTAGCCTATTTTCTAAGCTAGGCTATCTATTTATATGCGGCCCCGTGGTTAACAAGCCCACAGCCCGTTCACTAAACAGACTCAAAATGAATAATTGCAAAACAGACCCTTAAACTTTAAATCAACAATTAATTGCCCTAACACAAAACCTTGAGGTAAACCGATTATCACGATCTGACACTATAGATACCGGTATACCATGCCTTGACACCACTTCATCAATATATAGCTTTGCTAACTTATCTATTGGTGACGCTTCTTTCATAGCCAGAAAATGAGCACTCTTAGTCAATCGATCCATGATTACCCATATAGTGTCGTTACCCTTTTGCGTCTTCGGTAACTTCGTCCCAAAATCCATGGTAATCTTTTCCCACTTCCATTCTGGAATCTCCAACGATTGGAAACTTCCATAAGGCTTTTGATGTTCCGCTTTTACCAATGAACACGTCCTACACTTCTCTACTATTCGGGCCACGTCTACCTTCATAGCTGGCCACCAATAATGCAATTTCAAATCTCTATACATTTTAGTACTCCCAGGGTGTATAGAATACTTAGATTTATGAGCATCTTCGAGTATTAGCTCTCGATTTCCTCTAGTTTTAGGCACCCAAACACGACCTTGGAATAGTTTAATCCCACGGCCATCTTCAGTTAGTTGAAGATGTTGCTTGCTCATGACTTCGTCTTTCAGATTCTCTTCCAGTAAGGCCTCCACTTGCGCCTCTTTTATCCTTTCAATTAAACGTTATGTTACATCAATTCTGGTGTTGGTCGTTTTCAAGCACCCAATGTATTCTTTTCTACTTAAAGCATCAGCTACGACATTTGCTTTACCGGGATGGTAATGCAAGTCGCAATCATAATCTTTAAGTAACTCTAACCAGCGTCGTTGTCTCATATTTAACTCTTTTTTATCAAAGACATGTTTCAAACTCTTATGATCAGTATAAAGAGTACACTTCGTTCCATACAAATAACGTCGCCACAGCTTTAATGCAAATACAACCGCTGCTAATTCCAAATCATGAGTAGGATAATTCTTCTCGTGCTCTTTAAGTTGTCTTGATGCGTAAGCAATCACTTTGCCTCGTTGCATCAATACACATCCCAGACCCATCTTTGATGCGTCGTTATATACAACCAAATCTTCTGTTCCTTCTGATAAGGCAAGAATAGGAGCTTCACATAGTTTTTGACGTAAAGTTCTGAAAGTTGATTCTTGTTTCTCCGTCCAAACAAACTTCGCGTTCTTTCGAGTCAATAAAGTCAAAGCAGAAGCAATCTTCGAGAAATCTTTAATAAATCTCCGGTAGTAACCCGCGAGACCTAAGAAACTTCTTATATCAGATGCACTTCTTGGTGTCTCCCAATTCGTCATTGCTTCTATCTTTACTGGGTCTACTTTAACTCCTTCCGAAGTGATCACATGACCTAGAAATTGTACCTCCTTTAACCAGAATTCACATTTCGAGAACTTCGCGTACAACTTCTCTCTTCCCAACACTTCTAAGACTTCACGTAGATGATGTTCATGATCTACTTCAGTCTTTGAATAAACAAGTATATCATCAATGAATACAATGACAAACTTGTCCAAAAATGGTCGACATACTCTGTTCATCAGATCCATGAACACAGCTGGAGCATTTGTTAACCCAAATGGCATTACAAGAAATTCATAATGTCCATACCTTGTTCTAAACGCTGTCTTAGGGATATCTTCACCCCTTACTCGAACTTGATGATACCCTGACCTTAAATCAATCTTTGAAAAACATCCCGCACCTTGGAGTTGATCTAATAGATCATCAATCCTTGGAAGCGGATACTTGTTCTTAATAGTTACCTTATTCATCTCTCGGTAATCAATGCACATCCTCATGGTGCCATCTTTCTTCTTAACAAACAAAACCGGAGCTCCCCACGGTGAAGAACTCGGTCTAATAAAACCTTTATCCAACAACTCCTGAAGTTGAGTCATCATCTCCTTCATTTTGCCCGGCGCTAGACGGTACGGTGCACGCGCAATTGGAGCCGATCCAGGGATACGTGGAGAACTGGCGCGAACTTCAAATGGTGAGTTCCGGAATTTGGGTGAGTTCCGGAACTGGCGCGAACTTCAAATCAAAGGGGGAGATTGTTAGGGCAATTAATTGTTGATTTAAAGTTCAAGGGTCTGTTTTGCAATTATTCATTTTGAGTCTGTTTAGTGAACGGGTCGTGGGCTTGTTAACCACGGGCCCGCATATAAATAGATATCCTAGCTTAGAAAAATAGGCTAGTTGTCTCATTTGCTTTCATCACTCTTATTGTAAACTCTCTCATTAAAAGCATAATACAGGGATGACCAGTTGAAATCATTGTTTTTATTGTTTATATTTCTGATTTCACAAATCGTTGCACGGATCTGGATTTAACATTTTGGCAATCGCTACAAGATGAATTAGGTACAAGAGTTAATCTGAGCACTGTTTATCATCCACAAACTGATGGGCAAAGCGAAAGAACTATTCAAACTTTGGAAGATATGCTCAGATCGTGTGTGTTAGACTTTGGAGGTAATTGGGATACCCATCTACCGTTAGTAGAATTTGCGTATAACAATAGTTACCATTCCAGTATTGGAAGAGCAACTTTTGAAGCTTTGTACGGTCGGAAGTGTAGAACTCCGGTATGTTGGTTAGAAGTCGGAGAAAAGCAGTTTGCTGGTCCGGAGCTTGTGCAACAAACGGAGGATAAGGTGAAGGAAATTCGGAAGCATATGAAAGCGGCTCAAGATAGACAAAAGAGTTATGTTGATCCGAAAAGAAGACCAAAAGAATTCCAAGTTGGGGAGCGTGTAATGCTTAAAGTATCCCCGTGGAAAGGGGTGATAAGGTTTGGTAAACGTGGAAAGTTGAGTCCTCGTTTTCTAGGACCTTTCACCATAACCAAGAGAATTGGATTGCAAGCATATCAGTTGGATCTTCCACCTGGGTTGGAAGGAATCCATAATACTTTTCATATTTGTTACCTCCGGAAGTGTTTAGCCGAAGAGAATGATGTGATTCCACTAACCGATGTAAGAGTGGATGAAAAGAACCGCTGTGTGGAAGAGCCGGAGGCAATTTTGAAAAGATCGATTAGAAAGTTACGTAGCGGTAAGGAAGTGGTTATGTTAAAATTGCAATGGAAGCATCATCGAGGTGCTAATGTGACTTTAGAGTCGGAAGAGGATATGAAGGTTAGATATCCTCACTTGTTTACCTAACTTTGATTTCGGGGACGAAATCATTTTCAAGTTGGGGAGTATTGTAACACCACGAATTTTCTTTAATATTATTTTAATGTGAATAGGGGTTTATTTGTATTTTGGTTTAAGCTTTGGATTGTTTTGTAATTATACAATTCAATGGGATTAAATATATACAAGTGATCAAAGTTTAAATACTATTTTTGGAAGTTTGGAACTTGAGGGTGTGATTGGTTATTTTGGAAAGTTGGGGGTGCTTAAGGGATGGGTTAGAAGCTGAATTGAGATATTATTTCAATCCAGCTGTTGGAGTCGGCAAAAGACAGAGAGAAAGAATAGAGAGAAAGAAGAGAGAAAAAAGAAGAAAGGAAGATAAAAAAGAAGAAGAAATCAAGTTGAAATCTTGGTAAGAATACAAAGGATTTGTAAGTTTGATTCCAGTAACAAGATAGTATCCATATCTCACTCTGATTTCTTCTAGGTGCTGTTTGATTTAAAGTTTGATTGTGCAAGAGAATTGGGTTTTATCTTCTTTAAGGTGAGTTCATTCACTTTTGATTAAATACATGTTTTCTATCAAATTAAATGTTGAGACACATGTATAAACTGTTTTAGGACTGTATGTTTGTGTTTAAAATAAGCTGAATGGAACAGACATGGCTTTGGGATGAATTTTTAGGTTGCATGTCGTAGTTTCCGGATAAAATGATAGTATCCGGAAACCTCTGATATGAAAGTTCCCGGACAAGGCAAAGTATCCGGTAAGTCTTAAGTTTCTTATAGTTTCCGGATGAAATGAGTTACCGGATGGTATCCGGATTACCTTGGTTTCCGGATGTCATCCGGATTAGTGAAGTACCCGGTAAGTTGTGTATTATTCGGAAAGTATGAAATTCCCGAAAAGTTGTAGTATCCGGAAAGTTGTGATATCCGGACAGTATGAAGTGTCCGGACACTTTTGTTATCCGGTCACTTTTGGAGTACTTGGTAACTTTAGGTTTTACAGACTTCTGAAAGGGTATGATTTAGGAATTTAGATACAATCCTAATAGCTTGAACATACTTACAGTTGAATGGTAGTGTGTTGGGCTTAAAGACTCTTCTAGTTTGATACTAGGCAGATGTGTAGTAAGTGTAATGGATCCATAGGCACTAGTGTTTGGTAATCACATGGAATAGGCGTGTGGTATTAATCGTTATTCCAGTGTGTGTGGGAAATCATGGAATGGGCGTGTGGTATTAATCGTTATTCCTGATTTCTAAGGAAGAAAAAGGGATTGACATGAGTGATTGTAATCTCTACTTCCTTTCCAATAAATGGGCATGTGTAATTGCGATTTATTGGATATGAGCATTAATCTAGAATCTGTGGAGATTCGTAGTGTGGGCTCTGGATTATGATATATTGACTTATATAGTGTCGGTCATATTCATGGGATCGGGTTTAATCCCGTAATCGAAAGATGGTTACGCGTGTGGTAAGAAAAAGAGTAAACAGGGTTGTTATGCCTTGTTTACATTGATTTTATAAATATTATTTTGAAACCGAATGTTCTCACTAGGCATTAGCCTAATCGTTTCAAATGATGTTTTCTTACCAGGTACTAGCTCGGGAAAGTAAAGGGATGTGGGACGAGCGTTTTGAGATAGCAGAGAAGTCAATTAACGAAAGGAGATTTTGATGGATTGCTTAGATAACTTAGTTAATCTGATTATGGTGATATGATTAGATTAATAGGTTATTTGAAGGATTCAGTATTTGTACATATGACTCCTTGTAGTTAATTCTTTTCTTATATAAAAGTTTGGATGTTATCCTATCTTAACTTGTTATAATTGTTGGAGGAATTTGTGTGTGTATCGTGGAGGAGATGAGATAATGTAGAGACGATTAGTATAACTCGAATAGAACCAGAGATCGCGTAGAGCTCGCTTTCCGTAAGAGATATTTCGACCCTATTCTGCCCGGGTATCACGAAATTCTCTCGAGGATAATCTCTGATTTTTCAGTGTATTCGATAATGGCAGAAATCGATACATATATATACACTTTAGAAATGTAACCTACGTTGTATTGATTCAGGAAATAATCATCTCATTAATGGGATTGATTGTGTGTTAATAGACGTCGGTTACAAATTGGAAGAAGCATCAGACACTCGGCGCCAGTCTCCGCGCCAGTCAACTGGCGCCACAACTGGCGCGGGTAAACATTCCAGAGCTTGGCGCCAGCCAACTGGCACCACAATTGGCGCGGGTAACATTCCAGTGCTTGGCGCCAGCACTGGCCCCGACGCCCAGCTCATGAAAACACATTGTAACTTCCCAATTTTAACCGTCCAACAATCCCGGGTTCTAGTTAGCTTACACGAGTGTGCACTCCACACCTCCTAACTCGTGTTATAGCTTAGCTATCAACCCCATTATTTCCTTTGTGAATCCAATTACACAAAATGACCGATGATTTCACTAAAATCACCAACATTCCTCCCCCATTTTAGTGCAATCCTTGATTCACAAATAAAAGTACAATACAGGTAAACAAACTCATGCATAAATGAAAATATCTAAAAGATTGAATTTCCATCTTAGTACATTACACATTTCAAATACTCGAGAATCCGGGTGTCCTAAGGATTGAACCCGTCAACCCATTTGAGTACCATAAGATAACATACACATGAATTTAAAATTTCTAAAGCATAAACTTGACACTATACAGGCCATGTGTCCTTATCCATTCATGAGTGCATCAAAGCCAAGTCCAAGCTTCTTGAAGCGGCCACACTTCCCACTCATATAGGTAGTTCTTTTCCTCATGCACCTGCACATGCATTTTTACAAAAGAACAATTACCTCCTTCACTTGCAGTACCGAGCACACACCTTGGGATGACTGTCTTGTGCTCCAATCTCTTAGAGTGAGCTTCCCCATTGAATTCAACTTCTAACGTTGTATTAGAAGGGAATTGGGTATCTCACCGTTAGAGATTTAGATGGACTTTAATCCCATCCCTATCACCGACTTGTGAACCAAGTCCCTAGTTAACCCCTTCGTCAAGTGGTCCGCTAGATTTTGTTGCGACCGAACAAACTCAACCGAAATCACCCCATTCGTGATTAGCTCACGAATCATGCTATGTCTAACACCTAAGTGTCTAGACTTGCCATTATACACTTGGCTATAAGCTTTAGCCAAAGTAGCCTCACTATCACAACGGATAGAAATGGGTGATATTGGTTTCGGCCATAATGGAATTTCATGGACCAAATTCCTTAGCCATTCCGCCTCTTTACCGGCAGCGGCTAATGCCACAAATTCTGACTCCATAGTCGAACTCGTGATGCAAGTTTGCTTCTTGGAAGCCCAAGAGATGGCACCTCCCCCAAGCAAGTACACCCAACCACTCGTGGAAGAGTGATCTTCCAAATTGGTAATCCAACTTGCATCCGAATATCCCTCCAAAACCGAAGGAAACCCGACATATGACGATACAAGTTTACAAGCCTTATGCTCCATCCCGGGCATAACAAAACCTTCCGGCTGTTTCATGTAAACTTCCTCCTCCAAATCA
Organism: Saussurea involucrata; assembly: GCA_033807775.1. Lineage (NCBI taxonomy): Eukaryota > Viridiplantae > Streptophyta > Magnoliopsida > Asterales > Asteraceae > Saussurea > Saussurea involucrata. The sequence continues at coordinate 178,405,816 of CM066322.1, forward strand.
CCTTTCAATAATGCCGTTTTGACATCCATTTGGTGAATCACTAAATTGTGAATAGCACCTGAAGCTATCAACAATCTAATCGTGGAGATCATTGCAACCGGGGCATAAGTAACAAAATAATCTATGCCTTCCCGTTGCCTAAAGCCTTGGATCACTAATCGAGCTTTGAACTTGTCGATTGATCCATCCGCTTTCATCTTCCTTTGAAGATCCACTTGCAACCCAAAGGTTTGCAACCCGGTGGCAAGTCCGTTAATACCCAAGTATTATTTCCCATGATGGAGTCCATTTCATCATGTATTTACTGGCGCGGGTAAACATTCCAGAGCTTGGCGCCAGTCTTGGCGCCAGCCAACTGGCGCCACAATCGGCGCGGGTAACATTCCAGTGCTTGGCGCCAGTCTTGGCGCCAGCACTGGCCCCGACGCCCAGCTCATGAAAACACATTGTAACTTCCCAATTTTAACCGTCCAACAATCCCGGGTTCTAGTTAGCTTACACGAGTGTGCACTCCACACCTCCTAACTCGTGTTATAGCTTAGCTATCAACCCCATTATTTCCTTTGTGAATCCAATTACACAAAATGACCGATGATTTCACTAAAATCACCAACAATAATCGAGGTTCAAATTAGCCCTGATTTTAGGTTGTTACATAATTGTTGACGGCACATGTATCGATTTGATGTAATTGATATCGTATAGAAATCGTGTTTGTTTAAATGTGGTTAAAAAGTCCTTGTGGCGTCGCACACTTAGCTCCAATGTGATATACTTGCGCAAATAGGCAAGGGTTTGAGTATAGCAGTTGCAATGTGAGAGTTACAATTCTGTTAAAATTGGATTCTTTTTATTGATATTGGACTCTTAAGCCAACCATCTATCGAAACATTGTGTACCTGATTTGCCTCTCACATGATGCTTTCTAGTACGAGTCGGATTGGAGGTCATTACTCATTAGTTATAAGCTATTTTTGCACAAACAGAATCCCATGTTGTTAAGTTTTCTCTGTTTAATTAGGCATCGGTTTTTCCAGCAACGTAAAAATGTATACTTTAATATTTTGTTTGGTATAAGAAAATGATGTTAATATTTGGAGATGAATTACTATTCCTACCAAAATAACATCAACTTAATACAAATGATTATCTAATCCTTGTTCTTGAAATCACAATGCTTTGTACCAAACGGACCATGAACCCTGGGTTAAGAACCGAATACAAACTTAGGAACTTCCAATTTGAAATTTTATAAACATAAAACGAAGCCGTTCAAACTTAAAAAAATAAAATAAAAAATGGTTACGTTCTAGACAAGATTGTTCAAAAATATCTAGAACCAAAAACCAATTTTCAAAAAAGTCTGCAACCAGATCGAATATAAGCGGTTCTGGTTCCACTTTAGTGATTCAACTTTACCCGTGCACACTGATTTTCACACTAAGTGGTCGTTTAACAAACCTGACCGGTTCAGCACTTATTGGATAACCTACTTTATCAAATGAGCATGACAAGAAGCAAGACTCTCATCCGGTAAGAATCTTACACGGTTGGCACTTGCCACGTAAAAGTCGCTTATCAACAATTTTACTGTCATTTTGATCGTCGAGAATCTTACTCAGTAAGATAAGTAAGGGTGGCGACTCTTACACAATAAGTGCTAACAGGGTAAAAGACGCTTATCAATAATTTTACTATGTCATTTTGACAAGAATTTTTGCTTAACAAGGTGAGGATGGTGATTTTTATCCGGTAAACACTCAAGGACTGTTTGGTTGACTTCACATACAGATACAACTGTCTATGTGAATTATTCTATTTAGAAGATTTTTGTTTGGGAGAGTTTTTAATAGATAAAAAGAGCATGATTTTTAATTGGGAGGAAAAGAAAGAAAAACTCTGTTTTCTACGTAACGCTCCCCCGTAAAGCTTACTGAATAAGCCACTTTCTATATCATTAAGCTACTACCAAACAGTTATTTTTAGCTACCGAATAAACTACGAGTCTTGCTAACAAATACACGACCCCAAAGCCTAGTTACCATAAACATCAATATTGAATCAAAATCACAAACTTTCAACCCTAAACCTCTTTTCTTGTACTTTCTTTTGTTTCAAGGAGCCAAAAATGGCATAAACAACAGCAGGACACAGACATTACAACAAGAAAATTCCTCAAGGACCTTCAAAAACACCTGCTCCAATCCTTCAACAAAACAAAACACGAAACCGATCTTCGACTGCAAATATACATCAAGCAGACAACCAACACGTTTTTCTAAACCCTAGGAACTGCATAACAAGATGAGATCACGAACCCTGAACCGGTTTTTTCTTAACGACACCCTCAAGAACACCGTTAGCTAACATGTGTTTTAGGGTCGGTGGGTCCACGTGGACGGGTAACTGGAACGAGACCGAGAAGTCGCCAGGTGGGCAAAGATTCTGCGTATGCATCTCGAACACCATGTTGTGGGCGTGAACCTTTTTCTCACCGGTGTTTGTTACACCTTTGATGTTGATGGTTCCGTCTGATTGGATATCACATTTGAACTCTGCAGTTTACAGTATGCAAATACGAATGAATCAGTCATCTAGTCATGTGTAATAAGCTTGTTGATGGTTGATAAGCTAGCTGATAAGTATGTATAATGACTGAAAAGGACATCTTGAAAAAATAACCGATTATTATAATAATAATATAATATGTTAATTAATACAAATTAAATAATATAGTATGTAGATAAAAGAATTTAAAATATACTATTATATATATACTATAAATTTTGATTTGTTAAAACAAATTTTAGAAATCTACATTAACTTATGGTTTTAAATAACCACTACATATAATATAAATATAAATAAATAAGTGAATAATAATTAAGAAAATAATAGTTATTGATAATTGAAGTATATTGACTAATATATAAAAAATAATTGATACGATTAACAATAATTCTAAATAATTAAAATTTAACATCAATGTATAATTTAATTTGATTAATAATTTTCATTAATGTTAATTACTACTCCTATTAGTTAATATTTATTAGTATTAGAAATAATTAATTATTCTTTATAATTAATAGTTAATAAATACTACCTCTGTCCCAAAATAAGTGTCTACATTCATATTTTTGTTTGTTCCAAAATAAGTGTCCACTTTCAAAAGTAAATCTCAATTTTCTCATTCTACCCTTTATTATGTGATGGAAAAAATTTCTCTTCTCTATAACTAAGGGTAAAATTATAATTTGGTTAATTAAAAAGTGTAATAATTACATACCCTAAAATTAGACCTGGCAAACGTGTCGTGTCGGGTTCAAAGTTAAACGGGTTGAGAGTGTCTGCCCCTAACCCGACCCGTTTAATAAACGGGTCAGAAAATCCCAACTCTAACCCGACCCGCCTAACCCGTTTAACATTTATAAAACTAAAAATTAAATATCGAAAATACACAAAAAAATTACAAATCCAAAAGTCAAATGAAAGCATTAGAAATCTAAATTTTATAGTTCAAACTTATAAGTTCTAACCAAATCCAAAACATTAAAAATCCAAAGCATTAAAAAGAATTATAATATATATAAACGGGTTATTCGGGTCATTTTCGAGTTGAAATTTTTGACCCTGACCTTACCTGTTTAATTTTCGTGTCGTGTCGTGTCAACCCGTTTACTTAAACGGGTTGAAATGTATTACCCAAACCCGTTTATTTCGTGTCGGATTAGCGTGTCGTGTCAGCTTTTGCCAGGTCTACCTAAAATTGTGTGCCTTTTTCATTGTGGACATATATTTTGGGACGGAGGGAGTAATAATAAATATTAACGAGGGTATAATTGGAAAAAGCATAAAATGCTCCTCATAAGCTACTCCAGTAGCTTATTAATAATAAGCCAGCCTTTTAATAATAAGCCAACTTATGTTCATCCAAACATGTACGCTAAAAATAAGCTACCTTATAGCTTATAAGCTAGCTTATTTTTGCCAAACAATGCCTAAGCCGAGTAGAACGACTGCTATTCTCTTATTAAGCATCATTTTATTAGGAAAATAAGAGATCGACTTCAAGAAAGTTATAAAGGGGTGCGGTGGTACTTACTTTCATCCTTCTTGACACCCGGGAGAGCAACACGAAACAGAAAAGCCTCGTCAGATTCCGAAATGTCAATTGAACCGATAATTGGTCCAATTTTTCCGCTTGCAGCACTCCCAGATACCGCAACTCCATGTTTGGTGATGGATAAAATGTCGTTCAATTCTTTCTCGGTGGTTTGTTGAGGCAGGAAAACCATAGCGGGCTGATTCTTTAATGGCAGGTTGACTTCATCTTGAGACATATCGGAATCAAAATGGTCTAGAGGTGGGCCGGTGTATGGGACACAGTTGAGAGGAGCTACAGCAATCGGAACTTGATCAGCCCAATGTGAGTTGGATCTGAAATTCACAAGTGAATAGACAACATGAAGTTGCGAATATATATGTGTGCTTCATACCAAATCAGACCATTCAAGATTGATAATTAAGGATCATATTATGCAATACAGTTGATCACAATTGTTATCTCCAAGAAAGTCTGAGATCTTGAAAGAAAGCACATACTTGATGTACATTCATTGCAAAAATCACACTCATGTGAAGAAGACTAAAATTCACACGTGAATAGACAACATGAAGTTGTGAATATATATGTATACTTCATACTGAATAAGGCCATTCATGATAAATAATTAAGAATCATATTATAGAATACAGTTGATCACAATTGTTATCTCCAAGAAAGTCTGAGATCTTGAAAGAAAGCACATACTCGATGTGAGGACGACTAAAATTCACAAGTGAATAGGCCACATGAAGTTGTGAAGATATGTGTACTTCATACTGAATCAGACCATTGAAGATTAATAATTAAAGATCATATTATGCAACACAGTTTATCCCAATTGTTATCTCCAGAAAGTCTGAGATCTTGAAAGAAAGCACACACTCGCTGAACATTCATAGTATCACAATATTAATGTGAAAAAGACTAAAAAGGTCATGAATGATAAGAAGTTATGGATGTGAATAAGGTTAGGAAAGTCATGAAATTGTTGCCTATTCATCCTTCTCTACTCTTCATTTCTTTAGGGTTTGAAAACCTAGAATCCCAATTAAATCCCTCAAAATTTGAATCACAGATAGATCATGATTCACTCATTTAGATATAGCGATAACAACCCAGACCAACAGGGTGACTGAATCTTGATTCACTTGCGATTGTGGGGCGATTAAAAACAGGGGAAATAAAGGTTTTAAGAAACCTAGGATCACACCCGTGTGTGTGTGTGTGTATATATATATATATGTTGTATGTATATTGTTATAAAAATGCATAACATATATTTGTCCTTCCTATTGCGACTCAATACTAGATTCTTTATCTTGAAAGACGAATTGAGATCATAACACTTTTTTTTTGGAAAGGGTATCCCAGGCACAGCCCGGACTAATCCCTGGCAATTTTGAAACTTAAAGATGTCTTATCAATGTTGAGGACGCCTGGGATCGAACCCTGGGTAGATGGGATATTCCACCACATCACCCAGGGCGATCAACCACTGCGCTACAACCTAATTGACGAGATCATAACACTTGGTAATATATAAACTATATAATTGCAATGAAACCAGAAACCAACACAAATGTTACAAATAAAAACTCGAATATATGATAATACCAAGAAGCATTTTGAAAAAAGAGGGATAATGAAAACGATTACCTTTTTTGAGATCAAGAGGGGGAATAAGAGGGATGATACCAAGGTTAGCCTCGACAAGAAGGAAATTTTTCGAGTCTTAATTGAAGGTGCAAAAACTACCAAAACAAGAGGGCTTCATATCGGGTTGAGAAAGAGCCGAACTTTAGTTGCTAAACGATGTGGGACCACAAGTAATGCTATCAACTACACTAAATAGGCATATATATATACATATATATATATATAGAGAGAGAGAGAGAGATAGGGAGGTTCATGGTAAAACCCAAAAAAGTAAAAAACTGAGAAACACCCTAGTGGCGGCATTTCATTTGAAAAGTATGCACATGTTAGTTGTTTTTGGGTTTGTAAGCACGTGTGCAATATGCACATGTTCATGTTACAAATTACTTGTATGCACATGTGCATACCGTTAGATGAACGGTTACCAAGGTGCTCCTCAGTTTTTCAAAAATTTGTGGTTTCACCCTGAACCTAACTCTATAATCCCATATATATATATATAGTAACCAAACAAACCTAGTATATCCCACTTGAAAGTAGGGTCTGAGGGGGTGTACGTAGGCTTGTCCTCCACCCCAAAGGGTAGAGCGGTTGTTTCTGTGAAGACCCGATGAGTTGTGCAAAAGTGTGAGCGAAAAGGAAAGAAGAATCAAGACTAGCAATTAAGATATTCACAACAATGGGGTAATAATATTAAATGTACTTGAAAGCCCTCTTCGTCTTTTAAGGTTTACTCCAAAGATTCCAAATTATTATCATCTAATCCCAATATAAACCATCTATAATTCCATTACCAAAAGAATAAATTTAATGTTGCCATGAAGCATCCTCATACATTCTATCCAAGTCATCTCAACTTGTTTTTGATATAATTCATAGCACACATCAAACCTTTTAGCAAAAAGACTTGAGAGAGTCTTGATTTGAAGAGTAGAATAGAAAATGATAGCAAAAATGGAAGCTAATTGATGAGAATATACTTTCTTAGGAACAAAAGAAATGAGCAATTATGCTAAAAACACACAAATAAATGTTATTTGGCACAACGGTTATACTTTCTGTTTTTACCTTATATAATAGAACACCTAGTAATATTGCTATCCGATCCTTGAGAGAAGAGGGGGGGGTGATGGCAAGAACCAAGAGTCTTACCGGGTAAGTGAGAGAAAATATGCTTACCCGGTAAGAGCTTATCGGGTTTAAGACACTTACCTACAATCCATTTTGATGGCCTAGAATGTTACTCGATAAGGTAAGTAAGGGTGAGGTATCTTGTTGGTAAGCGCTTACCCGGTAAGCGTTCGATAACAGCTCCTGAATGGAGCCACGATTGCATTTTCATGTCTTCCTACACTATATGATTTTGACCATATGGTTCCACAATCATAGAGAAAGGGATGTGGGCATGTGGCTTAGCTATCCAACTAAGGGCTTGTTTAGTTACAGCTTAATGAGCTTAATAGTCTAGGACACTTATTCCCTCAGCCATACAGAAGTGTTTCTTTACTTAATCATGAAGCCATTAAGCCAAAATGGCTATATGAAATAAGCCAATACCCCTCACTTGTCCCCGTTAAGCCACCTCAAACAAATTAATACCATAAATGCCCATAAATATTCCAACCCTCTCTCTTTGCCTCCCTCAAACCCGTCGGTCTTGCATCCCTCAGACATACGAATTTATCAGATAGACAACTTAACCAATACAAAGCAAAAAAAAAAGTAAACAGCACCTAAGCCAAGCCAGAAACAGTGAACTAAATATATTTGATTGAAAAAAAAGTAATTACTCCATGCAAGAAAATGCCACATTTGGATACATGGTGAAAGAACTTTCGTTTTTTTACTTAAAACTTGTCATAAGCAAGAGTTCTTATGCTAAAAGTAACCATAAGATTCACTTAACGAACCCGCATTGTTATACAACAATTAACCCGAAAAACAATAAATATTCCAATACTTACTAAGACAAATTTTCGATATATTTTTGTACACTAAAAAACGGACCTTTTTCTAAAGACTAAATTGGTTATAAATCACATAAAAGAGCAAGTAAATCATGTCGATAACATGATTCCTCTAACATACATATTCATCATATATCACCACAATTTAGACAACAATCTTTAAGTCCTACACATTACCATAAGGAATAATATTAAAAAGATCAATTGTATTGAAATGGGTATATTTGAATATAAGTAAAAAGGGAAAAATCCACCCAATCAAGAAATTATTATCAAGATTTTCAATAATTCAAGCAAGCAACTTCAATTTCAGTTACATGAAAAGATGCAACAAGAAAGGACAAGATGTTGATTTCTAAAATGCAGAACAAGATCCAACAACTTTGGAATAAATTGATTGCATACCAATAGAAAAAATGGATCTTTTCGGTAAATCCAATCAACGATCACGATGAAAGAAATAAGATATTAAAACAAATAAAAATGGTGTGGTATACCCATGGAAGTGTTGATATAAAACACCTACTAACATTTCATCTATTTTCCTCTTTTCTCGACTTTGTGGATGCTGTTTTCAAATCCCTTTAGATCAAACCAAATATCACGAAATCATACTTATGTTTGGGCAAAATCACGAAATCAGCCACTCGTTCGGTTACTTATGTTTGGGAAAAAAAATCAAGAACCTCCATACAAAGTAGCCTTTGGCCCAATAGTATCAATAAATTTCAAGAGTTAAGTGTATCAATTCTTGACCTTTAAAGAAACCACAAAGAGGGTACACAAAAAAAAAGCAATTTCTCCACTCAATCACCATACCCCCATAAAAGATCAAAAAACCCCACAAAAGTATGATAAAATCCCCAATTTTCTATCTAATTTTGCTCCCAAACATCTTAATAATGGACAACAAAGTGAAAGAACATGTTTATTCAAACTTACCAAAAAAAGGGTTCTTCAACCTAAAAGTAACCCAAGCATTCAATAAGAGAACCCAAATGGTCCAAATTTGTTTCAAAACAATAACTTTCTAAAAAAAGACCACAATGTATTTTTGTACACCCAGAAAGCATGATCTTTTTTAACATGAGGTAAATAAAAGAAAGAACATAATCTTGAAAACAAATCCAAACCCTACACAGTATCAGTACCAACAATATCAAAGATGAATCAAAGCAAACAAATTTGAAATCTTTTTTACAATTAAAGCAAGTAACTTTACTAAAAAAAGGAAAAAAAACAGTAAAAAGAAAAAGGTCAAAAATTGATTCGCCAAATGTAGCTACAAAACAACATCAACAAATATAGACAGAATCGAGTCAATACCCACTTAGGGTTTTATTAAATCCCATAAAAATATTAAATAATATGAATAAAGAAAAGAAAAGAAAAAATGAATCTTGGAGATGTGGGTTGGAAGCATACCCGTTGGGAGCGGCCATTAGAGAGGAAAGCTGAAGAGGGTTTACGGAGATTTTGAAGACGAAGATGGTCGAGTGATGAAACGAAGGTAATCAGCAGCAGTCATGAGAACACAAGGTTTAAAGTGACGATCAAATCATAATAATACACGGGGTTGCTTTGTGTGTGTGTGTTTTTTTTGTGCTAGGGTTGATGGGTTGATGCTTCTCTCATGTCTTGAACTTTGAAATCCTTCAAAAGTCAAAACCATCATAATTTCTTTATTTTTATTTTTAATTAATACAATTAAATATATGAAGAATTTAAGTATTTTTAGATATTTAAATTCTTCATATACTTAATTGTATTAATTAAAAATATATTTTTAAATATATGAAAATTTTAAGTATTTTTAGATATGTCTTAAAAAAAAGTATTTTTAGATATGGGTCATGTAGGTTTGTTTAGAAAAGATCAAGGCACATATAGATTTGGATTAAGGGTTGTTCCATATTGTTTATGTGTTTATTAATTTATCATGTGTGATATTAGTAATAAAGATTTTTTTTAGTGTTTGGATGGAAAAAGTAAATAAATATTTATATCGGTTTGACATCAGTAATAATAAGTTTTTGATAAGTCGCTATCTCAAAATTTTCATACTCCAACCACAATCCTCTACAATCCAATCTAATCTACAATATTATTTTATAAAAATTATATTTTTTATTTTTTATACAATAATTGGGAGACATTGGCATGTGAATCTGAGAAAAATTGGTGTGGTGAAAATATGTCAACATTGGTATCTATTTGTAGGAAATTGAAAACCATGAATTTTGATATATTTTTTGTTTTTTAATTTATTTGTTAAAGTCAATTTTCTAATAAAATAAGTTTTATTTAATAAAAATCTAAGCCAACCAATAAAATTATGACATGTGTCAATTTTTTTTAAAATAAACCAACAATCTTCACCAATCTTGGTTTGTTGAACGATACGGATTGTTTGAGATTGGTTCATGGGTTTTCTTTTTTATTTATTTTTAAAAAAAATGTTTTGTCTTATTCATGATCTCAAAAATGAGATCACCAATGTGGATAGTCTTAAGAATCACTCGTAGTGGATCATGTGTCTCATCGGATGCTCGGGGATTAAATATCGTGTTGTATCTTATGTCAAACTCTTTATTTTTTGCATTATATTTGTTTGAGATTAATAGTTTGTTGAAACCCGAAAAAAGTAATGTCAAATAACCTACTCCCCCCAAGGTTGCACTAACACATGTCTCAATAACCACTTGGATTGCGGGCACTGGTTAAGCTTTAGGGGATGTAGTGAAAATCTCATCTACCTTGGGTCGAATCTAGACGTTACCAAATCGCTTGTGGCCATGGAGGTTCACATGTGATGACTCCAAGTCATTCGTGATAACCCCGAGGATTAGGTGATGCACGTAAGTTGTCCAGAAACCCACGGTTACAAAAAAACATGTCTTAATAACTCAAGATTTTGTAATTGACCAAAGGGCTTTGTCCTAGCGGTATTCAAGTTTTTGGCCTTCGTGAAGATCATGAGTTCAAATTTTGGTAAGGAGGATGTCTAAGTCTATTTATTGCATTTATTGTATATAAATATCATATAGTTTGTATAAAAGAATAGGCTAAAATGCGTAAAAAGGTAACGTAATTTACTTTTAATTTCTGTTTTGGGGATCCTATTTTTAAAATACACATTTAAGGGTCTAAAGCAAAACTTTATAATCAAAAAAGGGTCTCAGTTACTTGTTATTGTATATAACAGGTAATCGGTAAAAGTTGCTGACTTGTAATGTTTTTTTAGTTTAATTCATTTAAAACATGACGTGTAACACTACGCGGAAACTTCTTTGAAAGAGGCCGCCCAAAGCAAAGTAGTATTACGTCTGATTCTTCTCCATTAGAGATGCTCGACGATTGAGTTTCTTCTCCATCTCGCCGATTCTAACTCTAATCTTGCTTGTATCAGGTATGTTATTATCATTTTGTTTTTGATTTTGTCAGTACAATAAAAAAACCTAGAATCGAATAGGGAGGTTCAATTTTTTGTGCAAGTCTGGAAGTTCGATAGGTGCAAGTTTGCAAGTTCGAAAAAACTCGAGAATCGTTTTGTTTGTGATTTTGTCATTAAACACATCGATTCTTGAATCTGTCAAATCTGGAAGTTTGATTGGTGCAATCGATTCTCGTTTTTAATGAATTTGTTCGATTCTTGTTCGATTTTTACTTAGTTCTTCTCGTTTCTAATGAATCTGTTAGGATTCTTGGTCGGTTTTTAATTCTCAGTTTTAATGAATGTGTTAGGATTCTTGTTCGATTTTTAATTCTCGTTTTTTAATGAATCTGTTAGGATTCTTCTTCGATTTTTAATTCTCGTTTATAATGAATTTCATATCAGTGTTTACTTGAATATGGATGATGAAAACAATGTTGAGCAAATGGAACAAGAAGATGGTTGTAGTAGTGACGATAACATTGGAGGAGAATTAGACTTGAACAAAGAATGGGTGAACTATAGGTTTTCTGATGTTGAGGATGATGATATTGCTAGTGTTGATCACTTATCCGAAGAAGATGATGAAACTAGAGAAGTTAGATTGAGAAAAATTAACAAGGAAGGGGAAACCACGAATGTGCGACATGTTGAATTGGGTGATGAACATGCTTATAATGAAAATATGATGGTGGATGAAGATGAGACTTTGTTACAAGAAGATGTTTTAGAGGCACGATCTTATGAACATGATGAAATTTTGACATAAATTTGTGATGATTTGTAACAACCCAATCTAAATAAAGCATACACAACATTTAAATTTAAAGAATTGCAACACTAGGTCCCAGAAATTTCGTACACCTGTCTCATAACTTAGGTTGGCGGTGTTGGTGCAAGTGTACCACATCTCTATATATTTATATATATTTATTTTGATGATTACAAACACACCGTATTATTGTTTATCTAACAATTTAATCCAAGTGTACAGTTCTTGAAGAACACGAAGATTTTATCTGAAGAGTTCAAGACGGAAGATTTACGTTGTCATTAGTGTTTATAATCTAATAATGATAAACACCCTAAAATAATATACCACTTGGATATTTCTAAAAACCTTTTAAATATTTTAAATAAGAAATTTTGGTTCTAGAAGTATCTGCCATGCGTACTGTTTCTGCAACCACTTTCTGACGCAGGTATACCGCGAAGGTAGAGCCGGTATTCCGCGGTGGTACGGCCGGTATACCGCGAGTGTTCATCCGGTATACCGCGGCAGGCGTGGTGTTTGTTTCTGATTGGTTGGAAGTACTTTTTCTGACGGCGGTATACCGCGAGTCCTAGCCGGTATACCGCGGGTACGTATTCCAGAAGTCAACTTTGCATGAGAGCCGTTGAGTGTCAGTGTACTTTTGTCTGCACGGTATACCGCGTGCATTTGGCGGTATACCGCGGATTGCATGTTACCGTTGGAAGAGCTGATATATATACATGCATGCTGGTGAAGAAAGATAGACCACACAAACAGCAACAACAAACAGCAACTCCATCAGCTCTCTCTCTCATTATTTAATATATATATTTTATAAAACCTTTTTTATAAAATATCCAAGTGTGATTATTATACAAGAGTGATTACCCATTGTGAGTTATACTCCTCTTGTAAGTATTTGAATAACGGGTGTGTGATCCTGTTTATCTCATAGCAGAGGCTTGAGAAACTATTACAAATTCCTTTGTATTTGGTTTGTGTTCTACCGTAAAGAATACATTTATTGGATCGTGTCGAGAAGTGTCTCGGCTGCTGGTTTATCACAGTTGGTGGTAAATCAGTAATTCTCCGTGTCAAGTATCTCTAACCTTTATCTCTTTATTTATTCCGCTGTGCATTTTAATTATATCTGTTTATATAATTGTTGTAGATTTATTATTTGTATACTCTGATTTATTTATACTGTTTCTGTACTGTATTTATTTGTAAAAGAATTTTTGAAAGTAAAAGATTTTAAATACAACCTTACCCCCCCTAGGTTGTCTAACATTTGGTATCAGAGCAGGTCTTTCAAAAAATTTCTGCATAAATTTCTTTTATCCCTTTAAATGGCTCAACAAACTAATATTGTGTTTTCAAAACCTCCCTTGATAGATACTGAAAAGTTTGGCATTTGGGCCGAGCTATTTGAATGTCACGTGCGTGGCAAAAATCAAAAGATTTGGAATATTATAGAAAAAGGGAATTTTAAACCCACCATTGTGAAAGATGATGTTTTTATTGATAAACCTATAGATGAATGGACTACTTCTGATGAAACTCATTTTTGTTTAAACTTTGAAGCTAAGAATATATTATATGCTGCTTTAACAACTGATGAAATTGAAAGAGTATATACATATAAAACTGCAAATCAAATATGGGAAAGTTTAAATAATACTCATCGTGGAAACACGGAAGTTAAATCTAGTAAAGTAAATATTTTAGTTCACGATTATGAACTGTTCGAAATGAAACAAGATGAGTCAATTGACTCAATGTTTAAAAGATTTAACCTTATTGTGACTACTTTGAAAGGTTTGGATCGCACTTATCCTAACGAGGACTATATAAGGAAAATCCTACGAGCCCTTCCTTCGGAGTGGATGCAAAAGATAACATCTTTAGAAGACTCCCGTGACCTTTCCATAATGAAGATAGATGACTTGATCGGTAATCTTAAAGTGCATGAAATTGCACTCAAAAGAAACAAAGATCGGGAGCAAGTAAAAAAGAAGTCGATCGCTCTTAATGCCTCAACTCCGAATGTCAAGAAGAAGAAGGAGGAAGCTAGCACCTCAAAAGATCAATCCGATAAACTCGACGAAGTCGCTATGTTGGTAAGAAACTTCTCTAAATTTTTTACTAACAAAAATTTCTCTAAAAATAATAGATTTCAAAGAAACGGTAACTACCGTCGTGGCGGTGAAAACCGGAGTCGCAACTTCCACAAAAGAGAAGATAAAGTAAAGAAAAATGGCGACTCGAGCGAAGACGAAAAAGCAAAACCAAAGAGAGGTTATTGTTACTCTTGTGGTGATAAAGACCACTACGCCAATGAATGTCCGAAAAAGAACAAGTTCCAAAAGAAGAAGGAGAAAGCCTTCATTGGAGGCGCGTGGAGCGAGAGTGAAGAAGAAGATGACTATCAAGCCATTTGTCTTATGGCCGAAAGCGACGACGAGGTAAAATCTTCTTATTCAAATTACGATAGTGATTATGATAGCGATAGTGAAAACAATCTTGAAGAATTATATGAATCATTTCACAAAATGGCTAATCTTGCTAATAATTATAAAGACGAAATTGCTATGTTAAAAGAAACTGTAAATGCATGTAAAAAGGAAATAAATAATGTTAAACAAAAATCTGAAAATGATTTAAATATAATTGCTAAATTAGAAACTAAATTAGGAGAAAAAGATTTTTGTAAATCTTGTGATGCTTTAAATAAAGAAATTGCATGCTTAAATAAAAAATCACATGAAAATATTATTTGTACAAAATGTGATATACTTGAGAATGAGATTACATGTTTAAAGGCTAAATGTGCTTCATATGAAAAAGATAACATGTTAGCTAAAGCCTTTGAAAGTAGTAATAAAAAAGTTCTTAACATGCTTAATATGCCTAACCGTATAAAATGTAGAAAATGTATTGGTTCCGATACGTGCAAAGATAAATGTTCTTGTAAACCCATCAAAAGATTTTATGAATCACCTAAAGTTAATACAAGAAATCAATATGTGCAAAAACATCCGTATGTGCGTAAAATAAATAATGTAAATCATAATACGAGAAAACCGTATGCTCGCATGTACCATGATAAATATTCTAAACCTAATAATAATGCGAATATAAATACTTGTTTTTATGTGTATGATAAATATAATCGCAAAATTAAAATGGTTAGAAAATGGATTCCGAAAGGAATGTTTAATGTTGACAATCCCGGTGGGATGCGTTTGTGGTTTTAAACAAATTTTGTGGATTGTATGTTGTCATGTTTTATTTTATGTCGACAACATATTTTAATTTTTTTTTTTTTTTTTTTTTTGCAGTTTATGTTTTATACTAACTGTTAAAAGGACCCATAAGAAAAGGGTACCACAAAAAATTTTCTTTGCCTTTTATACGTGTTTCCTGGCGAGGATATAATACGTGTTTCCTGACGAGGATATAATATGTGTTTCCTGGCGAGGATATAATACGTGTTTCCTGGCGAGGATATAATACGTGTTTCCTGGCGAGGATATAATACGTGTTTCCTGGCGAGGTTATAATACGTGGTTACCTGCCGAGGTTATAATACGTGGTTACCTGCCGAGGTTATAATACGTGGTTACCTGCCGAGGTTATAATACGTGATTACCTGACGAGGTCATAATACGTGGTGATTTTTTTTATCACATAAAATTAACCGAAAATTGAAGCCTTAAGATCCGTTTTGGTGCAAGTGTTTCGTATTGGTTTGTATATCTTTGTCTCTATTGCTTTTTGCATTTTATTTTTATCCCTCAAATTTTATAAAATCAAATTGATATCGTTATTAATTTGAGGGGGAGCGTTTTAGCTCTTTTACCCATGAGTTTATGCTACCTCAAATATATGCATATTTTGAGGGGGAGCATCTCTCGAGGGGGAGCATACCGTCTTTCTTGACCCTTTTTGCTTCGACAAACGGGGGAGAGAAACCGCATATGCTCATGCTTAGCGGTTGTGTTTGTCATCATCAAAAAGGGGGAGATTGTTGGTGCAAGTGTACCACATCTCTATATATTTATATATATTTATTTTGATGATTACAAACACACCGTATTATTGTTTATCTAACAATTTAATCCAAGTGTACAGTTCTTGAAGAACACGAAGATTTTATCTGAAGAGTTCAAGACGGAAGATTTACGTTGTCATTAGTGTTTATAATCTAATAATGATAAACACCCTAAAATAATATACCACTTGGATATTTCTAAAAACCTTTTAAATATTTTAAATAAGAAATTTTGGTTCTAGAAGTATCTGCCATGCGTACTGTTTCTGCAACCACTTTCTGACGCAGGTATACCGCGAAGGTAGAGCCGGTATTCCGCGGTGGTACGGCCGGTATACCGCGGGTGTTCAGCCGGTATACCGCGGCAGGCGTGGTGTTTGTTTCTGATTGGTTGGAAGTACTTTTTCTGACGGCGGTATACCGCGAGTCCTAGCCGGTATACCGCGGGTACGTATTCCAGAAGTCAACTTTGCATGAGAGCCGTTGAGTGTCAGTGTACTTTTGTCTGCACGGTATACCGCGTGCATTTGGCGGTATACCGCGGATTGCATGTTACCGTTGGAAGAGCTGATATATATACATGCATGCTGGTGAAGAAAGATAGACCACACAAACAGCAACAACAAACAGCAACTCCATCAGCTCTCTCTCTCATTATTTAATATATATATTTTATAAAACCTTTTTTATAAAATATCCAAGTGTGATTATTATACAAGAGTGATTACCCATTGTGAGTTATACTCCTCTTGTAAGTATTTGAATAACGGGTGTGTGATCCTGTTTATCTCATAGCAGAGGCTTGAGAAACTATTACAAATTCCTTTGTATTTGGTTTGTGTTCTACCGTAAAGAATACATTTATTGGATCGTGTCGAGAAGTGTCTCGGCTGCTGGTTTATCACAGTTGGTGGTAAATCAGTAATTCTCCGTGTCAAGTATCTCTAACCTTTATCTCTTTATTTATTCCGCTGTGCATTTTAATTATATCTGTTTATATAATTGTTGTAGATTTATTATTTGTATACTCTGATTTATTTATACTGTTTCTGTACTGTATTTATTTGTAAAAGAATTTTTGAAAGTAAAAGATTTTAAATACAACCTTACCCCCCCCCCCCCTAGGTTGTCTAACAGGCGGAAACAACTTATACACAACTGATAACATACTATATTCTATGAGTGACACTGACACTGTCTCTATCTGCATCTGTGCTCTATCCTGCTCTTGCTCACTTACCTGAGCCTTCTACTATCTGTTTACCTGAAAAGGTTTTGTTTGGAAAATGTGAGGGTTAGACCATGAGGTCTAGTGAGTTCCCTCATGACAGTTCTCAAAATCATTTAAAAGCAGTTCATCACTTTCAAATATCTTTGCATAAAACTTTCATATAACTTTTTATGAAACTATCATATAACTTTACATAAAACTTTCACGGATAAATCCGCTCCCGTAAATGGCACCCTGAAGTCGCTCGAAAGTGACAACGAGTCAGTCTCACGCTGCCTTACTAGATACTCCCTTCCATGTCATAAACGGAACCTCCCCCCGACGTGAGTACTGGCGGAACCTCCCCCTGACTTAGCCAATTTACGTCTACCACAATGTATGCATACATCTCATATAAAACTTTAAATAAACTTTCATGCAGTTAAAAGCATAAGAATAAAACATGACATTTCTCATCATGTACTTACTTTAGAAAACACGTTAAAAGTCACGTATTTTAGTTAGAAAAACTCATCTGGTTCGCTTACTTTCCTTTCCTACTCCGTTCCTGACTTCCAAACGATTTACCTGAGAAACTACTCAGATGCCTAAACCAATAATCCAGACACCATCCGGATTCAACTTACCTGATAATCTATACTTACCGGGCAATCTACACTTATCGGGTAACTTACACTTACCGGGTACTTATACTTACCGGGTAACTTACATTTACCGAAACTTAACTTACCGAAACTCAACTTACCGGATCACACAACTTACCGGTACATCCCGGGTTCTCTTCCGGTAACCTTCATCACATGGACTTACCGGGTACGACGCTGGGACATTTTTCAGAGGCAAAATCCTACTCAAATCCCCTTAATCTGTACGATAATGCGATAAATAACTACATAAACATTCTATATCCATTTCTTACAATTCTTTGCTACTCAAACACGATTTATGGGTGTTTAAATATTCTTTTAGAGCCTCAATTAACTTTGCCAAGTAAGAACTCTCAATTAACCCAACAATCAACTTAACAATCAAAACTGGATTAGATTTCGAAATTACCTGGTAGAATCACTTGTATAAATCGAATTCCAACTCCACTCCTCCTTCAAATTAGAGATGATTTGTGATCTTCTTCTTCAATAGCACTTGAACTCCAAAAATACCTTTTCTCTTATCTCTAATTCTCTCCAGCCGCTAACTTCAATGAAATACTCCCTCTTTCTAGGGTTTTGAGCCCTATTGGAGGCTTTTATACCCACTTGCTGAAATTACAACTTGGTCCCTGTTCTTTACAACTTTAAGACAATTTCCCTCAAACTTTAAATTCTTCCACCAAGATCACGGTTATTACAATACTCCCCCCTCAAAATAATTCCGTCTCCGGAATTCCATTCTCTAAAAGATGAGGGTATCTGGACCTCATGTCCGCTTCCACTTCCCAAGTTGCCTCTCGCTCTTTATGATACCTCCACTGAACCTTCACTAAACGGACTTCTTTGTTCCTTGCTTTTCGTAATTTACTGTCCACGATTTCCATTGGTTCCTCTTCGTACATCAATTTTTTTCGTCAATGCTGGCGTCTTCTAAAGAAATGGCCACATCAGTCTCGGCCAAACATTTCTTCAGGCTTGACACAAAACGTTGAATGAACTCCCTTTAGTTCCTCCGACAAGTCTAACTTGTATGTCGTTGCTCTAACTCGCTCACTAATGACAAAAGTCAACTTCTTATCGTATGTATTTCTTGCAAGGTCGCCACCATCTCATTTCCCACATCGGCTCTCCATAAAAGAGATGTGCATCACACTATGAATTTCTTCTCAAAATCTCATCGAGTACCTCAAGATCGCGCACTATCTATTCAACTTTCATAACTTCGACGGATCCACAGACTTAGTCCACCTTACCTTTCTCTCAAACTTCAAGGCTCAAAAGCCTTATGTTTTTCAATCCAACCAGCTCAGTTATACTCGGTCACTTCAAACCGTTCTGATGGGTAACATAACCGTACACCATACATTGGAACCGCCCTCGACGAGTCACTACTTTGCTATGTCGTGCCATCTTGTACTATTTACTTGCAACCTCTCCGAATACTATACTCGCTTAAATACCACTAGAAAAATCCAAGGCCAACCGCGCCTCCATTTGCTCGCTTCCGTTCCCACGTCGGGACTCACGGTTTTACAACACGTCTACTTACGGTCTCTCATACCTCTTTACTTCCTTAAAAGAAGGAATTTGGCTAAAATTCCCCGCCACTACAACGAGAATCTAAAACCAGGAACGATCACTCACTTGACCACTTGGCACAAGGCCAACCTCGTACATCCCCAACCGACTCACACCCAAGAGTTCTCTCATCGGATTACCTACAATTCTAGATTACTTCTCCCAATCGACATACGACTAAGCCGATCATACTCCCTTCCCGAATCACATCAGCTACAGCTCGACAACTAATTCATACGTTCTCACCACTTCAAAACTTCACTCTTCTACGTAACTAAAAGTAGGAAACTTCTATAATTTCTCATTGAAGTGTTCACCTATCCGCATTGCACTTATTCAGAAGTCACAACAATTTCTCACTGCATCCTACAAGCGTCCAATCATATATGACAAAACTTCGGTTACCCTCACTCAACAAGGAGGAGTAACCATGCTCACACAAAACCATTCTCAATAGCTTATCACTAAACGACCAATTCGTTTGAACCTTTCTCACAACGTCACTAACTTAACTCATTCAACTGCCTTTTCCACTTCTTTCTCGCATAAAAACATACACAAATCCCTTTCCTCGATACTCTTTCCAGGAGTTCACAATCTTTCCGATGGCAATTTACACACACTACTCCACTTTTCGGTGTTACTGTCATGCTTATTACTTCCAACATACTCACTTATTCCGACATACGATCTTCACCTCCCCACGTTAACGTGGAGCACCGTCAACCAAACATTACTTACCCCTCTCTTCCGACCATTTCCCCATGTTGATAACATTTTTTTGTCACTATACATAACCAAACCGTTGCACTAAAATTCTAACTTAAGGCATTCAACCAAGTCACCTTGAAATGACACCAACGTTCGAAGTTACTGCACACTCCTTGATTTCCAATTTGTTACTTTCTCGGACTAATCCTTTCGCACAAAAGGAAACAATTCACATTCCTTGAAGATTTAGCATCTACTACGCCACCTCTTAGACTCACTCATCCAACATATTCTTTAGCCTTTTCCAGATTCTAAAATATACATAATTAGCGACCCACGCAACCAAAAACACTTGGTTTCTTCTTTGGGTAACCACCCACGGTCGCTCCGACATTCTATTCCGATAATGGTCGTGTCACAACGTCAACTTACAAACCACGTGCTCCAACGACTTGATTAACAAATCGTACACCCCGTCCGAAAACCCCGAAAAGACTTCCATCTGATGCTTCCTTTTCCTAACATCATATCACACACTGGTTGGCACATTTATCTTGCCAATTGATGCCACTACTCATCCGTACATTCTCCACCCATAACATCTTACTGCAGACCAAGTCTCTCATGGTCATTCGTACACAACTCCAACTTACCTTCATGATCTCTCGTATAAATAACCGACTCTATCTCGCTACTTTGTCTCTCCCCAGCTCCAGTTGAACCACAACTCACGAGTTTCTGATTAACTCTAACATACTCGTTTCTTGCTAGCTCTTTGCGATTCCAAACCATTACATGGACAAGGCACAATCTCTCCCAGATCAACATGATCTATACCCCCAATTCGTTTGTGCTAAATACGTTATCCTTTACGAACCATCCAGACCTCGTAAGTAAAACGCTTATCTAAAACAACAGTCTTCCACCATCTTAACACCCCTACAAGGTGATCCTTCAACTTTCAACCTTCTGATTCAAGTCTTCGGCCTCAGACATCTTACACATCTGCCGACTTCAACATCAATAGTGTAACGCCCCAAAATCCGGGCTAATTTGAACCTTAAATTTCAACAAGTTATGATAAAATAAACTTCAACTTTCATATATATAGCAAGTGAATTAACCACTAGGAGTACATTTACAAGTACAGAATTCTTCAAATAACCTATTAATCTAATTATGCCACTATAATCAGATTAACTAAGTTATCTAAGCAATCCTTCAAAATTTCCTTCTGTTAATTGACTTTTCCGCTATTCCAAAACGCTCGTCCCACATCCCTTTTACTTTCCCGAGCTGGTACCTGGTAAGAAAACATTATATTGAAACGATTAGGCCAACGCCTAGTGAGAACATTCGTTCCACAATAATATTTGCAAAATCGATGTAAACACGTTATAACCAACCTGATTACCCTTTTCTTACCATACGTGTAACTCTTTTCCGTTAACAAAATTTTACCTAAGTCCATGAATATGACTGACACACATTCCATCATCATATCATGTCTCAGAGCCATACTACGAATCTTCACTGATTCTAGATTGTGCTCTTAATCCGGAAATCGCAATATACACATGCCCATTTCCACTTGTGATATAAATATATATTCCAGAAATCACAATATACACATGCCATTTCTGTTCATATCTAAGAAATAACAATATACACATGCCTATTTCTTAGAAAGGAAATAGAGGTTACAATATACACATGCCAATCTCTTTCTTTCCTTAGAAATTAGGAATTACGTTTATTCCATGATTTCTTACACACATCAGAATAATGATTAATCTTCATCTATTCTACGTGTACATAACCATTAGTTCCTATGGATCCATTACACTTTACTAACGTATATGCATAACAACATATCACACCACATCGCATATCATATTCTTAACTCTGAGAATACTAGATAACCTATCGTATTTTCATCCTCAAATGCCCCCCCTTCGGCGACTTAGCACGGGGTTTCCGCTACCCGGTTAGCGGATGGGGTCAAGGGGCAACGCCCCCAGATTTTTTTTAGAAAACTTAACCAGACAAAACATTCGAAAACTGCATCCAGACATCAGAACCTAACATTATCAATTTCTCAAAAGTGTCCGGACAACAGGGGTTTCCGGATAACTTTGACTATCCGGGCAACTAAACTTTTCGGATAAGTACAACTCACCGGATACTTTTATAATCCGGACAATATACTTTTCGGACCATCATCTAATCCGGACAACACCCGGAAAACTAAAGCAACCCGGATACTATCCGGTAACTATTTTTATCCGGAAACTTACAATAAAACTAAAACTTATCGGATACTCTTCTGCGTCCGGATACATTCTTCACAGGGGTTTCCGGATACGACTTTTCATCCGGAAACTTCGGTCTGCAGCCTAAAATTCGATCTAATTCGATGTCTGTTCTATTCAGCTCAGTCCAGACCATTCCATACAGTCCACAAACAGTTTATACAGCTATGAGAAGGTTTAATTTAACATATTAACATTGATTTAAGCAAACAACATATGAACTCACCTTTTAAAGGAGATAACCCACTTTTGCACAATCTGGTGCTCAAATCTGTTGTTAATAATTCTGAAAACCTATTCAACAACCAGATTCGTTTACAATCATTCATCTACAACAAACTATATCTGAATTTGTGATCAAATTCTTACCAATTGAAGACAAAACCCTTGTTTTCTTCTTTTTCTCCTTTCTCTCTTTTCTTTCTCTCTGGATTCTTTCTGCCGACTCAAACCACAAGAAATGAGATGTCATCTCATTCAGTCAGCCCCTTATCCATACACACTTTCAACAATAACCAAATGCACCCTTAATTTTTCCAAAGGAACCAAATACACCCTCTAGTTCCAATTCTCAAAGTTAACATCAAACTTTGTTTAATTATTGTAACATCCTAAATTTTCAATATTTAATATTTTAATGAGAATTGGGATGTATTTGTTTTTTTGTGTAAACCTTGAAGTATTTGGAAGTTTTATAATTCTTTAGGGTTAAAATGCAAGAGATATAAGTAAGGTGTTACTTTTGGAAATAATGAAACTTGAGGGTGCTTTTGGACATTTTGGAAAGTTGTTTGGATAAAATATCTAGAAATCAGATGTTATCTGATTCCTTAAGGTTGAGTCGGCTGAGAAAAGAAAGAAAGGAAGAATAGAGAGAAAGAAGAGAAAGGAGAAAAGAAAGAAAAACAAGGGTTTGTTCATCAAATTGGTAAGGAATCGAACTCAACTTCTGTTAATTCTTGTTGTGAATGAATAATAATAAACGAATCTATGTATTGGGTTGATTTACAGAATCAATTACAACAGATTGAGGGAATCAGATTTGTGCAGAAAGTGGGTTTTGTAAACTTAAGGTGAGTCCATTTGTTCCTTGCTTAAATTAGCGTTTTCATGTTAAATTAAACCTTGAAATAGCTGTATAAATTGGTTATGAACTGTATGGTATGGTTTGGAATGAGCTGAATCGAACAGACGTGAAAATGGATCGAATTTTAAGTTGCTGAGCCGAGTTTTCCGGATAAATCGTCATATCCGGATACCTCTGACGATGAATGTTTCCGGGCGTAGAAAGTATCCGGGTAAGTTTTATTTTATTGTAAGAATCCGTATGAATATAGTATCCGGATGGTTTTAGTATCCGGGTGTCGTCCGGATTAGTACAGCATCCGGAAAAGTAGGATTTACCCGGAAAAGTAGTAGTATCCGAAAAAGTTCAGTTGTCCGGAAATCCCTGTTGTCCGGAAAACCCATGTTGTCCGGACACTTTTAAGAAACTGAAAAAGTATAGGTTCTGATGGCTGGATGCAGTTCTGGATGTTTTGTCTGGTTTAGTTTTCTAAAAAGTTTCTAGCGGAACCCCCGTGCTAAGTTGCCGAAGGGGGGTATGAGAGGATGAAGATACGATAGGTTATCTAGTATTCTTAGATTTGAGAATATGATATGAGCTGTAATATGTTGCTATGCTTATACGTTAGTAAAGTGTAATGGATCCATAGGCACTAGTGGTTATGTACACGTAGAATAGATGAACATTAATCATTATTCTGATGTGTGTGAGAAATTGTGGAATAAACGTAATTCCTGATTCCTAAGGAAAAGAAGAGATTGGCATGTGTATATTGTAATCACTATTTCCTTCTCTAAGAAATAGGCATGTGTATATTGTTATTTCTTAGATGTGTGCAGAAATGGGCATGTGTATATTGCGGTTTCTGGAATAGATGTGTACGGAACTGGGCATGTGTATATTGCGATTTCCGGAATAGAAACATTACTCTAGAATCATTACAGATTCGTAGGGTGGCTCTGAGACATGATATGATGATGGAATGAGTGTCAGTCATACTCATGGTATTAGATGGAAGTAGTGTTAACGGAATAGAGTTACACGTTTGGTAAGAAAAAGGGTAACCAGGTTTGTTATAACTTGCTTACATTGATTTTTGCAAATGTTATTATGAAAACGAAAGTTCTCACTAGGCGTTGGCCTAATCGTTTCATATGATATTTTCTTACCAGGTACCAGCTCAGGAAAGTAAAGGGTTGTGGGACGAGCGTTTTTGGAATAGCAGAGGTGTCAATTGACCAGAAGAGATTTTGTTGGATTGCTTAGATAACTTAGTTAATCTGATTATAGTGATGTGATTAGATTAATAGGTTATTTGAAGAATCCTGTATTGTAAATGCACTCCTGATGGTTAATTACCTTGCTATATATTTCTAAGTTGAAGTTTCTTGTATCATAACTTGTGAAATTTGAGGTTCAAATTAGCCCTGATTTTAGGGTGTTACAATTATCTTTTAACCCCATTTATATATATCTTCAATACACTTCAAGGTTTAAACCAAAATACAATAGATCCCAATTCTCATTAAAATATTTTTAAGGAAAATTTGGGATGTTGCAAATAGTCGGCCTGTTGATACTTCCTTAACCTATTCTTCAACAAGGGTCCCTTACTGAACCTAATCCTTCCAACATATCATAATCAACTTCACATCCCGTCGTCCTCATTTCAAACTTACTCGTGCAATGTCAAAATTACAAGGTCACCTTAAAACTCTTATTCGACGTCGAGGGTATTTCATTCCTACTTCACCACATTACTCATAACGAGTTGCTAATACCAACAACTTGATAACTTCTAGTCCCTCCCCTGAACACAACCGTCCTTCGTCAACTGTATTTCCAGTCACCGCACAAGGGTACAGACCCTCATACAACCGACACTAAAGTCCACTTTCGACTCTTCCACTGCTCACCTCTCCTCTTGATTACAAATACCAAAACTACAAACATTCTCCCCTGGTTTGTCCAACACCTCTCCACTCTAGGAGTTCTTCCTTAACTTAAAATGTAGTACTCTACGACCTAGTGAGTTCATAGCCTTCATGCATGACAACGTAATTAATAAATCATTTCACACTTTTTATCATTTTAAAGAAACAACACTTGGAAACAGCTTGGGTACACACAACCCCAACATTCTCATAACTCCAATGCCTGCACAACGATCGCGAGAATCGTTTGCATGCAACTTTCCGTAAAACTTAACCTTACTCAACCAAAAATATGTTGTTACGACAGAAATATATTGGATGAAAATCTTTTCATACGACAAAATTCTGAAAGGAATTACCGACACGAAGTAAACCAGTCGGTTCTCACACTCATTTATATAACTTCAACATATCAATAGTCATTTTGGTTTTAAAAGTTTTGCATTCAAACGTTTTCTTGACTTCTTTGCAACAATTTAACTTATCATGAAAAGAGTGGAATATTTTGCAAATCGTAAACCTCAAGACTTCATTGTGCGATGTAAATGGATTTGCATTTTTCTTTAAACATACGCTTGCACACGCCGACTCATATTCGATCAATTTTGATATTTACACATTTACTTAACTTATGAAAAATCTCATGTACACATATACGAACTCAATGCATGAAACTCTACTTGCAATTGAAGGCTACTCACTCAAACAAGGTCAATCGCTTTACTCACGCAACTTATTATTGACATTATACTTTCAACCAGTGGTCGCCCTCTCGGCCTTGCAACAACTTTCTATACATACATTCAACGGTCCACCAGCTAAACCATTGTATACTATTTTCGTCTTGACCAAATCATCTCATATTATACCTCTACACGCTTTCAGTCCTCTACAAAAATATCTCTTCAATGATCCTGCCACTGAACAACTCGACTAAAGAGTCAGGGCTCTAATCCTCTGCTCGCTCTTGAATTGACACTTCCAAGATCTCGACACTGTCCTTCCTTACCATCCAAACTGATCTATCCCACGATTTCTAGAACTGTGACTCTCCAGAAATATGAGTCTTACTCAAAATCAATCATTCATCCTCTTCGAATCCACGAAGATCTACCTCTAGACGACTCATAACATTATATACAATATTTCTTCTCTACGATGTATACATACATCACATCATAAATGATATCTCACGTTGCTTTCCCAACAATGGGTCTCAACTTCCCCTCAGGGATGTTGCTGAAATTCTAGATTACTGGAACACAACATATAAACTAGCTTGAGACTACAACTTCGGAATAATAAGGCAGATTAAGCACATACATGTACCTATAAGTTCGTAATTACACTGGCCAGGTGTAATCCCAAACTTACCTTACATGATTGTCCTCGGTACCCTATTAGTCCTATTTCTATAATAGTGTCCTCCTAACGCATTTCCTGATTCTCAATTGTGATTTCTACTCCCAAAGTTTAAGTTTAGGTCCGTCCGGTCACCTAAATCCCTTAAACCTAGCTCTGATACCAATTGTAACAACCCAGTCTAAATAAAGCATGCACAACATTTAAATTTAGAGAATTACAACACTGGGTCCCAGAAATTTCGTACATCTGTCTCATAACTTAGGTTGGCGGAAACAACCTATACACAACTGAGAACATACTATATTCTATGAGTGACACTGGCACTGTCTCTATCTGCATCTGTGCTCTATCCTGCTCTTGCTCACTTACCTGAGCCTTCTACTATTTGTTTACCTGAACAGGTTTAGTTTGGAAAATGCGAGGGTTAGATCATGAGGTCTAGTGAGTTCCCTCCTGACAGTTCTCAAAATCATTTAAAAGCAGTTCATCACTTTCAAATATCTTTGCATAAAACTTTCACATAACTTTTTATGAAACTATCATATAACTTTACATAAAACTTTCACGGATAAATCCGCTCCCGTAAATGGCACCCTGAAGTCACTCGAAAGTGACAACGAGTCAGTCTCACGCTGCCTTACTAGATACTCCCTTCCATGGCATAAACGGAACCTCCCCCCGACGTGAGTACTGGCAGAACCTCCCCCGACTTAGCCAATTTACGTCTACCACAATGTATGCATACATCTCATATAAAACTTTAAATAAACTTTCATGCAGTTAAAAACATAGGAATAAAACATGGCATTTCTCATCATGTACTTACTTTAGAAAACACGTTAAAAGTCACGTATTTTAGTTAGAAAAACTCACCTGGTTCTCTTACTTTCCTTTCCTACTCTGTTCCTGACTTCCAAACGATTTACCTGAGAAATGGATGAGATATAAACTACTCAGATGCCTAAACCAATAATCCAGACACCATCCAGATTCAACTTACCGGATAATCTATACTTATCGGGCAATCTACACTTACCGGGTAACGTACACTTACCGAGTAACTTACACTTACCGGGTAACTTACACTTACCGGGTAACTTACACTTACCGGGTACTTACACTTACCGGGTAACTTACACTTACCGGGTACTTATACTTACCGGGTAACTTACACTTACCGAAACTCAACTTACCGGATCACACAACTTACCGGTACACCCCGAGTTCTCTTCCGGTAACCTTCATCACATGGACTTACCGGGTACGGCGCTGAGACGTTTTTCAGAGGAAAAATCCTACTCAAATCCCCTTAATCTGTACGATAATGCGATAAATAACTACATAAACATTCTATATCCATTTCTTACAATTCTTTGCTACTCAAACACGATTTATGGGTGTTTAAATCTTTCTTTAGAGCCTCATTTAACTTTGCCAAGTAAGAACTCTCAATTAACCCAACAATCAACATAACAATCAAAACTGGATTAGATTTCGAAATTACCTGATAGAATCACTTGTATGAATCGAATTCCAACTCCACTCCTCCTTCCAATTATAGATGATTTGTGATCTTCTTCTTCAATAGCACTTGAACTCCAAAAATCCCCTTTCTCTTCTCTCTAATTCTCTCCAGCCGCCAAATTCAATGAAATGCTCCCTCTTTCTAGGGTTTTGAGCCCTATTGTAGGCTTTTATACCCACTTGCTGAAATTACAACTTGGTCCCTGTTCTTTACAACTTTAAGACAATTTCCCTCAAACTTTAAATTCTTCCACCAAGATCACAGTTATTACATGATTGTAAAAGGGGCGTGTTTATAGAAGATGAAGTTAATTCAAGATAATGAAAATGTAATGGTTGATGAAGATGACCAGGACAACCCCGACAAATTTCCAATACATATTCTACACATGCAATGGAACTTAATGAAGCCTCAAGTTGGTGAAAGATATGCATCAGTTGCCGAACTAAAGACATGTTTGATGAACTATGCTATTGCAAATGGACTGCAATTAAGGTATGGAATTATGTTATTTATATACGCACGATGTTGATATTATGTGTATACATTTAATATAATATTACTTACTAACTGTTGAAAGGCAGGGACACATGAGGAATTTCAAAGTGTTATGCAAGAAACTAAAGACCTGTCTAACCAAGCATTTACCTATTTGATGGAAAAACAACCTAATGCACGGTCAAGGGCCTATTTTCAAGACCGAGACATCATGTGATGCCGTAGAAAATGGAGTAAGCGAATGTTTTAACTCTTTAATTGTTTCATCTCGGAGAAAGCTTATAATCACAATACTTGAGAAAATAAGATTGTATATTATCGAAAGAATTGAAAACATGAACAAGAAATCTTGTAAATGGAATGATGAGAATTGTCCGTCTATTCGAAAGAAACTAGAGAAAAATAAGGAGCAAATGAGGTATGTTGTGTAATAATGTGTTTCATACATTCAATACACTATTATACATTGTTTTGTTCATATGATTCATATAATATATGAATAGGTTTTGGCGTGTTGTTCTGAATGGTGGTGATATGTTTGAAATAAGACAAGGACTAGAAGGATATGTGGTTGACACACGAGAGAGAACATGTACTTGCAGGATTTGGCAGTTATCTGGGATTCCATGTGCTTATGCAGTTGCAACTATCTATTTTATTCACATGGAGTTAGAGATATTTGTGGTGAACCCATCGAATGGAGTTAAACTTTGGCCAAAGACTATTTATGTGAAACTGTTGCCACCAACGGTTAGGCGAATGCCTGGTAGACCATCTGTATCCAGAAGGAAAGATGCAAGTGAAAGTGGTAGTCTGAGTAAGAGCAACAAATATGGGAATGAAGAGGTGACCAAAGCAGGGGGGCAAATAACATGCAAAAATTGTTGGGAAGTTGGGCACAATTCAAGGGGATGTAAAAATCAGAAAAAGGGATGCACCAATCAAGCAAGAAAATCAGGCAGGTAGGCGATGTCACAAGTTCTAGAATTGGTAAGTGAAAGAGCTTCTAGAGGAAGGACTTCGATTGTTAGGGGTTCAAGAGGAAGGGGCTCAATGGGTAGTAAGAGGCCTCAACATGGAGTATGGGAGGCTATGATTGAGGTAGGTGAAAAGGTTTGGATTGGTATTGTTTCGTAGTAATATTTCCAAATTGTTAATTAACTAAATTCATATCTATTTTGCAGAGTTCACCAGTTATTATTGATAAAGATGTAGAAGTATTGGATGATAACGGTGCACCCTCAGTTAATGAACCGACAGGTATATTATGGTCAGAGTTCACATATATATTATTGTCGGAGTTCACAGAAGATCATGTTCTTCTTGATGCAACATTAACAAATGGACAAGACATGACATCTGAGAGGGTTAAAGATTGAAGATGTAGTGTTCGTTGTTAATTATTTTGGTGTTTTTCTTATCTTTTTGAAAAGATTGGCTCTGATAATACATTTTTTTGAAAAAACTGTCTTTGTTAATTATTTTGGTGTTTTTCTTATTTTTTTGAGATTGCATCTTTGGAAAAACTAAGTAATACTTTGATTCTTGTTTTGTATGAATCTCACTTTTTTTTAGATTGTAGTGACGTCAAAAGTGAGCAGGGGGAGATGGAAATGAAATAGGTTTTGAGGGAAGGTATTGAATATCAGTGATATGGATTTTTTTATTACATGAAAATAATTTAAATGACATGGATTTATTAATTCTGATTTGTAATTTTAAAATAATATGATTAATGACATGTCAAGTGAAACCTGTTGTACAGGTAACTAGGCCCTTTTTTGGTTGTAAAGTTTTGCTATAGACTCTTAAACGTGTATTTTAAAAGTAGAATCCCCAAAACATAATATGCTATAGACCCTTAAACCTTTTTATGCAATTTGGCCAAAAAAAAAATATGCTACATGTAAAAACTCTTTGAAAATATATGCTTAACTTATGATATTTTTCAAAAAACACCTGTTGCTAAATGCAAAACAAGTTTAATGGGACCCACCTTAACTATGTATCTATACTTGCTTTTCTCAACAAAATTTTGATTGGTACTCGATCTTTTTAGATGTTTACAAGGTGACCCACCTTGAAGTTTAGCGTTTATTTTTCTTGATGTGTTTAATCTATTCGTGATAGTATTTAGAGGTGTAAATTTTGTACCGAGATAAACCAATCAATTCTCGTACCAACCGTACCAATTTAGTTGGTACCGACCTAATTGGTTGGTATACCGTATCAACTATTTAAATTTGGTTGGTACGTGGTATTAAAAGTCTTGTACCACGGTAATACCGTACCGTACCGACTTATTTTTTTAATTAAAGTTTAATCAATAATACAACATGTTTTGATTTATAAAATTTTAAATTATCTTGTTTTACATTTTGTTAAATTGTAATACAAATTGATATATAGAACTTGATTGAATTCATGGTCCATTCTCGCTCCTTAATTGTCTCTTGTATTAGACTATTAGTGAATGTTTGTGTTATATGAAGATTATTTAAATGTTTGTATAGGTAATGATAAATGGTACAACACATATCAACAATTATTAATAATCGACGTGTGTAGTGCATCTAGATAAAGTTGGTAAAGATGTCAATCTAATTAATTCATAATTCAATTTTTGAGATGTTGGTACAAAACCGTTACCAACCGAAAAAATTGGTACCAATTTAGTTGGTACAAAGTATAATTGGTTGGTACATGGTATAAGATTTTGTGTACCAATTGTAATTGGTTGGTACATGGTATATGAAGAAAAAAAAACATGGGTGCCGTACCATGTTCACCCCTTATAGTATTTGTTTGATATGATTACTTTTCATCTACGATTCCTCTCCCTTCATGGTTTCCCTTCGTCCTTCTCTGTTTATTCTGTTTCTCAATTCAAAATTTTGAACTCTCAAAACCCTCTATTGAAACATCTCAAGCTCTATTCGCATCTTAGCAACATACCTAAATCTGCTTTGCCTCGTCTCCCATCTATATGTTTTATGTTTCTCGATGTTTCGTTGTTTTCTTTTGTACTTAGATTGTTTTTTAAATCGTTATGTTTTTGATGATGCCCTACATTGTTTGATTTGTGCTTGATAACGATGAAGACGAAGACAACATGACACCAGTCAATATGGATATAATCATATTATTGTTGGAAGATCGTTCGATAAAAAAGCACTACATCGTCAATTTAGCTTGAAAATGAACCAGAAATTCATTGTAAATGGAAGTTTGGGTTTCAGATGAAATTATTCACTTAGGGGCCGTTTACAAAACGCTTACCCGAGTAAGTGCTTACCAAGTCACGTTAGCTTACCGGATGAATATAGAAATGACCAAGAATCTTACCCGGTAAGAGCGGAAGAAAGGATCGAGAGTCGAAAGCAAGGACCGAGAGTCTTTCCGGTAAGTGAGTGCGACGACTCTTACCACGGTAAGTGCTTAGCTGCAAAATTGTTGCATACGATGTCATTTTGGTGGACTAAAATCTTACCCGGAAAGTAAGTGATAGTCTTGAATTTACCGATAAGCACTTATCCATGTAAGTGATTAGGTAAACGGCCCCTTATTATTGGACGATCAATTGATAAAAATGTATATTATAGACCCAAATATTGAAATGCAAAAATGACTATTTGTTCAATCAATAAATTTATTTTTTAATTGCTTTTATGAGATATGTTTTGTAATGAATTGAGTAAGGGTCTCTTTCATTTTTTTGGTTTTATGAGATATGTTTCTGGACTCCTAGGAGTAGACTGTAGAGATGGTTAAATTGGGCCTAATACGAAACAATTATGGCCCAATTGTGTTGGGCTTGAGCTTCACATTGGACCGATCATCTAAAAGACCCAAAATTTTTATTACCGAAATGTCCAACAAACCCAACGAATATTTCTATTTTAAATGATTAAGTCTATGATTTTTTTTGAATTAATAAATCATTGAACTTTCTTATTTTGAATGATCAAGTCTCTGAACTTTTTTGAATAGAAAAACATAACTTTCTCATTTTGAATGACTAAGTCTATGTACTTTTTTATTCTAAAAAAATAAAGAATCGAATTGCTTAGCATCTTAAACATATTCTTTAAAATGGAGAAAAATAGACTTTTGTTTTCTATTTTGCTCCAACGTATTTTCTATAATGTTCTCTAAAATAGATAAAACTAAAGAATATTACAAGTTTAAAGAATTGTCTAGAACTTGATGTATATATATGGAGAGAAATTATTTTTGTATTCACTCCCTCAAATTAGATTGATTTATTATTAACTAATATAA
This sequence comes from Saussurea involucrata, assembly GCA_033807775.1. Classification (NCBI taxonomy): domain Eukaryota; kingdom Viridiplantae; phylum Streptophyta; class Magnoliopsida; order Asterales; family Asteraceae; genus Saussurea; species Saussurea involucrata. Next base: position 178,438,939 of record CM066322.1, read on the forward strand.
ATTCTTTTAAAAAAAGTGTATTTGGATGATAATTTATGAAATACTTTAATAAAAATATTTAATAATTAATTCTATTAAATAAAAAATTTGCTTAAATTAAATATAAGTTTTTTTAAGATTTTAACTTTTTGATTATTTATTTTTGAGTGAATTACACCGGTGGTTCCTGTGGTTTATCCGAATTTTGGGTTTGATCTCTAAAGTACACTATCTACAGTGGTGATCCTTAACTTTTTAATTTACTTTCACTCATGGTCTTCTTATATTTAATTTACTTTCATTAATGGTTTTCCTATATTTTAACATAAAAACCATAAATAAAAGTAAATCAAAAGGTTAGGGATCAGATCCAAATTTTGGGCAGAGGAACCGGTGATTTAAGCAAATTTTCCATTGTAAAGAATTGATTATTAAATATTTTCATCAAAAGGGTTTTTTATCTACAAATTTTTTAACCCAAAAAAATAGCGCTATAAAGCTGGGAAAGTTTTAAAAATTTTAAGGGGAAAAAAATCAGTTTGAATCGCTCCGTTCACCGCCGATTGTCATAAAAAAAGGTTCCGATCATTCAATCCCTTCCCCAATCACCAACAACAGGCGACGGCTGAACCGAGTTCCAATTTCCAAATCTGATTTAGAGGTCACAATTCAGCACCGGAACCCGATTCGATCCGATTTCAAATTCCAGGAGGCTGAGCAGGTAATCGAATGATAAAACTCAAACCCTAAGTTATTGATATCGAAAACCTAATTTCCATCGCATCCTAAAATTTTCAATTTCAATTTCAATTGTTCGATTAGATCGTGTGTTTTCTTCCAATTTCTGCAATCAGGATAAAAAGCATGAATGATTGATCTTTAGATGTTTCTATATTCTTGTAATTTGTGGAAGATCGTAAGATTTGATTCTCTGAAAGTATTATGTTTCTATCTGCAATGCCTCTGATGTTGTCTGCTTACTTCCATGCCTAAAAAGGAATATTGATGAATTAAACTTCTTCCATGCTGTATATATGACAATATTTGATTTACAAATGAACCTTTTTTGTTCCAGTCAGTTCATGTCTAAAAGTTTGTGAAACGGTGATTCCTGTTCTGTTTTGTCGTGTCTTGTCCAATGTGCCAAATGCACCCATAGGATGACACATCAGTCATGTCAGTACAAATACTTGTTGTCCCACGTTTGGTGCGACATTAGAACAACACAAAAACTTGTCCCATTTTTGGCAAGACATTAGACTTAGACTAGGCCAGGACCTAAGAGCATCTCCAACGGCTTCCCTAAAAATTTTCCAAAATGGGGAAGCAAAAGTCAAAATCCCCAAAAAAAATTACATCCATCTCCAACAGATTCTCCATTTTGGAGAATTCTAGTTTTGGGGTATTCTCCATATTTGGAGAAAATTTTAGGGAATCTCCTACTTTCCCCATTTTGGGGAAAGTTTGGGGAAAGCTGTTGGAGATGATTTTACACCCAAAATCCCCATTTTCCCTTTTTTCTCCAAAATGGGGAAGCTGTTGGAGATGCTCTAAGTGACACAAAAATGCATTTTTTTTCTGTCCCACCAAGTTAGGCGGAACAAAAATCAGGAAGATCGGATAAGATTGGTAAATTACTAAACTGTCCATATCAAATTAAACCCCTAAAAGCTTTTTATTTCACCTGCCAACCTCACTCTCGCCCATCCAATCCGGTGTACGTACCAAATGCACCCGTCATGATGCTAACATAACTGATTTTCTGATACATTTAGAATCAGCTCAACATGTTCCTTGCTGACTTGTTTATTTATATGGATCAATGAAATGCAGATTCATCCAAAAGGGTTTTGCTGCAATATCAAGAATCACGCATATCGGAAGAAACATTAAACGAGATTGAAAGCAACGCGATTGGATCAAACGAAAGGCTCCAAAAAGAAACAATTTTTTTATTGGGACATATGACGACCATAAACGAAGTCACTAGTTCACTGAATGTAATGCATTTGGCCAACACAAACGGAAAAGATATGGAAATCGACCATCTACCTCTGCAAAAAAACGAGCTTAATGATGAAATGGACATACCAATTTCAGAGGGAGAAAGACAAATGTATGAAATATATGTGGAGAATTTTTCAGAAAATGCAGTTGAGACAATGGAAACTTACTTGAGCATTATGAGTGATGTTGTTGGTGGGCATGAGAATGCAATAGAAGTACTAGCAAGTAACTTGGATGATATGAATTGCTTTGTTGTTTATCTTACAAGAGCCGAGTTGGAAAAACTCGTGGAAACCGACAACCAGAGAATTCGGGGAATCTACCCTCCGTATAAACCCGTTTGATGGAAATTTACGGAGTGGTATGAATCGGCCTGCAAACGTTGTTTTTAAACTAGATTATGTTAAAAGGGTATGACGTCACCCTCTGGAGTGCCCCCACTGTACTGGTCACGTAAATCGTGTATCTTAGGAGCAGATGAGTGGTGTCTGCTGTCGATTCTATTCATTTTTTAAGGATGTCCACCTTCTTACCCGCTAGGCTAAAGCTGTGGAGTCTTGTTTTCGATATAGATAGATGACTACATTTATTTCTTCTTTGTTTTTCTGTTAGCCTTTGTTAGTTATTGGTTACTATTAAAAGTTTAAGAAATATATCATAACGAGTATAGATCTATTTAAGTATGTCAAGTAATCAAGTCATGGCAACTCGATACGAGTTGATGAATATGCTAGCAATATATAATATATAAACATTGTATATATATATATATATATATATATATATATTATATTATATGACAAGTTGTATAATACGTACAAACAACCATTTCTAAGTCAATACAAGGAAAAACATGTGGAAATCAACATTGTATTCAGTATGAATAATACATCATTCAAGGTGAATAATACACGATTCATGAATCGTGTATTATTCACCCTGAATGATGTATTATTCACCCTGATTGATGTATTATTCATACTGAATGATACATTATTCATGAAGAATAATACACGAGTGACCCGTGAAGATGTGGAGACGTGACACACTCTCTTTCGTTCCTCGGTTCACAATCGAAACTCGATAGGTTCCCGATTCATCTCAATGGGTGTTGGGTTACGGTAATGAAGAACACGATGTCTTAGGACGTTGAAGAAAGTGTTGTAGAAGGTGATGTCGAGTTACGGACTTACGGTGTCGAGATGTTATAAACACTTGAATACATAAATATTCATAATGAATATAACACATATATGACATTTCACATAAAAATGGTTAAAACAACAAAAAAACTATATCGGGATGAATGTCATATCGAAGAGCACGGAATTCTCGTTTTTTGATGTAATTTGTTTGATTAAAATATTAGTAATTTTTAAGATAATTTATTTTAAACTTTAAGGGGGGTAGAAGTTTTTAATTAAAAAAGAAAATAAAAAGTCAAATATGGTAGACGTGAGTTTAAATTATCTTCCCTTTTTACCCTTAAACACCTTAATTAATACTTTCAATTAAAAATTCTATTTAATATGAGTTATTGGATCAATAGAGATGAAAGGACCAAGATTCGTCCTCACGTTCACAATTGAATTTGAGTTTTCATTTGAACTTTCCTCTCTCTCTCTATATATATATATATATATATATATATATATATATATATATATATATGACAAGTTGTATAATAAGTACAAACAACCATTTCTAAGTCAATACAAGGAAAAACATGTGGAAATCAACAATATTAATTAAGTTGCTATGATTTGAATAGATTATGATGTATCAAAATGGACTCATCGTCAATATTGCACTATCATTCGTGGAAAATGTAAGCTTAATGAAATTCAATTAATATAGGTCGAAAATCATTAAAAGCAAACACATAAATCACAAAGAAATCAAATCATGGAACACATGAGGTAAGAAACCATTGGAATCACAGAAAAATCTTGGATAAAAGAAAGGAGGAAGTCTTGACTTTTGTTGTGGCTTAATGGTTAAGTGGTAAAATAAATACTTGTGTATGATAGAGTGAATAAGCTTCTTGTACCATTAAGGCTCTTAAGCTTCTTGTATGTTTGTGTGTGTATTTCTAATTGAAAATTCTTTTCTGGCAAAAAGGAAAAAAAAGACCATTCCACTTCAACACAAAAATAACAAAAATATAGTTAGGGGCTGTTTTGCAGTTGCTGAATGATTTAGTGCAAAATGATTAAGTGGTCAGAATGATTAAGAGGCTCTTATGATATAGTTCAAAATGAAATATGGTGGTTTTGTAATTGTTTAGAATGAAATCAGGGCGCTTAATGGTTAAAGGAGGTCCATGATACAAAATCATTCAGAGGGTTTTAGAACCATTAAGAGGCAACCTATTTTTTTGCCAAACAAGATTCACCTCTTAACGATTCAGAAATTGCCTCTTAATGGAACCACTAAGAGATAAACAAACAACCCCTAGTTTTAAAGTAAAAAATGCCTTAAAAACACAAATTCTTGGTTTCTCTTCTTCCTCCTGAATCACTTACCTGAATGACTTAACTCGATAACGCCATCCTAAATCAATAATAAAAATGCTAACTTCTTGAGAGATAAGGTACATGTGTGTTCATGGTCGGACCCAGTCAAGGGCACACGATGACACATGCCACTGTATTATTTATCTGACAAAGGGTAAAAAAAAATTTGGTTTTGTGAAAGGTGTAACCGTATACTTTTGGGAGTGCAATTGTACCTTGTAATCAATCAAAAAACCAAAATAAAACTCTTAAAATCAACCAAAAATTCTGAAAAAGTTTCTCGAAATCGATAAAAAAACTTAAAATCCCTAAAACTCAAGTCAAAAACTTTAGAAATCCCTCGAAACGCCGAAACTTGGCTAAAAACACATCGGCCGATATTCAACGTTGGTAAAAAAAGATATACATGTCGATAAAAACCGTATGAAAAAATATGGTGCCACCGTATGAAAAAAAATTCTAGGTCCGTCCCTGTGTGTGTTTATACACAAACAGACACACACACACACACATATATACATATATATATAATTTACAAACCAATTTTCATATGTTGTTCCATATATGAAAAAATACCAGAAAAAATGCAATGTTTTTACAATGTTGTTTCATATGTGAAACGTTTAAGACAGTTTTTTTCACCACACATAACAGTCATGAACATTTGTGAGTTTGCACGATTTATTGGTCTTGTAGATAATTATATGTCTATTAGAGGTGTTCAAAAAAACCGTGAGGCTACTTAAACCGGTCGAAATAAGTCAAACTGAACCGTTTTTTTTAATGGTTTAAAGGTTTGTTTTTTCTAAAAAATAGCCAAATCGCTCAGTCTGGTCTAGCAGGGGGCAATGTATAGATGGTGGAAATGGGCCTACCAACTTTTTTCCCCTGCAAAAAAGAAACACATATTTTTTAACCTTCTAGCATGGTTTCCCCAGTGTTTTTTCGTCTGTGCCGCTACCAACATAAAACAGCAAAATTCTGAAATATATCAAAAATATAAATCCAAAGTTCCAAATCGATCTTCTGCTTATTCAATGTTTGTTAAACTTTCTAACGTCTATGGATGTATGTACTTTTTATGAGAGAAATATGTAAATAAGGACTGTATTTGGTTTAAACAAAATAGCAGGGGGCAAACATAAAACTTCAACATCGCTTTGCACACGTGTGATATAAGTGTGCTCTATAGCCAACAATAAGCGTCACGTGTTGTTTTTCTTTTCTTTTTTTCCTTTTTAAATTATTTTGAGTCTACAAGCTTCAAGTGGGTTTTTACGTTTGACCATGAAATACGGTCAAAACCTTCTAATTTAAAATTTTATATTTTTTTTGCGTCTTGTTACGTTGACCATAATATCCGGTCAAACGTGTCACCTTTTGATTTTATATACAACTTCACGTCACATAAAATTACTAATAGTATTTTTTTTGAAGGGTGTCCTAGACTATGCATAGACTAATCTTTTAGCAAATTATGACTGTAAGACATCATCACTGATTAAACCTCAGTGGCTACAAGTTGCGTACGGCTGAATTCGAAAACTGAACAAATGGGATATTCCACCACATTCTCATGACCTTAACCAATACGGCACAACCCTTGTGGTTTACTAATAGTATTATTTGTTATAAAACAATGACTACAATTTCTATAAATTGTTTTTAGTGGTTATAATTATTGATTTTTAACCGATCAAATTCAAATCAATGTATATATGTTCATCGCAACATATAATTTGAATTAGATAATTGGTGTGACCCAATTTATAAATGCTAACATCCATCAAAGGTATAAAAAAATGCTAACATCCATCAAAGGTATAAAAAATGGGTCGGATACTTAGAGTAAGGGGTGCACCCAGATTTTTTTTTATACGGTGTCACTATATAATATAGACAAAAAATAATTACAAAAACACGGTTTTTATCGACATGTTTTCATCTTTTTACCGGCGTTCAATATTGTCTGATGTGTTTTTTGGCCTAATTCCACCGTTTCGAGGGATTTTCGAAACTTTTTGCTTGATTTCGAGATATTTTTAAGTTTCTTTATCGATTTTGAGGAGTTTTTACGCCTATTTTGGTTGATTTCATGTTTTTTCTACTTTTTGGTTGATTTCAAGAGTTTTTTTCGATTTTTTGGTTGATTTCAAGAGTTTTTTTTTTGTTTTTTGGTTGATTACGAGGTAGAGTTGCATCTTCTTGAATTTTCTAAAATAATACGGTACCACCTTCCAAAACGATACAGTTGCACCTTTCACGTACCTAAATTTTTTTACCCTTTACCGGAGAAATAATACGGTGCCACGTGCCACCGTAACCACCCACTTGGGCCCGCCCATGCTTAGAGTAACAAATCCAAACAAATTCGAGTCAAAATAGGTTGGGTTGGAGGGATTGATCATTTAATATTAATTTTAGAGATACTTAACATATCAAGAAGTTGTGCAACCCTTTTTGAGCAAAAGGTTGAGTACTGACAATCCCAATTGGTCACACATGACACCCAACCATCAATGAATTCATTGTGAATGGATTATCTAAGACTCACTCGACGGCAAGGTGCATGAGGGCGCTAGGACTTAAAACCTGAGACCAACGAATTTTTGAGCAAATATCTATTCAACCCTTGAGTGATATGGGCTACATGAGGGCAGCAGGTTATGAACCCTTAACGTCGTGTTCTCGAGTTTTGGAAGGAAAGAAAAAAAGAGAAAGGAAAGGAACAAAATAAACTTACCCGGTAAGAGCGGAAACAAGGACATAGAGTCGAAAGCAAGGACCGAGAGTCTTACCCGGTAAGTGAGTGTGACGACTCTTACCACGATTAGTGCTTACCGGCTAAATTGTTGCATATGATGCCATTTTGGTGGACTAAAATCTTACCCAGAAAGTAAGTGATATGTTGAATTTTACCGGTAAGCACTTACCCGGGTAAGTGATTAGGTAAACTATCTCTTACATCGCTATGTTAGTGTTCATAGATCTCTAATGATTAACCCGTGATAAGAATAAAAAGTTAATTAATAACAATAGTAAATTACTCTAGATAATAAGTAAAACACAATACATAAGACAAATAGTTTAATACTTTAGTAGTGAACATAAGTGGTTTTTCATTTTCAATAACTACGTATACTTTTCCAAAAGAAAACAAACATTATTCGTAAATACAAAGTTTTCATATTTTTTGACATTTAAAATAACACTACAACACTACTGAATCGATTAATGAACTGAGTAGCGTAACAACCTTTGTGGGATGGCGAAAAAAAAAGAACAATTGAAATGAAATGTATAATTTAATAAATAATGATGGACTAAAGAAACAAAAAATTTATTTAAATAAATCAAGTAAAAATTGAAAAAAAGGAAATTAATTAAAATGGACGAACTCCAAAATTGACTTACAGAAATACCCCGTCTCTCTTACTTTACAAAAATACTCATTTCTCCCGCGATTTCACCCCGATTTCACCCTCGATCGTGGGCTCCATGATTTTGGTCCGCAATTTTGACCCGCGAGCCCCGCGATTTTGGCATCTTCAAATCTATATTTTATATGTCCGTGATTTTGGCTACCCTCCCCAAATATTTGGCAACTTAAAAATATTTTTAAAAACTCAAAAATGAGATAGGTCCCGCGATTTTGGCATCTTCAAATCTATATTTTTTATGTCCGCGACTTTGGCAACCCTCCCCAAATATTTGGCAACTTAAAAATATTTTAAAAACTCAAAATGAGATAGGTCCGCGCTTTTGACCCTCCCCAAATATTTTTAGAGAATATATTTAAGTGGGTTTTGTGCATCGAGAAAGTGCATCGTGGGTTTTGTGCATCGCGGAAGTGCATCGTGGGTTTTGTGCATCGCGGAAGTGCATCCCGAAATTTGTGCATCGCGGAAGTGCATCTTCTAGACAAAATGGAGTGCATCGCGGACATTCTCATTTTTAACTGGATCCGCGATCGAGGGTTAAATCGTGAGAAAACTGGGTAGTTTTGTAAAGTGAGAGAGAGATGAGGTACTTTTAAGACCGAATTTTAATTAATTTCCCAGAAAACTCCTGCACTACTTAAAGTGAAAAAAGAAGTACAAAAAAGTGTAGTAGATGGGATTGGAACCCAAGTCCAACAGTGACACAAGTATTGGCGCATGCCAACCAAGTTAAGCTAAATGCCTTTTCCTTTTATCTTATATATAAAAAATAAAAATAAAAACCGAAGGTCTCGTGCGACGGCACCACCGGAATACCCAAGGACCGTCCATAAATATACCATTATTTATTTCATAATGTAATGTAATTAAAGAGTATATGTGTAATTTTATAAATATTTTTAAATTTCTTCTTTCTTTTCCTTCCCTTTCCTCCCACTTTTGGGCGGAAATGTTTGGGAGGAAAATCAGCAAAATTTTTCTTTCTTTTCCTTTCCTTTCATTCCTTAAAAAAATTGAGAACACAACATTTTTTCTTCCTCTCCTACTTTTCCCTTTCCCTTCGCTTTTCTTCGGGAAAAAAAACTCGAGAACACAACTTAACATTTATAGGTCACACACACACACACACACACACACACACACACATATATATATATATATATATATATATATATATATATATATATATATATATTGTTATGAATTAAAATCATTAATTACCAAAAGATTGCTTTTTGTCCGAAAATAAATGTCAATATGTATAAAAAATAAAATTTATTAAAGATAAATTACTTAATTATTAATCGAGTGTTAAAGTAAAAGAGAAATAGAACAACAATGAGTAGAGAGAAAGAATCGTTATTCTCATTAATCATAAGCCCTTTATATAGGGATGAGTTACAAGTAGATAACTATTAGATATTTCAATTCTAATCTATCTCTATCCTTATCTCTATCGTCGTATCCTTTAGACGATGACACATTTATTCTACAACATCGAGCAAAATATTTAATAATAATCAAATATTTTATGGAAATCATTTATCAAAATTCTATTACTTGTGAAAAAAGAAATTATCTATACTATATTATAAAACATTTATAAAAAACTCTTAAAAACAACCCCTAAAGCTTCATGTACCGCTATTTAATGCTAATTACTTAAAATCACTTAAAAACAACTAATGAAGCTTTATGTACCGCTTTTAATGTTAATTACTTGATTAATACTTATCTCTAACAACCTTCAAATCCTTAAATTGTGGACTCTTATTAATTAATCCTTATCTCTAAGACTCTAACCACTTTCAAATCCTCAAATAATGAACTCCTTAAAAATCGTCATTCTTTAAACAAATTTATAAAAAAACATGACCGTTTTCTCAAAACCACACATTAAAATAAATTAGAACATTAAAATCGAGATATATCACGCTGCATTGTGCGAGTAGACTTATAGTATAACTATAATACTTCTATGACTTATAAATTCATTTCTATTATTGTTGTATTTGAATTTTGACGATAAAACTAAATATTTTGATTTATTAAGCATTATTTTTATGATTGTTATATTAATAACAAGAATAATACAGATAATTAATATAATTCTCAATAATTCAAATAATCATAACAATAATTAACATTCATTAATAATAATAAATAGTATTTGTTAATATAATTGAAAAAAAAGCCAATTTCTCTTTTAGTTCAAAAGACGATTGATATATAATTGTATTTATAGCGTTTTTTTGAAAAATTGGACTGATGCATCATTTACTTGTAATCATGAATTTTAAGTATTTTAAAAAAATAAATGAAAAACATGACCTAAATAGTAGACAAAAGTGAATTCATTATCGCTATTTTTGGTTTCATATTTTTAAATATTATAATAAATAATTTAATACATAATTACCACGTCATTATATGCGCTCAGCTGGACGTGAAAATTCTAGTCAAGTCAGAATTGGAGATCATATTTTATCTTCTTACACTTCACTCCCTTTACTTTCTTTTTATATCATTTTCGTCCTCCATATATTTAATATGACATGCATGCATTTTCAGGGTCTGTTTGTTAGCAGCTTAATGAGCTTAATGTGACACATAGCTTATTCAGTCAGCTATACATGACTGTTTGATAGTGGCTTAATGATATAGAAAGTGACTTATTTATTAAGCTTTTAGGAGAGAGTTTTATGCAGAAAGTCAAGTTTTGTCCAAACCAGTCTCTCCCAATTAAAAAACATGGTCCTTCCATCTATGTAAACACCCTTCCAAGTCCCAAATAAAAACATTTTCAATCTATACAGACAGATTAATCCACACAGACAACTTTATTCATACAAGACTTAATGGAAAATCAACCAAGCAGCCCCTCAGTTATTAATTTTGATCACATTTAACAATGAATATTGTTATAAACCATTAATTTAGAGCAATTCTTAAATCTCAACAACACATATATATAAATAATTGAGTACAAATAATGGTTAATGTAGTACTAACTTGAGGTGTGAAATGGAGATAAAAAGTAGAGTTATTACTAAAAATAAGAAAAAAAATACAAAGCAATACAACCCAGATTCATGTTTTAATTGATTAATTAAGTTGGTAGACTATTTAAACAAATAAATTTATTCAACTTACTAAAACAAACAAATAAATTCTTAAACTAAAGAAAAAGATCAACGAATATTCACATTCTGAACGACTAAATCATGAACATATATCTTTTTGAATGGATAATTCTTTACATCTGTAAAATGAAAATAATATATAATATAGGGAATTTAATTAAAACGCCCCAAGTTTGACTTTCTTTTACCAAAATACCCTATTTTTCCGCGGAGGGAGCCCTCTATCACGGGGGACCAATTGTGAAATTTTTTGCAACATATATTTACACTTTCAGTCCCTGCCCGCGAACGAGGCCCGCGATCGCGGCCCGCGATGGGGACTGAAAGTGTAAATATATCTTGCCAAAAAATTCACATTTGGTCCCTGCCCGCGATAGAGGGCTCCCTCCGTGAAAAAATAGGGTATTTTGGTAAACTTTTAAAAAAATGAGGTATTTTGGTAACTCAATTTCAAACTTAGGGTATTTTAATTAATTTCCCTGTAATGTATCGTATAAACAAACGAGTAACAAATTAAGTATAATAAACCATTAAAACAAAGTGATTATATATCATTTCAGTTAACCATTATTCATTTTTAATATTCAACAATCACAAAAGAAACTACTATTAAATATTTAATTTTTTGATTTAAATGAAAATTACAATATCATAACAAACACATGTGTTTATTATTTGAAACTAAAAAATAAATAATAATTAATAAAAATAGTAAATTCCTTTGTTCTACTAGTTTGTTTTACTTTATTACTAGTTTTTTATAGGGAAATTAATTAAAATACCCAAAGTGTGACTTTGACTTACCAAAATATCAATTTTCTAAACCATTTTGCAAAAATACCTATTTTTTCCTCGATTGGGTCTGCGATCGCAGACCAGGGTCCATTTTGAAAATTTTTATCCCGCGATCGAACCACTGTCCCGCGAATAGTCCCGCTACACACACGTGAATTTCAATTGATATTTACACATTTAACCCCTATACTTATTTACTTACTTTACTTTATACCTTTTACTTTCATAATTTTAATTTTACATTTAACACATATAATCGTTTATTAACTAAAATACGTTAAAAAATACGTTTTAATTTTAACAAGTTACACCATTGTACTCGTTTCTTCGATACCTTCGAAATGAGCCCAATATTGAATATTTTTGGATTTATTTATTTTATTATATATCATATATACTACATAAAAATATTTTTAATATTTACAGTTCATACCCTTATAGTTAATTATTTAATTTATGGTACATCTCTTATTTTTTTCAATTTTGTTTTACACTCCTATCACATTAACATAATAATCATATATTAACTAATTCATTAAATCGTTTTAAATTATTATTATTTGTATGTGTTTATAGATATCGTGAATGACAATAGGAAAAGCTTTCACGAGAAGAATATGAAATGGGGTTTTGACAAGTTGGTATCACTGGACTCATTTAAGAATTGTGAAAATGGGTATTTGGCGAATGATGATTCATGTGTGTTTGGAGCTGAAGTATTTGCAGTTACAGAGTATGCACAAAAGAATCGATGTCTGTCCACCACAAAGTCTCCGCCAATTTTTAATACTTACGCTTGGACCATCGATAATAAAATAAATAAAACATATTTTAACTATAAGAGTACCATAAATTAAATAATTAACTATAAGAATATGAATTTTAAATATAAAAATATTTTTATGTAGTATATATGATATATATTAAAATAAATAAATCCAAAAATATTCAATATTGGGCTCATTTCGAACGTATCGAAGAGACGATTATAATAGTGTAACTTGTTAAAATTAAAACGTATTTTAGTTAATAAACGATTATATGTGTTAAATGTAAAATTAAAATTATGAAAGTAAAAAGTATAAAGTAAAGTAAGTAAATAAGTATAGGGGTTGAAAGTGTAAATATCAATTAAAATTCACAATTTTGTGTGTGTAGCGGGACTATTCGCGGGACAGTGGTTCGATCGCAGGATAAAAAATTTCAAAATGGACCCTAGTCCGCGATTGCGGACCCAATCGCAGAAAAAATGGGTATTTTTGCAAAATGGTTTAGAAAATGTGTATTTTGGTAAGTCAAATTCAAACTTTGGGTATTTTAATTAAATTCCCTTTTTATACTTTAAGAGAAAAGCAAAATATATATTTTTTGTTTTCTTTTTACATGTGTAAAAATTTATTTGTTCAGAAAAGTATTCAGGGACTAAATGACTCATGATATAAAAGTTTGTTAGGCCATCCGTACCCCAGCGGGCTCGGGTTCACGCCAGGTGGCCAGCGGGTTGGGCGGCAACCGGGTACGGGGGCGGCGGGTTCCTGCGGGTTCGGCATGCGGGCTCCCCACCCCGCTCCTACCCGAACACTTTCTCAATTTTTATTTTATTTTTAATTCCAACAGCTATATATCAAACGACTATTTTCAAATTTTTTTTCAATTTAAACACTATAAATCAACCTTAAATCTCATCCATTTTTCATACCAATTCTCTCAATCCTCTAAATTCTCTCAATTCATTTTTCACTCTCAATTCTCTCAATCCTCTAAATTCTCTCATCATGAATTCAAACACCCCACCCACACCCCGTGGTAACCGATCGACGAGGTCGGATTCACCGCAAGAAACCCCGAACGTTGGTTTCCAACAATTTCAACAAAATCCTTATTTTCCGCAATTTGCCCCGAACGTTGGTTTCTCACAATCTATTCATCCATTTTCTCGTGAAGGCTTGATCCTACAAGGTTTTGCGCCCCCAAATTTCCAACTTCCTCCACCCGCTTTCAACACCGGAATCGATCTTGAAGAGATTGTTCCGGAAACACCACAAACGATCTCCACACAACAATCATCCCCGGATCGACAACCAAGCCCAACACCAAACCCGTCATCAACGCAAAACCAAAACAAGAAAAAAATTCAAAAAAGAGCCACCCGACAACCGTGGACTAGAGCGGAGGAAGTGGCTTTAGCGTCGGCGTGGATCGACGTTTCGGAGGACCCCCTTGTCGGTAACGCACAAAACGGAGGTACTATTATTATTATTATTATTATTATTATCATAATTATTATTATTGTTATATAAATATAGATAGCTTCTGGGGTCGCATCGAGAAGGTGTTTTATACGTTGATGTGTCGTGAAAAATATAGAACACATCATCAACTAAGCACCAAATATAAATATTTAAACAAAAAGGTACAACAATTCGCCGACATCTACAACAACTTGTATAATAGTAGATCAAGCGGATCGAGTGAAGTCGATATTTTAAAAGCGGCACACGTCCGGTACGAAAATGAATACCAAACTGCCTTCACCCATGGACAAGCTTGGGATATCCTCAAATTATCTCCAAAATGGAATACGGTTCCAACTATGACAAATACATCCCGGGGTTCAAAACGTACCCACACTTCCGATGAAGACGCTGAAAATGTTCAACGACCCATCGGGAGAAACACGGCAAAAAAGGCAGCAACGAGTAGTACGAACGACAACCGCCTTTACTCCGAAATGAGTGACTTGAGAAGTAAATTTGATGATTCGGTTGATTACAAAATGAAAAAACTTGAAGTCGAACAACAAAAGTGGCAAGTCGAAAAACAAAAGTGGCAAGTCGAACAACAAAAGTGTGAAATCGAGTTGGAAAGACTATATGAAAAAGACTTCGAGTTTTTCATTGCCCCGCACGATAACCTTACGGGAGCTGCTTTGAATGCTACTTTGGCGAGAAAAGAGAGAATTCGACAAAAACATAATTGGAATTTTTAATTTTATTTTGTAATTTTATTTTGTAATTTTATTTTTAATTTTATGAATGTTATGATTTTTTATTAAAAAATTAGATGAGGTGGCATGTGGGTTCAAGAGGTTCAAAAGGTTGGGGTACGGGATTTGTGGGTTCAAAAAGGTTCAAGAGAGTTCAAAGTAGAAAACTAATGTGACGCTGATGTGGCGCAGAGGGTTCAAAAGGTTTGAACCTGGGGTACGGATGGCCTTAGCTTTTAAAAGTCTTAGTAAGAGCATCTCCAACAGCTTTCCCAAAACAGAGAAAATAGAGAAAATGAGGATTTTAGGCTAATATTGTGCTCCAACAGCTTCTCCAAAGCTATCCCCAAAATTGAGAAAGTTGGAGAGAAAAGATTTTTTTCTCCAAATATGGAGATCACTCCAAAAATGATTACCAAGTAAGATGACCAATATGAAGCTTTGAAAATAAATATGTAGAGAGAGAAATAATATTTTAATAGATAAATGAAATATTTTAATATTTTAATTAATGTTGGATTCTTCAAAATGGGGAAGCTGTTGGAGATAAATGTATATTTTTTTGGAGATTTTGACTTTTGGTTCCTCATTTTGAAGAAATTATGGGGAAACTGTTGAATATGCTCTAAGTTATTATTTATTTGCTCAATTTCAGTCGGTTAAGAACTTACTTATTCAAAAAAATCTTCAGGAAATTTGATCACTGGAAATCTAAAAATACCTTGATTTTTTTCGACTTTCTACTACACAAAAATTAGATAATAAATGTAGGTGTAAAACAGAAAATAGAAAATAGAAAATATTGGAGTTGTCATTGAAACTAAAACAAACTATAAACTTATTTTAGAATCTAAATTATTTTAGTTAATAATAAAAACTTGAATAAAACAAATTATATAAAAAACGTTTATTATCACCAAGAAAGTCTTGGACTAAAAACACACAAATATCAAAAGTATAGGGGGTTGATTATGAAAAAAGGTTCAAAATAAGTCAAATTAGGTTTAATTTTAAGTTTGACATTTTTTTAATACACGTTACCCTAATTTCGTCTAAGCTCATCTCGCCGGAGTTGAAGACTTTTCTCTAACCCCCACCCCCACCCTACCCCTACCCCGCACGCTACCCCTACCCCCACCCCCACCCCACCCCCTTCGTCTCGCTTTCCTTTGCTCACAATATATATACACACAAAAAGTGTTTGAATCTATTAATTTTTGAAGATAAGATTTGGTTATATACATGCAAATGGATCAACAAAAGACATCATCATCGGCAAAGTCAAAGAACAAAATCATGAAGTTTCTACCAAGAGCAACATCATCGGTTACGTTTCAAAACCCTCCGATTTACAGTCCGGCGAAAGATAAACGATCATCGGAAAAAACCCATAAATCCAATCTCGGAATTGGCTTCTCCGGCCCCATGGTTTCCATGATTCCGGCTGACACTCGTCGGAAAATCAAGAACGACTCGGATTACACCATCGTCTATGAACCCACTTCTCCAAGAGTCTCATGTATGGGCCAAGTCAAGTGCAAGTACCAAAAAGAAAAACTCCCCCGTCATGGTCACGGCGGCGCCGGCAAGAAACCACCGTCGTCCTCCGTCGTAAAACTAAAACCCACGGATAAAAGCTCAAAGATTGCATCTTTTACGGTGGCAAGAACAGCTAGCGTCGATTATGATCACGAAGAAGGATCAAAAACCGAAAAAAGTAAGAAAAAATTAGGGTTCAAGAAAATCTTTGGTGGTGGTACCCCCGGCGGCGACGGCAGCGGCAGCGGCGGAGGAAGAAAATCCGGTGGCGGAGATGAAAAGTTGTCAAAGGCTCCGTTGTATCTTGATAAAGCTCCAAGTTTGAGTTCGATGAAGAGGTTTTCAAGTGGGAGGGGTAAGTTGATATCGAATATTGATTGGACAAAAGAGGGTGTCGCCATGGATTCCGGTGACCGGAGATTTTATTCCGATGAAGAAAGTGATGATGAAGATGTTATCGTTCCTTCTTCTGCTCCTGTAGTGATGAGGGATCATTTAGGGATTGATGATAAATTCATTAGGGTTGGAAGAATAAATGTGGAGCCAAAAAAGGAAATTAATTTGTGGAAGAGAAGAACCATGGCTCAACCTAAACCTCTTCAATTGCATGGTGGTAATTAGGGTTCTTATTTTTTGGGTGGGATCATAAGGTATTGTGTTTTTGTGGGAAAATTCTTTTATTCAATATTTTTTGATTTGTTTGATTCATATATGTAAATAAAAATTAAAATAAAAATAAAAATATTTTTATTTTTATATATGGCCAAAATATATGAAATGTAACGATATTTGTTTCGGTGTATATTATTTTTTCTAAGTTGGTTAAAATCAAGGCTCTAAAACACATGTCATGGTGATGCATGGCACTTGGCCTTGCCGACACGTTAAAGGTTGTGGCGCGACTCTAAGTCGTGGTCTGCAGTAGTGGTGGCCAAATTTCGGTTTCGGGCCGGGTCTGGTCGGGTCGGGGGAAAAACCGGTCCCAAACATTGAATGCAAAAATCGGTTCTGCCGAAAACCGGGTCGGGCCGGGCCGGGTTTAACCCGAAAACCCCTGACCCGTTTGATCGTATATAAAACCGGTTTCTATAAAACCGGGTCGGGCCGGGCCCAAAACCGGTTCTTGATCGGGCCTTCGATTTTTTTTTACTTTCTTTGTATAATTAATTAATTAGTAAACTTTAAAAAGTAAAAAATTGGATTGGATCACTAAAATACTGTTGGGTCATCAAAGATTTGAAGTTGACTCAATTAAACCCACTTAGATACTTAGAATATTTTTGGATTCTGTTGTGTAACTTGTACTCTTATATCAATTGTTCGGTGAAGTCGAAGATCAACCGAAACCAAGTGCGAAGACTATCTCATTGCGGAAGTGAGAAAATCGGCAGCAACTTTCTACAAGTTACATCACCACCGATATGCTTGTGCTATCGGTGGACACGCATCACCGAATTGAAGAAATTCGGTGAGGAGCTCAAGAAGACTTCCACCGATATATGTTCAGAAATCGGTGGGAGTTCAAGAAGACTGCACCGAAATATTATACACTTCGGTGAAACTCTCTCTTTTCTATAGAAGTGAGATTTCGAATTGGTGCAGTTTCCAATACAAGAGATCGGTAGCCTTATTCTCTAAAGACAAAAGAGAAGATCATTTATTATGAGACAATATCCTATTGTCAGATAAAAGTGGCATTTTGTCATTTTATCTATTCTCATATAAGGTCTTTTTCTAGTACGACTGTCCTCCTGGTTCATTGGATAAGTTAAAAAGGAGATATCAGCTTTTCAGAAGTCAACCTCTACAATGAATGGAAGAGTGACAAGTGTCCCAAGCATTAAATGATGCATGGACTATAAATAGAGGTGAAGACTCTCCATGCAAATCACGCTTCTGAAGATTACTAAGTGCAAGCTCCTTTCGTACTGAAACTGCATCTTGTGTCTAAGTGTCCAATTTGTTCTAAGTGTTTTTCAGTTTACTTTGTGTTAGATTGTTAGAATAGTTTAACTGTTCTTTTCCGCAACAATCTTTTGATTTCTATGTGTAATTCTTATTGAAAAGATTTTCAATATATTGAATTAAAACTTGTGAAAAATCTGAGTATTGTATTCAACCCCCCTTCTACAATACTTGTTGAGCCTTTTTGGGACCAACAAGTGGTATCAGAGCGGAAAGTTTAATTCATAAACTTGATCCGCAATGGCTGCCTCATCTTCATCCCTAACTGTTGAAAACACTGGTCAAAACAATTTTGCTGAAAATGGTTCCATTTCAAAACCTCCCAAGTTTAATCCTAACAACTTTTCTCTATGGAAAAGCCGTATGATGCTATTCATGGAAGGAGTGGATACTGGATATCCAACCATTCTCAAGGAGGGACCTATCATCCCGAGAGTTTGGGCTCGCTATGAAAAGCGGAGGCCTGGTAAGGAACCAGTTGACAAGTCAAGTGACTCTGATGATTCTGAACCTTCCGACATAGAGAAAGCAAAGACTACTGGTCGTTACATTCTCAAAAACCCAATGAAATATACTGATGAGGAAAAACGATTGGTGTCTCTGGATTCTCGGCTTAGAGCAATCATTGCTCTCTCACTTCCTGATGAAGTCTATCACTCTCTTGTTAATTTCGGTACTGCTAAAGAGATGTGGACTACATTGTGTGTACTTTATGAGGGTACAGAGGAAGTGAAGAAAAGCAAAAAGATTGGCCTCATTCGAAAATATGAGCTCTTTGCCTATGAAAAGGGAGAATCTCTTCCAAGCTTTTATAACCGATTCAACTCTCTCTTAAATGATTTAAAGTTAATAGGTAGAGTTTATGATAATGAGGAAGTTCTATACAAGTTTATGGATTGTCTTCCTGACTTTTGGGAAAACATTTGCACTTGCATTAAGACTACCAAGGATTTGGAATACATGCCTTTAACTGTTTTGTATGGAACTCTGTTCAACTTTGAACAAACCAAGCTTCATAGGAAAACCATCTTCAAAGAGATAAAAATCTCTTCAATAGCTCTTATCTGTGAAAGTTCCAAGAAAAGTCAAAATGCTCCTTGTATCACATATCCCTCATCAGACTCTGACACCGAAAATCAGAACAACCGTTCTCACCAAACGGAGGCATATCTGAGTGATGCCGATGATGAAGGTGATGAAATTTCGGTAGACCGAATGTCTGATGAAATGGCTATGATGGCTGGTTTTAAAAATAAATCTCGAAATTTCAACAAACCCAGAAGTTTCAGAAAACCATCCCTTACAAAAATGTCTTCTTCTGAGAAGACAAATGAAGAATGTTTCAACTGTGGTAAGAAAGGACACTTTGCAGCTGAGTGCAGAAACAAGCGTGTGTCTAAAGTCAATTCTACGTCCTCTGACAAATATCCTTCCAAATTTGAGAAATCCAAAGATAAATCATATTTCAAGAAAGATTCTCAATCCTCCTCTCTCTCACATCAGGAACGTGCTGAAAAGTACAAAGCTAAGTACAAGAAGGAAAAAGAAAGAAATGAAGGATCTCAAAGGAAAGGAAAAGGATTGATGGCAGAGGCTCATGATTGGGAAGAAGAAGAAACCTTTGACAGTGATTCTCCAAATATGTGTTTTATGGCCATATCAGAAGAGGTGGAAGAAGAAAAGGCAAAGTCTCCAATGGCATTAGTTTCAACTGAATGCTCATCATCATACTCTCAGGTACATCCCTTTAATGACATGACTGATATTGAAAAGATAAATGCTTATGAATCTTTAACTCAAGACTTTTACAATGTCAAAGAAAGCAAGAAAAGAAAATCTGCTCAAGTTAAAAATCTTAAATCTCAACTTGAATCTTACATGTGTCAACTTGGAAAGTTTGAGGTAATCAAAACTGAGCTTGAAAATCTAAAAGTCATAAATCATGTAATTGAAAAGGAGAAGAATAAACTGTTCAAGAAGTTAAAGAAAGAACAGGAAGTTGTCAGAAAATGGACAAATTCTTCAAGGAATCTTGAACAGATCTTTCAAGACCAAATCGGTGGTGATAACAAGTTTGGGTTAGGATATGAAAAATCCATGCTTGAAAAATCTTCCCATGCACTTGTTCCCATCACCGATACATGGGATGATGACTTTGAGTCAAACTCTTGTGATTCCATTTCTTTAAATTCTGTTGATCTTAGTGAAGCCTTAAAATATGGAATGTTTATAAAAGCCAAAGAATCTTCATCAGATCAAACCCATAAAGTGCAAAATTGAAGGATACTGTTAAACCCATTCATGATGTGTTCAAAGATTTAACCATTGATAACAACTCTTCAAATCTTTCAAAATCACAAGTGTTCAAAGAAAAACACACCATGGAAAAATCCTTCACCGATTTTGTCCAACAGGGAAAGACCGAAGTTTTCTCAAGAAAGACCCCTGACCATGCTTCAACCTCAAGAACCGAACTTTTTAGAGGTCCTCGCAATTCCCTTTTCGGTCCAAAGATTAAGATTGATATAATTGGAAAGGAAAAAGGAAAGGAACAAAAACCCAAAAGAATTTTCATCTACCGAAAATGTTATAATTGTGGTGATACCTTTCATCTTGCTAAGGACTGCCCAAAGGAAAGAATCGACAGATCCAAACCCAAGGTCTCTCACACTTCTAACCTAAAAGGACCCATTACCAAATGGGTACCTAAGAACTGACTTGATGTTGTCTGCAGGTTTTTGAGCACCAACAAGTTTGGTATTTAGATAGCGGGTGCTCACGTCACATGACTGGAAACAAACATCTTCTTGTAAACTATGTGTCAGAAAAGGGTCCTTCTGTAACCTTTGGGGACAACTCCAGAGGTCACACTAAAGGGTATGGAACTCTCACGAATGGAACCCTCACCTTCAATAAAGTGACATTTGTTGAAGGTCTCATGCATAACCTCCTTAGTATTAGCCAACTGTGTGATCTTGGATACAAAGTTATCTTTGAACTGCGTATCTGTACTGTTGTTGACAAGAATATGAAGGTTGTCCTCTCTGGAAGAAGTCTAGATAATGTGTATATCATTGATATGAGTCAAAACAACTCTTCAAATGTTTGCTTCGTGTCTGACGATACAGTCAAAAGAAACTGGCTGTGGCATAAACGTTTGTCTCATCTTAACTTCAAAACCCTTCATAAATTATCAAACAAAGAGCTGGTGACTGGCATGCCTAAGTTGAACTTTGTCAAAGAAAAGCTGTGTGATGCATGTGAAAAAGGAAAGCTCACCAAATCTTCTTTCAAAACCAAGCAATGCTCTTCCATCAATCTTCCACTTCAGATGCTGCATATGGATCTATGTGGACCAGTCAGCACTCCCAGTCTAGGAGGAAGAAGGTACATTCTTGTTATTGTTGATGAATTCTCTAGATATACTTGGGTGTCTTTTCTCAGGTACAAAAGTGATGCAACTGAAGAAATCATCAACTTTGTCAAAAAGAATGAAATTCTGAATGGTCAGCTTGTCAGATCAGTAAGAAGTGACAATGGCACTGAATTCAGAAACAGTGGTTTAGAAGACTTCTTCAATAAGAAAGGAATCTCTCAAAACTTCTCTGTTGTCAGAACTCCACAACAAAATGGTGTTGTGGAAAGAAGAAACATAACTCTTTGTGAAGCAGCAATGTCTATGTTGAGTGAAGCAAAACTGCCAACCTATTTTTGGGCCGAAGCTGTCAACACTGCCTGTTTCACTCAAAACAGGTCGGTGATAACAAAAAGACATGAGAAAACCATGAAGTCTTTCATGGAAGAAAGCCAAACATTGGTTTCCTTCATGTCTTTGGTTGTGTGTGCTTTATCCTAAACGACAGGGAAAATCTTGGGAAATTTGATCCTAAGGCAGATGAAGGAATCTTTGTGGGATATTCCTTGACTTCCAAAGCCTACCGAGTTTACAATCTTCGGAGAGAATGCATTGATGAATCGATCCATGTAAAGTGTGATGATTCAAGATCATCTTCTTTGACAAATGATGATGAAGAACTACATAGATGGATATCATCATGCATTGGGGAATCTCCCATTTCAACCTCCACCGATCCACCTTGTACTCCAAATATTTCCTCTGTTCCAAACAATCAAGTTGGGTCATCCTCTTTATCACCTGAAACCCTCTCTGCCGAAATTGCCCCCACCGAACCCTATCCATCATCCACCGAAATTAACCCCATCACCGAATCTCTTCCTGCCAATAATCCCTCTGACGACCCACCTTCTTCACACCCTGCCAACACTCCAGCCCCGAACTTCCCTTCCATTTTAATTATTCCTTCACCGATGCCCCCTGCTCTTAAATGGACCAAAGATCATCCCATTGATCAAATCATCGGTGATCAGCAAGCTGGTGTTCAAACAAGGAGAGGTAGCAGCAACATCTGTCTCTATGTGAATTTCCTATCTCTTGTTGAACCTAAAAAGATTGAAGAAGCCCTAAGTGACCCTTGTTGGGTTTCGACAATGCAAGAAGAACTCTCCCAATTTCAAAGAAACAAAGTCTGGAGACTTGTGCCTAGACCTTCAAGGAAAACAATCATCGGCACAAAATGGGTCTTCAGAAAAAAATGGATGAAGATGGTACTGTCATCAGAAACAAAGCCAGACTCGTAGCTCAAGGCTACCGACAGGAAGATGGTATTGACTATGATGAAACATTTGCTCCTGTTGCCAGACTTGAAGCTATCAGGATCTTTCTTGCTCATGCTGCTCACAAGAACTTCAGGGTATTTCAAATGGATGTGAAAAGTGCTTTTCTGAATTGAGAACTAGCTGAGGAAGTCTATGTGAAGCAACCTCCAGGCTTTGAAGATTCCACACATCCAGACTATGTGTACCGACTTGACAAAGCTCTGTATGGGCTCAAGCAGGCTCCTCGAGCCTGGTATGACACTCTTGCCATCTTTCTACTCAAGCATGGCTATACTAGAGGTACAATTGACAACACTCTCTTCCACAAGGAAACTTCAGGTAACCTCATTCTTGTTCAAATCTATGTGGATGACATTATTTTCGGTGCCACCGATGAGTCTCTGTGTGATGACTTTGCCTCTCTCATGAAAAGTGAATATGAGATGAGCATGATGGGGGAGCTAACTTTTTTCTTAGGTCTTCAAGTGAAGCAAATTTCAGAAGGAATTTTCATAAACCAAAGCAAGTACATTAAAGATCTTCTGAAGAAATTTGGCTTTGAAAACTCCTCCCCCATGAAAACTCCCATGGCACCACCTTTGAAACTTGATGCCGATCTAAATGGTGAATCTGTGGACGTTACCCATTATAGGGGCATGATTGGTTCTTTGCTTTATTTAACTGCTAGCAGACCAGATATCATGTTTGCTACTTGTCTGTGTGCCCGTTATCAAGCAAATCCAAAGAAATCTCATTTGGATGTTGTGAAACGGATTTTCAGGTATCTAAAGGGTACCATGCATCTGGGTCTTTGGTATCCCAAAGACTCAGGTTTTGAACTCATGGGGTATTCAGATTCTGACTTTGCAGGTTCTAAAAATGATAGAAAAAGCACAACAGGCAGTTGTCAACTCCTTGGTGGGAAACTGGTAAGCTGGTCCAGCAAAAAGCAAAATTCAGTCTCAACATCCACTGCCGAGGCTGAATATGTTGCTGCTGGAAGTTGCTGCGCACAGATTCTATGGATGAAAAACCAGTTGAGAGACTACAATCAGTTCTACTCCAAGATACCCATCCTATGTGATAATTCAAGTTCAATTGCAATTGCAAACAATCCTGTTCTTCACTCAAGGTCCAAACACATCGATATCCGATATCATTTCATCAGGGACCATATCTCCAAATGTGACATTGAGCTGCATTTTATTCCAACTAATCTTCAGCTTGCAGATTTGTTTACTAAACCTCTGGATGAGGCCAGATTCACCTTCCTCATCGGTGAACTTGGCATGTTGTACTTAGAATAGGTTCAAAAAAAAAATCCTTCCGGTCTGATAAATTTCGGTGGCAACAAGATCCTTTTTCGGCATGAGCATCTTCAGTGATCTTTTCGGTGATCTGATAATTCTCGGTGGAACCAAGATCCTCTTTCGGCATGAATACCCCAAGTGATCTTTTCGGTGACTCATCTCTCGGTGGATCTCCTCGGTGCGCATATCTGTCCTCTTCGGTGTCTCAACGCCTCGGTGGATCTCTTCGGTATGCAAATCCTCACCGATTCCATCTCGGCATAACTTTCACCACCGATAATCTCTTCATATTCCTCACCGATGTCCACCGAACTTCAATCCTATCCACACGTCACCCCTATAACCCTAGCCTGTCAGACCTGTTCATCTTCCCGTTTTGTGAAATGGCTTATTGACCACAACTTCCAATGTGGTCATGATTGCTTTTTCTATTCTACTTTATTTTATTTTCTTTTAACCATTCCCCCATTTTTTTGAAACCCTATAAATACACGACTCTTTTCTTTCCTTATTCCTTTACGTCTCCTTCATCTCCTTCGTGCTTCCTCTATAACCTGCAACTTCGTGCTCTCTCTCGATCATCAATGGCGTCCTCCAAGAACAACCCCCCTACGTGTTTTGCCGATCTGAAATTCAACCCATGCAATCACGTTGCAAGATTGGAACCCGACCCCTCTCACCCAGAGTTTAACCATGTAATCAAGTTCTTCACTCGCTCTCCCCTTCTTCATGCCTTCACATGTAATCCCAAAATGAGCAAAATGCTCATTGGGAAATTCTGGCTTACCTGTGTGTATGACTCCTCAAATGATGCGATCCACGCATCCATCCTTTCTGAAGACGAGGGTGATCATGACCTCACCTTTGGGGTCGATGATGTTCGCACTGCACTTAAAATCGATGCTTTCGATCCCTATGACGAATGGCATTCAGATACCGTTCTCGAAGATGTCCTTAGTACAACAGGTTACGTGGTCGATGACAACTCCAAAAGCTCCAAAGGTCCTGGAACTCTTCTTCGGAGTCACATGGGTGGTGTATGGAACTTCTTCTTTGCCCATGTGATCCACTGCCTCTCCCGAAAGACGAGCGGCCACGATCAATCCCCTTCGTACATCACCAAACTTGCCCATGCCTTAATCTTTCAACGCCGAGTGGATTTTGCCCAGTACTTCTTCGCCGAATTAGTGGAAGTGATCTCCCATCCAAAGAAGTGCCACGTTGCCTACCCCCGATTCATCTCTATGATCATCCATCACAAACTTGGCAAAGCTCTGGACAAAGATTGCAAGTCCCACACTCCCCGATTCACTTATGACTGGTCTCCACCGATCGTCGGCAGCAAGACTCTCAACGTCGGTGTTCTCGACACCGATCGTCCTTTACGCCGAGGTATGATCACTTTAGCCATCTCTCCAGAACTTCAATGGGGTGATTCTGAAATTCCAGGGTTTCAACACCCCGATATCCCTGAGGTCCTTCCTGCTGTTGTGACCTCTTCCCCACGTTCTAGAGTAAAGTCGGTCGGCGCGAAGAAGAAATCGGCCACCGACACCTCCGCCGCTGCTTCCAGGACCATGACACCGATTAACCCATCGGTGGCTTCCCCGGTCCAAAAACCTTCTAAACGGAGGCACTCTTCGTCCCCCCCGAAGAATCGTCTAAAGAGATCTCGAGGAAATGTCCGCGCGCCATCCCCTCCCAAATCCTTTTTGTTCACCACCGACCATTTGATTATCCCTAAGGCATCCCTAAATTTACCTCCTCCAACTCATTCTTTGAGTGAACATGCAGACTCTCCCACCGACATTCTAGACTCTCCCTCCGAAAGTCTGGACCATGCACTGCACGACCTTTCACCCGGTCACTTCTTGATCGATGATGATGCACAACCCGATCAGGGTTCCCCCCATTAGTTCCCCCCATGATTTCTTTGCAGGTCTCTTTGACGACACTGGTTCTCCCCGAACCTCCCCGTCGGTCGGAGCAATCCACATTGAGTCCTCATCCCCCTCACCGACAGAGTCACCTTTGAACCAGACTTCTCCCCGAAGTTCTCCCCTGGTTCAAACTCCCCAAAGATCGCCTACGCCACACCGATCACCCTCCCCGGGTCAGAATTCACCCCGACGAGCTCCCACTCCGCCACGGAGACCACTATTCCCCAATGAAATGCTATATCCCGACAACATTCCCATTTCGGCGGAGGATCCCCATTGCATCCGCTACATAGTTACTGGGGATGTCGGGGGTGAAACCACTGTTCCAGCACCCTCTTTGATTGAAGACTTACAAGAAAGTGCTCGACAATGTCGGCTTGTCGGCACCCAATTTGAATCTTTCAAACAGGCCACTCTTGCAATGATTGGCATGACGAGTTCCCGAATGTCCACTATCGAATCTCGCCTGCCGCAGATTCTTTCAGATGCTTTTGCCGATGCTCTACGGCCCCTTACCACCGACATCAACTCTTTGGTTTCCAAGGTGGAATCTTTGTCCAGATCTCATGGGGATCTTTCTTTCTCCTTTGGTGCTTTCAGGGCAGCCTCCACCGTCAAAGATTCTGAACTTGAGAGGATGCTTCAAGAAGCTAAGTCTCATCAAGACTTCATCCAGGCCACTGCCGACTCCCTTCGTGACATTCTTGCCAAACTTCCAAAATTCGGCCAACTGGAGATGGATCTCGGTGACTTCACCATGGTTTCTGAAGAGGTACCGAAACAACTCTCTTTTCTTCATAAGAAATTCGACTACATTTTCAGACAGATGGGTATGAAGATTCTGGTTGGTGCTGATGGGGAGAAAAAGACAACCCAACCCAAGTTGCCATATCTTAAACAGTCGGTCATCCCCAAGCCTCCATCTTCCACCGATGACATCCCTGATACCACCGAAACTCACGCTGAAACCGCCGACATTGAGGGGGAGCAACTCTCTAAAGAAAAAGAGTTGGAGTTGGAAGACAAAGCAACAACTGAGGGGGAGCAACTCTCTGCGGCCGAAACAGACAAGGGAAAGAAAAGTCTTACTGCCGAACAATTGGCCGAACAAGAAAGAATAGAGAAAGAAAGGATTAAGTATGGGACTCGTCCCACCGATGCAGACAAACTCAAACTTAAACCTCCTTCATCACATCTGCAGGAACCCAATCTCGGACTGACTCCTCAAGAAATTGAGGAAGCCAGATTAGCCCAAAAAGCCCTTGATGATACCAAGGCCCTCTCTTTAAAAGTTGCAGAGGAAGAAGCTAAGAAAGCCAAGTCCACCGATGCCATGTCGGCACAAAAATCGGTGCTGAGTGAGTTTGAACAAGAGAGAAATGAAGAAGTTAGATGGTACAAGAAGAAGATGCACCACCGATCCGACAGAACCCCGATCTCAGGTGTCAAGATCGCAACCTCCAGAGCCAACCCAAAAGACATCTGTCTTATCATTGATCGGGAAGATGGCTCTTTGAAAAGTGTGAGAGACTACCAACTCAAAACCTACGGTCTCCCCGAATGGTACGAGATCTCTCGACACTTGGCCAAAAATCCAAACCCAAAGAAGGACATCTTTGTCAAATACATTGATGGTCTAATGGCAAAGATGAAAGAGATCAAAAAGAAGTATAGCATCGTGCTGACGACCGATGAAAGATCGAAACTGCAATCCTTGAAGGAAGAAGTGCGCCTTCCCAAAGTTCAGAACCCCCCCGACACTGTCTTCAAGGATATGGCAAAGGAAGGAAAGATACCGAATGTAAGTAACTTAAGTCTTTCCCTTCCTACTTCGGCATCATATCCCACGACAACTCTGGGCCTGTCATCGATTCCAGGACTGTACTTCAACGATGGTTTCGGCAAACGAGCCTTCTTCAGATTCTCTCAAATTCCAGTTGTCGACACCATGTTTCTTGAAGGCCTCCACAACTTGTTCCCTCACATCCCCGACGCTCAACCCTACTACCGAATCCTAATGGATGAGATCAAGCGCCGACAATCATCAAAGAAGTAGGTTTTCATTTTACCTTTCGGTAGTTTTGATAATCTTTTGCTTCTTTTTCTTTACCGATGTATGAGAATGACTTATGCAATTCAAGTGCTTCTCTTGTTTATATTTAGCTGTACATACCTTTATTTCCTTGCTTTATATACTGTATAGATATACTCAAAGAAACATAGTTCAAAAAAAAACAAAAAAAAGGTCTATGTGAAAAGAACCCAAAAGAGTAAAAAGGGTCAAAATGCACTTATTTTCATTTGCTCTTTAATATTCTAAGGATAGAGATCAAATTCAAATAGGGGGAGATTGTTGGGTCATCACAGATTTGAAGTTGATTCAATTAAACCCACTTAGATACTTAGAATATTTTTGGATTCTGTTGTGTAACTTGTACTCTTATATCAATTGTTCGGTGAAGTCGAAGATCAACCGAAACCAAGTGCGAAGACTATCTCATTGCGGAAGTGAGAAAATCGGCAGCAACTTTCTACAAGTTACATCACCACCGATATGCTTGTGCTATCGGTGGACACGCATCACCGAATTGAAGAAATTCGGTGAGGAGCTCAAGAAGACTTCCACCGATATATGTTCAGAAATCGGTGGGAGTTTAAGAAGACTGCACCGAAATATTATACACTTCGGTGAAACTCTCTCTTTTCTATAGAAGTGAGATTTCGAATTGGTGCAGTTTCCAATACAAGAGATCGGTAGCCTTATTCTCTAAAGACAAAAGAGAAGATCATTTATTATGAGACAATATCCTATTGTCAGATAAAAGTGGCATTTTGTCATTTTATCTATTCTCATATAAGGTCTTTTTCTAGTACGATTGTCCTCCTGGTTCCTTGGATAAGTTAAAAAGGAGATATCAGCTTTTCAGAAGTCAACCTCTACAATGAATGGAAGAGTGACAAGTGTCCCAAGCATTAAATGATGCATGGACTATAAATAGAGGTGAAGACTCTCCATGCAAATCACGCTTCTGAAGATTACTAAGTGCAAGCTCCTTTCGTACTGAAACTGCATCTTGTGTCTAAGTGTTTTTCAGTTTACTCTGTGTTAGATTGTTAGAATAGTTTAACTGTTCTTTTCTGCAACAATCTTTTGGTTTCTATGTGTAATTCTTATTGAAAAGATTTTCAATATATTGAATTAAAACTTGTGAAAAATCTTAGTATTGTATTCAACCCCCCTTCTACAATACTTGCTGAGCCTTTTTGGGACCAACAAATACACTTTAAAAATACGTTTTATTTATAATATATATCCACTAAAATACACTTTTTACGTTTTATAATTTATATATAACTTTAAGTTACAAACTTACAAGTTACATTGTTACAATACATAAATTCTAAACACCCGAAGGTCCCGCTCCCGAACTCCCACCCCCATCACCCCATCCGTATGGATTGTAATTGAATGGATTGTATGGAGCGTAGTATGGATTTTGATCTGGATTGTAGTCTTCAAGAGTATTGTACTTCTGCAGTCGTGTAATAGCCGTCCGATCGTCAAGGCGGTCGGTGTCTAGTTCTTCATCATCGTCGTATCGGGAGACGTCACCGACACTACTAACATCAGAATTGTCGGAAACGGTTCCCGACGTACTTAGATTTTCATCGGCTTCGTTTTCGGCTAAGTTTTCTTCCACGCCGTCGAGATCATTCTCCAGGTTCGTTTGATTTTGAATGCGGTCTTCTCAGGGCCGTTCCTGAGATTTTAGAGGCCCTGTACGAAAAATTAGATGCCTCCATAATTATTTATTTAAATTTTTATTAAATTATTTTTACTACTTGTCAACGTTTACTTGATAATAAATCGACGAATAACCCATATTTGACTTTGAACAAATTGTTCATCTTTTCTTCTTTTCAACACTAAATTTTAATTTTTAATGTTATTATGTTATCGGGGATTCAAGTTTTATATTTTTTTATTTATAAATGTTAGTGTTTTTTAAATTTCATAACCCTCCTACAAGGTGTCCCAAAAAGAGGTAGATGCTAAGAAATAACATGTATGTGAGTGAAGAGGGTGTATGAATAACAATCTCCTTATATAAAATTGATCAATTATTATGATAATTAACGAATATACATATCAACAAGAACATTTTATTAATCTATTGTCATAAAAAATTAATATATTAAAAATTAAACATATTCCAAAAGAACATATATAGAAAAAATCAATAAATGTTAAAAAAATCTAAATTCTATTAAATTCAAAGAAAAGTATAAAACAAATCATTATAAAAACATAAAACAACCAAAGTTATTCAAAACATCTTTAACGGCTATTCTATAATTTTTCTAAAATAAAGAATCTCAAAGAAAAAATACATTCAACTTAAACAGATACTCCATGTTAGTAATTTCGGCATTAGTTATATTACTAAAATCACAACACATTTAAACAACAATTAAAATAAAATATCGCTTTGTTAAAGATTAAGTTTTAACATCATTTACTTTCTCCGTTTTCTTTTTCAATTTTACCATACACTAGAAATTAGAGATGACTTATATATTAAATCATCCTTAAAAAGAATCAAAGAATCATTAGAATTTCATATATTTAATTTTTAATTTAATTATCTAATTAGTAAAAAATAGAAAAAGATAAAAAATATTTATATATTTAAATTATCCTTAAAGAAAATTACAGAATCGTCAGAATTTTGTATATTTAATTAGGCTCAAAAACTTTTGTAATAAAACAAAACTGATTTAAGACAAAAAAAAAAGTAATTGTAGAGGACCCAAGAATCGAACCTGGGTATACACGGGGAAGAGACATACACACATCAAGCCGTTTCCACTGCGCTACCAATCAGTTTGTGTAAATGTTTGTATTAATTAATTTATAAACCAATTTTTCTACAGGTAAAAATTTAAAAAATATTCCGAGGCCCCCGACGGTCGGAGGCCCTGTGCGGTAGAACACTTTGACACACCCCTATGCACGGGCCTGGGTCTTCTCCATCCAAGTAATCCTTCAGACATATGCAGCACTCCACCGATTGCGGGGTTAATCTTGTCCGACGCACCGATATGATCATGCCACTAAGAGAAAAAGCTGACTCCGAAGCTACGATACTAGCTTGGATTGTTAGTATATCAAGTGCAATAGTCGCCATAATCGGGAAACTCAGTTGTTTATTTTTCCACCATTCTAATAAATCTAGTGATTCAACATATAAGACGTTTGTGGAGGATGCCGTTATAAAATTAGTACGTATGTATTGATTGAATTCACCCAAATTATCCCCATCATATCTAGCTTTTTTAGTAGATTCCACGGCAACCGATTGCATTAAAGTTGACATTAAGTCTTGTCGGTTTCGGCCACGGCTGCTACTAGAACCCGGTGAAAACATTTGAGGTGTAGGGGTTTGTTGGCTTCCTCCCCCATAATTAACTCTATAAATCTAAAATAATTGATGAAAATCATTATTAAATTGGCGTATGCGGTTCCTTGAAAAAGAATTATTTGTAGAAGAATCCAAACCAAACGAGAAACATATTGATTGTATTAAAACTTCGACACCCGTAACATTTAAATACGGGTTTAATGCCGCGGCACAAAGAAAAGTGAAGGGGATCTCTTTAAAATATTTTACCAAGTTTGCTTTCATTGGTTTCACCACGTCGTTAAAGTACAAATCCGTTTCGTATTGAGCAATTTTACTTGCCAAAATATATATTTGATTTAAAAGTAAAGGGCTCGTTGGATAATAAACACCGGATAACATAGTTGTTGCAGTTTTGAAATCGCCCAAAATATCGTGAAAGCCATAAATCATTGCCCAATCATCCTCAGTTATCGTGTTATCCGGGTAATGAACGTTATAAAATGCTTGAATATATTGTTGTTGTCTTATTAAATTATCCATCATTTTCCAAGTCGAATTCCATCGAACCGGCATATCGTGCGCCGGTCCCAAAGCTTAAAAACCGACTTGATTGCAATATTCTCTATATGCGTTTTGCATTTTTTTATTTCTTGTGAAAATCCGGCGTAACATAAGCCTAAACTTAGTTAAAGGCTCACTAAGGCAACTTAAGCCGTCTTGAACGGCTAAGTTTATTATGTGTGCGCAACAACGTGTATGAAATAATTTTCCCTCTAAAATAGGGGATAAAGCCAAACGTAATTTTTCTACGCATGCCGTATTATTACTAGCATTATCAAACGAAATACTAATAACTTTATTTTTTAAATTATAATATTGAAGACATTTCATAATTATAGTAAACTGACGCTCGCCCGAATGTGGCGAACCAAACTGCTCAAACGTGATTACACGTTTGCATAATTTCCACGATCCCGGCACAATCCAATGTGCCGTTATGCATATATAAGATTGTGGCAATCCGAATGGTGCGCTCCATATATCACAAGTTAAAGAAACTTTGTTGGGTAAGTTTAAAAACATTTCTCGCATATTTTTTTTAGCCGTATTCCAAAGTTTTAAAGCATCATGCCGAAGAGTTTGACGACTTACCGAACCATTGTAGCGTGGTTGGAACCCATTTTTGATCATGTTTGTAATGTGAGGATTGTCGAAATGTCTGAACGACAACCCCATTTGAATGACACATTTCATTTGCATTTGTCGGGCGATATCATCATTATACGACCATACTTGACCGGAATTGTCAAGTATGAGTTGACTTGGATCGTCACCCGATTTCAACCTCTTGCATCTCTCATCGAAGTGGCGCTTTAACGTGCTATTTGAGTCGGGTTTAAGGAAATCTCCACACCGTTTGCATTGCGCTTTTTTTGTATCGTCGGAAAACTTCACCAAGTTGAAATGCTCCCAAACCGGTGCTTTTCGTCCATGGTCGGCAACAACGGTGTAATTTTGTTCGGCCATTTTTTTGAGAGTTGAGACTAGAGAATTGTATGCGTTTTTTGCGAGAAACGAATATAGCGAGAGCCGAGAAATGAGAATTGTATGCGTTTTTTTGCGTTTTGTAAGCAATCTAAGGTGGTGATGGCCTCCATAACACCCCTAGTATTTATATGGGGTTGGAGGGTGATATTTTAGCCAAAAAAACGGTCACGGTACTATTCCAACGGCTAGAAAACGGCTCTTTTTTTTTGAAAAAATCGGGTCGGGCCGGGTCGGGCCGCGAATCGGTTTCGGGTTGGGCCGAAGAAATCTCTAAAAATCCAAACCGGTCCTGGCTCTCGGGTTGGAAACCGGTTCTTGACCGGGCCGGGCTGGAACCGGTTCTTAGCCGGTTTCGGTTCGGGTTGGCCTGTCGGGTCGGGTCGGGTCAATTTGGCCACCACTAGTCTGCAGTATGACGTGTAATCTTAATTGGAAGGTGAAGAAGATTTTGAATTCAATTATACCAAGACAAAAATAAATAATGAAGATTATATGGAAGGATAGTTTGATGCGTCTAATCTTAGTTCATGACTTCATTTCAATCTAAGTGGCCGTTTACAAAACGCTTACCCGGGTAAGTGCTTACCAAGTCACGTTAGTTTACCGGATGAATATGGCAAGGACTAAGAATCTTACCCGGTAAGAGCGGAAGCAAGGACCGAGAGTCGAAAACAAGGACCGAAAGTCTTACCCGGTAAGTGAGTGCGACGACTCTTACCACAGTTAGCGCTTACCGGCTAAATTGTTGCATACGAGTCCATTTTGGTGGACTAAAATCTTACCCGGGAAGTAAGCGACAATGTTGAATTTTACCGATAAGCACTTACCCGGGTAAGTGATTAGGTAAACGGCCCCTAATATGTTTTTTTTGCATATGATAGTAGAATTTTAGATTAGAGATGTATCAGTAATTTGTATATAGTTTTATAAGAATTTAGTTTGTTTAATCAATTATTGTTCAATGCGCACACACACAGACATCTGTATATATACTATATATATACATAAATTTTCCGCCTTAAGTCATGTGATATAAAACGCTATGATTTTGTCGTAATTTGTAAGACTTGAGGCTTGACCTCGTCGTCATGCGACACACGCTACGTCGCGCCTCACATCATTTAGATCATTGGTTCAAATAACATTAATTTTTTTGTATTTTCAAGGCCATTTTAACTTCTAACTGTGAAAATGTGTACGATCAACGATGCAATTAAATGTCAAGTTGTAAAGTTATGTTAAAAACTCATTACCGGATAAAACTGGAATTAGTAGGAAGTTAGGGGCTGTTTGGCAGTTGCTGAATGGCTTAGGGTCTGTTTATCAAAATTTATGGGTAAGCACTGATTGGGATAAGAGATCTGACTGGAGTAAGATCTCTGACTGAAATAATTGCTGACCAGAATTTGCTGTTTACCAAAAAATTTGTATTAAACGCTAACCGAGTAAAATTGACCATTATGCCTTTATGTCTAGAATAAGTGCTAAGTGCTAATTAGACAATCTTGTTAACCAAATGTTTTATTATGTGTCGACTGAAAATTGTAAATGATCATTACTTTGTTTCACAATTCAAACAGTTCTAATAATTAAATTACAGATATACATAAAAGGTTTCCAAAAAATAAATTCAAGTTGCATCATGGCAGGAGAAGAAATTAATTTTGACTTTTCAAAAATAATTGAATTTTTAAAAATTTACTTGTAGAATAAATGTTCTTTTTCAAAATTAAAAAAGATTATACAAAAAGATTGATTTGCTATAAAAATTCTACACATTTAAAACTTTGAAGTAATTATAATTTATTAATTAACATATCTCATGCTTTAAAAATTCTACACATTTAGAATAGTGAACAATTTTCATATTAAGATACCATTTTTAATCAACTATTTGTATAATAATATAACGAGAGAAGGGTTATAATATTATAGTATTTATATCAATAGGGGTTAAGGCCATCCGTATCGCGAGCGGGCTCGGGCTCGAAGCGGGCTCGGACGGGCTGATGCGGGTTACGGTACGGGGGGGGGGGGGGGGAGCGGGCTCGGGTTCTAGCCCCGGGTTCCAAAACCCGTTCAACCCGATGTTTTTCCTTTTTTTTAATAATTTGAAAATAAAGACGTTGGCAACGGCTATTTTTAATTTTTTTTCAATTTAATCCCACTATATATATAATCCTAAAACCCATTTTATTTTTCACACAAAACAACTCTCTCATTCTCTGTGAATGTATGGAAAAGGAAAAGTTTTATGGAAAAGGTGGCGTAAAAGATAGAGGATTAGAGGGGCATCAGGGACACATTGTCTCTGAAGGTGGTAAGCTTTACTTCCATTTATGACCATAGTCAGCATACGGTCAGCACTAAAACTCATTTTTTCTTTTTAGTAAACATGTAACCTCTTATTTAGGTAAAAGACCCCTATGTAATAAGAGGTAGTAAGAGGCTAGTAAACGGGACCTTAGTGCAGAATGATTAAGAGGCTTTTATGATATAATGCAAAATGAAATATGGTTGTTTGATAATTGTTTAAAATGAAATCATGGTGCTTAATGGTTAAGGAGCAGATTTTTTTTTTTGTCAAACATGATTTACCTCTTAGTGATTCAGAGATTGTCTCTTAATGAAACCATTAAGAGGTAAACAAACAACCCCTTATACTATATAACAAAGAGCTTAATTAATTACCTATTGATGTATTTTTTTTGATTTAAAACTTCGGAAACATGATATCAAATACAATTCCAAATTTCCAATGAATGTGAGTGTGCGGACTCCAAAACAATCGTTTTAAGATTTTTATAGATAAATGTAATAAAGTCAATTAATGCAATATTTTTTTGTTTATAGCAATATATATTTGATTAGAGATTTTTTTTGAAGTATATAATATTTATATACGACAAATAAAACAAATAAACTCACATGTACACCTTCCTTATTTTTGGTGAGATTTAAATCCATGACCTCCTACAAGGCCAAGGGTTCCAATACCGCTAGACTAAAGTCCCTTTGATATATTTGCCTAGAGATTACCTTTTTTTAATATTTGTATACGGTAAATGCAACAAATAAACTTACACACTCTTCTCACATTTGGTGAGGTTTGAACTCGTGACCTCTTAGGAGGAAAGAGGCTCGGATACCGCTAGGCCAAATGCACTTTGGTTAGAGATTACTTCTTGGTTATCTTTTCAATCTCAATAGCAAATGTCAACAACGATGGCTTTGATTTTGACATTCTTCATATGAGACCAAACCAATGAGTTTGGTGATATGTTGTCGTCATCATTTGGAAGGGTCTAACCAGATTCAGTGAGTACAACCTTTACAAATATATGTGAAGCAAAATATCTTAAATCTTAACATTTGATGAAAAATATAATATAAAAAAATATTTTTATATCGGTTCTCACGGATTTATAAAATATTTGTAGTTTGTAACAACCCAATTCTTAGTAGGTTTGCAAGTCCAGTGGTCAAAGTAGAAGAAATGAAAGTATTAGTAAAGGACTTAATTGCAAATTTGAGCAGTATAAATAGGGACCAAATCCCTAGGGTTAGAATGGTTTTGTTTGTTCTGTGTTGCTTTGGCGACTGAGAAAGAAATAACAAAAAGAAGTCGACAGTAAATAATTGACATCTTTAGCGTGAAGAGTTCTTTCTTTTTGGGTAAGTAATTCATCCCTTGTTATGATTCCTTGCACTAAATGACTAAGTTAAATCCCTAGTCGCAGTTCATGTTTTAGCTGGGTTATGGATTAAGAACACCCTGAGGGTTTTAATCGCATACAATCGGGTTGTTATGGTAGTAAGAATTACTCTGATTTTTAAGGACCTTGTTATGCAAAAGTTTTGTGTAAGAATGCAGCAATAAAACTCTCTTTTATTCGCCGATTAGGAAGAAATCGAGTATAATCGTGTTGGGTGCGAACCCTGTTCGCTAGTCCGTAGTACCAGGAGTCGGGTACCGGGAGTCCGTAGTACCGAGAGTCGGGGTACCGGGAGTCGGAGTGCCGGGAGTTAGGATACCGGGAGCCGAACCATACCGGGACCGTTGGTTTGGGCGTCTGCCAGGCCGTAGTATCGAGCTAATTGGGCCGATGGATTTAGAGTTTAGCTTAAGTCTCTTGGGCTTAGTAAAGGATAAAAGAACTCCAATAATTGATAGATGGACCTAAATGAGTAGTTGAGATCGGATTAAGCGAAACGTAGGATGAGAATAGAGTGTTTATCTAATTAAATCTGTGAATCATTAATTAGGTGAACGGTCGGTGTAAGATTCGAGTTTAGAGAAGGATCTGCAGTCAGGTGAGTTCTCTCAACCCTTTTTATGACATACTGTTTTTACTGAAATGGTTCCTTATCGAGCATGATTGAAATTTATAAGAGCTATGCATGTTTTCATGAATTGCATGATTATTTACAAATGAATGCTGATTAAGGTTTTCACGCATGTGGTTTCATGTATATGTGTATGCTATGTGGTGTCGGTTACACAGTGGGGTCAGGGTACCTTGGGATCTCTGATCTCTCGGGGCATATGGAGGATTAGCTTGTAGGTTGGAATTTGTTTTCTCCTACATGAAGGAACGAGGAGTCCATTTGGATTTCGGCGTAGACGAGAGGGTGCCCGACAGGCCCCGATCGGTTTAGCTTATGCGAACCCCTGAACCCTGTGTTAACCTTGTATGATGGAAATGTGATGCATAAGAACTCTTTTCGTGCATAAAATGAAATTATTCTTTATTACATGTTTTATGGAGGGAATTCACTAGACCTTTTGGTCTAACCCTCGTTTTCCAAAAGTAAACCATTTTCAGGTAAGCGCGCAACTGGCTCCTCTAATAAGAACTAGGGAAGGAAACGAAGGAGGCATGGAGTTTAGAGAGACTCCAGTTTTGGTTATGGTAGTTATAGTTAGTGCTCGGCTGTGGAATGTAGAGACTTCCGCTGTCAATTTTGCCTAGTTTAGTTCATTGATGTTTAAAAAGACAAGTTTATTTATGTAATCCGAATGCTTATGTATGTTATTGGATGTTTATGAATTTGGGACGTTACAAATGGTATCAGAGCCTTAGTTTAAGGGATTTAGGTGACAAATCGGGCCTAAACTTAAACGGTAAGACGAGGAACACAGCCGAGACATAGGATTGCCTTTAGGAACGATCACTATAAATGCGCTTAGGAATAAGGTACCAAGGACAAACGTGTAAGGTAAGTTTGGAATTACCCCTGGCCAGTGTAATTACGAACTTACAGGTACATGTGTGTGCTTACAATACCTTACTTATAGCAAATTTTGTTGTGTCATGTCTAGCAAGGATTAATTATCGAATTCTTTCAGCTTAGTGCTATGGCCGGGAGAACATGAGGAATAGGTCAGCAAGATCTCCGAGGAATGGACCGAGCTTCTTTGTTAGAGAGGTGTCGTGTAAGATCATTATAATGTGGTGTGTGTGTATACACCGAAGGGAGGAAATGTTATAGAGAATAGAATGAGTCGTATAGAGGTAGCTTTTCGTGAGTCCGAAGAGGATGAATGTTGAGTTTAAGAGAGACTCCTGCTTCAGGGGAGTCCCAGTTCTTGAGATTGCAAAGTAAATCAGTTCGGAGGATAAGGAAGGACAATATCGAAATCTTGAAAGTATCAATGGAATCCTGACTTCTTAGTCGAGCTTTTCAGTGGCAAGATAATGAAGTTGAGATACCTATAGTGAAATGAAAGCATGTGGAAGTAGAAAGTAAGATAGTTGATCACAACGAAAGTAGTACGAAAAGGTGAGTAAGTGAATTGTAGAACGCATGTGCAGCAAGTTGTTGCATGACCGAGAGGACGACCTTTGGCCGAGGGTAAAGTGTCAAGGATAAGTTGCGAGAGTGAAACGGTTGACCTTGTTTGAGTGAGTAGCCTTCAATTCGCAAGTAGAGTCTCATGTCTGACGTTCTTTGATTTAACATGAAATTTTCACGATTTAAGTTAAATGTGTAAATGTCAATTTTGATCGAAAATGAATCAAAATGTGCAAGCGTATGTTTAAAGAAAAGGTGATTTCATTCACATTGCACAATGAAATTTTGAGCTTAACGGTTTGCAAAGTATTTCGCACTTTCCATGATAAGTTAAATTGTTACAAAAAGGTCGAGAAAACATTTGCTAGCAAAACTTTTAAAAATCAAAATGAGTTTTGGCCTGTTGATATCGTATAAAAGGGTGTGAGAACCGACTGGTTTACTTTGTGTCGGTAATCCCTTTCAGGATTGTGTCGTATGAAAAGACTTTCATTCAATATATTACTGTCGTAATAACTTCGTTCGGATTAAGGTTCACGGGAAGGTGCATGCAAACGATCCTCGAATCGTTGTGCAGGGTGTTGAAGTTATAAGAGTGATGGGGTCATGTGTACCCAAGTTGTTTTCAAATGTGTTTATTTAAAATGATAAAATGTACGAAACCTTCAAGGTGTTGGTTTTGGCAACTTTTATGGGTAGTGTTGTGAAGCAGGAATGAAAGGCCATGGTGTGGGTCATGAGTTTCGAAGGGAACTGGTAATATTGATGTTACATGAGTAAGTTTCGAAATAGGGGCGACGGATTATAAAGTCAACTATGATGTGTAGGGAGGAATAGGTCCCATAAGGAACTCATGTTAAAGGATAGGTTAAGGAAGTAGTTAAGAGTTATCTTTTGTTGTGGAAGTCGGCAACAGTGTATGTTGACCGAGGCCGAGGACTCAAACCAAATGAGTGTAAGTTGATAGAATATCTTATAGAGGTGTTAAATTAGTAAGAGACTGTTGTTGTTGAATAGGCGTTCTATTTACGAGGCGAGGAGGGTCCGTAGAAAGACAAGATGTGTAACACGAGCGGAGTGAGTGTAGACTATACAATCAGTAAGAAAATGTGTCGTGTCTAAGAAAGGACTCGGATCATAACGAGCTAGTTAGGATGTTTGTGTCTGAGCTAAGTGTGACTCGTGAGTCATAGTTCAACAAGTTGGGAGAGAACTAAGTAGCGAGACAGACTCGATTGTAGTATACGGGAGAATATGAAGGAAAAGGTGAATTGTGTACGAATGACCATGAGAAGACTTGGTCGGTAGTGTGATGATAGGAGTGGTGAATGTACGAACGAATAGTAGCTTCAATTTCCAAGATATCTGTGTCAGCCGGTGATGTAGTAAGGCGATGTTAGAAAGATGAAGGATTAGAAGGAAGTCCTTTTGGGATTTCGGGTAGAGTGTACGTTTTGCAATCCCAGTTGTTGAAGTACGTGGTTTGTAAGTTGGTGTGTATTTTGACTGTTATAAGTGAGGAATGTGCAGTTATGTAATTGCATTAGTTGCCAAGTTAAAGGTACCGGCTAGTATCATAGTGAGGTGACGTTAGAGAGAAAGAAAGTATCAGATAGAAGCTCTTGGGGTCTACAGATGAGATGTACGATCTATTAACCAGATTGTTGGAGCACATAGGGTGTAAGTTGACTTTATGGGGTGAGACTACCCAAAGGAGAAACCAATTATTTTGGTGATATGAGTCGCTAAGTAAGTGTATGTTGGAATCATTGGAAGTTTAAAGAGGATGAAGAATGGATTGGCCAAACGTGTTATAGTAAATGCTAGATCTTTGTAGATCGTGAATTGTTTCTTATGTGAAAGGGAGTAACCCTAGAAGGAGATAGTTAGGAAGTTTGATTACGATTAAAGAATGACATGGTGATGATTATGAGTCGGAGAGGTAGTACGATCATTAGTTGATTTGAACGTCATAATAGATGTATAAGCCTTGATAGGTTGATTAAATTTTACGGATTGGTTAAGTAATGACATTTCCTTATTAAGAATTGTTAAGGGAGAATCGGTATGTTAAGTGAAAGGTTGATGATGGTATGATGGAATAAGTAATTTTCAAATTATTTTGAAAATTGTGAATTGTTGGGTCACTCAGGGGAGTTGTTAGTTAAGAAATCAGTTTTGACAGATGGATTTTGTGAGTACCAGCATAGCGAGATGTGATGCTAAGTTATGATATCTAACGATTAAATATGATAAAATATATGGTTGATAGAAAAGAAACGAATTGCAGCTAAGTCGGAGTTTATCATTTGGAATAAGTTGATAATTACAATTGAAATGAATTGGTCGAGTTAAAGTGGCTTATGTGCGAGAGGAGGATCTAGGTAAGTAAAAGTTGGAGGTCAAAGAAGGGGTAGTGACGACGAACACTAGTGTCGTTCCAAGACGACTTGGTGGAATGTTTGGGTTAGGATATTGATGTAACTGTTTGGTTATGTGAATAATAAGAAAGTGATATCAGCATGTGGAAAGATCGGGGGAGAGGAGCTAGTAATGTTGGTGGGCAGTGCTCCACGCTATCGTGGAGAGGTGAAGTTAGTAGGTCGGAATAAGTGAGTAAATCGGAAGTAATAAACTTGACAGTAATGTCGAAAGGTGAAGGATTGTGCAGAGGGTTATTGATAAGCGTGCGAACCGTTAGAAAGAATATTGAGGAAAGGAATTGTGTATGATTTGTGCAGGAAGGGAGTGGATAAGGAAGTTGAATGGGTTAAGTTAGTGACCTTGTGAGAAATGTTTAAACGAATTGGTCGTGCAGTGTTTCAGCTAGTGAGATTAGTATGGCGTGACCATGCTTACTCCTCCCAGTGGAGTGAGGATAACCGGAGTTGTGTTTCGTATGACTGAACGATCGGGGCAATCAGCGAAGAACTGAGGTGTTTCAGGATAAGTTTAATTGAGTAAGTGAACACTTCAACGATGGGTTTGGAGGTTCCTACTCTTAGTTACGTATAAGGATGGGGTGGCAAAGTAGTGAGATTGTGAGAGAAGTTTGACGAACTGTGGTCTAGGTAGTCCGAGAGAAGGGAAATGTTAGATGCAAAGATGTTTGGTGAAGGAACTCCGGGTTGTGAGTTGTCGGGATGTACAGGGTTGGCCTTGTGCCAAGCTGTCAAGTGTGTGATTGATTCTTAGTAAATAAGTTTCGTGTTGTAGTGGGGGATTCCGACAAGTTCCTCCTTAAAGGAAGTATTAATGCATGAGAAGCCTTATTTCATTCTCGGTTGTTGAGACCGATCGAGTAGGAACAGTAGCCTACGGGTTAGAGTACCGTAAGAACTGAAGGGAATGCAACCGATGTTCCATGTTTCGAAATTAATGAGATAGTCGACTGGGTCAGTAGTGGCAGTACCTTAGGGAAGCGTCAGTTTCGGATGTGGGCAAGGTACCCGCATATTTTCCAATAAGGAATTCCGGGGACGGAATTCTTTTAAGGGGGGAGTGTTGTAACAACCCAATTCTTAGTAGGTTTGCAAGTCCAGTGGTCAAAGTAGAAGAAATGAAAGTATTAGTAAAGGACTTAATTGCAAATTTGAGCTGTATAAATAGGGACCAAATCCCTAGGGTTAGAATGGTTTTGTTTGTTCTGTGTTGCTTTGGCGGCTGAGAAAGAAATAGCAAGAAGAAGTCGACAGTGAAGAATTGACATCTTTAGCGTGAAGAGTTCTTTCTTTTTGGGTAAGTAATTCATCCCTTGTTATGATTCCTTGCACTAAATGACTAAGTTAAATCCCTAGTCGCAGTTCATGTTTTAGCTGGGTTATGGATTAAGAACACCCTGAGGGTTTTAATCGCATACAATCGGGTTGTTATGGTAGTAAGAATTACTCTGATTTTTAAGGACCTTGTTATGCAAAAGTTTTGTGTAAGAATGCAGCAATAAAACTCTCTTTTATTCGCCGATTAGGAAGAAATCGAGTATAATCGTGTTGGGTGCGAACCCTGTTCGCTAGTCCGTAGTATCGGGAGTCGGGGTACCGGGAGTCGGGTACCGGGAGTCCGTAGTACCGGGAGTCGGGGTACCGAGAGTCGGGTACCGGGAGTCCGTAGTACCGGGAGTCGGGTACCGGGAGTCGGGGTATCGGGAGTCGGGTACCGGGAGTCCGTAGTACCGAGAGTCGGGGTACCGGGAGTCGGAGTGCCGGGAGTTAGGGTACCGGGAGCCGAACCATACCGGGACCGTTGGTTTGGGCGTCTGCCAGGCCGTAGTATCGAGCTAATTGGGCCGATGGATTTAGAGTTTAGCTTAAGTCTCTTGGGCTTAGTAAAGGATAAAAGAACTCCAATAATTGATAAATGGACCTAAATGAGTAGTTGAGATCGGATTAAGCGAAACGTAGGATGAGAATAGAGTGTTTATCTAATTAAATCTGTGAATCATTAATTAGGTGAACGGTCGGTGCAAGATTCGAGTTTAGAGAAGGATCTGCAGTCAGGTGAGTTCTCTCAACCCTTTTTATGACGTACTGTTTTTACTGAAATGGTTCCTTATCGAGCATGATTGAA
Organism: Saussurea involucrata; assembly: GCA_033807775.1. Classification (NCBI taxonomy): domain Eukaryota; kingdom Viridiplantae; phylum Streptophyta; class Magnoliopsida; order Asterales; family Asteraceae; genus Saussurea; species Saussurea involucrata. The sequence goes on from CM066322.1 coordinate 178,482,551, forward strand.
ATTTATAAGAGCTATGCATGTTTTCATGAATTGCATGATTATTTACAAATGAATGCTGATTAAGGTTTTCACGCATGTGGTTTCATGTATATGTGTATGCTATGTGGTGTCGGTTACACAGTGGGGTCAGGGTACCTTGGGATCTCTGATCTCTCGGGGCATATGGAGGATTAGCTTGTAGGTTGGAATTTGTTTTCTCCTACATGAAGGAACGAGGAGTCCATTTGGATTTCGGCGTAGACGAGAGGGTGCCCGACAGGCCCCGATCGGTTTAGCTTATGCGAACCCCTGAACCCTGTGTTAACCTTGTATGATGGAAATGTGATGCATAAGAACTCTTTTCGTGCATAAAATGAAATTATTCTTTATTACATGTTTTATGGAGGGAATTCACTAGACCTTTTGGTCTAACCCTCGTTTTCCAAAACTAAACCATTTTCAGGTAAGCGTGCAACTGGCTCCTCCAATAAGAACTAGGGAAGGAAACGAAGGAGGCATGGAGTTTAGAGAGACTCCAGTTTTGGTTATGGTAGTTATAGTTAGTGTTCGGCTGTGGAATGTAGAGACTTCCGCTGTCAATTTTGCCTAGTTTAGTTCATTGATGTTTAAAAAGACAAGTTTATTTATGTAATCCGAATGCTTATGTAAATTATTGGATGTTTATGAATTTGGGACGTTACATAGTTCTCATTTGATTTAACCCCTAAACTTTTATCATTTTATATTAAGTTTTTTAAGTGTATTGAGAAAATAAATTAAAGAATCTTATATTAATATAACTTGTGTTAAAATCTCTAAAATAAAAAAATATGTGAAAGATAAATATAACTCTTTTTAAAAAATTTAACTTTTTATTATCTATTTTAAAAAATTATAACAAAGCTGTTGGACTCTAAAAATCTAACAACATCTTTTGAAATGAAAAGACGTTGGTATTCAGTACAATTTTAACTAGTCTTGGGCATCGCGTGTTGCGCGATGACGATAATTTTTTCTATAAAATATTATACTACCACTTTGTCACGCAAGACTTTATAAATTTCAAATACAAAAATTGTTCTTTTATTATACCTACCATCATTTTTCAATCTATCATCCCTCATTTAATATGCACACCACCATTTGTCAATCAAGTATTTCTTCTCCGAAGTGGAATAACCGATCCCAACATAATAATTTAAGACTTTTTTGCGTACTAAAAATTTATGGTATCACCTCATCTGCTTGAATTTTTATTTTAGATATATTGTTTTTGAAAAATTGGGTTAGACAAATAAAAATCAACTCTCGAAGTTGCAAAAATCATTTTAATTCTACAAGACATCTCTACTCATTTGACATACTTATCTCCTTCTCTCATGCTATCATCTCCACACCATAACCAAACCAACACCACAATTCAAAATTTTATAATATTAAAATCTTATATTTCAACTCATTATTCTTACTTTGTTATAGAAACTCAAACTTGATAAGAGATGAGAGAGAAAGGTATAGAGAGAGTGAGCGAGCGTGGGGGAAGAGGCACGACGAGTGGTACGGTGAGAGGGAGAGGCAAGGCGAGTGGGCTCGTATACGGTAGAGAGACGGCAACGGCAACAACCCACAACGAAGACTGAGGTCAGAGTACGCATCGAACCAAATCTCATTCATGTTCTACAACTTCCCAGAGAACATGGAAATGGGAAGTTTGTGGAAAATATTCAAAAGATACGGGGTAGTAGTAGATATGTACATGGCGAGAAAATGGTTGAAATGTGGAAGGAGGTTCGGATTCGTGCGATTTCGGAAAGACAGCGGGAGTAGGGATGCAGAGAAAAAATTAAATAAGATTTGGATTAGATCCTTCAAACTGAGGATATTCAGGGCAGATGGCAAGAAGGAGGCCAATGGCAGACTCTAGGAAGAACCAAAAACAGAAAAGTCGAAAGAGAGGAATGTGCGAGATGAACAACGAAATGACGATAGACCGACATATGCAGCGATCGTGAGAGGAAGGAAAATAACGGAGGAAGAAAGTGAAGAATCGCCAAAGGAAGAAGTAATAGGAGAGTGGGAAGCAGACGAAAACGGGCGAAAATACCTCAAATACTGCTTGGTTGGAGAAATCACTTCGCTGGACAACTTAGGAGCAGTAAGTCGTCTAATCAAAGAATCGGAATTCGGGATATCAGAGCTGAAACTCTTAGGGGGAAGGCAGATCCTTCTGAAGTGTCATACCGAAGATGAACTAAGCGAAATACAAGGAAACAAAAGTCACGGCCTACACTTCTGGGTGAAAGAATTGCGGAGGTGGTCGGAGGGATACAGTAACTCGGATACCGCTAGGCCAAATGCACTTTGGTTAGAGATTACTTCTTGGTTATCTTTTCAATCTCAATAGCAAATGTCAACAACGATGGCTTTGATTTTGACATTCTTCATATGAGACCAAACCAATGAGTTTGGTGATATGTTGTCGTCATCATTTGGAAGGGTCTAACCAGATTCAGTGAGTACAACCTTTGTAAATGAGATATTTTAATAAGAAACAAACAAAAACTATATTTTCAAACCATGCATATAAATAATCAACTAGATATAGTTAAAATCTACTCTAAGATGAACCTTTATATAGTGATAAGTATGTTCAACATCTTGGATCGATAAACATTTTAGACATGTACAAATAGACGTCTTGATTGCCGTATTATTTTTAGACATATGACAACTTATTTAATCGAAACAGTATGCCAACAACTTATCTGCAACGTAGGACAACTTATCTGTAGAGATGAGATTGGAAGAGAACCCTAAAAAAATAAAAGAACCGAAGAACTCATCTATACCGTTAGATTGGGATGGTCCAACAGATTAGATTAAAATGTTGGTTATAACCACATTTTTCAAAAAAATAAAATCATTTTCTCCTAATTTTTAAAATCGAAAATCAACGAAAACAACAAAAATTAGAGCAAAACAAACTTCAAAAAAATGATCACTTTGACATCCATTTTGATATATTTTTTCATGCCCTTTTTCTTGGTTCTCCGGATTTTTGACGGTTCTCCCTGGATCTTTTCCCCTTATCGGTATTCTTAAAATAGATATTGTTTGAACAATTTCCATAAAAACAATTATTAGAGCATCTCCATTAGCTTTGCTAAAATAGAAAAACATTGAGTTTTTATTTCCTGAACATCTCCAACAGCTTTGCTATCTTGTTTTCTATAATAGAGAAAACTTGAAAATTTTTCAAGTTTAGAGAATTATCTAAAACTTGATGGTAGGAGAGAGAAATAATTATTTTATTCAATCTCACCAATGACATTAATTTTTTAGGACGATGATCAAATGAGAACCACAAATATGTTACAAACCCGCGAGAACCAATATAAAAATATTTTTTTCATCAAAACTTATGATTTAAGATATATTGTTTCATATATGTTATTGTTCACCTTGTGAAAAGATTACATGCGAAAAAAGAATTTTGATTCACCTAGTGAAATGAAAAATTCACGTAAAAAATATTCACATGGTAAAACTAATCCACGTGAAACTATCATATTATGAAACAAATATATGTGAAGCAAAATATCTTAAATCTTAACATTTGATGAAAAATATAACATAAAAAAATATTTTTATATCGGTTCTCACGGATTTATAAAATATTTGTAGTTCTCATTTGATTTAACCCCTAAACTTTTATCATTTTATATTAAGTTTTTAAGTGTATTGAGAAAATAAATTAAAGAATCTTATATTAATATAACTTGTGTTAAAATCTCTAAAATAAAAAAATATGTGAAAGATAAATATAACTCTTTTTAAAAAATTTAACTTTTTATTATCTATTTTAAAAAATTATAACAAAGCTGTTGGACTCTAAAAATCTAACAACATCTTTTGAAATGAAAAGACGTTGGTATTCAGTACAATTTTAACTAGTCTTGGGCATCGCGTGTTGCGCGATGACGATAATTTTTTCTATAAAATATTATACTACCACTTTGTCACGCAAGACTTTATAAATTTCAAATACAAAAATTGTTCTTTTATTATACCTACCATCATTTTTCAATCTATCATCCCTCATTTAATATGCACACCACCATTTGTCAATCAAGTATTTCTTCTCCGAAGTGGAATAACCGATCCCAACAAAATAATTTAAGACTTTTTTGCGTACTAAAAATTTATGGTATCACCTCATCTGCTTGGATTTTTATTTTAGATATATTGTTTTTGAAAAATTGGGTCAGACAAATAAAAATCAACTCTCGAAGTTGCAAAAATCATTTTAATTCTACAAGACATCTCTACTCATTTGACATACTTATCTCCTCTCATGCTATCATCTCCACACCATAACCAAACCAACACCACAATTCAAAATTTTATAATATTAAAAACTTATATTTCAACTCATTATTCTTACTTTGTTATAGAAACTCAAACTTGATAAGAGATGAGAGAGAAAGGTATAGAGAGAGTGAGCGAGCGTGGGGGAAGAGGCACGGCGAGTGGTACGGTGAGAGGGAGAGGCAAGGCGAGTGGGCTCGTATACGGCAGAGAGACGGCAACGGCAACAACCCACAACGAAGACTGAGGTCAGAGTACGCATCGAACCAAATCTCATTCATGTTCTACAACTTCCCGGAGAACATGGAAATGGGAAGTTTGTGGAAAATATTCAAAAGATACGGGGTAGTAGTAGATATGTACATGGCGAGAAAATGGTTGAAATGTGGAAGGAGGTTCGGATTCATGCGATTTCGGAAAGACAGCGGGAGTAGGGATGCAGAGAACAAATTAAATAAGATTTGGATTAGATCCTTCAAACTGAGGATATTCAGGGCAGATGGCAAGAAGGAGGCCAATGGCAGACTCTAGGAGGAACCAAAAACAGAAAAGTCGAAAGAGAGGAATGTGCGAGATGAACAACAAAATGACGATAGACCGACATATGCAGCGATCGTGAGAGGAAGGAAAATAACGGAAGAAGAAGGTGAAGAATCGCCAAAGGAAGAAGTAATAGGAGAGTGGGAAGCAGACGAAAACGGGCGAAAATACCTCAAATACTGCTTGGTTGGAGAAATCACTTCGCTGGACAACTTAGGAGCAGTAAGTCGTCTAATCAAAGAATCGGAATTCGGGATATTAGAGCTAAAACTCTTGGGGGGAAGGCAGATCCTCCTAAAGTGTCATACCGAAGATGAACTAAGCGAAATACAAGGAAACAAAAGTCACGGCCTACACTTCTGGGTGAAAGAATTGTGGAGGTGGTCGGAGGGATACAGTAACTCGGAAAGATTAATCTAGGTAAAAATTGCAGGAGTACCACTACATGGGTGGACAGAAATGGTATTCACGGATATAGCAAAGAAATGGGGAAAAGTTTTGAAAACATTCAATTGCTCGATGGAAGAAAGTGAGAACCTAACATTTGGCAAAGTCCTAATAAGCACATCAATTCAGTCAACGATTAATGTACTAAAAAGCATGAAGGTTGGAGCGTTCTACTATCGAGTGAAAATTGAAGAAGAGGATAACAGTTTGATGGGTTACTGGGAGAAAGAAGACGACGATTCCACGATGACAGGTTCAGATGAAGAGGAAGAAGGTGGATCGTCGATACCTTCGGCGTGGTCGAAGGAAGAGGAAAGATGTGACGAAGAGTGGGGAAACGAGGAAATGTGGAAAGGGGAGGATGGAGAGGCGAATGGGGATAATACAAAAAAAGCCGGCGTCGACGAGGGGTCCGGAGAGAAATCGGGTAACGGCGGCGACGGTGTAGAAAGGGGGAGGGGACCGGAGGAAGTGAAGAGACCATAATTATGGAAAATTTGGGAAATATGGAAACAATTCAAAAACACAATCATGAAGCTGGCAGGTCCAAAAAACTAGGAAGCCATAATAAATGGGTTAATTTAATTAACAAGGAAGGAGGGGTGAGTGGAGAGGAAATTAAAGTAACTGAATCCGTCCATTGTGGGAGCAATTATGGGCCGGAATAAGATGGGCCAAATAAGGAAGTAACTGCCAACTCCACAGGAACCGGGCCTGGGCCAACCAATGAATTAATTTATAAGATTGGGCCTGAACGCACCCATGAAAAAAACTGCAGCCCAAACGATGCAGCTGCTGGAATTTTAGACACTGCTGGAAATTTAGACACTGCCCCAAGGAAAGATGACGTTCGAGAAAAGACCGAGAACTGCAATCAAACCTTCTTGTGTGCAAAATCGAGTGGGAAAAGAGGGGAGGGCTGAATTTTGGTGGGGGGAAGGCAAGTTTTCACTTGATTAAGAAACTGGCGAGAAAGGGTGGAAAACGCACAGGATCGAAAAAAGTTTCAACCAAGTCGACTAGTAGTATGGGGAGGAAGACCACGGGAAGCAAACCGGGAAGGAAAACGTCGTCCAACTCAATTAACCATATGGCAATATCAAACGAATTGGGGAGCAAGGAGCCTACGGCCGGATTAGAGGAGTTCGGAAGTATGTTAGGGATGGATTGGAACGGGAAGAAGACCAAAAATAAGATCGATCCATTGGAAGGTAAGTCTCGAATTAATTTGTGTAATCAATGAATATAGTGTCCATGAATATTAGAGGACTTGGGTCGTGGGCGAAAAGAAAATGGGTCCGAGAAGTTTGCGGGAAAGTGAGGCCGGCGGTAGTCGGAATACAAGAAACGAAAATAAAAAAGTGGAACCAAACTCAGATTGCTTACCTATGGGGCGGAGATGATGTAGAATTTGTGCAAGGGGAAGCGGTGGGAAATTCAGGGGGTTTACTGACCATGTGGAACAAAAAAATTTGATTGTGAATTTGTGTTTGTGGACGTATCATTCATCGTGGCGATGGGGACATGGGAAGGGGTGGAAGGCCAAATTGGCCTAATAAACATCTACGGTCCTAGAGAGATGAAGGATAAAGTTATGGTGTGGAAGAAACTAGAAGAGATAATTGAAAAAAAATGAGGTGAGTTGGTGCCTATTTGGTGACTTCAACGAAGTGAGAAGTGAGGCCGAAAGATTTAATTCCATAATGAATCTAAAAGGAGCCGAAGAATTCAATGATTTCATTAACAGAAGCAAGCTTTTGGAGATTCCGATGATGGGAAGAAAATATACGAGAGTTAGTGACGACGGACTCAAACTTAGCAAACTCGATCGATTTTTGATGACAAACGATTTTGGTGCAAAATGGAAAAACTTGGGCGTTAAATCCTTGGAAAGAAAATGGTCGGATCATACACCCATTTTGCTTTTCGAAGACAACAAGGACTTTGGGGCAAAACCATTCAAGTTCTTTGACGCTTGGTTAAGAGAGAATGATGCGGAAGAAGTAGTAAGAAATGCGTGGAGTAAAACAATAACTTCGAAAAGACCGGACGGGATGTTTAGGGACAAGTTGAACGTCAAAAACGATCTTAAGAAGTGGGCAAAAAAAAAATCGGAAACATGGAGTCGGACTTGGATAAGGCAAAGGAACAAGCGAACAAGTTGGAATTAGATGCGGATGCAAATGGGTGGAACGAGATGGATAGAGAAAATTGGGCTCAAGCAAGGAGTAATTGGCTGAAATTGGAATCGAAGAAAATGGAGATGGAAAGACAAAAAACGAAGGTGAAATGGGTGATGGATGGGGACGAAAACACCAAGATGTTTCACGCGACGATGAAATATAGGGAACGGAAAAATTCGATGAGAGGACTCCATACCAACTCGGGGTGGACGGAGGACCCGAAGAGAATTAAAGAACATGCTTTCGAATTTTTTAAGCATAAATTCTCCTCGCATCTTCTAAACGGCCCCACGTTAGAAGAAGAGCTATTCCCCAAAATTTCAGTCGAGGAAGCAACCGAATTGGAGAAACCTTTTGAGGAAAGCGAGATTTGGGATGCCGTGAAAAGTTGTGGAAGTAATAAGGCACCGGGACCGAAAGGATTCACTATTGGGTTCGTAAAGAAATATTGGGCGATCGTGAAAGAAGACTTAATACGCTTAACATGGTTTTGAGAGAACGGTGAATTTAGTGGATGATGTAATTCCTCATTCCTAGCCTTAATTCCAAAGGTTGATGCTCCACTAAACCTTGGTGAATATCGGCCAATAAGTCTTATTGGAATCTATTATAAAATCATTGCTAAGATGTTGGTCGATCGAATTAAAAGTGTGATGGGGAAAATAATAAGCAATACCCAAAGCGCTTTTATAAAAGGGCGATATATTTTGGATGGTGTGTTGGTGACGAATGAGACTATTGATTATATTCGGAAAAAGAAGAGGGACGGGTTGATTTTTAAGGTGGACTTCGAAAAAAGCATACGACAGCATCGAATGGCCATTTTTATTGGATTGCTTGAAGAAGATGGGATTCGGAATTAGATGGGTGAAATGGATTAAAGGGTGTCTTGAATCCGCCAACTTGTCGGTACTAATAAATGGTGTTAGACAACCTAAGGGGGGGGTAAGGTTGTAATTTAAATCTTTTACTTTCAAAAATTCTTTTATATATAAATACAGTACAGAAACAGTATAAATAAATCAGAGTATAGAAATAATAAATAAACAACAATTATATAAACAGATATAATTTAAATGCACAGCGGAAATGTAAATAGATAAGGGAAAGAAAATACTTGACAACGATATTTTTAAAGTGGTTCACCAAACACAAAGTTGGCTAGTCCACCTCGAGAAAAAAACACTTCTCGGAGATCCAATACGAAAACGTGTTCTTTACGGTAGAACACAAACCTTAGTACAGCAAACGCGAAACACTCTACTTTGAGAGATTTATGTGGATCACTCACTCTATTCAAACACTTACAAGAGGGTATAATTTTAATATGAATAATCACTCTTGAATAAGGTTTATCACTTGGATATTTTTAGAGAGTTTGATCACTTGAGTTGTGTTGCTGATTCAACTAATCGAGAGATTTTAATCTGCTATCAACTCAAGATTTCTTACTCAAAAACGAGTTTTATAATTTTAACAGTTTAAATATCAAGAGAAGAAGCTGCAGAGTCTTTATCAAATGCAGAGGAGTTAATGTAAATTCGTAGTCTTGAATGCTGGAGGTTGCAAGATATTTATACTGGATGAGCAACAGTCCATGGCATTTCGCGGTATACCGGCTAAGTCTCGCGGTATACCGTGCAGAGGAAAAGGTATGCTGCAGTGAGAAAGTCAACCCTGCAAAAAACAAACGGTAATGGTACCCGCGGTATACCGCGTTGCACACGGCGGTATACCGCCTGACAGTCGTACAAAAGGGCAGTGGCGCTGGATGGCTTCTTTCGGCTGAACAATCTTTTGCATTTAATGATGAACAGTAGCAAAATGATGTGATTTAATAAAATAACATATATATATATATATCATGCGATTTATATATATATTTAATATAAAAAAATGTATTATATATATATTTGATTCAAATATATTTATATAGATACGAAATATCCAAGTGATAAAATATTTTAGGGTGTTTATCATTTTTAAAATAAAATGACGAAACTCTTCAGACTTGGATTCTTCAGATAAAATTTATCGAGATCATTTAAATATCTGCACACTCAGATAAAATATTAGATAACAAATAATGCGGTGTGTTTTGTAATCATCAAAATAAATATGGAGATGTGATTTTATGTGTACCAAAAATATATCACAATATTAAAGCTGGGTACACTTGCACCAACAATCTCCCCCTTTTTGATGATGACAAACACAACGCTAAACACGAGAGCATACTCGGTTTCTCTCCCCCTTTTGTCGAAGCAAAAAGGGTTTAAGAAAGTCGCTATGCTCCCCCTTGAAAAATGCTCCCCCTTAAAATATGAAGTATTTGAGAGTTAGCATTTTCTCAAGGGTTATACTCAAGCATGCCCAAACCAAGCCTTAATTTAAAGAACGCTTTTTTGTTAAGGGCTTTTGTGAAAATATCGGCCAAATTATCTTCTGAATCAACCTTTTCAAGCACGATTTTGCCTTTTTGAACATTATCTCGTAAAAAGTGATGTCTCAATTCAATATGTTTTGTACGAGAGTGTAAAACGGGATTTTTGCTTAAGTTTATAGCACTTGAGTTATCACACATAATTGGAATTTTGGTTAGGTGTACCTCAAAATCGGTAAGTGTGTGTTTCATCCAAAGGACTTGAGCACACGCTTTTGCGGCGGCTACATATTCCGCTTCGGTTGTAGACAAAGCTACGGATTGTTGTTTCTTAGAGAACCAAGATACAAGTGAGAGTCCTATAAAGGCACATACCCCACTTGTACTTTTTCGGTCAACAATAGATCCACCAAGATCAGAATCGGCGAAACACGTTACTTCTAACTCGGGTTGCTTTGCATACCATAAGCCAAGATTAGTAGTACCTCGTAAATATCGAAAAATACGCTTGACAGCTTCATAATGAGTTTGTTTAGGTGAGGATTGAAAACGAGCACATAGACATACACTAAACATAATATCAGGTCTACTAGCAGTTAAATATAATAAACTACCAATCATACCACGATAAATCTTTTCATTAAAATCGTTTCCCTCCTCGTCACGAGATAATTGTAAGTTTGTGGTCATTGGAGTTTCAACGGGTTTGACATTTTCAAAGTTAAACTTTTTCAACATATCTTTACAATATTTAGATTGACTAATAAAAATACCAGTTTCACATTGTTTTATTTGCAATCCTAAGAAGTATTTTAACTCTCCCATCATGCTCATTTCAAACTCGCTTGTCATTTTCGCAGAAAATTCTTTACACAGTTTTTCATTAGTGGAACCAAAAATAATATCATCAACATATACTTGCACAACCACAATATCATTTTGAACATATTTCACAAATAAAGTATTATCTATTTTACCCATAATATAACCACTAACAATTAAAAAGGTTTTTAATCTATCATACCACGCACGCGGAGCTTGCTTTAAACCATAAAGCGCCTTTTTCAATTTATAAACATGTGTCGGGTTTTCAAAACTTTCAAAACCGGGAGGTTGAGAGACGTATACCTCCTCATTTATAATACCATTTAAGAAAGCACTTTTAACATCCATTTGAAATAATTTAAAATCTTTAGCATTTGCAAAAGCGAGAAGCATTCGAATAGACTCCAACCTTGCAACTGGTGCAAAGGTTTCGTCATAATCTATACCTTCTTGTTGACTGTACCCCTTGGCAACTAAACGTGCCTTGTTTCGTGTGACTCCACCGTTCTCGTCTACCTTATTACGGAAGACCCATCTTGTGCCAATAATGGTTTGACTACTAGGGCTAGGCACTAAGTCCCACACATCATTCCTAGTAAATTGGTTTAACTCTTCTTGCATGGCCAATATCCAATCCTCATCACCTAAAGCTTCATCTATGGTTTTAGGTTCTATGGTTGAGATAAAGGCATGGAAAGCACAATGGGTATGGATTTGTGATCTAGTTGTCCTTTGGTTTAGGTCACCTATAATTTGGTCTACGGGATGGCCTCGAGCGGTTCTAAGGTTAGGATCATCTACACCTTGTGGAATAAAACACGGAGGGGCATCACTAGATTCAATATTATTTGTGGAAGGTTGGGTACCTAAATCCAAGGTACTAAGTTGTTGGGCTAAGACATCTCCTTCACAAACATTGTCATTTGCTAAGGGTGCACTCGGTTTGGGAGGACTCTCGTCAAAACTAACATTTAAGGATTCTTCTACTACCATGGTCTCCTTATTTAGGATTCTATAGGCTTTGCTATTCCAAGAGTAACCTAGGAACACTCCTTCATAGGCTTTAGGGTCAAATTTCGTTAAGTAGGATTTGGTGTTTAAAATGAAACATTTACAACCAAAAACTTTTAGGTGAGCTAGGGAAGGTTTTCTACCTCGGTAAAGTTCATAGGGTGTCTTATTTAGGATACCTCTAATTAGGACACGGTTAAGCACATAGGTCGCGGTAGCAACGGCATCACACCAAAACTTTTGGGGAACTTGATGTTCGTTTAGCATAGTTCTACTCATTTCTTGCAACGTTCGATTTTTCCTTTCAACAACCCCGTTTGACTGAGGAGTTCGAGGAGCCGAAAAGTTATGAGTTATACCATGTTTATCACAAAAGGCACCAAATTGTACTTCATTATCGAATTCTCGTCCATGGTCCGTACGTATGGAAACAATCGTACAACCTTGTTGGTTTTGAATTCTTTTTCCTAAAATTTTAAACTTTTCGAAAGCCTCATTTTTATGTCTTAAAAATAAAGTCCAAGTATAACGGGAATAATCATCCACAATAACCAAAGTATAAAAATTTCCTCCAAAACTTTGAATAGCCATCGGGCCAAAAAGATCCATATGTAAAAGTTCTAAAACTCTTTGAGTAGAAATAACATTTTTTGATTTATGAGAAACGTGATGTTGTTTGCCGACACGACAAGCATCACAAAAATGATTATCAAACTTTAATTTTGGCAGGTCACTCACAAGCTCCTTATTTTTTAAGTTTTGCATTAATCTTAGATTAGCGTGACCTAAACGCCTATGCCATAAAGTAGAAACATCATTAATAGAAGATAAGCATACATTTTCAGATACAACAGTTTTACAAATATATAAATTTCCTTTTACAAAGCCATTTAAAAGAACTTTGCCATTTTTTATGATTTTGCACGAGTCTTCTTCGAAGACAACAGTTGTATTATTTTTACACAATTGGCGAACACTTAACAAATTAAAATGTAAATTATCAACATGGTTAACATTAAGAAATTGAACATTATTGCAAGAAACTGTACCTCTACCAATTATATTTCCTTTGGAGTTTCCTCCAAAAATTACCTGTCCACCATCACATGACTTATATGATGAAAAGAGATTATTGTTTCCGGTCATGTGACGTGTGCAACCACTATCGAGTATCCAGTCCATATCAAGGTCAATCTACAATAATGAAGATGTAACTTTTATGGTCCCCATTTCTCGTGGGTCCTTGACAATTAGTTTCAATGTCAACCAACATGCATATATATAAAGTCAAACAGAATATATATATATATAATACATTACACAAGATTAATATATATATATAATACATCAAACCATATTAATATATATATATAACACATATCAAGTAAGACAAAATATATATAATATATTAAACAACTTTAATATATAATACATCAAACACAAATATATATATATAACATATTAAACAGACACCATATATATATATATATATGTAATACGTATATATATATAAACAAACAGTACATAGTAATATATATTACTTATATATATAATATATACAACAAATTATATTTAAACTATATATATATATAACATATATACATAACACATTTAAAACCATAAACGCATACCACCGGGATTATCATTACTAAACATTCCTTTTGGAATCCATTTATTTACCATTTTAATTTTGCGATTATATTTATCATACACATAAAAACAAGCATTTACATTCGCATTATTATTAGGTTTAGAATATTTATCATGGTACATGCGAGCATACAGTTTTCTCGTATTTACATTATTTATTTTACGCACATACGGATGTTTTTGCACATATTGATTTCTTGTATTAACTTTAGGTGATTCATAAAGTCTTTTGATGGGTTTACAAGAACATTTATCTTTGCATGTATCGGAACCAATACCTTTTCTACATTTTATACGGTTAGGCATATTAAGCATGTTAAGTACCTTTTTATTACTACTTTCAAAGGCTTTAGCTAGCATGTTATCTTTTTCATATGAAGCACATTTAGCCTTTAAACATGTAATCTCATTCTCAAGAATATCACATTTTGTACAAATAATATTTTCATGTGATTTTTTATTTAAGCATGCAATTTCTTTATTTAAAGCATCACAAGATTTACAAAAATCTTTTTCTCCTAATTTAGTTTCTAATTTAGCAATTATATCCATATCATTTTCAGATTTTTGTTTAACATTAATTATATTTCCTTTTTACATGCATTTACAGTTTCTTTTAACATAGCATTCTCATCTTGGTAACGATTTGCAAGAGCGGCCATTTTGTGAAAGGATTCATATAATTCTTCAAGATTATTTTCATTATCACTTTCATAATCACTATCGTAATCCGAGTAAGAAGATTTTACCTCGTCGTCGCTTTCGGCCATAAGACAAATGGCTTGATAGTCATCTTCTTCTTCACTCTCGCTCCACGCGCCTCCAATGAAGGCTTTCTCCTTCTTCTTTTGGAACTTGTTCTTTTTCGGACATTCATTGGCGTAGTGGTCTTTGTCACCACATGAGTAGCAAAAGCCTCTCTTTGGCTTAGCTTTATCGTCTTCACTCGAGTCGCCATTTTTCTTAACTTTTTCGTCTCGTTTATGGAACTTACGACTTCGATTTTCACCACCACGACGGTAGTTACCGTTTCTTTGAAATCTGCCATTGTTAGAAAATTTATTATTATTATTAAGAAATTTGGAAAAGTTTCTTACCAACATGGCGACTTCATCGAGAGTTTCGGATGGATCTTTCGAGGAGCTAGCTTTCTCCTTTTTCTTCTCGACTTTTGGTGTTGAGGCATTGAGAGCGATTGACTTCTTCTTGACTTGCTCCCGATCTTTGTTTCTTTTAAGTGCAATTTCATGCACTTTAAGATTACCGATCAAGTCATCTATCTTCATTATGGAAAGGTCACGGGAGTCTTCTAAAGATGTTATCTTTTGCATCCACTCCGAAGGAAGGGCTCGTAGGATTTTCCTTATATAGTCCTCGTTAGGATAAGTGCGATCCAAACCTTTCAAAGTAGTCACAATAAGGTTAAATCTTTTAAACATTGAGTCAATTGACTCATCTTGTTTCATTTCGAACAGTTCATAATCGTGAACTAAAATATTTACTTTACTAGATTTAACTTCCGTGTTTCCACGATGAGTATTATTTAAACTTTCCCATATTTGATTTGCAGTTTTATATGTATATACTCTTTCAATTTCATCAGTTGTTAAAGCAGCATATAATATATTCTTAGCTTCAAAGTTTAAACAAAAATGAGTTTCATCAGAAGTAGTCCATTCATCTATAGGTTTATCAATATAAACATCATCTTTCACAATGGTGGGTTTAAAATTCCCTTTTTCTATAATATTCCAAATCTTTTGATTTTTGCCACGCACGTGACATTCAAATAGCTCGGCCCAAATGCCAAACTTTTCAGTATCTATCAAGGGAGGTTTTGAAAACACAATATTAGTTTGTTGAGCCATTTAAAGGAATAGAAGAAATTTATGCAGAAATTTTTGAAAGACCTGCTCTGATACCAAATGTTAGACAACCTAAGGGGGGGGGGGGGTAAGGTTGTAATTTAAATCTTTTACTTTCAAAAATTCTTTTATATATAAATACAGTACAGAAACAGTATAAATAAATCAGAGTATAGAAATAATAAATAAACAACAATTATATAAACAGATATAATTTAAATGCACAGCGGAAATGTAAATAGATAAGGGAAAGAAAATACTTGACAACGATATTTTTAAAGTGGTTCACCAAACACAAAGTTGGCTAGTCCACCTCGAGAAAAAAACACTTCTCGGAGATCCAATACGAAAACGTGTTCTTTACGGTAGAACACAAACCTTAGTACAGCAAACGCGAAACACTCTACTTTGAGAGATTTATGTGGATCACTCACTCTATTCAAACACTTACAAGAGGGTATAATTTTAATATGAATAATCACTCTTGAATAAGGTTTATCACTTGGATATTTTTAGAGAGTTTGATCACTTGAGTTGTGTTGCTGATTCAACTAATCGAGAGATTTTAATCTGCTATCAACTCAAGATTTCTTACTCAAAAACGAGTTTTATAATTTTAACAGTTTAAATATCAAGAGAAGAAGCTGCAGAGTCTTTATCAAATGCAGAGGAGTTAATGTAAATTCGTAGTCTTGAATGCTGGAGGTTGCAAGATATTTATACTGGATGAGCAACAGTCCATGGCATTTCGCGGTATACCGGCTAAGTCTCGCGGTATACCGTGCAGAGGAAAAGGTATGCTGCAGTGAGAAAGTCAACCCTGCAAAAAACAAACGGTAATGGTACCCGCGGTATACCGCGTTGCACACGGCGGTATACCGCCTGACAGTCGTACAAAAGGGCAGTGGCGCTGGATGGCTTCTTTCGGCTGAACAATCTTTTGCATTTAATGATGAACAGTAGCAAAATGATGTGATTTAATAAAATAACATATATATATATATATCATGCGATTTATATATATATTTAATATAAAAAAATGTATTATATATATATTTGATTCAAATATATTTATATAGATACGAAATATCCAAGTGATAAAATATTTTAGGGTGTTTATCATTTTTAAAATAAAATGACGAAACTCTTCAGACTTGGATTCTTCAGATAAAATTTATCGAGATCATTTAAATATCTGCACACTCAGATAAAATATTAGATAACAAATAATGCGGTGTGTTTTGTAATCATCAAAATAAATATGGAGATGTGATTTTATGTGTACCAAAAATATATCACAATATTAAAGCTGGGTACACTTGCACCAACAATCTCCCCCTTTTTGATGATGACAAACACAACGCTAAACACGAGAGCATACTCGGTTTCTCTCCCCCTTTTGTCGAAGCAAAAAGGGTTTAAGAAAGTCGCTATGCTCCCCCTTGAAAAATGCTCCCCCTTAAAATATGAAGTATTTGAGAGTTAGCATTTTCTCAAGGGTTATACTCAAGCATGCCCAAACCAAGCCTTAATTTAAAGAACGCTTTTTTGTTAAGGGCTTTTGTGAAAATATCGGCCAAATTATCTTCTGAATCAACCTTTTCAAGCACGATTTTGCCTTTTTGAACATTATCTCGTAAAAAGTGATGTCTCAATTCAATATGTTTTGTACGAGAGTGTAAAACGGGATTTTTGCTTAAGTTTATAGCACTTGAGTTATCACACATAATTGGAATTTTGGTTAGGTGTACCTCAAAATCGGTAAGTGTGTGTTTCATCCAAAGGACTTGAGCACACGCTTTTGCGGCGGCTACATATTCCGCTTCGGTTGTAGACAAAGCTACGGATTGTTGTTTCTTAGAGAACCAAGATACAAGTGAGAGTCCTATAAAGGCACATACCCCACTTGTACTTTTTCGGTCAACAATAGATCCACCAAGATCAGAATCGGCGAAACACGTTACTTCTAACTCGGGTTGCTTTGCATACCATAAGCCAAGATTAGTAGTACCTCGTAAATATCGAAAAATACGTTTGACAGCTTCATAATGAGTTTGTTTAGGTGAGGATTGAAAACGAGCACATAGACATACACTAAACATAATATCAGGTCTACTAGCAGTTAAATATAATAAACTACCAATCATACCACGATAAATCTTTTCATTAAAATCGTTTCCCTCCTCGTCACGAGATAATTGTAAGTTTGTGGTCATTGGAGTTTCAACGGGTTTGACATTTTCAAAGTTAAACTTTTTCAACATATCTTTACAATATTTAGATTGACTAATAAAAATACCAGTTTCACATTGTTTTATTTGCAATCCTAAGAAGTATTTTAACTCTCCCATCATGCTCATTTCAAACTCGCTTGTCATTTTCGCAGAAAATTCTTTACACAGTTTTTCATTAGTGGAACCAAAAATAATATCATCAACATATACTTGCACAACCACAATATCATTTTGAACATATTTCACAAATAAAGTATTATCTATTTTACCCATAATATAACCACTAACAATTAAAAAGGTTTTTAATCTATCATACCACGCACGCGGAGCTTGCTTTAAACCATAAAGCGCCTTTTTCAATTTATAAACATGTGTCGGGTTTTCAAAACTTTCAAAACCGGGAGGTTGAGAGACGTATACCTCCTCATTTATAATACCATTTAAGAAAGCACTTTTAACATCCATTTGAAATAATTTAAAATCTTTAGCATTTGCAAAAGCGAGAAGCATTCGAATAGACTCCAACCTTGCAACTGGTGCAAAGGTTTCGTCATAATCTATACCTTCTTGTTGACTGTACCCCTTGGCAACTAAACGTGCCTTGTTTCGTGTGACTCCACCGTTCTCGTCTACCTTATTACGGAAGACCCATCTTGTGCCAATAATGGTTTGACTACTAGGGCTAGGCACTAAGTCCCACACATCATTCCTAGTAAATTGGTTTAACTCTTCTTGCATGGCCAATATCCAATCCTCATCACCTAAAGCTTCATCTATGGTTTTAGGTTCTATGGTTGAGATAAAGGCATGGAAAGCACAATGGGTATGGATTTGTGATCTAGTTGTCCTTTGGTTTAGGTCACCTATAATTTGGTCTACGGGATGGCCTCGAGCGGTTCTAAGGTTAGGATCATCTACACCTTGTGGAATAAAACACGGAGGGGCATCACTAGATTCAATATTATTTGTGGAAGGTTGGGTACCTAAATCCAAGGTACTAAGTTGTTGGGCTAAGACATCTCCTTCACAAACATTGTCATTTGCTAAGGGTGCACTCGGTTTGGGAGGACTCTCGTCAAAACTAACATTTAAGGATTCTTCTACTACCATGGTCTCCTTATTTAGGATTCTATAGGCTTTGCTATTCCAAGAGTAACCTAGGAACACTCCTTCATAGGCTTTAGGGTCAAATTTCGTTAAGTAGGATTTGGTGTTTAAAATGAAACATTTACAACCAAAAACTTTTAGGTGAGCTAGGGAAGGTTTTCTACCTCGGTAAAGTTCATAGGGTGTCTTATTTAGGATACCTCTAATTAGGACACGGTTAAGCACATAGGTCGCGGTAGCAACGGCATCACACCAAAACTTTTGGGGAACTTGATGTTCGTTTAGCATAGTTCTACTCATTTCTTGCAACGTTCGATTTTTCCTTTCAACAACCCCGTTTGACTGAGGAGTTCGAGGAGCCGAAAAGTTATGAGTTATACCATGTTTATCACAAAAGGCACCAAATTGTACTTCATTATCGAATTCTCGTCCATGGTCCGTACGTATGGAAACAATCGTACAACCTTGTTGGTTTTGAATTCTTTTTCCTAAAATTTTAAACTTTTCGAAAGCCTCATTTTTATGTCTTAAAAATAAAGTCCAAGTATAACGGGAATAATCATCCACAATAACCAAAGTATAAAAATTTCCTCCAAAACTTTGAATAGCCATCGGGCCAAAAAGATCCATATGTAAAAGTTCTAAAACTCTTTGAGTAGAAATAACATTTTTTGATTTATGAGAAACGTGATGTTGTTTGCCGACACGACAAGCATCACAAAAATGATTATCAAACTTTAATTTTGGCAGGTCACTCACAAGCTCCTTATTTTTTAAGTTTTGCATTAATCTTAGATTAGCGTGACCTAAACGCCTATGCCATAAAGTAGAAACATCATTAATAGAAGATAAGCATACATTTTCAGATACAACAGTTTTACAAATATATAAATTTCCTTTTACAAAGCCATTTAAAAGAACTTTGCCATTTTTTATGATTTTGCACGAGTCTTCTTCGAAGACAACAGTTGTATTATTTTTACACAATTGGCGAACACTTAACAAATTAAAATGTAAATTATCAACATGGTTAACATTAAGAAATTGAACATTATTGCAAGAAACTGTACCTCTACCAATTATATTTCCTTTGGAGTTTCCTCCAAAAATTACCTGTCCACCATCACATGACTTATATGATGAAAAGAGATTATTGTTTCCGGTCATGTGACGTGTGCAACCACTATCGAGTATCCAGTCCATATCAAGGTCAATCTACAATAATGAAGATGTAACTTTTATGGTCCCCATTTCTCGTGGGTCCTTGACAATTAGTTTCAATGTCAACCAACATGCATATATATAAAGTCAAACAGAATATATATATATATAATACATTACACAAGATTAATATATATATATAATACATCAAACCATATTAATATATATATATAACACATATCAAGTAAGACAAAATATATATAATATATTAAACAACTTTAATATATAATACATCAAACACAAATATATATATATAACATATTAAACAGACACCATATATATATATATATATGTAATACGTATATATATATAAACAAACAGTACATAGTAATATATATTACTTATATATATAATATATACAACAAATTATATTTAAACTATATATATATATAACATATATACATAACACATTTAAAACCATAAACGCATACCACCGGGATTATCATTACTAAACATTCCTTTTGGAATCCATTTATTTACCATTTTAATTTTGCGATTATATTTATCATACACATAAAAACAAGCATTTACATTCGCATTATTATTAGGTTTAGAATATTTATCATGGTACATGCGAGCATACAGTTTTCTCGTATTTACATTATTTATTTTACGCACATACGGATGTTTTTGCACATATTGATTTCTTGTATTAACTTTAGGTGATTCATAAAGTCTTTTGATGGGTTTACAAGAACATTTATCTTTGCATGTATCGGAACCAATACCTTTTCTACATTTTATACGGTTAGGCATATTAAGCATGTTAAGTACCTTTTTATTACTACTTTCAAAGGCTTTAGCTAGCATGTTATCTTTTTCATATGAAGCACATTTAGCCTTTAAACATGTAATCTCATTCTCAAGAATATCACATTTTGTACAAATAATATTTTCATGTGATTTTTTATTTAAGCATGCAATTTCTTTATTTAAAGCATCACAAGATTTACAAAAATCTTTTTCTCCTAATTTAGTTTCTAATTTAGCAATTATATCCATATCATTTTCAGATTTTTGTTTAACATTATTTATTTCCTTTTTACATGCATTTACAGTTTCTTTTAACATAGCATTCTCATCTTGGTAACGATTTGCAAGAGCGGCCATTTTGTGAAAGGATTCATATAATTCTTCAAGATTATTTTCATTATCACTTTCATAATCACTATCGTAATCCGAGTAAGAAGATTTTACCTCGTCGTCGCTTTCGGCCATAAGACAAATGGCTTGATAGTCATCTTCTTCTTCACTCTCGCTCCACGCGCCTCCAATGAAGGCTTTCTCCTTCTTCTTTTGGAACTTGTTCTTTTTCGGACATTCATTGGCGTAGTGGTCTTTGTCACCACATGAGTAGCAAAAGCCTCTCTTTGGCTTAGCTTTATCGTCTTCACTCGAGTCGCCATTTTTCTTAACTTTTTCGTCTCGTTTATGGAACTTACGACTTCGATTTTCACCACCACGACGGTAGTTACCGTTTCTTTGAAATCTGCCATTGTTAGAAAATTTATTATTATTATTAAGAAATTTGGAAAAGTTTCTTACCAACATGGCGACTTCATCGAGAGTTTCGGATGGATCTTTCGAGGAGCTAGCTTTCTCCTTTTTCTTCTCGACTTTTGGTGTTGAGGCATTGAGAGCGATTGACTTCTTCTTGACTTGCTCCCGATCTTTGTTTCTTTTAAGTGCAATTTCATGCACTTTAAGATTACCGATCAAGTCATCTATCTTCATTATGGAAAGGTCACGGGAGTCTTCTAAAGATGTTATCTTTTGCATCCACTCCGAAGGAAGGGCTCGTAGGATTTTCCTTATATAGTCCTCGTTAGGATAAGTGCGATCCAAACCTTTCAAAGTAGTCACAATAAGGTTAAATCTTTTAAACATTGAGTCAATTGACTCATCTTGTTTCATTTCGAACAGTTCATAATCGTGAACTAAAATATTTACTTTACTAGATTTAACTTCCGTGTTTCCACGATGAGTATTATTTAAACTTTCCCATATTTGATTTGCAGTTTTATATGTATATACTCTTTCAATTTCATCAGTTGTTAAAGCAGCATATAATATATTCTTAGCTTCAAAGTTTAAACAAAAATGAGTTTCATCAGAAGTAGTCCATTCATCTATAGGTTTATCAATATAAACATCATCTTTCACAATGGTGGGTTTAAAATTCCCTTTTTCTATAATATTCCAAATCTTTTGATTTTTGCCACGCACGTGACATTCAAATAGCTCGGCCCAAATGCCAAACTTTTCAGTATCTATCAAGGGAGGTTTTGAAAACACAATATTAGTTTGTTGAGCCATTTAAAGGAATAGAAGAAATTTATGCAGAAATTTTTGAAAGACCTGCTCTGATACCAAATGTTAGACAACCTAGGGGGGGGGGGGTAAGGTTGTAATTTAAATCTTTTACTTTCAAAAATTCTTTTATATATAAATACAGTACAGAAACAGTATAAATAAATCAGAGTATAGAAATAATAAATAAACAACAATTATATAAACAGATATAATTTAAATGCACAGCGGAAATGTAAATAGATAAGGGAAAGAAAATACTTGACAACGATATTTTTAAAGTGGTTCACCAAACACAAAGTTGGCTAGTCCACCTCGAGAAAAAAACACTTCTCGGAGATCCAATACGAAAACGTGTTCTTTACGGTAGAACACAAACCTTAGTACAGCAAACGCGAAACACTCTACTTTGAGAGATTTATGTGGATCACTCACTCTATTCAAACACTTACAAGAGGGTATAATTTTAATATGAATAATCACTCTTGAATAAGGTTTATCACTTGGATATTTTTAGAGAGTTTGATCACTTGAGTTGTGTTGCTGATTCAACTAATCGAGAGATTTTAATCTGCTATCAACTCAAGATTTCTTACTCAAAAACGAGTTTTATAATTTTAACAGTTTAAATATCAAGAGAAGAAGCTGCAGAGTCTTTATCAAATGCAGAGGAGTTAATGTAAATTCGTAGTCTTGAATGCTGGAGGTTGCAAGATATTTATACTGGATGAGCAACAGTCCATGGCATTTCGCGGTATACCGGCTAAGTCTCGCGGTATACCGTGCAGAGGAAAAGGTATGCTGCAGTGAGAAAGTCAACCCTGCAAAAAACAAACGGTAATGGTACCCGCGGTATACCGCGTTGCACACGGCGGTATACCGCCTGACAGTCGTACAAAAGGGCAGTGGCGCTGGATGGCTTCTTTCGGCTGAACAATCTTTTGCATTTAATGATGAACAGTAGCAAAATGATGTGATTTAATAAAATAACATATATATATATATATATATATCATGCGATTTATATATATATTTAATATAAAAAAAATGTATTATATATATATTTGATTCAAATATATTTATATAGATACGAAATATCCAAGTGATAAAATATTTTAGGGTGTTTATCATTTTTAAAATAAAATGACGAAACTCTTCAGACTTGGATTCTTCAGATAAAATTTATCGAGATCATTTAAATATCTGCACACTCAGATAAAATATTAGATAACAAATAATGCGGTGTGTTTTGTAATCATCAAAATAAATATGGAGATGTGATTTTATGTGTACCAAAAATATATCACAATATTAAAGCTGGGTACACTTGCACCAACAAATGGGTCGCCAACAAAGGAATTTGCAATACGGAAAGGAGTAAGACAAGGTGACCCGCTAGCACCGTTTTTATTCCTTATAGTGGCCGAAACACTACACATCATTACCAACGAAGCGGAAAAGAAATGTCTATTTAATGGTATCAAAGTTGGAAAGCTTGATTTCACGATCTCGCACCTTCAATACGCGTACGACGTGGTGTTCTTTGGAAAATGGAATATCACAAACTTGAAAAATCTCTTGAAAATTTTGACATGCTTTCAAAAGATGTCCGGGCTAAAAATGAACATGGGGAAAAGCAAGATCTACGGCGTTGGAGTCTCGGAAGAGGAAGTTATAAATTGGGCGCGAAGTGTTGGATGTGGATATGGTAAGTTGTCGTTCACTTATTTAGGACTCCCGGTTGGGGTGTCTATGAAGAGAGTGGATCATTGGAAACCCGCATTAGAGAAATTGAAAAAGAGACTTGAAACATGGAAATCGAGACTTGTATCCTTCGGTGGTAGACTCACTTTAGTCAAATCGGTGTTGGGGAGCTTGCCGTTGTACTTCTTCTCGTTGTATCGAGCCCTGAGTGGAGTGATAAAAGAATGCGAGAGAGTGAGATGTCGTTTCTTTTGGGGTGGGGGTGTGAGAATAGTGCCAACAAACCTTTGGTTTGGGTCAAATGGGCAAATACATTAAAAAAATTCGATAAAGGTGGACTCAATATCGGGAGTTTGGATTCGGCTAATTGTGAACTTTTGGGCAAATGGTGGTGGCGATTCCTTGTGGAAAGGGATGCCTTGTGGGTGCAAGTAACTAAAAGTCTATATGGGGAAGGAGGGGGGGGGGGGACTATGGGATAAATCTTATGGTTTTGATGGTGCAGGTAATACGTGGTCGAACATCATCCGAGTGGGCTCGTTTCTGGACAGCAAAGGGTTGCAATTCAAAAGCTCATTCGGCAAAAAAATTGGAGACGGAAAGGACACGAGACTATGGGTGGAAAGATGGAATGAAGCGGATCGTCTTCAAGATAAATTTCCAAGGCTATATAGGTTGGAAACGGAGAAAAGTACCACCTTTGCGGAAAGAGGAGAATGGGTCGAAGGACTTTGGAGATGGAGATGGAAATGGAGAAGACCGCCACGAGGAAGAGAACTAGGGGAACTCGACGAACTTAACTCCCGACTCGACGGATGGAAATTGGTGCGCGATAGGAAAGACAAGGCGAAATGGCTACTCGATGAATCGAATGAATATAAAGTGAAGAAAATGAGAGAGCTTCACGAAGGATTGAAGGAACAACCGATTGGAAACATGATTAAAACGAAATGGCTATCGATTATCCCTAAAAAGGTATGCATCTTCATATGGAGGGTCCGTTTGGGCCGTATACCATGTAGATCAAACTTGGATAAATTGGGGATAGACTTGGATACGATGTTGTGCCCGAGGTGTGACGATGCGATCGAATCTTTGGATCATGCATTAGTAGTATGTCCGAAGATTAAGGGTATGTGGAGATGCACTGGAAGATGGTGGGGGAAGAATTTAGAAGGGGCCGATTCAATACGGGAAATCCTAAACGATCAAGACCCGGGGGAGGAAAGCGAGGAATGTGGGATGATTTGGACAGCGGTAAAATGGATAGTATTATACCTTATTTGGGCTCACCGAAACAAGATGGTGTTCAAAGGGGAGAAAGGGAAGATATCGGAATTTTTTTTTGAATTTCAAATGAAGACTTTTGAGTGGATTTCAAAGAGGGCGAACAAAATACCGATCGACTGGAAACAATGGCTCATGAACCCGATATCGAGGTAACTTCGTACCATTTGATCGAGTCGTAGCAGTGGCGAGAAGCACTTGCTGTTTACAACTTGCAAACAGCAAAGCTTCCAAATGATGCTGCTGTTTGGTGCCTAATGGGGACGACAGGTGTTGATTTTTGAGCTAGTTGGGTGCTTGTGTATGATGTTTTGGTTGGTGTAGTGTAACTGTTTGTGATACTGATTCTTTGGTAATATAAATGTGATGCTGCCGTTCTAAAAAAAATTGTTCTTACTTTGTTTCTTTTACATATATAAAGATATAAGAATAAAGTTTAATTTCTAAACGGATATAGTTTTTGCTAAAAGTGAGTCGGCCAAAAAAAAGTTAACTATTTATGTTGACATTAACCCTTTCAATTTTGTAAGACGTCTCTACTTCTTCATATACTTATATTTTCACACCTCAAACCAATACCACGATTAAATATTTTAGAATACTAAAGAATTATGGAGTCATCTCACTCTTTTTGTTTTTTTTTGTTTTAAATGTATAAAGATGTTTAACAAAATATTATATCATTAATTATGAAGAAATTTTATATAAACTAAAATTAACTATTTAAGACAAAAAGTATTATAGTAGCTTAAAAATCATATAAAATATTTGACATTCATCTACTTTGAAATTCATGTTTCAACATATAATCTTTATATCAATGTCGGATGCTGAAAGATAAGTACAATTCAATATTTTAGAATTCTTAATCCACATTTTGACATGTCATTTCTCTTGGATCTTACTTTTATGTATATAAAGAAGAAATAAATAAATTACATTAAATGAAATAAATGTATCTTGTTAATTGTAATACAAAATTCAATATCTATTCAACATGAACAAATTTGTAACTAAAATTAACTCTTTTATTCAAAATGGATTAAAGCAAGTCGTAAATCATGTAAAAGAAGTTGGTATCCTTCTCTTTGTATAATCAACTTGATGTTCCAACATTTCATCTTTTTTATCAATGTGAGATGGTCAAAGTTAATCACAATTCAACATTAAGAATTCTCAATTCACATTGTGTCATGTCATTTCTCTTGGGTTTTTCTTTTATATATATATATACACATATTATATATTATCTAAAAGATTTTATTTATATTAATTGTTAAACTAATATAATAAAATGTAAATAAATAGACTCATGTAAAATAAAAAAATGAAAGTTAAATAAGAAAAATATTTTTAATCATTATGATTGTTTTGTAAATAAAAAATAATGATAAATAAATACTAAATATTAAACTATTAGAATGGAAGACAATAAAACAAACTATTCATATTGAACTGTTATGTAAATAAAAAATGAAAACCTAGAAATAAAAAAAAACTTTTAGCTTGTTACAAACCAAATCTCTGAAACTTTTCAACAAAATATATTTCGATCTTTGATCATGAAAAGAGTTTTTCCTCAAATTTGATCATGGAAAGAGTTTTGCCAGTAAGATTTGGGGATGATTTTTTAGCAATGAAGTCATAGACACCATAAATTCTCACAACAATGACAATGTTAATGTTAATAGAAAAAATCTTAAAATAGTAAAAACTTAACGCATATATCAATCACGTATACATGATCATTGTCAATGGCACTTAAATGTGAAAAAAATAATATCAAATTTTCTAAATACAAAATATCAAATTGTATTCGAATCTATATGATTCAATCATAAACACAACCATGTTCTATGATAAAACCTAATCCAACAATATGGAAAATAAGAAATATGTAATAACAAATCACATTAGTTTAAGAATACAATTTCTACATACTTGTTTAGAGTCTTCCATGTCTTATTCAACTTTTATCTTCTTCATCATCCACTAAAGGAAATCTAGAATTTATTTTGTTTATTGTTGCAACTTAGAAAAACAAATTGTATTAAGAAATTTTTGAAAGTAAATGAAGAAGCAAATCAAAAGTTGGAGGTTAAACTTAGGCATGTAAAATTACCAAAAACCCAACTTAATAATGAACCACACATTTCCCACATAGGGGCGGAAAAGTCTTTTACATATTCAACATTTAAAAAAAATTCAAAAATTGTGTGTAAGAAAATTTTGAAAGTAAATGAAGAAGCAAATCAAAAATTGGAGGTTAAACTTAATTAGGTACGTAAAATTACCAAAAACCCAACTTAATTATGAATCACACATTTCTCACATAGGGGCGGAAAAGTCTTTTACATATTCAACATTTAAAAAAATTAAAAATTTGAGAAAAAAGATAAAGGGGATTCTAAACATTAGGAGGTGCCACGTCACTACATGTGGTTTTGTTTTAATATAAAGATTGATGATTGATTATTGAAATATACATAAAAAATATTTAAGAGTAAACTCTAATTTTGGTCTCTCACGTTTGGCCATTTCTTTGAAAGTGGACCTGTAGTTTCATAATTCAAGTTTACGTACTCTTAGTTTGATTTTTATTCTGAAACAGGGAACTGGCCACTAACCCTGTTAAAAAAATCCGTTAGAGGCAGGGGCAAAATAGCCCAACCATGTTTTTGTCCCCTTCTTGCATTTTTTCTTTTGTTTTTTTTGTAAAAACCATTAAATCACATGGACAACCTGTAATTAACTAGAATATATATATATATATATTATAAAAAATCAGACCACATGGTTCATCTTCTTTGTCTCTCCTTCGACGGAGTTGGTGAAAGACGACGACGATAAAACCGCTACAGAAACAGTGAATCAAAGGAATCCGAGGAAATTGTGACAGAGAATGAAGGTGTCGAAATGGGTTTCCATGAGCTGCCTTATTCAACGCCCTACAACCTCTCCGTTCAGTCATCGTCTACCCTCGTAAAAACATCGTTAAATCAACCACTTGATCGCCACCATCATCAAGAATGTTGTTGCTTTCTTCATAGTTGACTTTCAAACCATTTTAGATAAAGACGACGATGAAGAAGCAGGGACCTTCGTGTAACACCCAAAAATGTATTAAAAGAAAGGACCTCCCTCGTGACCTTTGAAAGGTTTGATTATTTATAGGGAATGGAAACACTGGGCGTAAGGAGTTTAGCGAATCGAGAGCATGTCGGATTAATCGGGACAAAAATTGAGTTTCGGCACCTCTAGGGCGATAGTGACATGGTCATTATCGCCGTGTCATACTCGCGGAGAGGGGAAGACCCTCGGTACAGATTGGGCAATTGTGCCGGCGAGAGTGCCCTGGGCACAATCCTGTGGCATAATCGCGTTCAGGGTGCAGGAAGCAATTTAAAACCCTTTTAGCCTCTTTTCATTCCTCACTTCAACCAAACCTTCTCCTTTTCTCTCAAAACCGAATCTTCTCGATATTTTAGGGTTTTTGCACCCTTGAAGCCTCAATCCTTGAAAACCCTTGAGATCTTTTGCATCTAGGAGGAGATTGAAGATCTGCAGAGTGGAGCTTTTCATCTCATCTCACCTTATCTTGAAGATTTCTTGATTTTAGGGTTCCATCCAACTCTCTTCAAAACCCTTTCATCTTTTGGAGTTCAAGACTCGTTTTGGAAACCCTAGGGGTGTTTGGTTGGTGGATTCATGTGGTGGTTGAGGTAACATTCTCTTTTCTTCATTAATGGAAATTAGGGTTTTGGTATAAGTTGAGGTTATTGATGAAAATGTTTGGGGAACGTTTGTAAATGGTTGATTATGCTTATTGATGGTTGTAAACTCATGGATCTAGGTTTTTGGAAAATTTGGCTTGAGGATTCAAGTTTATTCAAAGGAGCTCAAATTTGGGGAAAATCTAGATTTAACCTAAATCTAGCAAGGTGGGTTCAAGTTGATTTGTGAAAACGTTGTACATGCATGCCAAAAGGTTCATTTTAAAGTGGTTTAAGTGTTTTACAAGAAAATATGCATTGTTGAGTTATTTGAATGATTTTGTTTACTTGGAATATTTGATTTTATAAATCTTGCAAAATAACCATTTTTTTTTGGATTTTTGGATAACTTGATAAAATAAGCATTAATGGAAGTGTTTTGATATTTAATGCATAATTGAAGGTTATCTAGTAAAAATACACTTTTAGTGTTTTGTTGGAAGTATGCATAATCTTATGTAGGGGTGCGTTTTGAAGCATGAACGTGTGGGTCATTGGGTTTTGGGCCATTTCCGACCTTGTGAACATTTTAAAAGTTGTAAACCATTCGGTTTGAGAAAAGACGTAAGTTGGGTATTTTGATGGAGGAACCTTAAGTATTGTTATTTTAAATGATTTATTTTACATTTGTAAATCTTTGGGTATAAATGCACTTGTATGTGTACTTTGGAAAATGACGTGTCTTAAATTAAGAGTTGTGTTGAGTAATTCGAGTCTATGAAGTATCTTTCGCATAAACGTGGGTTATAAGTGTTTTACTGGATTATTTGGTTTTCATGAGTGGTTAATTGGTTTTGGTTGAGCTTATGGCTCGGTTTATGACTTTAGGCTGCGTTTGGTATGCAGACTACATGGGACGGGACGGGACAAAAAAAATAGTCCCATGTTTGGTACGCCATGGGACAACATGGGACAATTTTTTAATTTTGTGGGACAAAACATGAGAATTCTTGTTCCACCAAAATAGGTGAAACAAGATGGGACTAAAGTGGGAGATTACCATTTTACCCTCATAAGTAATCTGATATATACAAACCTAGCCAAATTTGTGAGCCTCCATCTTCATTTTAGCAAGAACGACTTCATCTCTCTTCTCCATCTCGTTTCATCCCCTCGGTTTATCTCCATTTTGCAGGTACGATTTCTCTTCTTCTCCATCTCGTTTCATCCCCTCGATTTTGCAGGTACGATTTCTCCTGCTGTATGTATGTTTTGCTGTTGTATGTATGTTAGCTGCTGAACCGAATCACCCCCAAACCAGACCCAACCCATGAGACCTGCAGTAGACCGAATCTCCACCCAAACCATGAGACCTGCAGTATGTATGTTTCTGTTGTTGATTTTTCTACTGTTGATTTTGCTGTTGTATGTATGTTTTGCTGTTGTATGTATGTTAGCTGCTGAACCGAATCTCCACCCAAACCATGAGACCTGCAGCTACTAACAAACAGCAATGTTAGCTGCTGAATCGAATCACCCCCAAACAGACCCCAAAAGACCTTCACCTGCAGGCCCAAAAAATTGCTATAAAAATGTATAAATTGTTTCTGCTGTTGATTTCTATGGAATGTATGTTTCTGAGTCATAAAACTCTAATGTATGTTTCTGAGTCATAAAAATTGCTATAAAATTGCTATAAAAAACAGCGTAAATATTATAGATAAAGTTATTTAAATAAATTTTGCTTGATTTGTGTCATTTATAATCATTATATGATATAAAATAACATTAGACAGCGCTTAAGGGCAATTTGGTCATTTTAACAGTTTTGTCCTGTCCTGTCCAGCTTACCAAACGCAAAACAGACAATTAGTCCTGTCCTGTTCTAGTCGTACCAAACGTAGGACAGACAATTAGTCATGTCCTGTCCCGTCCTGTCCCGTTCTGTCCCGTCCTGTCCCGTCCCATTCAGTCTGCATACCAAACGCTACCTTAATGAGTCTTGAGGACATTTGTCCGAATTCTAACATTTAAATATGGAACTTTGATCGTCAGTTGCATTTATTGCATTTTATTTAAAGAGTACATGTTTTGAGTGCGTGTGTCATTCAAGTGGAGTCGTGTACTATTAGACCGTAATGCATTGGATCCATAGGCATATGAGTCGGTCATAATTGCATGGTGGAAAGTCTTGGTATTCTCACTTTGGGATATACGCCGTCCTGACATTTCGTGTCTCGGCGTTGTGAAAAGGAACCATATTGGGTTGTACTCCGAGATTTTTGGTTTATTGTTGATGTTCTAACACTTGTGCACGAGGGTTAGACATATTGGGTTATAAAGTAAGGAGCCGAGACTCCAAATCTTGAATGCTAGTAAGTAGGCAATAAAGGTTCCATAGAAACCTTGAGGTGTAACTTACTAGAGAATGAACAGGCAATAAGATCGTGTATCCTTGAGGTGTAGCTGGGCACATCAGACAATAATGGATATGGTGGTGCCACCCGTTGCTGGGTGTGGGACTTGAAGTGTAGCTTTTTAGAGAAGGCAATAAAGTCCGACTCGAGTTGGAGCTTATTAAAGCAGACAATAGAGTCACGATCTGAGGTGTAGTTTAATACATAGTTATGCGGCTTAACTTTGTGTTCAGCCACATACAATGGGATCGGGTCTCCCCCGTCACCGAAAGGTGTTGTTTGGTTATTTATTTTATCCATGTTTTCGGTGACGTATTTTATTTATATGGTTTGCTTTCCATATTTTATGGGTTATGATGTATGCCTCATTCGCGCTTGGGTTGTTTTGAATTATAGTGATTCATTTATGGTTTCAATCATTTCGGAAGTCAAATACTATTTCACTTTTCAAGTGGGTTTCGGGACGAGTCCATTTTGAGAATCGTTTTATATTAGAGCTTTCATCACGGGATTTGTGTGTGTTGGAAATTGGGTGATTTGCATTTAAAGTAAATCCTTTTTGAACTCATGACTTAAATTGCACCCCTCTCGTCTTACGAATTATATAACTATGATAAAACTCTTGAACTCACTAGGCGTTAGCCTAACCTTTTTATTTGTCGGCATGTGCAACAAGTTCCGGTTGGGATGTAGTTCTAGTGACACTGTGAAGAGTGGAGAGCTAGTTGTGTGCTCAAGAAGTAAGTAGCTTGGTGAAGTCTTCCGCACTTGGGGAATAGCAACTTGATTTTAGGGTTGAGTAACACCCGACCTTTTGTAGTCTTGGCGAATGACTTAGGTTTTGATTGTTGGAAATATAATGTTTATATTGAGGTAATTTCAAGAATGGTTTGTAGGAGTTTTATTCTTAAGAGGTTGTTTTATTGAAAATTTTATTTGGTTGCTCTTTCCAATTTTAAGGGTATTACACTTTGTCCCATGACCATCAGCACCGACCACCATGAACCCCATTGTAACAACCCAATCTCAATTAAGGCATACATAGAATTAATATTAAACAACTACAAAATTAGGTCCATAAAATTTCATTACATCTGACTGAATATCTTAGGTTGGCGGAAACAACCTATGCAACTGAGAAGTAACTAAGAAAAGCTATAGTGTCGCTACACTATCCATCTTTCTCTTGCTAACGCCCTGCTTACTTGCTAGAGCCTTTCTGTACCTGCTTACCTGAAAAGGGTTTTATTTGAAAATGAGAGGGTTAGACCATGAGGTCTAGTGAGGGCCTAACACTTATCAAAGCATTTAAATACAGTTCATCTTTTCAGCATAAAACATTTATACTCAACACAGTAAATAAATCGTATACGGACTAAAGTCCGCCTCATCGTAATCTGACACCCTGAGGCCACCCGAAGGTGACAACGAGTCAGCCGCATGCTGCCTTGCGGAGCCTCGCTCCTGGCATATAGGGACCTCCCTTCCCGCACGAGAGCTGGCGGGACGACTCTCCCGTCTTTGCCAGTTTACGTCTCCTCGATGTATGCATACATTCTACATAAACTTTAAAACAACTTTCATGCAAACAAGCATAATAATAAAGCATGGCAATTTCTCAACATTCATAACACATTTTGAAAACACTTTAAAAGCCATATGTTTTAATTTATAAAACTCACCTGGCTGGCTTGCTCCAAAGCTCCTCACTTACACTTCCGATCTCTAGGTGAAACACCTATTATATTAATAACGTGCGTCATAATTCGTTCATTAAATACTCGAGTCAAATCCCGAACTCAACCCAAACTTATCTAAGTTGGTGGTTACCCTTTCTAGTCCAAATCATAATTAATGGTCTTTGCTTACCCATCCGATTGACCTAATATACCGGATCCATTAATTTACCCGATTCTAGGTCCTCAACATAAAATTATAACACTTGATTCTAAATAATAAAATCGGATCGCGTTAATAATAATATGACCAAATTTAATAATTAGCCTATCACGCCCTTATTATAAAATTATAGACTTTAATAATTAATTAAGTCCAATACAAAAAAACTAAGCCCAATCTTAAAAATTAAGCCCACAAGGACTTAAAATAATTCTTTCGGCCCAACAACCAACTCGGCCCAATAAACCAATCCCGGCCCAAACTTGAGTTACGGGCCCACTCCCGGAACATACCGACTTCCGATACACACGGTTCAAAACCAAACCCACATATTTCGCCATTAATCAAACTCTACCCCATAATGACCACAATTCTTCTTTTTAATTTACACAAGCCATTCTCTAACCAAGAATCCACATAAATATTTGATTTAACTATGACAACACGAATTATAATCAAAACTCGACATTAATACCCTTATTTGATTTCTCATTTCACATAGCCAAGTGCAACTAGAGACCTAACAAGTCTAATATTTCTTGAATAAGAGAGCAATGAAATGGAAGGGTTTCTTACCGGAATAAAACCTCGCGAAAAAGGAAACTGTTGCCTAGAATTCCGGCGACCACCACTACCGGCCACCGCCGGCCACCGCCGGCCACCGGCGAAATCCACCACTTTCTCTCTCTCATCGTCTCTCTCTCTTCTCTCTCGGCTGTTTCTCTCTTTCTCGACATCTCTCTTCTCTCGCAGCTCTCTCTCTCTCTTCTCTTCTCTCGCAGCTCTCTCCCTCCGGCGTCTCTTTCTCTCCCTCCGGCTGTCTTCCCCGGCGTCCCTCTCTCTCTTCTTCCTCCCGAAACGTGCAGTTTTCTCTCTCTTCTCACACGACTCCCTCTCCTCTCGCTGCTCTCTCCCTCTCTCCGGCTGTATCTCTCTCTCTATCTCCGGCTGTATCTCTCTCTTGTTCGTCTCTCTCTCTAACTCGCCGGCGGATTTGTTCCCGGCGCACACCCACACAAGACATCCACACAGCCCCCTCTTCTTTCTTCTTGCCTCATCTCGACATGCAGCAACACACACACACACACAAGCCTTTAACCCTAAAAGAATGGGGTGCTCTCCCATTTTTCATCAGATGCGGCGCAAGGAAACAAAAGAAGGGAATAAATTTCTCAACTTTTAGCTTTTATCTATTTTACCCCTCACACTTTCTCACAAATAGCCAATCAACCCCTATCTTTTATTTTTAATTTAGAACGCTTAATTCGGGTTATTACAATCTCCCCTTCTTAACAGAATTCCGTCCCGGAATTCACTCCAAAATAACCGACGAACTTGATTAACAAGACTTAAATCTCACTAGCACTTTCTCACGACCTCTCGGAACAAATCTTTCTAATAAAAAAATATATTAACAACTTACTTTCACGCCTTAGCTGCGCAACTCTGATTAAACTCACCGCTTCTGATTATCCTTATCCGATTAACGACCATGTTGTCAATTTCCGTCTCAACTGCCTTATTCGGTTAGTGCACGATAACCACCGATCCTTAATGCACAAAACAATGCAATTTTTCTCTTTACCACAAGCAACCTTAACCTGACCAACTCATTTCGATTATAATTATCAACTTGTTTCAAAAGATAACTCCAATTGAGAAGCAATTCATACCTTTCTACCCACCATAACTTATCATATATAATATCTTAGCATCAACATCTCGCTATGCTGGTATTTATAAAACCCATCAGTAAAACTGATTTCTTAACTAACAACTCCACTGGATAACCCAACCATTCACAATTTACAAAATAATATGAAAATTACCTATTTCCATCATACTATCATTAACTTCTCACTTTACATATCGACTATCCCTCATCAATTCTTAGTAAGAATCTCGGTAGAATCATAAAGCATTCTGTAATAACGAATAAAGGTCATTACTCAACAAATCCATAAATTTTAATCAATCAACCAAAGGCTTATACCTCTATCATAATGTTTCAATTCAGCTAAAGATCATACTACCACTCCGCCCGTAATCATCATCTTGCCATTCTTTGAATATAACCAAATTTCTAACTGATTCCTTCTAAGATCATTCCCTCACACATAAGGAACAATTCGTGCTCTTGAGAGGTTTAGCATATACTGTAACACGATTTGACTAACACCCTCTTCATTCTCTTTAAACTTCCAACAATCCCAACATATACCTACTTAGCGACTCTTACAACCAAAAACACTTGGTTTCTCCTTTGGGTAAACTTACACCATAAAGTCAACTTACACTCTATGCTCCAACATTCTGATTAATAGACCGTACATTTCATCGGTGAACCCCAAAGGCTTCTATTTGATACTTTCTCCCTCTCTAACATCACCTCACTACGATACTAGTTGATACATTTAACTTGGCTAATAATGCTATTACATAACGGTACATTCCTCACTCATAATATCACACTGCAGACCAAACCTTCTCATGGTCATTCATACACAATTCACACTTTCCTTCATATTCTCCCGAATACTACAATCGAGTCTATCTCTCTTCGTCGTCCTTTCCCAACTTGCTGAACTATAACTCACGAGCTCTCAATTAGCTCACACGCAACATTCCAGCTAGCTCTTCACGACCCGTGCCCTTACAAAACAGGGCTCAACCCCTCACTGAACGATGAGATCTACACTCCCGCTTCGCTTGTGCTATAAACTTCATCATTCTACGGATCCCTCCACCTCGTAAATAGAACACTTAATCAAAACAATAACTTCTTATCCTCATAGCACCCCTACGAGGTGTTCTAACAACTCTCAACTTTCTGGTTCACGACTTCGGTCCCGGCCATCATACACAGCTATTGACTTCTACAACAACAGATAATCTGTAACCACTTTCTTAACTCATTCTTAAACAAGGGTTCCTTACGGAACCCAGTCCTTCCAACATACCCTAATCACCTTCCTGATCGGTCTCCCTCTTCTCGAAACATACTCATGTAACGACAACATTACAAGCTTACCTTGAAACTCATATTCCCACACCAAAGATATTTCATTCTTCCTCACCACACTACTCATAACGAGTTGCTAAAACCATCACCTTAAAGGCTTCAAGTCTTACCGCTAGGCACAACCGTCCCTTGACAACCGTACTTCTAGTTACCGAACAAGGTACAGACCCTCATACAATTGACACCATAATTCAATTCTGACTCAATCACTGATCAACTCTCTCCTTGAACACCTACCAAAATTACAAACGTCCTTCCTGATTTGACCAACAACTTTCTACTCTCTGAGTTCTTTCTTAGCTTTAAAACGCCACATCCCACGACCTAGTGAGTTCATAGCCTTCAAGCATGACACGCAATATATAAATCATTTCGTACGTTTCATCAGTTTGAATAAACAACACTTAAAAACATCTAGGGTACACATGCCCCCATCACTCTTATAAATTCAATGCACTGCACAACAATCTCGAGAATCGTTCGCATGCAACCTTCCATAAACTTAATCTTACTCCGACCGAACGGTGTTATTACGACAGTATTATATTGCATGAAAATCTTTCCATTTGACACCATTCTGGAAGAATTACCGACACAAAGTAAATCATTCGGTTCTCACACTCACTTGTATGATATCGATAAAACAATAGGTATTTGATTGTAAAAGTTCTGGCTGACAAATGTTTTCCCGACCTTTTTGTAACAATTTAGCTTATCATAAAAACGTGGAATACTTTGCAAATCGTTATACTCAAAACTTCAATGTGCATCGTGGATGAAACCACCTTTTCTTTAAACATACGTGTGCACTTTCTGACTCGTTTTTGATTAAAATTCATATTTACTCATTTAACTTAACTCGTGAAAATTTCGGGTTACAATAAAGAACACCATGCATGAGACTCTACTTGCAATTGAAGGCTACTCTCTCAACTAAGGTCAATCTCTTTACTTCCACAGCTTACCTTTGACACTTTCCCTACTACCACGGCCGCTCTCTCGGTCATGCAACAACTTGCTGAACACGCTTTCCACATCTCGCTTACTCAACCCCTTTCATACAATTTTGTTTTAAGCAACTATCTCACTTTCCCTTTCTACATGGTTTCATTTCACTATATGCATCATATTTCATTAACCTTGCCATTTAAAAGCTCGATTAAATAAATAAAAAAATTAAGTTCTATAACACTTTCATGATTTCGACACTGATCTTTCTTACCATCCCGTCTGACATATCCCACGATTTCTAGAACTGGGACCCTCCCGAAACAGGAGTCTTACTCAACTCAAACTTTCCCCCTATTCGAGTCTACGAAAAGCTACCTCTAGACAATTCATAACACTCTATGCAGTATTTCTTCTCTATGATGTATACATACATCATATCATAAATGATCTTTTACGATATATCCCGACTATGGGTCTCAATCTACTTCTCAAGGATCTTACTGACATTCTCCAGTACTGGCACGCGACATAAACACTAGCTTTTGACTACTATCGGAATAATAAGGCAGGTTAAGCACATACAT
This sequence comes from Saussurea involucrata, assembly GCA_033807775.1. Classification (NCBI taxonomy): domain Eukaryota; kingdom Viridiplantae; phylum Streptophyta; class Magnoliopsida; order Asterales; family Asteraceae; genus Saussurea; species Saussurea involucrata. Next base: position 178,520,251 of record CM066322.1, read on the forward strand.
GTACCTGTAAGTTCGCAATTACACTGGCCAGGTGGAATTTCAACCTTACCTTACATGACAGTCCTCAGCACCCTATTAGTCCTATCTCTATAATAGTGTCCTCCTAACACATTTCCTATTTCTCAGTTGTGATTTCTACTCCCAAGTTTAAGTTTAGGCCCGTCCGGTCACCTAAATCCCTTAAACTACGGCTCTGATACCAACTGTAACAACCCAATCTCAATTAAGGCATACATAGTATTAATATTAAACAACTACAAAATTAGGTCCATAAAATTTCATTACATCTGACTGAATATCTTAGGTTGGCAGAAACAACCTATGCAACTGAGAAGTAACTAAGAAAAGCTATAGTGTCGCTACACTATCCATCTTTCTCTTGCTAACGCCCTGCTTACTTGCTAGAGCCTTTCTGTACCTGCTTACCTGAAAAGGGTTTTATTTGCAAATGCGAGGGTTAGACCATGAGGTCTAGTGAGTCCCTCCTAACAGTTATCAAAGCATTTAAATACAGTTCATCTTTTCAGCATAAAACATTTATACTCAACACAGTAAATAAATCGTATACGGACTAAAGTCCGCCTCCTCGTAATCTGACACCCTGAGGCCACCCGAAGGTGACAACGAGTCAGCCTCATGCTGCCTTGCGGAGCCTCGCTCCTGGCATATAGGGACCTCCCTTCCCGCACGAGAGCTGGCGGGACGACTCTCCCGTCTTTGCCAGTTTACGTCTCCTCGATGTATGCATACATTCTACATAAACTTTAAAACAACTTTCATGCAAACAAGCATAATAATAAAGCGTGGCAATTTCTCAACATTCATAACACATTTTGAAAACACTTTAAAAGCCATATGTTTTAATTTAGAAAACTCACCTGGCTGGCTTGCTCCAAAGCTCCTCACTTACATTTCCGATCTCTAGGTGAAACACCTATTATATTAATAACGTGCGTCATAATTCGTTCATTAAATACTCGAGTCAAATCCCGAACTCAACCCAAACTTATCTAAGTTGGTGGTTACCCTTTCTAGTCCAAATCATAATTAATGGTCTTTGCTTACCCATCTGATTGACCTACTATACCGGATCCATTAATTTACCCGATTCTAGGTCCTCAACATAAAATTATAACACTTGATTCTAAATAATAAAATCGGATCGCGTTAATAATAATATGACCAAATTTAATATTTAGCCTATCACGCCCTTATTATAAAATTATAGACTTTAATAATTAATTAAGTCCAATACAAAAAAACTAAGCCCAATCTTAAAAATTAAGCCCACAAGGACTTAAAATAATTCTTTCGGCCCAACAACCAACTCGGCCCAATAAACCAATCCCGGCCCAAACTTGAGTTACGGGCCCACTCCCAGAACATACCGACTTCCGATACACACGGTTCAAAACCAAACCCACATATTTCGCCATTAATCAAACTCTACCCCATAATGACCACAATTCTTCTTTTTAATTTACACAAGTCATTCTCTAACCAAGAATCCACATAAATATTTGATTTAACTATGACAACACGAATTATAATCAAAACTCGACATTAATACCCTTATTTGATTTCTCATTTCACATAGCCAAGTGCAACTAGAGACCTAACAAGTCTAATATTTCTTGAATAAGAGAGCAATGAAATGGAAGGGTTTCTTACCGGAATAAAACCTCGCAAAAAAGGAAACTGTTGCCTAGAATTCCGGCGACCACCGTCGCCGGCCACCGCCGGCCACCGCCGACCACCGGCGAAATCCACCACCTTCTCTCTCTCATCGTCTCTCTCTTTTCTCTCTCGGCTGTTTCTCTCTTTCTCGACATCTCTCTTCTCTCGCAGCTCTCTCTCTCTCTTCTCTTCTCTCGCAGCTCTCTCCCTCCGGCGTCTCTTTCTCTCCCTCCGGCTGTCTTCCCCGGCGTCCCTCTCTCTCTTCTTCCTCCCGAAACGTGCAGTTTTCTCTCTCTTCTCACACGACTCCCTCTTCTCTCGCTGCTCTCTCCCTCTCTCCGGCTGTATCTCTCTCTCTATCTCCGGCTGTATTTCTCTCTTGTTCGTCTCTCTCTCTCTAACTCGCCGGCGGATTTGTTCCCGGCGCACACCCACACAAGACATCCACACAGCCCCCTCTTCTTTCTTCTTGCCTCATCTCGACATGCAGCAACACACACACACACACAAGCCTTTAACCCTAAAAGAATGGGGTGCTCTCCCATTTTTCATCAGATGCGGCGCAAGGAAACAAAAGAAGGGAATAAGTTTCTCAACTTTTAGCTTTTATCTATTTTACCCCTCACACTTTCTCACAAATAGCCAATCAACCTCTATCTTTTATTTTTAATTTAGAACGCTTAATTCGGGTTATTACACCCATCTTCATCGACGACATAGGGACCTTCGATACCACATCTCAAGGGCACTGATGAGAACTGGAACTTTATGAAATGAGCACATCTTAATTCATCTGGGGCATCTCTTTCTACTTGCCCCATTAACTCAATAACGACACCTTCTGTTAACGATATAGAGTCTCCAACGATTACTGCGTTTTTCTTTGCTTTTTTCTAGCAAAACCTCCACAACAAGTCATCCGCCTCCATAATGATATAGAGTCTCCAACGATCATGTCTTTCTCCAAAGAATGATCAGATTCTTGAGATGGGGTTTTCTTTGAAGGGGAAATGAAAACGGGGTTTTGCTCGGGAGAGTGATTCAAGAAATGGGTTTGCTAGAAAGTAGGGTTCTGATGATGATATTGGCGATCAGAGTTTGGTGAGGAAGGCGACGAGTAAACACCACCACCAGAGCTGCTAAAGAACACTCTTGGTGCAAATGTTAAAGAGCTTGAAGAATAATCTTCACTTTAATTGCCATCGTCTTCTTCCCCGTAACCCAGGGACCATCCTCCCTTGTGTGTGATATATACATATGGAGGATATATATACATTTTTGGTCCCAAAACTTTGATGGTTTTTATAATCATAAGGAAAAGCAAAAAATGTTAAAAAAAAGAAGACAAAAATATTGTTGAACGATTTTGCCCCTGACTCTAACGGTTGTCTTTAACGGAGTTAGTGGCCACGTCCCACTTTCAGAGCAAAATTCAAACTATGAGGACCAAAACTTGAAATATGAAACCACAGGTCCCGCTTTCAGAAAAATCACCAAACCTAAGGGACCAAAATTGGAGTTTACTCAATATTTAATTTTGGGTCCTCCACGTGTTTAGCCATTACGATTTCATGACCCAATCAATCATTCGACCACCACCACCTCACGACTTCTCCATACAAACGGTTGCTCTTTTCGTTGGCTCCAACCGCCGCAGCCGTGCTACATTACAATTCGCCGCCGTTGGATGCCACCGCCGGAAGTCCGTCCAACGGCACCACCACAACCACTACCTCCTTACCTTCCATCAATTTCTCCGGCTCAAACCGCCAATGCACTTCCTAATTTCAATCAAATCACATAATAACAAAAATAACCAATACTAATGCTGGTGCTTTGCGATGCAACGATGAATGGCGGAGGTTCAGATACCGTCGTTTACCTCCACGGAGATCTCGATTTCACGATCTCCGAAGCTCAATGTCTACCAAACATGGACGTATTCACACAACGCGTTCGACGTTGTTTGAACGCTTTCGACTCTTGCAATCCACCTGTTCCGCCGAAGAAGAAAGGAACACCGCGCCGCCGTAGAATGGTCACATGCGATCCCTACGTCACCGTCTGTCTCGCCGGAGCCACCGTCGCACGAACGCGCGTGATCCCTAACTCACAAGATCCGGTTTGGGAGGAACATTTCGTTACTCCAGTCGCGCATCCGGTAACGCATGTGGAGTTTCAGGTGAAGGATAATGATGTATTCGGTGCGGAATTGATCGGTGTGGCTTCAATCTCCGCCGAGAGGATAAAATCCGGCGAGTTAATCGACGATTGGTTCTCAATCATCGGTCCATTTGGTACACCCCCAAAACCTAACGCCTCAATTAGGTTACAGATCCAATTTACCTCTTGTGAAGATGACGAGAAGAACGATAAATCATTCGACGGTGAAGAGTCGTTTTGTTTGAGAGATAGTTATTTTCCGGTGAGAGGTGGCGGAAATGTGACGCTGTATCAGGATGCGCACGTGGTGGAAGGGCAGTTACCGGAGATTGAATTGGGGGAAGAAGAAGAGGGGGGAAAGTGTAATTTTTATAAGCAGAGGGGGTGTTGGGAAGATATATGTGATGCTATATCAGAGGCCCATCATTTGGTGTATATTACTGGGTGGTCAATATATGATAAAGTGAAGTTGGTTAGAGAGCCAAATGGTGAGTTGCCAAATGGTGGAGATTTGACACTTGGGGAATTGTTGAAGTATAAATCAGAAGAAGGGGTGAGAGTTTTGTTGCTTGTTTGGGATGATAAGACTTCACACAATAAGTTCTTCATTAAAACGGTATGTGTATATATATCCAATTTCTTTTATTATATGTGTTTTTTGCTTTTGCAAATTGTCCAAAATGGTCGTTTTGGACTACTCAATTTATTTTATAGCTGTTTTTCTACTCAATTGACTCAAATAGCCAAGATTCTTTGAAGTAGAACTTTAGTCACATGCTGAATCTAATAGAGTACCGATTTTGCAAGTTGTTAAAAGGGTTAGTTGCAAAATGTTGATGTGGTAAGAGCATCTCCAACAGCTTCTCTAAAATAGAGAAAATTGCATTTTTGTTCTCTATATTGCTCCAACAGCTTCTCTATATTGTTCTCTAAATAGAGAAAGCTCAAAGGTTAGAGAATTCTCTAAAACTTGGTAGATGGAGAGAGAAATTACTTTTTTATTCATTTCCACCAATAGATTGAGTTGTCATTTTTTATATAAATTATTTTAAAAAAATGTATTGGGATGATAAATTTAAACAATATTTTAATAATATAATGGAGGTTGAGTTCTCTAAAATAGAGAATCTGTTGGAGCTAAATGTAATGTATTTTAGAGATTTTGACTTTTAAGTCCTTATTTTAGAAAAAAACACAAAAATGAATGTTTTCATTTCTAACCCAATACTAAAACACACAAAAATATGGAGGTCAATAAGGTAGGCCTCTATTTTTGGAGACTTCTAAAATCAAATATTGATATTTTATTCGACTTTTATAATTATAATTATATATATATTAATAGTTTAATACATTAAGTAATATTATTTTATTATTATAACATTGAAGATGTTTTTAGTGTGAGGTTGAAATTGGTTTTTTAGTGTTATAGGACCCACCATTTTTAGTGTTTTTAATGTTCTTTTTTAGTGGTTGGGTTTAGATGGCCTAAATAACACTTTAGCAAGAGTGTAAGTGGGATTTCCATGTCGACATTTCACAAATAACACTTGCAAGTTGCGAAATTGCTACTTTATGAATGTGGCTAATATGTTGTTTGTAAAATCTTGGCTATTTCAGTTAATTGTTTGAAAATGTGGCTATAAAGTGAGGAGGGGAGGCCAAAAAATGGCTATTTTGGACTAAAGAGTTGTCCTTTGAGCTCTTAGCTCTTTTGGTACGGTCTGTATTGCTTCTTTCTTTCAAGTTTTCCTAGGCCTACATCTCGACAATTTCCCTTCATTTTCATGTGCTCTGTTAAGACTTCTGTTTACATATGTTACTCTAGGATGAATTATGGACAAAATGTTACAAATTTGCAGAAATAAAGTAGACGAGATATTAATAGATTAGGACGTGTATTAACACTAATTTTTAGGATATTAGACCATTCACAATGGAGTGACTTTGAAGAACCTCAAAATGTCATTTTTATTGTCACATAAACAAAACAAGAACCTATAAAAGAAACTCCAAAGTCTAAGAACCTTTTCCAACTTCTTAGTGTGTCCCATATGCTTTTTCACCATCAACTTCTATTAACTTTTTATAAACTAAACGTCTAAACGTATTAAAAACAAATTAGAGACTTGTATAAATTACAATAAACTAATAAAAATGTATCAAGAACCTCCAAGTCTCTCCACTATGATTTTAGCTTCTAAGCCACTTTTAAAGAACCTCGAAAAGCAACCATTGTGGATGCTTTTTGTCGTTCCATCATAGATGCGGTATGGGTTGTTGGCTAATATACCTACCGGATTCCTATTCTGTAATAAGAACACAACAATTCATATTCTCAATGAACATCTTTATTATGGACAAAAAAGGAGATAAGAGGGAAAAAGCCACTTTCCATAAACCCAATTGCAACTCATTTGGAGTTTTTTTTCCATCAAGCATTGTACAAGGAATATTTCATTTCAAATTAAGACATAAGAAACTTACAAGTGATGGAATGAATCCATGGTAAAACTGGTTAAGAGGTCATCATCAGTATGATTTATCTCAGATTACATGGTCTAGATTATTCCATCTAGGTGGTGAAAATGGAATCAATCAATCCCATACGTCTCAAATTAAAGATTTAAACAATTGGTATTCTTATGGAAAAAGAACAATTACTCGATTACAAAAAAATTAATACAAAGGATAATTTACGAAAAAGACTGTAGACATGATCTTTTATCATGTGAATATATTCATTTTGTTTTAGTTATGCTGTCTGAATGAATTAAAATAACTTGTTGGTTGTTTAACTGAATAAACAATCTGAAAGACATAATATATGATTTTAACCTTAATAACACATCATAAAATTAATTTTTAAAAACGAAGTTTATAAATTCAAACATGCTATCAAATGTAATAAATCTAAACAAGATATTAAACAACAACCAATAAAATACTTGAATCACATACACAAAATCAAAATCAATTTTCATTCTAAATTTCTAAAAATCAATTCTTAAACTTTTTTCTTTATCAAAATAAAAAAAAAATCCATAGAAACTCAGTGTGTTTTCGTTTCTTCTTTCATTTTCAAGACGAGGCTGAACAAATTGAAGGGTTTGCACTTTGCGTAAATGGAAGAACCAAGAAAAGGGAAAGAGGGTATTTTTGAAAAAAAAGTTGGCTGAATGGGTTAAGCCATGTCTTTACTATTAAGCTGAAATTAAACACCTTTATATAGCTTAATGAGTTAAGCTATAAATCCATTAAGCTTATTAAGTCAAAATCTAAAGTCACTAAATGACAGTAATATTGTGGATCTCAAGGAATCAACACAAAATGACAGTAATATTGTGGATCTCAAGGAATCGATCCTCCCACCATACCGGACCCATGACCAGGGTCGGTGGGACAATAGATTACACTATCTATTAGCATTATTACAAATAATTGATGCTATCGAATTAGGTTAAGAATGATATTGTATTTGGCAAGGGATACCACATCAGGAAAAGAATATTTACTTTATAGCCAATCAGAATAAATTTTCTCACAAAATAGCAAGTCAACGTTGTAAGACACTTTTTCTTGTGGTTTAGCAAGGTGATGGTCTTGCATTTCGAAAGCTGAGAAATGGGCTTTTCGCAGCCTGCAACTTTGGCTTGTTTTTTGTGCGTAGACGCAAGTGACTGTGATACCACAACTTTTTTGGGGTGGGCCCACTTTTTTACCGGATGCATCAGATTTTGTCTGAAATGGCAAGGAAAAGTGCCTTGCGGCGTCCACCTGCGGTTTCTCGACTACTTAGTAAGAAAAAATTGTGAGGTGGCTATAAAGTAAATGTTTTTTTTTCATGAGGTGCCATTTGAGACGATACCCGGCCTACAAGAGCTTTATACAGTAACCAGTTTAAATTAGAAAGGGAAATTGACTCAAATAGCCATTTTATCAATTAAAATTAATCTCCAAACTATTTCTCTCCCGCTTTTGCATAAATGTCACTACTCCCGCAATATATAGGTCCGTAATTGCGGTCTCTAACTCAAAAATACCAAATAAGAAAACGAATCTGATAGATTTTTCTTATAAAAAATAATCAACCTATATCCGCAATTGCAGACCTCCGCAATATATATTTTTTTTAAAGGAAAATCGATCAGATTCGTATTCTTAATGGTGTTGTTGAGCTAGGTTTGCAATTACGGATCTATATATTGTGGATGTAGTGACATTTTGGTAAACAAAATGGAGAGAAATGGCTAAGAGACCAATTTACTTGTCTACTTTGGCTATTTCAGTCAATTTCCCAATTAGAAAACCGTGCCTAACCAACTTGTGAATGCAAATAGAAAAGAAGATATGAAGTCTTTGACTTCATGATGATATCTATGATCATATTTAATTAAGATGGTTCTCTGTGCAGGAAGGAGTGATGGAAACTCATGACGAAGACACTCGGAAGTTTTTCAAACACTCGTCTGTACACTGTGTGCTGTGTCCACGATATGCGAGCACCAAGCTTAGCATTATTAAGCAACAGGTATGCTTTTACCACCATTTTTCCGATTCTAGTTTACTTGATTCACAATATTCAATTAGATTATTATCATGCCTAAATTCAAAAAGATTCTGGTAGTTTCAAAATGCACCAGGGTTTAGAAATGGCACATATAGGAATTCAAAACATGTTTGGTAGCAGCTTAATGAGCTTAATGGAACTCGTAGCTTATTCGGTGAGCTATACATGAATGTTTGGTAGTGGCTTAATGATATAGAAAATGGCTTATTCAGTAAGCTTTTAGGAGGGAGCTTTGTGTAGAAAGCCAAGTTTTGTCCAAACCTGTATCCCCAATTTAAAAAACACGTTTCTTCCATCTATGAAAAAACCCTCCCAAACAAAAACTTATTAATCCACAGACAAATCTATTCATACAGGACTTGGTGGAAATCCAACCAAACAACCCCCAATTAAGTCATGTATGGATAAAGTTGACTTTGTGAATTAATATGTGTATAAATTGAGAGTTTTTTTTTCATAGATGGAAGGAGCATGTTTTTAAAATGGGAGGGCCACATGTGGAAAAAACTTGGCTTTCTGCATAAAGCTCCACCTAGAAGCTTATCGAATAAACCACTTTTTATATCATTAAGACAGTACCAAACAATCATGTATAGCTCACCGAATAAGCTATGAGTCCCATTAAGCTCATTTAAGACCCTACCTTTGTGTGGGATTTAGAGCATCTTCAGTGGAGTGACCTATAAGAACCTCATTTTTTGCACTTTCTGGGTCACATCATTGCCAACTCAACTAATTAAGAACTACCATAAAACTCCACAATGCTAGTGACCAAAATAACCTCCTTTTGTGGGTCCCATGTATTATTTCTATTATATTTCAATGATGACATTCTATGTGTCTTCAAAAGTGTGTAAATGATGGTAAACTTTATATTTGTCGTATTTACTCAAAATGACTACATGACACAGGTCGTTGGGACCCTATACACGCATCATCAGAAATGTGTTATAGTCGATACACAAGCCCAGGGAAATTACAGGAAGATATCTGCTTTTATCGGAGGCATGGACCTATGTGATGGACGCTATGACACACCAGAGCATCGTTTATTTCGTGATCTCGACACTGTATTTGAATCCGATTTTCACAATCCAACGTTTTCTGTAAGTCCCATATACTTTAGAATTTGTACCTTTTAGGGTGTTAAATGCACTGGACTAGACAAGACCGGACATGACGAGGGTGAGTTAAGTGGGTGAAATAATTGTGGTAGGTTTTAAGGGCTTCAATTTGACGTAGGTAGTTTGGTAATTTCTTAATCTTGTCTCATTCTTGTTCCAACTATTTTGGTGGGACAATAAGTTCTTTATTCTGTCTTGTCCCGTCCAGTATTCCACGCTACAACAAAATTGGGTTTATAGGACGCCACCAATTTTTAAGCATCCCAATAGACGGTTTTATAGGACCAAAAAGTAAAGCGTCCCATCTAAAGATCTTGTAATAAGTTTATAGGACCCTTATAGGCGTCCTAACAAGTTTTTAGGACATTTTTATCAAAAAAAAATCGTATTAGCTGTTTTATTAGACACTATTTGAAAAAAATGTTTTTTTTAAAAACAAGTGTCCTATAAAAATATGGGTTTATAGGACACTTTCTCAAAAATGTCCTGTAAAATAGCTAATGTGACGCTTTGTATTAAAAGTGTTCTAAAAAACTTGTTAAGACGGCCGCCCAAAAGCGTCTTATCAACTTATTACAACACCTTTAGATAGGGCGCTTTATTTTTTGTTCCTATAAATTAAGTCTTATAAAGCAGTCTATTATTAGGAAGTTTAAAAAATTGGTGGCGTCCTATATAGCAGTCTATTAAGACGTTTAAAATTTGGTGGCGTCCTATAAAACAGTCTATTAAGACGTTTAAAAATTGGTGGCGTCCTATAAATCCAATTTTGTTGTAGTGCCAAATGCATCCTTATATGCAATACCTTATGATCCCTCCACAATAGTCAGGTACAAGGGCTCCAAGAGAACCATGGCATGATTTACATTGCAAAATTGATGGTCCTGCTGCATACGATGTCCTCACAAACTTTGAACAAAGATGGAGAAAAGCCACGAAATGGTCTGAACTCGGACGCCGTTTCAAAAGAATATCTCATTGGCATGAAGATGCATTACTCAAGATAGCACGGATTTCATGGATACTAAGTCCTTCATCGGAACTTCCAAATGATGACCCCGCATTATGGGTTTCAGAGGAGGAGGATCCCGAAAACTGGCATGTTCAGGTTCATCATTCTGCAGCGTATAGCAAAAAAACGTCTTTTTTTTAATCCAAAATCTTGAGCCTGCTCGATTTGTTTCCATTTCTTGTATTCACAGGTTTTTCGCTCAATCGATTCTGGTTCTGTGAGAGGATTCCCGAAAGATGTCCAAGAAGCTGAACTTCAGGTATATTTTTGTGCGTCTTGACAAGTTTTTTAGAACATTTTTAAAGTAAAACGTCGTATTAGCTATTTTATAGGACACTTTGAGAAGCGTCCTATGAACACATTTTTTTTATAGTACATTTGTTTCTATAAGATACTTTTTTTTCAAATAGCTAATACGATGCCTTATTTTGAAAATGTCCTAAAAAACTTGTTAAGACGCACAAGCCTTTTATAAACTTATTACAACACTTTTAGATAGAACACTTTATTGTTTGGTCCTACAACACTCAAGACATTTTTTGGTGTACTATAAACCCAATTTTGTTGTAGTATACGCAGAGGCATAGACATTCTTAAATCTGTCAAAAGGTCATATGCATCTAAAAGAAATGTGTGAGAATTATTCTCCTATATAACCTAAGTTTCGGCCTAGTTTTAAGTTGTTGAGGAGTGTTAAATCTTAGTGCTTTCACTTGTTGCAGAATCTAGTATGCGCGAAAAATCTCGTGATTGATAGAAGCGTTCAGAAAGCATACATTCGAGCCATAAGATCTGCCAAGAACTTCATCTATATCGAGAATCAGTATTTTCTTGGGTCATCATACGCATGGCCATCCAATAAAGATGCAGGTTAGCATATCTAGTCCTCATCTCTACTGCAACATAATGTTAACATTTACACTAGACTAGCTCAAATTGGTTTTCACAAAAAACCAAGCAGAACAAACTTAGGGGCCGTTTAACGGTGGAGATCCCTTCTTACCCTTCTCACAATAACTCTCACTCTCACCGGAACCCAACCCTTGTAAGCATTTAGTCACTTTTATCATCAATATGTTTGTGATATGTTACTCTTAACCCCGTACTTTTTACTATGGTTAGGTGCTGATCATTTAATCCCAATGGAGCTTGCGTTGAAGATTGCTAGTAAGATAAGGGCAAATGAGCGGTTTTCAGTTTACATTGTCATACCAATGTGGCCTGAAGGTCATCCCAACTCCGTCTCCGTTCAACAAATTTTGTATTGGCAGGTAGGTGGCACTCAATTATGTCCCCTTTTGAGAGGGGGCGTGTTTGAGTCCCATATCGGCTAGACACAAACCATCAAACCTGTATATATGTAGGAACCTCCAATATCTCTATAATGGATTTTTAAAGAGAGATTCAAAGGGGTTTTAGATATCCTAAGAATTATGTTTTCTCAGGGACAAACTATGCAAATGATGTATGATATTATTGCTCAAGAGTTGAAGAGTTCGGAAGTTGAGAACGCACATCCACTAGATTACTTAAATTTCTATTGCCTTGGTAACCGTGAAGAATGCCTGGAAGAAGTGTCGACTTCAGGCGTCTATCACTCTTCAAATGCTCATTCGGTAAAGATGCAACTTTTTCATTTTAATATATATATATATATATATATATAGAGAGAGAGAGAGAGAGAGGTGGGTTATTATACAACCCTTTGTATTCTTGCAACCTTTGCAACCAAACCAGGAGCATCCATTTGATCATCAAAAGTTACCATTTGATCGGTTGTAACTACCCCTAATTTAAAGAAAATAAAAAGATGGATTGTGATAAGTGGGTTGCATAGGCTGCGTGATCTATACGGGGTGCATTTGAATGCCACTATATGTATATAGAGTTGGGTTCACGTGAGACCAACTTGTCTTCATAAGACCACAAAAGTACATTGAAACTTCACGGTAAAAAAAAACCTGAACCTTCACAGCAAAAACACTATGGAGGTTTACCTTCACAATTTTTTGCTATGAAGGTTGAATGTTATTTATGTGGTCTCACGGATCCCACGAAAACATCGTGTTTTCACATGATCTCAAGTATATATATACATGTATATATTCTACTGCTTTTTATTGCTAGTTTATCTATTGTTAGCCGTTCTTATAATAAACCAACTTTATTATATCCTTTTGGTCAGTTTGAATGTGAAAATCTTGTTCTGTAATGATCTGATATGGAATTATGGATCTTGACTTTAATGGTTAGGTTCTAAGGCAACATCTTATTAGAAGATTTGATGATTGACAAACAACGTAATAAACACTTAGCCAATTGGGCTGAAGAAAATATGTGTCATTTAGAGGCATTTATGCTAATAAGAGATCAGCTGATACAGTTCTATATCAACTGCATCAGCTGATACAGTTCTATATCAACTGCATCAGCTGAGGTCAACAACATCCTACCCCATATCCTACATTGCATGAGATTTTCTATGTTTGTTTCATTTGTTCTTGTTCAGACGTTGAGTCCGTTACCAACTCAAAACAAAATATATGAACATATTCCTAGATCATACCTGAATTTTGAAAAAGTATAGAACGGTGTTTAAACTTGTGTTTCATGTATATCTTCTAGGTTTCGGCTTCTTATAAAAATGGAAGGTTCATGATATACGTACACGCTAAAGGAATGATTGTAGATGATGAATATGTGATATTGGGATCCGCCAACATTAATCAAAGATCGATGGCAGGTTCAAGAGATACGGAAATAGCTATGGGGGCTTATCAACCTCATCACACATGGACTAACAAGAATCGGCACCCTCGTGGTCAAGTTAGTATTCTCAATTTTTACACTTCAATATTTTGGGCTAATGCTCTCTTTTTCACAAACTTGAGGTATGCACGGAAACAACCGCTCTGCCTCTTGGGGTATTCTTGGGGTAGAGGTCAGGTCTGCGTATATCATACTCTTCATAAACCCCACCTCCAGGTTGGATATAGAAGATTCGTGTGGGTTGCATTTTACCATGAAACTTTCCAAAAATGGTAAAGTTGTAATTTCTATGAGAAATCTCACTACATCAAAATTGATTTTATAGGACACCTAAAACGTGGAAGCGTAGAAAAATACTTTATAGGACTTAAGTTTATAGGACCAAACCAAAAAGCGTTCTATCTAAAAGTGTTACAACAGGTTTATATGATTTTTTTAGGAGTTCTAACATTTTTTAGGACGCTTTAAAATTAAGTGTCGAATTAACTATTTTATACGACACTTTTTGAAAGAAAAAATGTCCTATAAAAAGATGGGTTTATAGGACACTTCTAAAAAGTGTCATATAAAAATAGCTAATACGAAACTTTATGCTAAAAGTGTCTAAAAAAACTTGTTAAAACGTCTAAAAACAACCTATAAACGTAAGTTCTATAAGGTAGTATTCTATTAGGACGCTTATACAATCTAGGCATCCTATAAAGCCAATTTTGTTGTAGTGTCTGTAAGGAAATCGTTGAAATTTTCATGAGATTTTATTATGGTCCAAAAAGAAATATTGTGTATGGAAGGAGCCTTGATGTGAAAGGTCGACCTTTATTTTTCTCGAACATTTTTTGTAAGCCGAGGGTCTTCACAGAAACAACTGCTCTACTTTTTGGGGTAGGTGACAGGTCTGCATACATATATGATCTTTTTCTTGGTTGAGAAGCTTATTAGAATCAATGTAATAAAATTGTCAGGTATACGGGTACAGAATGTCGTTGTGGGCCGAACACACGGCAATGATCGATGATCAATTTATGGAGCCCGAAAGCTTAGCCTGTGTGCAAAACGTAAACGAGTTGGCAGAAGATAATTGGAGAAGGTACACTTCCGATGAGTTCAGTCCCTTACAAGGCCATCTTCTCAAATACCCGATCAAAGTCGATGCCAACGGAAAAGTAAGCCCGTTACCCAAACAAGAATACTTCCCGGATGTCGGGGGTAAGGTTCTCGGTTCTCTTGCCAACCTTCCTAGTGCTTTGACCACGTAACACTTTCCGAGTTATCTGACTTTGACTTTTCAAACCATTCGTACTTGTCTTTTCGTCAGGAAAAAAAAAACATTTTTCTTGAAGAAATACAAAAAAAAACACTACCCTTTGAAAGAATGATTCTTTTTTACAAAAAAATGACTTTTCTGGCATAACCAAAATCGTTTATTCTTTACAACTATATCGTTCGTTTGGGATTTTTGCAAGAATTCGTTAATTTACAACGAAAAATAAAGTATGGTGGTTCAAAAAGTCGATGGCGTGTCTTATTCTCGTGAAGATTTCCGGTTCCGAAACCGAGAAGTGTTTATTTTGTCTATATCATGTGTATGTATATATATATATATATAGATCATGAATATTAGGATGATATAGATTAATGAAGCATTACAAGAAGGGGTATATATGTAAATTGGGATGAGTTGTGCTTTTTTTGGTAGGTGAGTTTACCTGATGAAACCTTAGGAATTCAGGTAAACCATTTTTTTTTCTTTTTTATGTATTAGTGTTGAATAAAAGTTACACATAAATCCAATTTTTGATAAATTCATGGTGTTCATGTTTGTTGTTATTTGTATTTTGGTTTTTCTGTACCAAAAATTGGATCATTCTATTTGATAAAAGTGTTCGACTATTAATCAAATATCTAAAGCTGTCTTTGTTAAGTTAAAAGTATGAGCATTTATCGGATATTTTAATGGTTGTTAATATGTAAATAGGTAAATTTGAATCGAGAATGGTTTAAAATATGTGAACATGACATTTTCTATCGATTTTTATTGTCTGTCAGCGGAGTGTTACCCACTTTAGAGTCTTCACTTTTAAATAACGAAAAGTTTTCGCTCCTGTTTATCAACTTTTTTAGTTGGCTTAGCTACAAAAGGAAGACTAGGAACCCAAAGTAGGATATATGCTAAAAGCCTAAAACCTAAAATAAAACACTAAAAAGGTGAAAAGGTTTAAACTGATCAAATAATGTGCTACAAAAAATGTACACTGACACAAGTTTAACGCGATGTCAGAGACAATCTTTGCACCACAGCGAGGCTTTTAGAATTGGCTATATGTGAACAAGTAAATTTTATGGTTGATTTGACCAATCATGAATCGTTCTCGTTTGGATCCGGTTATTATTGTCCGTAAGATGTAATCAAATTCCCAAGCTATGTTGTAGTCACAAACATGTTTTATGTTTTTCTACATTACGACCCAAATAGGCCTCACTTACCGGTATCTGAGCAATTCGGGCAATTGTCACTATTTATGGACCCAAACCTGGGTGATCTATTCATGTCAAAATGATTAATTACTTTAGTTGAAGAAATCAAATGAAAAGGATTCTATTTTTACCTGGTTTATCCACTAGGTCAGTCTGGTTGGTTCTTTGCGCCTAGTTTGTTTGGTGCGTTTATAACTTTATGTTACAACTAATTTTAAAATTATCTTCAAAATATTAAATCTATTTAATCATTGCAAATATTATAAAGAAAATACAAATGATTTGTAACTAAAAATTTAGATACACACAAAAAAGGATCGTATGAGAATAAAAGTTGAGATAAGAAGTGTAAGAATGGATTTAGACCCTTCATCACTTTTAATCTCAAAACAACCCATGAATTACGCTTTAAAAGGGAATTTATCCGGTGCATCTCATTAGTGGTGATTGATCTTCAATTAGAAATGATCCAAAGATAGAGATCCCTTCTATCTCTTCTCACAATAACTTTCATCATATTCGAAACCCAACCCAGATACACACCGCACCGCATATTTATTACATATAGTATTATAGTTTCAAAGTAGCAAGACAGACTTGTTTATAGTTCAATTGAAGATTGTTTTAAACCATTGTGGCGTACACATGTTTGCTATCAAAATGAATGAAAGGTAGTCCGATTTCGATCACAAACTTTCTCGTCCAACTCCGACATAATTTTTGGTTGAATTGTCAATTTTTACCATTCGGATCAATTTAGATTTGATTGTCTTCCGAAATAAGTATCCCATTGTTGCATGGTTTTTCTACACGTCATCTTTGTCATGTAAAAAGATGTATGCATACCTGACCTTTACCCTAACAAATAGAGCAGTTGTTTCTGTGAAAACCACAACTACTGAAAAGTGTGTGAAAACGAAAAATTACAGATAAGCTAAAAACCCTACGCGTTACCATATACAAACCAAACAACCACAGGACAAAAGGTAAGATATATAACATTTGTATTCATGTACAATCAAAGATATTGTTGTTCATCTACTTTATTTATTTAACACCACCGATACAAAGTTCCGAAACTATTTACAATCACAACAAGAGTGTGTGTGTGTGTGTGTGTGTGTGTGTGTGTGTGTGTGCGCGTGTGTTGTTCTTGATTAGCAAATACATACCTTCTGTAGATTTTGCTTAACTCATAAGAGTGGAAACATCTTATCATCATCATCATCATCATCATCCATGTCTAGATACTTGAAGCCAAGGCTGCCAATATTCCCATTTAGATCTTGATACTTGAAGGATGGACTCACATAGCATTTCAT
Source organism: Saussurea involucrata (assembly GCA_033807775.1). NCBI lineage: Eukaryota > Viridiplantae > Streptophyta > Magnoliopsida > Asterales > Asteraceae > Saussurea > Saussurea involucrata. The sequence continues at coordinate 178,537,363 of CM066322.1, forward strand.
TTCATGAAACAGATTCAAATTGTCCACAAGTTTGTGAAACACATTGCACCCACAACACTGCATTTCAACCAAAACACCAATATGTCATTAGCAGCTTAATCAGCTTAATGGGACTCACAGCTTATTCAGTGAACTATACATGACTGTCTGGTAGTGGCTTTATAATATAAAAAGTGGCTTATCCAATAAGCTTCTAGGGGGGAGCTTGTTTTCCAAACCTGTCCCTCCCAGTTAAAAAACTGCTCGTTCCATCTATGAAAAAACCCTCCCAAACAAAAACCTTCTTAATCTATACAGACAAATTAATCTACTAGACGGCTTTATCCATATAGGACTTAAGGGGTTGTTTGGTATTGGCTTAAGGAGCTTAATAACCTGTATAGCTTATTCGGTAAGCCATAAATGGGTGTTTGGTGGTGGCTTATTTGACAAAAGAATGACTTATTCGTTCAGCATATTCTATGTCGCTTTATCCCCTAAGCCATCAAAATGACTTCTCCTACCCTCACTCTAACAGACGCCTCTCACCCTTTTCTCTCATCATCTTCCTTTATCGATCTGTCTCCTGCCTCATCCTCCATTGAACAATGTTTTTCTCTTCTATCAACCTGCTCATTGCTCTCACCATCTCTCCTTCTCCGTCTCTCTATCTGCTCTGATGTTCCCTTGCCTTTTCTCTGCTTAGCACAGGTAACAACGTTGTCTATGCTTTCAATCTCCGTCTCTTGAAATCCATCGACCGGTATGGGTTTGTATGGTGCAGTTTCCTATTTTGATTTCTGATTGAAGGATTTAAAAGGGGGTCGAGATCTTGGATTTTAGGTCATGAGTTTTCTGTAGCAGATAATGATTGGATTTGCTACTCCTTCATCAAGAATTTCGTTTTAGGTCATGTCATCGTTGGTTTGGTAATAGGACACCCAATATGCATTAGGTGAGTTGTGAGCCAGGCCCAGGCTCAGGCACCCAACAATAATGATTTCAATTTCTTAGGGTTTAATTATATACTTATGAATATGTTCTTAGGCTTTTGAGTTGATGCTCATAACTTGTTTGATGAAATGCCTTGAAGAAATGTGATTACTGTATGTCATGTTTGATAATCTGGATAGAGGGTAAAATGGTCATTTTCATCTTTCAGACAGTTTATTCAGCACAACAAACAAACAACAATTTTATTTAATCCTTACAGACAACTTTATCCATACAGGACTTAATGAAAAAACAACCAAACAGCCCCTTAGGGGCTGTTTGCATACAACTTAATGAGGTTAATGATCTGGGCGGTTTATTCGCTCAGCCATACATGAGTGTTTCTTTATGGCTTCATCATTAAGCCATTAAGCTAAAATGCCTATATGGAATAAGCCAAGACCCTTCACTTGTCCCCATTAAGCCACCCCAAACAAATTAATACCAGAAATGCCTATAAATAATCCAACCCTCTCTCTTTGCCTCTCTCAAACCCATTGTTTCCATCCCTCAAACAGACAGATTTATCCGGATAGACAAATTAACCCATACAGTGATACAGAGCTTAATATAAAATAAAGTAAACAACCCCTTAATAAAAAACCAACCAAACAACCCCTTTAAAGACAAGTAACAAGTAACGCCATTAAGACATCTGACAAATCGAAGATATAAGAGGTGTAAAGAAGCATGAATACCTGAACGAAAACCGTGCCATCAGTATAAGCATGGGGATTTATTGCACGAGTGGTTCTTTGACCACACACGTTACAAGTAAAAGCAACGCGCATACGACGTCTTGGAGACTTGGTGAAAAGCGACCACGGAAAAGTGGAGATCTTCGATTCAGACTCTCCACCAGCACCCGCTGGCACCGAAGGGCCTTCCATACCTGAACCTGTGGTCCAACCCCGAACATTTGCTGCACTCAAAACTAATCCCATAGCATCATCCTGCAAAATTTTACCCCCAAAAATGGAAACCACAAATAAATAAAAACAATCTTTTCTTCTCATATTAAGTTGAATACACATCAAATAACTCATATAAACACACAATTAGCACAAAATTATCCCCCAAATTCATGATTGACGCATAAAACTTTAGGGGCTGTTTCGCAGCTAATGAATGATTCAGAGACTCTTATGATATAGTGCAAAATGAAATATGGTTATTTGATAATTGTTCAACATGAAATTAGGGCGATGAATGGTTAAGCGATGCCCAAGCTACAAAATCATTCATAGGGTTTTGAAACCATCAAGAGGCGGTCTTTTTTTTGCCAAACAAGATTCACCTCTTAGCGATTCAGAGGTTGCCTCTTAATGGAACTATTACGAGGTAACAAAACAAACAATTGAGCAAAATAAGCAAACATTCGATAACATAAAGGCGAAAATTCTAAAACTAATAGGGTACCAAACTTTGCAATCGATCGAAGTAATTTAAATTCGAAACCCTAATCATGATTTTAAACGTAAATTGCAAGTAAAGTTGATTGATGATTACCTTGGAGAAAGTTCGGTCAGATGAAATTGGGACAATACTCGCATCATTGGACTCTGATCGCAGGTCAGATTCATTGCCATTATCTGAAACCACAAATCAAGAAAGAAAAAAATCAACGAAATTAAACCGAAAGGCGCTCCAAAACATTAAAAAAGTGCAAAATTGCTTACTCTTGGAAGCAATTGGGAATCGAAGGAGTCTTTTTCCAAGAGAATTTTTGGATCTTGGTGAGAAAAATTGAAGAGGTGTAGGAGAAGTGGATACGATTGTTACAGATGAAGCTAGGGTTTCCATGATTATGAAGTATAAGAAATCACAGAAAAACCAGGGGAATTTGAAGAAGAAAAGGTGAAATTGGTGAGGGGTTTCTAGAAATTGGTATAAACTGTAGATGAAGAAATCAAAATTTGAAATTTGGTGAAAAAAGAAAATGGAAGGTGTGATTGTTGCACAAACTGGTGGTCATGTATGAATAGGAGTTAGCTTGAGATTCTTGACAACCATTTAGATGCCTATAATCCTCTTGTTTATGGAAATTTTCATTTTTAAACATTAGAAAAATGGTATATTTTATTTTTTTTATAATTAAATATTGGATTTATTAATCAAGTTATATTATTTTTGTCTAACTTTTTTTTTAGATTAGTTATATAAATAAATGGGTTTGAGATAAGTCCATTTTTTAATTTTTTTAGACAAAGAAATAGAAAATTATACGGACTTGGATCTGAATTGATTTTTGATTTTTTTTTTGTATTTTGCTTTCTGTTCGAGTGAAAGGCGGTCAAAGTAAATTATAGATTATCCCTGTTATAATCATCAAATCAGTACTACTTTACCATCAATTCTTAAAGGTTGTAACTTGTACGGTTATATAAAGTGGTAACGAACTGTATTATTATAGCCTTTAAAATGTTGTCAAAATGATGATACGATGAATTGTGTTTGTGGGTTAAACATGTACTTCGTGCTTATTGAATTTCATAGACAAAAGATTTATCATTTAAAATTTTATACTTATTTAGCAGTAATGATTTGTTTTCACACATTTTGCAAATGTGGATCGTAACTCTTATTGAATACATTACACTTACTCTTTTCGTTCTTGGTGACACACTATAACGGCTTACTAACTATCTAATTATTATGATTTGTAAAACCATATTCAACCATGTACAGTTGTTGCCAAAAGATTGTTTTTTTTTCAACTTTGCACTATACAGTTATCTTGGTCTCTTACAGAGGACATTGTTAGTGCCTACCCTTAAATTTTACGACCACATAACGAGTTTAACCTATGGCGTAGCAAATGAAATAACCCCCAATTGAAACAACCACTTGACTGCTTTTTTTCATCTTCAATGTTTCTTCATTGTTCAAGTCAATGATCCCTTATCCTACGTGATATGATATAAATATGGAACAAAAGAAGGATATTTAATCGTTCTTGATGACCTATTCGCTTATTTAGAAAAGGTCTCACAACTTAAAAACAATCTAAATGGGCTTTATATAGACACCGCAATGAATATTGTGTGCATATTTGGGCTTTTAGAGCATGAAAGTTTGAAAACTTCATATTTTTGTCGAGATCTGATAACTTTAACCGTCATTCATATCCAGTTCAAAAGTTCTTTGTTATTTGAGTACATTTTATCATGTGTTCGTGGTTTGGGGGTTAAATATATTTGAGATAATTTTGGTGCTCATAATTAGTAATACATTACATGAGAGAAATGGAGGGGAATGTTGATGCTAAAAAATTGTCGTTAACAGCAAAAATGGAAGATTTGCAAAAAGGAAACATTAAAAATGTGTTTGGTTTAACGATTCCAACAAGATCCGTTAGTGTTGGAAAGTTTAGTTTTGTTGATTTAAATTCCTTTTATTTTGTTGACAATATGGTTGTAAGCAAGGTTTTAAATGGCGTGAGGCGTGGCGTGGCGACGGGGTCAAACTTTAAGCCTTATGAGTCACGGTGAAGTCATGACGTTTTCAATGCGTGACTTATGGCGTCAAGTTTCTAATTCATATATAATATTATATATAAAAACATATGTTTTATAGTGGTACTCAATTAGCCAATAGTAGTAACCAAGTTAAATCTATACATATAATAAATAAGTAACTAGCATGCCACGTGTCGTCTTCTGGTGAGTCAACTTCAGTATTTTCTCGCCTAAACATGTATCTGGATGCAGTTTATATTATAAGTTCAATTAGCATGCCCACATTCACTCCTCCTTAAATCTCTTCTTAATTCAATTTTTTTAATTTATGCGTTACATTTACCACCCTTATAATTAGGTATGTAGTTTACTTTTAATCTATTACTTTTTTATTTTTCGTTTTAGACTCTTATCATATAAACATAAATAATGTATATGAACTAAAATGCATTAAAAAAACATTTCTATTTTTTACAAATTATACCATTGTAATCGTTTCATCAATACCTTCAAAATGAGTCCAATATTGAATATTTTTTTATTTAATTATATTATTAAATATCATAAATATATACGAATTAATGTGTCGTGATTAGTATGAGATTTGTTGAAATTAGTATGTATTTGATACAAATAATCACTAAATTGTCGTGATTTTCTTTTTGCAATTTCATATCAATTTTTACTTCAAAGTCGAATTCCTTCGACGAATTACAATTCTTTCAAATTTCATTCTGTCAATGAAACCCCCTTAGAATTATCATAAGAGATTTAATTACTTAGAAAAAAAAATCACTTATCAACTGACTTTTGGATTATGAGTTCGAACATTTTTCTTAAATATAAATATGCAATTATTGTATATTCGTTTGATAAATTCATTTAGTAACAACATTTATAATAGGTATAAAACTTAATAGACATATTTTTATCTTCAAGATAAATATTCCCTATTTGTGGAATTTTGTTTTCTTTTTATCAATTATTGTATTTGTCACAAAATTATTCAACAACTATTAAACATCAAATAATTAACTTAAAACACAAATTTGATTGTCGCGCAACGGGCGAGCCAAAGACTAGTTGGGTTATATATTTAAAAACTTGCAAATAAGACATTAAAAACGTAAAGAAAAACCAAATACCGCATTATGAAAATTGTGGATTAAGTCATGGTGTGCCACAAGCTTAACGTGGCGTGAGACACAAGCCTTGGTGACATGGCGTGCCATTAGAGGTGGCCAAAAAACGGGTTCGGGCCGGGTCGGGCCGGGTCGGAACAAGAACCGGGTTCAAACAGTAAAGGAGAAAACCGGGTCAACCAAAAACCGGGTCGGGTCGGGCCGGGTCAAACCCAAAAACCCCTGACCCGTATAGGGTTAGAAAAAACCGGTTTTTATAAAACCGGGCCGGGCCGGGCCAAGAACCGGTTCTTGATCGGGCCGGGGTATTTTCTTGTTTTAAAAAAAAATTTTAATTTCTTTGTATAATAATTAATTACTAAACTTTAAAAAGTAAAAAATTGGATTGGATAGTAGAGACTAGAGAATTGTATGCGTTTTTTGCGAGAAACGAATATAGCGAGAGCCGAGAAATGAGAATTGTATGCGTTTTTTGCGAGAAACGAATATAACGAGAGCCGAGAAATGAGAATTATAAGCGTTTTTTGCGTTTTGTAAGCAATTGTAAGGTGGTGATCACTCCATAACACCCCTAGTATTTATATGGGGTTGGAGGGTGATATTTTAGCCAAAAAAACGGTCACAACACTATTCCAACGGCTAGAAAACGGCTACTTTCTTTGAAAAAATTTCGGGTCGGGCCACGAACCGGTCCCGGGTCGGGCCGGGTCGGGCCGAGAAAATCCCTAAATACACGAACCGGTCCCGGCTCTCGGGCTTGAAACCGGTTCTTGACCGGGCCGGGCCAGAACCGGTTCTTGGCCGGTTTCGGGTCGGGTTGGCCTGTCGGGTCGGGCCGGGTCGGGTCGATTTGGCCACCTCTACGTGCCATGACGGCTGTACGACGAACGTTTTAGAACATTGGTTGTAAGTAAGTTTACCGAAATTGTGAATGCATGAATCATCCATTTATTTGGTAAATAATTCAATTATTACCAAAATAATAATTTTAAATAATAATCATATTTAGTAACATATAATTTTATCTAATAAAATATGTTTTTAAATCATACATGAAAATTTTAATATTTCTAATATAAGGTAATTTATACAAAGTTTTTATGATAAATGGTAATTTAAATAGTTTTCTATTTTTGATAATTATTTTTGAATTAAGAACTAAAAAAGAAATTACAAAAGTATTACATTCAAATTTTAAAACTATAATCAACTAACCAAGTCAAAGATTCAAAAAAAATCATAATATTAAATTTCATTTCCATTAAGAGGCAACCTCTGAATCGCCAAGAGGTAATTCATGTTTGCCAAAAAAAATGTCTGTCTCTTAATGGTTCTAAAACCCTTTGAATGATTTAGCATCATGGGTCTCTTTTAACCATTCAGCACTCTGATTTCGTTCTAAATAATTACCAAACAACTATATTTTATTTTGCATTATATCATAAAAGTCTTTTAATCATTCTGACCACTTAATCATTCTGTACTAAATCATTCAACAACTGCCAAACAAGCCTTAGTTCCTTTTAAACTACTCCTTTTATTTAAACTAGATTTAATTTCATCCCAGGATTTTAAAAAATATCATATGAACCAAATGCTTTGCAAGTGGACTCCATATAAATAAATAAAAGTACAAGAATAAGGAATTTATTTTTGGAGAGCAAAATTTACAAGTGGAAAGAAGAACATATCTAGAAAAGACAAAAGGAAAACAAAGACAATTTGATGCATCTCTTTATCTTATGATTCTGCTGAGGTAATAGATAACTATTGTTTTCACATGTATGTCTAATAATATTAGTTATTATCAAGATTTTAAATTGTGTGACTCCTGGCATGGTGATGATGTCAAGCCTCAAGACAGGGTCGTTCTTAATTTTTAGGGGGGGCTGTTACACATTGGACGATAAAACGAGTAATAAAGATATAAATTATAAAAGTTCATACCGGACTAAATGTCTTACAATTCAAAAGAACAAAAATGTTTAAAATGATAAAGGAACATGGGAAATTCACTTAAACAATATCATTCTTATAACACTTTTCGTAACAAAGTCTTCTAATTTCTAAAACAGAAGTCCTAAACAATATGTTAACTTAACCACAAGGGTTGTGGAGTACTGGTTAAGGTCTTGGGGGATGTGGCAGAACATCTCATCTGCTCAGGGTGCGAATCCAGGCGTACACAACTTGTGACCACTGAGGTTTAATCAGGGCTGATGTCTTACAGTCATAATTTGACAATGGATTAGTCTAGGCATAGCCTAGGACACCCTTCCAAAAAAACAATATATTTTAACTTTTACTCTTTTATCCTAAATAAATAGAGATTAAACATTTAAACACTAAACTATATGTTAACAATTAACTTTGTTAAAGAGTATGTTAACTTTGTTAATTTTATTTTATAAATCATTAAATCAATCATGAATAACTGTAACGACCCAATCTAAATAAAGCTTGCAATTCATATAAAATGAAACATCCCAAAACGGGTCCCAAAATTTCCTTTCACTATCTGCTTACCTGAAAAGGATTTAGTTTGAAAAATGCGAGGGTTAGACCATGAGGTCTAGTGAGTCCCTCCTGACAGTTCTCAAAATCATTTAAAAACATTTCATAACTTTCATATGTAAAACTTTCAATAATAAACTTTCGCATAGTTGAACATTTAGAAATCTTTCACGGATATAATCCGCTCCCGTAAATGGCACACTAAAGTCACCCGAGAGTGACAACGAGTCAGTATCACGCTGCCTTATTGGGTCTCACTTCCCATGACATAAACGGAACCTCCCCCCGATGTGAGTACTGGCGGAACCTCCCCCCGACTTAGCCAATTTACGTCTACACTATGTATGCATACATCTCATATAAAACTTTAAACAACTTTCATGCAGTTAAAAGCATAAGAATAAAACATGGCATTTCTCATCATGTACTCACCTTAGAAAACACGTTAAAAGTCACGTATTTTAGTTAGAAAACTCACCTGGTGCTTATAAAGTCTTTTCTTACTTTACTTTTGGCTTACTGTTGAATTACCTGAGAAATAGAGGAGATATAAACTACTCAGATGCCTAAACCAACAGTCCAGACACCATCCGGATTCAACTTTCTGGATGCCTGCTACTTTCTGGATAACTACTTTCCGGACAGTAAACTACTTTCCGGGTGATCGACTTTCCGGACTACAACTACTATCCGGGCGAAATAATACTTACCGGACGATTTACTCTTACCGGATAACTTTTCCATCCGGATAGCTCTTTTATCCGGACAGTCACCACATCCGGATACCTCTCTCAACTGGGTCATCGTGTCCGGACATTCCCTGGAACTTTTCGGACGGCGATTCTGAACCCTCTATGAAATCGAAAACCACATATATGCTCTTAATCCAAAAATTCTTAAATTAACAATAGTAAATCTTGCTTACTTAGTTCATTTACTACCACACTCTTAGCGGTAAAATCACCAAATGACATCTAAAATCTTCTTTTAAGCTCAATCTCAATTTTAAGCTAGAACCCAATTAGAACTAATCCATCAGCAAATTCAAAGGCTAGAAATGGTAGAGGAGAAATTACCTGAAAGCTTGAGGATGCAGAAATCTTTCTCTTCCACCAATTAAAATTGAAGAACTCTCTCTTCCTTCTTGCTCTCTCTCTCTCTCTCTTTCTTCCTTTGCTCAGTCGCACCCAACACCAAATGATTACAAAACTAGGGTTTTGTGCCAATCATTGGGTTCTTATACCCTATCCTTTATTTACAATCTAGCCCCTCAACTTCCAGTTTTATAAATTTTGCCCACAAAACTTAAAACTCTTCCAATTTGGTCTCGGTTATTACAACACTCCCCCCTCAAAAGAATTTCGTCCCCGAAATTCCATTCATGAAAAGATGAGGGTAATTGGACCTCATGTCCGCTTCCACCTCCCAAGTTGCTTCTCGCCCTTTATGATACCTCCACTGAACCTTCACTAAACGGACTTCTTTGTTCCTCGCTTTTCGTACTTTACTGTCTACGATTTCCAATGGTTCTTCTTTGTAAGTTAACTTCCCACCAATACTGATGTCCTCCAAGGAACAACCACATCTGCTTCAGCCAAACGCTTCTTTAGGTTCGAGATATGAAACGTTGGATGAACTCCCTTTAATTTCTCTGGCAATTCTAACTTGTAAGCTACTGCTCCAACTCGTTCAATAATAACGAAAGTCAACTCCTTATCGTCTGTATTTCTTGCAAGGTCGCCATCACCTCAGCTTCCAACATCTGCTATCCAAAAATAGAGACGTGCATCACAACATGAATTCTTCCAAAATATTGTCTGGCACCACCAGCTCGTATATTATCTATACAACTTCCATAACTTCGATGGTTCCAAGAGCGTAGTCCACTCCACTACAGGTCGTCTTCCACATCAAGTTGCCCCTTTCTCAAACTCGAGGTCCAGATGTCTTATGCTTTTCAGTCTAACCAACTTAGTTCCACTCGCTTATCCCAAACTGTTCGGATGGGAAACATATCCATACTCCAAACTTTGGAACCACCCTCGATGCGTCACCACTTTGCTATAACGTGTCATCTTGTATTATTTACTTGCAACCTCTCTGAATACTGTGCTCTCTTACATACCACCAGAAAATCCAAGGCCAACCGCGCCTCCATTTGCTCGCTTTCGTCCCCACGCCGGGACTTACGGTTTTACAACACGTCTACTTACGGTCTCTCATACCTCCTTACTTCCTTAAAAGAAGGAACTTGGCGAAAATTCCCCGCCACTACCACAAGAATCTTAAACCAGGAATAATCATTCACTTGACCACTTGGCACAAGGCCACCCTTGCACATCCCGACAAACTCACACCTAAGAGTTCCCTCCTCGGGTTACATGTAATTCTAGATTACTTCTTCCAACCGACATACGTCTATGCAGATCATAATCCCTTCCCGAATCACATCGGCTACAGCTCGACAACTAATTCGTATGCTTTCACCACTTCATCACCTCACACTTAACGTGACTAACAACAGGAACTTCTATAATCCCTTATTGAAGTGTTCACCTATCCGAATTGAACTTATCCTGAAGACACATTAATCTCTCACTGCTCGCCACAAGCGTCCAGCCATATAACATAACTTCGGTTACCCTCACTCAACTAGGAGGAGTAACCATGGTCGCACAAAACTATCCCCAACATCTTATCACTGAACTACCAGTTCGTTTGAACATTTCTCACAACAACACTAACTGAATCATTCAACTGCCTTAACCACTTCTTTCCTGCACAAAACATACACAATTCCCCTTCCTCAATACTCCTTCTAGAAGTTCGCACACTTACTGATGTCAATCTACACACACTACCCCACCTTTCTGGTGTTACTGCCAAGCTTACTGCTCCCATACTACCTACTTTTCCCACCATACTATCTTCACCTCCCCACGTTAACGTGGAGCACCGCCTCCCAACCATTACCATCTCGGATAATTCCTTTACGCATAAGAAACAATTCACATTCTTTAAATATTTCGCATCTACTACACCATATTTTTTACTAATCAATCCATCGTCTTCTTTAAACTTCCAAAGATTCCTACAACATACTTCCTTAGCAACTCACACAACCAAAAACACTTGGTTTCTCATTTGGGTAATCACCCACTTCCGCTCCGACGTTCTATACTGAAAAGAGCCAAATCACAACGCCAACTTACAAACCACGTGCTCCCACAACTTGATTAACAAATTGTACACCTCATCCGAAACCCCCGAAAAGCTTCCACCTGATGCTTCCCCTTTCTATCGTCACATTACTACAACACTGACTGACACATTTATCTAGGCAATTGATGCCACTACTCGTCTGTACCGTCTCCACCCATAACATTACACTGCCGACCAGGTCTCTCATGGTCATTCGCACACAATCAACTTGTTTTTGCATTCTCCCGTATAAGTAACCGAGTCTATCTCGCTACCTTGTCTTTCTCCAACTCCAGTTGAATCACAACTCACGAGTTCCCTATTACTTAAACATACTCGTTTCTTACTAGTTCTTTGCGATCCTAAACCACAACATAGACAGGCCACATTCCTCACGGTTCGACATAATCTATACACTTACTTCATTTGTGCTAAATACTTTATCCTTTACGAACCATCCATACCTCGTAAGTAAAACGCTTATCTAACACAGTAGTCTTTCACCATATTAACACCCCTACAAGGTGGTCCCTCAACTTTCAACCTTCTGATTCAAGTCTTCGGCCTCAGACACCTTACCCAGCTCCGACTTCAACATCGACAGTCGATTTGTTGATACTTGCTTAACCTATTCTTCAACAAGGGTTCCTTACTAAACCTAATCCCTCCAACATATCTTAATCAACTTCATATCCCGTTGTCCTCATTTCAATTGACTCGTGTAACATCATTATTACAAGATTACCTTAAAACTCTTATTCGACGTCGAGGATATTTCATTTCTGCTTCACCACACTACTCACAACGAGTTGTTAATACCTTGCCGACTTCAAGTCCTTCCTCCGGACACAACCGTCCCATGACAATTGTATTTCCAGTTACCGACCAAGGGTACTGACCCTCATACAAACGACATCAAAATCCACTTCCGACTCTTTCACTGTTCGCCTCTCTTCTTGATCACAAATACTAAAATTACAACATTCGCCTATGATTTGTCCAACACCTCTCCACTTTTGGAGTCCTTCCTTATCTTAAAATGTAATACTCTATGACCTAGTGAGTTCATAGCCTTCATGCATAACAACGCGATAAATAAATCATTTCGCACGTTTTATCATTTTAACTAAACAACACTTGGAACTAGCTTGGGAACACACGACCCCAACACTCTCATAACTTTAATGCCCTGCACAACAATTTCGAGAATCGTTTGCATGCATCTTTCCGTAAAACTTAATCTTACTCAACCAAAACGATGTTGTTACGACAGTAATATATTGAATGAAAATCCTTTTCATACGACAAAATTCTGAAAGAAATTACCAACACAAAGTAAACCAGTCGGTTCTCACACTCAATTACATGACATCAACATGTCAATACTCATTTGGTTATAAAAGTTTTGCATTCAAACGTTTTCTTGACTTTTCGCAACAATTTAACTTATCATGAAAAGAGTGATATATTTTGCAAATCGTAAACCTCAGGACTTCATTGTGTGACGTAAATGGAATTGCATTTTTCTTTAAACATACGCTTGCACACGCTGACTCATTTCCGATCAAAATTGATATTTACACATTTACTTTACTTATGAAAAATCTCATGTACACATATAAGAACTCAATGCATGAAACTCTACTTGTAATTGAAGGCTACTCACTCAACAAGGTCAACCGTTGTACTCACACAACTTATCATTGACACTCTGCTCTCGACCAGTGGTCGCCCTCTCGGCCTCGCGGCCCATTTACTCAACCATGCCATACTATTTTCGTCTTGATCATTTATCTCACCTTCTACCTCTACACGTTTTCAATCCGACACTGAAAAACTCGACTAGAGTCGGGACTCTAATCCTCCACTCGCTCTTGAATTGACACTTTCAAGATCTCGACACTATCCTTCTTACCATCCCAACGGATCTACCTCACAATTTCTACAACTGGGACTCACCAGAATCGGGAGTCTTACTTAAAATAAATCACTCATCCTCTTCGAACCCACGAAGATCTATCTCTAGACGGCTCATAACATTCCAAACAACATTCCGTCTCTACGATGTATACATACATCACATCATAAATGATCCCTCACGATACTTTCCTAAAAATGGTTCTCACTCTATCCCTCAGGGATCTTGCTGACATTCTAGGTTACTGGAATACAACATATAAACTAGTTTAAGACTACAGCTTTGGAATAATAAGGCAGATTAAGCACATACATGTACTTGTAAGTTCGCAATTACACTGGTCAGGTGTAATCCCAAACTTACCTTACATGACTGTCCTCGGTACTCTATTAGTCCTATCTCTACAATAGTGTCCTCCTAACGCATTTCCTGATTCTCAGTTGTGATTTCTACTCCCAAAGTTTAAGTTTAGACCAGTCCGGTCACCTAAACCCCTTAAACTATGGCTCTGATACCAATTGTAACGACCCAGTCTAAATAAAGCATGCAATTCATATAAAATGAAACATCCCAAAACGTGTCCCAAAATTTTCTTACACAATATCAAAATTCAAGTTGGCGGAAACAACCTACACAACTGAGAATAAATCTAAAGCTAGAAATAGCAGTGTCTCTGTCTCTACTGCCTCTATCCACTAACTGCCCTGCTCACTTTCCAGAGCCTTTCACTACCTGCTTACCTAAAAAGGATTTAGTTTAAAAAATGCGAGGGTTAGACCATGAGGTCTAGTGACTCCCTCCTGACAGTTCTCAAAATCATTTAAAAACATTTCATAACTTTCATATGTAAAACTTTCAATAATAAACTTTCGCATAGCTGAACATTTAGAAATCTTTCACGGATATAATTCGCTCCCGTAAATGGCACCCTAAAGTCACCCGAGAGTGACAACGAGTCAGTATCACGCTGCCTTATTGGGTCTCACTTCCTATGGCATAAACGAAACCTCCCCCCCCCGGCGTGAGTACTGGCGGAACCTCCCCCTCGACTTAGCCAATTTATGTCTACACTATGTATGCATACATCTTATATAAAAACTTTAATCAACTTTCATGCAGTTAAAAGCATAAGAATAAAAATGGCATTTCTCATCATGTGCTCACCTTAGAAAACACGTTAAAGTCACGTATTTTAGTTAGAAAACTCACTTGGTGCTTATAAAGTCTTTTCTTACTTTACTTCTGGCTTACTGTTGAATTACCTGAGAAATAGAGGAGATATAAATTACTCAGATGCCTAAACCAACAGTCCAGACACTATTCGGATTCAACTTTCCGGATGCCTGCTACTTTCTGGATAACTACTTTCCGGACAATAAACTACTTTCCGGGTGATCGACTTTCTGGACTACAACTACTATCCGGGCGAAATAATACTTACCAGATGATTTACTCTTACCGAATAACTTTCCCATCCGGTAAGCTCTCTTATCCGGATACCTCTCTCAACTGGGTCATCGTGCCTGGACATTCCCTAGAACTTTCCGGACAACGATTCTGAACCCTCTATGAAATCGAAAACCACAGATATGCTCTTAATCCAAAAATTCTTAAATTAACAATAGTAAATCTTGCTTACTTAGTTCATTTACTACCACACTCTTAGCGGTAAAATCACCAAATGACATCTAAAATATTATTTTAAGCTCAATCTCAATTTTAAGCTAGAACCCAATTAGAACTAATCCAGAAGCAAACTCAAAGGCTAGAAATGGTAGAGGAGAAATTACCTGAAAGCTTGATGATGCAGAAATCTTTCTCTTCCTCTAATTAAAATTGAAGAACTTTCTCTTCCTTCTTGCTCTCTCTTTCTTCCTTTGCTCAGTCGCACCCAACACCAAATGATTACAAAACTAGGGTTTTGTGCTAATCATTGGGTTCTTATACCCTATCCTTTATTTACAATCTAGCCCCTCAACTTCCAGTTTTATAAATTTTGCCCACAAAACTTAAAACTCTTCCAATTTGGTCTCGGTTATTACAATAACAATGAACCATTGAACCTAAATCTATTAACCTAATTACCTAAACAAGTAAACATCACAAATTCATAATCAAAATATCTAATTTACCCAGTAACAATGTAACACATAACTGCAGAAGACACAATCAAAAATCAAAAGAGACAAAAAATAGATTAAGATATAAGATATAAGAAATTAGAAATCATAAATGATTTTGTATCTTGGGCCTCCCTTAACCATTCAGCATCCTAATTTCATTCTAAATGGTTACCAAACAACCATATTTCATTTTGCAGTATATCATTAGAGCCTCTTAATCATTCTGACTAGTTAATCATTTTGCACCAAACCATTCAACAACAACCAACCAACATTTAATGTTTTCTTTGAAGATTCTAAATCCACATAGATTACTTCTAGTTTGTGAAAACTTCTAGTATTATCAATATCTTTTAAGATTAATGCCTATTAATCAAAAGACCAGAAATTCGTTTCATTTATGTAAACAAGACACTTTATATAGACCAAAAGTTCGTTTCATTTATAAACTCATCAATTGTAGATAAATGTTGAATATGTTTTATGGTTGTTAATAAAGAAGTTCGTTAATACTTATTTATTTTAAGATTACTAATTAATTAGTAATTATTAATTATTATTTAATGTTTTAAAGGAATATATTGCCTGTCGTGCACTATAATGAGTCATGTATCTAATAAATTCCACACATGTCATTATGTCAATGTCATTTTTGGACCAAAGTCCAAACCATACATTATTTACAAGAATTTGAATATATATATATATATAGAGAGAGAGAGGAAGGTTCAAACGAGAAGCGCACCAAAACGTGAGAACGTGAGGAGCAATTGACAGTTATGAATCACATGTGATTGGCAGTTGTGGATCACATGTGATTCACAACTGATCTGGAGGAGCAATTGACAGTTATGAATCACATATGATTAACAGTTGTGAATCATTAATGATCCGCGACTTGCCACCTTGCGCCACATCTTGCGCGAATTTTCGATTTGTTCCGATTTTTTAGCAGTTGTTGATCACATGTGATCAGAATCATGGGAGTGCTCCTCACGTTCTCTTAAATTGATGCGCTCCTCGTTTGAACTCGCCTCTCTCTCTCTCTCTCTCTATATATATATATATATATATATAGAGAGAGAGAGAGAGAGAGAGAGAGGGAGATAATTACATGAGAATCACAAAAAAGATTTAGAAACTATGAGAATCAGTAATTATGTCGTGTCTTGATAATCATATTGTAAAACAACACTGTATTCTTCACATTTTTTCATTAGTTTATATTCTTAATTCATACGGTTCAATCATAAATCATTTGTTCCAAAATATCATAAATCCATAAGTCGAAGATAGAAGTTTTCTACACGTTTTCATTAGTTTATATTCTTAATTATGGTCGTGTTAAATAAATTAAATTAGCTAATACCTGATAAACTAGTTAGCTACAAATATACTTATTGTTTGTAAATTAATTATTGAGGTTATCATCTAAAACTTGAAAACCTTTAAAATATTCATTTTCCATAGGGAACCACTTTTATTATATTTTTAATCATTGAATTTTATAAAACTTCTACATTATTATAAAAATCACTGACTTTAAAGTATAAAAATATATAAATTTCAAAAACTTTATAAAAGAAATCATTTAATTTTGCTGATTACATATTTTGTAGTCACTAGTTAGTGTTACCAATATAATCAAATTTTAAAATGCATAACAAGTTTAGTAATGGTTTTCATGGTCTTAGAGCATCTCCAACAGCTTCCTCAAACCCTTCCTCATTTTGGAGAAAGTTGGAGATTTCCTAAAATTTTCTCCATATTTGGAGAATACCCCAAAACTAGAAATCCCTAAAATGAGGAATCTGTTGGAGATAGAAACAATTTTTTTGGGGATTTTGACTTTTGCTTCCCCATTTTGAAAAATTTTTAAGGAAGCTGTTGGAGATGCTCTTAGTAATTAAACAAAAAATGAAGTAAAAATATGTTGCCTTCTTATTATAGTTTGACTTTAATATCATTAATAGTAAAAATAGTTGTATACGTAAATAGCAATATAATCGTTATCGATTTAATAACGAATCTAACTGATGAAATTATTGTATCAATAATGGTCCAACAGCAAAGCATCAAAGAGTTTGTCGACAACTACATATTTACTCATTGACACTGTATTATTTATAGTAACTTATTTATGATGTTTTGTCGGACTTTGTAGTGGATCTAAAATTGATGGGCCGATTTAAGTTATACGTACGATTATGCACCTTTCGAATGTGAATCTGTTATCTGAAAAATCATAAAGTTTGGCAGAATATGAAATAATGGTCTTACTCGACAAAAAGACATTGAACACTTGATTATGCACCTTTCGAATGTGAATCTATCCATCTTTCTTGAAATTCGATAACAAAAAGACATTGAACACTTGATTAGAAGTTACACGAACTTTTATTTCGACATATACAAATAAACTTGGGACATCAAGTCAAGGTTGACCAGAAATCCATTTTAGTAAATTATTTTGACTTTTATTGGTGATGACTATTTTTTGTTTTTTAACTTAGCTTGCGTTTGATTTTTAAGAGGTCTGAAGTCTGAAATCTTATGTCACTTCTGATTAATAAGAGGTAGCGCTTTAAGAGGTTATAAGGCATTATGTTACCTCTTCTAAAATCAGACATATTTCAGACTTAAGAGCCTCTGAAGTCTGAAAAAAAACCAAACGGTCTGAACGTAAAAACGTCTGAACGATTCAGACTTCAGAGATATTAAGAGTTTTTTTTAGAAAAACAAACAGCCCCTTAGTTTTAGGGTTATAATGTTTATTTGAAGAAAATTGCAATTTGCAAAACTGTTTTTTTTCGAAGATTCAAATTTAAAATTCAAAACTTGAGATAAAAAAACGCGTCTTCTTTTTCATCTTTTTAAATAATTTTGAAAAATGGTAAATATAATACCAGGACGATAATCAAATGAGAACTATAAATATGTTACGAACCTGTGAAAATCAGTATAAAAATATTTTTTACATGATTTTTTCATCAAAACCTATAATTTAAGATATTGTTTCACATATGTTCATGTTCACCTTGTGAAAATATTACATGTGGAAAATATTTTTTGATTCACCTAGTGAAATGAAAAATACACGTGAAAAATATTCATATGGTAAAACAAATCCATGTAAAACTATCATATTATGAACCAAATATATGTGAAACAAATTATCTTAAATCCTAACATTTGATGAAAAAATATCATGTAAAAAACATTTTTATATCGGTTCACATAAATTTATAACATATTTGTGGTTCTTATTTGATTTAGCCCTATGATAATAACACAATTGAAACCAACTTTTGTTGTGAATTGAGTTTTGAAAGGTTTATTTTTCTTAAATTGCTTTTTGTAAACAATAAATATAGAATCAAATTTATATTTTTTTTTTCAAAAACCCACTAAACCAATTTATTATAAAAAGTTAAATGTTTTAAGTATACAAATAACCTATCTATCACTTTTAACGATGGAAACTAGCACGTTTTTCTTTCAACAAAAAGCAACATAAATCTCCCTTAAAGATCGTTTGCGGATACAATTTAATTGAGCACAAGAGCACGTATCACATCAAAACATCCGCTGAATATTAAGGGTGCGTTTGGTACACTGGACAAGACATGACATAATAAAACATAGATCACTTTCCCATGTTTGACAGAACTTTTATGTGGAACAGACAGGAACATAGTGGAACAAGCCTGTTCCACCCCCACCTCATTGAACAAGCTGGGACAAGGTGAAAAAAACTTATGTTTTACCAATATAACCTTAAAATAAAATCTAATTCTCTTCTAAAACATCAAATACATGTTCTTTTATATTTTATCCATTCTTTAAATTTTATCTGTTGTATTTTATCTATTTGTTATTTGTTTTATTTTGTCCAGTTCTGTCTACAAAACCAGTGGCGGACCCATAATTTTTTTCAAACGGTAGCACCATTTAATTATAAGAAACATACATAGAGATATGTTGCACAAATCAATGTTGGTCTAGTCGTTAAGCCCTTGCTTTTCAAACTTGAGGTCTCAAGTTCAAGTCTCAATGTGCCAAATTTTTTAGAAACATAGTAAATATGAAATTAAAAACAAAAAACTACCAAAATGTCTCTAACAAGACTTGAACCCTGGTCTTGAGTAGAATAAAAGCCTTCCAAACCAACTCTACCAAGGGAAACTTGTGTCCTTATTGTAGTTTCAAAATATATATGGTGACACAAATCAAATTGATACGGTTGCATCTTTCACGAACCTAATTTTTTTTTACCTTACGGCGGAAAACAATACGGTGGCACGTGCCACCGTATGCTCTTACCTAGGTCCGCCCATGTACCAAACAACTGTTTTATCTTGTTCTGTTCTGTCATGTCCTATTCTATCATGTCTGCGTATTAAACGCAACCTAAAGAGTTAACATCTCGATACAACTCCAAAAAAACAAATCTTCTGTGTTGTTCGTTGATCCAAAATGACAAAATCAAAAGATAAATCAAGCATTTAAGATTTCCTCGTGTAACTTTTTTATTTAAACATGTGAACTAAAAAGTATAAATTTTATTATATTTTATTTTTGCTTTTGGTTGTTTTTACGGTCGAAGTCGTTGCTTTGACAAAGATTTGGCCATTCACACCTTCTTTTAATGGATAAAAAATATATTATATAAATTTATAATTTAAAATTGATATTTATAAATGGGAAATTAATTAAAATACCCCAACATTGAAAGTGACTTACCAAAGTATCAAAAAATTTTATTTCTTACCGAAATGCCCTCTTTTTCCGCGATAGGATCCCGCGATAGCGGGCAGAGACTGAAACTCTGAAAGTGTAAAATTTTGCAAGATTATTTACACTTTCAGTCCCCATAGCGGGCCATCGCGGGCCGCGTTTGAGCCATCGCGGGCCTCGATCGCGGGGGCCAGGAACTGAAAGTGTAAATATTTCTTGCAAAAATTTTCACAATTGGTCCCTGCCCGCGATCGCGGGATCCTATCGCGGAAAAAGAGGGCATTTCGGTAAGAATTTTTTTTAGGGTACTTTGGTAAGTCACTTTCAATGTTGGGGTATTTTAATTAATTTCCCTTTATAAATTTATCAGAATATTAATATATATAAATATTTAAGGTGTTTATAAAATAAACTGAACTACTTAAATAAATATCTATAATTGTTGCGTTTATTCATTTTAACCTTTAAATAATTAATTAAATCAATAAAATTATATTTATCATATATATGACGATAATCAAATGAGAACCACAAATATGTTACAAACCCGTGAGAACCAATATAAAAATATTTGTTTACATGATTTTTTTCATCAAATTCTATGATTTTAAGATATTGTTACACATATGTTCGTGTTCACCTTGTGAAAAGATTACATGTGAAAAAGAATTTTGTTTCACCTAGTGAAATGAAAAATACTCGTAAAAAATATTCACATGGTGAAACAAATCCATGTGAAACTATTATATAATGAAACAAATATATGTGAAACAAAATATAATAAATCCTAGCATTTGATGAAAAATATCATGTAAAAAATTATTTTTATATCGGTTATCACGATTTATAATATATTTGTGATTCTCATTTGATTTAACCCTTATATATACGAAAACGTATAAATCTCTTCTCCCTTCTTTAATTTGTACTCTAGCCTCTGTTTTTATCGCTAACTCATCATCGTCTTGTCAATATCTTACATTATTATTGTTATTGTTATTTTTATTTAATATTTGTTGTTCAAATTTAATTTCAAAGGTCGACACTTTGAAGTATCGTATGGATTTCTAAGTTTCGATTTAAGGTTTGGGTACTCTTTTCCGTCTCCATGATGTGCGGTGAGACATAGCGGGACAACGTGGGGCGATGGTTGCACGTGTTCCAACAAAAATAATAAGAGAAATTTTATAGTTAAGAATATAGCCACAACTAAAGAAATATAATATGAACACATATGTTCACATTATATATATGTATATAGACATATACAAAAAGATCATAAAAAGAATTGTAAATATTTTAATATATAAAAGACTAAGTTTTTAGTGTGTATATAAATATATAATAATAAATATAGGATATGTCTCTGATGAGAAGTTGAGGTTAACGTGAGAAATTTGAGAAGTGGTTATTGATCGTTAGATGATAAATGAATGAACATTAAGATGAAATACACCGAGATAAGATGCAACAAGATACACCCGGTCAATTCTCTTTTAAGCCCCTTCATGGGAGAACATTTGATTAAAAGTGGTCAACGGTTTAGATCCACTTCTCACGTTTCTTACGTTTACCTCATTTCTCACACGGTCATTCCCCTATATATGTATGGGAAAATCCTCCCAAAAAATGAAAAACTAAGAAATACCCTAAATCCCTAATAACCATTCATTTATACAATATGAATATATATATATATATATATATATATATATATATATATATATATATATATATATAAGTAGTGTCAAGTTCAAAGAAAAACCTCAAAAAAATGGAAAATTGAAAAACATCCTGGCAGTTCTTCATCTGAATGATATGCACTTGTGCATACAAGTAATTTGTAATATGCACACGTGCATAATGCACTTGTGTATAAAAACAAAAAAACAACATAATTTACATGTATTCACAAGTGCACACCTTCCAGATGAAGGGTCACCAGGGTGTTTTTTAGTTTTCCTTTTTTTAAGGTTTTTTCCTGAACGTCTGATAGGCGGGTTTCACCCCCCCTAAATCTAACCGCAAGTGTACGGTGTCGAAATCAAGTAATACGTACGGAAAGTACGAATATCGAATCCATAGGAACTAGGAACTAAGTATCACAATTACTATAAATGCTATTAACTGAACTATCGAACTTTGAATGGTTGGAATTATCTAATTAATGGTAGTAATTAAATCACAACGGACAGTAAACAACTTAAGAGACTTGATAGAGAAAACAGCTGAGAGTTGGAAATCCTATGGTTCTCACATACAAACATCTGATTCAAACCAATTACCAATTAATCTCGTTAATGAATACCCAATCTTCAGATCACCGTTGTTCTTTCTCAAGCGACAACGGGTTTTATAGTAAACGAATGGTTCTTTCTCAAGTAACCACCATTTTTACCTTGAAAACATAAGTTAAATCTCTCGATCTTAACCTATCTATTTCAAAACACATTAAGCGCAAGAATATAATGGGACTAAGGTTTACTTGGAATATCTCTATCTCCTTTCTCACCTTAGGCATGTAATTTCTAATTCCAAGTAACAATCAATTCTCTCGAACTTAATTGCTAACAATAAATCAATTGTAAATTGGCCAAACTCACAAAAGCATTAAGAACGAAATCACATGCTTCATTAATTAAGAAAAACTGATAAAGGTTCAAATCATCTGTTCATATGCTATAAACCAAAGTCATTCCAACCCCCAACATCTAGAATTAGTTCATGTTGGTGGTGGATTCAAACACAAAAGAAAAGAAAGGAACAATGAATGAAAACATGGCAAACATGATCGTGGTGAATGGAATGATGTACTCCCTTCTTTTGTGTTCGTATCTATTTCGCGTGATGACCGTGGCTCCAATCGATCCTCTATCGTGACTCCGAAAGCTCCGAAAAATTCCCCAAAATCGCCCCCAAGTCGGCTCTGGCCGTCGTGTGCTGAGTATCCCCCAAAACCTAGCTGCAGAAAGTGTTTTATAAAACTGGGCGTCGGGGCCAGTGCTGGCGCCAGTTGGCTGGCTCCGAGACTGGCTCCAGGTTCTGTTTAGTTTCTTGTATCTCGTTCACTAATAAAGACACATACATTATACACAAATCGTTAACTACAAGGTTTAGAACATACCTGTTTGCCCGGAAGGAGATTCTCTTGGAATGATGGAGCGATCCGCTGGGAGACATCGGAGAAGAGGGAGAGGGAAAGCAAAAACAAAAACAAAAACAAAAGGGAAAAGAAAGCAAAGATTTTTTTTTTATAAATAAAATCACTCCAAAACAGAAATAATAAAAGAAATCAAACCTCGGTGGGTTGCCTCCCACCTAGCGCCTTGGTTAAAGTCGTGGCACGACTATGTGGCTCTCAATTCGGTTTGGCATCCGCGGACTCAAATTGCCCACACTTGCGATTCTCCGTCGTTCCTTCTTCATCTTTACCTCTCCTCTCGAACATCCTGAACACCTCTTTCTCAACACCAACCCTTAATGTCATTTCTCCTTCCTCCATGTCGATCAAGGCTCGACTCGTAGCTAGAAAGGATCTCCCCAGAATCAATGGGACTTCTTCATCTTCATCTATGTCGATCACCACAAAATCCACCGGGAAGTAGAACTTGCCGACCTTGATCAATACGTCCTCGACAACTCCATATGGGTAAATGATTGATCGATCGGCGAGCTTCAGCGTCATGTATGTTGGGCTCACCTCACCCAAGCCAAGTTTCCTGAAAATTGAGAGAGGCATTAAATTAATACTTGCCCCTAAATCACATAAAACTCTATCAAAACAAAGACTACCAATTTGAATAGGGATAGAAAAACTCCCTGGATCCTTAAGCTTCGGGGGAAGCTTGTTTTGAATAATCGCGCTGCACTCCTCAGTAAGTGCAATGGTAGCTTGGTCTTCAATCTTCCTCTTCTTGGAAAGGATGTCTTTCATGAACTTTAGGTAGGTCGGCATTTGGGCGAGTGCCTCCGCGAAGGGGATATTGATGTGCAATTTCTTGAAGATGTCAAGAAATTTATTGTATTGCTCCTCGTCCTTATGTGCCCTTACCCGATTCGGGAATGGTGGCGGTGGTACAAAAGGGTTGACTCTCGGTTCCGATTGAGGTGTCACTTCCTTTTCCTTCGGCTTCTTCTCTTCACTCTTCTTGTTCCCTTCATCCTTCGGGTTTTCCTTCATCTCAAACTCTTTATCAGCCTCTAATTCACCCATATCTACCATCTCAAACTCTTTCTCGGTTTCCTTTGATGCCAACTCCCGTGTAGGGTCTCCAGTCAGCTCCTTGCCACTTCTCAGATGAATGACATTGCATGTTTCTCTCGGTTTTCTTTCAGCCATACTTGGGAATACTCCGGGAGGTCGGTTTTGTAGAGCTTCAGAAATTTGCCCCACTTGTCTTTCCAAGATCTTGATAGATGCGGTGTTTTGTTCAGTGGCCGCTTTGACTGTGTTGACCGTATTCGCTAATTCCCCCACCGTGTTGTCCATCTTCGGCATGAACTTCATCAACATATCTTCTAACCCCGGTTTCTTCTCCATCGATGGTCCTTCATTCCTTTGGTTAAAACCTGGAGGACGGTACACATGATTAGTATTAGGAAGATTAGAAGAGTTAGAAAAATTACCTTGCGGTGGTTGACCGGGCTGATTCCACGAAAGATTGGGATGCTTCTTCCACCCCTCATTATAGGTGTTGGAGAACGGGTCATTTCGCGGCTGATGGTTGCGGTTTTTCATAAACTGAACTTGCTCAGGTTCTCCCGGATTGCTTCCCTTCATACGGTCCGTGATAAAAGCTAGTTGGGCTTTTATTTCATTCAGCTCATTACTATCTTGTACACTTGCCACTCGTGGGATGGAAGATCGTGGAGTGGAGTAGCTATGTTCGGCAAGGTTCTCGATTAAGTCAACCGCTTCCTCATACGTCTTGTTCATAAGGGCTCCACCCGCTGCAGCACTAATATCTTTCTTGAATTGCGGATGAAGGCCACTGAAGAATGTTTGGATGAAGACCCATCCGTGTAACCCGTGATGCGGACACTTCTTCAACATATCTTTGTATCTTTCCCACGCCTCATATAGCGTCTCTTGGTCCCATTGCGCGAAGTGCGTAATGTCGGCCATTAATTGAGCGGTTCTTCCCGGCGGGAAGAATTTTTGAAGGAATGCCGCTTTCAGATCTGCCCATGTAGTGATAAGATCTGATGGTAGGCCCTCTATCCAAATTTCAGCTCTACCCTTTAGGGAAAAACTGAAAAGCCTTAGCTTGATCGCGTTCTCCTCCATCTCGTTGATCTTGAATGTATTGCAGATCCGTTCAAATGCTCGTAGGTGCGCATGGGGATCTTCAGTCGGTGCTCCCCCAAACTGGTTATGTTGTACCATTACGATGGTACTCGGCTTGATCTCGAATTAGTTTGCCGCAGTGGTGGGTGGTTGGACGCCTATTCGTGCGGCTGCCACATTAGGATTGGCAAACCACCGCATAGGACGTCTTTCCGGAGGTGCTTCGTCACCTATATTTAATCTTCTTTGAGCTTTAGATTCCTTGCGTAGCTTACGGACGGTTCTTTCGATTTCTGGATCGAGTTGCTCGAGTCCTTCCCCTCGGGTCTTCCTTGGCATAAACCAATTAGCACCTGAAACGGAAAGTCAACAAACTTAGCAAACCAAAAACTGAAAGTGATGAAATAAAATAACGAAAATAAAAATGCTCAATATAATAGCGCTTATAGATGGTAGTGCTAATAGTTGCAACTAGTTCCCCGGCAACGACGCCAAAAACTTGATAGGCGGGTTTCACCCCCCCTAAATCTAACCGCAAGTGTACGGTGTCGAAATCAAGTAATACGTACGGAAAGTACGAGTATCGAATCCATAGGAACTAGGAACTAAGTATCACAATTACTATAAATGCTATTAACTGAACTATCGAACTTTGAATGGTTGGAATTATCTAATTAATGGTAGTAATTAAATCACAACGGACAGTAAACAACTTAAGAGACTTGATAGAGAAAACAGCTGAGAGTTGGAAATCCCATGGTTCTCACATACAAACATCTGATTCAAACCAATTACCAATTAATCTCGTTAATGAATACCCAATCTTCAGATCACCGTTGTTCTTTCTCAAGCGACAACGGGTTTTATAGTAAACGAATGGTTCTTTCTCAAGTAACCACCATTTTTACCTTGAAAACATAAGTTAAATCTCTCGATCTTAACCTATCTATTTCAAAACACATTAAGCGCAAGAATATAATGGGACTAAGGTTTACTTGGAATATCTCTATCTCCTTTCTCACCTTAGGCATGTAATTTCTAATTCCAAGTAACAATCAATTCTCTCGAACTTAATTGCTAACAATAAATCAATTGTAAATTGGCCAAACTCACAAAAGCATTAAGAACGAAATCACATGCTTCATTAATTAAGAAAAACTGATAAAGGTTCAAATCATCTGTTCATATACTATAAACCAAAGTCATTCCAACATCTAGAATTAGTTCATGTTGGTGGTGGATTCAAACACAAAAGAAAAGAAAGGAACAATGAATGAAAACATGGCAAACATGATCGTGGTGAATGGAATGATGTACTCCCTTCTTTTGTGTTCGTATCTATTTCGTGTGATGACCGTGGCTCCAATCGATCCTCTATCGTGACTCCGAAAGCTCCGAAAAATTCCCCAAAATCGCCCCCAAGTCGGCTCTGGCCGTCGTGTGCTGAGTATCCCCCAAAACCTAGCTGCAGAAAGTGTTTTATAAAACTGGGCGTCGGGGCCAGTGCTGGCGCCAGTTGGCTGGCTCCGAGACTGGCTCCGGCTTCTGTTTCTCATTTTCTCGATTTTTCTCGTTTTCAGCTCCGGGACTCAAATCTGCTGCTCTTTTGGACAATAACGATTATACCTGCACATTTGACTAGATGAACCGTAAAATACCCGCCTTTTTACTTGAACACAAGCCAATCTCATTGGTTTGAGAACCGAAAATAACGCCAAAAAGTGGCGTTATCAACGTCCCTCTACAAGTAATTGAAGATGTTTCTTAATTTTTATACATATAAATAAATGATTATTAAAATATTTTTAGTACTTTATTTTTTTTACAGTTTTTTTATATATAAGTGATTATTATATATTTTTATATATATATATATAGAGAGAGAGAGAGAGAAAGAGAGAAATGTTCAAACGAGAACGCTAACTATTTACGAGAACACAAGAACGGTCGTCCATGTACAAAATCACATGTGATTCACGTACAAAATCACATGTGATTTTACACTACCTGGATTTTGTACAAAATCACATGTAATTCACGTCTAGATTTTCAGGTAGTGTAAAATCAACATGTGATTTTGTACGTGAATCATATGTGATTTTGTACATGGGCGACCGTTCTCGTGTTTTCGTAAATAGTTAGTGTTTTCGTTTGAACTCACCTCTCTCTCTATATATATTACGTAGGGAATTTAATTAAAATACCCAAAGTTTGACTTTGACTTACCAAAATACCCAAAATCTCGGACAGTTTACCAAAATACCTAATTTTTCCGCGGAGCGCGGGCTAGGGCCTACGTGGCACCCCGTGTTTGGCCAAAGTGTCCCGCGGAGCCCCCCAACTATGGTCGCGGTGACACTTTTGGTCCCTCCCCGCGGAGGTTGCCTGCGGTGGGCAATTTTTTTTTTCACTTTTGGTCCTTTTTTACAAATTTTTTTTACACTTTTGGCCCCTGTATTTGAACGAATCTTGCACGCTTTTACTGTTTTTTTCCACAATTATTGTACTTTGAAGACCAATTTAAGGTTCAAATTCACTGGCATGTTTGAGATTTCATCCATAAATATCAGTAAAAATGCAATTCATAATTCACACCATTCCATTCTTCTTTCTTGCTTGCTTTCACTTGCTTTCTTTCTTGTTTTCTTTATTCAGTAAACAAATGGCATCGTCATCTAACTCATCGTCTACACCTGAAGGAATGCCACCTAGACTCCAAAAGGCGATAGCAGCAAAGGAAAATGAGATAGACCAATTGACAGAAGAGTGGAATCAGATTATCGCCAGGAAGAATGTCCACTTGACAAGGATCGAAGCGGAAGAAAAGGAGATCAAAAGGATGAAAGGGGATATAAAAGATATGGAGGCTCGTATTCGTCGAGAAAAAGAAGATATTCACCACTGTACGCAAGATTTCGCAATTCTTCAAGCGAAGATAAGCGACAAACAAAGTTGGATTGATCAAACTAAAGCAATTTTTCAGTAGGTGGTGGTACGTGTGTTGCTTTAGTACTTTGTTGTTTATGTGTTATTGTTTTGTAGTTTTCCAGTTCGACATTGTTGTTTCGTTCCTTTCCTGTTTGTATGTTGTTGTTTAATTTGTCATAAATAAAGGTCTTTAATTTGTGTGAAAAGTAGTGTTTAAGTAGTCTGAAATTTGTCTAAAGAGTGATTCATATTAAAAATACAACTGATAGATGTTATACAAGATTTTTTCATAACAAACACATACTAATCATTGAATATTTTTTGAGTCCACTGATACCAACTTGTCAAAAACCCATTTCATATTCTTCTCGTAAAACCTTGTCCTATTGTCAAAACCCCATTTCTATATAACCATTACTATTCTCTCCATTTAGACTACTACCATTATGATCATCATCCCATGTTCTGTTTCAAGTAACTTTCAAAAGATAACTGGTCCCAATCAAGGGAAATCAATGTTCAGATCAACGTACATAAATTATGTTTGATAAATTACAACATGCCGATAAAATCATGTTATATATAAACAAGCGCACTCATTTTTTCAGTAGTATCTAAAAAACAAAATACTGAAGAAAGAAAGCAAGAAAGAAGTATGGAATGAGTGTGAATTATGGATTGCATTTTACTGATATTTATGGATGAAACAACCAACATTGATGAAACAACCAACATAAATTGCAACCACAAATTGGTATTCCAAGTACAATGATTCAACATTGATGAAACAAGCCAGTGAATTTGAACCACAACTTGGTCTTCAAAGTACAATAATTGTGGGGAAAAAAACAGTAAAACATGCAAAGATTCGTGCAAAAAATGACCAAAAATGATTTTTCTTTTGCAAAAAGGACCAAAAATGTAATTTTTTTGACCACCGCGGGCAACCTCCGCGGGGAGGGACCAAAAGTGTCACCGCGGGCATAGTTGGGGGGCTCCGCGGGACACTTTGGCCCAACACGGGGTGCCACGTAGGCCTTAGCCCGCGATCGTGGGATACCTCCGCGGGCCCACAGGGACCAAACTTGTCACCGCGACCATAGTTGGGGGGCTCCGCGGGACTTTTGGCTAAAGAATCGAGATATGTGTGCGTGGGCCCGCGATCACGGGGCCCACCGCAAAATTTTTGGGTATTTTGATAAAGTCTCCGAGATTTTAGGTATTTTGGTAAATTAAAGTCAAACTTTGAGTATTTTATTTAAATTCTCTGTTACATAACTTTTAAAACTATATATACTTTTAAATTTTTATTGTATATATTTGTTTTCGGACATGATATGATAGTGATAGTAAACCACCTTTTTCGCGTGTAGAGTTTGAGACGTGCAATTATTTTCCAGTGGGCGAGTGTCTCACAAACGCGGCCTCCGACAAACAAAACACTAATCCACAGCTGTATGTTCTCGATCGGAGCATACAGAAATCCCCTGATTTTTTATCACCTTTTTGTAATTAAAGTTTTGAACCCCGATAAATGGCATTGGTGCAAAATAGGTCCCCCAGTGTTCATATTTATTCACTTATAGCAACTCATAATCCATCAACAACCATTTAATACATTGAAAACGATTATCTAATTATCTAGTTATGATTATGGTTTATAAAGACGCAAGCTATGCCCAAATTAATACCTGTAAAATACGATTGTAAAACATTAGTCAGGATAAATGTCATTGGCATAATTATCGTAGATGTCAAGAATCGAAGCTACGACACAAGAAACTAACTATCGCGACTGAATAATGATTTTTAAAATGTACATCCAAACACCATCTCTGATCGTCTAGAGACTTGCGTTTTTATGTCAATGTTTAAAAATGAAATTAAGTTTTCTAATTATGATATTTCTAATTTGATTGCAAATCAACAATGACATTTACCAACATAGCAACGATGACGAATTTGGGTTTTTTGGTTTAAGTATATACCGTTATAACAAATTCTTTTTGATATTAATTGGAATAAAACACATTATCAACCAATAGAGTAAAATTACTTCTAAAGTTGTATTTTACACTTTTTATATCTATTACTTTATTAAGTTAATTAGAGTTTGTCAACTAATAAACACCATTAAAAGTGATATTACAACTTCGAACAACATAAACATATCTTAAAATACTATCCTATGTACATAATTTATAATAGTTATGAGTCGTTTATCAAATACTTACCGAGTCAATTACCTTACCTGATGAGGATGATAAAGACCGATAATATTACCAAGGCAATGATCGAGAGTCTTACCAAGTGAGAGTGGTGCCTCTTACCTGATAAGCGTTTATTGATGATAAACATTTAGCATCAACCAATTTTGATATCTGGGTATGTTATTTAATAAGATAAGTAAGATTGATGATTTGTATTGATAAACGTTTATCCGATAAACGTATGTAAACGGGGTCCTAATTATCTAATTCAAAAGTTTATGAAGGAAATAAAAATCAGTTTTTGTTTTGAACTTTCAATATTTTACGAGGGTTGAAAGTGTAATCCAACACAAACTTGAGGGGTTATCTCCTTCGATAAATCTGCGTTGTCCTTTTTTAAAGTTTTTTTAGGTGCTTTCCCTGTGATGATTCATCACCTGCTATGTGGACTGTTCATTCCAGAATGAATAATTTAATCTGAAACTTTTGATTTAAATCCTCGAAACCCTTCCCAATTCAATGGACAAATTCAGAAAATCATTCAACAGATCTTCACAAAACGAACCAGAAGTAGAACCAGAAGAAAAGCAAATCCTACTTCATCCAAACGGTAACGCCATTGATCAAATTCCTTCAATCAGTACTGTTACTACCATGCGTTCGTCTCCGTCGCCTCCGCATTCCGGCGAACGCCGGAGAGATATCGAGAAAGGAACAAACGGCAATGTTGCAAGTACTGCTACTAAAGAAGCAGAACTAGCAGCTTACAAGTTCAATCCAGTTGCGGACCAGCAAAACCCTAACCCTAACCCTAAGGTATGGAGAGATTCGAGCTATGATTTCACAAACGATAATGAAAAGTTTGATTTCTTAACATCTGATACGCCGTCGCCACAACAGTCTCCGGCGTTATCGAGGATACCGGAGAGTCCTAATAACTACGGCATGCTTACGCCGAAGGATGTTAGGGTTTCGTTTCACGATGAGGTGATTGAGCCGCAACCGTTACGGCAGCGGTCTAATGGTAGCGGCGGCCGTAACAGCGGTGCTATCGCCGGAGAAGAGGTGGTGGTTTGCTCCGCGAATGCTTCATTTAGGAGAAAATCGACTTTGATGCGAACGAAAACCAAATCGAGATTACAAGATCCGCCGGCTTCAGATCAGAAATCGGGTCGGTTTTCCAAATCAGGTGTTTTAGGGCGAGTTGGTAGTGACATCGATGAAGATGATCCGTTTTTAGATGATGATTTACCAGACGAATATAAGGAATTGAGGTATAGCAAATGGACTTTACTTCAATTATTCAGTTTAATCCTAATTGTTGCTGCTTTAGTTTCAACACTCACAATCCCTTATTTCAAACACAAACAACTGTATGATCTTGAATTATGGAAATGGGGGGTTATGATACTGGTTTTGATCTGTGGAAGATTGTTTTCTGGTTGGGGGATTAGGGTTTTGGTGATCTTGATAGAACGAAACTTCTTGCTACGAAAACGTGTTCTTTATTTCGTTTACGGATTAAAGAAAGCAGTTCAGAATTGTGTTTGGTTAGCTTTAGTTTTGATCGCGTGGCAATGTATATTCGATAAGAAAGTCGATCGAATGACAGATGGGAAAGTTTTGCCATTTGTGACCAAGATTTGGATCTGTCTTTTGGTGGGCACATTGGTTTGGCTCTTGAAAACAGTTCTTGTGAAGTCTCTGGCTTCGTCTTTCCACGTCAGCACGTTTTTTGATCGGATTCAAGAGTCTTTATTCAACCAGTTTGTCATCGAGACGCTTTCTGGCCCACCAGTGGTTGAGATTCAACAAGAACTCGAGGAGGAAGATCGGGTGATTGCTGAGGTTCAAAAGCTTACGAATGCGGGGGCCACTTTACCGCCGGATTTGAAGGCGAATATATTCAAGAAAAGTGGAAGGTTTATTGGGACTCCAAGAACTAGTACTCCCATGGCTGGTAAAAGTGGTAAATTTCCGGAGGTTAATACGCCGAAGAAGGTTGATGAAGGGATTACGATTGATCACTTGCATAGGCTGAATCAGAAGAATATATCGGCTTGGAATATGAAACGGTTGATGAATATTGTTAGAACAGGGGTATTATCAACTTTAGATGAGCAACTTGAAGGTACAACAGGGGATGAAGACGAGTCTTCGGTTCAGATCACAAGTGAAAAGCAGGCTAAGGTTGCAGCCAAGAAAATCTTCTGCAATGTCGCTAAGCGAGGGTCCAAGTAAGTTATTAAGCATGTTTTAATCAGTTTTTGTGTTCAATTTTATCGGAGAAGTTAGCAATGGGCCAATGGCACTCGTGTTTGTGTTGTAGAGAGCTCGTGCTTAGCTTAATCGTTAAGTTAGGGACACGACTCATAGGCGAAAGCTCATTTAGTAACCGTAAATATCTTGAGAACCGTGAGAACCCACTTTTGTTTTTGAACTATTCATAATGAATAAGAACCGTGAGAACCCACTATTTATGAATTATTCACAATGAATAGTAACCATGAGAACCCACTATTTATGAATTATCCACAATGAATAGGAACCGTGAGAACCACTATTTATGAATTATTCACAATGAATAAGAACCGTGAGAACCCAGTATTTGTGAAATATTCACAATGAATAGATATACTTGAATATTCTTGAATATTATTCATCTAGTGACCCCCCCAACACACACACACACACACACACTTGCAACTTGTCATGAATTCACCAAATCTTATTTTTCGTTTGGACAGGCACATTTATCTATCGGATTTGCAGCGTTTTCTGAGAGATGATGAAGCGTTGAAGGCAATACGACTCTTTGATAGTGAAAGTGAAACAAAAGGAATCAGCAAGCGAGCGCTCAAAAACTGGGTGGTACGTTTTTCTTCCTGATGGTCGGTGTTTTTTTTGCCTAGTCAACAAATGATTCGGGTTTTGGATATCTGAAACTCTGTTTGTTTTTCCAGGTTAACGTATTCCGAGAACGGAGGGCACTTGCATTGTCTCTCAACGACACAAAAACAGCCGTAAACAAACTCCATCAGATGTTGAATGTAGTTGTGGCGCTCATAATAATCGTTATCTGGCTTCTTATACTCAAAGTAGCAACCACACATTTCTTTATATTCCTAAGCTCACAGCTGCTTTTGGTGGTTTTCGTGTTTGGTAACACCTGCAAGACTACATTCGAAGCCATTATTTTCTTGTTCGTAATGCATCCATTTGATGTCGGCGATCGTTGTGAAGTTGACAGTGTTCAGGTATACATTTTTGTTGGATTGGAGTCCCACATCAGCTAGTCTATATAGATAGAGAGAGAAGGGTTCAAGGGAAAACCTCAAAAAAAAAACGAGGAACACCATGCTAGACGCGGTTTGCACATGTGCATAAGAGCATTATGCACGTGTGCATGTTACAAAGACGCGGTTTGCACATGTGCATAAGAGCAATTGAAACTGTTTTTTAGTTTTTATGCACACGTGCATTATGCACGTGTGCATGTTACAAAATTATGCACACGTGCATAATGCACAATGCACATATGCATGTTACAAATTACTTGTATGCTCATGTGCATACCGTCTAGATGAATGGTTATCAGGGTGTTCCTTAGTTTTTCATTTTTTTGCGATTTTCCCTTGAACCTGACCCTATATATGTGTGTGTGTGTGTGTGTGTGTGGACATTTCCTTTTAGGAACCTTAAATATTTTAGAAACGAACAAACCACTCTTTTTATAAATATTCATGATGAATATTATTCATCGTCAATATGTCACATTTATGATGAATATTTTATCACGTTATTCAAGATAAATAGTCACAAAAAGGAACATCCCCTTTGTTTATTAATGTTTTCTAGAGGGGGATTCAAAGGGTTCCAAGTATCTTTACAATTGCAATATTTATTTCCCAGTTATATATTTTTGTTTTTATCCTGGTTATAATTCTCAGCTTTGCTGATTGCAGATGATAGTTGAGGAGATGAATATATTAACAACGGTTTTCTTAAGGTTCGATAACCAGAAAATTATATATCCAAACAGCGTCTTGGCCACAAAACCCATTGCTAATTACTACCGTAGTCCAGATATGGGGGACGCCGTTGATTTCTGTATACATGTATCAACTCCTGTAGAAAAGGTTGCTCAGATGAAAGAGAAAATAACAAGGTATGTTTCGTTAATTACTCAATACTTTTTTTTGCGCGAAAATAAACAATAAATAACGCGTTGTTGTGATTGCAGCTACATCGAGAACAAGAGTGATCATTGGTATCCAGCACCCTTAATCGTGGTTAGGGATATTGAGGACTTAAATCGGCTAAAAATATCAATATGGCTTTCACACCGTATGAATTTCCAAGATATGGGAGAAAGGTGGCAACGAAGAGCGCTTTTGGTCGAGGAAATGATTAGAATCTTCCGAGAGCTGGATATTGAGTACCGAATGCTGCCTGTTGACATTAATGTTCGTAACATGCCGACTCTGACCACGAATCGGCTTCCGACTAACTGGATGGCTTGTGCAAACTGATCAAACTTTTTCAGAAGTTAAAATGACATTTAGGTGGTGTTTGTTTTTTAAGAGTTCTGAAGTCTTATTTCACGTCTGATTAATAAGAGGTGGCACTTTA
Source organism: Saussurea involucrata (assembly GCA_033807775.1). Taxonomy (NCBI): domain Eukaryota; kingdom Viridiplantae; phylum Streptophyta; class Magnoliopsida; order Asterales; family Asteraceae; genus Saussurea; species Saussurea involucrata. The sequence goes on from CM066322.1 coordinate 178,572,485, forward strand.
AGAGGTTATAAGACATTAGGTTACCTCTTCTAATTTCAGATGTATTTCAGACTTAAGAGCCTCTTAAGTCTAAAAAAACAAACAGTCTGAATGTATAAACGTCTGAATGATTCAGACTTCAGAGGTATTAAGAGGTTTTTTAGAAAAAACAAACAGCCCATTAGGTTTTGAGGTTTGGAGTTCTTGTTGTTGTTACATGGTAGAATACATGATGTGTATATAAATACCAGAAGTTGTAACGTTTTTCGACATCATTTTTCGTGTTCTGAGTCCATTCGAATGGTTATTTTGTTTGGTTTTGTGGGTATCGGTTTTGTTATTATTGGAAATGAAGACGTAAAGTATCGAACAAGATGGTAAATTGAGAAGGAAAAAAAAAGCTAAGGCCTCGTTTCGTTTAGAGGATTTCTTTAGAATCTGAATGATATCTTTCACGACCCTAATTTTTTTACACAAAGCATTGGTCTGTGCGATGTATCCAATAGTTAATTGAAATAACCATTTTACGAAGGTGGTTAGTTTTTAGTCACATTTTCTCTATGTTTACCAAAAATAGTAACAGGTCCCAAAAGATTGCGGGCCTAGCTCAAAAACACCAAAAAAATACGAATATTGATCAATTTTTCATATTTTTTTTGAGTCAGATCCGCAATTGCGTATCCCATATCTGCAATTACGGACCCAGGTCTGCAATAATTTTTTTTTTTGAAAATTGATCATATTCGTACTTTTTTTGGGTTTTTGAGCTAGGTCTGCAATTATGGACCTAATTTTTGCGGACCCGATACTATTATGATAAACACGAAAAAAATATAGCTAAAAGGTTAAACCACCAACTTTAAATAACTATGTCAATTGATTTCCTAAATATAAATCCAACAAACTTTCTTCCTTAAAAAAGTATGGTATATTTTAATTCAGGGATTAATATGAATCCAAAATCTTTCTTCCTTAAAAAATATGGTATGTACATTAATAATTAAGCATTAACATCAGGTGTTGTGTGACATTTCATAAGCAATTAAGCATGGTCATGTTTACTACTCGGGTGCTAATTACATCCAAAATTACTAAATGCACCCAAAAAGTAGGGGTGTTGATACCATTTAATTCCGTGCCCAATCATTTTTGATTTAAATATATAATATAAAAATATATATTATTTATTTGTTTTATATAATAATTATTTATTTATTTGTTTTATATAATATATATATATATATTATTTATTTGTTTTATATATTATTTATTTATTTGTTTTATATAATATATATATATATATATTAGAAATATAGAAATATAGAAATATATATTATTATTCTTTTTGTTTATATATAGGGGTGTCAATTTTATACCGAGACAAACCAATCAATTTCCATACCAAACGTACCAATTTCGTAACGAAATGCATACCACATGTACCAAAAAGATAATTTTTGAAGTTAAAATACCAGTTTCGTAATTTTTGACATACCTTAGGGACCAAAACTGTAATTTACTCTTTACTCTAATATCAATAAAAATGTGGTACAAATAGTAGGGAACATGTATCCTTCTGCCATATCTAAGTTCACATAATGGTTATCATTAACGTACCAAATGAGAATACGTTCAAGATTGGGCTCATTTCGAACGTATCGAAGAGACGATTATAATGGTGTAACTTGTTAAAATTAAAACGTATTTTTTTAACGTATTATAGTTAATAAACGATTATATGTGTTAAATGTAAAATTTAAATTATGAAAGTAAAAGGTATAAAGTAAAGTAAGTAAATAAGTATAGGGGTTGAAAGTGTAACATTTCAATTTTTCCGACAAAATTGTGATTTTGATTTGATATTTACACTTTCACCCCCTATACTTATTACTTACTTTACTTTATACCTTTTACTTTCATAATTTAAATTTTACATTTAACACATATAATCGTTTATTAACTATAATACGTTAAAAAATACGTTTTAATTTTAACAAGTTACACCATTATAATCGTCTATTCGATACGGTCGTAATGAGCCCAATATTGAATGTTTGGAAGTGAACATTGGAATACAACTTATAACACTTTAAACTTCTTTCGATCAGATCAAGGTGCACCATATGACCACTGTATGACAATGCCTGAAATAGGTGTCTTGATTGCCTGCAAATATAATGTGATATTACACGTTATGTCAATGACAGACTGTTCGACGTACTTACCGCTTAGATCTACTCCGTCGGCGTGGTATCAACATGTTGTTTATACAATTGGGTATGTCAATGGTAACCATTATGTGAAACTAGTTTTAGCAGAAGAATACCCGTTTCCTACCATTACATCACATTTCTTCGGTTACAGTTATTCGTGTGCTGCTGCATGGGCTACCCCGTATACAGATCGAATACAGAAGTACACTCGTCTTTTACGTGTTAATTGTACTACAGATAATGTTATTTTAGAATAAGTAAAAATGTAATAAACATTATGTTATGCTTTATTTATATGTAAAATCTCAATGTTTATTTTTTATTTTTCTAATTATTTTAGTTTATGTATGTTGATATGATAAAGATGTAACATAAAAATGATAGAAGAAGAGATAAAGTAAATTAAATAACTAATTATAATGGTATAAAATGTAATTTAAAAATAAAAAATAATTTTATTTTTAATTATCATGCTGAACGTTGGAGGTTTTAAAACTTTTAAACTTATACACGATGTATTAAGATTTGTACTTCTTAAATATTCAAGAATAAACGTAAATAAAATTATTTTTAAATGAGTATATTAGATAAATATAGATAAGAACGTAAAATGTAAAAAAAAAGAATAACTATATATATATATATATATATAACAAAATAATATATATATATATTTAAATAAAAAGAATAACAATATATATATATATACATACATATAAAACAAATAAATAATATATATCAAATAATATATATATATATATATATTATATTATATATATATTATTATATTTAAATAAAAAATGATTGGCACGGAAAAATAGGGGGTCAACTCACCTTTTTGGGTGTATTTAGCAAATTAAATGGTGTATTTAGCCTGTCCCATTTAGCAAATCAAATGGTGTATTTAGCCTGTCCCTTACTAAAAAGTGAAAGGTTTAATTATCAAATAATTAGTTGCCAATTGAAGAATTAAAGCTGTATTATGTTAGGGAGTGCTAATGGCACCCCAAAATAGTAATATAAATATTTATTTATTTTTAATAAAAAAATAGTAATATAAATATTTTTAAATATTTATTTTTAATAAAAAACAAAAAAAAACAAAAAAAATCATGAAGATTAATCATTGGGCAATCATGGGGTGTCATTAGCTTTTTTTTTTTTTTTTTTTTTTTTTTGGGTGCCATTAGCCTCCCCTTCTGTAAACTTTTGTGTTCTCTCTCCTTCAAAAACCCTGACCGTGGGTTTGTCACCACATCCCCAATGCCTACGCCACAACCCTTGTGGTCTTTCATTCTTGATAGTTCACCAAAGTTGTAAGTTATCAAATCTTGTGTATTTTGTGTTTAATTTATTATTCGGTGTTAGTTAGCTCTTCAGTTCATTGTTTGGTTAGTTTCATTTTCTATGTCTTTATGTAGCAATCTTGCATTCATCTTGTTCAATTCATGATTGATTGATTGTATCTTCATTTGACCTAAATTAATTATGTAGTAATTGTTTTAGCAATTGCACAAATGGTAGTTGAATTTCCCATCTTCATTTGACCTAAATTAATTATGTAGTGATTGTTTTAGCAATTGCACAAATGGTAGTTGAATTTCCCATGATATGGATGGATTCAGTTCAATTCAATTCAATTCATACATATTGGCCAACAAAATAGTAAACAATAATTAGGTTCTATAATCAGCCTATTTGGACAGATGATGCATAAATCCCTCTTAAACCTTTTATTGAAATTTTATTGAATCTTTTTTCTGCTGTTTTTGGTTCCTCTAAGCCAAAACAGCAGCACTCCTGCTGAAAAAAGGGATTTCTTGTTTCATCATGATGTTTTTCAAAGAATAAACCAACCAGAAAGTCAAGTTTTCAACTTCATCAATGGATCTAACAACTACAATAGATTCCTTTTCTCTTGTTTCTTCATTGTATATTTCTTTTGTTAGCTAGCTATTTTCATCTACCCCTTTGGTAAATCCCTCTGTTGCAGGAAGCTTTCATTATTTTTGATGGCTACAACATCCAATCCTCGTCGAGAGAAATATGATGTTTTTGTAAGTTTCAGAGGTGAAGATCTACGCAAACGCTTCATAGATCATCTGTTCAGTGATTTTGAGCGAAAAGGAATTACTGCTTTTAGAGATGATACTCACTTGTCTAGAGGAGAGGAGATACCTTCTGAACTTTACAGTGCTATTGAAAATTCAAGGTTTTTGATAGTTATCTTCTCCAAAAATTATGCTTCTTCGTCATGGTGTTTGAGGGAACTTGTGAAAATCCTTGAGTGCAAGGAGATGGTAAATTACAGTTATCAAGTTCGGACAATCTTTTATGATGTTAAGCCAACTGTGGTGAGGAATCAAACTGGGAGCTATGCAGAAGCGATCACCAAACATGAATCTTTGAAGAAAACAGAAGTGCATAAATGGAAGGAGGCTTTAACCAAGGCAGCCAACTTATCGGGATGGGATCTCCAAGATATGGCAAATGGGTAATTTTCTTTCTTTTTTCCTTTGTACCAATACATTCTAGTAGCTTTTTTTCCAAATTAACTTTCGGTGCTTTATGATCAATAGGTATGAGTCAAAGTTGATCGATAAAATTTCCAACGATATCCTCCAAAAGTTATGTGATGGTCCCTTGTATGTTGATGAAAACCTTGTTGGTGTTGATGCCCGTGTCAATAAAATGAACTTGCTTCGGTTTGTTGAACCAACCAAGGTTCACATGATTGGCATATGTGGAATTGGTGGAATAGGGAAGACAACACTCGCGAAAGTTATTTATAATCTGATGCATGTTTATTTTGAAGCATGTAGCTTTTGTGAAGATGTTCAGGGAGACGTAAAACTACGTGGTCTAGTTGAAGTCCAGAAGCAACTTATCGATGACATCATTAAATCAAGGGATCTAAGGATAACGAGTGTTGGTCAAGGAATTAGGGTCATTAAGCGCATGCTGGGATCTAGGCGCATCCTCATTTTTCTAGATAACATTGATCATCCCGGCCAGTTAGAAGCACTAGCGGGTTCAAGAAGTTGGTTTGTCCCAGGAAGTTTGATTGTTTTCACCAGCCGAGACAAACAATTGCTAAATGGTCATCAAGTGGACGAAATCTTTGACATTGACTTTTTAGATAAAGATGAAGCTCTTAAGCTATTTAGTCTGTCTGCCTTCAAAAAAGAACATCCTATAGAGGATTTCAAAGATCTTGCAGACCAAGTTGTGCAATCTGTGCAAGGTCACCCTCTTAGTCTCAAAGTTTTGGGATGTTTTTTGTACCAAAAGACGGTGTGCGAATGGAAAAGTGAAATAGATAGACTCCAGGTATACCCTCATGCCGATATACAACGAGTTCTTAGGTCAAGTTTTGACAGTCTAGACCATGATCAGCAACAAATATTTCTTGATATTGCGTGTTCCCTCAAAGGGGAGAAGAAAGATTTAGCATTAACTGTGCTAAACAGCTGTGATTATTTTGCTGATACTAATATCAGAGTGCTAGTTGATAAGTCGCTAATTACAATTTCTAGCACTTTGTCGCTGCAAGTGCACGACTTGCTTCAAAGAATGGCATGGGAAATTGTACGTGATGAATCTAAAAGGCCAGGTGAACGAAGCAGATTGTGGATCCAAGAGGAGGTTTGTGATGTGTTGAACAAAGATAAGGTAAGAAAGATTCATGTTTCTTATTAGTACAGGCTTTGTTTAGTGTTGTTTATGATTCCTTACTTTTTATTATTATTTTAATCCAGGTAACTGGTGCAGTTGAAGTTCTAGTCCTTCTACTAGACAAAACTAGTGAAAAAGTCCATATTGGTAGTAATGCTTTTGCACGAATGAATAATCTGCGCATCTTAAAAATATGTTACCTGGAACCGGAGTTTGTTGGAGGTAGACTTGCCCCCAAGGTGGAATTCTCTGGATGTAATGATTCTTTGTCGAATGAGCTTCGGTTGTTTTATTGGCATGGATGCCCTTTTAAGTTCCTACCATCAAGTTTTTATCCAAAAAACATTGTTGCCATTGACATGTCGTACAGCAACATAAAGTATCTTTGGACAACACCCACGGTATATACTGCACATTTCTTCCCTGTGGTTATAAAAGTTTATTTTTTTTTTAATTTAGTCCCTTTATGTTCTTGATCGATCACAGGAATTTAAAAACCTGAAAGTGATGAATCTGAGGCATTGTCGTGACTTAGCAAACACCCCCGACTTCACAGAGATAAAAAATCTCCAAGAGCTGAATCTTGAAGGTTGTATAAAATTGGTACATGTTCACCCTTCTGTTTGGACTCTCAAGAGGCTTATTGTCTTGAATCTCAGAAACTGTAGAAGCCTTGGGAATTTCCCTCACAACATCGGAACAGAATCACTTCAAATCCTGAATATCTCCGGCTGTTTAAAAGTGGACAAACTGCCTGATGCCATTGGCAATCTCAAGACTTTAGTGGAGTTTCATATTGATGGAACTGCAATAAATCAAATCCCCTCTTTTATATCTGGTATGACCAATCTTCAAATACTTTCGGTTGCTGGATGTGGAGGGAGAGGGACCCAGTCTAGATGGTGGACTTCAATTTTCCGTCCTTCATGTTTAATGAAGACACAAAATGCCCTGCCTTTGGTACTTCCTTCTTGTTCAGGTTTACGCTTGTTAAGACATCTAGATGCAAGCCAATGCAATATATCGGAAATTGGCCCAAATAGCATTTCGGGATTATCGTGTCTAGAATATCTAAACCTGAGTGGGAACAAATTTATCAGCTTACCTGCAAACTTGTGTCAATTTCCCCGACTTGCAAATCTTGGACTTGTTGGTTGTAAGAACCTTGAAGTGTTTCCAGAACTTCCACCGAGCGTGGTTTGGTTTGATGCAATTAATTGCACCTCCTTGCGTAAAGTGGAGAAGCAACCTGCATTCAGTTACCACAGTGGAGCCCGGATTTTCGATTTCACCAATTGCCCAAGATTGGTCGAGCATCATACGACTGAAAGCCTGCTGTCTATGGTGTTGCCTCAGGTACTCCTCTAAATAAACATGTTTTAATAAAATACAATCTACTTGTATGTGATTGAATATCATAGATTGCTACTGTTTTATATGATTCAATTTGCAGAATCTCTGTGTAGTTTAATTAACATATGTGTGTGTGTGTATATATATATATATTAATTGCTTGTTGAACCCTGTGAATTGTGTGAAACTAGGATACTCCAAATTCAGGAGTCAAAAGGTTCTATATCTATATCTATATCTATATATATATATTAAAGGGAGGGAGGTTCAGGGGAAAACCTAAAAAAAATGGAAAACTGGGGATCAACCTGGTAGCCCTTCGTCTCGACGGTATGCACTATGCACTTGTGTATACAAATAAATTATGTTGTTTTTTGGTTTTTATGCACGCGTGCATTATACAAATTACTTGTATGCACAAGTACATAATGAAGGGCTACCAGGGTGTTCTTTAGTTTTCCATTTTTTTTAGGTTTTCCCTTGAACCTGACCCTATATATATATATATATATATATAGAGAGAGAGAGAGAGAGAGAGAGAGAGAGAGAGTTTGTTGAATAACAATGAGCAAAGCTTAACCAATATTTTCATTAGTCAACAAAATCCAACTTCTTTTCTGTTATATATATATATATATAGCATATGCATACGTAATATATATATATATATAATGGACATACATTCATATGGGATAATGCATATATGCATCTTAGATTATGCATATATGCAAATTGGTTTGTAAATGGTGCAACGAATACATGGTTTGTATTTGATTTGTAGCCTATATATATATATATATATATATATTCAGCATGTGTATTTGAATTAACATGTTTAAATCTTGTTTCAGCAAAATAGTCTTTACATGGGGAACAGTTTGCATATTTTGCTTCAAGGAAATAGAATTCCATGTTGGTTTACAAATCAAAGTAGCGGAAATTCTGTAATGGTTAAGCTACCTCCATGCGATAAGTTTATCCGACTTGCCGTATGTCTCAGTTTCCGGGCCAAAAATCTTTACATGACTAAAGATACGTACGTAAGGTGCTATGTGAAAAACTTGGATGGAGAAACCCTTAAATCAGCGTATATGGCCTCGGGGACCAATTTTTCTGATGACACTGAAAAGATTCCTGGGTCGGATATGTTATGGTTGCTTTATTCAAAGTTCACACCAAGCTCGAAGGATGTGAAGAATACTATCGTTACTATTCTATTTACCACCACCGACGACGTGGAGGTGAAAGAATGTGGTGTAAGACTTGCTTCTGAAGAAGAAGAAGAAGAAATGATCATTGCAGACGAGCCTCCAATGAAGAAAAACCGTACCGTGTGATTAATGTGGTCTTCCATTTAATCAATAATACAACATATTTTGAACCACAAGGGTTAGTGGCGTAGTGGTTAAGGCCCTGGGGATGTGGTGGAATATCTCATCTGTTCAAGGTTCAAATTCGGGTGTACACAACAATTGTGGCTACTGAGTTTATTAAGGTTGATTTCTTGCGGTCATAATTTGTTGGGATTAGCCTAGGAAACCCTTAAAAAAATGAAACATATTTTGATTTTAAATTTTACTAAATTATAATGCAGATGTGTATAAAGTTTAAAATGTCAATTTTAAACATTGTAACTTCAAACTTTTGCGATGTTGGTATAAAACCGTACCGGCTGAAAAAAATTTGGTTCCAAATATAACAAGGTGGAGTGTTGTAACACGGTGACACTTCGGGCCTCATAGGTGTATTCGACTTGATCCAAAAGTAGCCCAACCTAACCAAGTTATGGAAGTAGTCATACAGATTACAAGCATACATTTTTTCGAGTTGATCATATGTTCATACATTCATAAAATATAATCAAAATATTGAGTTCGAGCTGATAATTGAGTAAATGGATCTCGAGTTCGACCCAATAAACAAGTTAATTTTCTATCGTGTTTGAACCATAAACAAGATTAGAAAACTCTCATGTGGTCATCGCAACGGCACAAAAAGAGGAGAACGATAAGACGTAATTTGGAACCATTATGAAACGAATTTGTCAATTGTTGCATCATTTAGGATGCAATGTCTTGAGAGAAATAGCAATGGGGTTGCCCACACATTGGCAACACAATCATATAGTTCCGCAATTTGCCTAAATAGGTGTTGGTTCTTCAAGTTGGCTTCTTAGGGGTCGTTTACCTAATCACTTACCCGGGTAAGTGCTTACCGGTAAAATTCAACACTATCACTTACTTCTCCGGTAAGATTTTAGTCCATCAAAATGGCATCGTATGCAACAATTTAGCCGGTAAGCGCTAACCGTGGTAAGAGTTGTCACACTCACTTACCGGGTAAGACTCTCGGTCCTTGCTTCCGCTCTAACCAGGTAAGATTTTTAGTCCTTGTCATATTCATCCGGTAAGCTAATGTGACCTGGTAAGCACTTACTTGAGTAAGTGTTTTGTAAACGGCCCCTTAATGTTCTTTTAACACTGTATGTTATTCTTTTTAGCATTAACTAGTGCGGAAACCGCGCGTTGCGCGGTAGCATGAGTAATTTTGGTAGTAATATGTAGATTGTCCATTTAAATAAATATATAAAGATGTAAAATACTTAACTCTAATAATGCAATCTTATGCCTTTCATATTTCTTTTATATACATAAAGATGTTATATAAATACCTTTGTTTTGCAAAACGAATGTGGTTTTTAACCTTATCATTTTCAAAAAAAAAACTTTTAAAAGAGTTAACTCTCGTAATGCCACATCATACTCATATTCATTCTTCAAGCTCAAGATTTCTCATCAATGAGGAATAACCGAAATCACACATACTTCAAAATTTTAAAATATTGCAATCTTAAAAGATTTTTTTATTTTGCATAGTTAACTTATTTGCTAAAAGAGCGTTGGTCAAAATGAACCAACCGTAACTTTTGAGGATCAGCCAAGACAGTCAACAACATGAGTTTAGAGGATTGACCAATAAGAGTCATTCCCATGAGTTACCACAAAAGCATCTCAAACTCTCTTCATATACCACCATTCATTGTCAATATTTCATCATTTCATCAATGTAGGATACACAAAACTCAACCACAATTCAAGAAATGATGAAATATTCATTCATTAGGATGCCACCTTATTTTTTGTGAGTTTTACTTTAATATATATAAAGATATATATACAAAAAATATTTGTTTGCCAAAAAAGGTCGGCTAAAATGAATCAACCCGTGAGCTTAGAACTTTAGAGGATCGGCCAAGAGGAGCCAACAACATGACTTTAGATAAGGCAACTCATGACTTTAAAGAAACCATCTCAACCTCCCTTCATGTACCAACCATTCATAGTCAATCTTTCATCACTCTTCAATGTGGGATACACAACTCAACCACAATTCAAGAAAATGATAAATACTCATTCCTTAGGATGCTACATCATTATTTGTGGGTTTTACTTTAATTTATGTAAAGATATATATACAAAAAATATTTGTTTATCAAAAAAGGTCGGCTAAAATGAACCAACCCGTAAGTTTAGAACTTTAGAGGATCGGCCAAGAGGAGCCAACAAAATGAGTTTAGAGAAGGCAGCCCATGACTTTAAAGAAACCATCTCAACCTCCCTTCATATACCAACCATTCATAGTCAATTTTTCATCACTCTATCAATGTGGGATACACAATACTCAACCACAATTCAAGAAATGATGAATACTCATCCCTTAGGATGCCACATCATTCTTTGTGGGTTTTACTTTAATATATATAAAGATAAAGATTAGAGAATCGGCCAAGATGAACCAACAACATGAGTTTAGATGATCCAACCCATGAGTTTAAAGAAACCATCTCAACCTCCCTTTATATATGAATCATTCATGGTCAATCTTTCATCACTCTATCAATGTGGGATACATAAAACTCAACCACAATTCAAGAAATGATAAATATTCATTCCTTATGATGCCACCTTATTCTTTGTGAGTTTTACTTTAATATATATAAAGATATATATACAAAAAACATTTGTTTGCCAAAAAAGGTCGGCTAAAATGAACCAACCCGTGAGTTTAGAACTTTAGAGGATCGGCCAAGAGGAGCCAACAACATGACTTTAGAGAAGGCAACCCATGACTTTAAAGAAACCATCTCAACCTCCCTTCATGTACCAACCATTCATAGTGAATCTTTCATCACTCTTCAATGTGGGATACACAACTCAAGCACAATTCAAGAAAATGATGAATACTCATTCCTTAGGATGTCACATCATTATTTGTGGGTTTTACTTTAATATATATAAAGATATATATACAAAAAATATTTGTTTACCAAAAAAAGGTCGGCTAAAATGAACCAACTCGTAAGTTTAGAACTTTAGAGGATCGGCCAAGAGGAGCCAACAAAATGAGTTTAGAGAAGGCAACCCATGACTTTAAAGAAACCATCTCAACCTCCTTTCTTATACCAAACATTCATAGTCAATTTTTCATCACTCTATCAATGTGGGATACACAATACTCAACCACAATTCAAGAAATGATGAATACTCATCCCTTATGATGCCACATCATTCTTTGTGGGTTTTACTTTAATATATATATATATAAAAGAAACCATCTCAACCTCCTTTCTTATACCAACCATTCATAGTCTATTTTTCATCACTCTATCAATGTCGGATACACAATACTCAACCACAATTCAAGAAATGATGAATACTCATCCCTTAGGATGCCACATCATTCTTTGTGGGTTTGATTGAGTTATATTTTCCTTAAAATTTGTAACTTAAAATCGTTATACTTAAAAATTGTAACTTAAAATCGTTAAACGGACGTCATTTTTTTTAAATTAAGATCAAAAAATAACCGTAAAAAAAGACAAAAAAAACCCTTATTTTGATACACATTTTCATGCAATGAATATTAACAAATTTTCCTTGGAGTAAATTACATTTTTGGTCCTTGTGGTTGTCACTCATTATCGACTATAGTCCCTATTTTAAACTAATTACAGTTTTGGTCATTGTGATTGCCATTTTGTTTCGCTTTTGGTCATCGTGGTTGCCATTTGGTTTCAATTTTGGTCCATCTCACAAAATGATGTTAAATAAATCTGTTAGCTCAGGGGTATATTGATCTTTTTACTCTACTTTATTTTATTTTAATTTGAAAATATATATATATACTAATATAATTATTATTTAGAAAAAATCTCACATGTCTCAGACTCTTACCTTAACTCCCTTTTATCACAACATAAGTTGATAAATACTTTAAAAATAAGCATAAGTTGTTTTAAATAAGCAATCCCAAACACACCTAAACCCAAAAACAAACCAAATTGTGAATACAGATCAAAACATCTGTCATCTTCTTTGGCAAAAACGTAACTCTATTTTATAGATCAAACCAAACACTAGAACAGTAAATGCATAACCCTCTTTTCTCTTCTACTTCTCCGTCGACGAGCACTAACTAGGGAGAAGAACCCTAAAATCAAGTTTGCCACTGTTGGGATGAGCTTTAAATCTGATATGGTTTATGTATTTCTATGGACAGTTTGAAGATGCTTGTAGACGCATTTGTTTCAATATGTGTTTTATGGATTTTTAGATCTGGGTTTGTTTTCAAATTGGTAGGAGGTTTTTTGGTTCAAGCTTCGATTTGATGCAGGTCCCCATTCCCCATTCTCTTCTCAGTTCTCTATCTCTCTTCTTTGTAAAGTAATGGTTCCCAACTTTTGACGGAATCCCCAATTTCTCGTTCGAATAACAAGTAAACCCCGACTCGATTTGAATTAAGGGGTTGTTTACCTAATCACTTATCTGGATTACCGGTAAAATTTCAACACTATCAACCACAAGGCTTGTGGCGTACTGGTTAAGGCTTATGGGGGATGTGGCTAGTAACTCATCTACCCCAAGTTCGAATCCAGGCGCTTCCAACTTGTGACCACTGAGGATAAACTCAGGGCTGCACGCTTTAGCAGCTGGGGCAATTGCCTTACCTTGCCGGGATTAGTCGGGGCAATGTCCTCGGATACCCTTCCAAAAAAAAAATCAACACTATCACTTACTTCCCGGGTAAGATTTTAGTCCACCAAATAGGCATTGTACGCAACAATTTAACACGTAAGCGCTAACCGTGGTAAGAGTCGTCGCATTCACTTACCGGGTAAGACTCTCGGTCCTTGTTTCCGCTCTTACCGGGTAAGATTCTTAGTCCTTGTCATATTAATCCGGTAAACTAATGTGACTTGGTAAACACTTACCCGGGTAAGCGTTTTGTAAACGGCCCCTAAGTTTTGATGTTAGTTGGTGGTGACTGGATTTTTGGAATACATTGTCGGAGAACACGAGAGGTGGAAAGGGTAGGTTTGTTGCCGGAGGTGGTGTAATAACCCATAAAACCAACTATCATGCCCAAAAGTATATCTTTAAATTAAAACGCCAACAATGGCTCAGTGTAATACATTAAACAGATTACAAATTGGGTTTGCGGAAATAACCCTATCTACAGCTGAGATCGTAACTACAAAATGAAAGGAAGGCCCTCTAATCCTTCTATATGCAACCTCCATCCCACGCCTTGCCAACTTCTAAGCAAGCTTTCGACTACCTGCTTACTTGAAAAGGTTTTAGTTTTGAAAGCGAGGGTTAGACCATGAGGTCTAGTGAGTTCCCTTCATACCAAGTCACACCATAAATATCGCAATTTATAAATCAGATATGAAAGGGTTTATAGAAATCATAACAAGCACACTTAGAATGTTATGCACACAATGACACATGCTACTGGCACACGCTATAGTCACACACCGCGACAGCACAGTTGGGCACATACGCTATAGTCACACACACCGTGACAGCTCAATTGGGCACGCACCGCCCATATATGAAACATATTCATATATAATAATTATGGGACACACCCTCATTTCACACCAAAGCCAGAGCATGGCCACCCACCTTTAAATCACACATATTGTCACACACTTACTATTTGCTTTGAAATAAAAGCAGTTTGTATCCACACAATTAAATCACACTTTCCAAGCAAGGTTTAAAATAGTACGAGCATTTACCATTGTAAACTTGCATAAAGTTCCACATTTGAAAACTCACCTGTCGTCCTAGCTTAAATCCTCTTACTGGATTGATTCTCCCTTCTATTGCACCTATAAGGATACACACTACAGGATACACACTACAGTGATAAGTCACTTGATCGAACTACACACGCACACGGTTAACACCACGGACTAACAGACTACACTACAGTTCCGGACGTTCTGAACTATCCGGACGTTTCTACCCGAATACTAGAAATTTGTGGTCAAACGAGCTATCCGGATGGACATTCCGGATACTTCCGGATTCTCAAGGGTTTCCGGTTAAACTACCGGAAACTACCCCTATAACTTACCCGGGCAATGAACTCATCCGGACACCACAAAACTTCCGGACACTAACCTGACTTGAAGGTTTCTGGATGCGACGAAATACACAAAAACGCATGGAATTAAGCACCTCTTGCCCTAATCCTCCCAACACTTCCAGATAGCAAATATGGGTCGGTGACTAACACAATAACCCATTCTTACTCTTTCTTAAACAAGCTAATGAGGAAAACACAAGGAAACCCATAAAACCAAGTTCCTCCTCACAACCCAATACATTTCACCAAACTAAAAGAGAGGACAGATTAGTAGTTACCTGAAGTTTTCCTGCTGATTAATTTAAGGATTCAGATGCCAAGACTTCTTCCTTTTCTTCAATTGCCCCAATTTCTTCTCTTGTTCCCTCTCTTAGCCGCACACACATACACATACTAGACACTTGCTAAAAATGATTTAAATTAGGGTTTTTCCATCCTTATATACTTTTCTTGCTAGACACCACACTTTAAATTTCTTTACACTTAGACCACACAACTTGCTTAAATTCGAATTTCTTCCAAAAATTCCCAATTACTGACCAAATTAAATCTCGGTTATTACAACATCCCCTCCTCAAAAGAATTCTATCTCCGGAATTCCACCTTCGAACAATCGGGGAAGGCGGTTCCTCAGCTTTCCAACCTTGCGATCTATACACGTCAACGGTTTCCCCACATAAACCAACTTTCGCCCACACGAGTGTCTTCTAACAATACGACCATGCCTCCCTCGGTCAAGCACTTCCTAAGATTCGACACAGGGAAATGTCGAATGAACTTCCCGAAGTTCCTCGGGCAACTTCAGCTTATCCGCCACCTCACTTACACGCTCGGCGATGGCGAATGACTCGTCATACCTGGGTCTTAATTTCCCTTTTCTTTCCAAACTCACGTCTTTCCACGACGAAGTTCTAAACATCGCACTGGCTCCTATATGGAATTCGATCAATCTCCTCCTTCTGCTCACATAAACCGGTGGCGGTCTTGAGCCACGCTTAACCTCTCGCGAAAAGTTCGACCTATCGGTGGTCAACCGCGTGTCCTCCGGTCTCACCCAAAATCACTCACACATCTAGACTCACGGTTTTAAAACGCATCAAACTAAGGGTTTCACACACAATTTCACCTTCTTAAAGAACGAATTCTACCGAAGTTAACGCCACAACAACACGAAACTCTTACTAAAATAACGACGCTCAATTCGTCAACTGATCACAAAATCAAGTTTAACTTACTCTCCCAACGTCACTCCTATATTACTACCAAGTTTAATCTAATGGTCCCTCACCCCGAGCACTACTTTCGACTACTTTCTTCCACTTACTTCTCAAACGTAAACATTCTTCCAAAGAGCGACTCACTAGAAGGCACACACTCTTGACCAATCACACTAGCTAGCTTTCCTCAATGCTTAAACCAGTCACATACACACAAATCCTCTTTCTCATACTCCCACTAGAAGTTCATGCACCTGACGGTGACGTTCTGAAAACATTGCTTCCCACTTTCCGTGCCACTTGCCACACTTTCTACTTCACGCTTACTCACTTATTCCAATCTACCGTCCCAATTACCTTAGGCTGGCATGGAACATTTCTCATCCAACATTGACCACTACATATACGCAATTTTAACGGTTACTATGCCTAACCAACAGTTCCACCACTTCTCATACGAGAAATTCAACCAAGTTGATCCGAAATCACACTCAATGCTCGAAGCGACTACACACTTCTCATTTCTCAAACGATACTAACCTACTCCTTTGCATTTCCTTAACATACAAGGATTAGCTCAACATTCCCAAAGATTTCGTATCTACTACAAAACATCATAACTAACCAGTCCAAGAGCACACAATTTCTTCTTAGTTAGCCACCAACTGCCACCCCATTCTTTTATTCTCGGTAACAATACCACACGTCACTTAGACATCCATACATCACCACACACAATTTTGCCACTTTTGAACAACTTAAAAAAAACAAATCCCGAGCATGGATCTCCACTTACGCTCACCCCATATCAACACTAGTCCATCACTTAACTTCACAGCCAATCATTACCACCATGCCCCACATGCTTACTAATTATAAGTTGTCGTCATCTTATCCACACAACCCCACACACCAGAGGTTCAATCCTCACGATCATTTGTGCACACACCAGGCCATGCTTTCTCCACACCAAACACGACATATATTTGAAAGAGTTTGCGAAAACATTAAGCAATAATTAGTTTTGCAAATCGACATCCACACACATATAACTGGAATTTCTGTCTGGTCAAACTAGGGCACACACCCGCCCTTGGGAACAGACCAAGTCCGTTCGAATAGTCCATATGCAATCACACAATAATAAGTACACATGCACAATTATCAAACAAGTATCACCAAGCTTTGATTTAGAAAACTCACAACTTTCCCCTTCTCTAATCTAGCTGTACCGCAAAATATGACCGTCTACTACACTCGATCGAGTCTTTATCCCCAATCGACTCTTCGGAATCCACTTGAGACACGCTCAATAAATCAAACGATAGAACACTCCCTTGCAAACCAACATAGTCCACGTGTCTCACATGAGTTGTGCTAACTACTTCAATTGTAAACGACATATCAATCACATAGGAAGAATCACCTATCCAATTATCAATTCTCCACCTTCAGGATACTCACAAAAGGCGGTCCACCCTCTTGACAGATACACACCTTCCCAACCGACCTCTTATCTCCACGCACACACCTGACTAAATAATCACACCAGAGTTAACCCCTTTCAATTTCAAATCTCCCGACAACGACTCCACACGCGTCGTTGACTTCAACATCAATTCCTGACAATTAGTCTAAATACAAGTTCTCCCTAACCCCGGCTCCACGCCGATACCGTTTCATCCACATACCACAACGCTACCCTTCTAAGTATGTTTCCTGCTTCAAAATTCCCCAGGACACTTCCACCGCCGTCAGCCACACGTCAACTTACCAAACAAGAGAAAAGACTACCATCACTCAAGCATCTCTAAGGTCAAAGACTGAGACTACAGTGAGACGCCGCCCTCCCTAAACGGTAACTCTAAGGCCACAAATCGACCATCGACGTCTCAACCGCATTTCCCACTCTCGAAACCTTGCACAATATTAAGTGCAATGTCTCTTACCGCTTAGCGAGCTCATAGCCTCCATGCATGACAACACAATGATTTTTAAATCGTTTTACATACTCGAAATATTCCACAAAACAAGGTTTGATATGCAAGACACGACACCCCACAAAGAACAACCACATACACACACTGATCTCAAGGATCGCTCACACGCAACCCATGATATCTCGCAACCTGGTCCATCTACTGAATGTGTACACATTGAAACTCTCTTTGTGTAAAATTTTAAAATACAGCAAAATCGTCCACGCTGGGATGGTCAACCGACTCTCACACTCACTGATATGTCAAAAACGTGCTCACATCGTTTTCACCCATAAAATCATACGATCAAATGTTGTTATGATTTATAAAACAAAGTTTAACTCACTCATAAAGAAGTGAAATAATTCACTATTTCTCCATATTCGAAATTTATCACACCACGTAAATAAATTTATCTTTTCCTTCAAGCACACCCTTGCACACGCCAACTCATTTTCAAAACCAGAAACTCACAAGGCACACACACACACATTTTGATATGAAGGACTGATGTAATTTGTTTGAAAACGCAATGCATGACTCACTCTACATTGAAGGCTATTCGCTCAAGCAAGGTCAACCGTTTGCAGTTACAACAGATCAACGTCGACACCCTACTTCTAACCAAACTATTAGGTTCCTTACGTTGGAAACAACCGTCGATGCTCCAACCTCACAGTTACCACCTGACCACTAATTTGTAAAATATACGGCTTCACTTCGACCCCAAATAGGTTTACTAACTCTAGTGTTACTAATCCATACATCTAACATCTCTCAACCACCCTTGTCACTCTTCCACTAACTAGAGAGTAAGAAAGCACATCTCTATCATCCGATCCTTGAGCTGAAACTCTCAAGATCTCAATTCACCGACATCGGGAACTCCCAGAATAAAGACTCCTCAGAGATTAGGAGCTCGCCTCCAATCAATTATTTTCCTTAAGAACCCTAAAGGTTCTACTTCACACGGACACTCACACCGAACATTCAAACAATGCTTCTTCTAGATAGTATCATCAATCACACCAAGAATGATCTGCACAACACACTAAACCGTTGCCATAATGAAAAGGTTAAACTTTACACACTAATCACCACACTCCACACACTACTGTTATTCTCCACACTCAATCCACCACACTCCACACACTACCAATATCAGAACAACGGTAAGCAAGCACACCCATGCACCTGTAAATTCATAATGACATTGGCCAGATGTGATTTGAATTTACCTTACATGAGAGTTCTTACTACCATCGTCCTAAATTCTCAGTGGTTAAGGTCTTCCCTAAAGGCTTCCTATATCTCAGTTGTGTCCTCCTACTCCACAGTTTAAGTTTAGGCCCATCCGGTCACCTAAATCCCTTAAACTAGGGCTCTGATACCAACTATAACAACTCATAAAACCAACTTTCATGCCCAAAAGTATATCTTTAAATTAAAACGCCAACAATGGCTCAGTGTAATACATTAAACAGATTACAAACTGGGTTTGCGGAAATAACCCTATCTACAGCTGAGATCGTAACTACAAAATGAAAGGAAGGCCCTCAAATCCTTCTATATGCAACCTCCGTCTCACGCCTTGCCAACTTCTAAGCAAGCTTTCGACTACCTGCTTACCTGAAAAGGTTTTAGTTTTGAAAGCGAGGGTTAAACCATGAGGTCTAGTGAGTTCCCTCCATACCAAGTCACACCATAAATATCGCAATTTATAAATCAGTTATGAAAGGGTTTATAGAAATCATAACAAGCACACTTAGAATGTTATGCACACAATGACACATGCTACTGGCACACGCTATAATCACATACACCGCGACAGCGCAATTGGGCACACACGCTATAGTCACACACACCGTGACAGCGCAATTGGGCACACACCGCCCATATATGAAACACATTCATATATAATAATTATGGGACACACCCCATTTCACACCAAAGCCAGAGCATGGTCACCCACCTTTAAATCACACATATTGTCACACACTTACTATTCGCTTTGAAATAAAAGTAGTTTATATCCACACAATTAAATCACACTTTCCAAGCAAGGTTTAAAATAGTACGAGCATTTACCATTGTAAACATGCATAAAGTTCCACATTTGAAAAGGGTTTTAGGATCAGAAAACTCACTTGTCGTCCTGGTTTAAATCCTCTTACTGGATTGATTCTCCCTTCGACTACACCTATAAGGATACACACTACAGTGATAAGTCACTTGATCGAACTACACACTCACACGGTTAACACCTCAGACTAACAGACTACACTACAGGGTCACACAGACACTTTCCGGAAGACTTATCCGGACAACCATACTATTCGGACAGTCTGAACTTTTCGGACGTTCTGAACTATCCGGACGTTCTGAACTATCCGGACGTTTCTACCCGTATACTAGAAATTTGTGGTCAAACGAGCTATCCGGATGGACATTCCGCATACTTCCGGATTCTCAAGGGTTTCCGGTTAAACTATCGGAAACTACCCCTATAACTTACCTGGACAATGAACTCATCCGGACACTACACATCATCCGGACACCACAAAACTTCCGGACACTAACCTGACTTGAAGGTTTCCGGATGCGACGAAATACACTAAAACGCAGGGAATTAAGCACCTCTTGCCCTAATCCTCCCAACACTTCCAGATAGCAAATATGGGTCGGTGACTAACACAATAACCCATTCTTACTCTTTCTTAAACAAGTTAATGAGGAAAACACAAGGAAACCCATAAAACCAAGTTCCTCCTCACAACCCAATACATTTCACCAAACTAAAAGAGAGGACAGATTGGTAGTTACCTAAAGTTTTCCTGCTGATTAATTCAAGGATTCAGCTGCCAAGACTTCTTCCTCTTCTTCAATTGCCCCAATTTCTTCTCCTTTTCCCTCTCTTAGCCGCACACACATACACATACTGGACACTTGCTAAAAATGAATTAAATTAGGGTTTTTCCATCCTTATATACTTTTCTTGCTAGACACCACACTTTAAATTTCTTTACACTTAGACCACACAACTTTCTTAAATTCGAATTTCTTCCAAAATTTTCCAATTACTGACCAAATTAAATCTCGGTTATTACAGTTAGGGCTGTAAACGAACCGAACGAACACGAACGGAGGCTTGTTCATGTTCGTTCGTTTAACTTAAACGAACAAACGAACGAACACGAACGGTAAACGAACGAGATTTTTTGTGTTCATGTTCGTTCGTTAAGAATTTTTGTTTGTTCGTGTTCGTTTATGTTCGTTCATTAAGAGTTAAACGAACGTAAACGAACGTAAACGAACGAACTTAAATGAACATAAACGAACGTAAACGAACGAACTTAAATGAACATAAACGAACGAACCCAAATGAACAAAAAACAACCACCATACTCATCATTTCGTTCGTAAAAAATACCTTAACAAAATGAAAAACCAGGTTAACTTAGAAGGTATGAAAAATAAATTCTAAAAGATCAATTTACTTGATGATTTTACATATTAATTTCATATTATATAAACATGTTTATATATAAACAAGCATAAACGAACGTAAACGAACATAAACGAACGTAAACGAACATAAACGAACGTAAACGAACGAACATTAACGAACATAAATGAACGAACGTTCACGAACATAAATGAACGAACGAGACCATTGTTCATGTTCGTTCATTTAACTAAACGAACAAAAAAACGTGTTCATGTTCGTTCATTTATTAAATAAACGAACATAAACGAACTTCCCGCCGAACAGTTCACGAACGGTTCGCTGAACGTTCGGTTCATTTACAGCCCTAATTACAGTGGGCTCGGGATACGGCCGGAGTGGAAACTAAAAGGATTAGAGGTGGAAGTTCATTTAATGAGGATAAAAAGTAAGAAAATAATGAAAGAAATATGGAAAAGGTCAAAATAACCTTGACTTAACAAACTTTTTTAACACAAGTTAGTCTGAGGGACCAAAAGTGAAATAAATTGGCAACCACGGTGACCAAAACTATAATTAGTTTAAAAGAGGGACTAAAGTTGATATTGAGTGGCAACCACAAGAACCAAAAGTGTAATTTACTCTTTTCCTTAATTTGAACTTACTTTTATCAGATAAACTAGACAACTATATGTGCGCGACGCGATGCGAAACATCTCGAATCTAAAGTCGAGAATTCGAAAGAATAATCTTGTTTAATGTCCAGTCTTATTCTCCATTACGTGTTGCCAATTTTATGGTTTTATGTGTTTTTAAATCACATATCGAATGTATACAACTAAAGGTCAACATGATCAATTGGTCAAAATTTTTGAAAAAGATCCGTTCGATAGTGGGGGGCTTCAAACCCATAATATTTGAGGCTCATTTTGAAGGTTTTGATGAGACGATTATAATGATATAATTTGTAAAAAAAGAAACATATTTGTTTAATGTATTTTAGTTTATATATGATTATGTATGTTAATATGAAAATGGTGTAAAATAAAAAATAAAAAATAAAAAATAAAAAATAAAAAGAGAATAGATATAAAGTAAATTAAATAACTAATTATAATGATATAAGTTGTAATTTAAAAATAAAAGATAATGTTACTTTTAATGATCATGTTGAATCGTGAGAGGTTTTGAAGCTTTTAAACTTGTACATGATTTATTGAGATGTACCTCTTAAAAATTCAAGAATAACTGTAAATACAATTTTTTAAAGAACTATATATAGATGAATATATATAAGGGTGTAAAATGTACAAGTTTAAAAAATATTAATACATCATTCTTGAAAAATATCGATACATATTTATGATATTTTACAATCTTATTAAATTAAAAAAATGTTCACTAATAAACTTATTTTGAAATTATTGACGAGAAGATTATAATTGTGTAATTTGAAAAAATGCATTTAATAATGTATATTACTTAATCATGATTATTATTTGTACTATGATAAGGGTGTAAAATGAAAAATGAAAACGTAAGAAATATAAAACAAATTAATTTGTATATAGAAGTTATTTTGTATCTCTTAAAAATTCAAAAATAACCGCACATTTTTTAAGGAGTATAAATAGATAAATATAGACAAGGGTGTAAATGTACAAGTTTACAAAAACATTGATACGTCATTTTTGAAAAATCTTGAAATCTTACAATATTATTAAATTAAAAAATATATTCAATAATAAGCTTATTAAAATTATTGATGAGAAAATTATAATAGTATAATTTGTAAAAAAATGCATTTAATAATGTATTTTAGCCTGTAACACCCTAAAATTTAAACGATAAATATAGCGGGTTTCCGAAAAATGGGTGAAATTTAAACTTCAAAACCTAAGTCACCCAAAAACCCTTAAATGCAATGGGGTAGTTTGGACAATGTTCCAACTTAGGAGTTTTGAGCCATAAATACATAACAACCTAATAATCTAGAATTATAGCCAACTAGATTAATCCAGGTGTCACTATATCTCCAACAATCTCTCATCTCGATCCCAAAAGCCCGACCTTTCCAAGCTCCTAAGCATGGTCGGCAACACGACGATCTAGACGCCGCTAGGTGGAACCTGAAATCCACAAACACGTACCATCAAGTGTTAGACAAAAGTCTAGTGAGATTTCGTGAAATGTACATTTATATATATGTGACAAAAAAAACATAAAATAATGTTACCGGCTCCGCGTGGTCTCAAATTACCACAAATCAACTCGTTAAGCGTTCCCACCTGAACATGATTATATAACCGAGAAAGCATTTCTTTAACACAAAATACGGGGGAGACCCGTTTCCATCGGGGTGACAAGAACACGGGAAATGGAGTCACCTACGACATTATCGGATAGCACCTCAAGTCCCGGTCCTAGTTCCCATGCCATAAAGACATCACAACCTCAAACCATCTCGTACCATGCCTTTAGTGCCTACTCCGTCGAGTTACACCTCAAGGACTTATGGGACCACATTGCATATCCGAACTAGACGAGTTACACCTCAAGGACCCACGTCCCCTATTGCCTACTCGCTAGTGATCCAATACAGCCAACAATAAAATGACCGATTAGCCCATAAAGGTCTAAATCCTCGTGCACAAGGAGATAGATATCCAAATAATCCAATAATTCTGTACCATCGAAAAGAGGACATATAATGTAAAGCCCGTATCCCGGTATGTTTTATTTTTATAAAATTAAATTGTGTTTTCTTTTAACGTTGTTGGTTAACGGGATTAGCGGGACTGTCCGGAAATGTTAAAAGTTGGATTTTTTGGGGCTTATTGTGAAAACTCTAACTGTAGGGACTAGATATGAAATTGTTTGTATGGGTTGCATGGATCGGCCCATGAAGGACCGACCCTCCCCTTTTTTTTCTCGTTTTCCTTGCGGCTCACACAACCCCACAATAATCAAAACCCTACCTTCTCCTCTCTTCTTTTATTGCCATCACCGAGCACCCCTCCCCTCCTCTCTTGCCGTCGCCGTGCTACCACCACAAGCACACCACCGCTGCCACCACCCTTGGCCGGAGTGCAGCGGAGAGAAGAGAGAGCGAGAGAGAGAGAAGCGTTGTGAAGAGAGAGTGCAACGAAAGAGAAGGAGTGCAGCGGGAGTCGAGGCGCTACCGGGTTGCCGTAGCGAGGTAAGTCGTCTCTCTCTCTTTCCTTGTTTTCCTGTCCTTTTCATCACCGGTGACTCATAGCCAAGCCACCACCGCCGCAGCCATGGCTGCTGGCGGTGTTCGCCGCCGCAGCACGCCGTCGTGCGGTGGCTGGTCCGTGCGTAAACGGCTGTTCGGTCGGGGGTGTGCGAGTAGGGCCGAGTAGTTGGGCGGTACGTGGTTTAGTCGAGCTCGTAACCTAAAACCCCATGTCGAAACTCTAATCGTTAAACCCCGTGTTGCTACTTTTCGGGGGTGGTGGCTGCCGCCGCCGCCGACCACCACTGTCGGAGGTGGCAGTGGGTGGTGCGTGGGTTGTCCAGCCCTAGTTGCAACCCGAACCGTTAAGCCGGACGCGAATCGTTTTATAAAATCGTCATTTCATGTGAAAACGTTTTCTGCCACTGTTTTGCGCCAACCACAACTTTCCCGTCGTAACTCCGTTTGAGCCGAAACTGACGCCCACGGTTCAAGCTCGGGGTCGGGCACGTTTTCCGTGTTTTAGCGGAAAACTGGTTCGGCCTCTAGCTGGGCGAAAAAGTGGTCGTAAGTTCTGTGAATCGTCATTTTATGTAAAAGAAACTGCAGTTCTGTCACTGTTTTACGTAAGCTGTAACTTTCTCCTCGTAACTCGGATTGGGGTGATTTCGGTGCCAAAGGTTCCCTTTTTGAGTCTATAAACTTTTCTGTGTTTTGTGCAAAATCCAGTTCGGAATGTAACTTAGGCCAAATCGTCGTTTTATACTGATAAGTGCTGTTTTTCTCTGTTCTGCGGGCTGATCTTATAAAATCCGTAATTAAATGTAGAAAAATCGTTAGGAGGCGTATAATATGTCTTTGAAACCCTATCTCAGAGTACTTTCTAATCATGAAATAATATTGGGAATTTTCTGGGTTTAAAGGGGTCGAAACAGGTCCCGAACAGACCTGTTTGGCGAGAACGGAAAATAGTTTTAGTGACGGTTTAAGCGTGTGTCGTGTCATAGGGTCCGGGTCTCGTATTGACACGTTTTAACATGCGTTTAGGTGCTGGGAAGTGACCGTTATTGTGAAGCTTGAATTGTATTGTTAAGCTAGGCGCGCATTCGAGGTGAGTTCTCTCACTATATCTAATAACGGTTGTTTTATCATTGCTGTAGTACGTGTGTGGTAGCCTTATGTGATTGTGTTGTGGAACTAGATAGTGGGGTGTCTAGTTGATACTATGTTGCCATGTTAACTCGGTGGGACCGAGGGTCCGGCGGGGCCGGAGGTTTTGTACGCGGGTGGCGTAGAGACTCGGTGGGACCGGGGATTCGGCGGGGCCGAAGATGTTATCATGTGGTCGGTGGGACCGACTTGTGCCCTTTTTAGGTGGGTGGGTGTGGATATACATGTTTATGATTTGTTCGTAGACCTGTATGATCGTTTATGTGTCACTATCTGTTTTAGGGGTGGTGTGAAATAACTGTATTATTTATGGTGTTTGAATTCACTAAGCTTCGTGCTTATCTTTTCCCAATAGTTTGTGGTTTCAGGTACGGGCGGCTCCAAGGCGTGACGAGTACACACTGGCGCGCGAGGAGAGCTGGTTGCTTTATGATTTTAATAATTAAACGTTTATTCCGCTGGTTCTATTTTATAAAGATATTAATTATGTGTTTGCAAACGAAGCGTTGGGATCATTTAATGAGTTGTTATAAATGAAATGTTTATTTTAAAAATTTAAATTTGCTTGTAATTTTTGGGACGTTACAACTTGGTATCAGAGCACAGCTTGAGTGAATCAAATGCACCTCGGTGTGTTTGATCTCAAGT
The DNA here is from genome assembly GCA_033807775.1 of Saussurea involucrata. Classification (NCBI taxonomy): domain Eukaryota; kingdom Viridiplantae; phylum Streptophyta; class Magnoliopsida; order Asterales; family Asteraceae; genus Saussurea; species Saussurea involucrata. Next base: position 178,598,797 of record CM066322.1, read on the forward strand.
TTGCGGCTATAAAAATTTCCTTAAAATTTTTGGAAAATAAAAGAAAGGAAAACCCGTTTGAGAAACGGTGATCGATGGCGCAGTGTGTACAGTCAACCGGAGCCAGGGGAAAAGGTACAATACTTAGTGTTTTATTGCTTTCTAGATCGTAGAGTATGCATGCTAGATTGCCTGTTGTGGACACTATGCTGTATGTTGAACTACTTGCTATTAGGAATTTATGCTAATTATGATAGGTTACTAAGTGGATGCCCTCTAGGTTGTATGCAGTAAGAGATTTATAGCCTTAGAATATTCGATTTAGTTCTATTGCGCAGCTCTTGTTTGAGTCCAACCGTTCTAGGATAGAGTCTTGTATTCGACTGTCTATTTGTTTTGCACTGCATATAATCGGGTATTCACGAGGTCACCCGTTATAATTAGTAGGGATTCGGTAGTAGCAAGGGTAGTGGGATAAGAGGAAGTTCCTAGAGAGCTGGGAAGGGTGTTTATGTATGAGTACGTGTGCTAGATTGCTTTCTAGAACATAGGAGTATGTATGCTAAATTGCTTGGTGCTTATTACACTGTATTGCATGTCTGCTGCTTGCTATTAGGGATTTGGCAGTAGCAAGGGTAGTGGTTTGGATGGAATTCCTAGGGAGCTAGGAAGGGTGTGTACATATGCCGGCGCGGGCATATGTGTATAGTTTCGGCGAGAAACTACTTGGACCCCTTGGGATGGAACTCGGAACGGGCGATGATAGGTGTGGATGGTAGTAGTAGAGCTCCTACTACCGGAAGCACAGGATCAATGCTCGAGTCGGGGAAGTCACGAGGAATCCAAGGAGTTGAGCGTGAGTGTTGTTAGTATGAGTTATTATGTGCTAATAACGCGTTGTATTGTCTACCCAGAATAGCCATCACAAGGAGGAACAACTATAGTAAACCTACTAGTACAGGTGTGTACTCGAAGTGTTTTGAGGTGATGATCGTTGGGGGTAGTGATGAAGGTCCTAAACTAGTAGTCGTTGGAATAGAAAGACGATTCTAATATTAGTCACTTGGAGTGACGATAGGGATGATATTTGTTGTAAGCAGATCATTTCGGGCCAAGATGGAAGATTGTGCTAGGGTCATAGGCTCATAGAGCCGACTTGATTTGAGGAAAACCCGTAAGATGATTTGATGTGATTTCCCAACTTGCCTTAAGAGGTTTAAATGTCTGGATGACAATAGTAGACTGGAGAGTTTCAGAGTAGTAGGGGTCTAGACGTTGAATGCCGAATGAGTCATGCACGAAGTTATTTTGAAAATAAGATTGCATTAACAAATTCTTGTGTTTCAAATCTTTGTATGGACGGTGTTTTGGAATTTTGGGAACTGCTCAGCACACGCACAAGATTTTGAAATATGGTTTTGAAAGTGTATGAAATCGTTTTATCACGGGAGTGCAAACTTTGTTAGAATTTGTCTCATTTTCGTTATCTTTCCAACGGTTCTTTCGGGTACGATGTTATCCGTGTTTTGGTGGTGGTTAAGATGTTGGGTAAGTGACTACGGATTGAGACTCTAACATTGGAACTCCTCCACATGTGTTAGAGTTGAGACGAAAAGTTACATTCCACGATGTCTGTATAAAGGCTATTTTGGTGATTTGTTTAAAATGAGTTTGGAATTCCAGTGTCGCTTGACTTTTCGTTCGAGAGTTTGTATTACTAAGTGTTTTATTGCAAATAGTTCAGTGTGTGGATTGATTCATGCGTGACATAAGTGATGCATGGAGAAATTCTGGTAACATTTCATAAGGAGTTGTTTAGTGCGCTTTTTAGTCAGCTAAAGGTTTTATTGACATTTCCATGAAAATGCGATTTATCGACTTAGGGGTATGCATACTGGGGTAACCTTTGTTCTCGACATTTTGATGAACGAGTCGTGCATGAAAATGTTTTAGTTCCTTTTTGTCGAAATGAAAGACCATTTGATCCAAGGAGTGTTTTAATGTTGTGAATATCATGCATTCGATTAAAATGTGTTATATTTTGGAAATATAAATGCGTAGATTTTTGACATTCGGTTAATTTAGAATTACCGATCATTTTTTTTTGGGAAATTAAAAACTTTTGCTTTGGAGGAAACGAGTATTTTGAGCATTTTCGATAAATACATTTTTAAACTATAATGTTTTGACGTTATATGTCCCAAGTACGAAACTTGAGGAAGTGTTACAAGCTTGCATGCCTGCCCCCAGTTTGAGATTGTATGAGGTTTTAGTCGATATTTCCAATTAATAGAAGCGGACTGGTTTCTGTCTTCAAGTTTGAAACTTACACGAGACAGTTGTGTTTTAACAAAAATATATTTGTAAACCGTGTCATCGTTTTGTGTGATTAGCTGACGCGCGAAAAATTTGTGGCGAACCCTGTGCCACGTCATTTTATGATTAAAAAGAAGAATCTTTGAATCAAATGTCGTGAAACTTATTTTGAATTATGTGCACACCTTTGTCGCACCCTACTTAAGGTCAAGCGGTTACTTTAAGTGCACGTCATGAGTCAATCCATACTGGAATCGAGGCGGTTCATTTTAAAGAAATTATTTATTACGCTTTGCTTTTGTGTGAGTAAACTGAACTGCAATGGAACGATTTTCAACATGATTTTCCTATGTGGGACGAGTGTGTCCAGTTTTGTGTAACTATCGATCAGGTAATAGTAGTTTTATTACGTACGATCTTTTTGAGATGAAAATCCTGATGTTGAAAATATTTTGTAAACCATTTGGGGAAATGTGCGTTTAAGTGTCATGTGTCATTTCGAGAATTTTTAGGGTGTGAGTCCTTTTGGAAAACTCTTTTGTTTAACCTGTGTTGAGTCTGGGACTAAGGTTGATTTCAGAGTATTGCTTGCTTAAACTTTGTTTAAACGCATTTTCCGACCTATGGGTCTAGCAAGCGTGGAGCATTTTGCTCGGTTTTGACTTGGAGTTAGTCATGGGCCAATTGCCCGGTTTTAATGGCTCGATGTGGAGTCTAGTTGATGAGTTGTTTTTGTCGCACCGTTTGGCATTCTTTGCACGTTGAGTGTTTACATGTTTGGGTGAGTGAGTCAATCCGGAATAGGCATGTTGTTGGTAGGCTGTTTGCTTTGGATCCTTAGACACGTTAGTCAGTCGTTGGTAATGGTCGGTTGGGTATCTCGGGGTGGGACCCCGGTATTCATGTGTTTTAACCTAGACTTTCCAGTAGGTACTAGGAGGATATAGTTGTGGGCATTTACCTGGGAGGTAGTTCCGGTGTGCTGGGTCTTGAGGCGTTACCTGGGAGGTAGACGTCAAGGTGTATCCTCGATACGGTGTGACTTGGCTTCGTAGAGCAAGTGTGAAGGATACGTCGACGGTGGAAGGTAGGTATTCCACGCGCGTTAATATTGTAGGCCGAATAGTACCGGTTAAGGGATTGATGCCCTTTGTTATTAAGGGAATAAATGCGCATCAACCATTTTGAGGTAGGTGGTATATTTAGGTGTCGACTTTTGGGCTTGAGGCCAAACACCTTTAGTATAATCGGAGAATTGTAGCCGATTTTAAGATAATCATGGTGATGGTAGTAGTAACCCTGAAATGATCACTTGTGATGAATGGTTATGGTGGAATGACCTACGTGTGTGTTAGTTGATTTGGTTGTGGGGGATATCTATTTGTGTTAGTGTCTAGGATAATACCACGCTGATGTTTGTTATTGTAATCGGTTGGACCGATGTTCGGCGGGTGGCCGATGTTTGTTATTGTAATCGGTGGGACCGATGTTCGGCGGGTGGCCGATGTTTGTTATTGTAATCGGTTGGACCGATGTTCGGCAGGGGGTCGATGTTTTGTTAACATAATTTATTAAGAATCTTTGGAGTCTACTAGAATTCGTGGAAGTTAATCGACAATTAAGGGTAGGAATGATCGTAGTCGAGTATCCTGTAGGGTATACTGTGAGCAACTTTAGAATGGTTAGAGTTTGAAAAATTTAATCGGGAGGTATGAATCATCTAAGGTTGGGAGACAACCGAAGTCGTTTAACTAGGAATGAATCCAGATGTCGGAGTGTTCTTCTGATCATAATTTCAGTGTTCTTGAAGGAGTTATGTTGGCAAGAAATGTATTCGAGAAATTTTTAAGACGGTGTGAGAAATTTAGGTTCCAGTTAGTGAAAGTTCAGTGGCAACACCGAAAGGGTTCCGAGTGGACATGGGAGCCCGAGGCTAAGATGCGGAAGAACTAACTGGAGCTGTTTGCGGACGTAGACTTCGAGGACGAAGTCTAATTCAAGAGGGGGAGAGTTGTAAAGCCCGTATCCCGGTATGTTTTATTTTTATAAAATTAAATTGTGTTTTCTTTTAACGTTGTTGGTTAACGGGATTAGCGGGACTGTCCGGAAATGTTAAAAGTTGGATTTTTTGGGGCTTATTGTGAAAACTCTAACTGTAGGGACTAGATATGAAATTGTTTGTATGGGTTGCATGGATCGGCCCATGAAGGACCGACCCTCCCCTTTTTTTTCTCGTTTTCCTTGCGGCTCACACAACCCCACAATAATCAAAACCCTACCTTCTCCTCTCTTCTTTTATTGCCATCACCGAGCACCCCTCCCCTCCTCTCTTGCCGTCGCCGTGCTACCACCACAAGCACACCACCGCTGCCACCACCCTTGGCCGGAGTGCAGCGGAGAGAAGAGAGAGCGAGAGAGAGAGAAGCGCTGTGAAGAGAGAGTGCAGCGAAAGAGAAGGAGTGCAGTGGGAGTCGAGGCGCTACCGGGTTGCCGTAGCGAGGTAAGCCGTCTCTCTCTTTCCTTGTTTTCCTGTCCTTTTCGTCGCCGGTGACTCATAGCCAAGCCACCACCGCCGCAGCCATGGCTGCTGGCGGTGTCTCCGCCGCAGCACGCCGTCGTGCGGTGGCTGGTCCGTGCGTAAACGGCTGTTCGGTCGGGGGTGTGCGAGTAGGGCCGAATAGTTGGGCGGTACGTGGTTTAGTCGAGCTCGTAACCTAAAACCCCATGTCGAAACTCTAATCGTTAAACCCCGTGTTGCTACTTTTCGGGGGTGGTGGCTGCCGCTGCCGCCGACCACCACTGTCGGAGGTGGCAGTGGGTGGTGCGTGGGTTGTCCAGCCCTAGTTGCAACCCGAACCGTTAAGCCGGACGCGAATCGTTTTATAAAATCGTCATTTCATGTGAAAACGTTTTCTGCCACTGTTTTGCGTCAACCACAACTTTCCCTTCGTAACTCCGTTTGAGCCGAAACTGGCGCCCACGGTTCAAGCTCGGGGTCGGGCACGTTTTCCGTGTTTTAGCGGAAAACTGGTTCGGCCTCTAGCTGGGCGAAAAAGTGGTCGTAAGTTCTGTGAATCGTCATTTTATGTAAAAGAAACTGCAGTTCTGTCACTGTTTTGCGTAAGCTGTAACTTTCTCCTCGTAACTCGGATTGGGGTGATTTTGGTGCCAAAAGTTCCCTTTTTGAGTCTATAAACTTTTCTGTGTTTTGTGCAAAATCCAGTTCGGAATGTAACTTAGGCCAAATCGTCGTTTTATACTGATAAGTGCTGTTTTTCGCTGTTCTGCAGGCTGATCTTATAAAATCCGTAATTAAATGTAGAAAAATCGTTAGGAGGCGTATAATATGTCTTTGAAACCCTATCTCAGAGTACTTTCTAATCATGAAATAATATTGGGAATTTTCTGGGTTTAAAGGGGTCGAAACAGGTCCCGAACAGACCTGTTTGGCGAGAACGGAAAATAGTTTTAGTGACGGTTTAAGCGTGTGTCGTGTCATAGGGTCCGGGTCTCGTATTGACACGTTTTAACATGCGTTTAGGTGCTGGGAAGTGACCGTTATTGTGAAGCTTGAATTGTATTGTTAAGCTAGGCGCGCATTCGAGGTGAGTTCTCTCACTATATCTAATAACGGTTGTTTTATCATTGCTGTAGTACGTGTGTGGTAGCCTTATGTGATGTGTTGTGGAACTAGATAGTGGGGTGTCTAGTTGATACTATGTTGCCATGTTAACTCGGTGGGACCGAGGGTCCGGCGGGGCCGGAGGTTTTGTGCGCGGGTGGCGTAGAGACTCGGTGGGACCGAGGGTCCGGCGGGGCCGGAGGTTTTGTACGCGGGTGGCGTAGAGACTCGGTGGGACCGGGGATTCGGCGGAGCCGAAGATGTTATCATGTGGTCGGTGGGACCGACTTGTGCCCTTTTTAGGTGGGTGGGTGTGGATATACATGTTTATGATTTGTTCGTAGACCTGTATGATCGTTTATGTGTCACTATCTGTTTTAGGGGTGGTGTGAAATAACTGTATTATTTATGGTGTTTGAATTCACTAAGCTTCGTGCTTATCCTTTCCCAATAGTTTGTGGTTTCAGGTACGGGTGGCTCCAAGGCGTGACGAGTACACACTGGCGCGCGAGGAGAGCTGGTTGCTTTATGATTTTAATAATTAAACGTTTATTCCGCTGGTTCTATTTTATAAAGATATTAATTATGTGTTTGCAAACGAAGCGTTGGGATCATTTAATGAGTTGTTATAAATGAAATGTTTATTTTAAAAATTTAAATTTGCTTGTAATTTTTGGGACGTTACATATAAATTAATCCATAGAAGTTATAGCACAAAGACAATTTCCACATATCCAATACTTAGCATGCGAGACTCATCCTCATGAAGATTCCGAATATTTACGACCAAGCATACGTATATATATGCATATACCTACACACTACTTATTTTTAAGCATATAAAATCATACACACATATGTATATATATATCTATATATATCTATACATACCCTTATATATTTATACATACATATATAAATATGCATATGAAATCATACCCACATATATATATATATACACTAATGGCACATACATATATATTTATATATACATATATATATGTACATACACAAGAACACGTTTATACATTAGGATGAACACAAATGTGAATGTATACATGTATCGGCCAAATCCCATCACTTTAGTAAACCTTAGTCTCTTGGACAAGGTCATAACCACCTAAAACAACCCACATTTTGATAAGAGAACATTATAGTTAAATAAGATGAATAAAATACTCACCAAGTGGGGTTTGTAAGGTGAAAACCTCAATCTTGAAGAAATCCTAAGAACCCACAAGAGAACCCTACTTCAAACAAAGTTTTGTGAGCAACTTTCTCAATAATCGTAACTCATAACCTAGAGTGAGGATTAAAAGCTGAAATACTTACCTAAGGGTTCACAAGAGAATCCCTAGATTTTGGATGAAACCTTTTAGGGTAAGACTTGAAATTCCCAGCTTGATCTTAGTGAATAAATGAGAGTAGGAACCCTAGGTTAAGGATATTAATGCATCTTGAAATAAATTTACCCGAGAAATTATTTACTTAGAAATAAATTTACCCGAGAAATTTAGGGTGTTACAATCCTCCCCTTCTTGAAGAAAAATTCGTCCTCGAAATTCCGCCTTTGACGTAAAGAGAATAACGATTTAGCGATAAAGGCCTCAAAATACGACACTTTTACAAAAACTTACTCTCTTCCATGAGAGTACCTTTAAGGCCTTAACCTAGTTCAAACTCTAACTAGAACTTGACAATTTCTATCCAACTTCCACACCGATTTTGCTGAAACTCGCTTCTAAACTCCACATCGCTATGCTACACTAATACTCCGAATAAAATTTGAACGAAGCACCTTCCAGACACATGATCTCGATGGTCTCCCAACCTGAGGAGACTCATACTACCTCAATAAGGTTTACGATCCTATTGACCTCGATTGCTCAATTCTTGAGGATTCCCATAAATGAATTCACTCTTAAAGGCTTCTATTTAACCTCTACTGTATCGTCCGATACTCTCCCTTGTCTTTGGAACTACGATGGTCCTTGCACAAGTCAATCCGACCATAAATGACCATATTCATTGTAGTACATGGTATTCTTTACATTTATGACTTTACCCTACCGCTAAGTAACTCACACAAATAATTCTTGAACCGTTCATTCTTTGGCCATTACCACTAGTGTACCAGCATATAGTTTCCTCTACTATAATCACTTGAATAGGATAAATTTCACTTAAGATATACTTTGGGTATTCGAATAAATCTTGACATCTAGGATATTCTACTACTTAAACCAGCAATTTCCACGAGAAGATGACAGTAGGTATGCCCAATCATAACTTTCCTTAAAACGTACCACCGTAAAAGATTTGGCATTCCCTCGTCGAAATTCTTAACGACTAAAACTGTCTAATTCAGCAAATCCTCCAAATCCATAATCCAAACAGCCATAAGACGCACCATCCGATAAGATTCTAAAAAAAAATTCTTTAGTTAACCACTCTAGTAATTGGTCATGTTCCATCCCAGAACGTACCAATAGACCCCTGAGATAGTTGATCCTCCCCAACTCATCAATTATATAAATCTCATATTTCAACCAACATTGTTCATTCCAAATGATAAAAGCATTACAAAGCCATAAATCTTAACGATCATTACCTATTCACCAACATCTAATTTCCTTAGAGTTACCACATATATTGTAATCACTCCAAAGGACTCAACGAAGGTGCCCCAAGTACTCCAACTGTTCATGACTTCCAAAGATCAAAAGTCGCGACCTATACATCTCAAAATGAGTATGCAAGACGTTGGTACACCAACAAATACTACATTCCTAGTTTGCACCGTGTCGATTTCTCATATCAACTTAAGGTTGATACTTGATGTGGGAACTCAAATTCCATAGCTATAACACTCTAAAACATCACCCCACGATTTTCTATGATCGCATAGAATCACTAAAACGGCACACTACTAACAATCAACTTGACGTCAACCAGGTAACTCAACAACTAGGGCAATTCATATGCAAGCAATCCCATAAAAAATTCAACCTAAGGCTGCCGAAACGATCGAGATTGCTACTTACTAAACGAGAAAACATGTAAATCTACTACTTCAAAAATTTCAAACGTGCATCGAACTATCAAGATGGAATTCTGAATTTCGAAACTAAACACAAGTTAATCTTCCAACAGTCCCAATTCTCAAGGACTATTCTAGTTCTCAAATATCATACCTTCTACTAAAAGGGTTTTAAATCTAGGCTTCTAATGATTTCAAGGTTTTTCGAGTACAGGACCTAACAATCATGTCAATCTGCAGTTTTAAAAGATTTACTAAACATAAAATATTTATATAGTCGTGTCAGGTGGCCGCAAATGACATGCACATAGAGTCGAATGGTAAAAATACATTTACGTTGCCAAAAACAAAATATCAATGATAACAAAAGAAAACGCATACCACCAACTAACTCAAATGGACCATGCTAGTCCAAACATATATATTTACTCATGCCACACATGTAAACCAATCCATGCACTAGAGTAACGTGCAACAAAACTCGTTCGTCCAAACTCAAGGGACATACATACAACCGAATGATGTCAAAATTCTCCCATCCAATGATGACATCACATAAGATAAAATTCTCACAAAGTGTTACAAAAAGTATTAGTAAATCTTAAATGTAGACCCACGCAATACGACAAAATTCTGATTTTCCAAAATTACACCATTTAACCCCAAAATGTCATTAGGTGAAGTTTCAATTAAAACTTTGCATGCGAGCCAGTGAGATCAAGAGACCTCATGTATCTACAACTTTACCAAATCTCCGATATAGGTCAAATTACAAATCAAAATGCGCAATATAGCATGCTTGTGCCAAACTTAAAGCAAACCTTGCACAACAATCATGATTCCAACATTTCTTACTTAGCAATAAAATGACATGAAGCAAAATTTCCGACAAAATAATTCATGAATTTCAAAACATGGCTATACATCTAGGTGTGCCGAAAGCATTCTCCCAATTTTAGCCGCACGTTGTGTACAAGTAATTTGACAAAGTGAAATAACTTATACGAGTTACATATATGTATGTATTTTTTTTAGAAATAAATATTGTGCATTCATATGGTCGAGACCCGAAGTCTTATAACCATGTTCGCCAAGTTCACTAGCCACACTACTAACATCCGAACGTTCAAATTTCTTAGGGCGCTAATCGGCAACTAACTCGATCAATCTTACAATCTCTTTCCTAAAATAATTGACGATTTAACAAACCTATGGTTCAAACTTAACCAATATCTGGACCAACATGATCGACTTAATGTAATCGCCATACACAACTGTCACTCTAGTGACAATCTACTAACATTAATTATTTCGATTATTCGCTAAGAATCCACTATTTACTCCATCGATCATCACAGAAGAGAAGCTCAAGCAAACACATAACAAAGATCATACTTGTTAATTATTTAAAAGATTAACGGTTTGAAACGTACTACTACAATCCCCAATTATCACAATAGCAATTCCAAGCACATTTACGTAAAAATATATTCATAATAGCAGTAGCTAATTGAAATTATGAACATACTCCACATAAGAATTCTCATTACCACTTTCATAATTCACAATGACGTAATTTCCGTTGACTCTGAAACGTCCCATCTTAGTGTTTCTACCCGATTTCCTCACATGCTCATCACCTAAAAGTCTCAGCTTAAGTCTAGGCATCAAACTAGCATACCTAGTTCACTTAAACTAGAGCTCTGATACCAACTTGTAACACCCTAAAATTTAAACGATAAATATAGGGGGTTTCCGGAAAATGGGAGAATTTTAAACTTCAAAACCTAAGTCACCCAAAAACCCTTAAATGCAATGGGGTAGTTTGGACAATGTTCCAACTTAGGAGTTTTGAGCCATAAATACATAACAACCTAATAATCTAGAATTATAGCCAACTAGATTAATCCAGGTGTCACTATATCTCCAACAATCTCTCATCTCGATCCCAAAAGCCCGACCTTCCCAAGCTCCTAAGCATGGTCGGCAACACGACGATCTAGACGCCGCTAGGTGGAACCTGAAATCCACAAACACGTACCATCAAGTGTTAGACAAAAGTCTAGTGAGATTTCGTGAAATGTACATTTATATATATGTGACAAAGAAAACATAAAATAATGTTACCGGCTCCGCATGGTCTCAAATTACCACAAATCAACTCGTTAAGCGTTCCCACCTGAACATGATTATATAACCGAGAAAGCATTTCTTTAACACAAAATACGGGGTAGACCCGTTTCCATCGGGGTGACAAGAACACGGGAAATGGAGTCACCCACGACGTTATCGGATAGCACCTCAAGTCCCGGTCCTAGTTCCCATGCCATAAAGACATCACAACCTCAAACCATCTCATACCATGCCTTTAGTGCCTACTCCGTCGAGTTACACCTCAAGGACTTATGGGACCACATTGCATATCCGAACTAGACGAGTTACACCTCAAGGACCCACGTCCCCTATTGCCTACTCGCTAGTGATCCAATACGGCCAACAATAAAATGACCGATTAGCCCATAAAGGTCTAAATCCTCGTGCACAAGGAGATAGACATCCAAATAATCCAATAATTCAGTACCATCGAAAAGAGGACATATAAATTAATCCATAGAAGTTATAGCACAAAGACAATTTCCACATATCCAATACTTAGCATGCGAGACTCATCCTCATGAAGATTCCGAATATTTACGACCAAGCATACGTATATATATGCATATACCTACACACTACTTATTTTTAAGCATATAAAATCATACACACATATGTATATATATCTATACATACCCTTATATATTTATACATACATATATAAATATTCATATGAAATCATACCCACATATATATATATATATACACTAATGGCACATACATATATATTTATATATACATATATATATATATATATATATATGTACATACACAAGAACACGTTTATACATTAGGATGAACACAAATGTGAATGTATACATGTATCGGCCAAATCCCATCACTTTAGTAAACCTTAGTCTCTTGGACAAGGTCATAACCACCTAAAACAACCCACATTTTGATAAGAGAACATTATAGTTAAATAAGATGAATAAAATACTCACCAAGTGGGGTTTGTAAAGTGAAAACCTCAATCTTGAAGAAATCCTAAGAACCCACAAGAGAACCCTACTTCAAACAAAGTTTTGTGAGCAACTTTCTCAATAATCGTAACTCATAACCTAGAGTGAGGATTAAAAGCTGAAATACTTACCTAAGGGTTCACAAGAGAATCCCTAGATTTTGGATGAAACCTTTTAGGGTAAGACTTGAAATTCCCAGCTTGATCTTAGTGAATAAATGAGAGTAGGAACCCTAGGTTAAGGATATTAATGCATCTTGATGTGGGTGGTTGCGTGAACTAAAAGATATGAGAGTAGAGAGGGTGAAGATGGTTGCTGAAATAGAGAGAAATCGGGTGCCCTAAAACTCAGAAATGATTCTTCTCCCAAAATCCCGATCGCAACCTTCTTTATAAACCCAGTCCGTCGACGGCGACCTTGACACCGCGAGAGTGCCCTGGTCACTCTCGTCGGGCACTCTCGCCCGTTATGTACCGCAAGTCGATCGAATGTGCAGCAGAACCTCGCGAGAATGACACCTGCGAGAGTGCCCATGGCACACTCGCCGTGGCACTCTCGCCATGACTGTACCGAGAGTCAAACCCAGATTTCTAGTGGTTCGCGCGGGAAGGAGATGCATGGTTACGTTGGGTGCACACGATGGGTCTAACCGAGTCGTTCGGAACGCGCCAATACGAGATGTCCCATGCAAATAATAGTCACAAAGAATGACACACACCCAAAACACGCATGCATGTATGCATGAACCCAAACTTGCACGTTAAGAGGTCGAGGGTGGTAGCAAGGAATCCTAAACGAAATTATTTACTTAGAAATAAATTTACCCGAGAAATTTAGGGTGTTACATAGCCCGTGTTCTAAAAGGCTCGCCGCAAAACCGTCATGGCTCAAGGCTTGTTCTTCACGACACGTTAAGCGTGTGGCACGCCATGACCTAATGCACGGTTTTTGTTACGTGATATTTGATATTTCTTGACGTTTGTAATATATTTTTTGCTAGATTTTAATATATAAAATCTAATTTAACTTGTTTATTATCGTTGACTCAATGAGTAATAGCACAAAACATATGTTTTATATATAAAATTATATACGATCTAGAGATTTGCAGCCATAAGTTACGCCTTGAAGACGTCATTGCTCCTAAGGCTTGAGGTTTGGCCTCCCCGCCACGCCGCACCACACACCATTCAGAACATTGATTTTAGTTCATCTATGACTAGTTACTTTACCCGCGCGATGCGGCGGGTGTAAAAGATTCTAAAGTGTTTTTCATTTGCTTGAATTAAGAACTTTAAAACCATTGTGGTCTTATGGAAAAACGGTTAGGATGTGAATGTAAAATCTTGTTCAACTCATATCCTCATAATAACCAATACATCCCATTCAAGAAAACGACCTTCAGAGAAGGTTTTCTTTCGTATGTAAAAGTCTGAGAAGCCTCTCTAAAGTCACTAAAAGGTACCTTGTCTAAAAAGCTTAAGGGACGTTTTTCAAGCATTAGTGACGTTTTAAAAAGTCACTAAAAGGTACCTTTAGAGAAGGTTTCTGAAAAAGCTTCTCTAAAGGTTTAGATGTATTTGAAAAACTTTGCCAATTTAGAAAAAATGGATAATTGACAATGGAAAACTAATAGGATTAATGTATGGACTTTTTTTAATTGGACAATAAAAGACGAGTCTAAAACATGGAAACAAATATAATTGTGTATTTTGACGGTCGGTTTGATCCAAACTGCTAAAACACATGCTAACCAAATTGAACGAGAGTGCTTTGTCTATTTTTCAAGATGACCGGACCACGCAAACCACCAAAATCAGGTTAGTTTAACTTGGTTCAACCAGCTTGAAAGGCCCAAGTTGTGAGAATCCACTGGATAATTTGCAGAACCATGTGAAAACTCCAATGTGGATACACCTATTATTAATCGTAGAAAAAGATAACATCATGCAGAGGCGTGTATAAAAATTAATGACATAAAAGATTGTCGCAATGTAGTTAATTTATTTTTCAAAAATTGTATTCTTTGGGAACAGAATGTCATAATACCAAAGTGAGAAGTTCAAAAGTGATCCTTAAACAAACTTACAACAAGCCAATGCATTAATTGGTATGGTCTAATAAGACAAACCAAAGCAAAAAATTCAAAGTGATCCTAGCATCCAAAAAAAAATTCAAAAAATTGGTATACACTAGTTATTTATCCGCTGCAATGCAGCGAGACGTATAATCCAAATAATTTAAGATTTAATCAATTATTAACTAAAATACGTTAAAAAAATGTTTTTTAATTTTAACAAGTTACACCATTAATATCGTCTCGTCGATACCTTCGAAATTAATTGTAAATATTAAAAATATTTTTTATGTAGTATATATGATATATAATAAAATAATTAAATCAAAAAATATTCAATATTGAGCTCATTTTGAACGTATCGAAAAGACGATTATAATGGTGTAACTTGTTAAAATTAAAACGTATTTTTTAACGTATTTTAGTTAATAAACGATTATATGTGTTAATATGATGAAGGTGTAAAATTAAAATTAAGAAAGTTAAAGTAAGTAAAAGTATAGGGGTTGAAAGTGTAAGTTCAATTCAAAAGTCACCAAATTGATTCAATCGCGGGACACTCTTCCGCGATCGCGGATGACTAATTTTTTAAAAAACACCCTATCCCGCGATTGCGGGACATATCGTGGGATTTTTGGGTATTTTTGCAAAAGTTGAAAAAATGGGTATTTTGGTAAGTCAAAGTCAAACTTTGGGTATTTTAATTAAATTCACAAACACACACACACACACACACATATATATATATATATATTGATTATTTGTGTTAATATGATAAAGGGTGTAAAATGAAAAAAAATGTAAGGGATAAGAAACAATCAAATAACTAAGGTTATGTTTGGCAAACTAGCTGATAAGCTAGCTGGTAGCTGATAAGCTAGCGGATGAAAAAGTCACGTTTGACAAAAGTAGCTTATAAACATGTAAAATGACCAAAAAATGCATCTTTAAATAATTATCAATTACAAATTTAATTATGTAATTAAAACAAATTTATAACAATATAATATGTTAATTAATACAACCAATGTAATAAAAAAATTTAAATAATATAATATGTTAATTAAAAGAAATTTAAAATTTATTATACATATATACTATAAATTTTGAATTTGTTAAACAAGTTTTAGAAAAAAATATATATTAACTTATGATTTTAAATAATCGTTACATACAATATGAATAAATAATAATTAAAAAATAATATTAATTGATAATTAAAATATATTCATTGATATTAAAAATAAATAAAAATAATTTATATGATTAACAATAATTAAAATAAATAAAAATAATTTATATGATTAACAATAATTCTAAATGATTAAAATTTAATTTATTAATTCAGTTAGTAAATAATAATAAGGGGCAATATTGGAATATTCACAAAAAGCTATTAAAACGCTACTCCAAGTAACGTTTTAAAAAGCTAGCTTATGGTCATCCAAACATGTACACCAAAAAAAGCTAGCTTATAAGCTAGCTTTTTTTGCCAAACAATGCCTAATTATAAGGGGTGCTAAATATAATCTTGAAACTAACCGTTTTAAGCATTTTTATATAATAGTATAGATATACATATTAATACATATTTATGATATTTTAAATATTATAAAACTAATAAAAATATTCAATAATGATTTTATATTAAAACTATAACAAAAAATTATAATGGTATAATTTATATAAAGATAAAACGTATTTTTAATCCGGTAAAGTTGAAAAACATGAAATGTATGGATATAAAATACATTAATTCTTAGATATTTAATAGTAAGGGTAAATTAAAAAAATTCAATATTGGACTCATTTTTGAAAGTATTAACAATACGATTATATTTGTATAATTTGCAAAAAAAAAAACGTATTTTTTCTTTGTATTTTTGTTCATCTATAATTATTTGAGTTAAATAAAGGTGTAAAATGAAAAATAAAAAAGTAAAAAATAAAAGCAGTTAAATAACTAATTATAAGGGTGCTAAATTTAAACTTAAATCTTAAAAATAACTGTTTAAATATTTTTATATAATAGTATATATAGTATAAAGTACAAGAGTAAATTACGGATTTGGTCCCTGTGGTTTGTCTAAAATTATGGATTTCGTCCCTAGACTTCATTTATTACGGATTTTGGTCCCCGATTGATGGGGGTTCATCACGGATTTGGTCCCTGTCATTTGTAAACTCCATTGGATTTGGTCCCTGACCCTAACGTCCGTCCAATTGGGTCCGTTAAGTCAGCCCACGTGCAAGGCACACGAGGGAAAATTTGTCATTTCACTTGTTGGGCTTCTTCTTCTTCTTCTTCTTCTTCTCCTCCTCCTCACAAAACAAAAATTTAACCCTAAAATACAAAAAACACACTCTTATTAATCGACAACCATTAATCTGGTCATTTTGAAACCTTAAAATATTAATCCACAAAAAACCCACTCTTCTTTATCTAATCACTGTTAAACATTAACCCACAATAAACCTTAAAAAATTAATCAATAAAAAATCCACTCTTCTTAATCTAATCACTGTTAAACATTAACCCACAAAAAACCTTAAAAAATTAATCAACAAACAACCCATGATCACTGTTACACCAGTAACACACAAAAAACCTTAAAAATTAATCAACAAAAACCCATGATCACTGTTAAACCATGAACATAAAGTTTCCATTAAAAACATATCAAACTGTTACATGAGATTGCATAACCCCTAGCTAAACAAAAGGAGGAAATGCATGCTTTTAACAGTCCAAGCTAAACCAACAAAAAACCATTACAAGTTCAACACAAACACAAACCCATAAACCCATCACCACCTACTGACATAAAAAGCCATGCATATACATTACCTAAGAACCCATCATCACCACTGACCATCATTCAAAAGGATTGGGGTAAGCTTGGACAACTCCACAGGTGCAGGTTTCGTGGATGCATTTGAACCTGTGCTTCAGAGCCTGGTTCTGCAAGAAGGCATGCATCATATCGTCCACTAATTTCTGGTACTTGTCATCAATCTCCTTGAATGCTTTCTAGTACTTGTCTTCAGAATCCTTCCTCTCACGTTGCAAACCCTTGACAGCTTCTTTCAAGTCGTGAATTTCAGCAATCAGGTGAACTTGATGATGGAGCAATATGTTGAGGTTAGAAACGGGACACACCCATACTGTTTGTTCAAACGGGGGGGGGGGGGGGGGGGGGAGGTGAAACAAGATCCATGAAAAAGATGATGAGAAATTTAGGGTTGTGAAGAGAGGGAAGGGAGGAAGATGATGTGATTGTGAGGAGAGGGAGGGGAGGGAAGGTTCACCTTAAATATACCAAAAATGAAAGGTATTGGAGAATGAAACTATGAAAGGGTTTATGGGGAAATGAAGAGGTAAGTCGACGATGATGATGGTGGTTTAGGGGTAATGATGACGCTGACGTCATCAAGCCCTACCTGGAAGAAGATGATAAACCAACAAGTGAAATGACAAATTTGCCCTCGTGTGCCTTGCACGTGGGCTGACTTAACGGACCAAATTGGACGGATGTTAGGGCCAGGGACCAAATCCAATGGATTTTAAAAACCACAGGGACCAAATCCATAATGAACCCCCATCAGTCAGGGACCAAATCCGTATAAATAAAGTCTAGGGACGAAATCCATAATTTTGGACAAACCACAAGGACCAAATCCACAATTTTACTAAAAGTACAAATATAGATATAGATAAACAAAGAAAAAGAATAGAGTAAACTACGCTTTTGGTCCCTATGGTTTAGTGTTTATAACACATTTGGTCCCTATAGTTTAAAATTTACACTTTAGCCACTACAATATGCCATTTGGTCCGGATTTGGTCCCTGGATCTAACAGCCGTTAAAAACTCTCGTTAACTGAGGGGTATTTCAGTCTTTTTAGCTATTCATCACATTTTCTGTTAAAATAAATAAAAATGTAAATTACAGGGACTAAATATGTAATTTTTATAATATTATTAAAAGATTGAAATCATTCCATCGGCCACTCATCGCCTCCAACCCACCTCTTTCGAACCATCGGCCATCGCCGCTTTATGAGGCTATCAATCCAAGCCGTGGCGGAGACAGTGTCTTCACTAGCTTCGGAATCTTCATATGTAAAGCATTATGGTTGATGTCTAGCTTTTCAAGAAGGTGGAAATTTGTGAAGCTAACCGGAAACCCATTTTCGGAAAAGTCGTTTCTAGAAAGATTGATCACCGTAAGATTTTGGCAAACCCCAAAGTCGAGGTTTTGGAATTTTTCAGTGAAGTTGTTGCTGTTGGGAACTGAAGATATTTGCTAAGTATGGATAATACTACCAGAACAAAGTTAGTACTGCCAGGGCATAATTACTACTGCAAGTGGAGATTACTACTGCAAGTCATGGTTACTACTGCAAGACAAAGTTAATGCTGCCAGAGACATGTTAGTACTGCTGAGTCATTAATGCTGCTGGAACATGATTAGTACTGCTAGACAAGTTACTACTGCTGGAACATTATTAATACTGCTGAACAAAGGTTAGTACTGCTGGTGTCTTACGAAAACCATTAGTACTGCTTGAGAAAAATGAAGTTAATACTGCTTGGGATCAGAACATGGAATGCGAGATTGAAGGAGATAAAGATGGAATGATTGAAGATATGCTTAAAAGAATATTCTGAAGATCAATTTATTTTTGATAGTTATCTTGTACTTATTATGTATAAATAGTTGTTGATAGATAGCTATTAGAAAATCCGAAGATACGGAAAATACTGATATACGTATTTGAGAAACAGAATTCGATTTTGTTTTAGAGAGATTTTAACCTCAAGGTTTAGAACCCTATTTCTAGAGAAGTAGAAGTCGTCTTGATTGAGCCTGTTCATCAAGATTGAGGTTTGGTTGTAAGCTTGTGAGTTGATTTAGTGAATACAAACAGTTGTGTGTTTTCTGATATTCTGTTCATTGATTGTGAGAATTAAAGTTCTATTCCGCAGATTCTTTAATTCTGAATTCTAAGTATTAATTGTCTTGTTAAGATTCGATCCTGACAGTTGCCGGAAAGATCAAGAAGCGTGAGGGTGGAGATAAAACCGATGGGTATATCACCGGAAAGACGGTTGTTGGAGAGGTCTAGATACGAAAGATACTTGCAAGAAGAGACAGAGTTTGGAAGATTTCCGATGAGTTTGTTGCCGGAGAAATTAAGCATGATCATATTCCGGCAGTTAGAGAGAGAAACAGACAACAGTGAGGAATCCGAGAGTTTGTTTTTTGAAAAACTCAAAGAAACAAAACGATTACATGTGAGAAACAAAGACTGGATCTCTAACGTCTCCGAGAAGTTATTACCGGAAAAATCAAGCTTCTGAAACGAACATGTCGGAGAAGAGAAAGAGAGGTTGCCGGAGAAATAGTTACCGCATAAAGAGAGATCAGTAAGGGTGGAGATGGCCATAAGATCAGAAAGGTTAAGTCTGTCGGCGAGATACATATTGGTGAGATTAACGACGGTGACACGGCGGTCTTTCGAACAGATCACCCCTCGCCATGAACATGATGATTCAGAAATCATCCATTTTGATAAAGACCCATTTGGATCAGAATCAACTGAAGATTTCTTGAAAGATAATGTTAGGATCCAAGCGCTTACCACTACGCCAAAAGCAATTGCTGGTGGAGAAGGCGCAACTTATTTTCTTATAGCGTAGCAGCCAGCGCCACGTTTCGATTTAGGAAGATGCTGGTCAATGACCCAACAATCCCCCCCCCCCAACATCTGCCAGCACTAACAAGAGCTTCGCTAGAAGTCAATGGCTGCACAGCATGCCTTTGGCATTTTTAATGCACTCCATGGGATTCGAACCCGTGATCTGCTCTGATACCACATGTTAGGATCCAAGCGCTTACCACTACGCCAAAAGCAATTGCTGGTGGAGAAGGCGCAACTTATTTCCTTATAGCGTAGCAGCCAGCGCCACGTTTCGATTTAGGAAGATGTTGGTCAATGACCCAACAGATAACAATTTAAGAGCATCTTGATCTTGTTCTTGACCGTTAACAAAGAAAGCAAAACCCAGAAGGAAAAGCAGGAATTCAAGGAGAAAGAATACCTTCATCTGATATTATAAAAAATTACATATTTAGTCTCTGTAATTTACATTTTTATTTATTTTAACAGAAAATGTGATGAATAGCTAAAAAGACTGAAATACCCCTTAGTTAACCAGAGTTTTTAACGACTGTTAGATCTAGGGACCAAATCTGGATCAAATGGCATATTGTAGTGGCTAAAGTATAATTTTTAAACTGTAGGGACCAAATGTGTTATACCAAAAGTGTAGTTTACTCAAAAGAATATAAACTTAGCAAATTTCGCCGAAATATTCTTATCCCTAAAGATATTTTTCCCTTCTGATTCTTGTTCGTAGTCTCTTGGTTTTCTTCCTTCGTCCTGCAAAACCTACAATTTTTCTTCTTGATTTTTGCAGTCCATGATCGATTCTATTCGTTTTATCTTCAATTCATCTCAATAGTCGCAGATTATTGAACAGCGTTGGTAGAATCTGATTTTGATCGATTTCCCCCTAATTTTAGGGGGAAGAGGATGAAATCCTCGAAAAAAACGGAATTTTAGGTATAGAAAAATGTCGATGTCGGTGGATTGGTCGGATTTACAACCGGAACTAATCGAATCAATCGGAAAAAAACTCAAAGTTCATAAGGATTACATACGATTCAGATCTGTTTGTTCAAATTGGCGAAAATCAACTTCTAAAACCCCAAAACATCTTCCATATCAACTCCCATGGCTGATGCTTCCTCAAAACAACAATCAGAATCGTCAATCGCATCTCCGATCGTTTTTCAGCCTTTCCGATAATAAGATCCACCGGCTTAGTCTTCCAGAAGCTTCCAATATTCGTCGCCGATGTGGATCTTCTCACGGTTGGCTCGTAATCCTCGAAGAAACACCAGCGGTTTTCATTATTAATCCATTAACTAGGGTAAAACATCATCTTCCACCATTATCTTCGTTTCCTAATGTTACAAAGTTTAATTTCTATGATGTTGGAAGAGAATACACTCTTAAAACTTCAGAAGGTGATGTTTATAGTTGTAATTTGAAAGAAATGCGAGATTCGTTTATTAAGAAGGTTGTTTTTTCTTCAAGTCCTTCTGATGAAGATTCAGATTATTGTTCTCTTGCGATTCTGAATCAAACAGGTGATCTTGCTTACTGTAAAAAAGGTGATTCCTTATGGAAATTCATAGATGATGCACAATCTTATTGTGAAGATGTTGTTTATCATAAGGATTGTTTTTATGCTGTGAGTAAATATGGAACTATTGCAGTTTGTGACATTTCTGGACCTTTGCCTATTGTTTCTTTCATTTCTACACCACCACAAGTTGGTGGAGATATGCAGTATTTGGTTAGTTTAGAAGATGAATTGTTGTTAGTTACGCGGTATTTGGAGTTGGGATTTGATGTTGATCAGCATCAACTTGATATCTTTTACAAAACGACTGAGTTTCGAGTTTGTAAACTGGTTTCAAATGGACCAATGTGGGAGATTGTTAGTAAATTGGATGAATGGGCGTTGTTTGTTGGCGAGAATTCTTCGATGGCTTTTCGTGCTTCTGATTTTCAAGGATGTAAAGGGAATCGGATTTATTTTACGGATGATTATTCGGAGTGGAATTATGATGGTGCTAATGGGGATCATGATTTGGGTGTTTATGATTTGGAAGATGGTAGTGTTGTTTCTTTGCCGTGTTATCCACGAAAGTTTTATAATGGACGAAGATGGCCGCCGCCCATTTGGATCACTCCAAGTCTCCATTAATATGTAAGTCTTTAATGTTAAGATTTTGTGGATTATGTTATATATGCATATGCTTATATGCTTCAAGAAGATACAAGAAATAGACGAGATTTTTAGGTATATAACCTTACATGAGATTTTTAATTAAATCCATGACGACCTTCTCACGAGTATAAAGCCATTTTTTTTGGAAAAAAAGGTCATGAATTTAATTAAAAGTTCATTTAAGATCATTTCCCTAAATGACCCAAAATAGACCCGTATGCAAATTTACAACTATCTTGAAAAATACAAGTAGTTCTTATGCATTTAGCGTGCAACAATAAACCAAATCGAACGAAACAGTGAATCCTACATGGAGTAAGGTCTCCGGAGGGTAAGAAGAATGTCACTTTCATAAACAAAGAATGTCTAAAAGCGTGTCTGAAGGTCATAGATTTGATTATTTCAACACATTTGTTAGGATGGCATTAGGTAAATAACATGAGTAATAAAAAATGTTGTTTCCATAAAGAGCCTGGACTTTAGTAGATGACAATAGTTGAGCTTAATAGATTTGGAAGAAAAAGAAGGCAAAGGTACATGCTTTTGGTAAATGTTATTTTCACAGAAACAACTGCTCTACCCTCTCCAGATCTGCATACATCCCACCTTCTAAACCTTATTTTTG
This sequence comes from Saussurea involucrata, assembly GCA_033807775.1. Classification (NCBI taxonomy): domain Eukaryota; kingdom Viridiplantae; phylum Streptophyta; class Magnoliopsida; order Asterales; family Asteraceae; genus Saussurea; species Saussurea involucrata. The sequence continues at coordinate 178,621,439 of CM066322.1, forward strand.
AGTGAACCCTATTGGATTTTTTTTAATGTTTATTTGTTTCTCAAAAGGTAAATTTTTGATCAAATCACATGTGATCATTCTTGATGTAAAACTTATCATAGTTCATATAAATTCCTTGCAGCTGCAATTTGCTCTGCTTTTGATGATTCAAATGCTTGCATAGAGGAGTCATTAAGCATACCTTTGGATCATGATTTCCATTTGGGCCAAGTAACATCAGATAATTGGAAAACATATCCTCAAAAGGTAATTTGTTTGGTTTTTGGGTAGATTGGTGGCTTTGTGTTTTGTATAATATTTAAAGAGTAGATACACCGATACCACGTAATTCACCATCAAATTATGTATTTTTATGCTTTTCGAGTAATCGAGAATATGCGCTGTTTTACGTATTTTTCGTATAAAAAGAAATGATGGTGTTTTTATGGTCAATTTGGTGGTAGCTATAGAATTTGAGTTGAGAGTATGTAAATATATATAATTTGCGTTCTAGATGGAGTTTGCTTTAGGAACCATGTTAAAAGTAAAAGAGTGCATCTTTTATTTGTATGTTTTTTACTATCTTGACTTTCAAGTTATTCAATCTTTTTATATTGACGTCTTTGGTTCCACGAGAAAATAATATCAGACTCGAGCTAGAATATATTTTCAAAATATTGCTCAAGTTAGAGTATTTTTTTTTATGTTTGATCTTCATGTTTGTTTAACAATTTTGAGTTATACATTATGATCTAAAGTTGAGGGTTTATATGCTTGTACATGGGCTCAAACTCGAGGTCGATTGACTTGAGTTCAATAACTTATATATGTCGAATGTGTGATTTATGAACATCTTAATATGTTTGGCTTGAAAAAATGTACGCTCGTATGGTTTGGCTCGGATTGACTCGGCTTGAGGGTGGTTGCTATTTTGGTTTTTTAGGGACATTTTGGTTATTTGATAAAGAGGGAGGTATGAAATAACTATATTGGTTAACTTTTAGATATCTTATTTCGATTATTTTACTTGAAATAATAACTTTTTTAAACGTATATCAAAACACCCCTAAATATAATAAGAACTTTGAGATTAGATGGAATGTGTATAGATACTAAATTTCGCCCCCTCACCGACGCTCCAGCGTCATACAACTTCTTTTATGATCACAATCAATTGCTACTGAGATCGAACAAGATGTTCAATCTCCAATATAACGTCATCAAAGGGTTCGGATACCGATGAGCAACAAAATAAAGACGTTTATGGTTTGGAATAAGATTTGAAACAAGAAGCCGATAAGTGTTTGAAGATACGCTTTAGTTTTAATAACATCGAAAAGATGATCTGATTGGTTCTTTATCTTTTTCTTCTATTTGTGTAGATTCTATGATTTTTTGCACATTTACTTGTCTGTTTTTTTGTGTGTGTTTTCATGATGCATGTCAAGTTAATTTGATTATTTGTGTTGATATTCAATATTTAAACTACAACCCATGTAAATGTTACACACTATGCAAATAATTTTTAGCCCCATCTTTTGTGTATTTGAAACTTTGTAATTACCAAATCAGTTGCAAAATTAGCTGAGAAGTATAAGAAGTGTAAGAAGTATAAGAAGTAAGAGAGAGAGAGAGATGAATTATCCTCTTAGAATAGGAGTTAAGATGAGAAGTATAAGAAGTGATTTGAAACTTTGATCACTTTTAAACAAAATTAGCTTAGAAAAGTATTTTCCATTGGTATTCAAATAGGATTGATGGAAATACCTTCTTACAATAACTACTATTCTTACAATCAACCCTAAACCCTAAATTACTATTCTTACAATAACGACTATTCTTACCGAAAACCAAGTCTCTCTATCTATTAGAGTAAATTACATTCTTAGTCCCTGTAGTATGTGGTCTATCATTCCTCTCTACTACAACCCCTAAGAGCATCCACACACGTCTTGCAAGAGTCATTGCAAGATGATATGACATGTCATGTGTATTGCAAGACCTTGCAAGACCACCTCCATCTTGTTAAACTTGCAAGGCCTTTCAACAAATTAAATATATTAAACACACACATTTTTTAATTTAATTAGTTAGTTAGTTTGTTTAAACATTAATTATTATTAATATGTTTATTAAATTTAATTCATTTATTACTTTATTTGAACATTGTTTTTTAATATTTTTATTAAAATTTCTTATCCATGCTTTATTTTAAAAAATGATATTTTATGCAATGTTTTTTATTTAAACTGCTAAATTATATTTACACAAAATATAATAAAAGAAAATAAAAGTAAAATTTTAGTTATCTATATTTTATAATTAATTTATTAGTTATATTATAATTAAAACTTTATTGCACTTCTTGTATATGTGGTATGCAAAAATAAACCCTAATTTACACTCCTTATTACTTTATTAGTCAAACAAACCCAATCAGGAATGTAATTTACTCTGTATTATTTACTGTCTGTCTGCGTAGAAAAGTAAAAAAAAAAAACCTAATTAATGTTGATTTTGAAACAAATGAGTTTTAAAAGGGAACACTTTGATACCATCCTTGTGGGAGATGCTGTCAGTGACTTGCTGTATCTCCTCTTCACACTTCAAGTTCGAAGCTTTGAGGTACATGATAAGATCTCAAACTAGATTTCTTCATTATCTAAGTCACCCACAAAGATTGTCTATTGCTTTCTGTAATCATTGTACTTTTGAAACACAGCGTAACTCAAGTTCACTTGTTGAGTCACTAATAAGGTCCATAACCTTGTGTTCTTCGATACCCATTTGCCAGTTGATTCATTCAACAGTTGTTAAGTGTTTAAATTACAATGATGGGTTCATTGGTGACAGATTGGTGTCTCTTTATACGAGATTGGGATGCGATAAGGATGCACACAACCTGTTTGATGAAATTCCTCACAAGGATTTGGTATCCTGGAATTCGATTATTTCCTCATTTTCTCAAAAGGGGGATGTGAGTTTGAGCTTGAATGCATTTTATAGGTTGAAACAAGAAGATGGAATGAACCCAAATGAAATATCCCTTATATCGTTAATTTCAGCTTGTGGAACTGTGGAGGGAGGTTATATTCATGGATTTTCTGTAAAAAATGGTTTGATATCAGAAAGAAAAGTTCTGAATTCTCTTATTAACATGTATGGGAAATTTGGATTCTTGAATCAGGCTTCTGGGTTGTTTGAGATGATAAAGTTGCCAAATTTAGTGTCGTGGAACTCGATCATCAAGATTCATATTCAAAATGGTCTTTTGGAGAAGAGTATTCTGTATTTTAATTTAATGCGGAAAGCTGGGATTTTTCCCGACCAAGCTACAATCGTCACAATACTTCAGAGTTGCGGTGATATGGGCGTTGCGAAAATAGTAGATGCATTTCATGGTCTTATTTTGTGTTCTGGTCTAGATAAAAGTATTCCTACAACGACTGCATTATTAAGTGTTTATGCAAAATCCGGAAGATTAACGGCTTCGTGTGAAATCTTTAAAGAAATGAAAGATCCCGATATGATCGCTTGGACTGCCATGCTTGCTGGATATGCCATGCACGGGTATGGCAGACAGGCGATTGACCATTTTGGGTCCATGGTTCAAAAGGGTCTGGACCCTGATCATGTTACTTTCACCCATTTGTTGAGTGCGTGCAGTCATTCAGGTCTTATCAACGAGGGAAAAAGATATTTCCAAATTATGTCTACTATTTATCGAGTCGAACCACGATTGGACCATTATTCGTGCATGGTTGATATGTTTAGTAGGTTAGGGTGTTTAAAAGATGCACACATTTTAATCGATAAAATGCCAATTGAGCCTAACTCAGGTGTTTGGGGCGCACTTTTTAATGGTTGCAAGGCTTTTGGAGACATAGAGCTTGGTGAGGAAGTTGCAGAAAGACTAATCGCTTTAAACCCGTTAGACCCTAGAAATTATATTATGCTATCGAGCATGTACGCTAAGGGCGGTCGTTGGAAAGATTTTTCGAAAGTTCGAGGCTTAATGAAGGAGAAAGGTCTTGTAAGAACTGCCGGATGCAGCTTTATTGAACATGGGCACAGGATTCATCGTTTTCTTGTGAATGATCAAGCACACCCTGAGAGTGAGAGTATATATATAAAGTTAGATGAAGTTATCAAGAAAATTCGAAAGGTTGGATATGTACCTAATACGGAGTTTGTTCTACATGATGTAGAGGAAGAAGTTAAAGAAAGTTTGGTGAGTAAACATAGTGAAAAGTTGGCAATTGCATTCGGTCTTTTGGTCGATAATGATAGCAAGCCTCTTATAATCATAAAGAACTTGAGGATTTGCGGTGATTGCCATAACATGGCAAAGTTTGTATCGTTTGTTGAAAAGCGTAGGATCATCATTCGTGATACGAGGAGGTTTCATCATTTCGCTGATGGGTTATGCTCTTGTGGAGATTACTGGTAATCTTCTTTTTTATGGTCCTTTTTTTTCTTTTGGGGTGGGCAATGGATGTATGGAGGTACCTGCACCTAGAGTGGACATGTAAAGATAATATGTGGTTGTAATCTTGAAAAAGAAAGCCGCATGCTTATACACCTTTGTTGAGTTTAGTGTATTTTATGATACATTTGTCCATCATCTGTCAAATAAGTTGTCCACTATTATTCAGATATCCCATCTATCTTTTTCTCTCACTAAGATATCTATCTGCATTATTTTAGCATCGATTCTCAATCTCATGATTTCCCTGTTCCTGAAGACGTATGTATTAAAGAAGACGTATGTATTAAAGAGGAACTGGTACCTACATGAGTAACAGTAAGGTGTCTTCACTAAGATATTTAATTATTAGTTAGTCAACATGTTGTGGATCCATACTAGTGACTACATAGAACAGAACCATGATTCTTCTTTTTCTTTCTTTTTCACAAGTTAAAACCCTGCGGTTTTTGTTCTTGATGCAATGAAGGTTCTGATATCTTGTAGAATTGATTGTCTTGCCACTCATGGAACTATTACAAGATGCCAACATGACTTAGTTATTTATTAGATCCTTAATTTTGTTTATTTGAGGATTTATTTGATAGACTTTTTTTTTTAAATATATAATATGTATATTTATTTGAACCCCTAACCTCCTAGAAGGCCAAAGGCTCCGATACGGCTAGGCCAAAGGCCCTTTGGTTTATTTGATAGACTTTGTTTTCAAGAATTTTATGAATGACCGGAAGAACAAATGGTTACCTTTTGCTGGCAGGTTTTAAATTATCAACTTTGTTCCGGCTGCTATTCAAGTGTACTGGGCATCTCTTTTTCTAATTCCTATCTGTGTCACCAAGGAGATTGAAAGGATTTCACGTGGGTTCCTATGGAACAAGGGTGATTGCACGGAAGGGGTTAAATGGATCTTTATATACAGACTAAGAGGAACGGACGTTGGGGATGTGCTTGAACTTTTCTTCCCTGTCAATAATTAGCCTGATGTCTTGTGGGTTTGCTTTGGAAGTGGCAATCTTTACTGTTGAGATTGGGGACCTGTTGTTTCGGTGGTGCATGGTTCTTTTGTACCAACTGATTTCTTCATTCTTTTCCTGCTCGAGGGCACTTAGCACCAGTTTCTGTGTTTGAAGGGCATCAGTGGACTTGGCTTTTGCAGCTTCTTCTTGGGCAGCTTTGAGGGAGAGATCTCTGGATTTGTCTAAGTTGGCTTGAGCAATTCTTGCTTCCTCAATTTCTTGAGAGGAGAGACCGAGATCGGTGGTGATAGATTGGATCGAGTTTAAGAGTTTCGGCCCCTTTTGGTCGAGCCCCATATTTTGCTAACTCCTTTTTCTTCTTTTCCTCTTTGGCCAATTCTTCGGCCGAGAGAGTCTTCTTTCCTTTGTCTTCGGGAGCTTTGCTGGACTGCTCCCCCTCAATTGATGCATTAAGGTCAAGAGCTTCGGTGGAGCCAGTATGGGTCGGTGAGAGTGAGGCATGTTTCGGTGGAGAGGAGGTTTTCGGTGGAGAAGGAGAGGGTTTCGGTGAGGGAGATTTCGGTGGAGGCTTGTTACTGGAATGTTTCTTGATGGATGGCAATTTCGGTGGAGCCGTGGATTTCTCCCCCTCAGTAACAGCCGTAATCTTTAAGCCCAACTCATGGAAGACCTTGTCAAACTTGGAGTGTAGGAAGGCTAGACTGGCTTCGGTGGTATGGGGAACCAAGGCAAAGTCACCGAGATCCATTTCCCATTGGGATCGTTCAGGGTTGGGAGAGTCGGTGGAGGGTTTTGAGAAGGACTCCACGGTGGTAGAAAGGGAAGACAATTTTTCATGTATGGGTCGTAGGGCTTCGGTGAGGGCATCGAGAAGAAGATGAGGTAACTGAGACTCGAGGGTTGAAATTCGAGAATTAGCTTGGGAGATCAAGGAGATGGTAGATTTAAGAAAGGTAGAAGTGCGGTCTACGTGTGGGGAAGTCTGACCACCGATTTCCGGAAACTGCCAAAAGAGTCGATGGGGATCGATTTCGGGGATGGGATTGTGGATGTAAGGTAGTATTTCGTCGGTGTACAATGTTCGGGGTGGAGTAGGCGATCGGTGGGGAGATTGGTGCGATGACGAGGGAGACTCGGTGTGATGTTCTTCGGTGGACGGGATGGTTCGGGGAGAACCAGTGTCCGCTAAAAGAAAATCGAAAAAATCAAAGGGTGGGATTGGGGGGGAACCCTTAGCGGATTGTGCAATGTCTTCGATCGTGAACTGATCGGGTGTAAAGCTGTGTAGTGTGAAGTCAGAACCCTCGAGCGGAGAGATCTCGAGGTCATCTCCACCACCCAAAGAGTCGAGTGGGGAGGCATGTTGGGGTTCCTCCAGAAATGTAACTGAGGCCTTTCGAGGGGCAACAGAGGAGACGGTGGGGTGTGTAGCGGATACCCTTGGCCCGGAGGGATGAAGTTCAACAACTGGCGATTTTCGAGAATCGACAGTTGGATTAGTCGGTTGGGCCGATGGTTTTCGAGACCTCTTTGAAAGAGATCCCGAAAGGGAAGATGAGTGCCTCCGCTTGTGAGAAGGGGTGTGAACCGGGGAAGTCTCCGAGGGATCTCTCGGTGACGTGGTTCGAGAAGCGGGTGCGGAGGTGTCGGTGGCCTTTTGACGTTTCTTTTGAGTGCCACCCGACTTAACTCGGGAACGGGGAGAAGGGACCACAACAGTTGGAGTGACCTCGGAAATTTCCAGGTGGCGAAACCCGGGAATTTCCGCATCACCCCAATGAAGTTCGGGAGATAGAGCGAGGGAAATCATACCTGGGCGTAATGGACGATCGGTGGCGAGAGGCTTGACATTGAGGGTTTTGGTACCCACAACAGGAGATGACCAATCATAAGAGAACCGGGGCGAGGGAGATCGGCTATCTGTCTCCAAAGCTTTGGAAAGCTTGTGCTGGACGATCATGGAGATGAAGCGGGGGAAAGCAACGTAACACTTCTTGGGAGTTTTGATGACTTCGACGAGCTCCGAGAAGAAGTATTGGGCGAAATCAACCCTACGTTGGAAGATAAGAGCATGGGCGAGAGTGTTAATGTAGGACGGCGACTGATCATGTCCACTGGTTTTGCGGGAGAGGCAATGGATAACATGGGCAAAGAAAAAATTCCAAATGCCTCCCGTTTTGCTGCGGAGAAGAGTACCGGGGCCTTTGGAGGAGTCGTCGAGTACGTACCCGGTGGCAAGAAGAACGTCTTCATGTATGTTGTCCACATACATGTCTTCGTAGACGGGAAATGCTCCAATTTTGAGAGCGAGACGGACATCATCGACCCCAAACGTGAGGTCGTGATCACCTTCGTCATTGGTAAAAATGGAGGCGTGAATGGCCTCATTGGAGGGATCGTACACCGAGGTTAGCCAGAACTGTCCAATGAGCATTTTGCTCATTTTGGGGTTGCACGAGAAAGCATGAAGAAAAGGAGAGTGAGATAGGAACTTGGCGATAGTAGAGAATTCGGGATGAGCGGGATCGGATTCGAAGCGAGCAACGTGATTGCACTGGTTGAATCTGAGGTCTTCAAAACGTGTAGGAATCGCATATCGTGAGGATGCCATGAGAGTAATTTGTTTGAGACAAAAGAAGTAGTTGCAGGTTTTAAACTTAAGAAAGAGGTGGGAAATGAGGTGAGATGATACGTATATTTATAGGAAAGAGAAATGGTATCCTTATGATAGCTTTTATGGGGAAACGGGGCAAGGCGGCTTGAGAGGTGAAAGGTGAATGGGGAGTCGGGACATGGAACGGCTGAGAGGCAAAAAATCTGACAGGTTCGCAATTGAGTGGTCACAAGTGGGCTTTGGGAATCGTGTGGATCGGTGTAGGCTCGGTGATGGTTCGGTGGTAGTTTCGGTGATTGTTCGGTGGTTTATCGGTGGAAGATCGGTGGAAGAAGTCGAAGAGTTCCACCGATTTTGAATACGTCGGTGGGAGAAGTCGAAGGGTTTCACCGATTTGGGAGATTTCCACCGAAATGGGACTTCGGTGGGAGAAGTCGAAGGGTTTCACCGAAATTTGAACCGAGAAGATGCCACCGAATTTCATTTCGGTGGAAGGAAAGAGAATGAAAATGATTTAACACATATATATGTCCACCGATGAGAGATCGGTGGAGAGAGAGAGAGGTAGATAAGAAAGTGTCCACCGATGTGAGATCGGTGGAGCATGAACACACGTTTTATTCTTGAAGATTGCACATCCCAAGTTCACTGATGAGAAAGTTGAACCTGGTTTCATCAAGAGGTTTGGTGAAAAGATCAGCAAGCTGCAAATCGGTGGGAATGAAGTGCAGTTCAATATCACCTTTGGAAATGTGGTCCCTGATGAAATGATACCTGATATCTATGTGTTTAGATCGGGAGTGAAGAACAGGATTATTTGCTATAACTATAGCACTGGAATTATCACACAGAATTGGGACTTTAGAAAAGAGTTGATTATAGTCCCTTAGTTGGTTTCTCATCCATAGAATCTGAGCACAGCAGCTCCCAGCCGCTACATATTCAGCCTCAGCAGTAGAGGTTGACACAGAGTTTTGTTTCTTGCTGGACCAACTTACCAATTTTCCACCAAGGAGCTGACAGCTTCCTGTAGTACTCTTTCTATCAATCTGGGAACCTGCATAGTCTGAATCTGAGTAACCAATTAGTTCAAAACCCGAGTCTTTGGGATACCAAAGACCCAAGTGCAGTGTGCCCTTAAGGTATCGAAAGATTCGTTTTACAGCCTTTAAATGTGATTCTTTTGGATTGGCCTGATAACGAGCACATAGACAGGTAGCAAACATAATATCCGGTCTGCTAGCAGTTAGGTAAAGAAGAGAGCCTATCATACCTCGGTAAAGAGTAACATCCACAGATTCACCTTTTAGATCAGCACACAGTTTCAAAGGAGGAGCCATGGGAGTTTTCATAGGAGAGCTATCTAGAAAATTAAATTTCTTTAGAAGGTCGCAAATATATTTGCTTTGATTTATAAAAATCCCTTCTGAAGATTGTTTGACCTGAAGGCCCAAAAAGAATGTAAGCTCTCCCATCATGCTCATCTCATATTTACTCATCATGAGAGAAGCAAACTCATCACATAGGCATTCATCAGTGGCACCAAAGATGATGTCATCAACATAGATTTGAATAAGAATGATATTACCTGAGGTTTCTTTGATGAAGAGAGTATTGTCAATTTTACCTCTGGAATATCCATGCTTGAGAAGGAAGTTGGCAAGAGTGTCATACCAAGCACGTGGAGCTTGCTTGAGACCATAGAGAGCTTTGTCAAGTCTGTACACATAGTCTGGATGATCTGGGTCTTCAAAACCAGGGGGTTGTTTCACATAGACTTCCTCTGCAAGCTCTCCATTGAGAAAAGCACTTTTGACATCCATTTGAAACACTCTGAAATTTCGGTAGGCAGCATGAGCAAGAAATATTCTGATAGCTTCAAGTCTTGCAACAGGGGCAAAAGTTTCATCATAGTCAATGCCTTCTTCCTGTCTGTATCCTTGAGCCACCAGTCTTGCCTTATTTCTGATAACAGTGCCATCCTCATCCATCTTGTTTCTGAAGACCCACTTGGTTCCAATGATTGTCTTGTTTCTGGGTTTGGGAACCAATCTCCAAACTTTATTTCTCTTGAACTGAGAAAGTTCTTCTTGCATGGCAGTGATCCAACAAGGATCGGACAAAGCTTCATCAACTTTCTTGGGTTCAGAGAGAGAGAGGAAATTCACATAGAGACAGATATTTCCAACTCCTCTGCGAGTTTGGACACCTGCTTGTTGGTCACCAATAATTTGATCTATGGGGTGATCTTTGGTCCATTTTAGAGCAGGAGGTAAGGGTGATAAGGTATGTGGAGTAGAGTGATTTGGAGTAGTGGGATCAGAGGTTTGGTGTAAAATGGGATTTTCGGTGGTAGATGCTGTGTGATTTTCGGTGGGGTTAAGGAAGGGAGAAGGGCATTGGTGTGGAGTTTGGGGCTGATCAATTTCGGTGGGAGTGAGGTGGTTTTCGGTGGGAGAGAGTGATCCAGCTTGGTTGTTAGAGGTAGATGAATTTGAGGGAACTGAGGGGATATCGGTGGAAATGACTAGGGGAGTATCACCAATACATGATGAGATCCATCTGTGTAAATCATCCTCATCACTTGACAGTGATGAACATCTGAGATCATCGAACTTGACATGAATGGACTCATCAATGCATTTTCTTCTGAGATTATACACCCTATAAGCTTTGGAAGATAAGGAATACCCAACAAATATTCCCTCATCCGCCTTGGGATCAAACTTCCCAAGATTTTCACGATCATTGAGGATAAAGCAGATACACCCAAAGACATGAAGAAATCCAATATTTGGTTTTCTGCCATGAAAAACTTCATATGGGGTTTTATCATGTCTTTTGGATATTACTGATCTGTTTTGAGTGAAACAGGCAGTATTCACAGCTTCGGCCCAAAAGTAGGTGGGAAGATTTGATTCACTCAGCATGGATCTAGCAGCCTCACACAGTGTTCTGTTTTTCCTTTCCACCACTCCATTTTGCTGAGGAGTACGAACAGCAAAGAAGTTTTGAGAGATCCCTTTTTCAGTGAAGAAGTCTTCAAGAGCACTGTTTCGGAATTCAGTGCCATTGTCACTTCTTACCGAGCGAACAAGTTGGCCATTGAGAACTTCATTTTTCTTGACAAAGTTGATGATTTCTTCAGTAGCATCACTTTTGTACCTGAGAAAGAACACCCAAGTATATCTAGTAAACTCATCAACAATAACAAGAATGTACCTTTTGCCTCCAAGACTTGGAGTGCTAACTGGTCCACATAGATCCATGTGTAGCAATTGTAGAGGAAGAGTGATGGAAGAGCATTGCTTTGTCTTGAAGGATGTTTTGGTGAGCTTTCCTTTTTCACATGCATCACACAGCTTCTCTTTGACAAAGTTCAACTTCGGCATCCCCGTCACCAGCTCTTTGTTGGAGATTTTATGCAAGGTTTTGAAGTTTAGATGAGAAAGACGTTTATGCCACAACCAGTTCCTTTTGGATGCATCATCTGACACAAAGCAGACATTTGATGAAGAATTGGATTGTCCCATATCTATGACGTAGACATTTTCCATCCGTTTTCCCGATAACACCACATTGAAATGTTTGTCTACCACGGAGCAGACACAAAGTTCAAAGACAACTTTGTATCCAAGATCACACAGTTGACTAATGCTGAGAAGGTTATGCATGAGACCGTCCACAAAAGCCACTTTATTGAAGGTTACAGATCCATTAGAGAGAGTTCCGTATCCTTTGGTGTAACCTTTAGAGTTATCACCAAAAGTTACAGATGGACCTTTTCCCGGCACATAGTTGATGAGAAGAGACTTGTTCCCCGTCATGTGGCGTGAGCACCCGCTGTCTAGATACCAAATTTGATGGTGCTCAAAAGCCTGCATGCAAACACAAATTAGTTCTTTGGTACCCATTTTGTAATGGGTCCTTTAGGGTTAGCAGAGCATGATTCCTTAAGCTTGGATCTATCAATTCTATCCTTGGGACAGTCCTTAGCCATATGACAGGTGTCACCACAGTTATAGCATTTTCTATAGATAAACATCTTTTTGACATTTTTAACATTTTTCATGTTTTGGCTTTTATTATTTGTTCTAATAGCCTTGTTTGAAGAGAATAGAGCTGGAGGTTTGGACCCAAGGATTCATTTGAAGGAATCTTTGGAGATTGATTCTCTTAAAATAACAGATCTAGGAATTTGATGGGCAGAGGAGTTGCTAGAGAAAATATTTGGGGTAGACCTCTTGGGATGGAAATCGGCCATGCATTTGACCACCGATTTCCCTTTGTCAGAAGATGAGATTTCTTTTAAGAGAGTAGAAGATTCTCTTTTGAGTATCTTAGAGGGCTTGGGTTCGGTGTATGTATCTATGTGAATAGACTTTAACACTTCATGGAGAGGTATGGGAGGATCATTAATGGAAGGATCGGTGGGCACGAAGGAGGTAAAGTCGGTGGGTTTTGACCTTTTGAAGGGATTGACTTTTGAGGAGTTTGATGAAGAGGCTTCATCCATGGCCGAAAGTTTGAGCTGATTATGGATGGGTTTAGAAACTTCATTTGAATCTTGTTTCTCAAGGATTTGTAATGAGGAGTCCTTGGCCTTTAAGGATATTCCATACTTTAAGGCTTCACACAGATCTAAAGAGTTCAAAGAGATGGAATCACAAGAACTGGACTCAGAGATATCATCACATGCATCGGTGGAGGGAATGAGAGCAAGAGAGGAGTCATGAACAGCAGTTTTTCCAAATCCTAGGCCGAACTTGTTAGAACTACATATTTGACTTTGGAAGATTTGTTCAAGATTTTTGGAAGAGTTTGACCATTTTCTAATGACTTCTTGTTCCCTTTTTAGTTTCTTAAAAAGGTGACATTTTTCTTTTGAAATCACATGATTTATGGTTTTCAAGTTTTCCAGCTCTGCCTTAATTTCCTCAAAATGTTCAAGTTTAGCCATGCAGATTTCAAGTTGAGAAGTGAGAGTTTTGACTTGAACAGATTTTCTTTTCTTAGAATCTTTGATAGCATAAAAATCTTGAGTTAGTGATTCATAGGCATTAATCTTTTCGAATGTCAGACATGTTATTAAAAGGATGTACCTGAGCGAAATCTGTGGAGCACCCAGTTGCCACGAGAGCCATAGGAGAAGTAGCCTTTTCAGAAACTTCCATTTCTTCTGAGATAGCCATAAAGCATCTATTCTGAGAATCGCTGTCTGAGGTGTCTTCATCCTCCCAATCGTGGGTTTCTGCCATAAGACCCTTTCCTTTTCTCTCTAGACCCTCACTCCTTTCCTTCTCTTTCCTGTACTTGGCTTTGTATTTCTCAGCACGCTCCTGATGATTTAGGAAGGATGGTTGGGACTCCTTTTTGGGAAAGGTTGATTTGAAGGGCATGTTTTTGGATTTTTCCCTTTTTGAAGAGAGACTATCAGAAGATGGAATTCTAGACTTGGAGATACGCTTGCTCCTACACTCAGATGCAAAATGTCCTTTCTTGCCACAATTGTAGCATTCCTCATTTGACTTATCAGAAGAAGTCTTGAAAGATGAAGTTTTTCTAAAACTTCGGGATTTGTTGAAGGGACGAAACTTGTTTTTAGAACCAACCATCATTGCCATTTCATCTGACAACTGTTCAACCATAATATCCTCACCTTCATCATCAGCATCACTAAGATATGCCTCCGTTTGGTGGGTTTCATTTGTTTGGCTGTCGTTGTCAGAGTCAGATGAAGGATAGGTGATTCTAGGAAGATTTTGAGATTTCTTGGAGCTTTCACTAATAAGAGCTATAGAAGAGCTCTTTATTTCTTTGATAAAAGATTTCCTTTGAAGCTTGGTTTGCTCAAAATTGAAAAGAGTACCATACAAAACAGTTAGGGGCATGAACTCAAGGTCCTTGGTAGTTTTAATACAAGTACATATGTTTTCCCAAAATTCTGGGAGACAGTCCATGAACTTGCACAAAACTTCCTCATTATCATAGATTCTGCCCAATAACTTAAGATCATTAAGAAGAGAGTTGAAGCGATTGTAGAAGCTAGGAAGAGATTCTCCTTTTTCAAAAGAAAATAGTTCATACTTTCTGATAAGACCAATCTTTTTACATTTCTTGACTTCCTCTGTACCTTCGTACATAACACATAGAGTGGTCCACATCTCTTTGGCAGTTTCAAAGTTCACCAAAGAGTGGTAGACCTCATCAGGAAGGGAGAGAGCAATAATAGCTCTTACTTTGGAGTCAAGAGTGACCAAACGTTTTTCTTCATCAGTATACTTTTTAGGGTTTTTGAGAATATAACGACCAGCAGCACTGGATTTTTCCTCATCGGAATCACTAGAAATTTCCTTTTCAACGGTCTCTTTACCTGGCCTCTGCGTTTCATAGCGAGCCCAAACTCTGGGGATAATGGGTCCCTCTTTGAGAATGGTTGGATATCTAGTATCCACTCCTTCCATGAATAGCATCATGCGGCTTTTCCACAAGGAGAAATTGTTAGCATTAAACTTAGGATGTTTAGAGATAGATCCATTTTCAGAAAAGTTATTTTGAAAAGAGTTTTCAACAGTAGAAGAAGAAGAGGCAGCCATTGCAGATCAAGTTTATGGAATTAAACTTTCTGCTCTGATACCACTTGTTAGTCCCAGATGGCTTAACAAGTATTGTAGAAGGGGGGGTTGAATACAATACACAAAAATTTCACAATTTTAATTCTTATATTGAAAACTTTCAACAAGAACTACACATAGAAAACTTAAGACTGTTGCGGAAAAGAACAGATAAACTATTCTAACAATCTTACACAAAGTATACTAACAAAATAACTAAGAACACTTAGAACAAAGCTATAGAGTTTTGAGGCTTAAAGGAGGATTTCTTGCACTGAGAGAATTCTTGAAAGCGTGAGTTTTGCATGGGAGGACTTCTCCTTTTATAGTGCCAAGGAGTGCCCAAGCATTAAATGCTTGGGACACTTGTCATCTTCACACTTGCTGAGAATGTTGACTTCTGAAAAGCTGTGAAGTCCTTATCACTTTTCACTAGGTACAGACAGAGTAGCTCATGCAGATAAAAGGGACTTTAACTGAAAGTGGATAAAGAGACAAACTGTCACTTTTATCTGCTAGGGGATATTGTCCCATAATAAACGATCTTCTGTCTTGGACTTTTAGCACCGAAGAAGTTTCCACCGAGATTGAGGAGTCTTCGGTGGAGAGAAAGACAGACCACCGAAATTGCAAGAACACTTCGGTGGTGAGGAGGACCACCGAAATAGTCCAAGCCATTCGGTGGAGGTTGAGCACCGAAAGTGGCAGTGATTCTTCGGTGGTTGATGTGGCCACCGAAACTGTCCAGGCACTTCGGTGGAAGAAGAGTCCACCGAAGTTGTTCTGAAGATTCGGTGGTGAAGAGGACCACCGAAATTGTCCAGACAATTCGGTGGTGATGACTTGTGTGTATGTTGCCGATAGTCTTCTATTTTCCACAAGTAGAGAGTCTTCAAGCTTGGTTTCGGTTGATCTTCGACTTCACCGAACATTTGATATCTTGTACAAGTCATTCAACGAACTGAACTAAAATATTCTAAGTAGGAGTTTTAGGGAAACCATCGGTGAGTCAATTTCAAATCCTTGGTGACCCAACAAAAAGGAAGTTCTCAATTCAAATATAATTCTCTAGATTCTCTCAAGATCAATGAAATTCAAGTTTGGATTGATGATTACCTAATAGATCTAGTTTTAACAATATGGTCTACCCTTTGCATCCTATGGAGGAAGAGAAATTCTTTGGTCTTCGAAAGTGGGGCTCAAATCGACATTTGGGAGCTTTTTTTGAAATCCATTTAGCCTCCTTTGTTTGGATCTCAAAGAGGTTTAAGAGCAACAAAACTTTTTGGATGGATTGGTTGTGTGGTTCTGTTTGGCATTTCTATTGTCCGTATAGCTCGAGTTTTGGCGTGGGCTTTTGTTTTGTTTTGTTTTCTCTTTCTTGTTCCTTGGTTTTTGTAGTGGGTAGGCTGTTCTTTTGTTGCATTCTGCTCCTTGAAGAACGTGAGCCTCTCTGTTTCGACTGTGTATTGCTTTCGGTTCTCCCCTGTTTTTAATAATACTGCCTTTCATAAAACATTTGGAAGGGGATGTTTCTCTGAAGGTTGTAAAGAGAGGATGTTCAGGATATGGTCTTCATTTGTATGGTTCAGCTACTTTTTTCAACCAGGGGGAGAGGTGTTAGTCAGCCAGAAGAAAAAGGTGTCATATAGATTCAGCTACTTTTTTCAACCCTTTATTCCATATTTGCACTCCTCCCTTATCCACCTCTCTCCCACCTTAAATAATCTTTTACTAAAAACCTTAAATCAATAACAACTGCGTTTAATTTACTTAGGGGTAAAATAATCATTTTTGTCATTCAGAATGTTGATTCAGTGTAATTGGCCAAACAACAATTTAACCTAATCCATACTGACAACTTAACCCATACATGACTTGATATAAAACCAACCGAACTGCCCCTAACGCGTGGACCGGCCGGAGAAATATATTCTTTTGTGCTAACATTTGTTGATTTTGGGGAACTTGGTTGTTGGTACTGCTGTTTATTTATGTTGTTGGTGGGTTAGTATTTATGTTACCATGATGATGATTTGGGATCATTTGTTGAAGATGCAGTTGTTAAAGAGGATTACCTTTCTCTTCAAGTTCAGATCCAAGGTAAAGATACAGAAGTTGGTGATACTGCAGAGAGGGGACACCAACTTCGTGGTTTGTATAACCATTGGCACGTTGCTGATGATGCTGATGCACATAAGGCCAGTTTTCGGAAATTCAAGATCTTTCATCATTTATTGTTACTCAAGGATTTGTATCATCATATCGTATGATACTTCTCATGATGCTGATACACATAAGGTGAGTTTTCGGGTCACATCTTTGTTTATTTGAAAATGCACATATTCAGCTGTTTCTCATGGCCTTGCATAATCCAGATTTCCTCTCTATGCAGTGAGTTAGCCATATATATATATATATATATATATCATATATGGTGTAGATATTATATGGCTTATTATCCCAACAAGACATGTGGATAAACATAAACTATTTCTTCTTCATGAAAACCTTTTCGTTTATTTTCTTTTGTAATTAAAGTAAAGATGGTAGAAGGAACAAAGCTCATTGGGGTTAATTGCTCAATTTCTTTGAAGTTAGTGAACCATTTTGTTCAATTGTGCATGCAAGAAAAGAAAAAGAAAAACATTGAGCTTCTGTTTGAATATATGCTTTCAATCGCTCCACTATAGCGGTCATGGGGGCAAATAGTGGTGGTCAAATAGCGGTCCTGCGATTAGCGGCACTATTGACCGGTAAATGACTGTATTTTGAAATCAAAAAAGCTCCGAATACACCAAAATGTTAATGAATTTTGAGTCCTTGTAACTCCCTATCTAGCGGTTGCATCAGTTGACCGAGTAGTGGGGCCGCACCTCGCTGCTACTTAT
Organism: Saussurea involucrata; assembly: GCA_033807775.1. Taxonomy (NCBI): domain Eukaryota; kingdom Viridiplantae; phylum Streptophyta; class Magnoliopsida; order Asterales; family Asteraceae; genus Saussurea; species Saussurea involucrata. The sequence goes on from CM066322.1 coordinate 178,639,000, forward strand.
GTCTTCATCTTGTTAATTTGCCGCTTTTGATAAAAGACAAATTGTTGTAACCAGCTCTAAGGAACTTTCCAGCTTTTTCCAACTACAAATAATGCCAAAAACTATCACAGTTACCTACTTACCTCTACTGTCCAAACACGTCCCCAAAGTATTCAAAAAGCAGTCCCAAACTGGGGACTATCCAAAATTAATCTCTATTAGATCAATTTCGGACGGGTGACCTAAAGGCATATGAACTTGTATAATAAATGTATGCATGCATGTTTCTCTAATTCTATTTACACTTAATAATAGTTGGCAAAAAATATGAAAAGAATGTAAAGTAATGAAAAAATTAACGTACCTTACAAAAAAAGATCCACGGCGTAATAGTCGTCGTACACCTTTACGTATATCTCTTGATCAAGACGTCGCCCTACAATTAAACATTTTAAGTCGTTTATATTAATTATAAATTGATACAATTGTGTGTGTGTGTATATATATATAATAGAATATGATAACATTATTGAGAAAAACATAAAAAAACGCCATTAATATATGATTTGTTGATAAATGAAATCAAAACATCATGCAATTGTGTTAATAATTAATATAATGATTGGTTAAAAATAATGAATTTAGTTAATACATACCTTGCAATATTTAATAGCTTTCAATGGATTAATATTGGCTCTTCAATTTGTGTGTAAAAAGTAAAAAAAGAAGATGGAGATGCTATAAGACAAAAAAACGGCGGCTGAGAATTATATAAGAAAAACCCTACAATTTTAAACCTTTTTAAACGGTTGTTTGAGTGAAAAACCGTTTGAAAAAGTAACGGACCTTTTTATACGGTTGTTTACGAAAAACCGTATAAAAAGACCTATGAATTTTACACGGTTACTTAAAAAAACCGTGTAAAAATGGTTGACAGTTTTTTATACGGTGTTTTTTGAGCAACTGTTTAAAATTCATAGGTCTTTTTATACGGTTTTCTATTAACAACCGTATAAAAAAGCCTGTAACTTTTTCAAACGGTTTCAAACTCAAAAAACCGTTTAAAATTGTACTTAATAAAATATGGCCACCTTTTCAAACGTTTTTTTCGAATTTTTTTAAAAACCGTTTAAAAAAGTGCGTTTAAAAAAGGCATTTCTGTAGTAGTGTTTGGATGCCGTGGAAAGATTTGGAATGTTTAGTGTGCTTGGTTTGTAGGATTTGGAATGTAATTGGATTCGATAATTTTAAAAAAAAGTTAAAAAGAAGTCATAAAAATAATTTAATTCCAAGTCAATCCAAATCCAATCCTATCCCATAAACCAAATGGGACCAAGTAATTGATTGTTTAATTATTACTATGTCACACACACATCCAAGCATTATCATATGTTCTTAGAATAAATTGTGCGGTTGTGCATCTACTTCGATTAGATCTTAAGTATGGATGGATTAAGTTAAATTGTTGTGTATTTGTTATGTTGAATGATAAAAATGACTATTTCGCCCTTTAACAGTTTGTTTTATGTTCTTTCCCCATTAAGCTCATGTGCCCCCAAGAAATTTGACGATGAAATTGATCAACCAACAATAATAATGAATGCATAAAATTGATCAACCAACAATAACAATGTCCTTAAATTACTACTTCATTCTCCTTCAATCTCCTTCAAATTGATCAACGAAGAGTATTTTAGGGAGAGTAGTGGCTGAATGGATTAAGTACGTCCATGGTAGGTGAGTGATTAAACCATCATTATAATGAATAAGTCACCAACAAACACCCATGTATAGCTAACCGATAGCCTTCAGTCCTTGTCGTATCTCCTGACCAAGTGGTTGCATCCGTTGACTGAGTAGTGGGGCCGCACCTCGCTTCTACTTATGTCTTCATCTTGTACCTTGTCTGCTACGAGATACACTTCAGCTTTTTCCCACAAGCGGGCTTTGTCGTTATTCTACCCGCTTGCTTGCTTGGCTGAACGTCTGGTGCTCATGTTGTACTTATTAATTTGCCGCTTTCGGTAAAAGACAAACTGTTGCAACCAGCTCTAAGGAAATTTCCGGGTTTGCTTCATGTGAAACACAAAGTGGGTTACTAACTTGCACAAAAGATACACTACTTTATCTATATCCAATTACGATGATGAAGTATAGAATTATTTCAATTGTAAAGTTTTTTAATTATGTAACTACATAAATAATGCCAAAAACTATCACGGTTACCTCTACTTGACACCAGAAAACTGTCCAAACACATCCCCAAAATGCTTGAAACAACACCAGAAACTGTCCAAACACTGCTGCGGCATCAGAATTCTGCCCCCAAAAGAGGTGATGGTTAGCAGTGAAATAGAGCAATTAAGAAGGGGCTGAAATAGGTCCTAAGTGTGCAGAAATTATTTGTGATATATATACATAATTAACTACTTCGTCAAGGATTATAAAAATACAGGTTGATATATAATTGCCCTAGTCTTAATTTTTGAATAAGCATCTGGGTGGTTGTGTACTTGTTAACTTTGTATTGTAATGGAAGTCCTCTTTTGTTTATAACTGACATCTGCATGTTAGATATATGAGGTAAAGAAATCCTTGTGAGGAATTTCATCAAACACGTTGTGTGCATCTTATATATGATGGATGTTGAGAAATTAATTATGGTTTTGAAAATACATACCCGCTATATATGAGAACGTTAGTTAATCTCCTCCAAATTAAGTGCATGCATGCAGTTGCAACCTCGATCCATCACTACAAGAAAAATGGGCTAAAGTGACCAAAACTTCTAGTGAGGACAAAATTTCCTCACCATAGGTCACTAAAAGACAAAACCATAGAACTCTGTTGACAATATAGTTTGACTTACTCTATCGTGAGGACATGTCCTCTCCATAGGTATTTTAGTTTTAATTTTTTATTTTTCTTTCGCCACCAAAATTAAAACAATTCAGAAAATCAACCTTTATTGACTTTTTTTCTTTGACCCACCTTTGGAGAGGACATGTCCTCACGATAGGTTTTTCCATTTCCTAAAAAAAACTAATAAAATGGCGGTTTACATTTCGAGAGGACATATCCTCACCATAGGTTTTTTCATTTTCCCCCAAAATATAAAACAAATTTGCACCAAATAAAATAGGTTTTTTTAAATTTTAATTTCCCACCTTAAATAAAATGAGTTCCCACAAAAACTTAATGAAATGGCGGGTTATTTTTGGTGAGGACATGTCCTCTCCATAGGTATTTTAGTTTTAATTTTTGAATTTTTTTCCCCACCAAAATTAAAACAATTCAGAAAAACTATCTTTATTGACTTTTTTTTCTTTGACCCACCTTTGGAGAGGACATGTCCTCACCATAGGTTTTTTTCAATTCCTCAAAAAAATTAATAAAATGGCGGGTTACATTTGGAGATGACATGTCCTCACCATAGGTTATTTCATTTTCCCCCAAAATATAAAACAAATTCGCACCAAATAAAATAGGTTTTTTAAAATTTTAATTTCCCATCCTAAATAAAGTGAGTTCCCACAAAAACTTGATGAAATGGCGGGTTACTTTTGGTGATGACATGTCCTCACCATAGGATTGTAACTTATACAAAAAATAAACATAAAAATACATAAACAATACCCGAGTTACCATGGTAGCAAGTCGTATGTTGAGACGCGATATGAACGGGTAAGTCGTTTCTATCTCTAAATCAATCACTCATTGTATAAATATGTAATATTGGTATAAGGGTCCACCCGTTTGGTAATATGAGTAATGTTTGACCCGTTTGGTAACATTGGGAACTTGTAATGTTTGACCCGTTTGGTAACATGGAGGGGTGGGAATTTAAGCCCAAAACCAAAAGATTTGGGTCAAATTGGATAACTTTCTAAATTATTTGGGTCGGCACTTTTGTTGGAACGGGTCCAAATGGGGAACTTGTAATTTTGAGTCATTGCAATGGGTTCAAATAGGTTACCCTTAAAACTCAATGGGTCAATATTATTTGATGTTTCATTATATAGATAAGGTCGACGCGTTTGGTGATTGATTTGTTTTATTGCTATTAACTATATATATTCAAATCATTTTATGGGTTTTCAGCACCAAGCTGATGGTGCATATCCAAGCCTTATTGACTCGTTTCGTCTAAATCATACAAGAAACGGTACCTTTCCCGTTGGCAGTCTTGCTCAACAACAATATGTAAGTAATTTCTCTTACTTAATGTACGAAATTATATAAAACATACTTATATTAATTATTTTTGTTTTGTAACTAAACAGGAACAGATGTTGGCGTTAAAAGAGGCCCAAATCGATGTTCCCAACCAACTGACTGAAGAACAAATCATTGAACAAGTGTTGGGAAAACGTCGCGGGCACAATCGAGGACGTGGGCAAGTTGTACGTCGTGCCGATTTTTCATCAATTGTCTTAGCCGAACGATCTTCATCAAGTGTTGGGAACACGTCGTGGGCACAATCAAGTGTTAGAGAACGTTCATACACCCAAGCAGAGGTTGATTCGTTGGTGGCTTCGACTTCTTCGCGATTTGAGACTAAATTGAACGTCCTCCTACGCGGTTTGAAAGCCAACAATATCGAAATTGAGTTTGAAGAAGAAGAGAGCAGGGACGAGGAATCGGACGGGGATGGGGATGGGGATGGGGACGAGGACGAGGACGAGGACGAGGACGAGGGTTGAAGAGTAGGTTTTTTTAGTATGGAACTATTATTATGTGTTAAATGTTAATACTTTGATACTTGGTGTTTTTTGTTAATTAATGCCTTTAGGATGTTGTTGATGATGTTGGTGTTGTTATGTTGTTTGGAATTTTAGGAAGTGCAGAAAACAGGTAAAAACAGCCCAGAAAATGGGCGGGAAATAGCAAATACAGCATGATCCTGCCAAAAGAAAATTAAGGCTATAGTGAGGACATGTCCTCACTATAGGTAAATATATTCTGTTTAATATAATTAGCTATTGTGAAGACATCTCCTCACCATATCTATAATTAGCTATTGTGAAGACATCTCCTCACCATATCTGATTATTATTAAACAGAAATAATTACCTATAGCGAGGATATGTTCTCACCATATATAATTATACTAATTAGAATATAATTATATTCTAATTAGCTACGGTGAGGACATGTGCTCACCATATGTAATTATATTTTAATTACTCTAATTAGCTATGGTGAGGATATGTGCTCACCATAGGTAATTATATTCTAATTACCATAATTAGCTATCGTGAGGACATGTCCTCTCCATAACTAATATTAATTTCTTTTCCATTTATTTTATAGCAGTTGGATGTCCTCACTGTAGAAGAAAATAGTCCTCACCATAGACATATAGCGTCGGACCTATAGTGAGGAAAAAAGGGTGAGGACACGTCCTCACTATAGACCTTTAGTGAGGAAATTTTGACCTATGGTGAGGACTTTTTTTCTCACTATAGCCCATTTTTCTTGTAGTGCATCAATCTTTCTCTAGAATTTGTATCCCTGTGATTAAAACAAGAATTGAATTTTCATACCTAAACAACATAAAGTATATTAATTTCCACCAAGTGTATTAATTCTAGCTTGAAACAAGAAACTAATTAAAGGGAATAATTCAATATCACAAATTAACCTATATACCTCTTGTATTCTTGTCCTTATAAAGGAGTTGAGGTCTTCCGTTGCCTCACATAACCCAAAACCTGTTCTTATTACCTTTAGCTTTGGAGTAGTAGACTGTCCCTTGGTGAAAACTGTCATGCTTGGACAAACTATGATTACCAGAGTATGTAATGATGGCCATTCAAAAGCCTCATCACTCCCCAAGTAAAATCCCTTCAATCTCTTCAGATCATTAAGTTGTAAGGATTTTAGACAAGGGAAGGAAACCACCTCCTTAGCTTTATTAGTTTCTGAATAATCTTGCACTGCCTCCACAATTACCTTTAGTTTTCTGCAATGACTTATATGTAGGTCTTGGAGTTGGACTAAACTAGCAGCCATGCCATAAGAGAAAACATGTTCCATATACGGACAACCATCAAGTGATACCTTTGTAAGGTTTGAAAGGTTGGATGGATTAATCTTCCATATATATGATGATGATGATGTTGGTGGATGATCCATACTAGTCATGAGTAGTTGTGGTTTTTTGTTGGATTGTGTTTCATCATTTGTCCCTTTAAATACCACCTTAGCTTCTTCAATATCACCAACATTTTCTACTTTAACCAACTCATCATACCTTGGAAATATTGTTTCTTCGTTACTCAATTCGTGACGAAAACTTACATCTACTTCAATTAAGTTGGAAAAAGACCAAGGGAATTGAAGATACTTGATTATATTTGCAATAGTCATCGAGCAGGTACTTGAGTTATAGAGTTGAATCTGCTAACAAAAAACATAATACATCAATCAGTCAAATGAACAAAACCATGATGATTAATTACAGAATAATTAACAACATATATACCTCCTCATGTTGCAATGAATTGGTCCAATCAAAGTTGAGGCCACATTCAAGACTATGTTTGCCTACACCTGTACTTATGTATTTGAGTTTTGGAGCCATCGAGACACCAGGTGTGAAAATCATCATTTGCGGGCAACCATACATCTCAACCTCATCCAATGAAGGCCACCGGAAGTTATTCTTCCCCAAGAAGAAGCTCTTGAGTTTTTCTAAGTTGATAAGTTTAAGGGACTTTAGGCGAGGGAAGACCACATCATTAGATGCTGCTATTAATCCATTGTCTTCATGCTTCATAATGATCACTTGTATTGCAGAGCAGTTCTCTATCTTCAACTCTTGGAGTTTCTTGAGACTTTTAACTGTGGAACTGGTGAATACATATTTCAAACCATCACATCCTTCAATATACAACACTCTTAGGTTGGGTAATTCAAGTGAATTAGTCATATTTGTCAACCTCGGGATTATTGTCATTGCAGAACCTGTATCACTACTTCCTGCTTCACCAATATCTGTAATGTCACCAACAACATCTTCGATGATGACCCCTTCAATTTCAAATATTTCCCTCAATGAGTCGCATTCTGATATTTCCAGCTCTTCAAGCTTTGACATTTCTCCAACAGCATGAGATGGAATCACATTCAACAAGGCATTACACGCAACTATCTTTATTGTTTTCAAGTATCGGCAGAAGGATGAATATGCTACACCCACATGAGAACACTGCAAGATATATATATATATATGTGGATAAAAAATCATTGTGCATATAATTGCTAATAAAGTTGATGGAGTACTTCAACAAAACTCAATTACTCGATATGTATATCCAATAAAACAACACTATTTATATATATATATATATAATTGTTAATAAAGTTGATGGGAGAGTTATGGATTGTAATAATGGTGTGTCTCTTGGAACTTAGAAACCGACGATAATCCTTGGAACTTTCCAAACCTTTTGGAGTAATTTGGAGTAATTCCCTTGCATGACTTTCTTCCATTCATGACAATTGAAATCCATATTCATGCATAATAATTTGGAGTAATTCCCTTGCATGACTTTTTGGAGTCAATATAATTACAGATGTTCAGATTTTCATATTTTTTGTATGCCTTGGTGTATTGAAGAGAAAAAAAAATTATATTCAATTTACTTAGTTGGCACAACCAAATTTTAATCTAAAAAATAATAAAACTCGAACAATACTGTAATTTTATTAAAAACAATACAACTTTTTGATATTTAAATAATAAAAATTTGCAAATAACTTTTGATATTTAAAAGAAAAGAAGTATACTATTTACAACCAAATAACATATATTCATGATTATTAAAAAAGAAATGAAGTAAATAGTTAACTTTTATTATGATGTATTAAAACAAGAAACCATACCTGGAATTTATCATCAACGGAAGTAGGTGTGACAGAGGTAAGTCTATTGGCACCAACACCATCAATACACCTTAGACTTTTCAAACCATCAAGGTCAAGAATGTCTAAATACGGGAAGAAAGTGGTGTTTGTATTGGAAGATATAGATGTATCAATTTCTTCATATTCATCATCTATGTTTGAAACAACCTCTTCAATATCATCACAATCTCGTATGGTGATGCTATTTAAGTTGGGGAGAAGTTTTGCCATGAGAGGGGAAAACAAGTACTTTATACGACGACATCTATCAACTCCTATGCTTGTGAGATTGAGGAATGAAGAAGATATTGGTTCTTGTTGAGAAATTAAGAATTGGTTCTGATCGTACTTCCACACTTGAGTCATGCTGTTCATGGATTCTAATTTCAAATTCTTGAGGTGTGGGAGTAGTGGTTGTTGTTGTTGATTATTCAGAGTTGCTGTCAATTCTCTACTATTTGGAGTCTCTATCTCAAATGCCGCCTCCACCCATTCAAAATGACGTATATCAAGTGTATGAATGTTACGGCAAGTGTGTATGAGATAAGATGGGAATGCAACAACATTAATCTGCATATATTCCAACAACAATTGTTATTATCAATTTTAATTCGTAAAAAAAACTAAATTATATTAACAAATTTATACTATAAATCCAACAAATATTAATTGAGTTCTAAGCAAATTTCCAAGAATCTAGGAGTGAAACAGAAGTGATGAACAAAGTTCTGATTAATGATGAACAAATATTAATTGGGTTCTAAGCAAATTAATACGTGTATTTGGACATGAAGCATTTGCATTTTCTTTCATTAATGATGACCAAATTCTAAGAATCTGTGAAAGAGTTTGTATGTTTCTTGTACAGTGTACATATAACTATTTAAGAACATACCATTTTGCAACCAATAGTTTAAATCGTAATGTTGTTATTTAGAAGTGAAGTATTTTAGAGCATAATTTAACCCAGATCTAGTTGAAATTAATAACTGTGTATATGAAATTGACTTTCTAATTTTCTAAAAAAACAAATGTTGAATATTACAAAATTAATATGAATGCATTTATATTAAATAATTTTAAAAATGCAAATTAAGATGTGATAGAAGAGGTGGAGGTAATAACTTACTTCATAACTAATTTTAATTCATAAACAATAAGTTATTTAAATAGAGATTGGAAGCTAGCTAGAATAACAAAACATACCTCGTGGGCATATAAATTAATCTTTGCAAGTGCTTTCATGTCAAAATTTGAGGTGGTTGGTGTGAATACGTTTCTTAACCTCTTGCAGAATCTTATATCTATGTATTCAACAGTGTTAATACACTAACGTATCCAAGATTTAGTCTAATTGAAATTAGTCAACAAATGTCAAAGTCAAAATTACTAGGTTTGGTCAAAGGGTATATAAACCCCAATTATTAGGGTTTGTGGGTGTGAGGTCATTAGTGTATCTAGACACCAAGGGGTGTGTGTGTGGCCTCCAAGAGAGAAAGTGTGCTAAACTCTCATCTTCTACATTTTCTCAATCAATCAATGAAGCTTATGGTTTAATCTTGTTACCTGATCATTCTCAATTGGTATCAGAGCATAACAGAGCTGAATTTGTGCTTCAATCCAAGTATTTTTATCAATGTTTTGAGAGATTGAAGTTTTGTTGAGTTTTTGAGATTTTATTGAAATTGTTCAAAAATCTAGAAATTGTTTATGTTTTGGATTGATTTCTGCTAATTAATCTGTTTCAGTTGTGTTTTGAATCATTCTCAATCATTTAGAATTGATTTTCATTGTTAGAATTGGATAGCGATTTGAGAGACACACAAGATGATGGCAGAATCAGCCGTTTTCATATATTGATAGAGTAATACAAATGAAGTGTCTAACCTAGTAAAGGAACCCTAAGAGACTATTTATACAAAGAGAAGTTACACATAATTACAGAAAGGACCCTGAACAATACATATTGACAATAATACTCTAACATCCCCCCTCAAACTCAAGTAGGGGAAGAATGAGACAGATTGAGTTTGGAAACAAGAGTCCTAAAACGGCCTGGAAGATGGGCTTTGGTGAAAATATCTGCAGTCTGATCAATGGTGGAGATAGGAAAAAGTTTAACCGTCTTGCGAAGAACATGTTGACGGGTGAAATGACTATCAATCTCGATGTGCTTTGTACGCTCATGAAAGACATCATTGTGAGCAATCTGAATAGCACTAGTGTTGTCACACCATAAAGGTGTTGGAGAAAATTGATGAGCACCCATATCAGATAGTAGCCAGCGTAGCCATACAAGTTCTTGAGTAGTGTCAGCTAAGGCTCTATACTCCGCTTCAGTGCTGGACCGAGCTGTCAGCGATTGTTTCTTGCTACGCCAGGAGAGAAGAGAGTTACCGAGGAAGAAACAATAGCCTGTTGTGGAACGGCGGTCGGTTATGTCACCATCCCAGTCTGCATCTGAGAAGGCACGAAGCTGTAAGGATGAATCAGATGAGAAATGAAGACCATGAAACATTGTCCCTTTGAGATACCGAAGTATACGAAGAACGACGACATAGTGATCCGAGCACAGGGCAACCATGAATTGGCGAACTATATGAACTGCATAGGCAAGATCTGGTCGAGTAACAGTCAGGTAGACCAGAGATCCAACCAGTTGACGGTATCGTGTAGGGTCTTTCAACGGGGTTCCAGCATTCGGAGCAAGGTGCAGATTTTGCTCAATTGGTGTAGATGCAACTTTGTTGTCTGTGATTCCAGACTTGGACAACAGATCTGATATGTACTTAGCTTGACAGAGATAGATGCCAGAAGAGTCTGACAGAACTTCAAGTAAAGGAACCCTAAGAGACTATTTATACAAAGAGAAGTTACACATAATTACAGAAAGGACCCTGAACAATACATATTGACAATAATACTCTAACATTCATCAACAAATCTCAATTTTAGAAAATCAAAATTTGAACGGTGTTCATCATTTTTTTGTTTTGTTTTGTGAAGATGAAGATCGATCATGAAAATTTTGTGTGTTCTTAATCAATCTAAGGTTCACAGATCAGTGTTTTTAATGTGTTAGAACAGCTCATAGCCTTCAAATATGAAAATGAGCACCAAATCAGTTGATTGTTGAAGGTTAGGTTTGGATCTGGAAAGTACTCAGCGAGGGTTTCTTCAAACTGTGGTGTTCATCGATTAATATTTTTTTGTATGTTTTAATTGAGTTTGAGTGTACAGATCGATTCGTTATTGATTTTCGATCAGATAGCAATGCTCAGATCTGAAAAACGGCAATAAATAAGTGTTATATAGCTGCTAGAAGTTCTCGCCGTTTTCTGGGTTGTTTCACCGGAAAATCGAGATCTCGCAGGAAAAACGATTTCTGTTACCGGAGTTCATCGTTGTCGCAAGTGAAACCTTCTTGTCGCAAGTTTGATATCGCAACCAACTGCAGAGTTGCGATATCGCAACAACCTTATCGCAACTCAAACTCGCCGGAAAAACGACTTTGCCGGAATCTCGCCGGATTCTGGAAATACTTCGCCGGTGTTCATCTGTGTCGCAACCTCAATCATATCGCAACTCAAGTGTGTCGCAACCTCAGTTGCGATATCGCAACCAACTTCGCCGGAAAACTCATGGGCCGGAAAACTTGTGGGTCGTCGAAAACGTTGTATGATCTCGATTTAAGTGTTGCAAGTCGTTGTTTTGTGATCTAAGAAAGTAAAGAAACCAAAAGGAATCGATCTTAACGTGAAAAACCAGAAGGAAAATCGAGTTGGAATATCTCAGATCTGAAGTTGGTGATGATGAACAGTACTAACGGAGTTCGTTAGTACTCCGTTAAATGCTTTACATTTTTGGTCCTTTTTCTGTTAGTTCTGTTAGTTTTTGTTACATTTGAGGTCCTAGTTCTGTTAAGTCCTAGTTAGTCCGTTAATGTCACTTTTACTAACTGTCCGTTAGATTTTTCCGTTAGTTTTCTTACATTTTTGGTCCTTCCGTTAAGAGACCGTTAAGTTTAGTTAAAGTTTTAGATTTTGACACTTTTGGTCCCTAGACTTAAGGTTTTAGAGTCTGTCAATTTTAGTCCCTGGACTTAAAGTTTCAGAGTTTGTCTTTTTTAGCCCCTATAGTTTTAACTTTTAGATTTTTACAATTTTAGTCCCTAGACTTCTAAGTTTTAGATTTTTACATTTTTAGTCCTTGTTTTTCATTTTAGTTTCGTAAGTTGTCAGTTTTAGTCCTTATTCTTCATTATTTTTCATTTTTCGTCGATTTTATCAGTCTTTACCTGCAATTAATCATAACTGATATATCTTTTTCGTGTTTTGGAGGTTTGTCGATTTAAAGTCCAGTTTTCCGCATTAATTTTTCGGAATTAATTTTTGGGAGACAAATTTACAATTTGTTTTCCAAAATTTATTTTTGAGAATATTTTTCTGACTTTAATCGATATTTTTTCTCTGATCGTACAAGCGCACAAATTCTACTTCTCACGAAGTATCTGTTAACGATCCGACATTTTAAATTTACAGGTAACAATGTCTCTAAATGAAGAGGATGAGGTAGATCTCCGCACTGTTAATCATTATGGTAATCAATTTAAAGTTTTTCAATTAAAACTTGATGAACAAAGTGAGAAACTCATTAAGGCACATAAAACAATTGAACTTCAAAGACAGACAATCATTGACCATAAAAAGTTAAATGATGATTTGAAAATAGAACGAGTTGAGATTGAAAAATCTCGAACTTCTTTCCGAAGAAGAATGGATGAAATGGAAGAAAATGTAAGAATTGCTGAAAATAGGAAGAATGAACTTGAACAAATGTTGCGATCTTATAAAGATATAAACAACGAATTGTCTGAAAAGGCAAGTGATCTAGAAGCGAAACTGTATAAACTTGGTCAATCTGAACAAACCATTTTTCTAAACACGCCAAAGAATTTCAGATATTACAACTCTAAATGGGGTGTGGGATATGACAATCCTCATTATTTGTAGAATGCTTTGAAAAAGGCACCTTGTTTATACAAGTTTCAATGGCTTAAGTATCTAAAAGATCCTAAATTCAAGATCAAATGGCTTAATGAGGAAGAACAAGGAGTTGAGGAAGAAACTAAAAGAAAGACAACTGTAACCATGCAACTTCCTTATTATTATGATCAGGCAAATAGGAAGGCAATGCAAGAAAAGAAAACCTTGCCTAATGACTATTTTGAAAGCTATGTTGTTCAGCCACCAAAGGGAACTGTATCAAAACCCGTTTCTGAAGGAAAAATATATTATCCTCCTTTGGTACTCGAACAAAAGCTTGTCGATCTTGAGTTGAGTATTAAAAGAAAATTTGAAGAAGTCAGAAATGACGATCAACTCGCTTTTGATATTGAAAAGGAAGTCATGCTTACAGTTCTTTTAAACAGTGAGAGAGAAATCTGAAAACAAGTTTTCTGATTTTTCCAAGAAATCAGTTGAGGAAAAGAAAGCTGTTGAACTTAAATGCATAAAACTTTCAAAACAAAACTCAGATTTTGAAAAAGTTTTATTTTTAGAAAAGGAAAAGCTTGAGAAAAGGATGTCCGAGTTTAATGTTGAGAGAAAATCCTTTGAGGGAAAGATTGTTGAGCTTTCACTGAAAATATCTAATTTGGAGAATGAATTAGACATCGAAAGAAAAGAATCTGAAAAGAAGAAAATTAAAGATTTTCAAGCAAAAAGTGTGAAAGATGTCTATTCAGATGAAAGAAAGATGTTTCAGGCTGAAATCTCAAAACTCACAAGGAGATTATCTGCTTTAGCAACGGAAGCTATGAAAGAGCAGAAGATAAAATCTAATCTACAGAAGAAATTTGATTACCGTGTTGCTACAAGTTCAGATACTTCTATCTTTAAGCCCGTCAAGATGGTTTGGAGAGCAAAAGGATCAACTCCTGAAAACGATGCCCCAAAGTCATCTGTTCCTCCACCCACCGTGAACAAGAAGAACAACGCTCCAAAAGGTAAGTCTTTTGTTAAACCTAATCTTGTTTATTCTGCAAATCATTTGATTAGGTTAGCACAAAAGCAAATATGTTGTTCATATTGTGGAACTCATGATTTTGTTAAGAAAGAAGATGTACAGTACTGGTATGGTACTTACAATATTTCTTCAAATCGAACTGCACATAACAAGCCAGGACCCAATTGGCAATGGGTACCAAAATCAACTTAATCTGTTTTGCAGGTTTATCATGTGTGGTGCTGATTGTCAGAACTATACAAACACATGACTGGAAAACAGAAGAGAATTGTGCATATTTGAAGAAGAATACCTGTGCTGAAACCATCTGCATAATTTCAGGGAGAGAGATTCTAAACTTTTGATTGTTTGTGCTTATTGATATATCTTTCTACATGTTAATGGTTTCTGAATACTTCAGTTCATAACCCGCTTTTCAAATAGATTATGGTTTCTGAATACTTCAGTTCAGAACCCGCTTTTCAAAGAGATTATGGTTTATGAATACTTCAGTTCAGAACCCGCTTTTCAAAGAGATTATGGTTTCTAAATACTTCAGTTCAGAACCCGCTTTTCAAAGAGATTATGGTTTCTGAATAATTCAGTTCAGAACCCGTACTTCAAAGAGAATTTGACTTCTGATCATATCAGATTAGGACTCGTTCTTAATCTCTAATAATAATAATAATCTTATTTTTTTTTTTACTTTGACTGTTACATGTGCTGATTTTGTCAAATTAAGATCTTTGCAGATTTTGAGGGGGAGCTTATCCGATTCTAAATCAGTCGATCATAATTTGAGGGGGAGCTGATACATTTGATTGTAAGTATCTTTGAACTCAATCTGAGATTGTTTGAAAGAAGAACGACTTTCAGGCATGAAAAACCTGTTCTTAAATGTTCAAACCACTTCTCTAATTCAAACAGATTTTATAATTTTAGAAGTGTGCTTTAAATGTTTTCATGTATATCTCGGGTTGTTATATCATTGTTTCTGACCGTGTGTTTCCAAAGATTAATAGTTGCGTATTATCTTGTCTATATACTTTCAAGTATTCATACACACCGGTTCAACTTCATATTGACTTTGTTATTACCACATCTCAAAACGAAACAACTTTTCGATGGTAATACTAACGTTTGAATTTCCAATTTTGTTAAGAATCATACTCATTTCAGCGTTCGAATTTAAAACGTTTCATTCAAAGATGTTTATATTTGTTCATATAAACAAAATATTCAATTCTTTGATACCCTAAGCGTTAATGAATATCCTTCATATTTGATCTGATTGATACATTGTCAGATTCACAAACAAGCCTTTCAAATTCATTTCATTCATTCAATATTCTTGTTGTGTGAAATCTTCAACGTTCAAATGCTCAAATATTTCATGATATAATTGAGGAGCATATATTCTGATGACAATGTAATTTAAAAGCTGAGATTCATATTTGTTCAAGATAAACTGTTGATCAACATATCTTTTAGGACAACATTCATGAGAATCAGTGTGAGAGCTTAAAAGAACTTCTATGGATCCACGTTAACCAGTGTTTCCTACCCAAGAAGTTATCCTTGAGTGATTGAGGGGTGAGGGGTCAAAATCAAAGAGTGGGGGAGATAACTCATCCGGTTGAGTAATCTCATTGTGATGAGGTAAAATGAAAAAGAGAGTTTGGTTAGCAGTGAGCAGATTAAAAACAGAAAGAGAGTGTGAGAACAGAGTTAAAAGAATACGAGAACTCTGCACCAGCCACTTTCTGAGCCGGGCAGCCACATTGCTGATTGGTTCACATTCTTTGGTGACCTTCATTGAAACATGCGACTAGCCCATGCCAACTCTTGCATTAAACCCCACCAGCTACTCATTTCTTTCTCAACAAAGAAATGTTTCAATTTACTTGGGGATGCAGCATATTATCTATCCAATCTTCACTCGGAAGGTTTGGATATTGAAAAGAAGGAAGTTTGCCCCACCTTCGCACTTCAATCATGCACATTGAGTCCATGGAAAACTTGTTGCTGTCTCAACAGTTTACACAATTTGAGCCTAACTATTAATCAAGCATAAGTTGCTTCAATCATTTCTACACTTGCCCGTACACACAAGGAATAAGTTTTCTTGTCATAACATTCATAGAAATTTCCTTTGTGTTTTTCGATTATTGAATGGAAGCCCTGGAGGAGTGAACATCAAAAAGCTCATTTCCAAAGTACATCCGTTGTACTAAGTGGCTTTGTGCAACTTACATGCATTTTAACTGATTCATCCGTTGTTTCAGGGTTACCACTTTATATTATCTGAATTTGAAAAGATTCAGATAAACATTTTTGGAATTGACGGTTATACAGATCAAAAGGAGGAAATTGTTTCTGGTATTCAAAGACTGCTGAAATTGAACAAGAATTTTGATGGTCATGATGCTCACAATCATCAAAAAGGGGGAGAAATATCAAACAGAAGAAAAGAGGGAGATAATTCAAATATTTCAATTTCCAAAAATCAAAGTTGATATTTGCCAAAGTCGAAGAAGTTCAAGATCAAGTATTTCCAAGAGATAAGTTCAAGACAGTTTGTTCATAATTGTTTACATGCGTGAAGATACAAAGACAATTTGTGCTTAAAGATTATTCAAGAATGTCTAAAAGCTCAAAGCCCGTTAAACCTCAAATCCCGTTCATAATTTAAAGACTGAAGAAAATTTTCATATGTGAAGCTGCATAGATCGAAGATTTGAAGATATAATGATTTTGTTTTGAAGACCTTGATCAACCTTACACAGATTTGAAGTTCGTGTCTCAAGACTTGTTGACTTTAAAGAGCCTAAATGAAGTTTAAAACTGCCAAAGTGGATTCTTGAAGATAAAGCCTTTCTGAAGATTAAAGTGCTGAAGACTACCGTCATAATTATTTTTAAATCTTGAATCCATAGGGGGAGATTGTTAGTACACTAATGTATCCAAGATTTAGTCTAATTGTAATTAGTCAACAAATGTCAAAGTCAAAATTACTAGGTTTGGTAAAACGGTATATAAACCCCAATTATTAGGGTTTGTGGGTGTGAGGTCATTAGTTGTAACGCCCCAAAATCCAGGCCAATTTAAACCTCAAGTTACAACAGGTTATGACAATAAAACTACATCTTATATATATAGCAAAGGAATTTACCCTCAGAGTATATTTACAGTACATGATACTTTAAATAACTTATCAATCTAATCATGTCACTATAATCAGATTAAATGAGTTATTTAAGCTATCCTTCAAAAATCTCCTCTTTGCTAATTGGCACTTTTGCTGTTCCAAAACACTCGTATGTAAAAGTCTCAAGTCATCTGTTTACACGCTTAAACCACATTCATTCCAACCCCCAACATGAACCGGTTAGTTCATGTCGGTGGTGACTTCAAACACAATAGAAAAAGTCGGAAACAAGTATGTAAACATGATAATCGTGGCAATTGTAAATGGAATGGTTACTCCCTTCTATCGTGCTCGTCGCTACTTCGCGTGATGAACGTGTATCTGATCCTCCCTCTATCGTGGCTCCAACGGGTGTCACTCGGCTCTGAAAATCGCCCCCGGAACTGCTCTGGCCGTCGTGTGTGTGTTGCGTTTCGAATGAATGACCTAAACCCGAAATTGACAGCTTAAATTCGACAAACAGAGAGTTACGCCACTTGCCACGCGACTTGCAAGTCGCGTGGTAAGTCGCGCGTGTCCCTTTGGCAGCGTGGGTCGTTTTCTGGTTCGCGGGTCGGGTCCTGATTCGGTCGCGGGTCTTGGGCTTGGGTTTTGGGCTTCCGTTAGGCTTCGTTTTGACTCGTTTTGGGCTCTTTTTAGCTTCTTTCTCCGAGGGATGCCGCCTTTTTATATAACCTGTATAATTCACTAGATAAACCGTAAAATACACGCCTTTTTACTTGAATACAAGCCAATCTCGTTGGTTTGAGAACTGAAAATAACGCCAAAAAGTGGCGTTATCAACAACCCCAAACCGAGCGTTGCTTGTCCCCAAGCAAATTAGCGATAAAAATAGAATAAAAGCACACAGTGAATTTAGTAATGACTGCACAATTCCCAATCGGTACCAAGTGATGCATCTGTGATTTCCCATACCCGTGAATATCTATCTCACTCTCGCCTCATTCTTATTTTGTTTGATCTATGACCTTCCATTGGGAGTTGAACTCGTGACAGTTCCTATTACATTAGAGTTAGACTAGGTCCACACATACTAGGGAGAACATTTCGCCTCGACCCTACCTCACGGGATATTCTCTTTGCACTCGAACCTAGGTTATCGCTCGTGTTGTCATGTTTAAGGAGGTTATGTATAAGAATACGCAATAATTGCATGACAACTCTATTGAAAGACGCACAAATGTCCAAAAGTTTGATCTCAGAAAGAAATCAAATAGCAAGACAGGGAATATTAGTAAGGGTAGTCGTAAACCGTAATCACATTTTCCGAAAGATCATCCAGGTCTTTACAAGGGTTGTAATGGGGCTAAGGTCAAGGCTAAGAAACGAAGGGTAAAAAGGATCAAAAATCCTCGGTGTGTCAATCATTGGCAATTCCTGAACTCTCATTGCTTCACATTCGCTTACTTGGCCCTTTTCGTCACTATTGGAGTCGCTTTGACTCTCTTATTATGCAGCTACTGATACTATCTAAATTAACTCGATTTTTTTTATTTGGGGCATCATTGGCCCTCTTTCTATTTCTTGGGTTACATTGACCCAATTTATTCTCATGACTGGCCTGTTCTATTCTTTTCTGCTCTATCTTTCGTAGTTCATCACTGCCCTTGATTTACACACTTTCGGATAGGGGTTGGTTCAGGCTTTTGGCTAAAGGTTTAATGGTGGGTTTAGATAGAATTAAGGTGCGTGTTTGGCTGCAAAGGGGGTTATGGATACACATAGAAGGGTGAAAGGGAACGATAGCTGAAATGGTTAAAAACAAAAATACACAATGCCTGGAATCATTTCTAATGGTCCACACGATATGGTCTACTATACCCTCACCTAATATCCCGATGTTCATCTTTGCTACTCAATGCAATAATGTAGTGAGATCATTCTACATTCACGACAAGGAATTCGAAAAAGTGTATACGAATTAGGTGTATGAATCCCTCGAAATGAAAAACGTCTTTTAGGCTCAAAACTCACTATCGGGTGGTCTCCACTAATGTCCCTAGTCATGTCCTTTCCCGGTCTTTCCCTAACGGTCACGTCACTATCATAAGATTCTTCCCACAATGGTTGGTCTCAATCATTCAAAACAAAATTTTTTGGCTAATGTGATTTAGATACTCAGAAGTGTAGGAAATCTACGTGCATTACGTGGGCCCGATTGGGCAACCCCAAACCTTACCCACACATTGTCCCCAATGTGCAAGTAAAGTTGTAGGCGATGCGACTCAATCATTGTGCAGTTATTACAGTTATCACAAAGGACAGGCAAGGCATTACAGAACATCAAAAGAAAACCCAAAATTTCTAATATGGGCACCCCAAACCTAGGCCGTGGCCTAGGTTTGCCAATAGAAGCCAACCCCAAACCTCGGTAAAACCGAGGTTTGCATAGGGTCAAAAGTGAGTGAGTAGATGTGAAAGATGAGGCACCCCAAACCTAAGTGAAACTTAGGTTTGGTGCATCTCGTGTGACTAAAATAGACTAGAACATCATACACCACTCGTTTAGCAGACAAAGTTTAGAACATACCTGTTTTGCCCGGCCGGAGGGGGTTCTTGAAAAGTTGAGCACTTAGAGGGGATAGGGTGAAACACCCTAAAAACAGGGTCAATTTAAACCTTTAATATTACTCCATGTTATGATAAAAAACTTCAAACTTATATAACCTGAGGATCAAATGTAAGATTTCTATATACAAACGACAATACTTAAATAACTTATTAATCTAATCATAACCTAACAATCAGATTAATTAAGTTATCTAAACAACCGTCCCAAAAGCATCAAGGAATAACTAGATCCTCTGTTATCTCTAAGTCTGAATCTGCTCAAAAGTTCTCTTCTCTCGTTCCCGTTTACCTCCCGGAGCTTGTACCTGGTAAGAAGATTCAACTTGAAACATTAGGCTTTCGCCTAGTGAGAATACTCAAATCAAAATAAAATTTAATAATTAAAACATGAACAGATAACTCAAACCTGTTCTCACCCATCTTACCGTACGACAGCTCTTTTCCAAATCGGGAAATCTACCCCATCCAATATTTACTACTAACTCATCTAGTCATAACAACAAATTAAGAACTTACTATGAATCATCCCATATTCATGGTCAATATTCAAACACAAGAAATTACAAGTCAAAACCTGCCTATTTCTTAACTAGGAAGTAGAGATTACAAATTACTTTATGCCTATCTCTAATCTTCCTTTCACCTCTGGGAAATCTCCGATCTTCCCTATAACAATGGAAATCTCCGATCTTCCAAAACGGAATGAGAATTACAAATCAAAATCTGCCTATTCCACATTCCACCTCAGAATCAATGGTCCCAATGGGATTATAATATCGCGATACTCAACCGGGACTCCCAATGATTCAAGGTACACCCAATTACTAAAATTACATCCCTTTGGTCAATGGCGAGTATTCGGTTCCCATTAGACCGTACCCAGGTGCCCCCGATGACCGGATGCCTATTTTAGTAAAAGCATATAATATAAACACATAATACTCGATACTATTATATGCGTCCGACATATAATATATCATTTCTCCGAACATATTCTATATATAAAATAAAGAATATTATTATCTCCTCATCTCAATCTCTTAATTATCCCTTCTTTGCAACTTAACTCGGAAGTTAATATATCATTTGTTAATCTACATTTGTGGACTCATAAATAAATCTTTATAGTTTATCTCAACAAAGCTTCAAATCATATTCATAATTCATAATCATATCACAGATTGCATATAGCAAATAATTATACTTAGCATATAAGAATAATGATAAATACTAGTTCATCAACTTCATGGCTAACTCATCTTAGCAATTTTAGCATGGAAATCAACATAGCACAACTTTTAATTGCCCTCTTGGCTTATCTCTCCATATAAACATAACATGCATACATATAAAACATCTATTTCAATAATAATTACTGAATTTTAAAGAGAGTTGAATAAACTCACCTGATATGAAATCACACTTCCTTTTAACTCCTTTTAAATCTTGTAAGGACTCCTTTCTTTATTACCACAGTTTACTGTAATATCCAATTTACATATACTGATATTAATTTCTAAAACAGAACCCTCTACAACTGAAAATCCTTAATTTCTAAAAACTACATTTCAAGTCGCAGTGAACTGAAATCGCAACCACTTATTGCGACTCCAAGTCCAAGTCACAACCAACTATTGCGATCCCAACCTAAGTCGCAGCTCACCATTGCGATTTCACTCCAAATCGCAATCAACTGTTGCGACTACATTACCAAGTCGCAACCCACCATTGCGATTCCACCTCAAGTCGCAGAACACTGTTGCAACTACAGTACCAAGTCGCAGTCAACTATTGCGATTCCAAAGCCAAGTCGCAATGGTCCACTGCGACTCCAATACCAAGTCGCAACTGCCCATTGCGACAATCATGAATGTCGCAACTCAAGGTTGCGACTTCGATGATATTCATCCAAGTCTCAGTCCACTCTGTTCAATCTTAAACCCAGAAATTTGCAGTTTTACTCTATGTTTGTTTATGCAAACTTGCAGATATGTTTAATACCCTTATCTTAACATATCCTAAAACTCAGATTCTCATAACATCAAGATTTACCCAAAACCCAACTAAAATTCCATAGAAAACTTTCAACTAAAAAGATGAAGGAATTAATGATGTTTACCTTTGTTTGATTCTTGCTTTCCAACTGAAAATGAAATTGATTTCTTCTTTTCTTTACTCAATTCTTTCCTCTATCTCGGTTCTCTTTCTCTTCTCAAAACCGAAACACACACACAATTGACATACACTAACACACTTAGACACCACACTTAATCCATGATAACTAACAATTTGACACCTCACTTAATTAAGTATGAGTCATAAGACTATTTACCCAATAAACCCCTAACTTTAAATAATTACATAATTAACCCTCAATTTGAAAAACAACTTCAACCAACACTTTTAAACAATTACAAACCTAACCCCAAGTTAATTTGTAATTCACAAAATAATACAACGAAAACTCGGGATGTTACAATACTCCCCAACTTGAAAATGATTTCGTCCCCGAAATCTAAGTCAGGTAAACAAATGAGGATACCTACTCCTCATACTCTCTTATGACTCTAAAGTTATATTCGTACCTCTATGGTGTTTCCACTGCACTTTCAACATAGGCACCTCTTTGCCGTTTCTTAACTTCCGAACCGATTTTTCTAGAATCGCTTCCGGTTCTTCAACACATTGAGTCTTCTCATCCACCTTGATATCAGTTATCGGAATCACATCCTGTTCTTCGGCCAAACACTTCCGAAGATAACACACGTGAAACACATTGTAAATTCCCTCCAATTCAGGTGGAAGATCTAACTGATAAGCCTGTTGACCAATTCTTTTAGTGATGACAAAAGGCCCTAGAAAACGAGGACTTAGCTTTCCACGCTTTCCAAAACGAATCACACCTTTCTACGGAGATACTTTTAGCATAACGCGCTCCCCAACTTGGAATTCCACTGGTCTTCTTTTTAAATCAGCATAACTCTTTTGTCTGTCCTGAGCCGCTTTCATGTGTTGTCGGATTTCTTTTATTTTATCAGCCGTTTGTTGCACCATTTCCGGTCCAGCAAACTGTTTCTCTCCAGCCTCTAACCAACATACTGGAGTTCTACACTTTTTTCCATACAAGGCTTCGAACGGTGCTCTCCCGATACTAGAATGATAACTATTGTTGTACGCAAATTCTACTAATGGCAAATGCGTATCCCAGTTACCTCCAAAATCTAGTATACATGCTCTAAGCATATCTTCTAATGTCTGAATAGTTCTTTCACTCTGACCATCCGTTTGTGGATGATATGCAGTACTTAAATTCAATTTTGTACCCAACTCTTCTTGAAGTGACCGCCAAAACCTTGATGTAAATCTGCTATCACGATCTGAGACAATGGACACTGGTATGCCATGTCTTGACACCACTTCGTCAATATACAACTTTGCCAACTTCTCTATTGGCGAAGCTTCCTTCATTGCCAAGAAATGAGCACTCTTGGTTAACCTGTCAACGATTACCCATATAGTGTCATTACCTCTTTGTGTCTTTGGTAACTTCGTCACGAAATCCATGGTAATCTTATCCCATTTCCATTCTGGAATTTCCAATGATTGAAAACTTCCGTATGGCTTTTGATGTTCAGCTTTAACTAAAGAACATGTTCCACACTTTTCTACACATCGAGCCACATCTAACTTCATGGTTGGCCACCAATAATGTAACTTCAGGTCTCTATACATTTTAGTACTTCCGGGGTGAATGGAATACTTAGATTTGTGAGCATCATCCAGAATCAATTCTCTATTCCCACCTACTCTTGGTACCCAAACACGGCCTCGAAACAACTTCACTCCACGACTATCTTCCGTCAGTTGAAATCGTTGTTTGACCATAACTTCATCTTTTAAGTTTTCTTCCAAAAGAGCTTCCATCTGAGCAGTCTTTACTCTTTCAATCAAACTTGACATCACATCAATTCGAGCATTTGTTGACTTCAGACAACCACTATACTCCTTTCTGCTTAAAGCGTCAGCCACTACATTTGCCTTACCAGGATGGTAATGCAATTCACAATCGTAGTCTTTAAGTAGTTCCAACCACCTTCTCTGCCTCATATTCAACTCCTTCTGATCAAAGACATGCTTTAAACTCTTATGATCAGTATAAAGAGTACACTTCGTACCGTACAAATAATGACGCCATAACTTCAAAGCAAAAACCACCGCCGCTAACTCCAAATCATGAGTAGGATAATTCTTCTCATGCTCTTTCAATTGCCTTGATGCATAAGCAATCACCTTGCCTCTTTGCATCAATACACACCCTAGACCCATCTTTGAAGCATCACTATATACTACAAAATCATCTGTACCTTCAGGCAGTGCTAAAATAGGAGCTTCACATAACTTTTGTCTTAAAGTCTTGAAAGCTGATTCTTGCTTTTCAGTCCAAACAAACTTTACATTCTTACGAGTTAACACAGTCAAAGCAGAAGCAATTTTTGAGAAATCTTGAATAAACCTCTGATAATACCCGGCCAAACCCAAGAAACTTCTGATTTCAGATGCATTCTTGGGAGTTTCCCAATTCATCATTGCTTCTATTTTGGCTGGATCCACCTTCACACCTTCAGCTGAAATTACATGACCCAGAAATTGTACTTATTTTAGCCAAAATTCACATTTTGAGAATTTTGCATACAACTTCTCTTTTCTTAGTACTTCCAAAACTTCCTGAAGATGACATTCATGATCATTTTCATTCTTTGAATAGACTAGTATGTCATCAATGAACACAATAACAAACTTGTCTAGAAATGGCCGACACACTCTATCCATCAGATCCATGAATATAGTTGGAGCGTTAGTCAAACCAAATGGCATCACAAGAAATTCATAATGCCCATATCTTGTTCTGAAAGCGGTCTTCGGAATATCTTCATCCCTTACTCGTACTTGATGATACCCCGACCTCAGATCAATCTTAGAAAAACATCCTGCACCTTGCAATTGATCAAACAAATCATCAATTCGTGGCAACGGATACTTGTTCTTGATTGTTACCTTATTCAATTCTCGATAATCTATACACATCCTCATACTTCCATCCTTCTTTTTAACAAACAGCACCGGAGCTCCCCAAGGTGAAGAACTCGGTCTGATATAACATTTGTCTAGTAACTCCTGCAATTGTGACATCATCTCTTTCATTTCTGCTGGTGCTAAACGATACGACGCACGAGCTATTGGTGCTGCTCCAGGAATTAAATCAATACGGAACTCTACTTGCCTTTCCAAAGGTAAACCTGGAAGATCCTCCGGGAATACATCTGGAAAATCACGTACTACCTTAATGTCTTGCATCTGCTTCTTTTCTGACTTAGTGTCCAGGACATATGCCAAATATGACAAACATCCTTTTGCTAAACACTTACGTGCCTTTATAACTGAAATCAACTGTATTTCTCCTTTATGTTTTTCCCCATAAACAATTATATCATCCTGATCAACCATCAGGATTCGGATTAACTTCTTAGCACACATTATTTCGGCTTGTGTCAGGATCGATTCCAAACAAGAATAATTTATACTTAGAAATCAGAATTAAAGAATCTTGCGGAATAGAACTTTAATTCAAACACACTTAATGAACAACTCAATAAGAAAACACAAACTGTTTGTATTCAATACTTCGACTCACAAGATTACAACTAAACCTCAATCTTGTTGAACAGGATCAACAAGACGACTTCTACTTCTCTAGAAATAGGGTTCTAAACCTTGAGGTTAATTCTCTCTAAAACAAAACGTATTCTGAAACTCTTGTCGCTCGAATAGTTATCTATCAACATCTATTTATACTAAATAATTACAAGATAACTATCAAAACAAAATTGATCTTCAGAATATTCTTTCATGCATATCTTCAATCATTCCATCTTTATCTCCAACATTCTCGCATTCCAAACTTATGATCACAAGCAGCATTAACATTGTTATGCATAAGCAGTATTAACCTTGTTCCAGCAGCATTAACTTTCACTTGCAGTAGTAACTATGAACACGCAGTACTAACATTGTTCCAGCAGCATTAACTCTTACTTGCAGTACTAACCTTGCTCTGGCAGTAGTATTGTTGTTCTGGCAGTAGTATCGTTGTTCTGGCAGTAGTATTGTTGTTCTGGCAGTAGTATTGTAGTTCTGGCAGTAGTATTGTTGTTCTGGCAGTACTAACCATACTTAGCAAATCTTCAGTTCCCAACAATCTCCCCCTAACTTGACTTTTTAGGTTGAGAAGTCAAGTTCTTCAGATGATGCTTCCAAAACCTAATCATGAACGCATAAATCAGGATTCAAACCCAGACTTTGATTGATAATCCTTCTCACCAAGTATCTTCCCATTTCAGAATCCTTGTTGCAAGCCAACTTAGCATGTAGCATTCCATTCAACCTTTTCATGCTGTGCTTGTATGCCACATCCACCAAATAATACTCATGATATGTATGGTCAAGTGTGATGACATACACTCCACATTTTTCAATAAGCATCCAGTTGGTAATGGCTTGAAAATTTCTTTCTGTCATATACTGAACTGCTTCTGGTTTGAACATTAGGCACAGGTATTCAAGAACCATTTTGGTGATAGACATCCCTTTCTCATTCAGCATATTTCCATACAACTTCATTCCAACCTTGTACATCTCCTCTACGTCAGATCTAGAGCATATTCTGATAAGTCTTCCCCATGTAGAACGGACCTCAAACTTCCCATCTGCTCTTTTGACTCTTATGTACTCCTTTCTCTGATCTATCAAGGTATCCCAGAAGATGATCTCAGGAGGCATGGTTGTTAATGGGTCAACTTTGATTGGATCAGAATTAACCACAGTGATATACATATCACATTGAGCATTTCTTGGTTGACCTGATGGAGTTGCTACTTCTTCTTCAGCAACCTTTGTATCTTCTTTCTTTTCTGGAGCATCCTTTTCTTTTTCTTCTTCTACCACTGGTTCTACCCTAGGTTTCTTGACAAATTTACTCTTGGTAGCTATAGACTTGGTTCTTGTTCTTTTCAGTGACACCAGCTTTTCACCCAGGGTTTCTTCTTGCTTTTTAGGAGTGTCATGTTTGGCTTTAATCAACGCCTCTGCAACTTCAACTTCTTCCAAAGTAGGCTTTTTAGTTTCTGTTGCTTCCTTTGTTTCTGCTGCTTCTTCCTTTGTAGATACTGCTTCTTGCATGGTTTCTGCTGCTTCTTTTGTTTCTGCTGTTTCTGGAATGGTTTCTGCTGCCTCTTGAATTTTAGCAGCATTAACCGTTTCTGCTGTTGGTTCAGTTTCTGCTTCTTTCTGAATTTTAGCAGCATTAACCGTTTCTGCTGTTGGTTCAGTTTCTGCTTCTTTCTGAATTTCAGCAGCATTAACCGTTTCTGCTTCTTTCTGAATTTCAGCAGCATTAACCGTTTCTGCTGCATGATCAGTTTCTGCTTCTTTTGCAGTTTCTTCAACACACTCATTCTCCCCCTTTTCTTGTGCACTCTCCATGGTGAAATCAGCTTCTGACTCCCCCTTTTTGGGAGCATCATTGCTGGGATTTCTTCTTTTAAGAACATACTGAGCTTTCTTCTTCTTGTGCATCAACTTTGTAATCAGCTTCTTCTGCTTCTCAATCTGTGTTTGTTGATATAGGACCACTTTCTTGAGTCCATCTATCTCCTTTTGCTGACTTACCACATCTGTGTTGATATTGGCAATGGTTTCCATCAATTCCTCATATGTATATCTATCCTCACCTTGTTTAGGAGTGTTTACTTCCATTAAAGGATCACTGGAAATTTTAGTAGGTGTCTTTTGCCTAGCAAAAGCACTGCCTACCCCCGTGGTTTCTTGGCACCTGGGACCTCTGAATGATTTCTCATTCTGAGTTGCCGTGAGGAAGGTCTTAGTTATGTTACCACTGTCCTTCTCTGTGCTAGCAGAAGTAGTGGCAGCCTTGCTACTCACATGCTCAACCTTCTCCTTAGTGAGCACCTTCTTGGGGTTGGGAGACACCCCTGTGGTTTCCCTTTCGATATTCTCTGTTGGAGAATGCTCCAATAGAGGGCTTAACGGCTTTGGGTTTGTAGGAGGTACATCAAGGGAAGGAGCCTTGTGAACCTTTCTTCTTGTAAACTTTTTGGTTATTTGAGGAGTGGGTCTTTTAAGAATGGACTGAGGAATTTCTTTGGTGATTGAAGGTGGGTTTGACTATCAGTGGGTTGGTCTAATGAGGGCCTTGACCCTGATGCCATACCTTCTTGTGGGTGGGACACACCCATCATTGTAGAGAACAATGGAGTGTCAACTCCTTCCGAGTCCCTGGAAGTTCTTCTCATATTTGAGAAGACCTTTCCTTTAGGGGATTTAGGTACATATACCTCAGGAAATTGAGGCAAATCCGTCAATTCCTGAGTAATCACTGCTTGGACAAACCTTGGGTACATATAAAACCTCTTTTTGGATTCCAGGTTTAACACAAGATCATTGAAAATCATTTGAGAAAAATTAAACTTCCTGGCAGTGGCCAAGCAGACCAGGGCATAAGCAATGGTACTGCTAAACTCACTCCATCCAGTAGTTTTCTTTGACATGCAATGCATTAAGGTATGAACAAAGAATCGCCATTGTGTAGAAAATTTGGACTTGAAAAACTTAAAGATTCCAATGGGACCTTCATACCCCATTCTCGTTAAAGTTGAGTATAGCTCGTCATTAGGAATAGACGTCATACCTGAGGCATCATCCAATCGAAGAGTGATGCGAATAAGCTCCTCTGTAACATTTAAGGGTTTGTTACACACCCTTGTTTTGATGATTTTCTGCCCATCTTCAGACACCACGGTGGCATTTGCCCAGAACTGCGTCTGATGCTCGATGTAGATTGTCGGGGTCACCGTTAGGGCATAGGAGATATGCGTGCCCTTGAGGAAATCCACAATGTCGTGAAAACCTGCGGACTGTTTTGGCTTCTGAAGCATGGCAATCTCGTTGTGTTCGTCGATAAACTCCATTATGCCTGAGGATTCTTGACAGAAGACAGAGATTCTTGGGAGAGAATAGTTAGAAAGAGAGAGAGATGGATAGAATTCAAAGAGACGTTATGAACTTTGGCGGGCTGAAAGAGGTATTTATAGCAGTATTAGCCCTAACTTTTCTTTTAAAGCAGTATTAACGACACAAGCAGTATTAAGTACGAAGCAGTATTAACTATGTACCGGCAGTAGTAACTGTGCACTAGCAGTAGTAACTATGCACTGGCAGTAGTAACTATCCACTGGCAGTAGTAACTATGCACTGGCAGTAGTTACTATGCACTAGCAGTAGTAACTATGCATTGGCAGTAGTAACTATGCACTGGCAGTAGGAACTATGAACTAGCAGTAGTAACTATGCATTGGCAGTAGTAACTATGCACTGGCAGTAGGAACTATGCACTGGCAGTAGTAACTATCCACTGGCAGTAGTAACTATACTTGCACTTTTCAGCACTTGTCAATCTGAGTCATACAGAAGATCCTGAGAAAAAGAGTTAGTAATACCAAATATAGAAGGAAATACAGGTATAAAAAAATGAAAATCATGACTTTATTCAAGGTTGATCATGCCCACACTTGTTACCAAGAAAGTGAATCTACCCACATCAAAAGCTTTTGTGAATAAATCGGCAAACTGGTCATTGGTATGAACTTTAGCAACTTGAATTAATTTCTTTTCATTACAATCTCGAATAAAGTGATACCTGATCTCTATGTGCTTTGTTTTTGAGTGTTTGACTGGATTGTTAACAATGCTAATAGCACTGTTGTTGTCAATGAAGATTGGAGTGTGAAGAAATGTTACCCCATAGTCCAGCATCTGATTCTGTATCCATAGAACCTGAGAGCAGCAGCTTGCAGCAACTATATACTCAGCTTCTGTTGTAGATAAGGACACTGTGGTTTGTTTCTTACACTGCCAAGATACTAGTCTTGCACCCAAAAACTGACATCCACCTGAAGTAGACTTCCTATCCATGTTAGCTCCACCCAAGTCACTATCTGAGTATGCAAGTAAATCAAAGGATGATTCATAAGGATACCAGAGACCTAATCTAGGTTGCCCTCTTAGGTATCTAAATATCCTCTTGACTGCATGAAGGTGAGATTGCTTAGGTGTAACTTGAAATCTGGCACATACACATATTGGAAACATAATATCTGGTCTAGAGGCTGTGAGATACATGAGTGATCCAATCATTGATCTGTAATGATGGACATCCACATCCTCCCCCTCAAGATCAGCAGTGATCTGTTTGTGTGTCTCCATTGGTGTGCTTGTTGGCTTTGAGTCTGATAATCCAAACTTATCCAGGATGTCTTTCACATATTTGGATTGGCATATGAAAATCCCATCCTTCTTCTGTTTTACCTGAAGCCCAAGGAAGAAAGTAAGTTCACCCATGGAACTCAACTTGAAGCTCTTGTGCATTAACTCCTCAAAATCTTTACACATGTGATCATTTGTGGATCCAAAGATAATGTCATCCACATAGATCTGAACAAGTAGGGTGTCCTTCTTTTTCCTTTTAATGAATAAGGTCTTATCAATGATTCCTCTTTCAAATCCATTTACCAAGAGATAGGTAGACAGGGTGTCATACCATGCTCTTGGGGCTTGATGTAGACCATAAAGTGCCTTCTTTAACTTGTACACTCTGTCA
Source organism: Saussurea involucrata (assembly GCA_033807775.1). Lineage (NCBI taxonomy): Eukaryota > Viridiplantae > Streptophyta > Magnoliopsida > Asterales > Asteraceae > Saussurea > Saussurea involucrata. The sequence continues at coordinate 178,669,407 of CM066322.1, forward strand.
GGATACAATGGATTCTCAAATCTAGGGGGTTGACAGACATACACTTCTTCATCTATAGTCCCATATAGAAAAGCACTTTTTACATCCATCTGGTATACCTTGAACTTCATATATGAGGCATATGCTAGAAACAACCTAATTGCCTCAATCCTTGCAACTGGAGCAAAGACTTCCTCATAGTCTATACCCTCTTCCTGAGTATACCCTTGTGCAACCAGCCTGGCTTTGTTCTTGATCACAATTCCTCTCTCATCCTTCTTATTTCTGAAAATCCACTTGGTGCCAATTTCCCTATGACCTTTTGGAAGGTCCACCAAGTCCCAAACATTCTGTAGCTTGAATTGTAGCAGCTCCTCTTGCATTGCTTCTATCCAACTTGGATCTCTCATAGCATCATAAGCCTTTTTGGGCTCAATTTGGGATAGAAAGCAAGTGAGTATAGTATTAACTGTATTTTGTTGATCTTGTAGCTCTTGAAGTCTGCTTTGATTCCTAGTCATCATGGGAGAAGCAATGTCTCCAATTACCAACTCAGGAGGATGATTTTTCTGAGTTCTTGATGGATGACCAGATTCCTCTTGTAAGTTCACATCCAGATTTGACTCATTTAAGTCTGGATTTTCTTCAGCTTCTTCAGTCACTTCAGACTCTCTGGAATTTGGACTTGAATGCTGATTTTCCTCTATTCTTCTCTCTTCTTCAATCTGAATGGGTTCAGCTTCCTTTTCTTGTTCACAGAATTCAACAGGATCAATGGTAGGGAGTGGAAATATCACAGACTTAATTCTGTGATCTGATGGTGGTGCATCCCTTTGTCCTGCATTTACATCACTACTGAAACCCAAAGAATTAGTGAGTGAATCAATGTCAAATAGCCAATCAGGACCTGAACCAATAGGATTTGGTGTGTTCTCATTGCATTTGACATTGTCACTTTCTTCAATTATTCTAGAAGAGGTATTAAATACTCTGTAAGCCTTACTCTGAGATGAGTAACCAACAAGAAAACCATCATCTGCTTTGCTATCAAACTTTCCTAAGTGAGATTTGGTATTGAGAATTGTACAAGGACACCCAAATGGTTTGAAAAATCCAATAAATGGTTTCTTTTTCAGAAAAAGCTCATAAGGTGTCTTGTTTTTAGGCTTTATTACTAAAACTCTGTTTTGGACATAACAAGCAGTATTAACTGCTTCTGCCCAAAAAGTAGTGGGTAATTTTGAATCAGCTAACAGAGATCTAGCAGCCTCAATCAGTGTCCTATTCCTTCTCTCAGCAACACCATTCTGTTGTGGAGTCCTAGGAGCACTGTATTGTCTCTCAATTCCTTTTTCCTCACAAAAGATGTTTAGATCAAGGTTTTTAAATTCAGTCCCATTATCTGATCTAATGACTTCCACTTTTTGATTTGATTGGTTTTCAATTCTAAGAATAAAATATTTGATCAGTCCACTTGTCTCATCTTTAGTTCTCAGAAAATATACCCAAGTAAATCTAGAGTAATCATCAACAATAACTAAACAGTATGACTTCTTGCCAATGCTCATGACATTTGTAGGGCCAAACAGATCCATATGCAACAACTGAAGAGGATTTGAGATAGTGTTTATCTCTTTGGACTTATGAGAAGTTTTGTGTTGTTTGCCTTTGAGACATGCAACACAATGATCATCACATGAGTAAACTTTTGATGGTAAACCCCTAACAAGATTATTTTTAACAAGTTTATTCATTGTTTTAAAATTCATGTGACACATCCTTCTGTGCCAAAGTGATGATTCATCTATTGAAGCTTTTGAAACCAAACAGTTTAGAGATGAATCAGATGAAACACTTTCTAAATCTAAACAATACACATTATCCTTTCTAGGAGTTCTCAATAGTATCATGTTTTCATCAACTACTTTGAATCCAGGAGCAAGAATAATGCATTCAGAATCAGTAAATAATATACTATGTTTCTTGTCACAGACCTGTGATACACTTAACAGGTTGTATCTCAATTGCTCAACATAGTAAACATCCTCAAATGTCATCTTACCTTTTGATACATCACCTTTACCACTTATCTTACCTCCTGCAGGATTATTCCCAAAAGCAACATGTCCTCCATTAATTCTTTTGAAATTCTTGAGGCATGCCATGTTACCTGTCATGTGCCTGGAGCAACCACTGTCAACATGCCAGATGCTCTTCCCCTTGAGCTGTTGGTTGCCATGCACATAAGATAAATCAATTAGTTTTTATTGGGAACCCAAGCCAAAGTGGTCTTGGGTCTCCCTTGCTCATCAAAGTACTTACATTCAGTTTGGATAAGTTTTTCAACCCGAGGAACTTCAGTACTGGAGTACTTTGTCAAGATGATTGGTCTAGCAGCACAAACACTAGAAGCAGTATTATCTTTAGAAGAAGTACTAACAGTGTTAGCAGTACTAACACTGCTAGCAGCAGTATTGCTTCTAGAGGAAGTATTAACAGTGTTAACACTGCTAGCAGCAGTACTATCTGAGGCACAAACACTAGAAGCAGTATTATCTTTAGAAGAAGTACTAACAGTGTTAGCAGTACTAACACTGCTAGCAGCAGTATTGCTTCCAGATGAAGTACTAACAGTGTTAGCAGTACTAACACTAGTGCTTTTAGGAATCCACATTGTGACACATTCTTTTTCAGTCTTTTTCCTCATGTGGCTTTTGGATTTAGCTTGTTTCCTAGCCACATGGTTCCTTACAGGCTTCCTATAACCATTTGATTTATGAAAAGGTCTTTGAAAATTTATCCTTTGGTTAATAGGATTGAAATAACAGTGTTTGGCAAGGTGATTCAATCTGCCATAAAACAAGGTTTTGGTCTGTTAATCCTTTGCAGATCAACTCCTTGTTTTTGAGCCCACTGATTATTCCAGTTTCTTTGATTTCCCCTCTTTTTATCATGTTTTTGGGGCTCATTCTTTTGAAAATTCTTGCAAGAACAATGTTCACAGGTATTGGAATTCACAACAGTGGTCTGTGTATAATGAACTCCCTTTCCTTTTTCAGATCTTTTTATCTCATTGTTCTTATCACAGGGACTTCCACCATCCTCATTAGTCTTGATGTAATTCTCTAAGGGGATCTCACCACTGACATTCTTGTTCCTTTTCTTAGACTCTTCTTTTTCAGTTTTATCCTCAACAACAACTTCATCTAATGGATCTACTTTAGTAGCTCCTTCAGGTAAGTCATTCCTATCCATGGTTTCTAACAGGTCTGACTTAGGAGGGATGTATGTGTTGTTGTAGGGTGGGGGTGTGGCATTGTACCCTATGCCTGGTTTCATCTTATTGTGGATTTGAGCATTTATTATGGTGTCCATGACTTTAGAAGCACATGAACACTTTTCAACATCAAGTTTTACTTTCTCAAGTTCTCCTTTTAATTTCTCACATTCCTCCCTAGACTCTTTCAATTGGAACTCCAGACCATCCTTTTCCCACTTCCAGTAGTTTGTATCATATGAGTGTTGAAGTTCATTGGCTTGAAAAGCCTTAATTTGTTCTTCAAACCTCTCAACAATCAATACATAATCTCTTCTATCCTTTTCTAATCTCTTAAGGTCATCACACATTCCCTGGTTGTGATCTCTATACCTTTTCACAGTGTCTATACAAGCTTGAGAACAGAGATTAGATTTTACCTCAGTAGGAATATCTGAGACTTCTGCCATGAGTGCATGATTCTGAATTGCCTCTTCTGCTTGATCACTCCAATCAAATCCCATTCCTTGTTGAGAAACAAGGGCTTGAACATAGTTTCTGTTCTGGTTGAAGCTTCCAGTCTGAGCTTGTTGATGGTTGTTTTGAGATACTCCACCTCTGCATTCTCTGGCAAAGTGTCCCATCTTATGACACTTGTAGCATTCCACCTTAGACTTGTCAAACCCAGCACCATCTTCTCTTCTTTGGGAAAAGTTGTTTCTCCCAGTCCTCTTTATAAACTTCTTCACCCTCATAGAAAGCATAGCCATCTGCCACTTGATATCCATCTCCTCAAGATCATCAGCATTAATCTGTTCTAAGTCATCATTAATTAATGAGGAGTTAACATGACTAGAAAAGAAAGCTTCTAGTATAGAATCATTGGCCTTCTCTTGATTGACTCCACCAGCAGTACTAACTGATTCAGGGTTAGCAGTAGTATCAGTTGATGCTGATAGGAGTGCAGCATTATACACATATCCTGAGGGCTTCTTCTTGGCTTCAACCTCTGCTTCAAATACCCTAAGATCATTGTAAAGATCATCAAGCTCTTTATCTTCTAACTGGTCATTCTGTCTGAAAGACACAGTATACATTGTCCATTCCTCACCTAATGATCTTAGAAACTTTCTGTTTACATCATCAGCCTCCATATGAACTCCAATTGTAGCCAATTCTCCAATCAACTTATTAAATCTATCAAAAGTTTGAGTCATAGACTCATTCTTTGTAGAAGTAAAATTTTCATATTGTTGCTTAAGAATTGCCTTCTGGTTCCTCTTGGTGCTCTTGGTACCAGTGAATCTCTTTTCCAATGCATTCCATAAAATCTGAGCATCAGTGCAGTGATGAAATTGGTGCTGATACTTATTGGGAATAGCCAAAAGCAGAGTGATTAAGGCTTTCATCTCTGTTTGTCTAACTTTTCTTTCTGCATCAGTCTTTAGAGGGGGTCTTTTGCCATCTGGTCCAACCTTTCCTTCAGCACATGGACCATTCTCTATAATATCCCAGATGGAATAATCAGTAAGCAAAATATACTGCTTGATTCTAATTTTCCACATGTCAAACTCATTAGGCCTGAGCATGGGAACCTTCGAAACAAGAGTACTATTTGATTCAACTGAGTTGTCCATAATGATTGTAGATTTCTAAGAAACCAGGCTCTGATACCACTTGTCAGGATCGATTCCAAACAAGAATAATTTATACTTAGAAATCAGAATTAAAGAATCTTGCGGAATAGAACTTTAATTCAAACACACTTAATGAACAACTCAATAAGAAAACACAAACTGTTTGTATTCAATACTTCGACTCACAAGATTACAACCAAACCTCAATCTTGTTGAACAGGATCAACAAGACGACTTCTACTTCTCTAGAAATAGGGTTCTAAACCTTGAGGTTAATTCTCTCTAAAACAAAACGTATTCTGAAACTCTTGTCGCTCGAATAGTTATCTATCAACATCTATTTATACTAAATAATTACAAGATAACTATCAAAACAAAATTGATCTTCAGAATATTCTTTCATGCATATCTTCAATCATTCCATCTTTATCTCCAACATTCTCGCATTCCAAACTTATGATCACAAGCAGCATTAACATTGTTATGCATAAGCAGTATTAACCTTGTTCCAGCAGCATTAACTTTCACTTGCAGTAGTAACTATGAACACGCAGTACTAACATTGTTCCAGCAGCATTAACTCTTACTTGCAGTACTAACCTTGCTCTGGCAGTAGTATTGTTGTTCTAGCAGTAGTATCGTTGTTCTGGCAGTAGTATTGTTGTTCTGGCAGTAGTATTGTTGTTCTGGCAGTAGTATTGTAGTTCTGGCAGTAGTATTGTTGTTCTGGCAGTACTAACCATACTTAGCAAATCTTCAGTTCCCAACAGCTTGGTTATCAGACAACCAATCCATTCCCAAAATAACATCAAATCCTCCAATTTCCATTAACAACATGCTAACTGGAAATTTTGTATTCTCTATCTGAATCGTACAACCATATAATCTTTCACCAACCAAAGCTAAACCCCCATTAGCTATCTCAACCACTAAGACATCTCCTAGAGTAGTCACAGGCATAGCTAGTTTTCCAAAGAACACCTTGGATACAAACGAATAACACACGAACAGGTATAGAGTTTATAAAGAATGTACCAGAGACGACATCTTTGGATCATCTCGCTTCATCCACTGTCATATTAAACGCTCGTCCTGTTGGTTTTGGTATAACTGCCTTCTTTCCCTGTTCTCCCTCCTTTTTCAACTTTGGACAATCCCTTCGAATATGCCCCGGCTGTTTACACTAAAAACACACTGCACCCGGTAATAAACAATTCGATGCCAAGTGCCCCGTCTTCCCACATTTAAAACACCCTGGTCCGTTTGTTCGGCATGGCCCAAAATGCTTACTCTTACATTTCGGACACCAGTTAGGTTCCTTTCGTGAATCAGAACGTATATTTTTACCAAACAGCCTGAGTTTCTGAGAAGAATCAGAGCGACCTTCCCACTTTCTTTTATCTCCAACCTGAGCTTTCTCTTCCCTATCTTTCACATACATTTCTTCTATCACCTTTGCCTCCTCAATCGTCTCCCTCAAAGTAGCAGATTTCGAACTACGAACTCTTGTCATCATATCTGCTGGTAGACCCTTCAGGTAATATTTAATCTTATCTTTCTCTGTTGGAGCCACATGCCCCACCAGATTTAGCTTCTCCATAAAAACTTCGGTGTATTTTCTCACTGACATATTACCTTTCTTGATATTCCGGAATTCCTCTTCGATTCGGTCCATCTCGTGCTCGTTGCAATATTCTTCTAAAATCTTTGCCTTAAACTGACTCCAAGTTACGGAGTTCAAAGTTGCTTCCGTCACAGTTGATGACAATACATTCCACCACTGTAACGCTTTTCCACGTAACATTTGCGACCCAAATCTCACCTTAGATCTCTCATCCGAACATTCACAAGCTCGGAAAGCTTGCTCGATCTCTCGTATCCAGTTCATACAAGCCGCTGGATTATCATCTCCCTTGAATTCTGGCCGTTTACAACTTAGGAACGTTTTGTAAGAACAGATTCTTTCAACTCTCCTTCTGTCTCCGCTCCTGGATTTACAGTCGGATTTATCACATTAGCATCAACCGCTGTTCGTCTTGGTTCCACATTTCGATCATTGAACATCTTTGTAAACATCTCTGCCTGCCTCCCCATCATCGTATTCATCAATTCAGCTTGCCTCTCCATTGAAGCATTCATTAATCGAGTCACATTATCCATTATTCGTCCCTCCATTCCTGAGTCTGACGACGTTTGCTCAACTGCACTGGTACCTCCTGGATGTACTCGACTTCTCATTCCTCCTAATGAAAGAAAATCTGTTGGCGTGTCAGGAACTCCGCCTAAACCAACTTGTCTTTCTCCAGCATCATCTAACCAATTCCTATTCATCGAAGAATTTGGAGATCTCGGGGGTGTATTCACCATTGTTCTGAACGAGCACCAAAGAATACTCATTAGTTAATGGTTTATACAGCTAAACATACACTACGTACTTTACCGCGGATCAGTCACTGTAACAAGTTAGAAACAAGTATGCTTGTGTAATAATATATTCATAATAACAGTAGCTAATTGAAATTGCAAACATATTATACATGAGAATTCTCGTTACCATTGTTACAGTACTAACTTCGCGTATTTCTGTCGACTCTAAGACTACCCAATCTTAGTACTTCTACCCATATCTCACGGATCATAACTTATTTCATCTCAGCTTAAGTCTAGGTATCTCAAATTCATACCTAGTTCGCTTAAACTAAAGCTCTGATACCATACTGAAACACCCTAAAAACAGGGTCAATTTAAACCTTTAATATTACTCCATGTTGTGATCAAAAACTTCAAACTTATATAACCTGAGGATCAAATGTAAGATTTCTATATACAAACGACAATACTTAAATAACTTATTAATCTAATCATAACCTAACAATCAGATTAATTAAGTTATCTAAACAACCGTCCCAAAAGCATCAAGGAATAACTAGATCCTCCGTTATCTCTAAGTCTGAATCTGCTCAAAAGTTCTCTTCTCTCGTTCCCGTTTACCTCCAGGAGCTTGTACCTGGTAAGAAAATTCAACTTGAAACATTAGGCTTTCGCCTAGTGAGAATACTCAAATCAAAATAAAATTTAATAATTAAAACATGAACAGATAACTCAAACCTGTTCTCACCCATCTTACCGTACGACAGCTCTTTTCCAAATCGGGAAATCTACCCCATCCAATATTTACGACTAACTCATCTAGTCATAACAACAAATTAAGAACTTACTATGAATCATCCCATATTCATGGTCAATATTCAAACACAAGAAATTACAAGTCAAAACCTGCCTATTTCTTAACTAGGAAGTAGAGATTACAAATTACTTTATGCCTATCTCTAATCTTCCTTTCACCTCTGGGAAATCTCCGATCTTCCCTATAACAATGGAAATCTCCGATCTTCCAAAACGGAATGGGAATTACAAATCAAAATCTGCCTATTCCACATTCCACCTCAGAATCAATGGTCCCAATGGGATTATAATATCGTGATACTCAACCGGGACTCCCAATGATTCAAGGTACACCCAATTACTAAAATTACATCCCTTTGGTCAATGGCGAGTATTCGGTTCCCATTAGACCGTACCCAGGTGCCCCCGATGACCGGATGCCTATTTTAGTAAAAGCATATAATATAAACACATAATACTCGATACTATTATATGCGTCCGGCATATAATATATCATTTCTCCGAACATATTCTATATATAAAATAAAGAATATTATTATCTCCTCATCTCAATCTCTTAATTATCCCTTCTTTGCAACTTAACTCGGAAGTTAATATATCATTTGTTAATCTACATTTGTGGACTCATAAATAAATCTTTATAGTTTATCTCAACAAAGCTTCAAATCATATTCAGAATTCATAATCATATCACAGATTGCATATAGCAAATAATCATACTTAGCATATAAGAATAATGATAAATACTAGTTCATCAACTTCATGGCTAACTCATCTTAGCAGTTTTAGCATGGAAATCAACATAGCACAACTTTTAATTGTCCTCTTGGCTTATCTCTCCATATAAACATAACATGCATACATATAAAACATCTTTTTCAATAATAATTACTGAATTTTAAATAGAGTTGAATAAACTCACCTGATATGAAATCACACTTCCTTTTAACTACTTTTAAATCTTGTAAGGACTCCTTTCTTTATTACCACAGTTTACTGTAATATCCAATTTACATATACTGATATTAATTTCTAAAACAGAACCCTCTACAACTGAAAATCCTTAATTTCTAAAAATTACAATTCAAGTCGCAGTGAACTGAAATCGCAACCACTTATTGCGACTCCAAGTCCAAGTCGCAACCAACTATTGCGATCCCAACCTAAGTCGCAGCTCACCATTGCGATTTCACTCCAAATCGCAATCAACTGTTGCGACTACAGTACCAAGTCGCAACCCGCCATTGCGATTCCACCTCAAGTCGCAGTCCACTGTTGCGACTACAGTACCAAGTCGCAGTCAACTATTGCGATTCCAAAGCCAAGTCGCAATGGTCTACTGCGACTCCAATACCAAGTCGCAACTGCCCATTGCGACAATCATGAATGTCGCAACTCAAGGTTGCGACTTCGAAGATATTCATCCAAGTCTCAGTCCACTCTGTTCAATCTTAAACCCAGAAATTTGCAGTTTTACTCTATGTTTGTTTATGCAAACTTGCAGATATGTTTAATACCCTTATCTTAACATATCCTAAAACTCAGATTCTCATAACATCAAGATTTACCCAAAACCCAACTAAAATTCCATAGAAAACTTTCAACTAAAAAGATGAAGGAATTAATGATGTTTACCTTTGTTTGATTCTTGCTTTCCAACTGAAAATGAAACTGATTTCTTCTTTTCTTTACTCAATTCTTTCCTCTATCTCGGTTCTCTTTCTCTTCTCAAAACCGAAACACACACACAATTGACATACACTCACACACTTAGACACCACACTTAATCCATGATAACTAACAATTTGACACCTCACTTAATTAAGTATGAGTCATAAGACTATTTACCCAATAAACCCCTAACTTTAAATAATTACACAATTAACCCTCAATTTGAAAAACAACTTCAACCAACACTTTTAAACAATTACAAACCTAACCCCAAGTTAATTTGTAATTCACAAAATAATACAACGAAAACTCGGGATGTTACATAGGGAGAACATGCAAAACAAAACAAAGAAAAACAAAGCACAAGACAAAAATGCAGGAAGATGAAACACACAAAGCATGAAAGTAATAAAAACTGCACGAAAAGCGAAACGAAGCAACAGGGACTCCCGCGGTTTAGCCCGCGACTTGCAAGTCGCGTGGCAAACCGCGTAACCTACTGTTTCAGAAACAAACAGAGGGTCCCGCGGTTTGCTGCGCGGTATACAAACCGCGTATGTCCCTGTTTCAAAATATTTTTGGCTTTTTCGATTTTTATGGTTTTTTTGGAAATAAAAACACACTAAAAAAGTAAAAGGAAACAAACCTTGGTGGGTTGCCTCCCACCCAGTGCCGTATTTAAAGTCATGGCACGACTGTGCGGGTTCAGCTCGTCTCAGTATCCGCGGGATTATACCGTCCACACTTACGGTTCTTTGCGGACTTCTCTACTCCTTTCTCTCTTTCACCACTTCCTCTTTCAAACATCTTGAACCTTACGTTCTCACCGCCAACTCTAAACGTGATCTCACCCTCTTCCATGTCAATCAGTGCTCGGCTCGTGGCTAGGAATGATCGTCCCAAAATCAACGGGACGTCTTCATCTTCGTCTATATCGATCACCACGAAGTCGACAGGAAAGTAGAACTTGCCAACCTTTACGAGTACGTCCTCGATCACTCCATATGGGTATCTGATTGATCGATCAGCAAGCTTGAGCGTCATGAACGTTGGACTCACCTCGCCCAATCCAAGTTTCCTGAAAATAGAAAGGGGCATCAAATTAATACTAGCCCCTAAATCACACAAAACTTTATTGAAAGAGAACTCCCCGATTTGGATAGGGATAGAAAAACTCCCTGGATCATTGAGCTTCTGGGGAAGCTTATTCTGAAAGATTGCGCTACACTCTTCAGTGAGTGCAACGGTGGATTGGTGATCAATTGCCCTCTTTTTGGAAAGGATCTCTTTCATGAATTTCATGTAAGAGGGCATTTGGGCGAGAGCATCTGCAAAAGGAATATTGATCGTTAGCTTTTTAAAAACTTCAATAAACTTGGAAAAGTTAACATCATCTTTATTCTTTTTGAGTCTGTTCGGGTAAGGCACTCGTGGGATTTCCGGCTTGACCGGTGGTGTCATTTCTTTCTCCTTCGGCTTCTCTTTCTTCATACGCTATTCATCAGCCTCCAATGCATCCATGTTAATGATCTCTACATCATTCTCGGCTTCCTTTGGTAACGGCTCTCGTGTAGAGTCTCTAGTCAGCTCTTTACCACTTCTCAGGTATATGGTGTTACACTCTTCTCTCGATTTCCTTTCATCCATACTTGGGAATGCTCCGGGAGGTCGGTTTTGTAGGGCTTCAGAGATTTGCCCCACTTGCCTCTCCAAGATTTTGATAGAGGCGGTGTTTTGCTCGGTGGCTGCTTTGACTGTGTTGACCGTATTTGCTAATTCCCCAACCGTGCTGTCCATCTTCGTCATGAACTTCATGAGCATATCTTCCAGCCCCGGTTTCTTCTCCATCGAGGGTCCTTCATTCCTTTGGTGAAAACCTGGAGGACGGTACACATTATTAGTTTGAGCAAAATTAGAAGAGTTAGAAAAATTACCTGACTGTGTTTGACCGGGCTGATTCCATGAAAGATTGGGATGCTTCTTCCATCCCTCATTATAGGTGTTCGAGAAAGGATCGTTTCTCGGTTGGTTCCGGTTTGACACAAAATGGATCTGATCAGGTTCTTGAGGATTTCCTCCATTCAGCTGATTTGTGATAAAGGCTAGTTGAGCCTTCAGTTCCTTCATCTCGTCACTTTCTTGGACACTTGCTACTCTTCTTACTGCTGATCTCGGAGTAGAAAAACTGTGCTCGGCCAGATTCTCGATCAGCTCGCATGCTTCCTCATAAGATCTATCCATTAGTGCTTCACCCGCCGCAGCTGTGGTGTCATTCTTAAATTGCGGGTGGAGTCCACTGAAGAAGGTCTGTATGATGACCCAGCCTTGCAGCCCGTGATGAGGACATTTCTTGATCATGTCCTTGTAGCGCTCCCAAGCCTCATATAATGTTTCTTGATCCCGTTGAGAAAAATGGGTGATCTCCGCCATCAGTTGGGCGATTCTGCTCGGTGGGAAAAACTTTTGAAGAAAGGCGGCCTTTAGTTGTGCCCAAGTGGTGATAGAATCTGGTGAGATGCTTTCAGTCCATGTCTCCGCTCGGCCTTTGAGTGAAAAGCCGAATAGCCTCAGCTTTATGGCATCTTCTTCCATCCCGTTGATCTTGAAGGTGCTACAAATGCGCTCGAAAGCCCGGAGATGAGCGTGCGGGTCTTCTACCGGTGTTCCTCCGTATTGATTTTGCTGTACCATTACGATGGTACTCGGCTTGAGCTCGAAGGAGTTTTCCGCGGTGGCAGGTGGTTGAATGCCTATTCGGGCCGCTGCCACATTTGGGTTGGCAAACGACCGCATAGGTACCCTTTCCGGAGGTGGTGGTGGATTGTTGCGCGGAGGTGGTCTCTCGTCACCCATTTATAACTATCACTTAGCTTTGGTCTCTTGACGTAGGCGACGAGCCATTCTTTCAATCTCTGGATCGAATTCTTCAACCTCTTTCCCCCAGGTCGTCCTTGGCATAAGCCAAGTAGTACCTGAAAAGAAAGAAAACAAAGTCAGTAATCCAAAAACTGAAAGTGATGGAATAAAACAACGAAATAAAAAAATGTCCAATCTAATAATGCTTATAGACGGTAGTGCTATTAGCTACAACTAGCTCCCCGACAACGGTGCCAAAAACTTGATACGGGGTTTTCACACCCCGAGAATCTAACCGCAAGTGTACGGGTCGAAGTCAAGTAATAGTACTTGAGAAAGTACGAGTATCGAATCACGGGGAACTAGGAACTAAGTATCACAATTACTATAAGAACTATTAACTGGACTGTCGAATTTAGAAAGGTTGGTATTAAACTACTTAATTGCGAGAATTAGATCAGACACAAAACAAAACAGAAACAGTTTTGGAATTCAGATAGTGAAAACAGTTGAGGGATGGAAATCCAATGGTTCTCACATACAAACGTCTGACTTAATTCAAATACCAGTTATTCCTATCAATGAATACCCAATCTTTATCTAATCATTGTTCTCTCTCAAGTTACAACGATTTTATTTACAAAGCATGGTTCCCTTTTCAAGCAACCATGATTTCTATTTTGAAAACATAAGTTTTATCTTTCGATCTCAACATATAGGGTTCAAAACGCATTAAGCTTAAGATTTAAACGGGACTAAGATTTACTCGGTATATCTCTATCCTTTCTTACCTTAGGCATGCAATTCCTGATTCTACTTCTCAATTACTTCTCTCAAACATAAATTGAAAGCAATAAAACAGTTGTAAGGTAGCTAATCTCACAAAAGCATTAAACACCAAATTGCATTTATTCATTAGAAAGGAAAACTGATAAAAGTCTCAATTCATCTGTTTACACGCTTAAACCACATTCATTCCAACCCCCAACATGAATCGGTTAGTTCATGTCGGTGGTGACTTCAAACACAATAGAAAAAGACGGAAACAAGTATGTAAACATGATAATCGTGGCAACTGTAAATGGAATGGTTACGCCCTTCTATCGTGCTCGTCGCTACTTCGCTTGATGAACGTGTATCTGATCCTCCCTCTATCGTGGCTCCAACGGGTGTCACTCGGCTCTGAAAATCGCCCCCGGAACTGCTCTGGCCGTCGTGTGTGTGTTGCGTATCGAATGAATGACCTAAACCCGAAATTGACAGCTTAAATTCGACAAACAGAGAGTTACGCCACTTGCCAAGCGACTTGCAAGTCGCGTGGTAATTCGCGCGTGTCCCTTTGGCAGCGTGGGTCGTTTTCTGGTTCGCGGGTCGGGTCCTGGTTCGGTCGCGGGTCTTGGGCTTGGCTTTTGGGCTTCTGTTAGGCTTCGTTTTGACTCGTTTTGGGCTCTTTTTAGCTTCTTTCTTCGAGGGATGCCGCCTTTTATATAACCTGTATAATTCACTAGATAAACCGTAAAATACACGCCTTTTTACTTGAATACAAGCCAATCTCGTTGGTTTGAGAACTGAAAATAACGCCAAAAAGTGGCGTTATCAAATAACGATTAAACGAGTAATACCACATGCCTATTCCATGTGATTACCAAACTTTAGTGCCTATGGATCCATTACACTTTACTAACGTATATGCATAACAGCATATTACAACTCACATCATATTCTCAAATCTAAGAATACTAGATAACCTATCGTATCTTCATCCTCGAATGTCCCCCCTTTGGCGACTTAGCATGGGGGTTCCGCTACCCGGTTAGCGGATGAGGTCAAGGGGCAACGCCCTTGCGGGGTCTGGGGGCAGCACCCCTAGAAAATTTTAGGAAACGTTATTCAGTCCTTATTCAAAACCACAGCTAAAAACATCTGAAATCTCAAAATGATCAAACAGCTAAAGTATCCGGACAACACTAAAGTATCCGGACAACACTACTTTTCCGGACACATGACTTTTTCGGACAATCCTGACTTTTCCGGACAACCTATACAATCCGGGCGTCATCCTGACACCAAAGTAATCCGGACAGCATCCGGTATCTTAACTCATCCGGAAACTATAGGAAAGAGAGACTTACCCGGACTCTTAATCGCGTCCGGAGACCTTCATCCTAGAGTTTTTCGGGTACAACGATTTATCCGGAAAACTCGGTTCTACAGCCTAAAATTCGATCCATTTTCATGTCTGTTCGATTCAGCTCATTCCAAACCATCCCATACAATTCATAACCAATTTATACAGCTATTTCAAGGTTTAATTTAACATGAAAACACCGATTTAAGCAAGGAACAAATGAACTCACCTTATTTTGCAAAACCCACTTTTCTGCACAATTTTGATTCCAATCTGTTGTTACTGATTTTGCTACCCTATTCAATAAACAGATTCGTTTATAATCCTATATCCAGAACAACTTTTATCAGAAATCAAGTTCAATTCCTTACCAATTTTGAAGCCAAACTCTTCCTTTCTTATTTTCTCTCCCTTTTTCTCTCTTTCTACCTCTTTGCCTCTTTCTTTCTGCCGACTCCAACAAGAACCAAAATAGGATAATATCTTATTTTTCAGCTATTTTATTCATACCTACTTTCCAAAATTGACCAATCACACCTCCAAGATTCATTATTTCCACAATTGACACCAAACTTTAATCCCTTGTATTTTAACCCTATTGAATTATAAAATTTCTATATAATTCAAGGTTTAATCCAAAATACAATTTAAATCCCAATTCTCATTAACACACTTATATTGAAAATTCAGGATGTTACAATACTCCCCAACTTGAAAATGATTTCGTCCCCGAAATCAAATTCAAGTAAACAAATGAGGATACTTATCTTTCATACTTTCTTCTGACTCTAAAGTCACATTAGTACCTCGATGGTGTTTCCACTGTACTTTCAACATAGCTACTTCCTTGCCACTACGTAGCTTTCTAACCGATCTTTCCAAAATTGCCTCTGGTTCTTCAACACAGCGACTCTTTTCATCTACTCTCACATCAGTGAGTGGTATCACATCCTCTTCTTCGGCTAAACACTTCCGAAGATAACAAACATGAAAGGTATTATGAACCCCTTCCAACTCTGGTGGAAGATCCAACTGATATGCTTGTAAACCAATCCTTTTAGTGATAGTGAAAGGTCCTAGAAAATGTGGACTTAACTTCCCGCGTTTACCAAACCTTATCACACCTTTCCATGGGAATACTTTAAGCATCACACGCTCCCCAACTTGAAATTCTTTTGGTCTTCTTTTCGGGTCAGCATAACTCTTCTGTCGGTCCTGAGCTGCTTTCATATGCTGCCGGATTTCTTTCACCTTATCAGCTGTTTGTTGTACCAATTCTGGACCAGCAAACTATTTCTCTCCGGCTTCTAACCAACATACCGGAGTTCTACATTTTCGACCATACAAGGCTTCGAAGGGCGCTCTTCCGATACTGGAATGATAACTGTTATTATACGCAAATTCTACTAACGGTAGATGCGTATCCCAGTTACCTCCAAAATCCAATACACATGACCTGAGCATATCTTCCAAAGTTTGTATAGTCCTTTCACTCTGTCCATCAGTCTGTGGATGAAAAACAGTGCTCAAATTAACTTTCGTACCCAATTCCTCTTGTAGTGATCGCCAAAATCTTGAGGTAAACCGACTATCACGATCCAACACTATAGACACCGGTATACCATGTCTTCACACCACCTCATCAATATACAACTTCGCCAACTTCTCAATTAGTGATGTTTCTTTCATAGCCAGAAAATGAGCACTCTTAGTTAATCTATCCACGATTACCCATATTGTGTCGTTACCCTTTTGCGTCTTGGGTAACTTCGTCACAAAGTCCATGGTGATCTTCTCCCACTTCCATTCCGGAATTTCCAAAGATTAGAAACTTCCGTAAGGTTTCTGATGTTCTGCTTTCACCAACGAACATGTTCTACATGTTTCTACCTTCCGGGCCACATCTACTTTCATAGCCGGCCACCAATAATGCAATTTCAAATCTCGATACATCTTCGTATTCCGAGGGTGTATGGAATACTTAGATCTATGAGCGTCTTCGAGAATCAGCTCTCAATTTCCTCCAATCTTTGGTACCCAAACACGACCTTGGAACAGCTTTAATCCACGGCCATCTTCAGTCAATTGAAGGTGTTGCTTGCCCATCACTTCTTCTTTCAGATTTACTTCCCGTAAAGCCTCCGCTTGTGCCTCTTTTATCTTTTCCATCAAACTCGATGTCACATCAATTCTAGCATTGATAGATTTCAAACATCCACTATACTCTTTCCTACTTAAAGCATCGGCCACGACATTTGCTTTACCAGGATGGTAATGCAATTCGCAATCGTAATCTTTAAGTAATTCTAACCATCTTCGTTGTCTCATATTTAACTCTTTCTGATCAAAAACATGATGCAAACTTTTATGGTCAGTAAAAAGAGTACATTTGGTTCCATACAAGTAGTGCCTCCATAGCTTTAAAGCAAAAACGACAGCCGCTAACTCTAAATCATGTGTTGGGTAGTTCTTCTCGTGTTCTTTAAGTTGTCTTGATGCATAAGCAATCACTTTGCCTCATTGCATCAATATGCACCCTAGACCCATCTTTGAAGCATCACTGTACACCACTAAATCTTCTGTTCCTTCTGGTAAAGCAAGAACCGGAGCCTCACACAACTTTTGACGTAAGGTTCTGAAAGCTGATTCTTGTTTTTCCGTCCAGATAAATTTCACGTTCTTTCTAGTCAGAATAGTCAAAGCAGATGCAATCTTAGAAAAGTCTTTAATAAACCTTATGTAATAACCTGCTAAACCCAAGAAACTTCTTATTTCAGATGCACTTTTAGGTGTCTCCCAATTTGCCATAGCTTCAATCTTAGCTGGGTCTACCTTGACTCCTTCTGAAGTGATCACGTGTCCTAGAAAGTGTACTTCTTTTAACCAAAATTCACATTTTGAAAACTTCGCGTAGAGTTTCTCTCTTCTTAAAACTTCGAAAACTTCACGTAGGTGTTGTTCATGATCTGCTTCAGTCTTTGAATACACAAGTATGTCATCAATAAAGACAATAACAAACTTGTCCAAGAAAGATCGACACACTCTATTCATCAGATCCATGAAGACAGCTGGAGCATTTGTCAACCCGAATGGCATTACTAGAAACTCATAATGCCCGTATCTGGTTCTAAAAGCTGTCTTAGGAATATCTTCATTTCTAACCCGCACTTGGTGATACCCTGACCTCAAATCAATCTTAGAAAAACATCCTGCACCTTGAAGTTGATCAAATAGATCATCGATTCTTGGAAGCGGATATTTATTCTTAATCGTCACCTTATTCAGCTCGCGGTAATCTATACACATTCTCATAGTACCGTCTTTCTTCTTAACAAACAGGACCGGAGCTCCCCAAGGCGAAGAACTCGGTATGACAAAACCTTTATCTAATAACTCATGGAGTTGAGTCATCATCTCTTTCATTTCAGACGGCGCTAGACGATAAGGTGCCTGCGCTATCGGAGACGAACCTGGAATGAGATCAATTCTAAACTCCACCTGCCTTTCAGTAGGTAGACCAGGAAGATCATCAGGAAATATGTCAGGAAACTCACGTACCACCTTGATATCTTCCAACTGTTTCTTTTCCAACCTTCCATCTAAGACATACGCCAGATAGGATATACATCCTTTCATTAAACACCTCCGCGCCTTCACAACAGAGATTAACGGAATTTCTCCCTTTTGCTTTTCCCCGAAGATGAATACGTCATCCTTATCGGTCATTGGAATCCTGATTAATTTCTTTGCGCAAAATATTTCTGCTTGATTGGCCGTCAGCCAATCCATACCCACAACTATGTCAAACCCTCCAATTTCCATCAACAACAAGTTGATCAAAAATTTTGTCTCTTCTATAAGAATAGTACAACCATCAAGCCTTTCTCGAACCAAAGCTTGACCCCCATTAGCTACCTCTACTATTAAAGCATCATCTAAAGTAGTAACAAGCGTAGCTAATTTAGGATAGAATGATTTGGACACAAATGACAAATTTGCTCTACAATCAAACAAAATACGCGCAGGACAAGAATTAACAAAGAATGTACCCGAGACAACGTCCCTTGATTCCTTAGCTTCATCAGCGGTCATTTGAAAAGCTCGGCCCGTTGGCTTCAGAATAACTAGTTTCTTACTCTGATCGCCGCTCTTTTTCAGCCTTGGTCACTCCCGACGAAAGTGACCCGGTTTCTTACACTCAAAACATGTATTTCCCCGCACTGGACAATTATTCATAGTATGCCCACTCTTTCCACACTTAAAGCATTCAGATGCTATCACCCGACACTGCCCGAAATGCTTGCTCTTACACTTCGGACACCAGTTTGGTTCACGGCATGATTCATAAGAAGTACCTTTTCCAGCGCTCCTTGACTTATGTGAATGCTCTGACCGACCTTCCCATTTCCGCTTCTCCCCAACTTGGGTCTTTTCTTCTTTATCCAAGGCATATACAGTTTCTATCACTTTGGCTTCTTCGATCGTCTCTCTCAACGTCGAAGCTTTAGAACTCCGCACCCGCGACATCATATCCACCGGCAGTCCTTTCAGATAAGCCTTAACTCTATCTTTCTCAGTTGGAGCTACATGCCCAACTAGATTCAACTTCTCCATGAACAATTCCGTATACTTTCGAACAGTATTAGTACCCTTTTTCAAATTTCGAAATTCCTCCTCAATTCGATCCATCTCGCTTTCGTTGCAGTATTCTTCCAAAAGCTTCTTTTTAAATGACTCCCAAGTCATTGCAGACAGGACGGAAGTTGAAATTGAAGCAGTCAGCACATTCCACCACATCAACGCGTTTCCTCTCAGCATCTGCGAAGCAAACCTAACTTTCGACTTTTCATCACATTCGCAAGCCCGAAAGGCTTGTTCTATCTCTCTGATCCAGTTCATGCAAGCCACTGGGTTGTCATCTCCTTTGAATTCCGGCGGTTTACAGCTTAGGAAAATTTTGTAGGAGCAATTTCTATCAACCCTTCTTTCCGCCTCTGGACCTGGGTTACCAGTTGGATTTATCACACTGAAATCATTTCCTGTTCGCCTCGGTTCCGCACTTCGATCATTAAACATTTTCATAAACATTTCTACTTGTCTTCCCATAGAGGTATTCATCATTTCAGCTTGTCTTTCCATTGATGCATTCATCAATCTGGTTACATTATCCATTATCCGACCTTCCATACCTGAATCCGGTGGAGTTTGATCGGCAGTACTGGTACCCCCTCTATGTGCTGGATTACGCACTCCTCCTAAAGAAAGAAAATCTGGTGGCGTCTCATGAACTCCACCGATCACAGATGGTCTTTCTCCAGGCTCATCTAACCAGGTCCTATCTACAGAAGAATTTGGAGACCTCGGCGGTGTATTCACCATTGTTCTGAATGAGCACCAAAAATACCCATCAGTAATGGTTTATACAATTAGACATACGATACGTACTTTACCGCTAATCAGTCACTATAACAATTAGGAACAAGTATGCTTGTGTAATAATATATTCATAATAACAGTAGCTAATTCAAATTTCAAATATATCATACATGAGAATCCTTATTACCATCGTTACAGTACTAACTTCGCGTATTTCCGTCGACTCTAAGACTATTCCGTCTTAGCACTTCTACCCATATCTCACATATCATAACCTAATTCATCTCAGCTTAAGTCTAAGTATCTCATCAACATACTTAGTTGGCTTAAACTACAGCTCTGATACCATATTGTAACGCCCCAAAATCCAGACCAATTTAAACCTCAAGTTACAACAGGTTATGACAATAAAACTACATCTTATATATATAGCAAAGGAATTTACCCTCAGAGTATATTTACAGTACATGATACTTTAAATAACCTATCAATCTAATCATGTCACTATAATCAGATTAAATGAGTTATTTAAGCTATCCTTCAAAAATCTCCTCTTTGCTAATTGCCACTTCTGCTGTTCCAAAACACTCGTCCCACAACCCTTTATTTTCCCGAGCCGGAACCTGGTAAGAAAACATCATATGAAACGATTAGGCCAACGCCTAGTGAGAACATTCGTTTCAATAATAACATTTGCAAAAATCAATGTAAACAAGTTATAACAAACCTGATTACTCCTTTTCTTACCGTGCGTAGAACTCTATTCCATTACACAATTTTATCCACTCCCATGACTATGACTAACCACAATTCCATCAGCATATCATACCCAGAGCCACACTATGAATCTTTACAGATTCTAGATCAATGCTCTCCACCAATAAATCGCGATTACACACGCCCATTTATCAGTAAGGAAGCAGAGATTACAAGTACTTATGTCAACCTCACTCTCTTCCTTAGAAATCAGGAATAACGATTAAACGAGCAATGCCACACGCCTATTCCATGATTTCCCACACACACTGGAATAACGATTAAACGAGTAATACCACACGCCTATTCCATGTGATTACCAAACTTTAGTGCCTATGGATCCATTACACTTTACTAACGTATATGCATAACAGCATATTACAGCTCACATCATATTCTCAAATCTAAGAATACTAGATAACCTATTGTATCTTCATCCTCGAATGTCCCCCCTTTGGCGACTTAGCACGGGGGTTCCGCTACCCGGTTAGCGGATGGGGTCAAGGGGCAACGCCCTTGCGGGGTGTGGGGGCAGCACCCCTAGAAAATTTTAGGAAACCTTATTCAGTCCTTATTCAAAACCACAGCTAAAAACATCTGAAATCTCAAAATGATCAAACAGCTAAAGTATCCGGACAACACTACTTTTCCGGACACCTGACTTTTCCGGACAATCCTGACTTTTCCGGACAGCCTATACAATCCGGGCGTCATCCGGACACCAAAGTAATCCGGACAGCATCCGGTATCTTAACTCATCCGAAAACTATAGGAAAGAGAGACTTACCCGGACTCTTAATCGCGTCCGGATACCTTCATCCCAGAGTTTTCCGGGTACACCGATTTATCCGGAAAACTCGGTTCTGCAGCCTAAAATTCGATCCATTTTCATGTCTGTTCGATTCAGCTCATTCAAAACCATCCCATACAGTTCATAACCAATTTATACAACTATTTCAAGGTTTAATTTAACATGAAAACACTGATTTAAGCAAGGAACAAATGAACTCACCTTATTTTGCAAAACCCACTTTTCTGCACAATTTTGATTCCAATCTGTTGTTACTGATTTTGAAACCCTATTCAATAAACAGATTCGTTTATAATCCTATATCCAGAACAAATTTTATCAGAAATCAAGTTCAATTCCTTACCAATTTTGAAGCCAAACTCTTCCTTTCTTCTTTTCTCTTCCTTTTTCTCTCTTTCTACCTCTTTGCCTCTTTCTTTCTGCCGACTCCAACAAGAACCAAAATAGGATAATATCTGATTTTTCAGCTATTTTATTCATACCTACTTTCCAAAATTGACCAATCACACCTCCAAGATTCATTATTTCCACAATTGACACCAAACTTTAATCCCTTGTATTTTAACCCTATTGAATTATAAAATTTCTATATAATTCAAGGTTTAATCCAAAATACAATTTAAATCCCAATTCTCATTAACACACTTATATTGAAAATTCAGGATGTTACATTAGTGTATCTAGACACCAAGGGGTGTGTGTGGCCTCCAAGAGAGAAAGTGTGCTAAACTCTCATCTTCTACATTTTCTCAATCAATCAATGAAGCTTATGGTTTAATCTTGTTACCTGATCATTCTCAAACAACTTGAAAGCCAAGAATGGGGAGATAATTGTTTACTCCTTTCACCCTCCAAACTTCTCTTAGATCTCAAGTTGCTGCTATCGTCTTCCTTAATTCCACCAACAACACATGATGATGATCCCGAGTCAATGTTGAATATAACATCAATGGAACCACAGTCCATAACTAAAAGTTGTTCCAGATGATGCAACAACGACATTGGATTGCTTGGAAACAAATTCACAAGACTACCACAACCGTACACATCAATCACTCTCAATTGACTTATCACCCGATCATTATTACTCAATTGACTTGGCCATATCTACTTCAACTTCTTCATGTTATAAATGCTTAATTTCTTCAACTTAGAACTCATTACATGCATAATAACCAATATATTTGTAAAATTAAATTAAATTTTTTTGTTTCTCGGCAGTTGCTATAAATATTACTGTATGTTTTCAATACTTAATCTACTAGACAAATATATTGCAACTATAACTTTTATTTTAACACACACACACACACACACACACACACATATATATATATATGTACCTCTTTCTTCAGAAAATCTTGATAAATTCTACTGAAATTGGGAAGGCTTCTAAGTTCCAACTCCTCCAATTGCGGCAGCTCAATTACGTTGCCACCCTTGCATAATTTCATTAGCATTGGAAGCTCTTTCAATGATAGAAACTTTAGAGCTGGAAACATAATCACCTCAACTTCACAAATCTCATCACTATCTACCAGTGTTTCTAAAACAGGGCACCCATCTATTTCAAGGCGCTCAAGCTGCTTGAGACCATTAGCCACACAGATTGTGAAGAGGTATCTCAAGTTTGTACAATTACAGATACGAAGGACTCTTAAATTATGCAATAAAGCCCCTAAACCATCTCCAAAATCATTTATGCCATTCACTTGTAGATAAAGCACCTCTGTTTTCTTAAACAACTCATTCATCCCGTAATCCGAAAGCTCACATTCGTCGATGGCCAACATCAACGTGTTTTCAAATGAGTATTTGCTTATTCCATCAATTTTATCTAGATGGCATCCCAATGAGATCCTGAATCGTTTAAAATTCTTAAATGACATATTCTGAGGCACGACATCCTTATCAAAAAACTCAATCTCTAATGCATCAAGGTTTTTTGAACACTCTACTAATTCATCACCATCGTCATTCACCTTTGGTCTAACCCCTCTCATATAAAGCTCTTCAAGCTTGACTAAGCCTTTTAAGATACCATCATCAATACAAAGATACTTACAAGCTGTCAAATCAAGTAATTTTAGATCCTTCAGATTTATGATTGTGGATGATAGCTCTTGTATGATAGAATAGGCAAAACTAAGCACTTCCAAATTCAAAAGATCGCCAATAGAAGAACAATCAAGCATCAATGAGCATTGATGGAGACAGAGTGTTCGAAGGTTGACAGAACATTGAAGGGATCTCAATTGCAATGGATACTCCATTTTGTCGAATGCAACAACTTCTAGTTTCTTCATCTTCTCATAAAAGTCTTCAGGAAACATCAACGACTCATCTCCATGCATAAGTTTCAATAGCAAGAGATTTGGGTACTTACGACTTGTAGGAAAGTCATCCATACCGGCGCATGTTATTGAAATCATTTTGCAAACCTCACTCATAGGTTCTGCAGGCCACTTACCGACAATTGAAGAATATTCTCCTTTAGAACAGGTATCTAAAACAAAAGCAAGCACTAAATCGTGCATCTTGACACACCCAACTTCCTGACTTTGAATCAACAGATTTGCATGTATGAGTCGATCGATGCACGTGTTCAACGTATTCCTTGCTTCTCTTATACTATCCACAAGTGTGAATAATTTCAATCCCCAAGCGTACCTCACCAAGTCCTCTGTAGGAGTATCGAAGTCTTCTGGAAACAACCCACAAAGCAACAAAGTTAATCTAGTTTCTTAATCATGGAGATGTTCGTAGCTTATTTTAAAAAATTTACCCACAACTTCACCAGAACCCTTGTGCTCTAGTTTAGAAAGTGTGTCTTCCCATACATGCTTTCTTTCACCGTAAAGAGCACAAGCAATGGTTTTGATGGCAATAGGCAAACCATGACATCTAATTGTGATATCACGTTCAATATTACGGAGATCACCATCATCCAAAATCTTTGCAAATTGGAAGAAGAAATCTTGTGCTTCTGAGTCTTTTATAACTTCCAAATTGAAAATGGAATCACGTTCCACTCCCATCTGAATGCATAATTTTCGATCTCGTGATGTCAACAGGACCTTGAAGTCGATACCTTGATCTGGCTTAGGACTTAAACCAATATCTTTGAGATCAACACTCTCCCATAAGTCATCTAGTATTACTAGGAACTTGTTCTTACCATCTTTAGATCTGCCCTCGAAAGCATTACGAAGCTTATCGACTCTAGCTTCTTTAGTGGTTTCTTTTAGATCAATAGCGAGTTGCTCTGCTATAGCGGTCTGAATAAATTCAGACACATTCTTCTTTTCCCCTATAGCAACCTTAATAACAAAATGAAACATTTTATTTTCACGTACGACCTTCTGTAACTTTTCCATCATTGTGCTTTTCCCCACTCCCCCCATCCCGCATAGGGCTGTCATGTGGGGTTTGCTGTCTTCTTTGAGTACGTTAAATGCTTCCATATAAATCGACTTTCTTGATTCGAAGTCATTGTAATCACTGGACGTTGTAGAGGTTGTAATACCCGAAAATTCTAACTCAAATTGGTAAGTAAGTCAACTTAGATTTATTAGAGGGACAAGGTGTTACATTGGAAGGTGGGACACATATTGCTAATTGGATCTCTCGAAAAATTGGCCAAGTTTGGACTCGGTACAAGTCCAGCGAGTATGACACTTGCGAGAGTGACATGGTCACTTTCGCAGTGTCACTTTCGCTAAGAATGTACCGAGGGCTTGGGAGGTCCAACAAATATGACACTCGCGAGAGTGACATGGTCACTTTCGCAGTGTCACTTTCGCCGAGTTTCTACCGTGGGTAATTGGGTAACGGGCGAGAGTGCCCCGCGAAAGTGACAGTGGCATAATCGCCTGTCACTCTCGCCGTCGGGCTCCAGGGTGTTTTAAACCCACGAACTTCAGCTTTCTTTCATTCTATTCCATCTCTCTCACTCTAAACTCTCCCAAACAAAACTCTAACCCTCTAAATCATTTTTGGATCTCTTGAAGCCATGAATCTTGTAAACCAAAGTTTTTCTCTCGGTTCTTATCAAGGGATTATGGATGGAGGTTAGAACCCTTCTTCTCACTTTCGTTTTGGTAAGATTTCTACACTTTCTAGGGTTTACCCAACCCTCACCTAAACCTTTTCCTTTCTTTAGATGAAATGAAGATTGAGGCTCACTTTGGTAACAATAGAAGTGTTTGGTTGATGGATTCAATTGATGGTGGAGGTAATCTTCTATTCTCTTCATTTTGGAATTAGGGTTTTAATGTATTGGTGATTTGGGTGTAATATGTTGAGAGAAATGATTCTAAGTGTTTGGGGACAAATATTTATCGTTGGAAACTTATGGATCTGGGTTTTTGAAGTTTTGGCTTGAGGATGCAAACTTCATCAAAGGAGCATACGTTTGGAGGAACTCTAGATTTAGCTAAATCTAGCAAGGTGAGTTCAAGTTACTTTGCGAAAACTTTGTACATGCCAAAATGTTATTTTTCCAAGTAATTGTGTGTTTTACCTGAAAATTATCAATCTTGGGTTATTTGGTGGATTTTACCTTGTGGGGTATCAATTGTGGTAAATATTGTAAAACATTACTTTTGGATATTTTGGAAAAATGTGATAATAAATCATACATGAAATGAGTTGTTGATTTATGTGATAAATGAAGTCTATTTATTATAAAAAATGCATTGTGGATGTTTTGGAAATATGCATATAGTACATCATGTGATGTCTTGAAAATGTAAAGGTGTGAGTCCTTGGAAATGAGGGTTTTCCCGATCCAAAGTGTTATTTCGGGTTTTCATGGAATTGAAGTATTTACCGGCAAACGGTGTGTGTTGTTATATTTGATGTCATTTTATAACTTTCATAAACTACCTTTGGAGTTAGTTGAGCTTGTGGCTTGGTATCGAATACTATTAAGTCTTGGGGACATTTTGTTCAATTTTGGTAACTCAAGATTGAGTTTTGATGATGAATTATGTAATTGGGGAATTGCATGTTTTGATTGCATGTGTTTATTGATTTGGGGTCGTGTAATAATTAGACCTTGATAGCTATGGATCCATAGGCATTTGAGTTTCCCTTAGTCTCGCGGGCAAGAGGTCGGAATTGATTGAGCTCAGTTTTACGAGACGTTAGTTTATTTTGTAGCACAGAATAGGCATCAGGTTCCATGATAAGTAAGGCATGGACCTAGATGGTCGGGCGTCGTCTCATGGGCAGTAAGGTGTAATTCCATATATGTGCTTAGCACGGGATAGGCATCGGGATCTATGATAAGTAAGGCGTGGACCGAGCTGGTCGGGCGTCGTCTCATGGGCAAGAAGATGTAATCCCTAATGTGTTGTTGTGGATTTGGTGACCCAATGTATAGACCTGGAGTGGTTGAAGTTGGGGGCATCCTAGTCTCGTGGGCAATAGATCTGGAGTGATTGAGCTCAGTTTTACGAGAGTAATCCACGTGGGTGTTTTAATTACATAGTAAGTGACCCACTTTAGTGTTCCGTCACGTGCGATGTATACGGGTCTCCCCCGTCACCGAAAGGTGTTGTTTTGGGTATTTGTTGCTACTCATGTTTTCGGTGACGTGTTATATTTATATGGATTGTTTTTCATGGTATGCAAGTTGTGGTTTATATCTCACCGTGTGTGATGTTTTGGGTATTTGTATTTATCCATGTTTTCGGTGACGTGTCATGTTTATGAGAATTGCTTTCCACGTTATATGAGTTGTGGATTATGTTTCATCCATGTTTTGAGATGTTTTGGAATAATGGCGAATAGTTATGAGTTTAATCGTTTTAAGAACTGAATGCTATTTCACCTTTCACGTTGAGTTTAGAAATGAGTCTATTTTGGAAATCGTGTTATATTAAAGATTTCAATATGGAATTTTATGAGTTGGAAAAATGGATGAATTGCGTTTAAAATAAACTCTTTTGAAATCATGACTAAAACTACCACTCTCTCGATTTATGATTTTATATAGTTATGATAAAATGCTTGAACTCACTAGGCGTTAGCCTAACCCTTTTTATTTATCGGCGTGTGCAACAGGTCTTGGGTTGGGAGTAGTTCTAGTGACACGTGTGAAAGGTCGTGTGCTAGTAGAGTGCTCGCGAGGTGATTTGAATTAGTGAAGTCTTCCGCACGTATTTGGAATTAGCAACTTGTGTCGTGTTAAGTAACACCTGTTTAAGTTAATTTATTGGGGGAATTATAATGTTTTAAATTCCGAGGTAATTTAAGGAATGAATTGTAGAAATGATTTTATCTTGTTGGGTATTTTATTGAAATTTTATTTAGTTGCTCGTTCCGAATTTGAGGGTGTTACAAGTTGGTATCAGAGCATAAGTTTGAGAGATTTAGGTGTTGATTTTGGATACCTAGACTCGAACTAGCGTTTGTTTAAGTAAATGAGAGTGAAATTCACCATTAGGCACTTTAAGATAAGATGTTTTGAAGTTGATGGAACTGTTAGAAACGAGAATCACGTCGAGAGTAGCAAGGATAATCATGTACGGTGCGTTCATAGTGACACCTGGCCAGTGTCATGGTGAACCTACTAGTACATGTGCATACTTGAATTACTTTAATGTGATGATTGTAGGGGTAGTGAAGGAGGTTCTAAGCTAGTAGTCGTTGGAATAGATGGACGATTCTAGTATTAGTCACTTTGAGTGACGATAAGCATGATATTTGCTTTAAGTAGACCGTTTCGGGTCGAGATTGATGGTTGAACTAGAACCATAGGCTTATTGAGCCGACTTTGAATTGAGGAAAAACCGTAAGGTTAATCGATGTAATTTCCGACTTAGCCTTAAGAGGTTTGAATATCCGGGTGAAATTGGTGGACCGGAGGATTATGGAGGAGTATGAGTTGAGACGTTGAGTGCCGACTAAATTATGCACGAAATTTATTTTTGAAAATAAATTGCATTTATTATTCCTTGTGTTTTGAATCCATATATGGATTGTGTTACAATTTTGGGAAATGTTTAGCACACACACAAGATTTTAAATCATGGGTTTGAACCTGCACGAAAGTGTTTTATTACGGGAGTTGTGAGCCCCGTCGGAAATTGTTCCATTTTATTATTGTCCAATGTTACTTTAGGATACAGTGATATCCATATTTTATGATTTTTAAGATGTTGGGCAAGTGACTACGGCTTATAACTTTAACATTGGATCTCCTCCACATATGTTAGAGTTTGGACGGAAAGTTGTCTTCCATTATGTCTATGTAAAGTTATTTTGGAAAATTTGTTTAATGTGAGTTGTTAAACAATGTTGTTTATATGGTATTATCCTAGAAGGGGATTTTGGGATTTTGGCGTCTCATTTATGATTTGGCTTATAGCAATTTGGTTTTGAAACAATAATGTTTAGCACCGTTTTATTGACTTGGAGTCATTGAGTCCATTGAGGTTCATGGAGTTTTGTTTTACGACATGTTGAGTCGTGTGAGTATAATTTCACAAGGTGCATGCTTGAATTATTTATGTGAAAGGTTTATAAGTTATGTGGGTATTTTGTCCCACTCGAGTTTTGTTGAGAAAAGTTAATTTTATGCCATAAGGCGACTAAAAAGAGATGAGTTTGGAACTCTAGTGTCGCGTAACTTTTCTTTCAAGAGTTTGTGTTACTAAGTATTTTATTGCAAATAGTTCAGTATATGGATTGATTTATACGTGGCTTAAGTGGTGCATGAAAGAACATTTTTGGTGACATTTCACAATAATTTGCTTGATGCGCTTTTGGTCAGTTAAATGTTTCATTATCATTTTATGTAAATGACTATATCGACTTAGGGGTATGCATAGCTTGGTAACCATTGTTTCTCGACACTTTGATAAACGGGTCGTGCATGAAAATGTTTTATTAACTCCTTGTTTAAATGAGAGACAATTTGGTCAAAGCATGTTTTAGTGGTGTGGGGATCACGAATGGTTTATGATGCATGATATTTGGAAAACACGATCGTATGAGTCATTGACATTGGTCAATTTTGAATTGTCGAATATTTTGGAAAAATTGAAAGCTTTTTGGTTTTGGAGGAAATGTGTGTTTTGAGTATTTTTGACAAATACATTTTTAGCAATGACGTTTTGACGTTTTATGTTCCAAGTATGAAATTTTGAGGAAAGTGCTTCATGATAAAGATTTTAGAAAAATGGTTTGTATAAAACTATGGTGCGTGGAATTCTTATGTTTTGAACATTGATGCGCACCGTTGGTGCAATTTGAGATTTGAAAATAGGTTTGAACCCTTTTTGGTGTCAACAAATTATTAACACTTATTTCCTTATATGTCTTGGAAAAACGCATTGTTGTGTGCAAGTTTGCCAAAAACGTTTCGTTCAAATGTCATTATAGGACCGGATGGGAAATTTGGAGAAATTAATTTAAAGAAGTTTTCTCTTTTGAAATTTGGTCGCGAACCATTTGTCGCATGTTATTTCATTTCAAGAAATTTCTAAAAAAGTGTTACAAGCTTGCATGCCTACTCCCAATTTGATATTTTGTGATGTTTTAGCCGATATTTTCAAATGATGGAAACGGATTGGTTTTTGTCTTTAAATTTGGAACTTACACAAGTCAGTTTGTGTTTTGACTAAGGTGTAATTATGAATCGTTTCATCGTTTTTGTGTAATAAACTGACGCGCACAAATTTGATTGGTAAATCTTGTTCCATGCCATTTTATGGTTAGAAGGGAAATTTTGGAGTCAAATGTCGTTTGGACTTCTTTTTGAAATAAGTGCACACCTTTTGTTGCACCCTATTTAAAGTCGGGCAGTTACTTTACGTGCATGTCATGAGTCAATCCATACTAGAATCGTGGCGATTCCTTTTAAAGAAATTGTTTATTACGCTTTTGCGTTTTGGGGGTAAACTGAACTGCAATGAAATGATTTTCAACATGATTTTCATATGTGGGACGAGCGTGTCCATTTTTGTGTAACTACCGAACTGATAGTAGTAGTTTTTGTGTACTAGTTATTTAAGATGAAAATCTTGGTGTTGAAAATATTTTGTGAATGGTTTTGATTAATTGGCATATTTATTGAATAACGCACTTGAAAACCTTGAACTCGTTAGGACCTTGGAAAGGTTATGTAACCCAGTTAAGGGTAAGTGCATGTAGCACTTCGGTGGTGGAAGGTTGGGCGTTCCACGCGTGTTGGTATTATAGGCCGGATGATATCGGTAGTAAAGTAAACGTGTTGTGGTAATTGGAGGGTTAGACTTGCGATAACGCATTTCGAGGTTGGTATAGTCGTTCTGTTGATAACCTTAGTTTTGTGGAAACCCTCGGTAAACGAAACTCGTGTGTGGATTCCTGTTAGAGTTCAGAGTTTGGTGGTATAACTAGGTGTCAACCTTTGCTGGTTTGAGGTCGGAAACCGTTAGCGTAATCGGTGGATTGTAGTCCGATTTTAAATGAATGATGGTAATGACTGTAGTATCCTTAAGATGCTCATTTGTGAGGAGAGGATTTAGTGAAATGACTTGCCTCGTGTGGTAAGAGAATCCGTTGATCGGATGATTGATAATTAGGTATATCGTTGGGATTGTGTAATTGATGAGTCAGTAATGACCGTCAATGCTGAAACGGGTGAATTCCGTTGAGAGGAAATGCTAGTTCAGTAGGGGGACTATTTGAGGATTCTAAAGTTTTGGTTGATGTTGGTAGTGATTCAATGTTGAGTTAGTTCGGAGAGAAAATCTAAGAACATGTGAATGTGGTATGATTGGGAAGTTCGAATCTATCGTTGGAAAAGTATGGATCATTTAAGGTTGGGAGACAACTTAAATCTAGTGTTCGAAAGCCACTCTAGCAGCTTAGGCCTTCAATTGAATGTGAGTTTTTATGCCTAAATGGGAAATCATTGTGAATAACACCAAGAAGCCACTGTGGGCAATTCTGTGGGAAATAAATTTGAACCGGGTGAAACCGAGGGAATTTGGAATGTGTTGGGGGTGGTGGCCATTGTTTGTGTGAGAACTGGATTTCGAGGACGAAATCTCTTTAAGGTTGGGAGGATTGTAACACCCGAAAATTCTAACTCAAATTGGTAAGTAAGTCAACTTAGATTTATTAGAGGGACAAGGTGTTGCATTGGAAGGTGGGACACGTATTGCTAATTGGATCTCTTGAGAAATTGACCAAGTTTGGACTCGGTACAAGTCCAGCGAGTATGACACTCGCGAGAGTGACATGGTCACTTTCGCAGTGTCACTTTCGCTAAGAATGTACCGAGGGCTTGGGAGGTCCAGCGAATATGACACTCGCGAGAGTGGCATGGCCACTTTCGCAGTGTCACTTTCGCCGAGTTTGTACCGTGGGCAATTGGGTAGCGGGCGAGAGTGCCCCGCGAAAGTGACAGTGGCATAATCGCCTGTCACTCTCGCCGTCGGGATCCAGGGTGTTTTAAACCCACGAACTTGAGCTTTCTTTCATTCTATTCCATCTCTCTCACTCTAAATTCTCCCAAACAAAACCCTAACCCTCTAAATCGTTTTTGGAGCTCTTGAAGCCATGAATCTTGTAAACCAAAGCTTCTCTCTCGGTTCTTATCAAGGGATTATGGATGGAGGTTAGAACCCTTCTTCTCACTTTCGTTTTGGTAAGATTTCTACACTTTCTAGGGTTTACCCAACCCTCACCTAAACCTTTTCCTTTCTTTAGATGAAATGAAGATTGAGGATCACTTTGGTAACAATAGAAGTGTTTGGTTGATGGATTCAATTGATGGTGGAGGTAATCTTCTATTCTCTTCATTTTGGAATTAGGGTTTTAATGTATTGGTGATTTAGGTGTAATATGTTGGGAGAAATGATTCTAAGTGTTTGGGGACAAATATTTATGGTTGAAAACTTATGGATCTAGGTTTTTGAAGTTTTGGCTTGAGGATGCAAACTTATCAAAGGAGCATACGTTTGGAGGAACTCTAGATTTAGCTAAATCTAGCAAGGTGAGTTCAAGTTACTTTGCGAAAACTTTGTACATGCCAAAATGTTATTTTTCCAAGTAATTGTGTGTTTTACCTGAAAATTATCAATCTTGGGTTATTTGGTGGATTTTACCTTTTGGGGTATTAATTGTGGTAAATATTGTAAAACACTACTTTTGGATATTTTGGAAAAATGTGATAATAAATCATACATGAAATGAGTTGTTGATTTATGTGATAAATGGAGTCTATTTATTATAAAAAAAATGCATTGTTGATGTTTTGGAAATATGCATATAATACATCATGTGATGTCTTGAAAATGTAAAGGTGTGAGTCCTTGGAAATGAGGGTTTTCCCGATCCAAAGTGTTATTTCGGGTTTTCATGGAATTGAAGTATTTACCGGAAAACAGTGTGTGTTGTTATATTTGATGTCATTTTATAACTTTCATAAACTACCTTTGGAGTTAGTTGAGCTTGTGGCTCGGTATCGAATTTTATTAAGTCTTGGGGACATTTGTTCAGTTTTGGTAACTCAAGATTAAGTTTTGATAATGAATTATGTTATTGGGGAATTGCATGTTTTGATTGCATGTGTTTATTGATTTGGGGTCGTGTAATAATTAGACCTTGATAACTATGGATCCATAGGCATTTGAGTTTCCCTTAGTCTCGCGGGCAAGAGGTCGGAATTGATTGAGCTCAGTTTTACGAGACGTTAGTTTATTTTGTAGCACGGAATAGGCATCGGGTTCCATGATAAGTAAAGCGTGGACCTAGATGGTCGGGCGTCGTCTCATGGGCAGTAAGGTGTAATTCCATATATGTGTTTAGCACGGGATAGGCATCGGGATCTATGATAAGTAAGGCGTGGACCTATATGGTCGGGCGTCGTCTCATGGGCAGTAAGGTGTAATCCCTAATGTGCTGTTGTGGATTTGGTGACCCAATGTATAGACCTGGAGTGGTTGAAGTTGGGGGCATCCTAGTCTCGTGGGCAATAGATCTGGAGTGATTGAGCTCAGTTTTACGAGAGTAATCCACGTGGGTGTTTTAATTACATAGTAAGTGATCCACTTTAGTGTTCCGTCACGTGCGATGTATACGGGTCTCCCCCGTCACCGAAAGGTGTTGTTTTGGGTATTTGTTGCTACTCATGTTTTCGGTGACGTGTTATATTTATATGGATTGTTTTTCATGGTATGCAAGTTGTGGTTTATATCTCACCGTGTGTGATGTTTGGGTATTTGTATTTATCCATGTTTTCGGTGACGTGTCATGTTTATGAGAATTGCTTTCCACGTTATATGAGTTGTGGATTATGTTTCATCCATGTTTTGAGATGTTTTTGGAATAATGGCGAATAGTTATGAGTTTAATCGTTTTAAGAACTGAATGCTATTTCACCTTTCACGTTGAGTTTAGAAATGAGTCTATTTTGGAAATCGTGTTATATTAAAGATTTCAATATGGAATTTTATGAGTTGGAAAAATGGATGAATTGCGTTTAAAATAAACTCTTTTGAAATCATGACTAAAACTACCACTCTCTCGATTTATGATTTTATATAGTTATGATAAAATGCTTGAACTCACTAGGCGTTAGCCTAACCATTTTTATTTGTCGGCATGTGCAACAGGTCTCAGGTTGGGAGTAGTTCTAGTGACACGTGTGAAAGGTCGTGTGCTAGTAGAGTGCTCGCGAGGTGATTTGAATTAGTGAAGTCTTCCGCCCGTATTTGGAATTAGCAACTTGTGTCGTGTTAAGTAACACCCGTTTAAGTTAATTTATTGGGGGAATTATAATGTTTTAAATTCCGAGGTAATTTAAGGAATGAATTGTAGAAATGATTTTATCTTGTTGGGTATTTTATTGAAATTTTATTTAGTTGCTCGTTCCGAATTTGAGGATGCTACAGAGGTGGATGCCTTTGTGGAATCAATTTCTGCAAGAGTAATTGGATTATTAGTCCACTCGATCTTAGATTTTTCTTCCTTGAGACGTTCGATATCTTGAATGATCTTGGAGGCTTCTTTACCGAGCTTATATCGAACCTTGAGATTGAAACAACAACTGACATTAATAGGAATGGTTTCCACTTGTGCATCAATCGTTTCTACTTCTTTTAACCAAGCATCGATTTCCTTTGGAACCTCACGATTGTTGCTTTCGTTGTACTTCATGTCGCGTTCAACATCGAGTCTTGTAGTCTTCAACTTCTCCATTTTGGTACGCATATCCCTCACATATTTTGGGCAAGAAATCAAGTAGCGTAGGTGTTTCTTAACATGAACCATAAGAGTGTCAGCAATGGCACCAATAGTCTGATCCATTGCTCAATATTCTTACTTGTGTCGTTAGCACCTACAGAGAAGCAAACAAATGGAATAAATTCTAAAGATTAAAAACAATTTATAAAATGGAATGGTTTTGTTTTTTTCTTGCAGTCTTCTTTGTAATAAATTCTTAAGAGCATATAATTGCATAAATAGAAGGAAAAAGTATTTAGCAGCGCAGGTTTTATGAATAAAAGTTTGGTTAATGATGCAGCTGGAGAAATACTCACTATCATTTCAATGGATTAAAGAAATTATAAAATCTATATAATATTTAACCACACTGCTAAACGAAAGACTTTTACTTACGAATCTTTCCCTAGGAAATCTGTCAGGCTAAAGGATGATTCGTCATGAAACCGTTACAAAAGTTGGTGGGTAATGCAAATCAGTGACAGATTACCCAGGGATTTTCTGGGTGATCCATGGGTATTTTCTTGAAAAACATCGGATTCTACCGAACCATTGATATTTCTAGGTGATCCCCGGATAATCACTGACGGAAATTTCTCTGAATGAATTTTATAGGTAAAAGTCATTTGTTTTGTAGTGCCAGAAGTTGTAGTAAATGAAAAAGAATGTATATTACTATTTTCTTCCTAAAATAAATGTAATATCTTTTAGGGTAAATTACACTTTTGGTTCATGTGGTTATTACCTAATATCAACTTTCACCCATTTTTTAAGTTAATTACAGTTTTGGTCACTATGGTTTGCCATTTTGCTTACTAACTTATGTTAAATAAATCCGTTAATTTCAGGGGTATTTTCGTCTCTTAGTATTTCTTTAATTTTAGATTAAAAAGGACGAAAATATGTTATTAGATTGTTTCTTTAATTTTCATCTTCTTCGACAAACCATCTCTTTCGGTCATCTTCTCCAGCGAAGCATCCCCTCCGATCATCTTCTCAGTGAATCTAACAAACCTAAATCCAAAACTCAAAAAACTAAATCGAACGCAAAATCAAACCTAAATCCAGAACTTAAATCAAAACATTATATCAAAAATAAAATCAAAAGATGGAGATGGCGACTGGTGGTGAAGGAATCAAAAGATGATAATCAAAAATAAAATCAAAAAATAAAATCAAAAGATGATAATCAGAAAATTAGAGAAACACTAAAAAAACAAAAATACCGATTAAGTTAACAAAGCTATTTAACAAAAGTTATTTGGAGAAATCAAAAGTGAAATAAAATGACAAACATATTAAAAATATGTTTCTTTTTTGTTGTAAGTTCTATCATTGTAATTGTTTCGTCAACCCCTTTAGCATGAGTTTAGGGGTGTTCGCGATTCGGTTTGAGTGGTTTAACCCCTCAAACCACAAACCAAAACGTAAGTGGTGGTTTATTAAATTTTCAAACTGAGCGGTTTGACATGAAGTGCCCA
The DNA here is from genome assembly GCA_033807775.1 of Saussurea involucrata. Taxonomy (NCBI): domain Eukaryota; kingdom Viridiplantae; phylum Streptophyta; class Magnoliopsida; order Asterales; family Asteraceae; genus Saussurea; species Saussurea involucrata. Next base: position 178,705,768 of record CM066322.1, read on the forward strand.
GGCTGGTTAAACCGGACTGCGGTTTAGACGGTTTGGTCCGATCGGTTTAGGCGGTTTGGGCTTTTTATGGGTTTTAAAGTTTAAACTTAAAAGAAACATATATAATTTTTGAAGTCATGATTCTTGAAGACGGTAACGAGAACAACGAACGGTGAATGCATTGTTAAGACAAAGCATCTGATTTCATTACTTCACTTTAAGATTTGTTTGAAATTCACAGAATTTACAGATTCAACTCAAATGTGTTTTAACTTTACATTCTGGCCATATTCTATTAAAATATATTTCTTTTAGAACTAGTTTTAAACTATGATTAGCTTATCGAGTTATGGTTTTAAATATTTGTAGACTTGTGATCATGTGAGACCAGTATGTTTTCGTCAGACCAGTGAGACCAAGATTTTACACGTGAAACTTCACAACATAATGTGAAGGTTAACCTTCACACAGTGTTTTTGCTGTGAAGGCTCGCATCTTTTTTTTACCTTCACAGTGTTTTACTGTGAAATTTCAAGTGTAAAAACTTGGTCTCACCGGTCTCACAAAAACATGTTGGTCTCACGTGAACCCAACTTTATATATTTTCACAAATTAACGATTTTAGTTATGTTTTAAGAATTGTTGACATTTGGGGCGCATGTATTGCATAGGTAGTGGGGGGATAGGACCCCACTAAAAAGAAAAAAATTGAAATATTTAAGTTAAAACCATGGATTTTTCAAGTTTCTACCTTAATGTTCTCCAGTAATTTCTCATCCGGGACCCCATCAACCAAAAAAGTGTTTTGAAATCAACCATAAAACCAAAACTACTCTCGAAATCGACTAAAAAACCAAAAAAGTCCATCGAAATCGACAAAAAAACTTAAAAATCTCTTAAAATCTACCAAAAAACTTTAAAAAGCCCTCAAAACGTTAGATTCAAGATAAAAATATATCGGCCACTTATACGGGCATTTAAGTTATCTTAAAGGGACTCTAGTAGAAAAAAATCCTGGATCCGCCACTAATTGACATGGCTAATAATTGTTGGCTCAAAATGTACCACGTTTGATAATGTTAATTAAATATCTGTATCATGGGTTAATATTTTAATATTACGACTTAATTATTTGTAATGCTGTAAATAGCATATTTAGAATAGAGAATATAATTCGCCATTCTTATGTTGGCAATTATTATTGGAGTTTTACAAGTTAGTTTATAAGATAACTTATTTTTATAATACATATTTGGATGATGTAATAATCGGGTTCTTTTTGTGAATAAATAATAAGTTTGGGGTGTAAAGTGTGAAAGAGGAAAAGTTGGTATTCTTTTGTGAAAGGTATAAATAAGGGTAAAAAGCCTAGGAATCCTAATTTCTCCAAAATCACTGTGTGCGGCTGAGGTGCGATTAGTGGGTGCAAGAATCATCAAGGAGTCAAGGCGATTTGGGATTCTCCAAATTGTGTGTGTGTGGAATCATCTTGCAAGGTAACTTTCATCTCTTGCTATTTAGTATTATAATCAGCAGTTTGGAGTGGTAGAGTTTGAAGTTTTGTTTATCTTTGGAAAGAAAAGAACTGGAGTATGTGTGTGTGTGTGTGTTTCTTCGATTGGTATAGGGTAGAATCATATGGAATGACTTGCTTTTTTGGCTAGAAATGACATTTACTTGATTATATTGGTTTAGCATCGAGTGTGAAGTTTTTCTATGATTTAATCGTTGGGTTTTGGGTTTAATTCGTTCGACAAGAAAACCCCAGAGTCTGGGACTCGCTATTCCCGGAATTGTGTGGGAATCCGAAAGGTATCCGGAACCGGGAGGGAGTCCGGACTAGCTTCCGTACCGGAATCCGGAAAGGATCCGGAAGCGTACCGGAATCCGGATGGAACCGGATGCATACCGGAATCCGAATGGATCCGGGAGGGTGTCGGAATCCGGAAGTGGGATCCGGAACCCGAGTATTTTGTCCGAGACTTTCATGTCAGTAGAATTTGAGAGTGTCGAGAGACTTATCCGGCATTGTGTGTTGGGTTCAAATGTAAGTGCGGGTAGAGATAATCGGTTGCAAGTAAGAATTTCTAGCAAAGACTTTTTCTGTGAGTTTTCTAAACCAAAGCTTGATGGTACTTGTTTGTTTACTTGTACATTTATACTTTGGACTGTGTGGTTGTATTTAATTTATCTATACATGCTATAAAGTTGTTGTTATGATGTATATGGGGAGTGTGTCCCCTATAGAATAATTGAACGGATTCAGTCTGTTCCCAGGGCAGGTGTGTGCCCTAGATAAGGTCACAGGTGTGAGCGTGACCAGGCGAGGAATAACAGTTATGTGTTTGTTGATATTAACTTGCAAGATCAATCATTGCTTAATGATTTCCGTAAACTCTTTTAAATACTATTTATGGTGTGAATGTTGTTTGAGGGACCTCACTAGACCCTGTGGTCTAACCCTCGTATTTTCAAAACTGAAACCCTTTTCATGTAAGCAGGTTAGGGAGGGCTCGGCTAGTGGAAAGGAGAAGATGTGATTGCGGGCGTGCTTTTAGTGGAACTAGAAGACTTTCCCTTTTCCTTTATTAGATACATTTCTCAGTTGTAATTAGGGTTTATTCCGCAAACCCAAGTTTTGAATTTTGATATTGTGAGACCGTGGGCCATGTTTGGCGGTTTTTGTAATACCCCGGGTAAGTTCGTTAGTTAAAAATTCATTTACGTTAAATAAAGTTAAATTTAATATTGAAAGGTTAGGGTAAGTATAGAGTATTTTGTAAGTTAGAGGTGTTTTGGTTATTAGTAATTAGTGTAAGGACCAAAATGGTAATTATGGTTGATATTATCCCTTTTAGGAATTCAGATATTTCATATCAGCAAAAGATCAGTGTGTGTGTTTTGAGACCAAAAGAAGAAAAAAGAAGATAAAAGGCTAGGGATTCAATTTGGTGTGCTTGGAAGTGAAATTAAGGTATGTCCCTTTACATTTTATGTGTATAATTGAATTTAGAAGGTTTCTATCGGATTAGAATAATTGATTTCAAGCATGGTAGTAATTCCAGTCGAATCTGGGTAGAAAATGCATGAACAGACAGTGGTTTCCGGATAAGTTGAATGTATCCGGATGATTTTGATTAACAGTATCCGGATGATGTTCTAAGGTGTCCGGAAGAGTCAAGTATCCGGGTAAGTTCCTTTTTGTTATAAGTTTCCGGATGGAATGGGATACCGGATGGTATCCGGATTGCTTTGCTATCCGGAAAGATGTGATGTCCGGATTGGTCTTGTTGTCCGAAAAGGTTGGGTTGTCCGGGTTGTTTTGTGATGTCCGGGAACTATAGCTGTTTGGTCATTTTGAGGATGAGAATTAGGTAGATTTATCCAGAGTTCATAGCCTGCTAAGTATATCTTTTGTGTTCTTTTAGTAAGGAGATAGTTGTATATATTTGTTTCAGATTCTTTGGATTTGGGGTGAAAGCTGAGCTGTTTTGAGAAAGGTTTGGGAGCATTTTGATAAAGCAAACCGGTGAGTTTTACTTTAAAACGTTTTTAAACTGGAATACATACATGTGTGGATTGGCAATGTGATTGAGATATTGTATTTACATAAACATTATACTATACGAGAATATGACTGGCTGGGCTTAGGACCGGTGTGTTGGCTGTAATATTCGTACAGTGTTGTTGGCTGTAATTGTCGTACAGTGAAGTTAATTTATTAGTTGGCTTGCTACCAACTAATTTGGCCATGTGAAGGATGTGAAGGATGAGTGGTACACGATGCACGAGTCTTTTTTGGTATTTAGTTATGTGTGTTTATATAAAGGATTTTATATAAATTGGTTTTATAACGATTTCGAAATAACAGGGGTTTTCTCACTAGACCTCTAGGTCTAACCCTTATTTTGTTTTCAAAAATATGTATTCTAGGTCGAGGAGCTTTTCTTAGCAAAGGGAAGGATAAAGTGTAGGACGCGGTTGATAGCGGACGGAGATTAGAAAATACTTATATTTTGTATTGTATAGTTTTGAGACTTTGGGACCGTATGTGAATTATTATGTATCTTTTGTTATGAATGTAACGATGTTATGCAATATATGTTATTTGTTGTATGTTTGGGAAACCGGGTTGTTACAGTTTTAATTTAAGCATGTGGTTTTGTTTTGGCTAGTCTGGTGTGGGTTGTTACAGTTGGTATCAGAGCCCTAGTTTAAGAGATTTAGGTGACCGGATGGGCCTAAACTTAAACTGTAGGATTAAGGAGTACAACTGAGAAAGTAGGAAGGCCTAGGAAGACCTCACTGGGAACGTGAATAATAGGGTGGTGGGAACTATCATGTAAGGTAAGTTCGGAATTACACCTGGCCAGTGTAATTGTGAATTTATAGGTGCATGATGGTGCTTATTCTTGCCTTGTTATTTTGGGATTGTTGTTAAGTTGTGTTATCGTGTGATGTTTCAGTATTCAAGAATGTCAGAGCGAAGTTTGAGAAGTAGATTTGTGCCAGTTGTGGGTACAGTGTCGGTTGCAGGAGAAATCCGCGTAGAGGAAACTCTGGAGGACGGACCAGTGAATCCTCCGAGACAGATGGCTACCCGCGGAAGGGGCGGAGGCCGTGGAAGGGGTCGGGGAAGGGCACCCCGACGAGCGGCCACCCAAGCAGTAGGAACTGGTGTGGTGACTCGAGGTGGGAAGAAGGTGGCGACCGCCGTCGGGCTAAGAGTGCAGGAGCACCGGAGGTACGCGATCCGTCTCAAACCGAGAGTACCGCTTCGGTGAGCGGGAGTCGGTCAAAAAGCCTAAGGCGGAACCAAGCTTTTGTGACCGAGGAAAAGTTCACTGCTGAGATGGGTAAGCTGCAAGAGACTCTGCAAGCACTGCTGGAGAACCAGGTAAAGACCACGTCGGGAGGACGATCAAAGAGTGGAAACGAGACAAAGACTAAGGTGTCTAGCGTACCTCCGACTGTGGTAGGAGATTATTCAATGTCAACTCCATTTGTGGCTAATGAACTGAAGGAAAGGAAAGGGTGCACTTTCAAGACTTTTGCGTCGTGCAAACCCCCGTCTTTCAGTGGGGAGCGCAACCCAATTTTGGCAATGAGGTGGATCCGTGAGATGGAACTGGCTTTCGACACAAGCAAGTGTGCGAAGGGAGATAAGGTATTGTTTGCTATGTCGATGCTGAAGGCAGATGCAATCTTTTGGTGGGATGTTGAGACGGGTGGTAAGGGTTCGGAGGTGGCAAAGACGACTTCATGTGAAACGTTCACTAGAAGGTTCAAGGCTCAGTTTTACCCATTGGCGGCGATAAAGAAGTTGGAAGAAGAATTTTTGGGGCTTGAGCAAGGGTCGATGATCGTACAGGAATACACCTCTAAGTTCATCGAGAAGGCACGATTCGCGGAGATATATGTGCCTACTGAGGAAAGGCGTGTCGAAAGGTATATTTGGGGACTGAAGAGCAGCGTGAGGGAACTTGGGCAAAATCGTGGCCCCGCAACCTTTCAGGCGACGGTCGACGTAACAGAACTAACTGAGAAAGAAAAGAATCGACAGATGTCGGAGAGGAATGTGGACAAGAGAAAGTGGGATGGACCTATTCGGGATATGAAAAGGTCTAAGGCCTCTAAGCCCGAGCTGCGGTTGGGGCCGAGGTTTGGTGATAGATCATGCGGGAAGTGTAACAAAGTGCATCGTGGAGAGTGTTCCTTTGAACCGGATGGTTGTTTCAAGTGTGGGAAGTTGGGACACATAGCGGGAGAGTGTCCTAACCCGAGGGCGTGCTACTTGTGTGGTTCTCCAGATCATATCAAACCTGATTGTCCGCAATTGAGAAAGGGATCTTCAGTTGGTGTTGGTGAGGAAGGGGTGGAAAAAGGAAAGCGGAACCAGCTAGAGCTTTTCATATGTCGGCGGAGGAGGCGGTTGATGTGCCTAATGTGGTGACAGGTACTTTCCTTGTTAATTCAAAATTTGCTAAAGTGTTGTTTGATTCGGGTGCAAACCGTTCGTTTGTATCGCCGGTCTTTGCTCGATGTTTGCATGTTAAACCTAAGCGGTTAGAATGTGGTTTTGAAGTAGAGATTGCATATGATAGTCGTGTCTTGGTGGGGGAGGTGTATGAAGGGTGTAGTATCGAAGTAGAGGGTTACACTTTTCCCTTGCATTTATATCCGATGGGTATGGGAGAGTTTGACATCGTTGTGGGGATGGATTGGTTGGCTAGTAATAGTGCTAGTATTGTGTGTAATAAGAAGATGATCTGTATCGCGTTGCCAGATAGGTCTGAGGTCGTAATCTATGGGGATAGGCGTGAGCGTAAGTCCTGCCTTATCCCGGTGATGAAGGCGAGGCATTGTTTGGAGAAGGGTGTCAGGGGTTTCTAGCGTATGTGGTAGACGCTAAAAAGGAGAAGAGAGGTATAGAAGACGTTCCTGTGGTGAGTGCGTTCCCAGAGGTATTTCCGGATGACCTGACGGGTTTACCCGGATCGTCAAGTCGAGTTTAGGATTGAATTGATGCCTGGCGCGACACCGATAGCGCGTGCGCCGTACCAGTTGGCACCGGCGGAGATGAAGGAAATGATGACGCAATTGCAGGAGTTGCTGGACAAGGGATTCATACGCCCTAGTTCATCACCCTGGGGAGCGCCGATACTTTTTGTCAAAAAGAAAGATGGGTCTATGCGAAAGTGCATAGATTATCGCGAGCTCAACAAGGTGGCTGTCAAGAATAAGTACCCGCTTCCGAGGATCGACGATCTGTTTGACCAGTTGCAAGGGGCGAGCTTCTTCTCGAAGATAGATTTGAGGTCCGGTTATCACCAGTTGAAGGTAAAGGAAGAAGATGTTCCGAAGACGGCTTTTCGCACGAGGTACGGGCATTACGAGTTTCTAGTCATGCCCTTTGGGTTGACTAATGCTCTGGCGGTATTCATGGATTTAATGAATCGGGTGTGAAGTGCGCTGTTAGACAAGTGTGTGATTATGTTCATCGACGACATACTCATCTATTCCCGATCTCGGAGGGAGCACGAAGAGCATCTTCTCTTAGTGTTAGAGTTGTTGCGTCGAGAGAAGTTGTTTGCAAAATTCTCTAAGTGTGAGTTCTGGCTTAGAGAATTCCAATTCTTGGGGCACGTGGTGTCAGGAGAAGGTATCAAGGTGGATCTGATCAAGGTAGAGGCCATTAGGGGATGGGAACCCCCGAGATCACCATCTGAGGTGAGGAGTTTCCTTGGTTTAGCGGGCTACTATCGGAAGTTCATTCAAGACTTTTCTCGTATAGCCACGCCGTTGACCGCTTTGACCAAGAAGAGTGCTAAGTTCGAGTGGACGGAGGTTCAAGAAGAAGCGTTCAGTAAGTTAAAAGACAAGTTGAGTAGTGCTCCGATTTTATCGTTGCCTTATGGGACAGAAGGATTCATAATCTACAGCGATGCGTCCAAGTTGGGGCTAGGGTATGTACTAATGCAAGGAGGGAAGTTGATCGTTTATGCATCCCATCAGTTGAAGGAGCACGAGAAGAATTATCCTACGCACGACATGGAGTTAGCGGTGGTGGTTTTCGTGCTAAAGATATGGAGACACTACCTTTATGGAGTTAAGTGTCAGATCTATTCCGATCATAAGAGCCTTAAGCATCTGTTCGATCAGAAGGAGTTGAATATGATATAGCGTCGTTGGGTGGAGTTGTTAAGTGACTATGATTGTGAGATCCTTTACCATCCGGGTAAAGCGAACGTCGTGGCCGACGCTTTGAGTCAGAAGGAAAGAAGAGAGCCAACTAAAGTGGTGGCCTTTCGAATCGACGTAATTCCTAATCTGTTGGACGAGATTAAGAAGTTTCAAGAGGAAGCTCTTGTAGAAGAAATGTGGAAGAGTGAGAGGATTGTCAGTTATGTGGCATCCTTGGAGTGTAACGGGAGTGGTGTGAAATGTTTGGGGAACCGAGTGTGGGTTCCTAAGTTAGGAGGTTTGCGGGAGCATATTTTGGAAGAAGCGCATAAATCGCGATATTCGGTACACCCGGTAACCAATAAGATGTACCGAGATCTGAGGCAAATGTATTGGTGGCCGGGACTGAAGAAGGACGTCGCGTACTTTATTGAGCGGTGTGTGACCTGTCTGAAGGTCAAAGCAGAACATCAAAGACCTTACGGGGAGATGTAACCCTTAGAGATACCGGTGTGGAAGTGGGACTGTATCACAATTAACTTCGTCACGAAGCTACCAAGGACCCCGAAGGGGTACGATGCCATATGGGTGATAGTTGACCGTCTCACCAAGTCGGCTCACTTTCTGCCTATTCGGGAGAATGACTCGTTAGAAAAGTTGGCAAAGTTGTATGTCAAGGAAATAGTGACGAGGCATGGAGTGTCACCGTCCATAGTCTCCGATCGTGATAGTCGCTTCACATCGTCTTTTTGGAGGAGTCTTCAAAGGGAGTTAGGTACGCAACTTTTGATGAGCACTGCCTATCACTCTCAGACGGATGGACAAAAAGAGAGAACTATACAGACTTTGGAAGATATGTTGCGTGCTTGTGTGATAGACTTCAAGGGCATATGGGAATCTCATCTGCCGTTGATCGAATTCTCGTATAACAATAGTTATCACGCCAGTATTCAAGGAACACCATTTGAGGCATTGTATGGGCGTAAGTGTAGAACGTCGTTGTGTTGGAATGAGGTGGGAGAGAAACAGTTGGCAGGACCGGAGATCGTGCAGTTAACTGCCGATAAGATTAGTGTGATAAGAGAGAAGTTGAAGGTGGCTCAGGACCGCCAAAAGGCGTATGCAAATAAAAGAAGGAAACCGATTGAGTTCATGGTAGGGGATAAAGTGAGGCTTAAGGTGTCGCCATGGAAAGGTGTCGTCCAATTTGGGAAGAGAGGGAAACTAAGGCCTAGGTATGTCGGGTCGTTCGCCATCACCGAGCGTGTGTGTGAGGTGGCGTATAAGTTGGAGTTTCCCGAGGGGTTGCGGAGAGTTCATTCGACCTTTCATGTGTCGAATTTAAGAAAGTGTCTGGCCGAGGAAAGCATGACAGTGCCGTTGGAAGACATACGTGTGGATGAGAAATTAAATTATGTTAAGGAACCGTTGGCAATCGTAGATCGCAAAGTTAGGAAGTTGAGGAGTAAAGAAATTTCGTTGGTAAAATTTCAGTGGCGCTTCCATAAGGGGTAAAATTTCAGTGGCGCTTCCATAAGGGTAAAATTTCAGTGGCGCTTCCCTCGATTGTTCGAAGATGGAATTCCGAGGACGGAATTCTTTTGAGGGGAGGATGATGTAATAACCGGGTTCTTTTTGTGAATAAATAATAAGTTTGGGGTGTAAAATGTGAAAGAGGAAAAGTTGGTATTCTTTTGTGAAAGGTATAAATAAGGGTAAAAACCCTAGGAATCCTAATTTCTCCAAAATCATTGTGTGCGGCTTAGGTGCGATTAGTGGGTGCAAGAATCATCAAGGAGTCAAGGCGATTTGAGATTCTCCAAATTGTGTGTATGGAATCATCTTGCAAGGTAACTTTCATCTCTTGCTATTTAGTATTATAATCAGCAGTTTGGAGTGGTAGAGTTTGAAGTTTTGTTTATCTTTGGAAAGAAAAGAAATGGAGTCTGTGTGTGTGTTTCTTCGATTGGTATAGGGTAGAATCGGATGGAATGACTTGCTCTTTTGGCTAGAAATGACATTTCCTTGATTATATTGGCTTAGCATAGAGTGTGAAGTTTTTCTATGATTTAATCGTTGGGTTTTGGGTTTAATTCGTTCGACAAGAAAACTCCAGAGTCCGGGACTCGCTATTCCCGGAATTGTGTGGGAATCTGGAAGGTATCCGGAACCGGGAGGGAGTCCGGACTAGCTTCCGTACCGGAATCCGGAAAGGATCCGGAAGCGTACCGGAATCCGGATGGATCCGGGAGGGTGTCGGAATCCGGAAGTGGGATCCGGAACCCAGGTATTTTGTCCGGGACTTTCATGTCAGTAGAATTTGAGAGTGTCGAGAGACTTATCTGGCATTGTGTGTTGGGTTCAAATGTAAGTGCGGGTAGAGATAATCGGTTGCAAGTAAGAATTTCTAGCAAGGACTTTTTCTGTGAGTTTTCTAAACCAAAGCTTGATGGTACTTGTTTGTTTACTTGTACATTTATACTTTGGATTGTGTGGTTGTATTTGATTTATCTATACATGCTATAAAGTTGATGTTATGATGTATATGGGGAGTGTGTCCCATATGGAATAATTGAACGGATTCAGTCTATTCCCCAGGGCGGGTGTGTGTCCTAGATAAGGTCACAGGTGTGAGTGTGACCAGGCGAGGAATAACAGTTATGTGTTTGTTGATAGTAACTTGCAAGATCAATCATTGCTTATTGATTTCCGTAAACTCTTTTAAATACTATTTATGGTGTGAATGTTGTTTGAGGGACCTCACTAGACCCTGTGGTCTAACCCTCGCATTTTCAAAACTGAAACCCTTTTCAGGTAAGCAGGTTAAGGAGGGCTCGGCTAGTGGAAAGGAGAAGATGTGATTGCGGGCGTGCTTTTAGTGGAACTAGAAGACTTTCACTTTTCCTTTATTAGATACATTTCTCAGTTGTAATTAGGGCTTATTCCGCAAACCCAAGTTTTGAATTTTGATATTGTGAGACCGTGGACCATGTTTGGCAGTTTTAATTTAAGCATGTGGTTTTGTTTTGGCTAGTCTGGTGTGGGTTGTTACAGATGGATATAAGTTGTGTTATAACTTATAAGTTATTTTATTGAAACACTATTAAAATATAATTATTTTTTTCAATTATAACCTTTACTAATAATATAACCTTAACTAATCAAAGTTAAGTATTACTATCATTAATAAATATCAACTGAAAATTAGTATTAATTATTTAGAATTATTATTCATCATATCAATTATCTTTATATGATTATTTTTTTTAACTATTATTCAATATGTTTAATCATCAAAAAAGCATATATAACAGTTTGAAAAATGTTTATGTGAAGTTACATTAAAACTAAAGTTATAATAATTTTGTTTCAGAGTTGATAAAACTTCACTAAATATTTTATAAAATATTTAATTTTAATTTTAATTGTTTTTTAAAGAATATGTAAGGTTAACCAATTTCACTTTTATTTATAATATATGTATTAAGGATTTAATTATTAATTACACTAAATGGTTTGTTAATGTTTGGAAATGATTGGTGTAATCATTTTTCATCTTCATGAATAAAGTTTGGTTGTGAAGTTATGGTGCTAATGAAAAGCATACACCATGTTCAATGAAACATGTTGCTGTATACATGAACTACTTCTATCTTTAAGGGTAATCGAGACTATATATATATATATATATATATATATATATATATATATATTTATTTTTAAGGATTCAAAGATTAATCTTAAACTGATATCCAGAATTGCACTTATAAATTATAAATTGACTTACCTACAAGTTATAATTAAGATCCACATGTGAATCTATGTTATGATTCACATGTTGACATATGAATCTTAAACCAATTCACAAGTTCGGTTACAAATTTTTAATTATTTCATGTACAAGTTATGATTAAGGCTATGTTTGGCAAACTAGCTGATAAGCTAGCTGTTGACTGTTAAGATAGCTGATAGCTGATAAGCAGCTGATGAAAAAGTCACGTTTGGCAAAAACTAACTTATAAGCATGTAAAATAACCAAAAAGAACATCTTTAAAAACTTATCAATTACAATATTTTATTATATAATTAAAACAAATTTATAGCAATATAATATGTTAATTAATACAACCAATATAGTAAAATAAATAAATAATATAACATGTTAATTAGAATAATTTAAAATTTATTATTATTATATATATACTATAAATTTTGAATTTGTTAAAGCAAGTTTAATATATATATATATATATATATATATATAGAGAGAGAGAGAGAGAGGCGGGTTCAAACGCGGAGCGTAACAATTTAAGAAAACGCGAGGAGCACCGTTCATGTACTGAATCACATGTGATTCACGTACAAAATCACATGTGATTCACACCTGATCGGGGGGCTTCCGCCCATGTAGTGGATCACATGTGATTCACGCCTAAAATCACATGTGATCCGGGCGACTTCCACGCGACTCGCGAACCAGGTCGCCCGCTACCCGATTTTTTCGGGAGTAGTGGATCACATGTGATCCAGTACATGGAAGGCGCTCCTCGCGTTTCTCGTAAATAGGTGTGCTCCTCGTTTGAACCTTTCTCTATAAATATATATATATATATATATATATATATATATATATTAACTTATGATTTTAAATAACCGTTACATACAATATAAAAAAACAAATAATAATTAAAAAATAATAGTAAGATAATTTAAATATATTGATTAATATTAAAAGATAAATAATAATTTATATGATTAACAATAACTCTAAATAAATAAAATTAATATCAATGTATAATTAAAATTTAGAGTAAATTACACGATTGGTCCTGTGGTTTACATAAAATTGCACTGTTGGTCCCTAAAATGAAATAATTACGTGTTTGGTCCCTGTCGTTTACATTTTCTCACGCCTTTGGTCCCTGTGTCCTAACACTGTTAAAATATTCTGTTAAGTAAAGTTTGCTTGAAGGGCCTTTTGGTCATTTTATATATTTCGTATTTTTGATAAAAAAATAATTTGTATATTATATTAATAATATTATTCATATATATATATATATATATATATATATATATATATATATATTAATATGACACGTATCCCTCCCTCACTCTCTTTAGTCTCTCCAATACAGGCTATCCCCTTCTCCGACCATCCCCTTCCAGCCGGAAAAAGGTGTGGTTTGGGCTTGTATGGTTCCCTTTGACGGAAAGAACCAAACTTTGGGGTTAGAGTTCGCGAATTCGGTCATAAAAGGTTTGGAAAGAATCCAGATTCAGATGTGTGTTCCCCTCCCTTCCGGCGTGTTCCCAGATATGCTTCTCCCCTCAGATATGGTCGTTTTCTCCCTCTCTTTTTGTTCCTTCGATCAAAACTCTGAGACGACACCGGATCTGCAACTCTCAGAAGACACCACAGATCTGCAACTCTGGTTCGATCTCAGATCTGGGTTCGATTCCATCGCCGATGGGGAGAGAGAAGAGGAGTCGATTGAAGATTTTCTGGGTCCGATTTGGGTCAATTTCATCTCTGATCTATATTCAATGAACCTGATAACTTTGGTTTTGAATTTGGGATACGAAACATATTTATTCGATCATACCTATAATTTAGGTTTTTTTACAATAGATTTTCTTTTTTGTTTGATTTAGTGTGTATGTTTGATTTAGGTTTTGAAATCTGAGTTTGATCTTGTTTATAAAATCTGGGTTTGACTAAACATTGGAGTAGAAGGAAGAAATTGATGTAACTAATAACCAATTGTTTTTAAAATCTGAGTTTGATCTTGGTGTTCTTTGTTCTTGGTATGGTGTTTTTTTAAAAGATATGATAATAGTAAGAGTAAATTACACGATTGGTCCCTATGTGTTCATATTATATATATATATATATATGAATAATATTATTAATCTAATATACAAATTAATTTATTTATCAAAAATAGGAAATATATAAAATGACCAAAAGGCCCTTAAAGCAAACTTTACTTAACAGAATATTTTAACAGTGTTAGGACACATGGACCAAAGGCGTGAGAAAATGTAAACCACAGGGACCAAACACATAATTATTTCATTTTAGGGACCAACAGTGCAATTTTATGTAAACCACAGGGACCAATCGTGTAATTTACTCTAAAATTTAATTTAATACTTTTCAGTTAATATTAATTAATTAATAATAATTACATTTAAAAATTAATATTTATTTATAATAATAATTAATTATAATAAGAGAAATATTAGAATATTCACAAAAAGCTACTTAAAAGCTACTCCTAGTAGCGTTTTAAAAAGCTAGCTTATGATCATCCAAACATGTACAAAAAAAGTTAGCTTATAAGCTAATTTTTTTTTTCTTTTGCCAAACAATGCCTAAGATTCACATGTGAACCTATGTTATGATTCATATGTTCACATATGATCTTAACTAATTTAAAATTTCGGTTTTAAATCTTAAATTGATTCACGTACAAGTTATAATTATGATTCACATGTGAACCTATGTTATGATTCATATGTTCACATATGAATCTTAACTAATTTAAAATTTCGGTTTTAAATCTTAAATTGATTCACGTACAAGTTATAATTATGATTCACATGTGAACCTATGCTTGGATTCAGATGTTCACATATGAACCAATAAAAAACATTAATGTTCTTGTTCATATATGAAATTTAGGCAAACAAGATTGAATTTAATTTGAGGCAAACAAGATTGAATTCAATTTGTAGATTATAAATCACTAATGATTTCAAAGTGAAAATTTGATTAAAGAAATATATGATTACAATACCCAAAAACAATTATAGAAAAAATAGAAGATAAATTAGGATATTTGATTTAAAATACTTATAACTTAAAGTTAATATTGAAAAATAAAAAATATATACATTTACAATAAATATTATTTACAACATTATTTTCACTAAAAATGAAATTATTCAACACTACAATTTAAGATTCGTCATCCCCACTTATCGGATAAGACTTTCGATCTTTGTCGACGCTCTTGCCAGGTAAGATTATCCTATATTCTAATAGTGATCACATTGTATTTTAAAGCAATAAAAAAACCCATAAAATAACTGTAAATAATGTTTTGTAATATATAATTGGAAAAATCTTAAAAAGTATTAGTCGGATATTATATTGCCCCATCATCAACTCATCATTCTTATGAAATAAAATAATCGTCGCTCATGTCCTCGCACTCAGTTCTCCAATCATTCTCGACTCTCTCCCTCCCTATGACGCCGCGCGTAGCCGGCGTTATCTTTCGGCGCTATTCATCTCTATCATGTATGAAAAATTCTTTCTCAAAACCTCCTCCTGTTAATAATAGTATTGTCTGGTTTTATCCCTATTATTGGGAATTAATGTCGTCAGTTGTCGGACTTCCTCTGGTTTATCTCTATGGCCACTGCGATTTTTGGTTGAATTTGGGATGTTCGAATATATTTTGTTTATAATTAGTTGTCCATTCTGAAATGGGCATAAGGCTATGTTTGGCAAACTAACTGATAAGCTACCTGGTAGCTGATATCAGCTACATGTTGACTGATAAGCTAGCTGGTAGCTGATAAGCTAGCTGATGAAGAAATCACGTTTAGGTGGCGTTTGTTTTTTAAAAGGTGCTGAAGTCTAAAGTCTGATTTCACTTCTGATTTTTAAGAGGTGGTGCTAAAATCTGAAATCTGAATCAATAAGACTGTTTGTTTTTTATAAACGGACAAACATTTGAATATATATAAAATTCTAATTTATCCATTAAAATGTTATATTCTTGAATTAATAAAACATATATGTACAATATTGTCCAACGGCCGTGCGTTCCTTAAATTAATTAATAATGAAAAACAAAAAAGAAATTAATGTGCATTCCTTAAATTAATTAATAATAAAAAACAAAAAAGAAATTAATGTGCATTCCTTAAATTAATTAATAATAAAAAACAAAAAAATATATGATAACCATTATCAGGCATCATATCATCTTTATCTTTCCAGAATCTTCATTTCTTCACCATAAACAACAGACACAACGTCTTCATCTCCTTGATTTGTCTCCATCTCCATCTCCATCTCCATCTTCATCTAATCTTTTTGATTTCATCTTCACCGTCTTTCACACCCAAATTCTAAACCAAAGTGTTTGTAGCAGGCAAGTAATATCAAGTTGTTGTAATTATAATTTCTATTTTTCTGGTCTAATTTACCCCTGCTTAGATAATACAATGATCGAGGGTCTTCAACCACTACTAAAAAAATCTTCCATTTCCATGGAATCGTTTCAGGATTTTTCAGGTCGAACCACATGGACGATATTAACACAAGCAGGAAGCAGTTGTGGTTTGAACCTTGGCACAAAATTACATAACCTTAATGGATGGATGTTTACCCAAATCAACCAAATTAGAAACCAACAAAAAAAAATGCTAACAGATTGGACGAATCGGTTTTTTTTTTACCCAAATCGCTGTTGAACAAACCAGAAAAAGAAGCAATAATCGGTACACAAAGGAGAAATCGATACCTAAGAGGAGAAGAAAAGAAATCGATCGCCGTGACTGTGAGAGAAAAGAGACGGGGAAGGAAGAAATTGATCGAAGGAGACGAATGAGGATGGAGAAGTCATGGGAGGAGATGGCTGGGAGGGAGAGATTGGGAAGGAGGATACATCTAAGCGAATAAGATGTCGGGCACCACTTTTCCATTTAGATGTTTTTAAGACTTAATACCCTCTTAACAAAAATACAAATCAAACACCCTGAATATGTAAATGTCTTGCGAGTTAGAGAAAAGTGCCCATTAAGAGCTGAAAACCACAAAACAAACAATGCCTTAACAAAACTAGCTTATAAACATGTAAAATGACTAAAAAGACATCTTCAATAAATTATCAATTACAATATTTAATTATATAGTTAAAACAAAATTATAGCAATATAATACAACCAATTTAGTAAAAAAAATTAAATAACATAACATGTTAATTAAAAGAATTTAAAATTTATTACTATATATATATACTATAAATTTTGATTTTGTTATAACAAGTTTTAGAAAAAAATATATATTTATGAAAAAAATGATCAAATAATAACTGGAAAGATAAATAGTAATTGATAATTAAAATATATTGATTGATATTAAAAAATAAATAAAAATAATTTATATGATTAACAATAGCTCTAAATAAAAATAAATTAATACTAATGTATAATTAAAATTTAATTTAATAATTTTCAGTTAATATTTATTAATTAATAATAATTAAATATAGAAAATTAATACTTATTTATAATAATAGTTGATAAATAATAATTTATATTAATAAGGGTAATATTGGAATATTCACAAAAAGCTACTCCAAGTAGTGTTTCAAAAAGCTAGCTTATGGTCATCCAAACATGTATCCAAAAAAAAATTAGTTTTTTTTGCCAAACAATGCCTAAGTCCGTAGTTTACGGACTTAGATCCACAATTTCCAGACCCATGTCCACAACCTTTTTAATAGAAAATTGATCAGATTTGTATTTTTTTTGTCTTTTAGCTAGGTCTGCAATTTTGTGGGTATAAAGACAATTCGATCAAAATTGAAGAGAAATGATTATGAGATCAATGAGTTATTAACCTAAATAACCCTTTCACACAACCAACTACAACTTTTAACCATCCATTTTAACTTTTTACGAAAATGAACAGAATCCCGTAAGTCTGACACCGCAAGGCAACTTTTATTTGCGGTGGCAGACTTTTTCTGACGCACTCTAAAAAGTATGATTTTACGTTCTAACTTGCGGTTTTATCTGATTTATTTAAGTGTTGTTTTTTCGTTCTTGTGGTTTACGGTCTTCGCTTGCGCAAGTTTGTGGCCCGCAAGTTAGAGCCCCACAAGCTAAAACGTAAAATCATACTTTTTAGAGTGCGTCAGAAAAAGTCTGAGACTGCAAATAAAAGTTGCCTTGCGGGATTATGGTCATTTTGGTAAAAAGATAAAATGGATGGTAAAAAATTGAAATTAGTTGTGTGAAAGAGTTATTTAGGTTAATAACTCTAAGAGCATCCACACGCGTTTTGCAAGAGCTCTTGCAAGATAACATGACATGCCATGTGTCTTGCAAGGCCTTGCAAGACTTCCACCATCTTGCACAATTAGCAAGACCTTGCAACAAATTTAATATAGTAAACAAATCATTTTTTAATTTAATTAGTTAGTTTGTTTGTTTAAATATTAGTTATTATTAATATGTTTATTAAATTTAATTCATTTATTAGTTTATTTGAACATTATTTTTTTAATATTTTTATTAAAAAAATTTACCCACGCTTTATTTTTAAAAAAATGATACTTTTATGCAATGTTTTTTATTTAAACTGCTAAATTAAAAGTACATTAATATAAAAATTACGAAAACAAAAATAGTAATAGATAAACGTACACAATTTATTTATCTATATTTTATAATTAATTTATTAGTTATATTATAATTATCTATATTATTTATATTATAATTATCTATATTATTTATATTATAATTTATTAGTTTAGAAAGAAGTTTGGTTTTACATGTGTGTGGAAGGTGTTATTGCAAAGCTGATGTGACACTTGTGAAAGGAGTAAGTTCTTACAGACGTGTGTGGATGGTCTAAGATCAAAGGACTAACATCACATCAATATATTAATAGAAACCTTTTTCTTATATTATTCATTCTCAAATAAATAAAAGAGTTACCATATGACATCAATAATTAGTAAAAATCAATTTTCAATTGTAAAATCAAACTTACAACCATTATAATTTTTTTTTTATTAAAAGGTCCGTAATAAATTGTTAAGAAATTACTGTAGTAGATGGTGTTGGTGCAAGTGTACCCAGCTTTAAATATTGTGATATATTTTTGGTACACATAAAATCACATCTCCATATTTATTTTGATGATTACAAAACACACCGCATTATTTGTTATCTAATATTTTATCTGAGTGTGCAGACATTTAAATGATCTCGATAAATTTTTATCTGAAGAATCCAAGTCTGAAGAGTTTCGTCATTTTATTTTAAAATGATAAACACCCTAAAATAATATACCACTTGGATATTTATAAAACCCTAAACTGTTTTTAATTAAAGATATTTAAAATTATTTAAAACTAAAGTTTTATTAATTTTTATTAAAATAATCTTTAAACTATTTTGTCAACTCAAAAAATCTTTTTCCAAAGCATTTTACTGTTCATCATTTAATGAAGAAGAGTGTTCAGCCGAAAGAAGCCTTCCAGCGCAACTGCCCTTTGTACGACTGTCAGGCGGTATACCGCCAAGGTCCACGCGGTATACCGCGATACTGTTCACCCATCATTTCTTCTGCATATGAAGCTTCTCTTGTCAGGAACTTTTTCAGGCGGTATACCGCCGTGTGCAACGCGGTATACCGCGGGTACAAGTACCGTTTGTTTTTTGCAGGGTTGACCTTCTCCTTGCAGTGTACTTTTTTTTCTGACGCAGGTATACCGCGATGGATTGCCGGTATACCGCGAAAGCTTCTGCCCTGTTGCTCATCCAGTATAAATATCATGCAACCACCAGCCTTCAATGCTACACCAACTTCAGCAATAAATTCTCCCTCAGCATTTGATTATTATTCTGCTGCCTTCTTACTCACACTAAATCACTTAAACTGATAAAATTAATTTTTGAGTAAGAAATCTTGAGTTGATAGCAGATTAAAATCTCTCGATTAGTTGAATCAGCAACACAACTCAAGTGATCAAACTCTCTAAAAATATCCAAGTGATAAACCTTATTCAAGAGTGATTATTCATATTAAAATTATACCCTCTTGTAAGTGTTTGAATAAGAGTGAGTGATCCACATTAATCTCTCAAAGTAGAGTGATTCGCGTTTATTGTATTAAGGTTTGTGTTTCTACCGTAAAGAACACGTTTCGTATTGGATCTCCGAGAAGTGTTATTTTCTCGAGGTGGACTAGCCAACTTTGTGTTTGGTGAACCACTTTAAAAATATCGTTGTCAAGTATTCTCTTTCCCTTATCTATTTACATTTCCGCTGTGCATTTAAATTATATATGTTTATATAATTGTTGTATATTTATTTGTTTATTCTCTGCTTTATTTTTACTGTATTGTTTGTACTGTATTTTTTGTAAAAGAATTTTTTTTGAAAGTAAAAGATTTAAAATACAACCTTACCCCCCCTAGGTTGTCCAACATTTGGTATCAGAGCAGGTCTTTCAAAAATATTCTGCATAAATTTCTCTTATTCTTCTAAATGGCTCAACAAACTAATATCGTGTTTTCAAAACCTCCTTTGATAGATACTGAAAAGTTTGGCATTTGGGCCGAGCTATTTGAATGTCACGTGCGTGGCAAAAATCAAAAGATTTGGAATATTATAGAAAAAGGGAATTTTAAACCCACCATTGTGAAAGATGATGTTTATATTGATAAACCTATAGATGAATGGACTACTTCTGATGAAACTCATTTTTGTTTAAACTTTGAAGCTAAGAATATATTATATGCTGCTTTAACAACTGATGAAATTGAAAGAGTATATACATATAAAACTGCAAATCAAATATGGGAAAGTTTAAATAATACTCATCGTGGAAACACGGAAGTTAAATCTAGTAAAGTAAATATTTTAGTTCACGATTATGAACTGTTCGAAATGAAACAAGATGAGTCAATTGACTCAATGTTTAAAAGATTTAACCTTATTGTGACTACTTTGAAAGGTTTGGATCGCACTTATCCTAACGAGGACTATATAAGGAAAATCCTACGAGCCCTTCCTTCGGAGTGGATGCAAAAGATAACATCTTTAGAAGACTCCCGTGACCTTTCCATAATGAAGATAGATGACTTGATCGGTAATCTTAAAGTGCATGAAATTGCACTTAAAAGAAACAAAGATCGGGAGCAAGTTAAAAAGAAGTCAATCGCTCTCAATGTCTCAACACCAAAAGTTGAGAAGAAAAAGGAGAAAGCTAGCTCCTCGAAAGATCCATCCGAAACTCTCGATGAAGTCGCCATGTTGGTAAGAAACTTTTCCAAATTTCTTAATAATAATAATAAATTTTCTAACAATGGCAGATTTCAAAGAAACGGTAACTACCGTCGTGGTGGTGAAAATCGAAGTCGTAAGTTCCATAAACGAGACGAAAAAGTTAAGAAAAATGGCGACTCGAGTGAAGACGATAAAGCTAAGCCAAAGAGAGGCTTTTGCTACTCATGTGGTGACAAAGACCACTACGCCAATGAATGTCCGAAAAAGAACAAGTTCCAAAAGAAGAAGGAGAAAGCCTTCATTGGAGGCGCGTGGAGCGAGAGTGAAGAAGAAGATGACTATCAAGCCATTTGTCTTATGGCCGAAAGCGACGACGAGGTAAAATCTTCTTACTCGGATTACGATAGTGATTATGAAAGTGATAATGAAAATAATCTTGAAGAATTATATGAATCTTTTCATAAAATGGCCGCTCTTGCAAATCGTTACCAAGATGAGAATGCTATGTTAAAAGAAACTGTAAATGCATGTAAAAAGGAAATAAAAAATGTTAAACAAAAATCTGAAAATGATATGGATATAATTGCTAAATTAGAAACTAAATTAGGAGAAAAAGATTTTTGTAAATCTTGTGATGCTTTAAATAAAGAAATTGCATGCTTAAATAAAAAATCACATGAAAATATTATTTGTACAAAATGTGATATTCTTGAGAATGAGATTACATGTTTAAAGGCTAAATGTGCTTCATATGAAAAAGATAACATGTTAGCTAAAGCCTTTGAAAGTAGTAATAAAAAGGTACTTAACATGCTTAATATGCCTAACCGTATAAAATGTAGAAAAGGCATTGGTTCCAATACTTGTGTTGATAAATGTTCATGTAAACCCATCAAAAGATTTTATGAATCACCTAAAGTAAATACAAGAAATCAATATGTGCAAAAACCTCCGTATGTGCATAAAATAAATAATGTAAATTATAATACGAGAAAACCGTATGCTCGCATGTACCATGACAAATATTCTAAACCTAATAATAATGCGAATGTAAATGCTTGTTTTTATGTGTATGATAAATATAATCGCAAAATTAAAATGGTAAATAAATGGATTCCAAAAGGAATGTTTAGTAATGATAATCCCGGTGGTATGCGTTTATGGTTTTAAATGTGTTATGTATATATGTTATATATATATATATAGTTTAAATATAATTTGTTGTATATATTATATATATAAGTAATATATATTACTATGTACTGTTTGTTGATATATATATACGTATTACATATATATATATTTATGGTGTTTGTTTAATATGTTATATATATATTTGTGTTTAATGTATTATATATTAAAGCTGTTTAATATATTATATATTTTTTTTGTCTTACTTGATATGTGTTATATATATATATTAATATGGTTTGATGTATTATATATTGTGTAATGTATTATATATATATATATTCTGTTTGACTTTATATATATGCATGTTGGTTGTCTTGGAACTAATTATCAAGGACCCACGAGAAATGGGGACCATAAAAGTTACAACTTCATTATTGTAGATTGACCTCGATATGGACTGGATACTCGATAGTGGGTGCACGCGTCACATGACCGGAAACAATAATCTCTTTTCATCATATAAGTCATGTGATGGTGGTCAGGTAATTTTTGGAGGAAACTCCAAAGGAAATATAATTGGTAGAGGTACAGTCTCTTGCAATAATGTTCAATTTCTTAATGTTAATCATGTTGATAATTTACATTTTAATTTGTTAAGTGTTCGCCAATTGTGTAAAAATAATACAACTGTTGTCTTCGAAGAAGATTCTTGTAAAATCATAAAAAATGGCAAAGTTCTTTTAAATGGTTTTGTAAAAGGAAATTTATATATTTGTAAAACTGTTGTATCTGAAAATGTATGCTTATCTTCTATTAATGATGTTTCTACTTTATGGCATAGGCGTTTAGGTCACGCTAATCTAAGATTAATGCAAAACTTAAAAAATAAGGAGCTTGTGAGTGACCTGCCAAAATTAATGTTTGATAATCATTTTTGTGATGCTTGTCGTGTCGGCAAACAACATCACGTTTCTCATAAATCAAAAAATGTTATTTCTACTCAAAGAGTTTTAGAACTTTTACATATGGATCTTTTTGGCCCGATGGCTATTCAAAGTTTTGGAGGAAATTTTTATACTTTGGTTATTGTGGATGATTATTCCCGTTATACTTGGACTTTATTTTTGAGACATAAAAATGAGGCTTTTGAAAAGTTTAAAATTTTGGGAAAACGAATTCAAAACCAACAAGGTTGTACGATTGTTTCCATACGTACGGACCATGGACGAGAATTCGATAATGATGTACAATTTGGTGCCTTTTGTGATAAACATGGTATAACTCATAACTTTTCGGCTCCTCGAACTCCTCAGTCAAACGGGGTTGTTGAAAGGAAAAATCGAACGTTGCAAGAAATGAGTAGAACTATGCTAAACGAACATCAAGTTCCCCAAAAGTTTTGGTGTGATGCCGTTGCTACCGCGACCTATGTGCTTAACCGTGTCCTAATTAGAGGTATCCTAAATAAGACACCCTATGAACTTTACCGAGGTAGAAAACCTTCCCTAGCTCACCTAAAAGTTTTTGGTTGTAAATGTTTCATTTTAAACACCAAATCCTACTTAACCAAATTTGACCCTAAAGCCTATGAAGGAGTGTTCCTAGGTTACTCTTGGAATAGCAAAGCCTATAGAATCCTAAATAAGGAGACCATGGTAGTAGAAGAATCCTTAAATGTTAGCTTTGACGAGAGTCCTCCCAAACCTAGTGCACCCTTAGCAAATGACAATATCCGTGAAGGAGACGTCTTAGCACAACAACTTAGCAACTTGGATTTAAGTACCCAACCTTCCACAAATAATATTGAATCTAGTGATGCCCCTCCGTGCTTTATTCCACAAGGTATAGATGATCCTAACCTTAGAACCGCTCGAGGCCATCCCGTAGATCAAATTATAGGTGACCTAAACCAAAGGACAACTAGATCACAAATCCATACCCATTGTGCTTTCCATGCCTTTATCTCAACCATAGAACCTAAAACCATAGATGAAGCTTTAGGTGATGAGGATTGGATTATGGCCATGCAAGAAGAGTTAAACCAATTTTCTAGGAATGATGTGTGGGACTTAGTGCCTAGCCCTAGTAGTCAAACCATTATTGGCACAAGATGGGTCTTCCGAAATAAGGTAGACGAGAACGGTGGAGTCACACGAAACAAGGCACGTTTAGTTGCCAAGGGGTACAGTCAACAAGAAGGTATAGATTATGACGAAACCTTTGCACCGGTTGCAAGGTTGGAGTCTATTCGAATGCTTCTCGCTTTTGCAAATGCTAAAGATTTTAAGTTATTTCAAATGGATGTTAAAAGTGCTTTCTTAAATGGTATTATAAATGAGGAGGTATACGTTTCTCAACCTCCCGGTTTTGAAAGTTTTGAAAACCCGACACATGTTTATAAATTAAAAAAGGCGCTTTATGGTTTAAAGCAGGCTCCGCGTGCTTGGTATGATAGATTAAAAACCTTTTTAATTTCTAGTGGTTATATTATGGGTAAAATTGATAATACTTTATTTGTGAAATATGTTCAAAATGATATTGTGGTTGTGCAAGTATATGTTGATGATATTATTTTTGGTTCCACTAATGAAAAATTGTGTAATGAATTTTCTGCGAAAATGACTAGCGAATTTGAAATGAGCATGATGGGAGAATTAAAATTCTTCTTAGGATTGCAAATAAAACAATGTGAAACTGGTATTTTTATTAGTCAATCTAAATATTGTAAAGATATGTTGAAAAAGTTTAACTTTGAAAATGTCAAACCCGTTGAAACTCCAATGACCACAAATTTGCAATTATCTCGTGACGAGGAGGGAAACGATTTTAATGAAAAGATTTATCGTGGTATGATTGGTAGCTTGTTATATTTAACTGCTAGTAGACCTGATATTATGTTTAGTGTATGTTTATGTGCTCGCTTTCAATCTTCACCTAAACAAACTCACTATGAAGCTGTCAAGCGTATTTTTCGATATTTACGAGGTACTACTAATCTTGGCTTATGGTACGCAAAGAAACCCGAGTTAGAAGTAACGTGTTTCGCCGATTCCGATCTTGGTGGATCTATTGTTGACCGAAAAAGTACTAGTGGGGTATGTGCCTTTATAGGTCTCTCACTTGTATCTTGGTTCTCTAAGAAACAACAATCCGTAGCTTTGTCTACCACCGAAGCGGAATATGTAGCCGCCGCAAGAGCGTGTGCTCAAGTCCTTTGGATGAAACACACACTTACCGATTTTGAGGTACATCTAACCAAAATTCCAATTATGTGTGATAACTCAAGTGCCATAAACTTAAGTAAAAATCCCGTTTTGCATTCTCGTACCAAACATATTGAATTGAGACATCATTTTTTACGAGATAATGTTCAAAAAGGCAAAATCGTGCTGGAAAAGGTTGATTCGGAAGATAATTTGGCCGATATTTTCACTAAAGCTCTAAACAAGAAGGCGTTCTTTAAATTAAGACTTGGTTTAGGCATGCTTGAGTATAACCCTTGATAAATACTAACTCTCAAATATTTCATATTTTGAGGGGGAGCATTTTTTTTTGAGGGGGAGCATAAGCGTCTTTCTTAAAACCCCTTTTTGCTTCGACAAAAGGGGGAGAGAAACCGAGTATGCTCTCGTGTTTAGCGTTGTGTTTGTCATCATCAAAAAGGGGGAGATTGTTGGTGCAAGTGTACCCAGCTTTAAATATTGTGATATATTTTTGGTACACATAAAATCACATCTCCATATTTATTTTGATGATTACAAAACACACCGCATTATTTGTTATCTAATATTTTATCTGAGTGTGCAGACATTTAAATGATCTCGATAAATTTTTATCTGAAGAATCCAAGTCTGAAGAGTTTCGTCATTTTATTTTAAAATGATAAACACCCTAAAATAATATACCACTTGGATATTTATAAAACCCTAAACTGTTTTTAATTAAAGATATTTAAAATTATTTAAAACTAAAGTTTTATTAATTTTTATTAAAATAATCTTTAAACTATTTTGTCAACTCAAAAAATCTTTTTCCAAAGCATTTTACTGTTCATCATTTAATGAAGAAGAGTGTTCAGCCGAAAGAAGCCTTCCAGCGCAACTGCCCTTTGTACGACTGTCAGGCGGTATACCGCCAAGGTCCACGCGGTATACCGCGATACTGTTCACCCATCATTTCTTCTGCATATGAAGCTTCTCTTGTCAGGAACTTTTTCAGGCGGTATACCGCCGTGTGCAACGCGGTATACCGCGGGTACAAGTACCGTTTGTTTTTTGCAGGGTTGACCTTCTCCTTGCAGTGTACTTTTTTTTCTGACGCAGGTATACCGCGATGGATTGCCGGTATACCGCGAAAGCTTCTGCCCTGTTGCTCATCCAGTATAAATATCATGCAACCACCAGCCTTCAATGCTACACCAACTTCAGCAATAAATTCTCCCTCAGCATTTGATTATTATTCTGCTGCCTTCTTACTCACACTAAATCACTTAAACTGATAAAATTAATTTTTGAGTAAGAAATCTTGAGTTGATAGCAGATTAAAATCTCTCGATTAGTTGAATCAGCAACACAACTCAAGTGATCAAACTCTCTAAAAATATCCAAGTGATAAACCTTATTCAAGAGTGATTATTCATATTAAAATTATACCCTCTTGTAAGTGTTTGAATAAGAGTGAGTGATCCACATTAATCTCTCAAAGTAGAGTGATTCGCGTTTATTGTATTAAGGTTTGTGTTTCTACCGTAAAGAACACGTTTCGTATTGGATCTCCGAGAAGTGTTATTTTCTCGAGGTGGACTAGCCAACTTTGTGTTTGGTGAACCACTTTAAAAATATCGTTGTCAAGTATTCTCTTTCCCTTATCTATTTACATTTCCGCTGTGCATTTAAATTATATCTGTTTATATAATTGTTGTATATTTATTTGTTTATTCTCTGCTTTATTTTTACTGTATTGTTTGTACTGTATTTTTTGTAAAAGAATTTTTTTTGAAAGTAAAAGATTTAAAATACAACCTTACCCCCCCTAGGTTGTCCAACAGATGGTTTATACGCCTAGGGCTTCATTAATAAATATGATGCTTGCAAATTAAAGTTAACTAACCAAATTTTAACAAGAAAAATTTCATAACGACAACTAAGATTGAGAAAACTAAAAATAAGCTAAGAAAATTAACAAATACAAGACAAATCTAGAATAGCTAACAAATCTACGTTAGAGCATCTCTAATGGAGGTTCTTATATGAATCCTTTTATTATTCTTTTTGTTGTTAACTCATCTCCAACTCATCAAATTGAAAACATTTTTAAATATATATAATGATAGTTCTTACAAGAACCTCCTTTTGTGGGTCTCATTGATTCTTTCAACATCAATAATAATTAAATAAGTTATATTAATAATTATAAAGTAAATAAAATAAAATAAAATAAAAATAAGGAAAATATCACTTTTCACAAAATTCATGGTAAGAACCAAGTTCTTATTTCAGAACCTAAAGAAGTTTGAGTTCTTATAAGAACTCTCCACAATAGTAGTTTCTACAGGACATTGCACTTTTTGCTTATAAAAACCTTGCATTGGAGATGCTCCTAGGGGCATACGACAGTGGATGGAAATAGGGGTGAGCATCGGAACTAGGTACCCGCCTTTGGACCAGAACCGCTCTAGAACTGCCGGTTTCAGAACCGGAACCGATGTGATTGGTTCTGGTTCGGTTCCTAAAATAAAGAACCGATTAAGACCGGTTCCGGTTCGGGTTCTCATTTTTTTGGAACCGTTACCCGCTCGTACCTGCCGGGAACGGTTCCGAGACCGGGTACCCGGCCCCGTTAGGTACCCAGAACCGGAACCGACGAGTACCAGCTGTTTTTAATAAAAAATATTTATAAATTTATGAGATGTAAATATTTAATAAAACTAAAGTTGAATTAATAGATTTTACCAATTCAAAGTTCTTTTACATACAACGAACATCTTAAGTAAAAAAGTTATAATATGTTTGTTACTGATTTGCAATAGACTTAAATGTACATTTTTATTATAAAAAATGTTAAAATTAAAAAAAAAACAAATTGACACCGGTCCCCGGACTGGGACCGGAACCGACGGTTCCGGGACCGGTTCCAAAATATATAGAACCGATGTTGGTTTCGATTCCTTCATTCTAGGAACCGCCGGTTTCGGTTGCATAATTTGGCCGGGTATCCGGTTTTACTCACCCCTAGATGGAAACAGCAAGCAATGTAACAAATAAACAGTCAAACAATTTGCAATAACTGATAGGGAAAAGAAAGTAAAAAAAACTGAATCAGATTTAGGTCGATAGACTAATATCAAATTTACGGCAAATGATTAATATCAAATTTATAGCAAAAATATATATAAGCTGTTAGTTAAGTTTTGGAACAAAACCTGAATAAAAGATTGAGACAGTTGTGTGTGAAACTGGCCGGAGCCGGCGGACGGCGGTGACGGTGACGGTGAGGCCGTGAAGGGAAAGAGGAGCAGGGCGGCGCTGGGGTGCTGTTTGTTTTAAACAATTGGTGTTGTTTGTTTTAATAGGAAATTAATTTTACAATTTGATCCTCCCTCTTTGTGTTTTTTTAATTAGTGCACATTTCATAAAATGATTCCTCCAAGTCCTAATAAAAAAATATTAAATGAGTCCGTTATTATTTGGTCCCTTTATTTTTAAGCTTGGTGCATCTTTTTTACTCCTATTTCTTAAATATCACAAAGCACCCCTCAATTTTCAATGAGTGCACATTTCATACCCGCAAAAAATTTCCTTACATATTTTGATTGCATGGGTACACAGGACCCTACCCCCATCCTATCGTCCTTGTCTACATATGTAATTATACAGTACAATTGTATTTTCTTTTAATTTGTATCTTTTGTTATTCTACATAAGCCAAATGATAGCATGTTAGGTGAGCTGCAGATTTTGTTGTAGTTAATTGGAAAATTGTATTTTATCCGGTTTGAAAATAAGTGTTTAAATTAATATGTTTAATTTTTCGCATGATCTTTTCTCTCTCTCTCTATATATATATATATATATAGTTTATAAAAGTATCTTTTATTATACAATTCATTATGTCCTAAACAACGCATATATACATTAATTTATTTGGAGTAGGTTATTGTTAGACTAATTGCAAAATGTATATTAAAAACCAAGTGTGCATTTTTCTATAACTCCATTATTCAAATTGTAGTAGATTGGTGCGATTGCTAACTTTCTGTTCACACATGTCTCAACTTTCTTCCTCGTTTACTTTTCAAATATTTGTAGAAAGACCATACAAGAGTCATATTTCTTTTGTGAAACTCCAAGTGTTCGTCGCTAATCCGTCATTAATTTGTGACAGACACATATATTTTATTTATTATTTTTTTAAATATATAATAAAAAAAATGTATATAATAAAAAGCCAAGTGTGCATTATTCAAATGGTAGCATCTTGGTACGACTTGTGACTTTGTCTTCATACATGCTCAAAGTTTCATCCCTTTTTCGTTTTCAACTGTATGTACAAAACCACACAAGAGCCATCTTTCTTTTGGACAACTTCAATATATAGATACATTTTTGATAATTCATTACACATGTTAAGTAATTTCACTTTTATCATTTCTCTTATATGTATATATAGTATATACATGTAATTATATGGTACAACGTACTGTATTTATATTTTTATTATTTTGTTATGATATTCATTAGGTTTTAAGTAACCCATGTATACATTTATTTGAAGCATATTATCGTATTGAATGTCAAATGTAGCATGTGAGTGCGTCAACAATGGTTGTGTCCGAATTTAACGATATGGTTGAGTTTTTTAAGTTCATCAATCGTTGATGCCTTTGTGTTCTAGATGATTTCTACATATTTGAGCAATGATGTGTTTTAGGGTTCCATATTTCATCGATGATGTGTTTTTGGTTCCATAATTCATTGATGCTTATTTTGATTTTGATTTTTTTTTTGAATTTGATCAACAATTTTTAAAATGATATGAATAAGGATTTCTTTGAGTTTAAATATGATGTTCATGAGTTTGGATTTTTGATTTTGAGTTTTAGTGATTAGGTTTGGACTTGTATTTGTGTTGATTTGGTGTGTGGGATTGTGCTTTGGTGTGTGGTGGACTAGTGGCTGAAGTGTAGAAATTAATGTTGCAAAAACTTGAAGAATACATTACAGAACCTTGGTTTAAATTGGTTACAAGGAGATTGATATATTATACTGTTACCTATCTTTAGACCAGGAAACATATTACAAATGTACAATTACCAAAATAAATAAAAGAAATAGGAAGGAAAATGTACACGGAGGAAGATATCAAGGGATATCAAATCCTTAAGGATCCTTGTCATGCCCCCACAACACGGATGATCGAGACAATAGTCCGATCTTGGAGAGTAACATATGGAGTCGAGAGCGAGCGATAGGTTTGGTTAAAGCATCTGTTAGTTTATCATCGTTCACTACTCGAGCGACATGAAGTGCCCTAGCTTGGACGTTTTCAAATGAGGTGGTAGTCAGTAGGAAGATGCTTCAATACGAGATTGGAACTTAAGTTGACAGCTCCAACATTATCACAATAAATGGTAGGTGTTGTGGTTCAGGTATGCCAAACTCAAGCATGATGTATAGAGAAATTGAAAAGCTTATTTCCTTGAGAAGACTTTACAAGAATATATAGTACAGACTAGCTATATCAACATAGGCTAACAAAGGAAAGAAGAATATGTATTGTCCTAATTTACATGAAATGGACAGGAAGGTAGCTAGACAATTGATGTTAATTGATATGAAAATAAGTGTACGCGGTTAGAATGAAGAAGAAAGAGAGCAGTGGGTAAAAGCAAGAAAACGATGGTTAGAATTAGAGGATAAAAAAATCGGAATGGCTAGGCAAAAGGATAAGATAAAATGGCACGCGGAGGGAGACAAAAATTCCAAGTTGTTTCATACGACAATTAAATCGAGAGAACGAAAAAACATGATTCGAGGTTTGTATACGAACTTGGGGTGGATGGACGAATCGAATGAAATAAAGAGTTTCGCTTTCGATTTTTTTAAAGATTAATTCGCTTCCACAAGAGTAAACAGACCGACTTTAAGAGTCGATAAATTTAAAAAGTTGTCGAAGGAAGAAGCCGAACTTTTTGAAGGCCCGTTTGAAGAAGAGGAGGTTTGGAATGCAATCAAAAGTTGTGGTAGCAACAAGTCGTCGGGCTCGGACAGACTCACTTTCGGGGTTTTAAAGAGATTTTGGAGCCTGGTAAAAGAAGATTTTATGAAGGAGGTTAGATGGTTTGGTGTTGTGGACCTAATCCCGTTCATTGCTCGGATATTATTACGTATTTAGTGTCTTATGTAATATGTGTATAAGCCAAAGGGCTTTGTGTGTCAATAATAAACTTACCAACTGAATACTCGGTTATGGGAAGTTAGTTAGGAATAGACACGACCATTGGAATAGACATGACTGTTGGTAAAGTCACAATGATTCTAACAGTCACAATGGTTCGGTTAGGTTTGTATAAATAGAAGGGTCATGTAACAGTTTATTCAATCTCAATATACGATTATTATTTCAGTAAATTCTTGTGTGTGTTTGTGAATCAAACGATTAGGGACAACAATTGGTATCAGAGAAAAGGAAGAAGAAACACCAACCGTAAATAGTACAGTGGTGGGATACGGTAACAGGAAGAAGAAGAACTTACTTGAAATAAGATCGGAAGAACGCCAGCGACGGTGGTGCGCAACCGGAATCGAGATACAACCGGCGGGACTTCAATCATACTCTTCAAAGAAAAGGAGGAGAAAACCGATTGAAGGAATTTTTGTAACCCCAAAATCAATACCAGTGGAAGAATTAGGGTTCGTTCCATTTAATTTGGGAAGAAGACTTTTGTGGGTAGCGGCAGTTGGAAGACCGACACAGAAGGAAAAATAGGGTTTCATATTGGGAGAAACGATTCTGTTTCTTCTTGTTGCAAAACTTGCGTGAGACTAAAAGGAAAAAGGGGAAGAAGAACTTTTGTTGGGAGCGGCTTTGAAGACCGACACAAAAGGAAAAGGAAACTCACGTTTTTGGGTCCAGATTTTTTGGGCTATTATATTGGGCTCACAAGTAATAACACTCTTTGGGCTTCTTTGGGCAAGAACAAGGAGGAAACTTTTGTGGGAACGGCGTACGTGAAGGACCGACACAAAAGGAAAAGCCAAACGGTTTTAGGCTTTTTAACAACCGGATCTACTTGGACCGACAAGGAGACGACTTATTTGGGTTTCTATTTGGAACCAGTTTTCTTCAAAAAGGAAAACACACTCTATAAATTTGGGCGCTTACAACACTTTTGGACTGACAAGAGGAGGACGCTTCTACTTGGAAACAGTTTTAAAAGGAAATACAATTTTACAAAAGTTGGATACCCACAACATTCACGAAAGCCCCAAATTTTAGAAAGTGAAAATCGTACGAATAGAAACTATGTCTGGTGAAGAACCAAACAACGCCCTAATAACACAAAAACCCGTAGCACCAATCTCTCATTATCAATGCCCCGTTTTGAAACCGACAAATTACACCGTTTGGGCCATTCAAATCAAAATTATACTTGAGGCAAATGGGTTATGGGAGATGATAGAACCAAAGGAAGATGCGCAACCGGACGAAAAAAGGGATAAGGCAACGATTGCCTATCTATATCAAGCATTGACCGAAGACGTAATACTGCAAGTTGCGGGATGTAAGACTGCAAAGGAAGTCTGGGAGGCATTAAAGAAAAGACATGTTGGAGTAGATAAAGTGCAGAAGGCACGGTTACAATCTTTGATGATTGGATTTCAAACACTCCAAATGAAGGAGGACGATACGTTGGATGCATTTACCGCTAAACTAAACGGCTATGCCACCAAGGCAAAAGAATTAGGAAAAACATTGGACCAACCGTTACTGGTACGAAAACTTTTGGATTCGATGCCAGATAGGTTCATCCAAATTGTGGCATCCATAGAACAAAACTCTGATCTAGACGAGGTTACCTTAGATGAGATCATTGGAAAACTGAAAGCCTATGAGGAAAGAATAAAACTCAGGAAAGACGGACGTAGAGAAAGCCAGGAAAACTTATTATTCGCACAAGGCGAACACTCTGGAAGAGGAAGACGATTCGGCAATCGCGGACGTGGTAGATCCAACTCTTCACGAGGAAACTGGCAAAGCAACAGAAATAAACACGGCTCGAAAGAGGAAGGCTCAACTCACAAGCCAAGAACAAACACAAAGTGGAATAAGCAAGTGAGGGACATGAGCAAAATACAATGTCACAGATGTAGGAAATTTGGACATTACAGAAAGGACTGCAATCAACTGCCAACAACGCAGGAACAATCAAACCTTATCCAAGAAGACGAAGAGCCATCATTGTTAATGGCAATACACAAAACCGAACACGAAGAGGTACTGTTAAATGAAGGACAATTTCAACCTGGAAAGTATGCTATAACAGATGAAAGCATCTGGTATTTAGATAATGGTGCAAGCAACCACATGACGGGGACTAAGAGTCACTTCACGGATATTGATGAAAAGATAACAGGACGTGTTCGTTTTGGAGACGAATCGTATGTAGAAATCAGAGGAAGAGGTTCTGTATTATTAGGATGTAGGAATCACGAACAGAAGATTATATCGGAAGTATATTACATCCCAAACCTCAAGAGCAACATACTGAGTTTAGGACAACTCACGGAGATTGGGTGTAAAGTCGTCATGGAAGGAAAACAACTGACTTTACATGACAAGAATAAGAGGCTGCTGATGAAGATTGAAAGATCAAAGAATAGACTTTACAGCATCAAACTGAAAATTGGAACACCCATATGTCTCCTAGCAAATGTAGATAGCCAAGCATGGTTGTGGCACGCTAGATTAGGCCATCTAAACTTTGAGGATATCGGGAATATGACAAGAAAGAATCTAGTGGAAGGAATACCAAGGATAAATCACGCAGGACAGATTTGTGATGCCTGCTTATTAGGAAAACACAGTAGGACTCCATTCCCAAGTCAAGCTAAGTTCAGATCAAAGAAACCTCTAGATCTAGTATATGGAGATCTTTGTGGCCCCATAAGCCCAACCACACACTCCGGGAAGCTATACATTTTCTTGTTAGTAGACGACTGTACACGTTTCATGTGGGCCTACTTTCTGACATCGAAAGATCAGGCTTTTGACACTTTCAAGGAATTCAGACAGAAGATTGAAACGGAAATGAGGACAAAATTAAGGATGCTGAGAACAGACAGAGGAGGTGAGTTCACATCAAATGAATTCACAAAGTACTGCAAAGAAAACGGAATAGCACGGCAATTGACAGCACCTTACTCACCACAACAAAACGGAGTCGTGGAAAGAAGAAATAGAACAGTGCTATCTACTACTAGAAGTATGATGAAAGCAATGAAGTTGCCACATAACTTTTGGGCGGAAGCAGTCAGACACGCCGTATACATACTGAACAGGGTACCTACAAGAGCCCTGGTGGATAAGACTCCATATGAGGCACTCTACAACAGAAAACCAAATCTGGAAAATCTAAGGATATTTGGGTGCACAGCTTATGCCAAGGTAACAATACCTCACTTACAGAAGCTAGATGATAGAAGCATTCCCATGATTTACTTAGGTGTAGAGGAAGGATCAAAAGCATACAGATTATATGATCCAGAGAAGAACAGGAAACATGTAAGTAGGGATGTTAAGTTTATGGAAACAAAACCATGGAAATGGGATAACAACAGAGAGGAAACAAGGACACAAGGCTCGGAATGGACAAGTTTTGTGGTAGGAGGAATCGATGATGGAAATACTACATCAATCAACTCGAAAAGCAATAAAGATGCTTATCAGGAACAGGAACCAATTACTGCTCCAGACTCTCCAGTTACCCCACAAACATATACTTACGACCCACACTCAGAGGAAGAACAAGCTACTATTAGTTCATTGAGAAACTCAGAAGAAAGATTTGATGATACACCAGTACGAGGTTTTAAAGACTTGAATGCAGTATATGCAAATGCACGTGTAGTTGAAACTGAAAGTCTGCTACTTACGGAAGAAGAACCACGTAACTACAGGGAGGCATCAACAGATAAGAAATGGATCGAGGCCATGGAAGCTGAACTGGATTCAATTAACAGGAATAACACATGGACTCTTACTACTTTGCCTACAAACCATAAGGCAATAGGACTCAAGTGAGTATTCAAGACCAAGAAGGATGCAAAAGGAAAAATCATCAAATACAAAGCAAGGTTAGTAGCAAAAGGATATGTGCAGGAACAAGGAATAGACTTCGACGAAGTATTTGCACCAGTTGCACGCATTGAGACAGTTCGTTTGATTTTAGCACTGACTGCATACCATGAATGGCAAGTACATCATTTGGATGTCAAATCAGCATTTTTACATGGAGAATTAAAGGAAGAAGTCTACGTTGCACAACCTGAAGGTTATGTACGACCAGGAAGTACAGGGAAAGTTTACAAACTCGCAAAAGCATTGTATGGCTTAAGGCAAGCACCACGAGCTTGGAATATGAAACTTGATCAAACCTTAAGGTCATTGGACTTTAAGAAATGTAATCTCGAACAAGCGGTTTACACACAGAGAAGTAAGACTTCCACACTAATAGTTGGAGTTTATGTGGATGACTTGATAGTCACGGGCACTCCAAGGAAGGAAATAGACTTGTTCAAATCCCAGATGGAAGACAAATTTGAAATGAGCGATCTAGGATTGCTGGCTTATTACCTCGGGATCGAAGTTACTCAGACAGGAGGAGAGATTAAAATCAAGCAATCAGGTTACATCAACAAGATTTTGAAAGATGCAAGTATGATGGATAGTAATGACACAAAGATACCGATGGACCCGGGAACAAAGTTGGTCAAGACAGAAGACGGAAATCCAGTGGATGCAACTTATTACAGAAGTTTAATTGGATGTCTCAGGTATCTGCTACACACTAGACCAGATCTAAGTTACTCGGTCGGATTACTAAGCAGATTAATGCAAGAACCAAAGGATCATCATTTAAAGGCGATAAAGCAAGTAATCTGATACATTAAAGGAACCAAGGAGCATGGTATTATATACAAAAGAGATGGCGGCTGCAAGATAACAGGTTATAGCGACAGTAGTTATGGAATCAATACTGATCAAGGAAAAGGAACTACTGGAATAGTATTCTATTTTGGAGAATCACCTATTACCTGGTGCACTCAGAAGCAACCAACAGTAGCACTCTCATCATGTGAATCAGAATTCATGGCAGCTACTGGAGCAGCATGTCAGGCTTTATGGTTAAAGCGGCTACTTAGTGAAATAATGGGTTGGAAGGAGGAAAGAATAACACTGAAGGTTGATAACGTTTCAGCAATAGCACTCGTCAAGAACCCAGTTTTTCATGGAAGAAGTAAGCACATCGACATTCGTTACCATTTCATTCGTTACCATTTCATTCGTGAATGTGTAGAGAATGGACACATCAATGTGGAACACGTCAGTGGCGAACTACAAAGGGCAGATATATTGACTAAAGCTTTGCCAAGGCTGAAGTTTGTCACTATGCGACAGATGCTCGGGGTTCAAGATCTAGGACGAAGCAACGATCGAGATTAATGGGGAGAATGTGGACCTAATCCCGTTCATTGCTCGGATATTATTACGTATTTAGTGTCTTATGTAATATGTGTATAAGCCAAAGGGCTTTGTGTGTCAATAATAAACTTACCAACCGAATAGTCGGTTATGGGAAGTTAGTTAGGAATAGATACGACCATTGGAATAGACATGACTGTTGGTAAAGTCACAATGATTCTAACAGTCACAATGGTTCGGTTAGGTTTGTATAAATAGAAGGGTCATGTAACAGTTTATTCAATCTCAATATACGATTATTATTTCAGTAAATTCTTGTGTGTGTTTGTGAATCAAACGATTAGGGACAACAGGTGTTAACGGAGAGATAAGTCGAGGATGCAATTCGTCTTTCTTAACTTTGATCCCTAAGGTTGCAAACCCGGCTAATCTCGGGGAATTTAGGCCTAAAAGCCTAATAGGTGTATACTATAAAACAATTGCAAAGGTGTTGGCGGATAGGTTAAAGAGGGTGATAGGAAGCATTATTAGAGATTCTCAAAGTGCTTTTATAAAAGGTCGCTCAATACTTGACGGTGTGCTTGTGACTAATGAGGTGATCGATTTCATACGAAGAAAAAAGAAAAATGGTTTGATATTTAAAGTCGATTTCAAAAAGGCCTACGATTGTGTGGAGTGGGGCTTCTTGATTCAAAGTTTGAAAAAATGGGTTTTGGAAAGACTAACGGAGAAACTAACGAAGGACTAAAAATGTAAGAAAACTAACTGAAAAGAAGGACTAAACTTGACAAATCCTAAAGTTAAAAACTAAAAGGACTCAATTTGACAAAAAATGCAACTTAAAACTCAAGGGACTAAAAAGGAGAATTTCTAAAACTTAAAAAAAACTAGAGGGACTAAAACTGACCAAAGCTCTAAACTATAACTACAAGGACCGAAACCGACAAAAATTGAAATATAAACTACAGGGACTTAAAGTGACAGAATCTGAAAGTTTAAGTACATGGACTAAAACAGACACAATCTTATCGGACAAACTAACGAAGGACTAAAAATGTAAGAAAACTAACTGAAAAACTAACGAAGAAGTTAGTAAAAAGACACTAACGAGACTTGGAAAAGATATTTCCAAATTATGTCTACTATTTATCGAGTCGAACCACGGTTGGACCATTATTCGTGCATGGTTGATATGTTTAGTAGGTTAAGGCATTTAAAAGATGCGCGCTTTTAATTGATAAAATGCCAATGGAGCCTAACTCAGGTGTTTGGGGGGCACTTCTTAACGGTTGCAAGGCTTTTGAAGACATAGAGCTTGGTGAGAAAGTTGCAGAAAGACTAATCGCTTTAAACCCGTTAGACCCTAGAAATTATATTATGCTATCGAGCATGTACGCTAAGGGCGGTCGTTGGAAAGATTTTTCGAAAGTTCGAGGCTTAATGAAGGAGAAAGGTCTTGTAAGAATTGTCGGATGCAGCTTTATTGAACATGGGCACAAGATTCATCGTTTTCTTGTGAATGGTCAAGCACACCCTGAGAGTGAGAGTATATATATAAAGTTAGATGAAGTTATCAAGAAAATTCGAAAGGTTGGATATGTACCTAATACGGAGTTTGTTCTACATGATGTAGAGGAGGAAGTTAAAGAAAGTTTGGTGAGCAAACATAGTGAAAAGTTGGCAATTGCATTTGGTCTTTTGGTTGATAATGATAGCAAGCCTCTTATAATCACAAAGAACTTGAGGATTTGCGGTGATTGCCATAACATGGCAAAGTTTGTATTGTTGGTTGAGAAGCGTAATATTGTCATTCGTGATACGAGGAGGTTTCATCATTTTCTGATCTGTTTATATAAACCATATATATATATAAAGAGAATGAAGATTTACATATACATATTTTCATTTATAGATGTAAACTTATGAATCAGTAACTGGACTTTATATGATCCGCCAACTTTGCATATAAAAGGTCAATATCTAAAACTCAAGTGAAACAACAAAAATAAACAGAAACAACAAAAATAAAAATCACCCAACATATGTATGAAAATGCGGTAGAAAGTGGGAGATACCAAATACGTTGTGTCTGGTTTGCACAATAAGAACCTAATCCGGCTCGCTTGTTCATCGTGCTCTTGGTTTGGATCAGGAAGTGAGTTAGACAAAAAAGAAGCAACTTGGACAAAAAGAAACGAAGTGGCTTAGACAAATCTTTTTTGTCGATAACCTCAAGTACAAACACAAATAAGAACACAAGCTAATCCCACATGCGTATAATTAAAACATAATGTAAACAACGAACATTATCTTATTTTATTGATTGCAAAATGAAAATAACTCTAAAAGTAATATATATAGGGCAAGCTAATGTATCCTCAAGGAGACAGGTTAGGAGAATAACAATTTGATAGGAGAATAATGATCGTAACTGCTCCTTACTTTTTTGCTTCATCTTCTCCAATCATTCTAGCTATTGTTCTCCAATCATTCTAGCTATTGTTCATCCCCTGGTCCTGTTTCCCTGTTTTCTGTCGCTCCCGTCTCTCCTCTTTTCTATCAAAAAAAAAGAACCCTCTCACAAAAACGTCTCTAATATGACAGCTGACAAGGCAACGTCTTCAACTCCAGTGTCACCTGCTATCCATCCAGCCCAGACCGTTAGCAACATTCGAAACCTCATCCCGCTCACTCTCGATCCTTCCAAGGTACAATACCACTCTTGGGCAGAACTTTTCCAAGTTGCTGCTCGTGCTCACTGCGTCATAGATCATATCGATGGCAACAATTCTCCAGATCCCACCATCTCTAAGACCAAGTGGGATCAATTAGATGCCATTGTTCTGTCTTGGATATATGGCTCAATCACCGAGAACCTTCTCCTCACAATCCTCCGTAAAGCATGGCTCTGCCTCAAGGATCTATTCCATGGCTTCAAATCACAAACTTTCTTCTCCTCGTCGTATGACTTCCTTAGCAATGATGCACCATCTAGTTCTCTAACCATAGTTTATAGCCGATGGCCCCGTCCAGCACCCACCAGATCACCACTCCCTCCCCCCCCCCTCTCCCACTCGCCACCATACAATGACCACACGCTCACAGCATGACATCCACAAGGCTCAGACCCCACTTACCCTTCACACTACTACTATATCCCCTTTGCCTCGCTCTCACCTTGATGCCCTCCAGGATACCAACTGGAATGCTGCCATGCAGGAGGAATATAATGCTTTGATCAAAAATGGTACTTGGGAGTTGGTTCCACGACCTAGTAATGTAAATATTATACGATGTTATGTGGTTGTTCAAGCACAAATTTGATTCTCATGGCAACTTGCAACGTCATAAGGCTCGACTAGTGGTGAATGGTCGGTCTCAACAACTTGGGGGGTGGACTGTGACGAGACCTTTAATCCTGTCGTCAAACCAACAACTATCCGTACAGTGCTTAGTCTTGCTCTCTCTCACTCATGGCCGGTACATCAACTTGATGTTAAAAATGCATTCCTTCATGGTGACTTGAAGGAAAAAGTCTATATGTACCAACCTCCGGGATTCGTGGATTCATCCACCCCCTCCCATGTGTGCCTCATTCGAAAGTCCCTTTATGGCCTTAAACAAGCGCATCGGGCTTGGTATCATCGGTTCGCTTCCTACATTCATCAAATGGGTTTTCAGAGTAGTAAGTGTGATAACTCTTTATTTATATATCAGTGTGGGGGTGACACAACTTATCTCCTTTTATATGTCCATGACATAGTTCTCACGACCTCATCCACTAACTTCCTTCGTCACATCATCACCCTTCTCAGTTTTGAGTTTGCAATGACTGATTTATCGAGGTAATGGCACCATGTTTTTTTCACAAAAGAAGTATGCAGAAGATATCCTTAAGCGAGCGAAAATGACTCATTGTAAGCCGATTGCCACCCTTGTGGACAATAAGTGCAAAATGAGTGCCAACTTCAGGAATCCGGTATCCGATCCTACTGGCGGCCTCCAATATTTGACGTTCACTCGTCCTGACCTCAGCTACGCCGTCCAACAAGTTTGCTTGTTTATGCATTCCCCACGCGAACCGCATCTTATTGCCATGAAGCGCATTCTTCGATATGTTAAGGGCACTCTTAACTATATACGGACTTCACCTTACCTCTTCGTCTACTTCCAGTCTAATTGCCTACTCAGACGCCGATTGGGGTGGCTGTCCGGACACTCGTCGCTCCACATCACGGTATTGCGTCTTTTTGGGGGACAATCTGATTTCATGGTCCTCCAAACGACAGCCTACACTTTCGCGTTCTAGTGCCGAAGCCGAGTATCGTGGGGTCGCCAATGCTGTCGCTGAGACTTCTTGGCTCCTGAACTTGCTACTTGAACTCCATCACCCTATACGGAAGGCCACATTAGTATATTGTGATAATGTTAGTGCCGTTTATCACTCCACCAATCCAATTCAACACCAACGTACCAAGCACATTTAGATGGATATTCATTTTGTCCGTGAGAAGGTTGCCATTGGTCAAGTTCGAGTGCTCCATGTTCCCTCCTCGTCTCAATATGCTGACATATTCACCAAAGGCCTTCCTTCCACCTTATTCTCCGAATTTCGGTCCAGTCTCACCGTTCGTCCCTCTCCCGCTTCGACTGCAGGGGTGTGATAGTAATTATGTAAAGAATATTTTTAGGATTCGATTTGATTTGTTTCCTTTCGTATATATGGTAGGTTTCCTTTGTAAAGTCTTTGTAATTGCTATATATTTTCTGTGAATACAATGGAGGAGGACAAGGGATTCCAGCCTCTTACACAATTGATAGCATACAACATGTAACCAAATGTAAAGGTGAAATTGAAACACAGTGTTACTTACCAACTTGGACTATGATAATGAAGTATAGAATTATTTCAACTGCAAAGTTCCTTCTGCAACTATAATGCCTAACTAAAACGATCACAATTACCCTATTCTTACTTACCTCTATTTAACATTAGAAAACTGTCTAAACACATTCCCAAAAACGATTGAAACAACCCCACATTTTGCTAGCTAGCAAAAACAGCAACCGCACTGCAAAAATGCTCACTGGGGTGAAACAAGTTGCAAACAACATTAAACTGCTGTAAACTTTTGCCAAAAAGAGCTGCTATAGACCAATAACGGCTGAAAACCGCTCCCTAACCGTGCAGAAAATATGCATGATATATGCAGTAAGTTTTCAAGCAATAAGTGTGTAGAAATGATGGCTCTTAATAGGGATGAGCAAACCGGACCGATTTCCCGAACCGAACCGGTACCATATTTTCGGTCAAGTTTTCGGTTCCATATATGTTTAAAATTCGGGATTCGGTATTTCGGGATTCGGTACCGAGAATTTCCCGAAAATCCCGAAACCGAACGGGTTAAGTGGAGGATTGTGTCTTTTAAACTTCTTTGCTTGTCTTTTAAACTTCTTTGCTTATCTCTATCTTCTCCTAAAAAAGCTAAACTATTCCTTATCAAAGTAAATCATCTCCTAAA
The DNA here is from genome assembly GCA_033807775.1 of Saussurea involucrata. Classification (NCBI taxonomy): domain Eukaryota; kingdom Viridiplantae; phylum Streptophyta; class Magnoliopsida; order Asterales; family Asteraceae; genus Saussurea; species Saussurea involucrata. The sequence goes on from CM066322.1 coordinate 178,747,833, forward strand.
TAACCTAAAGCTAATCTTTTCCTTACCTGGTTAGGCCACCCGCACCGCCTCGGGCTCGAGCTCGGGCTCGGCTGCGGGCTCCTGCGGGTAGCGCTGCGGGTAGCGCTGCGGGAGCTGCGGGCTTGGGGTGCGGGTTTGAAAACCCGAGGAACCCGAAGCATATTTTGTTTATTATTTTTTTATTTTTTTATTTTTTATTCAAACGACTATTTTAAAACGGCTACTTTTTTTTTAATTTTTTTTTCAATTTAATCACACTATATATATTAACCTTCAACCTCTTATTTTTTCACACCAACAATCTCTCAAACTCTTTCATTCTCTATATTTTAAACAATATGGATTCGCCACAACCCGGTTCACCGACCGCATCATCATCATCCGTAGACACCGACGAGTTGTTGAATCTACAAAGAGAAGTTTTTCGACATGCTGCACAATGGATTTATGGTAGCACCGCCTCGTCGTCAACAACAGAGAGGGCCGCGAACATAGTAAGAGGTCGAGTAGCTGCAAACGAGCGGCTTATGTGGGACTACTTTGGCAACAACCTGGTTTATACACCGGATATGTTTAGGCGGCGGTTCAGGATGAGCAGACAACTATTAGAACGATAGTTGAAGATTTAGCAGGAGAGTATCCGTATTTTACACTTCGGGTGGACGGCAGACGCAAACAAGGTTTTTCTCTGATACAAAAGTGTATTTCCGCTATTCGGCAATTGGCGTATGGAGTAAGTGCTGACGCACTTGACGAGTACATCCGTATGGGAGAGACAACGTCACGAAATTGTCTGTACAAATTCTGCACATGTATTATTGAACTGTATGGTCAAAAATATTTACGCAAGCCTGCTTTTATTGATATTCAGAAGTTGTACGCCGCACATGAAGCTAAACACGGATTTCCCGGCATGCTCGGCAGCATAGACTGTACTCATTGGGCGTGGGCAAATTGTCCGAATGCATGGCGAGGTCAATTCATGAGAGGTGATCATGAGCACCCAACAATCATGCTAGAAGCAGTGGCCTCTCAAGATCTATGGATCTGGCACGCATACTTTGGTGTTGCCGGTTCCAACAACGACATCAATGTTCTCAATCAGTCGCCCATCTTCAACGATGTATATGATGGAAAAGCACCCGACTGCCCTTTTGAGGTGAATGGAGCCACCTACGAGCACAGATATTATTTAGCGGATGGGATATATCCGGAATGGGCTACTTTCGTAAAATCATTTACGTGCCCACGGGACCCTAAACGACAAAAATTCAAGTCCGTGCAAGAATCGGCACGTAAAGATGTTGAACGAGCTTTTGGCGTGCTTAAACAACGTTGGCATATACTTCATAACCCGACACGCGGATGTGAACTCTCAAGATTGGGAAACATTATCTACGCTTGTGTCATATTACACAATATGATACTCGAAGACGAATACCATGCTATTTGTGGTGACGATGAAAACGGCCTTTTCACGGATGATAACGAAACCCAAATCAGTGAGGAACAACGCGCGGCAAATGTTCGAGAAATCAAAAACCGGGCCACTCATAATAACCTTCGGTCGGATTTGGTCGAACATATTTGGCGTATCCAAGTTCCCAACAATGACGACGAGTAGCTTTTTAAATTTATTTTGTAATTTTTAAATTTATTTTGTAATTTTTAAATTTATTTTATAATTTTTAATTTTTTAATGAATGATATGAATTTTTATTTTTATTATTTATCTTATTTTTATTTATTCAAAAATATATAAATATTTTTATTTTGTTAAATAATTAAATGTATAAATAAAAGAATTAAAAAAATGATGTGGCGCTGATGTGGCATTGAGGGCTTGAGGGCTTTTAGTTATGCGCTGGGGGTGTTTAGGGCTTAAGGGCTTAGCTGATGTGGCGCTGATGTGGCGTTGAGGCTTGAGGGCTTGAGGGCTTGCGCTGCGAAAGGCCTTCAGAACCTAACCTGGTTTGCAAGGATCTGTCCTTTTTTAATTTATTTGTGGCTTTAGGTGACTTGCCAGTTGCCACTATTGGTGTTGTTGTTTTTTTGGAAACACAATATAGGATTTTAAGATAATTAGAAAATATATAAACAAAACCATGCATGATAGGGTTAAAATATTAATTAGTACAACCCAATGCAAAGGAAAGACGTACGGACGTAAGCATAAGCAACACCAAATCATGCATATACATATATATATATATATATATATATATATATATATATATATATATATATATATATATATATATATATAGTGTTAGGTTCATTTGAGAAGTCTAAATATTTTGAGAAATAGAGAAGTGATCGTGACTCTTCGATTAAATGCACTGATTTTGAACACGGAAGAGTATTTTGGTAATTAGTCATTCCGTTTACAAAAAACACGGGCTGAGTTCATATATGGATCTATGTGATTCACATATGAACTATACGTTCATATGTGAACCTTTGTAATTCACATATGAACTCTTTATAACTAATTCATATATGAATCTTGTGATTCATATATGAACCTTTGTGTTTCATATATGAAACTAATTAATTGTAGGTTCATATATGAATCAGTTGAACCAATTAACTGATTCATATATGAATCTTTGTGTTCATATATGAACCTTTGTAATTTACATATAAACTTTTTTTAACTAATTCATATATGAACTTTTGTGTTCATATATGAACCTTAATGATTTATATATGAATTTTTTTTAACTAATTCTCATATGAACAAATTAACTGATTCATATATGAATCACAAAGATTCATATATGAATCACAAAGATTCATATATGAATCACAAAGGTTCATATATGAATTAGTTAAAAATATTTTATATGTGAATTACAAAGGTTCATATATGAACACAAAGGTTCATATATGAATCACACAAATTCATATATGAACCTGTCCCGCGTATTTTTTACGAAACTACCCTAAATACCCCTGAGCGTCGTTTATTAATTAATGTGGACGCGCGCATTAATCAGGTGTAACGCGAAATTCTTGACCGTGGATTATTTAATCCAATGGATATGATCACTTCTTTATTTCTCAAAATATTTAGACTTCTCAATTGAACCCTTCCCTATATATATATATATATATATATATATATATATGGGTGATATTTTTTACAAACCATTGCATTGTTAGAAACTCTAGAACCACCTTAATCACCATCCATTAAATTGATCAAGGGTCTATATTAGATTAGTGGCAATTATGGTAATTAGTGGTGATTAATGAATTAATTTCGTAACAAAACCCCATGTGCAAGGGTATATTGGTCAAAAAAAACTTCTATTCATTTAATCCCTTTCTCTCTCTCTCCATAAATCACGGTCCATTTAACATTTCTCACTCTCTCTCTCTCCTCTACCAAAAAACCATCCACAGATTTCATGATTTCTCTCTCTCCTCTACCAAACAACCATCCACATATTTCATGAGAACAAACACCGTCGTAGGGGTTGCCGGCGCCGGCAACAGGCACCACCACCGTCGTAGGGGTTGCCGTTGAGAACAACACCGTCGTAGGGGTTGCCGGCACCGGCAACAGGCACCACCACCGTCGTCGCTGTCCACCACAGGCACCACCACCGCCGCCGCTGTCCACCACAGGCACCACCACCGTCGCCGCTGTCCACCACAGGCACCACCACCACCGCTAGATTCAGCACCGCCACCACCATATATCAAACGCACCACCACCACCGCCGCTGACCACCACAGTCACCACCACCGCCGCTGTCCACCACAGTCACCACCACAATCATTTTTTTCTGGGTTTTATCTTCATGGTTTTGTATTCATGATTCTGGGTTCATGAATTTATATGGTTTCATGTTTCTGGCTTCATAGATTTATATGAATTCATGATTCTGGGTTGATTGTTTTAAGGATTCTTGTTCCTGATGATTTTTGTATCTATTTTTTAGATTCATGATTCTGGATTGATTGAATGGGATTCATGATTCTGGGTTGAGAAAAAATATCACACACATATATCTCGTTAATCGATGTTGAATCCGCCATTTTTTATGTTGATGAACAAAGAATGATAATCCGATACCCAGATGAAGAAGACAACCGATAATAGGTTAATTTGAATGGGATATTAACAAATCCCATTAATTTAGGAAATTACCAAATTAAAAAACAATTCTCGAAATATTGAAAAACAATTAATATGTAAAATGACCTCTATACCCCTCCGGTTATATATTAATTAATAATTAATTTTAATTAAATTTATTAAAATGATTGGTGGAGAAGTGGTTTGCATAGTTTTTACAAATGTACTGGTTTGTAAAAGAAACTTCTCATATATATATATATATACATATATATATATATATATATACATATATATATATATATATATATATATATATATATATATAAAGTCAAGACATTTTCCCACTAATTAAAAAGTATGAGCTAATTAATTAAGAAGCATCCATCAGCTAGCATTTACAGTGATTTTATTCCAATATAAGATTAATCTTGTAATGTTTTAAAAAATTCGGTCCTAAGTGGTGCTAGTCCCGAATTTCCCGTCCCAAAACCGAAACCGAACCGGTACATACGGTTCGGTTTTCGGTACCGGTTTTTACTCCCAAAAAATTTCGGTACCAACCGGTTCGGTACCGGTCCGACACCGATCTCATCCCTAGCTCTTAATGCAGCTAGAACCATAAGAGAAAAATAGCAATGGGTAAACTTAACTAGATGGGTAACTATCAAAACATATAAAATTAATACAGATGTTGAGAAATGGTTTTAAAAGTACATACCGCAGAACAATATTATACCTCAATCTTTAAAACTAATGCATTATCCAATGTGCATGCAGTTGCAACCTCAATCTTTCTCTAGAACTTGTATCCCTGTCAAACAAGTTTCAACAATTTTCATACTTAAACAAATAATAACTTTCCCAAGTGTACTCTAAGAGAGGGAATTGAACATCACAAACCTCTTGTATTTTTGTGCTTATAAAGTTGTTGAGGTCTTCCATTGCATCACACCACCCAAAACTTGTTTCTACTACCTTCAGCTTCTGAGCAGTTGACTGTCCGTTGGTGAAAACTGTCACTCGTGGACAATTTATTATTTTCAGAGTATCTAATGATGGCCATTGAAAAGCCTCACTCCCCAAGCAAAATCCCTTCAAACTCGATAGAGAACCAAGTTGTAAGGATTTTAGATGAGGGAAAGAAACCTCGTTGGCTTTAGTTTTAGAATCTTCTACTTGCTCCACAATTACCTCCACATCGTCGCAACGACTTATATGTAGCTCTTGGAGTTGAACTAAACTACAAGCTATCCCATAAGAGAAAACATGTTGCAGACAATGCCAACCTCGAATTGATACCTTTGTGAGGTTTGAAAGGTTGGATGCCATCCACCAATTACTCTTTCGTATACTCACTTGTTTAGATTTTGTTTCGATCAACTCATCATTCGTCCCTTCAAATATGTTTTCTGCTTCTTCAATAGCATCATGCTTTCCAAAATTTTGCCGTTTAAGAAACTCGTTGCATGGAAAAATTGTTTCGCTCTCACTCAATACATGATAATCATTTTTAAATTCCAAAAGTAACTTTTTCATATATGCAGTCGAGCACCTACTTGAATTATGGAGTTGATTCTGCTAAAAAAACATACATAAAAAAAGTATTATAAATTAGTTGAGGAGGAGTAAATGTTAGTCTATCTACCCAAATTGGTTGTTATAATTTATAAACCATTAAATCCTTACAAAATAATCAAGTTGTTAGAATTGTAGAGTCGATTGACAGAGAGACACACGAGATGGCTGAATCGGCCGTTTTCATATATTGAGAGAGTGTTTACAAGTAAAGTGTCTAACCTAGAAAAGGAACCCTAAGAGACTATTTATACAAAAGAGAAGTTACACATAATTACAGAAAAGACCCTGAACAATACATATTGACAATAATACTCTAACATCCCCCCTCAAACTCAAGTAGGGGAAGAATGAGACAAATTGAGTTTGGAAACAAGAGTCCTAAAGCGTCCTGGAAGGTGGGCTTTGGTGAAGATATCTGCAGTCTGATCAATGGTGGAGATAGGAAAAAGTTTAACCGTCTTGCGAAGAACGTGTTGACGAGTGAAATGACAATCAATCTCGATGTGCTTTGTACGCTCATGAAAGACATCATTGTGAGCAATCTGAATAGCACTAGTGTTGTCACACCATAATGGTGTTGGGGAAAATTGATGAGCACCCATATCAGAGAGTAGCCAGCGAAGCCATACAAGTTCCTAAGTAGTATCAACTAAGGCTCTATATTCTGCTTCAGTACTGGACCGAGCTGTCAGCGATTGTTTCTTGCTACGCCAGGAGATGAGAAAGTCACTAAGGAAGAAACAATAACCTGTGGTGGAACGGCGGTCAGTTATGTCACCATCCCAGTCAGCATCTGAGAAGGCACGAAGCTGTAAGGATGAAGTGGATGAGAAATGAAGCCCATGAAACATCGTCCCTTTGAGATACCGAAGTATACGAAGAACAACGGCATAGTGACCCGAGCACGGGGCAACCATGAATTGGCTAACTATATGAACTGCATAGGCAAGGTCTGGTCGAGTAACAGTCAGGTAGACCAGAGATCCGACCAGTTGACGGTACCTAGTAGGGTCTTTCAGCGGGGTTCCAGCATTCGGAGCAAGGTGCAAATTTTGCTCAATTGGTGTAGATGCAACTTTGTTGTCTGTGATCCCAGCCTTGGACAACAGATCTGATATGTACTTGGCTTGACAGAGATAGATGCCGGAGGAGTCTGATAGAACTTCAAGTCCAAGAAAGTAGTGTAGTTTGCCAAGATCTTTCATCTCAAAACATGAGCTGAGAGATTGTTTAAGATGATTGATACCTGTAGTGTCACTGCCGGTGATGATCATGTCATCAACATACAACAGAAGTAAGATAGTACCTGCAGCAGTAGTCCGAGTAAACAGGCCAGAATCATAGTTACTTGGAGAAAAACCCAGTGAGATGACAGTGTTGCTAAACTTTTCAAACCAAGCACGATGAGATTGTTTGAGGCCATAGAGGGCTTTTCGAAGTCGACATACATGTCCCTGACGGGAGGTCACACCTGGAGGGAGTCTCATGTAGACTTCCTCTTCGAGATCGCCATTTAGAAAGGCATTCTTGACATCCATCTGATAGAGTGGCCATTTCTTGGTGGCAGCAATGGCGAGAAGACTACGAACAGATGTGACACGAGCCACAGGAGCAAACGTTTCCTCGTAGTCAATGCCATATTCTTGATTGAAGCCTTTTGCCACAAGGTGTGCTTTGTATCGATCAATGGATCCATCATACTTGGTTTTGATTTTGAAGACCCATTTGCAACCGATGGGTGATTTGCCCGGTGGGAGAGGAACAAACTCCCATGTATTGGCTTTGTCAAGTGCCTGAAGTTCCTCTGTCATAGCTTGCTTCCAAACAGGGTTAGAGTCGGCTTCCTTGAAGGAAGTGGGTTCATGGGTGGATAATAAAGTAGCATAACAATGATAATCACGAAGGTGAGTAGGAACTTGTCTTACCCGATCGGAGCGTCTTACCTCATCCGGTGGTTGGGAGGAGCTAGGATCCATAGACTCGGCAGAAGGCTCGGAAGTAGTCCGGGGAGTTGGTGCAGATGATTGATCATGGTCAGCTGGCATAGAATGGGCAGGCGAAGGCTCAGTTGATGCGGAAGGGTCAGGTGAAGGCTCAGACGAGATAGGGGAAGGCTCAGGTGATGCGGAAGTTGGTGAATCAGATGGTGAGGAGAGTATATGGTCTAATTGGAGAGAATCTAAAGAGATAGATGTGTCAGTGAAGAAGGAAGTAGAAGGAGTGATGGGGTCCTGAAATTTTGACACCGTAGAGAAGGGAAGATGTTCCCAGAAGGTGACATGACGGGAGATACGAAGTCTCTTAGAGATTGGGTCCCAACAGCGATATCCTTTATGTTCAATTCCATAGCCAAGGAAGCAGCACAGACGAGAGCGAGGTTCAAGTTTGGTGTGTTCATGAGGTTGTAGCTGAACAAAGCAAGCACAACCCCATACTTTGAGTAGTTCATAGGGAGGTGTAGCTCCATAGAGGACTTCATACGGAGACTTTTGATTGAGAATTGGGGTCGGGTGTCGGTTGATGGTGTAGACAGCCGTGAAGGCTGCTTCACCCCAAAAACGTTCTGGACACTTGGCTGATATTAAGAGGGTACGGACAGTGTCAAGGATGTGACGGTGTTTGCGTTCGGCACGACCATTTTGTGGAGAGGTGCCGGGACACGAGTACTGAGAAAGCGTGCCCTGAGATTGAAGAAATAAAAGCAGGGACGATTCTTTGTATTCCATGGCATTATCGGCTCGAAGAATCTTTATGGGTTTTGAAAATTGAGTTAGGATCATGCGAGCAAAAGTGATATAAAGTTTGGGTAATTCAGAGCGATTTTTCATGAGATAAATCCACGTAAAACGTGTGTGATCATCAATAAAGATTACGAAATATCGAGCACCTCCCATAGAGGGGTGTGGTGCTGGTCCCCATACATCAGAATGAATAAGATCAAAGGCAGAAGCAGATTTAAAGTCATTAATTTGGAAAGGTAAAGCATGATGTTTTCCAAGTTGACAAGAAAGACAAGAAACATTTTCAGAGGAAGTGTTTCCTAAAAGCCCTGAGCTAGCTAAAACTTTCATCCTAGCTAAAGATAAATGGCCTAAGCGCGCATGCCATAGCTCAAAAGACGGGGTACTGGAGACTGTAGCAGCAAAATTGGATGAAGGTAAGGGAAGGCGGAGATAGACCACTTCAACCATCCGACCAACTTTACGGCCTACTCCAAGGATCTGCTTGGTCTTTGGATCCTGCACAACACAACCAGTAGAGTGAAATAAAACTATTAGATCGGCTTCCATAAGCTGAGTGATTGAAATCAGACTCAGAGATAAGTTTGGTATATGCATCACATCAGGTAATTGAATATCAGGGGTAGAAACAGTCCCACTGAAGGAAACCGGCAAGCGAGTATTATCAGCAGTGCGGACTGATGAAAACAGGCTGGAAGGTTGCTTAGAGACAAAACCATCCGCCTTAGGTGTCATGTGATTACAACATCCAGAGTCAAAAAGCCAAGGGTTACCTGGTGTAGTTGCATTGCATTGAGAATTCATACCCATAGAACCTGTCATAAGTTGCTCCATGAGCTCTTGATTTCGACGCATGAGTTCCATGAGATCAGATGTTGAGTGGTTGTTGTGCTGTGCCGTAGGTGCTGGCGATGGGTATTCCTGAGTGATGGAGCCAGCAATTGGCTGAGACTTGGGTTGTTGTCTTTGATTACCAGATTTCTTTGGGCATGGACATTTTGGGCAGTCAGAAGTATAGTGACGTGGCTGTGTAATCCCACACCAACGACATTTTCGAATTGGACAGTTGAGGAGAAGATGGGAAGTAGAGTGACAAAAGGTACATTCGCTGTTGTTCCCCTTGCTTGCAGATCTGGGCTGATCATGGTTACCCCATTTGCCTTTTGATTTCCCTGAGCTGGGAGTGTAGAGCACAGTATCTGAGGATAGTGGAAATCGCTGCTGAAGGCGAGTTTCTTCGCTTATCAGTTCAGTGATGGCTTGTTCAAGAGTAGTAAGAGGATGTCGATGTAGAAGTGAGGCTCGAACGTTCTCAAAGCGATCAGTGAGACCCATGAGAATAGTAATCAGGTGCAATTGGTTGAAGTAAGCAGTAAATTTCTGAGCAGTTTCATCAAAAACTTAAGGCGCGCCCAGGCTCAGATGATCTCTAAGAGCTTGCATCTCAGAGATGTAGGAGTTGATAGATTGATCAGGCAGTTGCCTTTTGTTCTGGAAGGTGGTCCACAGCTGATATTGATGAGATAAACCTGTAGAAGTGTACCTGTTTGCAAGGAAATCCCAGAGTCCTTTTGCCGTGGTATAGCCGAGGAACTGTTGATTGATCTCAGTAGTGGTGGAAGCGTTTATGAAGCCAAGAATGCGAGCATTGGCGATGTCCCAATCATTCATACGTTTTGCAAATTCAACTGCACTTTCCTCTTCCTTCTGAACAGGAAGGGTAGATATACCGGTGACATAGGTATAGAGTCCATGAGACTTAAGGAGAATGGACATATGGTGATTCCACAGAACGTAGTTGTTTCCATTGAGGACAACTGAGATGGGATTGGAGTGACCGAGATTGAGAGCCATTGCGATTTAAGGCTGAAGTCGCAGGTCAGTTGCGATTTTGGAGGTGAATAGTACGAAGTCGCAGTGGTCAGTTGCGATTTGGAGGTGAATAGTACGAAGTCGCAGTGGTCAGTTGCGATTTGGAGCTGAATAGTACGAAGTCGCAGTGGTCAGTTGCGATTTGGAGGTGAATAGTACGAAGTCGCAGTGGTCAGTTGCGATTTGGAGGTGAATAGTACGAAGTCGCAGTGGTCAGTTGCGATTTGGAGGTGAATAGTACGAAGTCGCAGTGGTCAGTTGCGATTTGGAGGAATGTATGGTGTTCTTGAGTCAGGTTTTGCAAAACAGATCGGTTTTGGCTGAAAATTGGTACGTAGGTTCGTGATGATATTCTGAGCAACTTTAAAACTTGGAATTTTGTCAAAAAACCAACAGAGAATGGATTTTCTGAGCAAAATCGACAGCAGCAAAATAAGGGAAATAACTTGAGAATGCAGATCTGAAAGATAGTTGAGGATGCTTACCTAGAGCTCTGATACCATGTTAGAATTGTAGAGTCGATTGATAGAGAGACACATGATATGCATTATTTATTTAATGCATATTGTGTCTTTTTCTTATATATTTATATATAATATTTTGTTTTATCCCAACTTTTGTGTCATTTTATTCTCTTATTTGTATCTTTATTAATCATGGAGCTAAGTGATGGATTTTACTTGTTTTACTAAGTAGAATGGCTAAAAATAAAGAAAACTGCAGGCAATGCTACTTCAATGCTGCAGCATCCAAGACTGATGGCGACGAGATGAAGAACAAGGCTGGAAATGCGGAATTTTTGGGAAGACAACAACATGCAAGATGAAGTTCAATGCTTTGGGTTCTTCATAAAGTAGTTTATGTGTTGTAATAGTTGTAGTACATAAGACATCTCCTAGGAATAGTTTTTGGTACCATGAATAGTATGCATGGTACATAAATAGTGTTAGTTGTTGTGAGTTGGTATGGCTTAGGCCATGACTCTTTTTGTATAAATAGGTGATGTCTTGTGGTGTTTTAAGTAGCTTCGATCAGATTACAATTTGATAGGAAGAACACTTTAATTGCTTTCTTTAAATATATGCAAGTTATCTTCATCTTGTTCATCTTTTTCTTGTTGTTCTTAGCCATTTACTTGAGTTGCTGCAGCATCAGCAGCAACATTGCTGCACTTCTTTAAGTGTTTTAATTCTTGCAATTTACATTATTGTCATTTACGTTTACGTTATTTACATTACGTCTTTAAATTCAGTCATTTATATTTACTGCAATTTTAATACAAGTATGAGTAGCTAACTTTTATAAGCTTGGGTGTGAGATTAAAGGGTGGAGTTTTAATTATAAAGAATAGTGGACATCATTTCTCAATAATGATGTTTACCATTTCATGTTAAGTTTTATAAAGATAAGTTTACTTCGTGACGTTTTGATCACTTTGAAAGTGTTAAAGTGCCAAGGCATCAGGAATGAGCCATTGATATGCACGTCAATCCGAATGACAAAGAAAGTAAGACTTGGAAGAGCTACTGACAAAGGAATTTGTCGTCTCTGTCTTTTCTATGTTGATTTTGCCCGATAAGTTGGTCATCGTGATGATGGTAAAAGTGTAGAGTGCGTTTCAGGAATGAACCACTCAGACACGTCAACTTGGAAAAGTGATTTTTAACAAAGTAATTTGTTTATCCATATATTTGAAAGGCATCATTTTATTATTAATAGTCCACCCTTTAATCTCACACCCAAGCTTATAAAAGTTAGCTACTCATACTTGTATTAAAATTGCAATAAATATAAATGACTGAATTTAAAGACGTAATGTAAATAACGTAAACGTAAATGACAATAATGTAAATTGCAAGAATTAAAACACTTAAAGAAGTGCAGCAATGTTGCTGCCGATGCTGCAGCAACTCAAGTAAATGGCTAAGAACAACAAGAAAAAGATGAACAAGATGAAGATAACTTGCATATATTTAAAGAAAGCAATTAAAGTGTTCTTCCTATCAAATTGTAATCTGATCGAAGCTACTTAAAACACCACAACACACGAGATGGCTGAATCGGCCGTTTTCATATATTGAGAGAGTGTTTACAAGTAAAGTGTCTAACCTAGAAAAGGAACCCTAAGAGACTATTTATACAAAAGAGAAGTTACACATAATTACAGAAAAGACCCTGAACAATACATATTGACAATAATACTCTAACACAAGTATTAGCCCACACTTTCTAAGGAACACAAGAATACTATGTATATATAAAAAGAGAGAGAGAGAGAAAGAGAGAGAGAGAGAGAGAGAGAGAGAGATTCTTACGAACAGTACTAAATAAGAGAATAAGAAAACGGTTGAATCACTTGTAATTTTACACTAAAATCACGTGTAAAATCACATCGTCTCCCGGACACCCTTTTTTTGACCATTAGTGTAAAATCACATGTGATTTTGCCGTCTTCTTATTCTATTATTTTGTTATTGTTCTCGTTTGAACCTCCCCCTCCCCCCCTCTCTCTCTCTCTCTCTATATATATATATATATATATATATATGGCTTGGTTCAAAAAAGAAGGCGGGAAGTTCCAAGATAACACATGATTACATGCATATACGAACACGTAATCATGTGTGATCTTGGAACTGCTTGCCTTCTCGCTTGATCCTCCCTATAAATAACATGTTTCACATCATAACTTGACATGATTATTTAATCAGATTATGCGAGTAAAGTAACAACATATATACCTGGTGTGGTGCATTGGTCCAATCAAAGTTGAGGCCACATTCAAGACTATGTTTTCCTAAGCCATTATTTACATATTTGAGTTTCGGAGCCATCGAGCGACCGCATGTGAAAATCATCATTTGCGGGCAACCATAGATCTTAACTTTATCCAATAATGGCCACCGGAAGTTGTTCTTCCCCGAGAAGAAACTTTTGAGGTTTTCTAAATTGACTAGTGTAAGGGACTTTAGACGAGGGAAGAACACATCTTCGACTGTTATTATGTGTTCTCCAATTTCTTCCTTCACAATCACTTGTATAGAGGGACAACCCTTTATCTTCAATTCTTCGAGTTTCTTGAGGCTTTCAAGCATGGAACTTGTGAATATATATTTCAAAGAGTAACATACTTCAATTCGCAATATTTTTAGGTTGGGCAATTCAAGTGAAGTCATCTGTGTCAACCTTGGGATTATTGTCATCGCAGTGTCTACTTCACGACTTCCATCACCAATATTAGTATCGTCGCCAACATCGTTGTTGACCCCTTCAAATTCAAATATCTCCCTCATTGACATGCAGTTTGATATTATTAGCTTTTCAAGCTTTGGCATTTATCAAGGCATCACATCCTTTTATATATATGGATTTCAAGTATTGGCATAAGGACCAATATCCTACACCCATTTGGGAACACTGTAACACATGATAAAAGAAGCACTTAATTGCTAACCAAATAAACACTGCTTATATTATATGTACCAAAATTAAATACCAAGTAAAACCCTTAATTATTTTTTTGCTTATAAGTTGAATTGTTAAAAAAAAACTTTTCTTGTTCCCAAGTAAAACAACTTAACTTCGAAATACCATTAAAAACAAGCTACAAATCATTTCTATTCTATTGTTAAAAATGGGTATTTTTCACTAAAATAAAACATATTATCTCGGTAAATAAATGAATAACAGAAATGTGGTTATTAGAATACAAATGTAGTAAATAGTAAAATTTTATATGATGTATTAAAACATAAACCATACCTGAAATGTCTCATGAACGGAAGTAGAAGTAACGGTATTATTGGAGGTGAGTATGTTCCCCCCACACTTGGCAGCAACACCATCGATACGTTTTAGACATTGCAAATAGAAAAGCACGAGAAATTCCAAATGTGGGAAGAAAGTGGTGTTTGTGTGGGAAGGTATAGATGTAGCCATTTCTTCATTTTCATCATCTCTATTTGAAACAACCTCTTCAATGGCACCACAATCTTCTATCTCGATGCTCTTTAAGTTGGGGATAAATTTGGCCATGAGAGAGGAAAACAAGTACTTTATACATTTGGAATTAGTAAGACGTATTCTCATGAGATTGTGGAATGAAAAAGATATTGGTTCTTGTTGAGAAATTAAGAATTGGTTCCAATCGTACTTCCACACATGAGTCATGTTGTCCATGCCATTTAATTGCAAAACCTCGAGGTGCCGGAGTAGTAGTGATTGTTGATTATTCCGAGTTGTTGCCAATTTCCTACTACTTGGACTGTCTATCTCAAACACCACCTCTGCTTCTTTGCATTTGCTTAGGAAAAGTGTACGGAGGGAATGGAAACACTACTAAACAAATGACCTAATCCGACGGATGTTTCCGACGGATTTCTGACGGACCAAGAAAAGTCAATGAAAGTCAACAAAAATGTTAAGCCGTCGGAAATCCGTCACAAATACGTCACTCAAGTTCTAAAAAAAAGAAAATCATATATTCTCGAAAATGTTTGTGACGGATTTGTGACGGAATTCCAATCCGCCACAAATCCGTCACAAATATTTGTTAAATTACAATTAAGTTACTTAATTAACGTAATTAGCAATTAAATAATAAATTACAATTAATTAATTAAACTAAATAGCCATTAAAAAATAAAATCTTGTTAATTTCCGACGGATTTCCGACGACCACGCCATTCGCCAAATTAATCGGTCGATGGTTACTTCAGTGTGGTGTACTTGGACGCAGATCCCTAGGGAGACCAGGACCTGATGTGGGAGCGTTTTCAGGTTTGTAGTATGCATTAAACTTGTTATAGTTTTGAACTTAAAAATCAACTAACAATTTATTTTACAGAGTTATTATTACTGGGATTCGGCCTTAGATGGTCGTATGCTGCAGATTTGGGAGACCAAATCATCAAAGAATTATAATGATGGAATGAACCAAGCAAGGAAGAACGCAGCCAAATTGGCCGTAAAGGACGATCGTCCATATCGAGAAGATGACCCGCATCGGGATATGAATCTTTTGAAGGACTTTCCCCCTCGATGGCTCACTAAGAGTATATGGGACGCGTTGATCGACAAATGGAACAACGACCATTGGAAGACCGTATCGAAGAAATTTAGCAATAACCGAATGACAGAGATTGATGGTGAAATATCCAAACACACAAATGGGTCGATCTCTACCTCTAGGCATGCCGAACGATTGGTAGGTTCTTAACAACGATTTACTTTAGTACCTTGATTTTAAGTATGTTACAATTAACACGTGTATGTATTTATCTTTGTAGAGAAAGGCAAATAATGGTGTGCCACCGACTTGGGTGGAGGTCTTTGATTACACACATAGGAAAAGATCGAAGTCAACGTCATCTTCTTCGGATGGCGCATCACTAGGGGATTACGTGACTCTGAGGGATGGCCGGATGGCGGTAAGTGTAGAATACTTATAACTTTATAATTGTTTACCTTTAATTACAAATCTTTATATGGTTTGTTCGGGAAACATTACGATTGTTTAACTTAAAATGTTAATATATATATATATATACACACACACGTCTAGTTTTGGTTGTCATTTGTTGGGCGGAATTATAATTGTTTTAGTATAAATGTTGGTATATATATCTCCGTTTTAGTCTGGGTTGCCATTTGTTGGGCAAACGTTAGGATTGTTTTATTTGGAAACGTCCCATTTACAACTGTTATGCTGTCGAAATTGACTTGTGTTTTATACCATAGGGTAAGTATAAAGGAGATGTCAACCAAATATACGGCGAGGATACCACTTCTCATCCCATAATAGATGAAACATTGTGGAAACAGGCGTCCGGGGGAAGCAAGAAGGGTCGAATATATGGTTTTGGGAACACCCGTGATCCGAATTTGGTCTTGATGGGGGTACCCTCATGTGGATATGCGAGTGGTGCATCGTCTTCTGATACGCGGGTGTGTACTTCCTTTTCTTTTTGTATAATGTTTATCTAATCGTATATAATTCATTATAATATTTTTTGTGTTTTTAGATTCAAGCATTAGAGGTCCGACTGCAACAATCAGAACAGGCCCGTGAGAAGGACTTGGAGGAGATGCACCGACAAGAAGAGGTCCTCAAGAAGGAGATGGCGGATATGCGCCAAATAGATGAGATCCGCATGAAGGAGATGGAGGAGATACGCCAAATAGAAGAGGTCCGCAAGAAGGAGTATCAGGACATGATGGAATTGGTGAAAAGGTTAAGCCAAAGTCAGTTTACTCCATCCCAGTTTCCGCCGCCCCCGCCATAGTGTTGATGTTTGGTTGTTAAACTCTTGTTACTTGAACTAACGTATTTAAATTCTATTTATCGAACAATTAGGAGAATTTGTATTTATTATGCACAAGAACTCGTTGGAGGGCTTTAATTAATCTATGGTATTTGCATTCAGTTTTTAGCAGTTTTTAAGTATTTTCAGGAATTTAAAATTTTAATTATTTTTATAATTATTAAAAAAATAAAAATAATAATAATTTCCGACGGAATATTCCGTCGGAAATGTTTTTCGATTTTTCCCAAAGAAAAAAATAAACTATTTTTATAATTATTAAAAAAATAAAAATAATAATAATTTCCGACGGAATATTCCGTCGGAAATGTTTTTTGAATTTTTTTTCGTATATATTTTAATTATCAAATTATATTAAAAAAATATTAAAAATCCGTCGGAAAGTTAATTTTTTAGATTAAGAAAATCTGATTAAGCGTGTGGAGTTTAAAAATTAGGAAAATTGGATCGACGGATTTCCGACGGATATATCCGTCGGAAAATCCTAATCCGTCGGAAATCTCGTTTTGTGGCCAGGCATTATCTGACGGCCTAATCCGTCGGAAATCCGTCGGAAATCTCGTTTTCCGACGGATTTGGCCGTCAGAAAAGCCAATCTGTTTTGTAGTGAAAGTGTGTATGAGATAAAATGGGAATGCAACATTAGGAATATCATCATCCACTTCCGATATGTCTTTATAATTCGATACAACATTGATCTGCATACATTCCAACAACAAATGTAGTTAGCGATTTCGTTTCACAAACACTAAACTGCATTAACAATTAATATTTTAAATGTGACAAAAATTATTTTGATTCTAAGTACATAACATACCTCTTCCTTTTGTTGGCTACTCTCAACCATTTCATTGTCACTTCTATTTTCTCCCCAACCATCATAGCCATCTATAGCAATCTCCTTAAGTGGTCTCATGTCAAAATTTGAGGTGGTAGGTGTGAATACATTTCTTAACCTCTTACAATCTTCTATTTTTATGTATTCAACACTTTGAAAGCCAAGAATGGGGAGATCACCATTAGAGTTGTTTACTCCATTAATCACCCTCCAAACATCTCTTAGTTCCCCTAATCTCTTTATTTCAATAGATCTCAAGTTGGTGCCGCTTTCTTCAATTTCATCGACACTTCCCAAGTCGATGTTGAATAACACATCAATTGAACCACAATCTGTAACTGAAAGTTGTTCAAGATGATGCAACAATGACATTGGATTGCTCGGAAACAAATTCACAAGCCTATCGCATCCATGCACTCTAAGTTCTCTCAGTTGACATATCACCAGATCATTATTACTCACTTGACTTGACCATATTTCCTTCAACTTCTCCATGTTACGAATCTTCAATTTCTTCAACTTTGAAATCATAACCTACATAATAATCAAACCTTGTTGGGTCAATAAATAACTGCATTCAGTAAATCTATTTTGAAATTAAATTAAAAATATTTTTCTTGGAGTTACTTTGCTCTAAATAATATAGCTACTTTCAAACTTTATCAATCTACTAGACAATTTGAAGTTTGCTACTGAAACTTTTATGCCACATAAATATATGTACCTCTTTGTTCAGAAGATGCTGATATTTGCTAGCGAAATTGGGAAGGCTGTCAAGTATCAACGCCTCCGGGTGCGGTAACTCAATTACATTACCACCCTTACAAAAACTCATTAACATTGGTAACTCATCCAAACATAGAAACTTTAGAGCTGGAAATTTAATCACCTCAACTTCACAATCCTCACTATCTACGAGTGTCTCTAGAACAGGGCATTGGAAAATTTCAAGGCGCTCAAGCTTCTTGAGACTATCTGCCACACGGATTGTGAAGAGGTATCTCAAGTTTGCACACTTACGAATACGAAGGACTCTTAAATTGTAAAATGGGCACCGATGATGATGCAAGGACTCCACTAAACCAACACCAAGATCATTTATACCATCCACTTGAAGATGAAGCACCTTTGTTTTTTCAAACAACTCATTCATCTTCGAATCCAAAAGTTCACATTTGTTGGTGACCAACATCAACGTGTTTTCGAATGAGTGTATGTTTTGGCGATAGTGATCCTCTAAAGAGCATCCCAAAGAGATCTTGAATCTTTCAAGTTTCTCAAATGACATATTCTTTGGCAGAGGATTGTTACCAAAGAACTCAATTTCTAAAGCATCAAGGTTTTTTGAACACCCTACCAATTCATCACCGGCCTTTAGTCTAGCCCCCCTCATATAAAGCTCTTCAAGCTTGATTAAACTTTTCAAGACGCCATCATCAACACAAAGATTACTACAATCTGTCAGATCAAGTAACTTTAGCTCCTTCAAATTCCTTGTTAGAATGTGTGAGTAGGTTGATAGATTGAGAGAGACATACTAGAGATGGTGGCAGAATCAGCCGTTTTCATATATTGAGAGAGTAATACAAATGAAGTGTCTAACCTAATAATGAAACCCTAAGAGACTATTTATACAAGGTAAGTTACACATAATTACAGAAAGGACCCTGAACTATACATATTGACATTAATACTCTAACATCCCCCCTCAAACTCAAGTAGGGGAAGAATGAGTCAAATTGAGTTTGGAAACAAGAGCCCGAAAACGCCCTGGAAGATGAGCTTTGGTGAAGATATCGGCAGTCTGATCAATGGTTGAGATTGGAAAAAGTTTAACCGTCTTGCGAAGAACATGTTGACGCGTGAAATGACAGTCAATCTCGATGTGCTTTGTACGCTCATGAAAGACATCATTGTGAGCAATCTGAATAGCACTAGTGTTGTCACACCACAATGGTGTTGGGGAAAATTGATGAGCACCCATATCAGATAGTAGCCAGCGTAGCCATACGAGTTCTTGAGTGGTGTCAGCTAAGGCTCGATATTCCGCTTCAGTGCTGGAGCGAGCTGTCAGCGATTGTTTCTTGCTGCGCCAGGAGATAAGAGAGTCCCCAAGAAAGAAACAATAGCCGGTAGTGGAACGACGATCGGTTATGTCACCATCCCAGTCAGCATCTGAGAAGGCACGAAGCTGTAAGGATGAGGTGGATGAGAAATGAAGCCCATGGAACATTGTCCCTTTGAGGTACCGAAGTATACGAAGAACAGCGGCATAGTGGTCTGAACACGGGGTAGCCATGAATTGGCTAACTATATGAACTGCATAGGCAAGATCTGGTCTAGTGACAGTCAGGTAGACCAGAGATCCAACTAGTTGACGGTACCGTGTATGGTCTTTCAGCGGGGTTCAGCATTCGGAGCAAGGTGCAGATTTTGCTCAATGGGTGTAGATGCAACTTTGTTGTCCATGATCCCAGCTTTGGACAACAGATCTGAAATGTACTTGGCTTGACAGAGATAGATGCCCGAAGAGTCTGATAGAACTTCAAGTCCAAGAAAGTAGTGTAGTTTGCCAAGATCTTTCATCTCAAAACATGAGCTGAGAGATTGTTTGAGATGATTTATACCTGTAGTATCACTGCCGGTGATGATCATATCATCAACATACAACAGGAGTAAGATAGTACCTGCAGCAGTAGTCCGAGTAAACAGGCCAGAATCATAGTTACTTGGAGAAAATCCCAAAGAGATGACGGTGTTGCTAAACTTTTCAAACCAAGCACGAGGAGCTTGTTTGAGGCCATAGAGGGCTTTTCGAAGTCGACATACATGTCCCTGACGGGAGGTCACACCTGGAGGGAGTCTCATGTAGACTTCCTCTTCGAGATCGCCATTCAGAAAGGCATTTTTGACATCCATCTGATAAAGTGGCCATTTCTTGGTGGCAGCTATGGCGAGAAGACTACGAACTGATGTGACACGAGCCACAGGAGCAAACGTTTCCTCGTAGTCAATGCCATATTCTTGATTGAAGCCTTTTGCCACAAGGCGTGCTTTGTATCGATCAATGGATCCATCAAACTTGGTTTTGATTTTGAAGACCCATTTGCAACCAATGGGTGACTTTCCTGGTGGGAGAGGAACAAACTCCCATGTATTGGCTTTGTCAAGTGCCTGAAGTTCCTCTGTCATAGCTTGCTTCCAAACAGGGTTAGAATCGGCTTCCTTGAAGGAAGTTGGTTCATGGGTGGACAGTAAAGTGGCATAACAATGATAATCACGAAGGTGAGAAGGAACTTGTCTTACCCGAGCGGAGCGTCGTGCTTCATCTTGTGGTTGAGAGGAGCTAGGATCCATAGACTCAGCAGATGGCTCAGAAGTAGTACTTGGAATTGGTGCAGATGATTGATCGTGATCAGATGGCACAGATGGGGCCGGTGAAGGTTCAGATGGAACAGATGAAGGTTCCGGTTGAGAAGAGGCGGAAGGAGGTGGAACAGATGGCACAGAATAAGGCTCAGATGGAGGTGAGTTAGAAGGAGGTGGGACAGATGGTGAGGTCAGTATGGAATCAAATTGTAGCGAGTCCAAAGAGATAGAGTTATCAGTGAAGAAGGAAGTGGAAGGATTGGGTATGTCTTGAAATTTGGATACTGTTGAGAAGGGAAGATGTTCCCAGAATGTGACATGACGGGATATACGTAGTCTTTTAGAGACTGGATCCCAACAACGATAACCTTTGTGTTCAATACCGTAGCCAAGAAAGCAGCATAATCGAGAACGAGGTTCAAGTTTGGTGTGTTCATGAGGTTGCAACTGAACAAAGCAGGCACAACCCCATACTTTTAGGAGTTCATATGCAGGGGAGACCCCATGGAGCATTTCATAGGGAGACTTTTGATTGAGGATGGGAGTCGGGTGACGGTTGATGGTGTAGACAGCCGTGAAGGCAGCTTCGCCCCAAAAACGTTCTGGACACTTGGATGAGATTAATAGAGTACAAACAGTATCGAGGATATGGCGATGTTTACGTTCTGCACGTCCATTTTGCGGAGAGGTGCCTGGACAGGAGTACTGAGAAAGAGTACCCTGAGATCGAAGAAAAGAGAGGAGAGAAGATTCTTTGTATTCCATAGCATTATCTGCTCGAAGAATCTTTATAAGTTTGGAAAACTGGGTTTGGATCATACGAGCGAAGGTGATGTAGATTTGAGGTAGTTCGGAGCGATGTTTCATGAGATATATCCATGTAAATCGTGTGTGATCATCGATAAAGATAACAAAGTATCTATAACCCCCCATGGATGGATGTGGGGCTGGCCCCCAAACATCAGAGTGAATGAGGTCAAAAGGGGAAGCAGAATTGAGTTCATTTAGTTGAAAAGGTAAGGCATGGTGTTTGCCAAGTTGACAGGATAAGCAAGAAAAGTTTTCAGAAGAGGTGTTGCCTAACAGTCCTGAACTAGCTAACAGTTTTATCCTAGCTAGAGATAAATGTCCTAGTCGTTTATGCCACAATTCAAAGGAAGGGGTACTGGAAACAGAGGCAACATGATTTGAGGATTGTAAGGGGAGACGAAGGTAGGCCACTTCAACCATCCGACCAACTTTACGGCATACTCCAAGGATCTGCTTGGTCTTTGGATCCTGCACAACACAACCAGTAGGATGAAATAAAACAATTAGGCCGGATTCCATAAGTTGAGTGATAGAAATCAGACTCAGAGATAAGTTTGGAATATGTAGCACATCAGGTAATTGAAGGTTGGTGGTAGATACAGTTCCACTGAAAGATACGGGTAACCGAGTGTCATCCGCAGTGCGGACTGATGAGTACATGCTGGAGGTTTGCTTAGAGATAAACCCGTCAGCCTTAGGTGTCATGTGGTTACAGCAACCAGAGTCGAATAGCCAAGGATTGCCTGGTGCTGAGATATTGCACTGAGAATTCATTCCCATAGAACCTGTCAGGAGTCGCTCTATTAGGTCTTGGTTTTGTCGCAGGAGTGCCATAGAATTAGGTGATGAGTTGGTGTTATGCATTCCCATAGAACCTGTCAGGAGTCGCTTTATTTGGTCTTGGTTTTGTCGCAGGAGTGCCACATAGTCAGGTGAAGAGTTGTTGTTATGCAGTTCCTGAATTGGCGGTGTAGAGGAGTCTAGAGTGATTGATGCAGCAAAGAACTGAGTACGCAGTTGCCTTAGATTACCGGAGTGACGTTGATTACCTGAGTTCCTTGGATATTTTAGACAGTCAGACCCATAGTGTCGTGGTTGTGTGATCCCACACCAACGACATTTTCGAATTGGGCAGTTGAGAAGAAGATGAGAAGTAGAGTGACAATATGAGCAATCACTGTATTGAGACTCGGTACGGAGGGCCATCTGACGGATTAGGAAAAAGAAAATCGAAAAGAGGAGTTTCTGATTTGTGAGTTTGAATAAAAGAGGTTGTGAACAGTACCAAGTCGCAATGGTCAGTTGAGATTTGGGGTTGTGAACAGTACGAAGTCGCAGTGGTCAGTTGCGATTTGGAGGTGAATAGTACGAAGTCGCAGTGGTCAGTTGTGATTTGGAGGTGAATAGTACGAAGTCGCAGTGGTCGGTTGCAATTTGGAGATGAATAGTACGAAGTCGCAGTGGTCAGTTGCGATTTGGGGTTGTGAACAGTACGAAGTCGCAGTGGTCAGTTGCGATTTGGAGATGAATAGTACGAAGTCGCAGTGGTCAGTTGCGATTTGGAGGTGAATAGTACGAAGTCGCAGTGGTCAGTTGCGATTTGGAGATGAATAGTACGAAGTCGCAGTGGTCAGTTGCGATTTAGGGTTGTGAACAGTACGAAGTCGCAGTGGTCAGTTGCGATTTTGGAGATGAATAGTACGAAGTCGCAGTGGTCAGTTTCGATTTGGAGATGAATAGTACGAAGTCGCAGTGGTCATGAACAGTACCAAGTCGCAATGGTCAGTTGCGACTTGGATGAGTGTGTGCGTTGCGACTTGGATGAGTGTGTGCGTTGCGACTTGGATGAACGTATGATGTTCTTGAGTCGGGTTTTGCAAAACAGATCTGTTTTGGCTGAAAATTGGTACGTAGGTTCGTGATGATATTCTGAGCAACTTTAAAACTTGGAATTTTGTCAAAAAACCAACAGAGAATGGATTTTCTGAGCAAAATCGACAACAGCAAAAAAAAGGGAAATAAACTTGAGAATGCAGATCTGAAAGATGGTTGAGGATGCTTACCTAGAGCTCTGATACCATGTTAGAATGTGTGAGTAGGTTGATAGATTGAGAGAGACACACTAGAGATGGTGGCAGAATCAGCCGTTTTCATATATTGAGAGAGTAATACAAATGAAGTGTCTAACATAATAATGAAACCCTAAGAGACTATTTATACAAGGTAAGTTACACATAATTACATAAAGGACCCTGAACTATACATATTGACATTAATACTCTAACATTCCTGATTGTGGTCGGTAACTTTTGTATGCTACAATGAGAAAAATCAAGCACTTCCAAGTTCAAAAGATTGCCAATTGAAGAGCAATCAAACATCAATGTGCATTGATGGAGACAAAGCATTCGAAGATTAGTTGAGTAATGAACTGATGTGGGAAGCAATGGATCCTTCATTCTTTCATAAGCTATACCTTCAAGTTTTTTCATTTCTTCATAAAAGTCTTCCGGAAACGTGAGCGAGTTATCTCCATTCATAAGTTTCAGAAGCATGAGGTTTGGGTACTTGCAATCTCTAGGAAACTCGGGCATTCCTGCGCATGTTAAGGAAATTCTTTTACAAGACTCGCTTATATGTTTCGTAGGCCAATTTGACATATTACCGACAACTGAAGCATGTTCGCCTTTAGAACAAATATCCAAAACAAAAGCTCGCACTAGATCATGCATCTTGACACACCCAACACCCTTACTTTGAATCAACAAATTTGCATGTATGAGTCGCTCAATGCACGCGTTCAACCTGTTTCTTGCTTTTCTTATAGTATCCACATTGTTAAATATATACCTCACCAAGTCCTCCATGGGAGTATCGAAGTCTTCAGGAAACAAACCACAGAGCAACAAAGTTGATCTAGGGGGTGTTTGGGAGTGCTTATATTTTTGACTTATTTGCTTATAGTTTCTCCCCACCGCAAATAAGCAGTTTGGAGTGTTTGGATAGAAAAAATCAAAAGTGCTTATTTGCTTCTCCTCACCACAAATAAGTTGTTTTTGATAAGTCAATCCATACCTACTTATTTACTTCTCCTTATTTCCTTATCTATCCAAATTACCTTTTTACCCTCAATTTTTAACAAACACTTTTTAAAAACTACTTTTCCTCACCACATAAGCAAATAAGCATAAGTTAAAAATATAAGCACTCCCAAACACCCCCCTAGTCTCTTCTTTTGGGAGATAGTTGTAGCTTATTTCAAAAACATGATGTACGGCTTGATCAATGTCCTTGTCCTCTATTCTCGAACGTGTATCTTCCCATACAAGCTTGTTTTTACCAATAAGAGTGCGAGCGATGGTTTTGATGGCAATGGGCAAACCATGACATCTAATTGCAATATCATTTCCTATCTCACGGAGATCAAGATCGAGATCATCATCATCTGAACTTTTTACAAATTGGAGAAAGAAATTTTGTGCTTCTGTGTCGTCTATGACTTCCACATTCAAAATTGAATCAAGTTCAACTCCCATCATAGTACAAACATCTCGATCTCGTGATGTTAATAAGACCTTGAAGTTGACACCTTGATTTGGCAAAGAACTTAAACCAATATCGTTCAGATCAACAAACTGCCATACGTCATCTAGCATTACTAGGAATTTCTTCTTACCTCCATCAGAGTGGGCCTCAAAACCCTTACGAAGCTTAATTGCTCTAGCTGCTTCACTGCTTTCTTTTAGATCTATACCGAGAAAGTCTGCTACTGCTTGCTGAATAACAGACACCTCCATCTTTTCCCCTATAACAGCCTCAATAATAAAATCAAACATTTTTTTTCACTTACAACCTTCTTTAGCTTTTGCATCATTACGGTCTTCCCCACTCCCCCATCCCGCATAAGGCTATCATGTGGGACTTGTAATCTGGTTGGAGTGCTTTTAATGCTTCCATAAAAGTCGGCTCTCTTGATTTAAAGTCATTGTGATGACTTGATGGTGTAGAGGTGGATACCTTCATGGAATCAACTTTTCCAAGAGGAATCGGAAGATCAGTCCAATCTATCCTAGATTTTTCTTCTTTGAGACGGTTGATATCTTGAATGATCTTAAAGGCTTTCCTTCCAAGCTTATGCCTAACCCTGAGATGGAAACACCTGCCCACATCACCAGGAATGTTTTCCACTTGCGCTTCGATCTTTTCTACTTCTTCCAACCAACCACGGACCTCCATCGGAACCTTAAGACAGTTGCTTTTGTTCCGGTTCATGTGGTCTTGAACACCAAGCCTTATAGCATTCAACTCTCTCATTTTGGTACCCATAATCCTCACATATTTTGTGCAGGAAAGCAAGTAACCTAGGTGTTTTTTAACAGGAACCATGAGAGACTCAACAAAAGGAGTAACAATGGCAGTAACAATCTCCATTGCCCGATATTACTTGTGCTAGCACCTACGTACAAAGAAGCAAACAAATGAACTAAGTAAATTTTGTGCAATATATTTACACTACCAAACGAAAGACCTTTACCTACGAACTGATCCCTGGGAAATTTGTATCTAAAGGTGATTCGTCACAAAACCATCACCAAGTTGGTGGGTAAATTTTTGGTGGGTAATGCAAATCACATACAGATTACCCAGAGATTCTTTGGGTGATCCATGAGTATTTTCTCGAAAAACATCGGATTCTACCGTAGCATTGCTATTTTCGGGTGATCCGTGAGTAATCACCAATGAAAATTTCCGTGGGTAAAGCATTTGTTTTGTAGTGATATGAAGAAGTCTATTAATATAAGAAGAGAAATTACATGTAATCAGTGAAATGAAGTTAGTGAAATCAATAATTGATGTAAGAAGAGCAATTACATGTAACATGAGTAGACCTGGCAAACGTGTCGTGTCGAGTTCAAAGTTAAACGGGTCAAAAAATCTCAACTCTAACCCGACCTGACCCGCCCGACCTGACCCGCCTAACCCGTTTAACATTTATAAAAATAAAAATAAAAAATCGGAAATTCACAAATATTACAAACCAAAATTCAAATGAAAACATTAGAAATCCAAAGCATTAAAAAGAAATATATATATATATATATATATATATATATATATATGAGGCGGGTTCAAACGAGGAGCGTACCAATTTAAGAGAACGTGAGGAGCAATTGACAGTTATGAATCACATGTGATTGGCAGTTGTGGATCACATGTGATTCACAACTGATCTGGAGGAGCAATTGACAGTTATGAATCACATGTGATTGGCAGTTATGAATCATTAATGATCCGCGACTTGCACGCCTCGCGAACCACCTCGCGCCACTTTTGCGCGAATTTTCGAGTTAAATCCGATTTTTTAGGGTTGTAAATCACATGTGATCAGAAGCATGGGAGTGCTCCTCACGTTCTCTTAAATTGATGCGCTCCTCGTTTGAACCTTCCTCATATATATATATATATATATATATATATATATATATAAACGGGTTATTCGGGTCATTTTCGAGTTGAAATTTTTGACCCCAACCTTACCCGTTTAATTTTCGTGTTGTGTCAACCCGTTTACTTAAACGGATTGAAATGTATTACTCAAACCCGTTTATTTCGTGTCGGGTTAGCGTGTCAGTGTTAGTTTTTAAGTGTTAGTTTTTACCAGGTCTAAACATGAGGTTAGTAAACTTACATATTTATCAAGTAATCTGAAAAAAGGTCTTGTAGATGTCATGATACAAAATAACTTAAAGATTGACAATTTCTCAACATGGCAATGGAAGAAAGTGACAGTTTCTTTCATTGACCTCAAACAGGATGGTTTTGCTGTTGCTTGTGATCTTGTTTGTCAACAATTCTGAAGAACAAGACTATGAATTGCAAAAGAAGAAAAGAAAAAAAAGAAGAAGACAATATCAGTATCTTATAATTGAAAGGATGATTGATGGGTAGGAGATATCGGAAGTGGGGTTGGATATTTGAAAGATATGCCTTTTCTTTTCTTTAATGTCAATTTAGTTTTATATTTTATTGGGCTAACAATAATATATAAAAGAAATACTATAATTTAGTCATAAATAAAAAAGAATGGAAACCACAAGGGTTGTGACGTACTGGTTAAAGCTCTGGGGATGTGGTGTAATATTCTATCTGTCCAGGGTTCTAATCCAGGCGTAATTGTGGCCACTGAGGTTTAATCCGGGCTGATGTCTTACGGTCATAATTTGCTAAGAGATTAGTCTAGGCATAGCCTAGACTAACAATGAAGTTTTTTTACTTTTCCAAATAAGGGTATAAAAAAATGGAGTTTTTTTTTACTTTTCCAAATAAACGTATCAATATTTTTCTTATTGTTCAACACTTGAAACTGAATTTTTTCTTATAAACACTTTTTAAGGATTGTAAAATCACCACTGCATTGTGGTTTTGTATTTCTTGATTATATATAGATAAGGATCACGAGGTATACATTAAAGCTATGGAAGTCTAAAAGGATAGGCTAAAATCATGGAGAATCAATTGGTGGGAATTGTTGATATGGTAATATCCCCCTCAAGCGAGCCGACACTGGTCCAATGTGAAGCTTGGAACGAAAATGTTGAAACAGGGGCGTGGAAGACCTTTAGTGAAGATACTGGCCAATTGAAGGCGGGTAGGAACGAAGAGTGTAGAGAGTTTGCCGGAGATGACTAATTCTCGAACGAAATGGTAGTCAATATCAATATGCTTGGCACGTTTGTGGGCAATAGGATTTTGGCTGAGAAAAATAGCACTTCGATTGTCGCAAACTAGGATAGGCTTGGTCTTGCGGAGAGCTCATAGCTCTCGCAGGAGATGAGATATGCAAGTGAGTTTAGCGTTTGCGTTTGCCATGGCCCGATATTCTAATTCACTTCACAGCTCGGTCGTGACACTGATGGTTGCTTTTTGGCACTCCATGAAACCAAATTGTCACCAAGGAAGATGGAGTATCCGTAAGTGGAGCGACGGGTTTCGATACAGCGAGCCGTCGGAGTGTCCAAGGAGAGTGGGATAAGAAGTATCTGTGAAAGTTAGGCCGTAGGATAAAGTCTCTTTAATGTAACGAAGGATGCGTTTCACGACCTGAAATCTATGGTATTATTGTTTGAGAGAATTATGTTCGAGGATGCTAGAAAAACATATTTAGATTTTTAGTATATCCTTTTTAGAAGAATTTAAGATTTATATAGTTCTAAACTCTTGTTTGGTGTCTTAGGCCACCCGTACCGCCCTCGGGTACGGGATCGGGTTCGGCTGAGTTCATTGGGTAGCGGTACTCATGGTCTTATCAAAATATGAAACATTTTGTATTAATTTTTTTGATGATATGATTATTATCCCTTTGTAATTGTCTTTTCCTTACTTTGCAATAAAAAAATATATATGGATCCGGTCCTTTTATCCTTATGTTTCTATATCCGTTGCATTGCAGCGGGTACCTAACGCACCCTATATATATATATATATATATAGAGAGAGAGAGAGAGAGGAAAAATCATTTTAGAATGAGTTAAAGATGAGAATTATAAGAAGGGAATTAAACCGTTGATCACTTGTAACTAGTGTTGATTTAATGGTTCGAATTAAGTCCCAAAATAACTAATGAAGTAGCTTAGAATAGTATTTTCAATTGACCTTCAATTAAGATCGATCAAAGGGTGGAGATCGATTCTTACCCTTCTCACGAAGTCACGATAACTACTATTCTTACCACAAAATACTCTCTTTATATTAGAGTAAACTACATTCCTAGTCCTTGTAGTATGTGGTCTCTCATTACTACAACCCCTCAAACATGTTTATTAGTCCATCTCCAACGAACCCTTTAATTTACTCTCTACCTCTATTTTACTCTATAAAACATATCCAATTAACTTTCTATTTTACTCTCAATAATATAGAATTAAAAAATAACTCTTTAAATATAAAGAAATACTATTCATAGTCTCTATTTTTTTCTAGAGTAGATAAAAATATATACTTGAAATATTTTTTTTAAAGTAGAAAATAGAGCAATATATAAAAAAAAAGACCCAACACATTCTTTGATTTTTGTAGAGGGTAAAATAGAAAATTACAAGGAGCGGCCTTAGTCAAACAAAACCGAATCAGGGATGTAGTTTACTCTGTATATTATTTACAGAGTAAAGTAAAAAAAAAAACCTAATAATGTTGATTTTGAAACAAATGAGTTTTAAAAGGGAACACTTTGATACCATGTTCCGAAAATGGGGAGATGCTGTCAGTGACTTGCTGTGTCTCCTCTTCACACTTCAAGTTCGAAGCTTTGAGGTACATGATAAGATCTCAAACTAGATTTCTTCATTATCAAAGTCACCCACAAAGACTGTGTAATGCTTTCTGTAATCATTCTACTTTTGAAACACAGCGTAACTCAAGTTCACTTGTTGAGTCAGTAATAAGGTCTATAAGCTTGTGTTCTACAATACCCATTTGCCAGTTGATTCATTCAACAGTTGCAAAGTGTTTAAATTACAATGATGGGTTCATTGGTGACAGATTGGTGTCTCTTTATACGAGATTGGGATGCGATAAGGATGCACACAACCTGTTTGATGAAATTCCTCACAAGGATTTGGTATCCTGGAATTCGATTATTTCCTCATTTTCTCAAAAGGGGGATGTGAGTTTGAGCTTGAATGCATTTTATAGGTTGAAACAAGAAGATGGAATGAACCCAAATGAAATAACCCTTATATCGTTAATTTCAGCTTGTGGAACTGTGGAGGGAGGTTATATTCATAGATTTTCTGTAAAAAATGGTTTGATATCAGAAAGAAAAGTTCTGAATTCTCTTATTAACATGTATGGGAAATTTGGATTCTTGAATCAGGCTTCTGGGTTGTTTGAGATGATAAAGTTGCCAAATTTAGTGTCGTGGAACTCGATCATCAAGATTCATATTCAAAATGGTCTTTTGGAGAAGAGTATTCTGTATTTTAATTTAATGCGGAAAGCTGGGATTTTTCCCGACCAAGCTACAATCGTCACAATACTTCAGAGTTGCGGTGATATGGGCGTTGCGAAAATAGTAGATGCATTTCATGGTCTTATTTTGTGCTCTGGTCTAGATAAAAGTATTCCTACAATGACTGCATTATTAAGTGTTTATGCAAAATCCGGAAGATTAATGGCTTCGTGTGAAATCTTTAAAGAAATGAAAGACCCCGATATGATCGCTTGGACTGCCATGCTTGCTGGATACGCCATGCACGGGTATGGCAGACAGGCGATTGACCATTTTGGGTCCATGGTTCAAAAGGGTCTGGGCCCTGATCATGTTACTTTCACCCATTTGTTGAGTGCGTGCAGTCATTCAGGTCTTATCAACGAGGGAAAAAGATATTTCCAAATTATGTCTACTATTTATCGAGTCGAACCACGGTTGGACCATTATTCGTGCATGGTTGATATGTTTAGTAGGTTAGGGTGTTTAAAAGATGCACGCATTTTAATCGATAAAATGCCAATGGAGCCTAACTCAGGTGTTTGGGGCGCACTTTTTAACGGTTGCAAGGCTTTTGGAGACATAGAGCTTGGTGAGGAAGTTGCAGAAAGACTAATCGCTTTAAACCTGTTAGACCCTAGAAATTATATTATGCTATCGAGCATGTACGCTAAGGGCAGTCGTTGGAAAGATTTTTCGAAAGTTCGAGGCTTAATGAAGGAGAAAGGTCTTGTAAGAACTGCCGGATGCAGCTTTATTGAACATGGGCACAAGATTCATCGTTTTCTTGTGAATGATCAAGCACACCCTGAGAGTGAGAGTATATATATAAAGTTAGATGAAGTTATCAA
The DNA here is from genome assembly GCA_033807775.1 of Saussurea involucrata. Lineage (NCBI taxonomy): Eukaryota > Viridiplantae > Streptophyta > Magnoliopsida > Asterales > Asteraceae > Saussurea > Saussurea involucrata. The sequence continues at coordinate 178,779,291 of CM066322.1, forward strand.
GAAAATTCGAAAGGTTGGATATGTACCTAATACGGAGTTTGTTCTACATGATGTAGAGGAAGAAGTTAAAGAAAGCTTGGTGAGTAAACATAGTGAAAAGTTGGCAATTGCATTCGGTCTTTTGGTCGATAATGATAGCAAGCCTCTTATAATCATAAAGAACTTGAGGATTTGCGGTGATTGCCATAACATGGCAAAGTTTGTATCGTTTGTTGAAAAGCGTAGGATCATCATTCGTGATACGAGGAGGTTTCATCATTTCGCTGATGGGTTATGCTCTTGTGGAGATTACTGGTAATCTTCTTTTTTTATGGTCCTTTTTTTCTTTTCTTTTGGGGTGGGCAATGGATGTATGGAGGTACCTGCACCTAGAGTGGACATGTAAAGATAATATGTTGTTGTAATCTTGAAAAAGAAAGCTGCATGCTTATACACCTTTGTTGAGTTTATTGTATTTTATGATACATTTGTCCATCATTTGTCAAATAAGTCGTCTATCTTTGTTGAGTTTACTAGTTGTCCACTATTATTCAGATATCCCATCTATCTTTTTCTCTCACAAAGATATCTATCTGCATTATTTTAGCATCGATTCTCAATCTCATGATTTTCGTGTTCCTGAAGACGTATGTATTAAAGAGGAACTAGTACCTACATGAGTAACAGTAAGGTGTCTTCACTAAGATATTTTAATTATTAGTTAGTCAACATGTTGTGAATCCATACTAGTGACTACATAGAACAGAACCATGATTCTTCTTTTCCTTTCTTTTTCACAAGTTAAAACCCTTCGGTTTTTGTTCTTCATGCAATGAAGGTTCTGATATCTTGTAGAATTGATTGTCTTGCCACTCATGGAACTATTACAAGATGCCAACATGACTTAGATATTTATTAGATCCTTAATTTTGCTTATTTGAGGATTTATTTGATAGACTTTTTTTTGAAATATATAATATGTATATTTATTTGAACCCCTGACCTCCTAGAAGGCCAAAGGCTCCGATACGGCTAGGCCAAAGGCCCTTTGGTTTATTTGATAGACTTTGTTTTCAAGAATTTTATGAATGACCGGAAGAACAAATGGTTACCTTTTGCTGGCAGGTTTTAACTTATTAACTTTGTTCCGGCTGCTGTTCAAGTGTACTGGGCATCTCTTTTTCTAATTCCTATATGTGTCACCAAGGAGATTGAAAGGATTTCACGTGGTTTCCTATGGAACAAGGGTGATTGCACGAAAGGTAAGACTAATTAAGGTGGGATGGAAGGAGGTTAGCTACACAAAAGCTCAGGGAGGTCCTGCTTGCTAAATATATATCATATATGGAAGATTATTTAAGGAAGGGGGGGGGGGGGATCTTTATGGGTTAAATGGGTCTTTATATACAGACTAAGAGGAACGAACTTTGGGGATGTGCTTGAACTTTTGGGACGTGCCAGGTTGGATGACATCTTGGGTTGGTTGGGCTCATCTATTCGATTTTAGCTGGAATGATCCGGTTAGTATCCTTTCTAACCGGCGTATTTTCAAGACTATATGGAGTATCTTTCAACGACTGATACTTGTGGCCATTGTGTAGTTCATTTGGCAGGAAATATATGCTATAGTACTCTAGAAAAGGAATAGGCCCGTGGAACTGCCCAAAACCAGGCGATGTACAGGCTAGATTGCTTGGCTTGAAGCTTAGGGACAGCCAAAACCCTTTTGGCTGTGGAGGTGTGAAGATGCAAGGTGGGACCCACCTCATGGAGTTTGAACCATATGACCATTCATTCCCATGTCTAATTTTTGCTTAACGTGGATCTCATCTGTTGCTAGTCCGATTTTGGTTGACAAATTATCGAATTTAGGATCTGATGCTAAAGTGGACGTTCCTTCAAATTCTGAAGTAAATATTCCTTCTTTCGAGAGTTTTGGGTGGGAGAACTCTAAGGTAGCCAGTTCTGATTTTCTGAAGTCAGCCTGATTGTTCTTAGGGTGGAATTCCCTCCTCTTCTGGCTTTATTTCTGATGGGGCTGTCCAAAATGTGAATTTTTTGGGCCAAGAAGGTGCTGGTTGTTCTCATAATATGGATGTTGATGAATCTCTTTGCAAGCCTAGTGCTGTGGGTTCAAAAATGAAGAAATCTGGTATGAAATTAAACCCGAAAGATTAGATGTTGCTTAATTTAAAGAATGCAATTGCTAAGGTGAAAATGAAGAAAGCTCAAGTTCCAAAATCTACTCCAAGTGTGTCTAGAAATGAAGTTATGGGGATTTTGTAAATGTCAACCCTGAGTTTGTAGAGCAAGTCGAGAGTTTGAAGAATTGTCAAGACTGTTGCTTCCAATCTCGCGAGGTACTGATAAGTGGGTTTGGGATATGGATGCAAATGGGATCTTCTTGTGAAAAAATTGAGAGAATTGTCAAGGCTGTCGGATGCTCACAATGGGGCTGGAAGTACACGTTGGTGTCCTCTAGTGCCAAAAAAGTCGTTTTTTCATATGGAGGATGTGTAGGGGAGGGATACCAGTTAAGGAAGTCCTATATGAAAGGGGTTTTGACTTAGACTCTAGGCTCTGTCTTAAATGCAACATTGAGGTTGAAACTTCAAATCATTGCTTCATGGAGTGCTCTATTTGTGTGCAGGTGTGGGATAAAAAAATATTCTGGTGTGGAGAGAATACCCAATCTAGAAGATCGATTGAGGATCTAATCTCGTGCAATGGTAGCAATGGTGGGGCGACCTCACTAGCTTTGATGAGGGAAGCAATCATATGTGTTAGTGTATAAAATTGAGGATCTAAGATTTATGTAAAAGGTCAACTAGATTAGAGTTTAATACCTTGGTATAAATAGGTTTGCTTTTGTTTGTAAGCATGTGGAAATGAACTCATTTGTAATATTCAAGCAAAGTTCTTAGAGAGAGAAAGTGAGAGTCTAGAGTGAGAAAGTTCTCAATTCAAATGTAATTCTCTAGATTCTCTCAAAGATCAATGAAATTCAAGTTTGGATTGATGATTACCTAATAGATCTGGTTAACAATATGGTCTACCCTTTGCATCCTATGGAGGAAGAGAAATTCTTTAGTCTTCATAAGTGGGGCTCAAATCTCAAATCGACATTTGGGAGCTTTTTTTGAAATCCAGTCAACCTCCTTTGTTTGGATCCTGAAGAGGGTTAAGAGCAACAAAACTTTTTGGATGGATTGGTTGTGTGGTTCTGTTTGGCATCCCTATTGTCCGTATAGCTCGAGTTTTGGCCTGGGCTTTTGTTTTGTTTCGTTTTCTCTTTCTTGTTCCTTGGTTTCTGTAGTGGGTAGGCTGTTCTTTTGTTGCATTCTGCTCCTTGCAGAATGTGAGCCTCTCTGTTTCGGCTGTGTGTTGCTTTCGGTTCTTTGGGGCTGGGTTTTGTTTTGAAGCAGTAAGTGGTGTTGGGTAAAGGTGTTGATTTTTGAGCTTGTTTTGGAGTTATTCTTTGGGAGAGGTGGATTTTTCTGCAGGTATTCTATTTTCTGGTGTACAGGGGAAGAGGTGTTAGTCAGCCAGAAAAAAAGGTGTCATATAGATTCAGCTACTTTTTTCAACCCTTTATTCCATATTTGCCCTCCTCCCTTATCCACCTCTCTCCCACCTTAAATCCACCATTAGTTTGACCTGCAAAAACCATTTTCTGTTGCTTTAGATTTGCATTTTGATCCATCATTGTTTTGAACTACAACCTCCTTTACGCTCCATCGTTGTTTTCTGATCTGCAACCTCCTTCATGCTCCGTCATCATTTTTTGACGTGCAACCTCCTCACCATCGAATGATTGGAACGTTGCCTACTCTCAACTTCACTCGCGCTTTAGGTTTGCATCTATATGAACTAATCCATCCTTGCCACATGTTTGCATCTACTCCCAATTCCAAGAATCAAACTGTTTATAGAGTTTATATATATATATATATATATTGAAATAAAATAATCTTTTACTAAAAAACCTTAAATCAATAACAACCGCGTTTAATTTACTTAGGGGTAAAATAGTCATTTTTGTCATTCAGAATGTTGATTCAGCACCATAATTGGCCAAACAACAATTTAACCTAATCCATATAGACAACTAAATCCATACTGACAACTTAACGCATACATGACTTGATAAAAAACCAAACCGAACTGCCCCTAACGCGTGGACCGGCCGGAGAAATATATTCTTTTAAGGTCAGTTTTCGGAAATTCAAGATCTTTCATCATTTATTGTTGCCATGTTACTCAAGGATTTGTATCATCGTATCGTATGATACTTCTAATGATGCTGATACACATAAGGTGAGTTTTCAGGTCACATCTTTGTTTATTTGAAAATGCACATATTCAGCTGTTTCTCATGGCCTTACATAATCCAGATTTCCTCTCTATGCAGTAAGTTAGCCACATATATATATATATATATATATATATATATCATATATGATGTAGATATTATATGGCTTATTATCCAAACAAGGCATGTGGATATATAAACTATTTCTTCATGAAAACCTTTTCGTTTATTTTTTTGGAATTAAAGTAAAGATGGTAGAGGGAACAAAGCTCGGTGGGGTTAATTGCTCAATTTCTTTGAAGTTGATGAACCATTTTGTTCAATTGTGCATGCAAGAAAAGAAAAAAAAAAACATCGAGCTTCTGTTTGAATCTATGCTTTCAATCGCGCCACTGTAGCGGTCATGGGGGCAAATAGTGGTGGTCAAATAGCGGTCCTGCGATTAGCGGCGCTATTGACCGGTAAATGACTGTATTTTGAAATAAAAAAAGCTCTGAATACACCAAAATGTTAATGAATTTTGAGTCCTTGTAACTCCCTATCTAGCGGTTGCATCCGTTGACTGAGTAGTGGGGCCGCACCTCGCTGCTACTTATGTCTTCATCTTCTACCTTGTCCGCTACTAGATACGCTTCAGCTTTTTCCCACAAGCGGGCTTTGTCGTTATTCTACCCGCTTGCTTGCTTGGCTGAACGTCTGCCGCTTTTGGTAAAAGACAAACTGTTGCAACCAGCTCTAAGGAACTTTCCAAGGTTGCTTCATGTGAAACACAAAGTGGGTTACTAACTATATAACTTACACAAAAGATACTTTACTTTATCTATATCCATATATGATGATGAAGTATTGAATTATTTCAATTGAAAGTTTTTTAATTATGCAACTACAAATAATGCCAAAAACTATCACAGTTACCTACTTACCTCTACTTGACACCAGAAAACTGTCCAAACACATCCCCAAAATGCTTGAAACAACACCAAAAAAAAAGTAATTGGATGTCGTGGAAGGATTTGAGGGATTTGGATGTCGTGGAAGGATTTGGAATGTTTAGTGTGCTTGGTTTGTAGGATTTGGAATGTAATTGGATTCGATAATTTATAAAAAAAGTTAAAAAGAAGTCATAAGAATAATTTAATTCCAAGTCAATCCAAATCCAATCCAATCCCGTAAACCAAATGCCACACACACATCCAAGCTATCACAGTTATCATATGTTCTTAGAATAAGTTGTGCGGTTGTGCATCTACTTCAATTAGATCTTAAGTATGGATGGATAAGTTAAATTGTTGTGTATTTGTTATGTTGAATGATACAAATGACTATTTCGCCCTTTAACAATTTGTTTTATGTTTTTCCCCATTAAGCTCATGTGCCCCCAGGAAATTTGACAATGAAATTGATCAACCAACAATAATAATGAATGCATAAAATTGATCAACCAACAATAACAATGTCCTTAAATTACTACTTCATTCTCCTTCAAATTGATCAACAAAGAGTATTTTAGGGAAAGTAGTGGCTGAATGGATTAAGCAGGTCCATGGTAGGTGAGTGATTAAACCATCATCATAATGAATAAGTCACCAACAAACACCCATGTATAGCTAACCGATAGCCTTCAGTCCTTGTTGTATCTCCTGACCAAGTGGTTGCATCAGTTGACTGAGTAGTGGGGCCGCACCTCGCTGCTACTTATGTCTTCATCTTGTACCTTGTCCGCTACCGGATACACTTCAGCTTTTTCCCACAAGCGGGCTTTGTCGTTATTCTACCCGCTTGCTTGCTTGGCTGAACGTCTGGTGCTCATGTTGTACTTGTTAATTTGCCGCTTTCGGTAAAAGACAAACTGTTGCAACCAGCTCTAAGGAAATTTCCGGGTTTGCTTCATGTGAAACACAAAGTGGGTTACTAACTTACACAAAAGATACACTACTTTATCTATATCCAATTACGATGATGAAGTATAAAATTATTTCAATTGTAAAGTTTTTTAATTATGTAACTACATAAATAATGCCAAAAACTATCACAGTTACCTCTACTTGACACCAGAAAACTGTCCAAACACATCCCCAAAATGCTTGAAACAACACCAGAAACTGTCCAAACACTGCTGCTGCATCAGAATTCTGCCCCCAAAAGAGGTGATGGTTAGCAGTGAAATAGAGCAATTAAGAAGGGGCTGAAATTGGTCCTAAGTGTGCAGAAATTATTTGTGATATATATACATAATTAACTACTTCGTCAAGGATTATAAAAATACAGGTTGATATATAATTGCCCTAGTCTTAATTTTTAAATAAGCATCTGGGTGGTTGTGTACTTGTTAACTTTGTATTGTAATGGAAGTCCTCTTTTGTTTATAACTGACATCTGCATGTTAGATATATGAGGTAAAGAAATCCTTGTGAGGAATTTCATCAAACACGTTGTGTGCATCTTATATATGATGGATGTTGAGAAATTAATTATGGTTTTGAAAATACATACCCGCTATATATGAGAACGTTAGTTAATCTCCTCCAAATTAAGTGCATGCAGTTGCAACCTCAATCCATCAATCTTTCTCTAGAATTTGTATCCCTGTAATTAAAACAAGAATGGAATTTTCATACTAAAACAACATAAAGTACATTAATTTCCAGTCCACCAAGTGTATTAATTCTAGCTTGAAACAAGAAATTAATTAAAAGGAATAATTGAATATGTATCACAAATTAACCTATATACCTCTTCTATTTTTGTCTTTATAAAGGAGTTGAGGTCTTCCGTTGCCTCACATAACCCATAACCTGTTCTTATTACCTTTAGCTTTGGAGTAGTAGACTGTCCCTTGGTGAAAACTGTCATTCTTGGACAATCTGTTATTTTCAGAGTATGTAATGATGGCCATTCAAAAGCCTCATCACTCCCCAAGCAAAATCCCTTCAAACTCTTCAGATCATTAAGTTGTAAGGATTTTAGACAAGGGAAGGAAACCACCTCCTTAGCTTTATTAGTTTCTGAATAATCTTGCACTGCCTCCACAATTACCTTCAGATCCTCACAATCACTTATATGTAGCTCTTGGAGTTTCACTAAACTAGCAGCCATGCCATAAGAGAAAACATGTTCCAGATACCGACAACCATGAAGTGATACCTTTGTGAGGTTTGAAAGGTTGGATGGATTAATCTTCCATATACATGATGATGATGTTGGTGGATGATCCATGCTAGTCATGAGTAGTTGTGGTTTTTTGTTGGATTGTGTTTCATCATTTGTCCCTTCATTATCCACTACTGCTTCTTCAATATCACCAACATTTTCTACTTTAACCAACTCATCAAACCTTGGAAATATTTCTTTTCCCCTACTCAATATGTGATCAGAAGTTACATCTACTTCGATTAAGTTGGAAAAAGACCAAGGGAATTGAAGTAAGTTGATTATATGTGCAACAGTCGTCGAGCAGGTACTTGAGTTGTAGAGTTGAATCTGCTAACAAAAAACATATATACATCAGTTAGTCAAATGAACAAAACCATGGTGATTAATTACAGAATAATTAAGATGATGCAACTAAAGTAACAACTTACTTGTTGCAATGAATTGGTCCAATCAAAGTTGAGGCCACATTCAAGACTATGTTTGCCTACACCTGTACTTATGTATTTGAGTTTTGGAGTCATCGAGCGACCCGGTGTGAAAATCATCATTTGCGGGCAACCATACATCTCAACCTCATCCAATGAAGGCCACCGGAAGTTATTCTTCCCCAAGAAGAAGCTCTTGAGTTTTTCTAATTTGCCGAGTTTAAGGGACTTTACGCGAGGGAAGACCACTTCCTTAGATGCTGCTATTAATCCATCGTCTTCATGCTTGATAATGATCACTTGTATTGCCGAGCAATCCTTTATCGTCAACTCTTGGAGTTTCTTGAGGCTTTCAACTGTGGAACTTGTGAATATATATTTCAAACCATGACATCCTTGAATATGCAATACTTTTAGGTTGGATAGTTCAAGTGAATTAGTCATATTTGTCAATATCGGGAGTATTGTCATTGCAGAACCCGTATCACTACTTCCTCCTTCACCAATATCTGTAATGTCACCAACAACATCTTCGATGATGACCCCTTCAATTTCAAATATTTCCCTCAATGACTTGCAATCTAATATTTTCAGCTCTTCAAGCTTTGACATTTCTCCAACAGCATGAGATGGAATCACATTCAACAAGGCATCACATCTTTCTATTTTTATTGTTTTCAAGTATCGACAAAAGGATGAATATGCTACACCCACTTGAGAACACTGCAATTAATATATACGTGGATAAAAAATCATTGTGCATATAATTGCTAATAAAGTTGATGGAGTACTTCAACAAAACCCAATTACTCGATATGTATATCCAATCAAACAACACTAGTTATAAATATATATATATATATATATGTAACAAAATTAAATACATTTTTAATGTTTAAACTGGATTTACAAACTCCAAGTGTTATCCAAAAGATATCAAGCAATAGTGTTGAAAGGGAAGTTGTTGGAAATAACGACCACACCAATTTCCAATCAACCCAGATTGAAATCGAGTAGAACCTTAGTCGAATTTACCTAATGTTATATTTATAGTCTTCATAGTGGGATTTTTCCCACATGGAAACAATAGTGGTATTTCACTTGAGTGAGAGAGCTATATATGTCTTAGGCTTATTACTTATACCACATAGGAAAAGTAATAAAAAATTTCTAAGTTTATAATCTTTAAACGACTTGTAGAGTTGTTTAAGAGATCCATTGAACTAAGAATGATTTGGCCTTGGTGTGTGGATTTTGCACATATATTTAACGACTCGCTCGGGTCAGGAAACAGAAGCTGGCGCAAGTATCCGCGCGGATTGACCGGCGCCGGAACCCGCTCCAAGCACTGTACGGTTTTTTACTCTTATTTTGTATAAGTTTTTTGTTAGTTAATTTTATCCAAACTGGTTACAGAACATACCTATATATATGTGTGCTATTATTAAATGTTTCATCCATCTTTTGATTCTCCTCCATAAAATTCTACAAACATGTTCTTGATGATTATGTTTAGTTGTTGAACATAATCTCTTGATTAGATTATTCCTGGGGGTATATTAGTTGTAACCCAAACAACCTTATAGTGGGGGCTAATAATATCCTAAGGGAAGTGATTATATCACGTTCTAATCAAATATTTCTTCAGTCTTTTCTTTCAAGTCTGTCTATTTTTCTAACACCTAAGACCCAAAATAAACTCAAAAAGTAAATGTAACTTGATTGAAATTAGTAAGAGAGAAAGACAACAACGGATTTACGTTGAAAACCCGAAACGGAAAAAACCACGGGCAGAGGAGACCACCGAGAAATTCACTATAATTGATCGGTGTTAAAATGCTTGAGAAATGGAGAAAATGATGAATATAGTTTACTTCTTCTACTTGTTGAATGTTATGGAGAAATGGAGAGTTATGGATTTGTAATAATGCATGGTGTGTCTCTTGGAATTTAGAAACCGACGATAATCCTTGGAACTTTCCAAACCTTTTGGACTTTCTTCCATTCATGACAATTGAAATCCATATTCATGCATGACTTTTTGGAGTCAATATATTTACAGAAGTTCATATTTTCAAATTTTTTGTATGCCTTGGTGTAATGAAGAGAAAAAAAAATTATATTCAATTTACTTAGTTGGCACAACCAAATTTTAATCTGAAACTGTAATTTTATTAAAAACAATACAACTTTTTGATATTTAAATAATAAAAATTTGCAAATAACTTTTGATATTTAAAAGAAAAGAAGTATACTATTTACATAAAACATATTAACTCAGTAAAATGAAATATACCAAATAACATATATTCATGATTATTAGAAAAGAAATGAAGTAAATAGTTAACTTTTATTATGATGTATTAAAACAAGAAACCATACCTGGAATTTATCATCAACGGAAGTAGGTGTGACAGAGGTAAGTCTATTGGCAGCAACACCATCAATACACCTTAGACTTTTCAAACCATAAAGGTCAAGAATGTCTAAATGCGGGAAGAAAATGGTGTTTGTATGGGACGATATAGATGTAGCAATTTCTTCATATTCATCATCTATGTTTGAAACAACCTCTTCAATAGCATCACAACCAAATATAGTGATGCTTTTTAACTTGGAGAGAAGTTTCGCCATGAGAGGGGAAAGCAAGTACTTTATACGACGACATCTATCAACTCTTATGCTTGTGAGATTGAGGAATGAAGAAGATATTGGTTCTTGTTGAGAAATTAAGAATTGGTTCCGATCGTACTTCCACACTTGAGTCATCCTTTCCATTTCTACTAAATTCAAATCCTTGAGGTGTGGGAGTAGTGGTTGTTGTTGATGATTATTCAGAGTTGCTGTCAATTTTCTACTATTTGGAGTTTCTATCTCAAACGCCACCTCCACGGTTTTAAAAGCATGTATACGAAGTGTATGAATGTTACGACAAGTGTGTATGAGATAAGATGGGAATGCGACAACATTAATCTGCATATATATATTCCAACAACAATTGTTATTAGCAATTTTAATTCGTTAAAAAAACTAAATTATATTAACAAATTTATACTATAAATCCAACAAATATTAATTGGGTTCTAAGCAAATTTCCAAGAATCTAGGAGTGAAACAGAAATGATGAACAAAGTTCTAGACTAGAAGCATTTGCATTTTCTTTCATTAATGATGACCAAATTCTAAGAATCTGTAAAAGAGTTTGTATGTTTCTTGTACAGTGTACATATAACTATTTAAGAACATACCATTTTGCAACCAATAGTTTAAATCGTAATGTTGTTATTTAGAAGTGAAGTATTTTAGAGCATAATTTAACCCAGATCTAGTTGAAATTAATAACTATGTATATGAAATTGACTTTCTAATTTTCTAAAAAAACAAATGTTGAATATTACAAAATTAATATGAATGCATTTATATTAAATAATTTTAAAAATGCAAATTAAGATGTGATAGCAGAGGTGGAGGTAATAACTTACTTCATAACTAATTTTAATTCATAAACAATAAGTTATTTAAATAGATATTGGAAGCTAGCTAGAATAACAAAACATACCTCTTCCACTTGGCTAACCATTTCATATGGCGATCGTAACCAAGTAATCGTTGTAAGTGCTTTCATGTCAAAATTTGAGGTGGTTGGTGTGAATACGTTTCTTAAGCTCTTGCAGTCAAATATCTCTATGCATTCAACGTTTTGAAAGCCAAGAATCGGCGTATCATCATTTACTCCTTTCACCCTCCAAACTTCTCTTAGTTCTCCACATCTCCATACTTTAACAAATCTCAAGTTGCTGTTATGGTCTTCCTTAATTCCACCAACAACACATGATGATGATGATCCCAAGTCAATGTTGAATATAACATCAATGGAACTACAATTATATACTGTAAGTTGTTCCAGATGATGCAGCAAAGACATCGGATTGCTCGGAAACAAATTCACAAGACTATCACAACCTAACACATGAATCACTCTCAATTGACTTATCACCTGCACGTCATTATTACTCAATTGACTTGGCCATATCTCCTTCAACTTCTCCATGTTATAAATGCAAAATTTCTTCAACTTAGAACTCATTACCTGCATAATAACCAATATATTTGTAAAATTAAATTAAATTTTTTTGTTTCTCGGCAGTTGCTATAAATATTATTGTATGTTTTCAATACTTAATCTACTAGACAAATAGATTGCAACTATAACTTTTATGTTAACACACACACACATACACACACACACACACACACACATATATATATATATGTACCTCTTTCTTCAAAAAATGTTGATAAATGCTAGTGATATTGGGAAGGCTTTCAAGTTCCAACTCCTCCAATTGGGGCAGCTCAATTACGTTGCCACCCTTGCACAAATTCATTAGCATTGGAAGCTCTTTCAATGATAGAAACTTTAGAGCTGGAAACATAATCACCTCAACTTCACAAATCTCATGATGACTATCTACCAGTGTTTCTAAAACAGGGCACTCATCTATTTCAAGGCGCTCAAGCTGCTTGAGACCATTAGCCACACGGATTGTGAAGAGGTATCTCAAGTTTGTACATTTACAGATACGAAGGACTCTTAAATTATGCAATAAAGCCCCTAAACCATCTCCAAAATCATTTATGCCATTCACTTGTAAATAAAGCACCTCTGTTTTCTTAAACAACTCATTCATCCCGTAATCCAAAAGCTCACATTCGTCGATGGCCAACATCAACGTGTTTTCAAATGAGTATTTGCTTATTCCATAAATTTTATCTAGATGGCATCCCAATGAGATCTTGAATCGTTTAAAATTCTTAAATGACATATTCTGAGGCACGACATCCTTATCAAAAAACTCAATCTCTAATGCATCAAGGTTTTTTGAACACTCGACCAATTCATCACCCTCGTCATTGACCTTTCGTCTAACCCCTCTCATATAAAGCTCTTCAAGCTTGACTAAGCTTTTCAAGATACCATCATCAATACAAAGATACTTACAAGCTGTCAAATCAAGTAATTTTAGCTCCTTCAGATTTATGATTGTGGATGGTAGCTCTTGTATGATAGAATAGGCAAAGCTAAGAACTTCCAAATTCAAAATATCGCCAATAGAAGAACAATCAAGCATCAATGAGCATTGATGGAGACAGAGTGTTCGAAGGTTGGCAGAACATTGAAGGGATCTCAATTGCAATGGATACTCCATTTTGTCAAATGCAACAACTTCTAGTTTCTTCATCTTCTCATAAAAGTCTTCAGGAAACATCAACGACTCATCTCCATGCATAAGTTTCAATAGCAAGAGATTTGGGTACTTACGACTTGTAGGAAAGTCATGCATACCGGCACATGTTATTGAAATCATTTTGCAAGACTCGCTCTCAAGCTTTGTAGGCCACTTTGACATATTGCTGACAACAAAAGCATGTTCGCCTTTAGAACATATATCTAAAACAAAAGCAAGAACTAAATCGTGCATCTTGACACACCCAACTTCCTGACTTTGAATCAACAAATTTGCATGTATGAGTCGGTCGATGCACGTGTTCAACCTGTTTCTTGCTTTTCTTATAGTATCCACGTTTCTGAATAATTTCAATCCCCAAGCATACCTCACCAAGTCCTCAGTAGGAGTATCGAAGTCTTCGGGAAACAACCCACAAAGCAACAAAGTCAATCTAGTCTCTTCATCATGGAGATTTTTGTAGCTCACTACAAAAATTTGACGTAAAACTTCATCAATGTCCTTGTCCTTTAGTTTGGAAAGTGCATCTTCCCATTCATGCTTGCTTTTACCTTTAAGAGTACAAGCAATGATTTTGATGGCAATAGGCAAACCTTGACATCTAAGTGCAATATCATCTCCTATCTTACGGAGATCGACATCGAGTTCATCATCATCTGAAATCTTTGCAAATTGGTGAAAGAAATCTTGTGCTTCCGGGTCTTCTATGACTTTCAAATTCAGAATTGAATCAGGTTCAACTCCTGTCCGAATGCAAACATTTTGATCTCGTGATGTCAATAAGACCTTGAAATTAATACCTTGATCTGGTTTAGGACTTAAACCAATATCTTTGAGATCAACACTATGCCATACGTCATCTAGTATTACTAGGAACTTCTTCTTACCATGATCCGACTTGGCCTCGAAACCATTACAAAGCTTACTAACTCTAGCTTCTTTAGTGTCTTCTATGAGATTTATAGAGAGTTGCTCTGCTATAGCTTTCTGAATGACAGACACCTCCATGTTTTCCCCTATAGCAACCTCAATAGCAAAATCAAACATTTTATTTTCACTTACGACCTTCTTTAGCTTTTTCGTCATATTGGTCTTTCCCACTCCCCCCATCCCGCATAGGGCTATCATGTGGGGTTTGCCGTCTGCTTTGAGTGCGTTAAATGCATCCATATAAACCGACTTTCTTGATTCGAAGTCATTGTAATCACTGGACGGTGTAGAGGTGGATGCCTTTGTGGAACCAACTTCTGCAAGAGTAATTGGATTATTAGTCCACTCGATCTCAGATTTTTCTTTCATGAGACGTTCGATATCTTGAATGATCTCGGAGGCTTCTTTTCCGAGCTTATATCGAACCTTGAGATTGAAACAACTACCAACATCATTATTAGGAAAGGTTTCCACTTGTGCATCAATCTTTCCTACTTCTTGTGCGCCAATCTTTCCTACTTCTGGTGCATCAATCTTGACGGCGACCTTGAGATTGGAACAACTACCGACATCATTAGGAAAGGTTTCTACTTGTGCATCAATCTTTCGTACTTTTTCTAACCAAGGCTCGACTTCCGTTGGAACCTCAAGACTGTTGCTTTTGTTGTAGATCACCTTGCGTTCAACATCGATTCTTGTATTCTTCAACGTATCCATTTGGGTACACATATCCTTCACATGTTTCGGAGAGGAAATCAAGTAGCGTAGGTGTTTCTTAACACGAACCATGAGAGACTCGACAACAGGAGTAACAATGGCACTAACAGCCGCATCCATTACTCAATATTCTTACTTGTGTTAGCACCTACAGAGAAGCAAACAAATGAAGAAAGAGATTAAAAACAATTTATAAAACATTCAACATGTAATTTATAAAATAAAAAAAACCATCTCAAAATCTGAAACCTAAGATATAATTAAAAACAATTACAATTTATTTTCATTTACCAAAAAATGGAATGGTTTTGTTTTTTTCTTGCAATCTTCTTTGTAATAATTGCATAAATAGAAGGAAAAAGTATTTAGCAGCGCAGGTTTTATGAATAAAAGTTTGGTTAGTGATGAAAGTTTGGTTAGTGATGCAGCATCAGCGTTTTGGAGAAATACTCACTATCATTTCAATGGATTAAAGAAATTATAAAATCTATATAATATTTAACCACGCTGCTAAACGAAAGACTTTTACCTACGAACCTTTTTCTAGGAAATCTGTCGCTAAAGGATGATTCGTCACGAAACCGTCACAAAAGTTGGTGGGTAAATTTTGTATGGGTAATACAAATCAGTGACAGATTACCCAGGGATTCTCTGGGATGATCCATGGATAAATCTCCAACGAAAATTTTCGTAAGTGAATTTTGTGGGTAAAAGTAATTTATTTTGTAGTGACGGAAGTTGAAGTAAATGAAAAAGAATGTATATTACTATTTTCTTCCTAAAATAAATGTAATATCTTTTAGGGTAAATTACACTTTTGGTTCATGTGGTTATTACCTACTATCATCTTTCATCCATTTTTTAAGTTAATTACAGTTTTGGTCACTATGGTTTGCCATTTTGCTTACTAACTTCTATTAAATAAATCCATTAATTTCAGGGGTAGTTTCGTCTCTTAGTATTTCTTTAATTTTAGATTAAAAAGGAAGAAAATATGTTATTAGATTGTTTCTTTAATTTTCATCTTCTTCGACAAACCATCTCTTTCGGTCATCTTCTCCAGCGAAGCATCCCCTCCGATCATCTTCTCGGTGAATCTAACAAACCAAGTCAAACCTAAATCCAAAACTCAAAAAACTAAACCGAACGCAAAATCAAACCTAAATCCAGAACTGTAATAACCCATATTTATTTAAAGGAAATGTTTGGTGGCCAAATTGAGAAGAATGAGAGTTCTCATAAAGGGGCCTTATTAAAAATGAATATGGCTTTATTGGGCCCAAATCCCTAGGGCAGTATATTCCTTAAAAATCAGTTTTGGTATCTAAAAGTTTGGGGTATTTGGTGTGTGACGGCTGAGCTGAGGAACGAGAAGAAAAAAAGAAGGATCGACGCTGAGCATTTGGGGTGGAGAGATCGAGTTTTGTGCAAGAGGAAGTCTGTCCAGGTAATCATCTACCTTCTAATTGGATTATGTTCAAATGCTCATCTCCAAAAAAATTGGTTATAGGTCTGAGTAGAAATGGGAGGAAACAGTAAGACATTTCCACCCAGGTTCTTGAGATTTTAATCAATCTAAACGCTGTTGAGCACACAATTCTTCTGAAACTTGGTAAAACTGAACTCCAAATGATTTTAGAAAGATTTCTTACGGTTTTGAGTGTTTTTGGAAAATGCATCAGACCTGGGTTTCTGAACCGAACCATTCAGATGATCGATTTGCATGGAAATCGATGGGACTTAGGTTTGAATAGCTTAATTCGAAATTAACCAGTATTAGAACTGAAATGAGCGAGTCTAGGTGTTTTTGGGTCTAGGCTTAGCCGAAGAAGACGATGAACAATGTCGGGAAGGACACTTTTCGCAAGGGCCTGCTGCGAGAAGTGTTACTTTTCGCAAGGGCCGGTTGCGAGAAGCTCAGTGGTGTTTAAGGTGTGAGGTTAAGTCCAGAAAGCGCAAGAGTGGGTTGCGCAAACTGGGAATGTCGCAAGCGCCTGTTGCGCAAAGTAGCTTTTCGCAAGCGCCTGTTGCGCAAAGTAGCTTTTCGCAAGCGCCTGTGACGCAAGGCTATGTCCAGCGAGATTCTTCCCTTAGTGGTTTGGCCGAGAGAACGTCTACCCATGCTAGAATCGAGTTAAGGGAGGACGGTCCAAGTTTAAAGGGTTAGTAAGACTAATTATATTTTTATATAATTAAATTAATAGGTTTACGGTCGGAACGGGACAAGTGTAGGAAGAGCACTATTATCAGGTGAGTTCCCTAAACCTCTTTTACGACGTAAATGTTAAATGATTCTTTTACTGATTATGGTTTTAACAAGCATAAAATACTTATGAACTGATATGCATGGAAGGAAAGAAATGCTTGATATGTTGAAATGATGCGCATGATTTATAAAGAGTCAAATGTTTTTATGAAACGTATGTGCATGTTATGTGATGTCGGTCTGTACTGTGGGATCAGTGAGCCTCGGGATCTGATGATCCCTTGGATAGGTATGACGAGACGGTAGGTTGGAATTCGTTTCCTCCTAGGCGGGTATCGGGGAGTCTGCTTGGGCCCCGATACGAGAGGGCGAAGGGGGAGTCTGCTTGGGCCCCGATCGCGAATGGTTAAGTGATCCATTACACAGTGCAGTACCATATATGATGACTTGTTATGCATTTTAACAAATGATTTCATATTATACATGTTGTTTTACGGAGGGAATTCACTAGGCCTTTTGGTCTAACCCTCGTTTTTCAAAACTAAATCATTTTCAGGTAAGCGAGCTTCAGGCTCAAGTGTTAAGAACTAAAGACGGAAAGATTGTGGCTTGGAGATAGAGCGACTCCAAGATAGATGATTAACCTTAGTTTAGAGCTCGGTTGTGGGTAGTTAGACTTCCGCTGTCATTTTGTTAAGCTCATATTTTAAATGTAATGGTCAATCATTTCTTTTTGCACTGTAAAACGCTCAGTTTATGGTTTATTGCATGATCTACTTTTGGGGACGTTACAATTGGTATCAGAGCCTTAGTTTAAGGGATTTAGGTGACCAATAGGGCCTAAACTTAAACTGTAAGATGAGGAACACAGCCGAGACATAAGATTGCTTCTAGGAAAGATCACTATAAATGCGCTTAGGATTAAGGTGCCAAGGACAAACGTGTAAGGTAAGTTTGGGAGTACACCTGGCCAGTGTAATTACGAACTTACAGGTACATGTGCGTGCTCACAATACCTTACTTAAAGCAAAATTTGTTGTGTCACGTCTGACAAAGGTTAAGCTGTTGTTTTATTTCGGTAAAGTGCTTTGACTAAGAGAACGTTAAAGAATAAGTCAGCAAGATCCCTGAGGAATAGACCGAGCTCCTTTGTTTGAGAAATGTTGTGTAAGATCTTATATGATGTGATGTATGTATACGACGTAAAGAAGGAATGTTGTAAAGAATGTTATGAGTCGTCTAGAGGTAGCTCTTTGTGGATTTGGAAAGGGTGAATGTCTGAGTTTGAGTAGGGCTCCTGTTTCGGGAGAGTCCCAGTTCTAGAAATCATGGCATAGATCAGTCAGGATGGTAAGGAAAGATTGTGTCGAAATCTTGAAAGTGTCAATGGAGCTTTGACTTCTTAGTCGAGCTTTTCAATGACAGGATAATGAAATTAAGGTACCTATAGTGAACTGAAAGCATGTAGAAGTAGAAAGTGATAGTTGATCAAAACAAAATAGTATGAAATGGTTGAGTAAGTGAGGTGTGGAAAGCGTGTTCAGCGAGTTATTGCATGACCGGAAGGACGACCATTGGTCGTAGGTGGAGTGTCAAGGATAAGTTGCGTAAGTAGAACGGTTGACCTTGTTAGAGTGAGTAGCCTTCAATTTCAAGTAGAGTCTCATGCATAGTATTCTTTCATGTAACATGAAGGTTTTTCACGATTTAAGTTAAATGTTTAAATATGGATTTCAATCGAAAATGAGTCAGAATATACAAGCGTATGTTTAAAAAAAAGGGTGATTTCATTCACATTGCACACTGAAATTTTGAGTTTAACGACTCGCTAAGTATTTCATTTTTATACATTATTGATAAGTCAAATTTGTGCAAAGGGTCAAGAATATAGTTACGTGCAATTCATTTATAACCAAAATGCTTTTTGACCTATTGATAGCATAAATGAGGGTGAGCACCGACTGATGTACTTTGTGTTGATAATTCTTTCAGAATTATGTCTTTTGAAAAGATTTTTCATGCAGTATATTACTGTCGTAATAACAGTGTTCGGATTGAGCAAGATTGATGTTCACGGGAAGATGCATGCAGACGATTCTCGAATCGTTGTGCAGGGTATTGAAGTTTTAAGAGTAATGGGGTCATGTGTACCCGAGTTGTTTCCAAATGTTGTTTGTTTAAAATGATAAAATGTACGAAATGATTTATTTATTGCATTGTCATGCATGAAGGCTATGAACTCACTAGGTCTCAGTGTGTTACATGTTAAGTTAAGAAAGAGTTCCAAGAGTGGAAAAGTAGGATGAATGTTGTGGTTTTAGTGTTTATGTTCAAGAGGAAATGTGAGCAATGGTAGAGTCAGAAGTGGATTATAGTATCGATGGTATGAGGATATGCACCCTGGTCCGGAAATTGGATGTACGGTTGTCAAGGGACGGTTGTGTCCGGATGAAGGACTTGAAGCCTTCAAAGTGATGGTTCTAGCAACTCGTTACGAGTAGTGTGTCGAGAAGGAATGAAAGGTCCATGGTGTAGGAATATGAGTTAGGAGGTGAGATTGAAATGTCGATGTTACATGAGTAGGTTCCGACAAGAGGAGGGATATATCATGGAGTCGATTACGATATGTTGAATAGATTAAGTTTCGTAAGGAACCTTTGTTAAAGAATACGTTAAGGAAGTAGTTACAGGCGGTCTTGTAACACCCCCCCTTACCACGACACAATATTGTCCGCTTTGCCCCACTGGCTCACGGCTTTGTTCTTGGCGACCTGGCAAGGACTTCGCAAGGACTTCCCAGGAGGTCACCCATCCTGGTACTACTCCCACCCAAGCACGCTTAACCACAGAGTTCCCAAGGAACCCGCATGCTTGTGGCCCCAAAACGCGTTGTGTCTGGTAAGGCCAAGGTTTACTAATATACCCAGCATCTCTCCTGTCCACGACCGATGTGGGATATGCCTAAGGTGTTACACACACCCCCCCCCCCCTCAGGGACTCATCGTCCTCGATGAGGTTTGCCCCACATCTCGAACGGCACAGGAGTGGCTCTGATACCATTTGTAACACCCCCCCCCTTACCACGACACAATATTGTCCGCTTTGCCCCACTGGAACCCTAAACCCTAAGGTGTTACAGGTCTGTTGTGTAGAAATCGACGGTTGTGAAAAGGCCCGAGGCCGAAGACTTGAACCAAAAGGTTGGAAGCTGATAGAACACCTTGTAGGGTACTAAGAGGATGAGAAGTTATTGTTTGATTAAGTGTTCTATTTATGAAGTGTGGAGGGTTCGTAGAGTGATGAGGTATGTAACTCGAGTGAAGCGAGTGTATAGATTTTATCGTCTAGTGAGGGACTGTGCCCAGCTTATGTAAGGGCTCGAATCGTAAAGAGCGATCAAGAATGGTTACATCTGAGCTAATTGGGAACTAGGGAGTTATAGTTCAGCTAGAGTGAGAAAGGAAAAAGTAGCGAGATAGACTCGTTGTGTATGCGAGAAAATGTGAAGGCGAGTATGAATTGTGTAAGAATGGCCATGAGAGATTTGGTCTGCAGTGTGATGTGATGAATGAGGAATGTACAGATATGTAGTGACAGTGATTGTCAAGAGTAATGTGTCAGCTAGTGTCGTAGTGATGGGATGTTAGAGAGAAAGAAAACATCAGATAGAAGCATGTTGGGGGTTTTGGATGAAGAGTATGATTTGTTAACCGGATTGTTGGGTCACGTAGGATGGAAGTTGACGTTGTGGTATGATTATATTCGGAATACAATGACAGAGTGGTGGTGGGTGGTTACCCAAAGGAGAAACCAAGTG
Source organism: Saussurea involucrata (assembly GCA_033807775.1). NCBI lineage: Eukaryota > Viridiplantae > Streptophyta > Magnoliopsida > Asterales > Asteraceae > Saussurea > Saussurea involucrata. Next base: position 178,800,079 of record CM066322.1, read on the forward strand.
TTTTTAGTTGTAAGAGTCGCTAAGTAAGCATATTTTTGGGATCACTGAAAGTTTAAAGAAGATGATGGGTGTGTTAGACAAATTGTAGTGGAATAGATGTGAAATCCTTAAAGAATGTGAACTATTACCTATGTGCGAAAGAAGGATCTGAGTAAGTAAAAGTTGGAGATCAAAGAATGGGTAGTGACGTCGAACACTAGAGTCGTTACAAGACGACTTGGTTGAATGCCTTAAGATAGGATATTGATGCAACTGTTTGGTGATGTAAGTAATGAGGAGGGGATGTCAGCATGAGGAAAGGTCGAGAGAGAAAGGCAAGTAATGTTTGGTGGACAGTGCTTCACGCTAACGCGGGGAGGTGAAGATAGTGTGTCGGAATAAGTGAGTAAGTTGAAAGTAGCAAACTTGACAGTATTGTCGAAAGGTGCAGTGATGGGTAGATTGTCTTTGATAAGTGTGCGAACCATGGGAAAGAGTATTGAGGAAGGGATTTGGGTATGATTTTATGCAGGAAAGGAGTGGATAAGACAGCTGAATGAGTTAAGTTAGTGATTGTGTGAGAAAGGTATATACGAATTGGTCGTGTAGTGATTAAACTAGCGAGAATAGTATGGTGTGATCATGGTTACTCCTCCCAGTTGGGCGAGGATAATCAGAGTCGTGTTTTTATGATTGAATGAACATGGAGATCAGCGAGGAATGGTTGAGTTTCAGGATAAGTTTAATTCGAATAGGTGAACACTTCAATGATGGGTTGGAGGTTCCTATCCTTAGTTACGTATAAGTATGGAGTGGTGGTGTAGAGAGGATGTGATAAATGGTTGTCGAACTGTGGTCGAGGTGGACCGAGAAGGGAAATGTTATCTGCATAGACGATTGTTGGATTGAGAGAGGTGATATAGGATTGCTTGTATTGCGACGAAAGAACTCTGGGTTGTGAGCTGTCAGGACGTACGTGTTTGACCTTGGGCCAAGCTGTCAAGTGTGTGTTTGTCTCTTGGTAAGTGAATCTAATGTTGTGATGGGGATTTAGCCCAGTTCCTCCTTAAAGGAAGTATAGATGCTCGAGAAGCCTTGGTTAATCTTCTATTGATAAGGCTGATCGAATAGGAACAGTAACCTGCGAGTTCAAGGACCGTAAGAACTAAAGGGAATGAATCCAATGTTTCCTGTTTCGTATGTAATGAGGTGATTGCTTTGTGTAAGAAGTGACTTTACCTTGGGGATGTCAGTATGGCATGGGCATGTCATCCACGTCTCTTCCAATGAGGAATTCCGGGGACGGAATTCTTTTAAGGAGGGAAGGTTGTAATAACCCATATTTATTTAAGGGAAAAGTTTGGTGGCCAAATTGAGAAGAATGAAAGTTCTCATAAAGGGGCCTTATTAAAAATGAATATGGCTTTATTGGGCCCAAATCCCTAGGGCAGTATATTCCTTAAAAATCAGTTTTGGTATCTAAAAGTTTGGGGTATTTGGTGTGTGACGGCTGAGCTGAGGAACGAGAAGAAAAAAAGAAGGATCGACGCTGAGCATTTGGGGTGGAGAGATCGAGTTTTGTGCAAGAGGAAGTCTGTCCAGGTAATCATCCACCTTCTAATTGGATTCTGTTCAAATGCTCATCTCCAAAAAAAATGGTTATAGGTCTGAGTTGAAATGGGAGGAAACAGTAAGACATTTCCACCCAGGTTCTTGAGATTTTAATCAATCTAAACGCTGTTGAGCACACAATTCTTTTGAAACTTGGTAAAACTGAACTCCAAATGATTTTAGAAAGATTTCTTACGGTTTTGAGTGTTTTTGGAAAATGCATCAGACCTGGGTTTCTGAACCGAACCATTCAGATGATCGATTTGCATGGAAATCGATGGGACTTAGGTTTGAATAGCTTAATTCGAAATTAACCAGTATTAGAACTGAAATGAGCGAGTCTAGGTGTTTTTGGGTCTAGGCTTAGCCGAAGAAGACGATGAACAATGTCGGGAAGGACACTTTTCGCAAGGGCCTGCTGCGAGAAGTGTTACTTTTCGCAAGGGCCGGTTGCGAGAAGCTCAGTGGTGTTTAAGGTGTGAGGTTAAGTCCAGAAAGCGCAAGAGTGGGTTGCGCAAACTGGGAATGTCGCAAGCGCCTGTTGCGCAAAGTAGCTTTTCGCAAGCGCCTGTTGCGCAAAGTAGCTTTTCGCAAGCGCCTGTGACGCAAGGCTATGTCCAGCGAGATTCTTCCCTTAGTGGTTTGGCCGAGAGAACGTCTACCCATGCTAGAATCGAGTTAAGGGAGGACGGTCCAAGTTTAAAGGGTTAGTAAGACTAATTATATTTTTATATAATTAAATTAATAGGTTTACGGTCGGAACGGGACAAGTGTAGGAAGAGCACTACTATCAGGTGAGTTCCCTAAACCTCTTTTACGACGTAAATGTTAAATGATTCTTTTACTGATTATGGTTTTAACAAGCATGAAATACTTATGAACTGATATGCATGGAAGGAAAGAAATGTTTGATATGTTGAAATGATGCGCATGATTTATAAAGAGTCAAATGTTTTTATGAAACGTATGTGCATGTTATGTGATGTCGGTCTGTACTGTGGGATCAATGAGCCTCGGGATCTGATGATCCCTTGGATAGGTATGACGAGACGGTAGGTTGGAATTCGTTTCCTCCTAGGCGGGTATCGGGGAGTCTGCTTGGGTCCCGATACGAGAGGGCGAAGGGGGAGTCTGCTTGGGCCCCGATCGCGAATGGTTAAGTGATCCATTACACAGTGCAGTACCATATATGATGACTTGTTATGCATTTTAACAAATGATTTCATATTATACATGTTGTTTTACGGAGGGAATTCACTAGGCCTTTTGGTCTAACCCTCGTTTTTCAAAACTAAACAATTTTCAGGTAAGCGAGCTTCAGGCTCAAGTGTTAAGAACTAAAGACGGAAAAATTGTGGCTTGGAGATAGAGCGACTCCAAGATAGATGATTAACCTTAGTTTAGAGCTCGGCTGTGGGTAGTTAGACTTCCGTTGTCATTTTGTTAAGCTCATATTTTAAATGTAATGGTCAATCATTTCTTTTTGCACTGTAAAACGCTCAGTTTATGGTTTATTGCATGATCTACTTTTGGGGACGTTACAAGAACTTAAATCAAAACCTTATATCAAAAATAAAATCAAGAGATGGAGATGGCGACCGGTGGTGAAGGAATCAAAAGATGATAATCAAAAATAAAATCAAAAAATAAAATCAAAAGATGATAATCTGAAAATTAAAGAAACACTAAAAAAACAAAAATACCGATTAAGTTAACAAAGCTATTTAACAAAAGTTACTCGGAGAAATCAAAAGTGAAATAAAATGACAACCATATTAAACATATGTTTCTTTTTTGTTGTAAGTTCTATCATTATAATTGTCTCGTCAACCCTTTAGCATGAGTTTAGGGGTGTTTGTGATTCCGTTTGAGCGGTTTAACCCCTCAAACCACAAACCAAACCGTAAGTGGTGGTCTATTAAATTTTCAAACAGAGCGGTTTGACATCAAGTGTCCAAGCTGGTCAAACCGGACTGCGGTTTAGACGTTTGGTCCGACCGATTTAGGCGGTTTGGGCTTTTTATGGATTTTAAAATTTAAACTTAAAAGAAACATATATAATTTTTGAAGTCATGATTCTTGAAAACGTGAACGAGAACAACGAACAGTGAATGCATTATTAAGACAGCATCCGATTTCATTACTTCACTTTAAGCATGAAATTAATTTGTTTGAAATTCACAGAATTTACTCAAAAGTGTTTTAACTTTACATTCTGGCCATATTCTATTAAAATATATTTCTTTTAGAACTAGTTTTAAACTAGAGAATTTAATTAAAATACCCTAAGTTTGAAATTGACTTATCAAAATACCCCAAATTTTGAAAAGTTTACCAAAATACCCTATTTTTCTGCGAAGGAGCCCTCTATCGCGGGCAGGGACCAATTGTGAAATTTTTTGCAAGATATATTTACACTTTCAGTCCCCATCGCGGGCCATCGCCTCAATCGCGGGCCTGGGACTGAAAGTGTAAATATGAAGCACATAAAATTTAAAAAATGGTCCATGCCAGCGATAGATGGATTCTTTCGCGGAAAAATAGGGTATTTTGGTAAACTTTTCAAAATTTGGGGTATTTTGGTAAACTTTTCAAAATTTGGGGTATTTTGGTAAGTCAATTTCAAACTTAGGGTATTTTAATTAAATTCCCTTTAAACTATGATTAGCTTATGGAGTTATGGTTTTAACCCAAATATTTGTAGATTTGGGATCATGCGAGACCAGTATGTTTTCGTGAGACCGGTGAGACCAAGATTTTACACTTAAAACTTCACAGCAAAATACTGTGAAATAACTTTCACACAGTGTTTTTGCTGTGAAGGCTCACATCTTTTTTTTACCTTTGCAGTGTTTTATTATGAAGTTTCAAGTGTAAATACTTGGTCTCACCGGTCTTACAAAAACATGTTGGTCTCACGTGAATCCAACTTTATATATTTTCACAAATTAACGATTTTAGTTATGTTTTTAGAATTGTTGACATGGCTAATAATTGTTGGCTCAAAATGTACCACGTTTAATAATGTTAATTAAATATCTGTAATGCTGTAAATAGCATATTTAGAATAGAGAATATAATTCGCCATTCCTATGTTGGCAATTATTATTGGAGTTTTACAAGTTAGTTTATACGATAATTTATTTTTGCACTACAAAATAAATGACTTTTACCCACAAAATTTTTACGCAGGAAAATTTTTGTCGGTGATTACCCATGGATCACACAGAAAAGCCCAAAAATTTTGTAGAATTCGATGTTTTTCTAGAAAATACTCATGGATCACCCAGATAATCCATGAGTAATCTGTCACTGATTTGCATTACCCACCAAAAATCTACCCACCAACTTTTTTGACGGTTTTATGACGAATCACTCTTTAGAGACAGATTTTTCAGAGAAAAAATCGTAGGTAAAAGTCTTTTGTTTAGTAGTATTGTAGTATATATTTAGATGGATATAAGTTAAGTTATAATTTATAAGTTATTTTATTGAAACACCGGTTAAAATATATTTTTTTTCAATTATAACCTTAACTAATATTATAAACTTAACTAATAAAAGTTAAGTATTACTATCATTAATAAATATCAATTGAAAATTATTATTAATTATTTAGAATTATTATTCATTATATCAATTATCTTTATATGATTATTTTTTAACTATTATTCAATATGTTTAATCATCAAAAAGCATATATAACAGTTTTAAAAATGTTTATGTGAAGTTACATTAAAACTAAAGTTATAATAATTTTGTTTCAGAGTTAATAAAACTTCACTAAATATTTTATAAAATATTTAATTTTAATTATTAATTGTTTTTTAAAGGATATATAAGGTTAACCGATTTCATTTTTATTTATATTATATGTATTAAGTATTTAATTGTATTTATCTATTAATTACACTAAATGGTTTGTTAATGTTTGGAAATGATTGGTGTAATCATTTTTCATCTTCATGAATAAAGTTTGGTTGGGAAGTTGATGAATCCTGCTTCTGTATGAAACATGGTGCTAATGAAAAGCATACACCGTGTTCAATGAAACATGTTGGTGTATACATGAACTACTTCTATGTTTAAGGGTAATCGAGAATATATATATATATATATAGAGAGAGAGAGAGACAGAGAAAGAGAGAAAGGTTCAAACGAGAACGCTAACTATTTACGAGAAACGCGAGGATGGCCGCCCATGTACAAAATCACATGTGATTCACATACAAAATCATATGTGATTAAAATTCTGGACACGCGCGGTTTGTGCCGCGACTTGCAAGTCGCGTGGCAAAGCCAGCGGATCACATGTGATTTTGTATAGTAATCACATGTGATTTTGTACATGGGCGGCCCTCCTCGCGTTTCCCGTAAATAGTTAGCGTCCTCGTTTGAACCCACCCCTCTCTCTCTCTCTATATATATATATATAGACTTGAGATCATGTGAGACCAGACTATTTCCGTGAGACCGTGAGACCAAAAGACTGTGAAGTTACTGTGATGGTAAACCTTCACAGTGTTTTTACTGTGAAGGTTTGTTGTTTTTCTATTTATAAATATATATATATATATTTGTTGGAAAGCTGGCCAACAACAACGGGCAGCGGGTCAGCAGAAACAGGCACGTCGGTGAATCAGCCAGAATCAGGACGCGTGCCGCCTGCTAATGCTTTTAGGGATTCAAAGATTAATATTAAACTGATCCAGAATTACGCTTATAAACTATAAATTGACTTACCTATAAGTTATAATTAAGATCCACATGTGAATCTATGTTATGATTCACATGTTGACATATGAATCTTAAACTAATTCACAAGTTCGATTATAAATTTTTGATTGATTCATGTACAAGTTATGATTAAGGCTATGTTTGGCAAACTAGCTGATAAGTTAGCTGGTAGAAGCTAGCTGATGAAGAAGTCACGTTTTGACAAAAGCTAGCTTATAAGCATGTAAAAGGACAAAAAAAGGGCATCTTCAAAAAATTATCAATTACAATATTTAATTATATAATTATAACAAGTTTATAACAATATAATATGTTAATTAATACAATCAATGTAGTAAAAAAATTAAATAATATAACTTGTTGATTAAAAGAATTTAAAATTTATTATTACATATCTATTATAAATTTTGAATTTGTTAAAATAAGTTTTAGAAAAAATATATATTAACTAATGATTTTAAATAACCGTTACATACAATATAAAAAAATAATAATAATAAAAAAACAAAAGTAATTGATAATTGAAATATATTAATTAATATTAAAAAATAAATAAAAATAATTTATATGATTAACAATAGCTCTAAATAACTAAATTAATATGAATGTATAAATAAAAATTGACTTAATACCTATCGGTTAATATTAATTAATTAATAATAATTAAATTTAATAACTAATATTTATTTATAATAATAGGTAATAAATAATAATTAATAATAATAATAAGGGCAATATTGGAATATTTAAAAAAACTACTGAAAAGCTACTTCAAATAGCATTTCAAAAAGTTAGCTTATGGTAATCCAAACATGTATAAAATTAGAGCTAGCTTATAAACTAGTTTTTTTTTGCCAAACAATGTGTAAGATACACATGTGAACCTGTGTTATGATTCATCTGTTCACTTATGAATCTTAACTGATTCAAAATCTCGGTTTTAAATTTTAAAAGTACAAATTATGATTATGATTCACATGTGAATATAGGTTCACATGTGAACCAATGAAATACATTGATGTTCTTGTTCATATATAAAATTTAGGCAAACGAGATTGAATTCAATTTGAGGTAAACAAGATTGAATTCAATTTGTAGATTATAAACAAGATTATGAATTCAAAGTGAAAATTTGATTAAAGAAATATATGATTACAATAGGAAATTTAATTAAAATACCCTAAGTTTGACATTGACTTACCAAAATACCCCAAATTTTGAAAAGTTTATCAAAACACCCTATTTTTTCGCGAAGGAAGCCCTCTATCGCGGACAATGACCATTTTTTAAATTTTATGTGCTTCATATTTACACTTTCAGTCCCTGACCCGCGATCGAGGCCTGCGATGGGGACTGAAAGTGTAAATATATCTTGCAAAAAATTTCACAATTGGTCCCTGCCCGTGATAGAGGCTTCTTCGCGGAAAAATAGGGTATTTTGGTAAACTTTTCAAAATTTGGGGTATTTTGGTAAGTCAATGTCAAACTTAGGGTATTTTAATTAAATTCTCATTACAATACCCAAAAACAATTATAGAAAAAATAGAAGATAAATTAGGATATTTGATTTAAAATACTTATAATTTAAAATTAATATTAAAAAATAAAAATATATACATTTACAATAAATACTATTTACAACATTATTTTAAGTAAAAATAAAATTATTCAACACTACCATTTTTCTTATTAGGTAATATTTTATTTTATCAAAACAACATTGTATGCAACAATTTACCTGGTTTGTTTTTGGCTTAATGAGCTTAATGAGCTTAATGAGCTTAATGGCATGTATGGCTTATTCGGTCAGCCATACAGGGGTGCTTGGTAGTGGCTTAATAAAAAAAGAAGTGACTTAGCGATTAAGTTGTGAAGAGATCCCTTTATGTGGTCAGACATCATTATTCCAATTTTACCCCTCACATTAAACCATCCGGCTAGCTCCCACAAAACCCTACCACTCTTCACCGTTGATCTGCAATATCCTGTCGTCTTCAACCTCCAATCTTCAGAAGTTTCCTTCCAATTACTGTTTTTGATTTTGACCTAATTCTCATCTTGTTCCCTCTTTTGGTGGAATTTGTAGCGTTCGTTTCTCCCTCTTTTGGTCGAATTATTGTTCGATTTTGACCTTCTTCTCATCTTCTTCCCTCTTCTTCTCTCTTTTGGTCGAATTACCGTAATACTAATGTTCCGGTGGGTCGATGGGTAGGGCGCCTGCAAGCTTTTTTTTTACTTTCTGTTTCTTTTCATTCTTCCTTTTGATTCAAAGTTTTTTTTAGTAAACTACAAATTTGGTTCCTGTGGTTTCTTGAGAGTATTAAACTACAAGTTTATTGAATTTGGGATGAATCAGAGAAAAATAAACAAATTTGATACAATTTATGAGGGTGATTGTAGGCTTGTAGCAGTTCTTGATTTGTTTTTGTGGGAAATTGGATTTCAGGATTTCCAGGGTATTTATTTTTATGTAATTTATCAAAATTTTAGTAATAAATAAAATATTTAAGAGTTAAAATAAGTAATTAGATGATAATTATATATATTTCTAAATCTATGTGTTTTTATTATAAATTAAACTATATGATAAATTAAGGAACGTTATTGAGGGTAAAATCGTCATTTCTGACGTTCAGATTATTTGTTCAGCACAACAAACAAACAACAAGATATCAAAATCCAGACAGACAGATAAATCCATACAGGTGTTAATGAAAAATCAACGAAACAGCCCCTTAATCGGGTAAGAGTCGTCATCCCCACTTATCGAGTAAGACTTTCGATCTTGTCGGCGCTCTTGCCTGGTAAGATTATCCAATATTCTAATAGTGATCACATTGTATTTTAAAGCAATAAAAAAAACCATCAAATAACTGTAAATAATGTTTTGTAATATATAATTGGGAAAATTGCATCAAAATAAAACCAACTTTCGTTTGATTTCTATTTGAGTAACAAACTTTCAAAATCGTCATTTAAGAGTCTATATCAAACTTTTTATTTATTTAAGGGTCTGATTGACCTGTTCGGTAACCGCTAAAATAATATGACATGGCAAAGAAAATTCAAATGAAGATCGATAGAAACAAAATTAAAGAACAAAAATAAAAATTAAAAAATTTGAACTTGAATACTAAATTATAAAAAGAACTCACTAAAAAATTATATAACTTAATTATGCAGATAATAAAAATTACTAAGAAAAATAAAATAAAAAATTATATACTTGAGAAAAAAAGTCTTTAAAATTTATAATAAAAAAAATATTTTAGTAAAAATCATTAAAATTTCTAATAAAACAAAATTAATTTAAAACAAAAAAATGCAGTGTTTAAAGGCTTGTGTTTATGAATCAATATAAAAAAACTGCATTGTTTAAACAAAGTAGTCATAAAACGCATGATGGTGGGAATCCAACCTGGAAAGTGAGGATATACAACTAGCAACCTTTAATTCAATAGCTTTGCCAATGTACCAGGAGTTGCTTTGTTAACACAATTGTATTTATTAATTTATATAGCAATATTATTACAGTTAAAAAGTTAGAAATATTCAAAGGCCCTCAACGATCGGTAGAACCTGATTGGAACACCCCAAGTGACGGGCCTGGTCGATAGGCTAATATCAAATTTATAGCAAAAATATATATAAGCTGTTAGTTAAGTTTTGGGACAAAACCTGAATAAAAGATTGAGACAGTTGTGTGTGAAACTGGCCGGAGCCGGCGGACGGCAGTGACGGTGACGGTGAGGCCGTGAAGGGAAAGAGGAGCAGGGCGGCGCTGGGGTGCTGTTTGTTTTAAATAATTGGTTTCCAGATTGTGCTTTCTTACAATTGGTGCTGTTTGTATTAATAGGAAATTAATTTTACAATTTGATCCTCCCTCTTTTTGTTTTTTTAATTAGTGCACATTTCATAAAATGATTCCTCCAGGCTCCAAGTCCTAATAAAAATATAATTAAATGAGTCGGTTATTATTTGGTCCCTTTATTTTTAAGTTTGGTGCATCTTTTTTACTCCTATTTCTTAAATACACAAAGCACCCCTCAATTTTCAATGGGTGCACATTTCATACCCGCAAAAATTTTCCTTACATATTTTGATTGCATGGGTATATAGGACCCTACCCCCATCCTATCGCCCATGTCTACATATGTAATTGTACATTACAATTGTATTTTCTTTAAATTTGTATCTTTTGGTATTCTACATAAGCCAAATGATAGCATGTTAGGTGAGCTGCAGATTTTGTGGTCGTTAATTGGTAAAATGTATTTAATTCGGTTTGAAAATAAGTGTCTAAATTAATCTTTTAATTTGCGCTGTTTTGATGGTGTGTTCGGTCGTCGTTTCTGCGGGTTCGATCCTGGGGGTGAAGCCGAGGCAGTTGGGGTGCCGTTTGTTTGTGCCTCGCAAGCTGTGGCACGCTAATCTTCCTGCGTATCCCTTGTTGGCCTGCCCATGCGGCTGCCATTTTTCTGCTTTTGGTTCTTGTTGTTAAGTTGCTTCGTGCTGTTTGTTTCGTTTGGTTTTGGACTTTGTAATTTTTGGTTGTGTGGTGGAATAAAAGCTGGTTGTTTGCCGCAGGGACGGACCCAATTAAGGGCACACGGTGGCACATGCCACCGTATTATTTCTCCGACGAAGGGTAAATTGTTTTGGTTTCGTGATAGGTGCAACCGTATCGTTTTAAGAGGTGCTCCCGTATTCATTTGGAAGTGCAAGCGTACCTCGTAATCAACCAAAAATACCAGAAAACTCTTGAAATCAACCAAAATTACCGAAAAAATCTCCTGAAATCAACCAAAAATACCGAAAAAGTCTCTCAAAATCGATAAAAAAAACTTAAAAATCCCTAAAATCAAAACAAAAACTTTAAAAATCCCTCAAAATGTCGAAATTTGGCTAAAAACACAATGGTCGATATTGAACGTTGGTATAAAAGATATACATGGCGATAAAAACCGTATAAAAAATATGGTGCTGCCGTATGAAAAAGTTTCTAGGTCCGTCCCTGGTTTGCCGTTCAAAAAAAAGTATAATTATTTATTTATTAATTAAAAGTGTAATAGTTATATAATTTTAAACATACATATTTTTTTGATCGAGGATATTTATTTTGAATGGATGAGATATATAAATAATATTTATATATACATATTTTTTTTTTCTGTAACTCCCAGGTTGATGCGACTTATTAGTTATAACTTTGTATTCTCACCCGTTCGAAGTTTATTCCTATTTTATTTTTCAATTATATGTATAATAATAACCATACAGGAGTCTATCACTTTCTAGAAGGGAAATTACATTAAAATGTAACAAACTTTGGTCTCCATTTGTATGTTGCGGAACCCATTTTTAAAAAGGAAATTAATTAAAATACTCAAAGTTTGACTTATATGTATATACAGTATATACATGTAATTATATGTATATACTTCATTACATTTTTGATAATTCATTACACATGTTAAGTAATTTCACTTTTATCATTTCTCTTATATGTATATATAGTATATACATTTAATTATATGGTACAACGTACTGTATTTATATTTTTATTATTTTGTTATGATATTCATTAGGTTTTAAGTAACCCATGTATACATTTATTTGAAGCATATTATCGTATTGAATGTCAAATGTAGCATGTGAGTGCGTCAACAATGGTTGTGTCCGAATTTAACGATATGGTTGAGTTTTTTAAGTTCATCAATCGTTGATGCCTTTGTGTTCTAGATGATTTCTACATATTTGAGCAATGATGTGTTTTAGGTTCCATATTTCATCGATGACGTGTTTTTGGTTCCATATTTCATTGATGCTTATTTTGATTTAGATTTTTTTTTTTGAATTTGATCAACAATTTTTAAAATGATATGAATAAGGATTTCTTTGAGTTTGAATATGATGTTTGGATTTTTGATTTTGAGTTTTAGTGATTAGGTTTGGACTTGTATTTGTGTTGATTTGGTGTGTGGTGGACTAGTGGCTGAAGTGTAGAAATTAATGTTGCAAAAACTTGAAAAATACATTACAGAACCTTGGTTTAAATTGGTTACAAGGAGATTAATATATTATACTGTTACCTATCTTTAGACTAGTTAGACCAGGAAACATATTACAAATGTACAATTACCAAAATAGATAAAAGAAATAGGATGGAAAATGTACACAGAGGAAGATATCAAGGGATATCAAATCCTTAAGGATCCTTGTCATGCCCCCAAAACACGGATGATCGAGACAATAGTCCGATCTTGGAGAGTAACATATGGAGTCGGAAGCGAGCGATAGGTTTGGTTAAAGCATCTGTTAGTTTATCATCATTCACTACTCGAGCGACATGAAGTGCCCTAGCTTGGACGTTTTCAAATGAGTAGGAAGATGCTTCAATACGAGATTGGAACTTAAGTTGACAGCTCCAACATTATCACAATAAATGGTAGGTGTTGTGGTTCAGGTATGCCAACATAGGCTAACAAAGGAAAGAAGAACATGTACTGTCCTAATTTATGTAACGACCCAGACCTTTTTCGAAGAGTTTTGCGGTTGGTGTGGAGTTTTAAATAAAAGTAGAAGTTGAGGGGCTAGTTAGTAAATAAGTGATGGGGTATATAATGGGCACAAAACCCTAGATTCATTCTAATTCCCTGATTTTGGTGAGTTTGGCGGCTGAGCTTTGAGAGAAGGAGAAGAGAGTTGGAGTTCTTGAACATTTTGGAGAGAAGGTTTGTCAAGCTTCAAAATCAGAAGAAGATAGGATTGAAATTCGTTTTCTGCAGAGAACATATCAGGTAATCCTTAATCTAGCACTCCATTTAAGATTTGTCTGCTGATTATTGGGTTTTGAGAACTTTCTTTTGCTTTAAGTCATTTGAGGCCATATAGATAGATTTAGACATCTTCAATTGGTGTTTGATGCAAAAACTTGTGGGTTTTGGTTAATGGAACATTAAGGGGTTAGTTATCGTCTTTTATTTCGGCTTGAGGGTCGTATAATAGGAGATTCTGCCCCAAATCTCGTCCAGCGCGTCATCCGGAAAGTCCAGAGGAATGAAGGTTTCCGGAAACGTGTCCGGTAAGCTTCTTATGTTGTAGGTCTCCGGGAGAATGTACCCAATAGGCATAGTATCCGGACAGTAGAAGTACCCGGACAATAGAGACGTCCGGAAAGTAGTGTTATCGGACAGTGGTGTAACATCTTGAATTTTTCTACTTAATATTTTAATGAGGATTGGGATGTATTTGTATTTTGTGTTAACTTTGAGTTATATGGGAAATTTTATAATTCATTAGGGTTAAAATACAAGAGATGAATATTGGATGTACTTTTGGAATTAATGGAACTTGAGGGTGTGTTTTGTTATTAAATAAAAGTGTGTATGGATAAAGGGTTAAGGAAATGAGATATTATCTCATTTCCCTGATTTGAGTCGGCAAGAAGCAGAAAGAATTCAAGAAGAAAGAAAAAGAGAGAAAGGGAGAAAGAAAGAAAGCAAGCTTTGTTCATCATTTTGGTAAGAAATTAATCTGAGTTTCTGATAAATTGTTGTAATTATAGGATTGTAAACGAATCTATGATTGTGAATAGGTTTTCAAATCGTTTTCAGCAGATTGGGATTGAATTTGTGCAGAAGTCGGTTTCGCAGCATAAGGTGAGTTCATTCGATTCGTTGTACAAATCAGTGTTTTTAAGTTGTACTAACCTTAATATAGTTGTATAAATTGATTGAGGACTGAATGGAATACATAGATTGAACTGATTTTACAAGTTAAGTCGATTTGTGGACTTGTTGAAATAAACTGTACGCAGTCCCGGTACATGAAAGCCCCGGTAGTTATGAGTCCCGGTGCAGTCCCGGTAGAATAAAAAGTCCCGGTAGTGGCAAGTCCCGGTAGTTGGAAGTCCCGGTAGAGGCAAATCTAGGTACTTATGAGTTCCGGTGAAGTCCCGGTACATGTGTTGAATACCGGGAGTTGGGGATACCGGGAGTTGGGAATACCGGGAGTTGGATAAAAAGAGTCAGTTTACAGATTTTGGTAATAGATCTTGAAAATGAACTAAAGAATATAATAGTCTAAGATATCCGGAAACCCCTGTTATCCGGACACTTTGGAGAAATTAAGAATGTAAGGTTCTGATGGCTGGATGCAGTTTCTAGATGTTTTATCTGGTTAAGTTTCTAAAAAGTTTCTCGGGGCGCTGCCCCAGACCCCGCAAGGGCGTTGCCCCTTGACCCCATCCGCTAACCGGGTAGCGGAACCCCCGTGCTAAGTCGCCGAAGGGGGGCATTTGAGGACGAAGATACGATAGGTTATCTAGTATTCTTAGATTTGAGAATATGATATGAGCTGTAATATGTTGTTAAGCATATACGTTAGTAAAGTGTAATGGATCCATAGGCACTAGTGGTTATGTACACGTAGAATAGATGAAGATTAATCATTATTCTGATGTGTGTGAGAAATCATGGAATAAACGTAATTCCTGATTTCTAAGGAAAAGAAGAGATTGGCATGTGTATATTGTAATCACTATTTCCTTCTCTAAGAAATAGGCATGTGTATATTGTTATTTCTTAGATGTGTACAGAAATGGGCATGTGTATATTGCGGTTTCTGGAATAGATGTGTACGGAACTGGGCATGTGTATATTGCGATTTCCGGAATAGAAACATTACTCTAGAATCAATACAGATTCGTAGGGTAGCTATGAGACATGATATGATGATGGAATGTGTGTCAGGCATATTCATGGAATTGGGTAAAATCGTGTTAACGGAATAGAGTTACACGTATGGTAAGAGAAAGGGTAATCAGGTTTGTTATAACTTGCTTACATTGATTTTGCAAATGTTATTATGGAAACGAATCTTCTCACTAGGCGTTGGCCTAATCGTTTCATATGATGTTTTCTTACCAGGTACCAGCTCAGGAAAGTAAAGGGTTGCGGGACGAGCGTTTTTGGAATAGCAGAGGTGTCAATTAACCTGAAGAGATTTTGTTGGATTACTTAGATAACTTAGTTAATCTGATTGTAGTGATGTAATTAGATTAATAGGTTATTTGAAGAATCATGTATTGTAAATGTACTCTTGGTGGTTAATTACCTTGCTATATATTTATAAGTTGAAGTTTCTTGTATCATAACTTGTGAAATTCGAGGTTCAAATTAGCCCTGATTTTAGGGTGTTACAAGTGGGGTTGTCCGGAAAGGGTAGTCATCCGGATACTAATGGTTGTCCGGAAAGTTAGATTGTGCCCGGTAAGTTGGGTGTCTGGAAAGTAGAGTTTTCCGGATAGTTTGTTACTTAGCTTATGTTGTGTCCATTTATCCAGGAAAGTCAATTGGAAGTCTGGACCTGATTAGAAACGAGAAGTAAGAGCACCAGGTGAGTTTTCTAACTAAAATACGTGACTTTACAACGTGTTTTCTAAAGTAAGTACATGATGAGAAATGCCATGCTTTATTATTACGCTTATTTTAAATGCATGAAAGTTATTTAAAGATTTACGTGAGATGTATGCATACATTGTTTTAGACGTAAACTGGCCAAGACGGGAGAGTAGACCCGCTAGTGCTCATGCGGGAGAGTAGACCCTTTATGCCAGGGGTAGTGTGGCCCCATGTAAGGCAGCATGAGACTGACTCGTTGGCACCTTCGGGTGACTTCAGGGTGTCAATTTACGAGGGGCGGACCTTATTCCGTGGATGATTTTATATGAACCGATTTATGATGATGTGTTTCTGAAAATGGTAAACTGTTTTAAATTCTTTTGAGAACTGTCTAGAGGGACTCACTAGACCTCATGGTCTAACCCTCGCATTTTCAAATTAAAACATTTTCAGGTAAGCAGATAGTAAAGGCTCCGGTAAGTAAGCAAGCGCAGAATAGAGTAAAGATACAGCTTCAGGCAGTGCCACTCATACTTTTAGTGGTAATTATTCTCATTTGTGTATAGGTTGTTTCCGCCAACCTAAGTTAGTTAGACAATTGTGATGAAATTTTGTGGACCCAGATTTGTGATTGTTTAATATTAATGCTTTGTACGCTTTATTTAGATTGGGTTGTTACAGTTGGTATCAGGGTCATAGTTTAAGGGATTTAGGTGACCGGACGAGCCTAAACTTAAACTTGGAGTAGAAATCACAACTGAGAATAGGAAATGCGTTAGGAGGGCACTTTTATAGATACAGAAATTGCGTTAAGAGGACACTATTGTAGAGATAGGACTAATAGGGTACTGAGGACTGTCATGTAAGGTAAGTTTGAAATTTCACCTGGCCAGTGAAATAGCGAACTTACAGGTACATGTATGTGCTTAACCTGCCTTATTATTCCGAAATGGTAGTCAGACACTAGTGTTTATGTCATGTGCCAGTACCTTAGAATGTCAGTAGGATCCCGGAGAAGTAGATTGAGACCCATTGTCGGGGAGATATTGTAAAAGATCGGTTATGATGTGATGTATGTATACCTCGTAGAGAAGAAAGTTGTTTGGAATGTATTGAGTCGTCTAGAGATAGACCTTTGTGGATTCGATGAGGATGAGCGATTGCTTGTGAGTAAGACTCCTGGTTCAGGAGAGTCCCGATTCTAGAAATTGTGGGGTAGATCAGTTGGGATGATAAGAAAGGGCAGTGTCGAGATCTTGAAAGCATAAGTTCAATAGCGAGTGCAAGATTGGGGTTCTGACTCTTTAGCTGAGCTTTTCAATGGCAGGATCGGTGAAGAGAGATAGCAGTAGAGAAATGAAAGTATGTAGAAGTAGAAATGAGATAGCTGATCAAAATGAATTAGTATGAATGGTTGAGTAAGTGGACCGTTGAATGTATGTATAGCAAGTTATTACAAGGCCGAGAGAGAGAGCGACCATTGGTCGAAGGTAGAGAGTCGATGATAAGTTGCGTTAGTAAAGTGACTGACCTTGTTTGAGTGAGTAGCCTTCAATTGCAAGTAGAGTTTCATGCATTGAGTTCATACATGTGTACATGAGATTTTTTTTCATAATTAAACAAATGTGTAAATATCAAATTTGATCGAATATAAATCGGCGTGTGCAACCGTATGTTTAAAGAAAAATGCAAATCCATGTACATCGCATAATGAAGTCTTGAGGTTTACGATTTGCCAAATATTCCACCATTTTCATGTTAAGTTAAATTGTTGCGAAAAAATCAAGAAAACGTTTGAATACAAAACTTTTATAACTAAAATGAGTATTGACATGTTGAAATTATATAAATGAGGGTGAGGACCGACTGGTTTACTTTGTGTCGGTACTTGCTTCCAGAATTTTGTCGTATGGAAAGATTTTCCATCCAATACTTATTTCTGTCGTAACGACGCCTTTTTGGTTGAGTAAGATTAAGTTTTACGGAGAGATTGCATGCAAACAACCCTCAAGATCGTTGTGCAGGGCATTGGAGTTATGAGAATGTTGGGGTCGTATGTACCGAAGTTGTTTTCAAGTGTGGTTTCTTTCAAATGATCAAAAATGTGAAATGATTCATTTATCGCGTTGTCAGGCATGAAGGCTATGAACTCAATAGGTCGTAGAGTATTACATTTTAAGCTAAGGAAGAACTCCTAGAGTGGAGAGGTGTTGGACAAATCAGGGGAGAACGTTGTAGCTTTGATATTTGTGTTCTAGAGGATAGGTGAGCAGTAGATGAGTCGGAAGTCCCTTGTGCGGTGATTGGAAATACAGTTGTCGAGGGACGGCTGTGTTCAGGGGAAGGACTAGAAGTCATCAGGGTGTTGGTATTAGCAACTCGGTATGAGTAGGGTGGTGAAGTAGGAATGAAATATCCTCGACGTCAGGTAAAGGTTGTAAAAAGATCTTGTGACACTGGTGATGCACGAGTGAGTTTGAAATGAGGACGGCGGGGTGTGGATTTGATTAGGATATGTTAGAAGGATTAGGCTCAATAAGGGACCCTTATCGAAGAAGTAAGTTAAGAAAGTATCAACAGTTCAACTATTGACGTTGAAGTCGACAGTTGTGTAAAGTGTATGAGGCCAAAGACTTGAATCAGAAGGTTGAAAGTTGAAGGAACACCTTGTAGGAGTATTAAGTTAGTGAAAGACTGTTGTTTTAGATAAGCGTGTTACTTACGAGGTGGATAGTTCGTTATGAATGAGGTCTCGAAGATAAGTTTGAGTTGTGTATGTTTGATCATGAGGGTTTTGGTCTGCAGTGTGATGTTATGAGTGAGTAATGTACAATTATATAGTGTCAATAATTGCCAAGTCGAATGTGCCAGCTAGCATCATAGCGATGAGAGGTTAGAGAAATAGGAAACTTCAGATAGAAGCCTATTGGAGGTTTCAGTTGGGGTGTTCGTGTTGTTAACTAGGTTGTTGGAGCACGTAGGGTGTGAGTTGACGTCGTGATATGATTATGTTCGGGATAGCATCACAGAGTGGTGGTGGGTAGATACCCAAAGGAGAAACCAAGTGTCTTTAACTGTAGGAGTCACTAAGTAAGCATATTTTGGGATAATTGGAAGTTTTAAGAACTTGATGGATGTATTAGTCAGAATGTGGTGGAATAGATGTGAAATCCTTAAAGAATGTGAGATGTTGCTTATGTGTGAGCGAATTGTCTGAGAAAGTAAAAGTTGGAGTTTAAAGAATGTATAGTGACGTCGAACTCTGGTGTCAATTCGAGGTGAGTTGGTCGAAAGCCTTAAGTTAGAATGTTAATGCAACCGTTTGGTTATGTATAGTGATGAGAAAGCTTTTGCAGCTTGGGAATTGTCGGAAGAGAGGGGCGAGTAATGGTGGTGGCAGTGCTCCACGCTAACGTGGGGAGGTGAATACAGTATGTCAGATTAAGTAAGTAAATCGGAAGTAGTAAACTTGCCAGTAATGCCGATAGGTGCAGTGTTGTGTAGACTGTCCTTGGTAAGTGTGCGAACTTTGGAAAGAGTATTGAGGAGGGAAATTGGGTATGTTTTTGTGCAGGAAAGAAGTGGGTAAGACGACTGAATGAGATAAGTTAGTGACTTTGTGAGAAATGTTCGAACGAACCGATCGTTCAGTGCAAGCTATTGAGAACAATAGAGTATGATCGTGGTTACCCCTCCTAGTTGAGTGGGAGTAACCGAAGTTATGTTATACGACTGGACGCTTGTGGCAAGCAGTGGGACATTTATAAGCCTTCAGGATAAGTTCAATTCGGATAGGTGAGTACTCAAATAAGGAATTATAGAGGTTTCCTACTATTAGACACGTTAAGTGTGAAATGATGAAGTTGTGAGAACGTACGATTTAGTTGACGTGTTGTAGCCAATGTGATTCGGGAAAGGAGTATGATCTGCATAGACGAATGTCGGTTGGAAGAAGTAATCTAGAAATTTCAGGTATACCAAGGAGAGGCTCATGGGTGTGAGCTTGTCGGGATGTGCAAGGTTGGCCTGGTGCCAAGTTGTTAATGAGCGAGTTTTCCTGGTAGAAGATTCTCGTTGTTGTGGTGGGAAATTTCTGCCAAGTTCTTTCTCTTAAGGAAGTATAAATGTACGAGAGACCTTAATTAGACATGTTTAAAACTGAGAGTCCCGATGTGTGGACGGAGGCGCGGTTGGCCTTGTTTTTGTCAGGTAGTTTTAAGCAAGTATAGTGATCGAAGGGGGTACAAGTAAATAGTGCAAGATGGCACGTGTTAGCAAGTGATGACTCGCCGAGGGCGGTTTCATGTATGGAGTGCGGTTATGTTTCCCATCTGAACGATTTGGGGCAGCCGAGTAGAACTGAGTGGTTGGATTGAGAGCATAAGACTTTGGAACCTCGAGAATTGAGAGATAGGTAAAGTGGACTACGTCTGCGGGTCCGTCGGAGTTATGAAAGTTGAATAGATAGTGCGCGATCTTGAGGTACTAGATGAAATTTTGGAGGACTTCGTAGTGTGACGTGCGCCTCTGTTATGAGGAACAGATGAGGGAAGCTGTAGTAATGTCGACCTTGCAAGAAGTGCAGGCGATAAGAAGTTGACTTTGTCTTTAGTGAGCAAGTGAGAGCAACGGCATACAAGTTAGACTTGCCGGAAGAAGTAAGAGGAGTTCATCCAGCATTCTTGTGTCAAATCTGAAGAGATGTTTGGGCCGAGACCGGTGTATCCATCCCATTAGGAAATGTTAGCATCGATGAGAGACTGTCGTACGAAGAAGAACCAATAGAGATTATGGACAGCAAGGTCCGAAAATCTAGAATAGAGAAATTCGGCTAGTAAAAGTTCAGTGTAGATATCGTAAGGGGGCGAGAGGCAACGTGGGAGGTAGAATCCGATATGAAGTCTAGGTACCCTCTCCTTTTCGAAAATGGAATTCCGGGGACGAAATTCTTTTGAGGGGGAGTGTTGTAACGACCCAGACCTTTTTCGAAGAGTTTTGCGGTTTGTGTGGAGTTTTAAATAAAAGTAGAAGTTGAGGGGCTAGTTAGTAAATAAGTGATGTGGTATATAATGGGCACACAACCCTAGATTCATTCTAATTCCCTGATTTTGGTGAGTTTGGCGGCTGAGCTTTGAGAGAAGGAGAAGAGAGTTGGAGTTCTTGAACATTTTGGAGAGAAGGTTTGTCAAGCTTCAAAATCAGAAGAAGATATGATTGAAATTCGTTTTCTGCAGAGAACATATCAGGTAATCCTTAATCTAGCACTCCATTTAAGATTTGTCTGCTGATTATTGGGTTTTGAGAACTTTCTTTTGCTTTAAGTCATTTGAGGCCATATAGATAGATTTAGACATCTTCAATTGGTGTTTGATGCAAAAACTTGTGGGTTTTGTTTAATGGAACATTAAGGGGTTAGTTATCGTCTTTTATTTCGGCTTAAGGGTCGTATAATAGAAGATTTTGCCCCAAATCTCGTCCAACGCGTCATCCGAAAAGTCCAGAGGAATGAAGGTTTCCGGAAGCGTGTCCGATAAGCTTCTTATGTTGTAGGTCTCCGGGAGAATGTACCCGATAGGCATAGTATCCGGACAGTAGAAGTACCCGGACAATAGAGACGTCCGGAAAGTAGTGTTACCGGACGGTGGGGTTGTCCGGAAAGGGTAGTCATCCGGATACTAATGGTTGTCCGGAAAGTTAGATTGTGCCCGGTAAGTTGGGTGTCCGGAAAGTAGAGTTTTCCGGATAATTTGTTACTTAGCTTATGTTGTGTCCATTTATCCAGGAAAGTCAATTGGAAGTCTGGAACTGATTAGAAACGAGAAGTAAGAGCACCAGGTGAGTTTTCTAACTAAAATACGTGACTTTACAACGTGTTTTCTAAAGTAAGTACATGATGAGAAATGTCATGCTTTATTATTACGCTTATTTTAAATGCATGAAAGTTATTTAAAGATTTATGTGAGATGTATGCATACATTGTTTTAGACGTAAACTGGCCAAGACGGGAGAGTAGACCCGCTAGTGCTCATGCGGGAGAGTAGACCCTTTATGCCAGGGGTAGTGTGGCCCCATGTAAGGCAGCATGAGACTGACTTGTTGGCACCTTCGGGTGACTTCAGGGTGTCAATTTACGAGGGGCGGACCTTATTCCGTGGATGATTTTATATGAACAGATTTATGATGATGTGTTTCTGAAAATGGTAAACTGTTTTAAATGCTTTTGAGAACTGTCTAGAGGGACTCACTAGACCTCATGGTCTAGCCCTCGCATTTTCAAATTAAAACCTCTTTAGGTAAGCAGATAGTAAAGGCTCCGGTAAGTAAGCAAGCGCAGAATAGAGTAAAGATACAGCTTCAGGCAGTGCCACTCATACTTTTAGTGGTAGTTATTCTCAGTTGTGTATAGGTTGTTTCCGCCAACCTAAGTTAGTTAGACAATTGTGATGAAATTTTGTGGACCCAGATTTGTGATTGTTTAATATTAATGCTTTGTACGCTTTATTTAGATTGGGTTGTTACAATTTACATGAAATTGGCAGGAAGGTAGCTAGACAATTGATGTTAATTGATATGAAAATAAGTGTACAAAAATAGAAGATGACAACTAAGGATTTGATTTGTCTTTATCTCTTATATCTTCAACACGCCCCCCCCCCCCAAGATGGACGGCCTTTGGAAAGACCAATCTTGGAGAATAGACCCTCAAAAGGTTTTCGAGGTAAAGGTTTGGTAAGAGCGTCGGCTAGTTGATCACTACCAAATATGTGTTGAACTCGTAGTATACCATGTTGTACTTGCTCCCGTACAAAGTGAAAATCAAGGGCAAGATGTTTCATTCTGGAATGAAAGATCGGATTAGCTGCGTATTGAGTGGTACTTAAATATCGCAATAGATACTGGGTAGTTGATCCAGTGTAAGACCCAACTCAAGGATAAGAGACCGTAACCAAAGTAACTCAGCAGTAGTGGATGCGACGGCTCGAAATTCAGCTTCGGTAGACGAACGGGATATGCCTCTTTGTTTGTTTTAAAAAAAATTCCACTACTAAGCCCTGTATTGATCTGTCACTATTCAGATGGCACAAAATGACGGTCACTCTTCGGACGAGAACAACGTCATTCCGTCTCACCGGTCGTCGCATCCGTCGGTGAATGCACGCGACCTTGATGAGGAACTTCTACTGAAAAGCCTTCATCTTGCCCTCTTAGACAACAACCACCATCTCGATCTCAGTGTGGCATTCGACCACCGAATCATCCTAGATATCATACGTGGCCATCCTCTTCGTACATCACTTACAAAGGTAGTCACTATGCCTCTTATCTACTTACAATAGTTCTGGCACACACTACGATTTCATCCGGTACACATACGGGGTCCGCACTTCACTGCTAAAGTCGATCATTTCGATGTTCGACTTACCCTTAAGCGACTCCGTCGAGCCTTAGACCTTCCCTATAGCGCGGATTTTAAAGACATGGTTCTGGAAGTACAACTCTTCGCCGACATCAGAAGTTTGGGATATCAAGATCCACGCAATCCATTTCTATTTGCAAACTATAAGTAGATTTTGCCCTTGTATTTTGAATTATGTCATTCACTCTTACACACTCAAGTACACATAGTATTGCACTTTCTCTCAACATCATCTTGTGTACTTGAAGAACTTATTGAATATATGGATGGCATAGATTAATAGTTGATTGAATACTTATTCTGGGATCACATTATTTGTTTATTGAAAATTTTGTAATGATTTTTTTGGCATGCACTTTTTTTTACTATCTACAAGATATCATTTCTTAAACAAATAAATGGAAATTATGCTTATGAGGAAAAATTTAAAATTGAATATTTTTAAAAGGGAAATAACTATTTGGGCATCTTGTTTTGGGTGTGGAGAAGAAAAGAACATGAGCATCTACAAATTGTAAAGCAAATTAAAACATGTATGCTTTGTGAAAAAAAGATGATGATGAGAAAACAACAACAATGCCTTGTAAGATAAAATAAGTATCGGTCCATTTATTTTTTTATATTCATATATTTTAACCTTTTAAATAATTGCTTTTATTTTTATTTTTTCAAAACTAATTAAAACTTGGATTTAAATGGTATGTACGATGAATTAATCATGTTTGGTAAAAGAAACTAGAGGATAAACTATATATCAATATAAAATAATACAAAATAATATGTTAAAAAATTAAATAGAAAAAATAAGAAGCATAATTGGAAGAAAAAAACTCATTACGCTTATTGAAACTCTTTTGAATTAGCTTCTAAGTTAACTTATGGCTAACCAAACGAGGCTTTTTCAGTAAGCTACAAAATCAAACTAGCTAACAAAGGGCCATTTGGCCTAGGGGTATACAGTAATACCAACATTCACTACAACAAAATTGAGTTTATAGAACGCCTAAAATAAATAAGTGTCTTAATAGGCTTTTTATATGACTAAACAAAAAAAACGCCATATTTAAAAGTGTTACAAAAAATTTATAGGATACCTTTGGGCATCGTAACAAGTTTTTTAAAATATTTTTCAAATAGAGCGTCTTAATAACTATTTTATAGGACACTATTTAGAAATATGTCCTATAAACACAAGTGTCCCATAAAAGGTGCCGCCGTCCCCGTCGACGTCGAACCCCTCACAGGATTTCAAGCGTCGTCTTTCGTTGACATGATAGCGACCGTCGACGTGACGTGTATAGGAGGGGTATAGAATTGCGTTAACTATTTAAGAAAATACGAGATCGACCGTCCATGTCCAAAATCATATATGATTCACGCGACTTTAAGTAGCGGCCAAAGTCGCCCACGTCGAGTTTTGCATGTTATTGTAAAATCGCATGTTATTGTAAAATCGCATGTTATTGTAAAATCACATGTGATTTTGCACATGACCAGTTGTTTTCGTGTTTTCTCAAATAGTTAGCGTTCTCATTTGAACATTTCTCTCTCTCTCTCTCTCTCTCTATATATATATATATATATATATATATATATGTGTGTGTGTGTGTGTGTGTGTGTGTGTGTGTGTGTGTGTGTGTGAGTTAAATAAAACGAGAACCACAAATATGTTACAAACCCATGAGAATTGGAATAAAAATATTTTTTTACTTGATATTTTTTTATCAAATGCTAGGATTTAAGATATTTTGTTTCACATACATTTGTGTCATAATATGATAGTTTCACACGGATATGTTTCACCACGTATCCACATGAGTATTTTGTACGTGTTTATCATTTCACTAGGTGAATCGTATTTTTTTCAAAGGTAATCTTTTCACAAGGTGAACACGAACATATGTGAAATAATATCTTATATCATACGTTTTGATGAATAAAAATCATGTAAAACAATAATTTTATATTGGTTTTCACGAGTTTGTAATATATTTGTGGTTCTCATTTAATTATCGTCATATATATATATATAGTCTTAGGTTCAATAGAGAAGTCCAAATATTTAGAGAAATAGAGAAGTGATTTTGGCCATTTATTCGGTCAAGATCGGTTATAATTGGTCAAAAGTTGCGGCTTTGACTGGTCTAAAATTGCGGCTTTGACTGGTCAAAAGTTGCGGCTGTTCCAAAAATAGAAGGGCAATTTCGTAACTTTTACAAAAAACACGGGCTGAGTTCATATATGAATCTGTGTGATTCACATATGAACTGTACGTTCATATATGAACCTTTGTAATTCACATATGAACTCTTTATAACTAATTCATATATGAACCTTTGTGTTTCATATATAAAACTAATTAACTGTAGGTTCATATATGAATCAGTTGAACAAATTAATTGATTCAAATATGAATCTTTGTGTTCATATATGAACCTTTGTGATTCATATATGAATTTTTTTAACTAATTCATATATGAACCTTTGTGATTCATATATGAAATTTTTTTAACTAAACTTCTCATATGAACAAATTAACTGATTCATATATGAATCACAAAGGTTCATGTATGAATTAGTTAAAAAGAGTTTATATATGAATTACAAAGGTTCATATATGAACGTATAGTTAATATGTGAATCACACAGATTCACATATGAACTCAGCCCGTGTATTTTTTACGAAACTACCCCTCTATCTTGTGCAGACCACGGGAGTAATTATCCGCTGCTTCTCGGTCGAAGCCGTCGATCTTGACCGAATAAATGGCCAAGATCACTTTTCTATTTCTCTAAATATTTAGACTTCTCTATTGAACCCTTCCCTATATATATATATATATATATGTATATATATATATACATACATATGTTCATCTTCATGACCAGATACCTAAGATTCAATTATGATTTATTATTAAGTTTATTACGAATGAAATTACGGTTTAAATTACCTATATTATGGACCCAGTTGAGTCCAACCGATTTTAGGTTAATCTGAGCCGTATAAATTCATTCCAACTTTCAATCTGGGCCGTTTAAATTCAATAAGCCCTTCACTCAGCCATCTTAATCGTCCCTCTCCAACTTCTCCCTTCAAACCATTCTCTCCCTCAACCGGCCTCCTCCGTGTTCCGCCACGCCCTCATCGCCTTCAACCTCCAACTCCCTTTTTTTCTCACACGAACTCTCCCACGTCTACCCTCAAATACGATGGAAATTCGTATATAAACCTTCAGTAAATCTGCAAATTAAATCAATTTCTACATCAAATCGACTATGTGAAGGAGACGCATCCATATAGGAACTTCACGGCGGTGGGAAGAAGACGCATCCATACGAAGCTACAAATCAATTTTCACCAGGTTCGATCATTGTCTGTTGTTAGATTTCTCTATTCTTCATCTTCTAACTGGTTCGATTATCTGGTTCGTTTTCATCCTACTGCTTCCATTTCATTCTTCATTTTCGATTTCAGGTTCCATCTTTTAAAGATGTATGAATTATAACCACTTCTCAGAAACCGGTCCTAAACCCCGTCCCTAGAACCCTCAATTTAGCGCGGGAGATCGATCATCATCGGGCGTCAAGTGAGGAAGATGCTGAACCAGGGTCTGAAAAGTTCACAAGGGCCCAAACAAATTGCCAGAGTACATGAAGGATAACGAGTTCATTTTGAATCATTACAGACTTAATTGGCCTATGAAACAAGCCTTTTTCAGCTTATTTCAATGGCACAACGAAACCCATAAACGTATGGACGGAAGTACTCTCTCTCTCTCTCTCAATAGTGTTAATTGAACTGTTAGGAAGAATATTTGGCATATCAAATGTTAATGGTCTATGTTTTTATCTTTCATCGTTTTCAGATACCCGAAAGGTAATGATCGATAATTGAATGGGTTTTTTGTTGTAGACCAAGTGTTTGTTGTTTTGTCTGTGTGAACATTGTAGATGGATTTGTGTGTTTTTTAGGTACCACTACCAGAGTCGATCCAACTGCATCTACTGGAGATGTAAGTATATAAAAGTTCTTCTTGATACATGTATTATTTAAGTTATGAAAAGGATACCGATTAACTTTGCTTACAGGTATCTAGTGTTGGAGTCCATTCAAAAATATCTTTGGCCCAGACTGTGCAAGCTGGATCAGTTGACATTGTAAGTAACACTTATCCCAAGAACTATACATAGGCTTCCCACAAAATAAAAAGATGGAATACAAAAACTATTCTTGTATTTTTATTCAATACAAGTGTTTTTGAAAATTTAAAGATGCTGGATTTACCGACTAATATGTGGTTCTTTGACAGATATGAGCTACACTACCAAATGATTACATTTGGAAAGGTATGTTACTGCTTACTACTGGATTCCTAGAGTACTTGGCTTAAAAAGGAGAATAGTGATTTACTGATTACATAAAAAATAAATGAAGTGATTCAGTTATGGATAGAAGCTCAAATATTTTTGACCCGAGAAAAGCCAAAGGATTTGGTGTTACTGTTGATCAGGTGATAATAAGTTGGTTTCAAATTAGATCCTTTAACTATGGATACCTTATTATAACATATTCTTAGTCTAATGTTTTCTGTTCACTTTTTAGGAAGAGTATAGAAAACTGGAAGTGCTCGCATTCGATATGGAGACAACTATTGGTTCTCTAGAAGAAAAATTAGCAGCCACTAATTATGAAAAAGAGCAGGCAGTGATGAGTTCTGAGAGACTCGTCCAAGAAGTACAAGACTTGTCTGACAAATTAAACTTTTCAAACTCAGAACTGCAAAAATTAGAGGATCTGGTTTCAAGTTTTGTAAGTTTTACCTGTTGATCTCTAAATCATCAGCTTAAAATGCAACTTGGATATTTTTTAAATTCAACTTCTTTCTATCATCAGAGTTTTCAAAAACCATGATTTTATTATTATTGTTTCAGAGGGTGAACTTGGAAAACTCTATTAGTAGGTTGGTGGAGGAAAAGGAAGAAATGGCTATGGTACTGACTATTGAGTTAACAAATATGTTTATTTTATTATTTATTTGACTTCAGAATCGTGTTTTCTTCTATCACATGCAGCAACTTACCGATGCTCTTCTGGCAATTGAGGAGGAAAGAGCTATATGGTCTACCACGGAAAAAACTTCAATCGAAGTCATTGAAAACAAATCAAAGTTGTATAGTGCTGAGATTGCTTTGTTAACAGATACATTGTCAGAGGTAAATGCCAACTTTTGTATCTTTATATATTATGGATAGTTTATATATTACATCTCATTTTGCTTTAGAGAAAGGTACCGTTATGTTTTAAACCTAATAATAATAATACTAATAATAATAAGCAAATATTATTGAACCATTTATTCAATGGAATGGTTTCATCGATCCTAATTTTCGGTATCTCAACTTGATAATGTGTGTATTGCTTTAAGGTGAGGAATGAACTGGAGGCCTGTAGAGAAGAATGTGAGACCATCAAACAAAAACTGGCTATCTCGGTGCATCTCATCCTAATGTTAGTCCATTTCTCATCCAACGGTTGATAACCACTTCTCACGCTTCTCACCAAATTTGGCACTTCTCACCGTAACCCAACCATATATATATATATATATATATATGAAGCTGAATTCTGTATATTGATTATAGGACAGGGTGTTTGATGTTTTGGTTAATAATATTTGTGAGATTGGATAATGTTTCAGGCTGTTCGTAAACTGAATGAGGCTAAGAAGCTTGAATCTAGCGCTTATGACAATGCTGATTTTGGGGAAGAGTAACAAAGGTATCTTATTATCCATGTACACTATAAGGATACTATTGTTTACTTGTCATGTAAAATATTCAATTGCCCCCTTTTCAATTTATTCAATCTGATCGTGTCGGCAACACATGACAAATCAATTAAGCTCTGGAACACTCTCGGTGGGTGCAAATACACAATCCAAGAATGTTACCTAGATAAGGTAATTGAGGGTGGTAACTCTTGCATGTTTAGATTCATTCAATAAAATTGAGATTGGACTTGGAAATATATTAGTAAAATGTGTTTACATACTATGGATTGAATTATGGTGAGAAGGGTGAGAAGGCATCTTCACCCTTGTATCAATCTTAATTGAAAGATCTAACACTGATGAGATTATGCATCAAGATGCACCAGTTCAATTTATTTCTAAAACACAATTCACGGGCTTTTTTAAGATTACAAGTGATTAAGGGTCCAAATCGTTTTTTTACGCTTTCTCACCTTAACTCTCATATAGCACTAACAGTATTACATGACATAGTAAGATGGAATATGGCAATGCTTTTTTAAATATGATCTTATTTTTAAACGTGTACACACGTTCATAAATCGTTTTCATAGATTTAGTTGCAATTTTAAATTGTATACTGTTGTCTAATAACTCGATGATCAAGCTACGTTTTCACCCGATTTTGCTTGAAAAGCTTGGTTTGAGATCATGAAAATCTTGAAATCGAGAATGGGTAATCTGATTACGATCGCTTCTTTGCCTATGATCTATTATGAAAATTATATGACTTCAAGATTTCAAGCCAAAAGGTACCTAACTGAGAGTCAAAGGCATAAAAAGCTAATTATTGTTTGACTAAGCTTCTTGGACGATTGAAAAACAACTTTCGACAATGATGAAAAAAGTGACCAATCAAATAACTGAATCTAGATAAAAGTCATGTTGTATACTTAATATGGACCCAATGGAGTCTAACTATTTTTAGAGGGATCTGAGCCGTTTAAATTCAATCCAATTTTTAATCCTGGCCGTTTAAAATCATTCAGCCACTCGCTCAGCTCATTCAGCCCATCCCCTCAAGCCTTTCTCTCACACGAACTCTCCGTGTAGTTCTCTCCCTCTCCTTTCAACCTCCACGTTCATGGAACTGCCCCACTCCTGCCCTTCAATCGGACGATCAGGTCCGGTTTGCTTCAGAAACTGCCCTAAACTGACCTGAATTTTCTCCCCACTCCCCTATTACACTTCGCTGCTTATCATCTTCAGTGTATAAAGACCGACCGATCGATCCATCTATTGATTCATCATCTTCATCAAAAACCATCTAAATTAGTTTTTCTTCTTATAAAAGGGTGAGTTTATGTTATTGATTGCTTTTGGGATTTAGGTTAATCGTTAGTTTCTAACAGATTGGTGTTAATTTTTGCTTTTACGTATTTGTTGATGTAGAAGATTTGGTCTAAAGCACAAGTGGGTATTGGATGCAATCGCAGTGCGTTCCAACCCTTTTCGATGTTTCCATTAAAATGCCAGCTTTCTTCCCCATTTTCTCCTCCAAAATCGATCCAAGAGACGTCATTTTCTTCTCGGTATTCTCTCCCTAATCATGAGCCTCTTCTTTTCTCTCTAACACACACACTGGGTGGACGGAGCTTTTGTCTGGTGTTCTTATGGCAGGTCGATGATTAAGCAGGTTAGTAGGAACAGAAAAATCTATGGTATTATTTGGAGTCTACTCTTTATAATTAGGCAATTAGGCCTGCTTTGCAAAATTGTTCTTCTTCTCAAACATGAATCCGTCAATGATGAAAAAACATTTAAAGCGGATGAAGAGGTGGTTCAGGGCCTATAACACATTCGTTTATGTGATACCCATATGTTGCCCTCAATTTCTCTCTCAAGGTAACCCCTCTTTTTTGAATTCTCATTTCTTTCTATCTATGTTCCTTTTTCGCACATGTTTTTTTGCTCATTTAGTATTCTGCAGGTTAGTAATTCAGTTGATATATTATTGCATATGGACTCTTCTTTTGAGTATGTTCTGGATGTTTTGTTTGCAATTCAGTTGTGGGCATCATATGTAAGTAATTGTGAGTAATGTTGATTAGGGAGTATTATTGTATCATTTGTGATTTATCTTGCTATCAGTTGGGCAAGTCCTAGAAACATAATACACAACACCTATATGTATAATTATCTGCAGGTCCCATTTTGTCCAATGGTCGGGTCGGAAGTCTACTCATCAGAAGTCAAGAAAACTGAGGTATTGATGGAGAATTTCAGGAGGGCTATTGGTCTACATATCAAGGAAAATAAGGAGGTTTATGAAGGAGAAGTAAGAACCGAATATCAACCGCTGTTTTTATATGTTAAAGTTGATTCAGCTTGATGGCTCGAGTGGTGGGACTACTGTTATGATTGGGCTTTTTGTTCCAGACTTCTTATTTTGATTGATCTATGGTTTCTACTCCAATTTTTTATGCTTTCGTAGTCTTTTGGATCAGAGTTAGACTTTTGTTTCCCGGTTGTTACAAACTTTGATTTCTATTTTTTGTTCAACCCTGTTTGGACTTTTGTTTGCCATTGTTCTTATGTTGGATTTAAAAACACCATTCGCGAATGTTGAAATAATTGACCAATCTATGATGTTTCCTTGTCTTTTGGTTTCTGGAGATGCCTACTAGGTTAATAGTTCAAAGTTTCATGAGAGATATCACCCAACTTTGTTTTTACATTTACTAGAATTTTACGTCATGTTGTATCTTAGGTAGAATTATCATATTGGTTATAGTATGCTTTAGTGGCATGGAGAATTGTTTGAATGTATGAGTTCTTTCTCTATATCTCTCGCTCTTTACTAGGAAGGGGTTAAGAATCTTAAGATGACAACTCAGATAATCTAGAATGTCTTGTGGAGGAGAGCCCGAGATTAGCACAAGACTGCCAATCAAAAAACTAAATCTAAATTAAAGTCATGTTGTATACCCGGCCACCGGACGGGTATAGCACTAGTTGAGGATGTTGTTCTTGATTGCTTAAAACCCTTGGTCATATGGATCTAAGCGTCATTATCCCTAAGGTAAATAAACATCATTTTTTCACTTTGGTTATCGAATTTGAAATTTGTTGATCTTATTGAATCTAAACTAACCCAAAATCATATATGCATCATATCTAAAATCATTTCGTCATTAAGTTCTCCATAGCAGAGCCGTATGCGTATAAGAAGTGAGGGTTGAAAAAGAAACTGCAAATAATGAAGTCATTAAGTTTACTTTTACATTTTTTTTTTACGTCTAAAACGCATGTTGGTAATTTGCAGGGCACTTTCATACGTGAGAGTGCAAATAATAGTTTACATGGAAACCAAACAGACCGGCTCTTAACGTCATTACTTATATACATTGCATCGTAAAACTTCTCCAGGTTTAATAGAAATTACATATTTTCAATGATTCATAAGTTTCTCTTATGTTATTTCATATTGTTTAATTGAGCGTTTTTTTTAAAGGCAATTGCATTTCGGGGGTATCCTGGACTAGGTCCAGACTAATCCCCCTTCGACCCGCTCACGATTCGGCCCACGACCCTTGATATCCGCCGCGTGATCACCCGGCCTGGATTCAAACCCGGGGTAGTAAGGGCTTCCACCACTTTCCCCCAGGACTAAACCAGTAGGCTACAACATCTTTGGATTTAATTGAGCGTTAACAGGGTTTTCTCATCATTGTGCAACTCCGACACTAGCTAGTGTAGTTATAAAGTTGAATCTTGCTTTTTCTAGTTGTAGCACAGTGGTAAGGTTTAGAGGGATGTAATGAAACCTTCCATGTGGTTGAATTCAGGCGCAGCAAAAAGCATCTGTAGTTCACATGTAAAACATTTGTGATCGCCGTGAGATTAGTTGTTACGTGTGAAATAGAAAAAGAGAACAGATATATGCCTCTTGATTTTTTTATGTATTTCTAAAAAGGACAAGAAGGTGAGACACGTTTGAATATAATAGGTCAAAAGTCTTTGGAATTTTCTACGTATACTAGAAAAAGAAAAAGAAAAAGAAAAAGAAAAAGAAAGCTGGGTCATGTCGAGTCAAAAGTTCCACCCAATTAATAAAGCCTATTTTTATTTTAAAGTTATACTTTACACCCTTATACTTATTTATTTAATTTACTTTATATCTTTTAGTTTTATATTTATCATTTTACACTTTCTTTATATTAACATATATAATCGTATATAAACTAAAATACGTTAAAAGAAATGTTTTTTAATTTTAACAAGTTACACCATATAATCGTCTCGTCGATACCTTCGAAATGAGCCTAATATTGAATCTTTTTTTATTTAATTATATTATTATATATCATACGTTTACGTTATTTTTTGATTTAATTATATTATTATATGTCATACGTTTACGTTATTTTTTTATTAATTATATTATTATTCGTCGATACCTTCTTATTTTTTAATTTAATTTATTTTGAAATGAGCTCAATATTAACTAAAATACGTTAAAAAATACTTTTTATTTCAACAAATTCCAACTTTGATTATTCATTTAAATCAATATATCCACGAGTACAAGTACGCTCTATATATTCTTCATACACATCTAATCTACGTTTGTATGGGACAATCCATGTACTTGCATCTTGAAGTCGATAATGTGTCCAATGATATATGAGTGTGGGCATTGGGTATTCTCCGTTTAATACCACTTTTATGTAATGATTACCATTAACATACACTATTGCAATTGACACGTGTTGGGATGATGACGGCGGTTGTGTCGTGAATGGTAAGTATGTCACACTACCTACCATATTGAGAACATGTAGTATGACATTGAACCTTGAAGCAGTTAGAATTCTCATTTCAGGCATAGCGATCCAATGCGTAGCTGGTGTAAAGACGCCCTTCTGGAAAAAATTCAACGCTTCGTAAATTCTTATACACTCGCTGCCAATCACATAAGAGTAATATTGTTGATACCCAGTTAGTTCAACCATTAACTCTCTGCGGATATTGTCCCATGCGTCTTCATGACCACCCAAACAAGTAGATATGGCTCGAAATCCACAATTTCCATCGCCCAATACATCTTGTATTTGTGTGATGTATGGATGAAATAAACTCGGGATTTGATCAAGATATGGATTTAGGGGGTAGGTTGTCGTGGGAAGTAGGAGTTATGCCTCGCTGATTCTTGAAGACCAAAATCTTCAGAGTTGATAAATGTTGGCGCGTTAGAACAACTGCGTCTACGAGGGTCTTCAAGAATCTTTTTCTTTAGAGCTTGATTCTTTAGAGAAGGACGTCCACGAGTGGTTCTTTGAGCCGAGGGTTCATCAAACAACGGTTTTGATGGCATTATTATATCCTTTAACCTTTTTAGCAAGCTTTTACGACCAGGAATTGATTGTTTATTGAAATTTTCTCTAAACATCTAAACTTCATCGTCACATTGAATATCATCATCTTGTGCGCACGCATATGGCGAGAAATCAAGTTTTTTTTCCAAAATACGTCGATTGCATCAAGTGGAATGGGTACGCCTTGACATTTAATAGTGCTTGTTCATGCGCACATGGCAACCCATGACTTGTATGCAGTTTACAACCACAATTTTCAGAAAATACGATAGTCTTGAAAGACCGCTCATATTAACTGGAAATCATATCAAGTGCATAATATGAAACAAAGCCCCACAAAGTTGAAAGTGTGGTTTTTGAATTCAATGTTTCCTAATATTTTTACTCATTTCAAAACTTGCTTTGATCGATGTGTCTTGTGACTGAATTACTTGATGAATATGAGATAAAATTCTTTTTAAGTCTGCTTGTGAGGTCTCCAAATATTTTTTTAATTTGGAATGTTGGCATTATTATCTATCCTTTAACGTGGATAAAATGTGTCATGGTTTGACATGTTGGGCTGATAAATCTTCAACTAGTTGAAATTCAGGTTCGTTCAGCCGTATTGCATATGCATTACCCTCTATATATAGTGCAACTGCATGTTTATGTGTATCACATACAACCCTCAATGTCCACCAATTATGCTTAGTCGAATATAGCGCTATCAACTCAAATGGACAGTTAAAATTTCTTGTTCCAGTATGACGACTGGAAATTTTGTCACTTTTGTAAACCCCACTATGTTCATACATAAACACGACTTTATAAACATCCCCATTTGGCTTAGCCTTTGTGTAACGACCCAAAACAAACGAACATGCTAAAAGCTACATCTTTAATTTAAAACGCCAAAATGGCTCAACGTGTTCACACTATTTAGATTACAACACAGGGTTTGCGGAAATAACCCTAAATACAACTGAGAAAGTCTAACTAGACATAAAGGAAGTTCTTCGATTCCCTCGAAACGCAAGCTCCGACCCACATCCGGCCAAATCTCTAAACGTGCTCTCGACTACTGCTTACCTGAAAAGGTTTTAGTTTTTGAAAAGCGAGGGTTAGACCATGAGGTCTAGTGAGTTCCCTCCACACCAAGTCACGCCAAAAATATCACAGTTTAAACTCAGTTATGAAAAGAGTTTGTATAAATCATAACAAGCACACAAATTTGATATACACACATTGACACATGCTACTGGCACGCGCTATAGTCACACACACCGTGACAACGCAATCGGGCACACACGCTAAAGTCACACAAACCGTGACAGCGTAAGAGAACATACACGCTATAGTCACACACACCGTGACAGCGCACCGGGCACACACCGCCCATATACGAAACAAATTCATATATTAATTATATCATGGGACACACCCCCATTCCATAACAACGCCAGAGCATGGTCACACACATTTAAATCACACGTATAGTCACACGATTAGTCATCGCTTTAAAATAGAAACAGTTGAAAAGTACACCGTTAGATAACATCCACACCACACACTTACTCGTTATTTTTCAGTAGAAGTAATTGAAAAACACACAGTTAAATATTAACCATGCCACACACTAAGTCTTCAGTTTGTAATAAAAGCAGTTGGAAAATCCACAATTAAACAATAATCTTCAACCACACACTTGTATAAAATTTAGGTTCAGAAAGACTCACCTGGTCCTGCTTAAAAGTCCTTACTCGCACCGATTATCTTTACCCGCACCTACAATTTAACCCATACACATACCGGGTAAGACACACTGAATTTTACTGGGTTTTATTACCTCGAAAACTCTCAGCCGAAAGTACCCAACCCTTACACACCGGATCAGATAGATTTAAAGTCCGGAACCCACTTAAATAAATATCTACCGGATCCATACTTAAATTAAACCCCAGCTCAAAGCTAAATTAATTAGTTGAACCAAATTAGCTAAACCCACTAAATTTACAAATTCAACAAAAAGAAAAAAAACCGTCCAAATCTTATAATGTTTCCGAATCACGTGATCTCAAAAAGAAAAGGAAAACCAAACCACACTCATTAATTGTTTAGCTAGATACTTAAGCCCTAAAAGGGGGTCCACGGCCCAAGGCATGAAAATGGGATCCCACCGACCCATTTGCACTACATTCCATTTGCTTTTGAAAACAAATCTGGCCCAACTAGAAAGGAGTTCCGGATCACATCTCCAACTTCCGGTATGGGACTTCCGGTACACGACTCCCGGTACACGACTTCCGGTACTCGGCGATTACGAACAGAACTTAATTTCTTTACAAACTAACCAATACGTTTCTTCCATAAACATTTTGTGATACATTCCAACTTCTTAGATTTACATACTAAACCCAATTACTCAAATAATTACTCGATTCCAACGATTAAACCCACTCGGTGTTCTTTCACTTCTACACAACGTAAACTAAAGAAATAGACTGCACATTTGATTTCCCAGTTAATTACTATGCAGAAGTTTTCATAAATAAAATGATTACTCACCACGAGCTTCTCTGAAAATTTGATGACCATCGATTTCTCCTTCCCTCTGCTTGACTTCTCTTCAGCCGCCAACAATAATACAGTATTGCTCCAAAATGATTGAAAACCTAGAGAACTGCACCCTATTATATCTCCTTCAAATTGCAAATAGGTCCTTGGTGTAAACTTTAAATCTTTTAAACTTTAGTCACCGTACTTTATTATTTTTAAGAAAAACCCGGTTGTTACACTTTGATCTTTTGGTAATAACAACACAACCAACCGAATGTCCCACATTGTGCACCCATTCAGTTATTTCTTTTCGAGAATTGAACACCTGAAATTATTATATTTTGTTATAATTTTCACTTGTACCCGTAAGTATTAATAAACCTAAATGTTAGTTATCATAATATTGTACCTTGTTGGTGACAAATTCTTATCTTGGTGTCAAATATTTCCCCATATTTGTCATCTATATCGAATTCCTTAACGTATTTCAACGTAATTATGTATGTTAATGTGATATGTTAAAACGTATTTTTAACATATTTTAGTTAATATATGATTATTATGTTAATGTGATAAGAGTGTAAAACAAAAATTGAAA
The DNA here is from genome assembly GCA_033807775.1 of Saussurea involucrata. Taxonomy (NCBI): domain Eukaryota; kingdom Viridiplantae; phylum Streptophyta; class Magnoliopsida; order Asterales; family Asteraceae; genus Saussurea; species Saussurea involucrata. The sequence goes on from CM066322.1 coordinate 178,837,494, forward strand.
AAGTAAGAGATGTGTCATAAATTAAATAATTAACTATAAGGTATGAAATATGAATTGTAAATATAAAAAATATTTTTATGTAGTATATATGATATATAATAAAATATTAAATCAAAAAAATTCAATATTTGGCTCATTTCGAACGTATCGAATAGAAAATTATAATGAAGTAATTTGTTAAGATTAAAATGTATTTTTAATGTATTTTAGCTAATATAGGATTATATGTATTAATACGATGAAGGTGTAAAATGAAAATTAAAAAAATAAAAGGTATAAAATAACTAATTAAATAATTATAAGAGTATAAAAGGTAACTATAATTTGTTTGCGTAACACCAATTAATAAACATGTTATCTTTTAAATTTTATAGCAATAACTTATTGCAAGCTATTGAATTTTAAAGCAAAAGATATTCTTATTTAACAAAAGAAGATATTCCCTCAAAAGAAACTAAATATGTCTAGTCATGCATCTTTAATAAAGAGGGTGTTTGGGATTGTTTTTGACTTATTTGCTTATTGTTTACCATAAATAAGTTATTTTTAGTTTTTGTATTAGAAAAAAAATGATTATACTTTTTTCCATCATAAATAAGTTGTTTTGATAAGTTAATCCATTTTAACTTATTTGAAACTGCTTATAACTTATTTGTCTAAATTACATTTTTACCCTCGACTTTTTTTTAGCACGACATAAATTGATAAACACTTTTAAAAATAAGTATAAGTTGTTTTAAATAAACAATCCCAAACACCCCCTAAGACAATTAGGTTGAAATGTCGACGACATTTTATATTTTTTAATACTAATGTTTATTGTCAAATAATTATGTCAATTGTATTTTATGTAGGTGATAATAATTTATGGTTCAATTTTTTTACATCCCTCACGCACTTATAGATTGAGTTTGACTTCACTCTTGGATCGATCCAAATATAAAGGCACTGTTTGGCCCAACAAAAAAAACTAGCTTGTAAGCTAGTTTTTTGAAAAGTTACTTAAAGTAGTTTATGAGTAGTTTTTTGTAAATATTTCAATTATGGTCTCATTAATATTAATTATTATTTATTAACTATTTTTTTAATATGTTCTTTTTGGTCATTTAAATGCTTATAAGCTACTTTTTGCCAAACGTGACTTTTTCATCAGCTAGCTTATCAGCTACCAGCTAGCTTATCAGTCAACAGCTAGCTTATCAGTCATAAGCTAGCTTATCAGCTAGTTTGCCAAACATAGCCAAAGGGTTTGTGTACACACATAAAAAGGTGTCCAAAAAATTCGAAAGGGAATAACATAACCGAATCAAAGATGGTTTTGTTAACAAGTGAGATATCGGTTTGCTTTTTGTTATTTTTTACTGTTTCTGTTATCGAATTTGAAATTTGTCGATCCTTTTATTAGTAACAAACGGATGGTTTCTAATCTGATTATAAACACAAAAACCTCATTGTAATCGATATTGACCTGGTGTGTTCTGCCACTAACCATGGAAATTAAGTCTTCCTTGTTACCGAAAGGTGTTTTGGATATTGAGTTTTATCCATGTTTTACGGTGACGTTTTTAGTATGAAGTATTATCCATAAGTTATGATCTTGGATGTTTGTCCTACTCATATAGTCATATTGGTAGTTTGGATAACAAAGTATTATTCGAATTTCAGTATTCGAGCATTAATCATTATTTGTGTTTTGAATGATCATTGGGTTTCAAATTCATATTTGAATGAATGTATGGTATTGGGGGTTTCATCACAAAAATTATGGGTTTTGAGAAAAATGTTGCTTTCATATTTTATACATTTCATTTTAGAAATTGTGGCTTAAATAGCATTCTTTTAATTTATTGATTAATATAAGTGATAAAAACTGTTGAACTCAGTAGACGTTAAGTTTGACCCTTTCTATTTGTTTGTATGTGCATCAGGTCTTTGTTGGGAACGGTACTAGCGACACTATGAAGAGTTGAGTCGTAGTTAGATACACGAGAAACGTATAGTTATTTGGTGATGTCTTCCACACCTTGGAGATAGCGATAATTATTGGGTTTTAGTAACACCACTTTCTAATATTGTAATTGTGTAGGTTTTAGATTATTATTTGATAATGTGGATCTTAGATTGCCATTGTAAGGAATCAAGTTTTGACTTTTAAAAAGTAAATTGATTTCTTAATTGATGTATAAATGAAAATTTTAAATTGATCGCTCTTTTAAAATTTGAGGTGTTACATCATGTGCCCTTTATGTGAGTGGCAATTTAGTCTCTTTACCCTTTCTTTTTAGAGTGAGTTACATTTTTTTATCATTTATCTAAGAATGCATTTTGGTTTTGGTCCCTCATCTATGGATACTTTTTGGTTTTGGTCCCTAAAACTTCAGCGGCAAAGTCATCCCTACATCTTCAACCCCCGTTGCCCCTCCCCTTTTCTCTAGTCACACCCACCTTAAACCATTTTTACCACCATCGACCCCCTTTCCATCCTACAAGCTGACCATTACCATTTCCAACTATCGACGACCACCTGCAGGTAACAACCTTTTTCTTGAGGTGCTCTCTTCTTCAACCCATGTTGTCCACAATCCAGACCCCAAATTGTAACATCCCAAAAACATAACAATACATACATAGCATTAAAACATTACAGTTACAAGACTGGGTCCCACACTTCCTTACATTGTTCTAAAACTAAGGTTGGCGGAAACAACCTAAACACAACTGAGAAAAACTACTACTACAAGTGGCACCGACACTGTCTCTAACTGCATCAGAACTCTATCCTGCGCTTGCCCATTTACATGAGCCTCCTACTAAAAGCTTACCTGAAAAGGTTTTAGTTTTGAAAAGCGAGGGTTAGACCATGAGGTCTAGTGAGTTCCCTCCATAAACAGTGTACATCAACATTATAAAAATCATTTCGTTGAAAGCAATTCATAACCTTCACATAAGCATCGATCAAGGTTCAACACAGGGTTCAGGGATTGCATAAGCTACCATGATCGGGGCCTAACGGACACCCTCTCGGCTACACCGGAGTCCAAGTGGACCTCCTGTTCCTTCATGTAGGAGGAAACGAATTCCAACCTACAAGCTAACCTTCATATGCCCAAGGGGTTATCAAATCCCTTGGTACCCTGACCCCACCGTGTAGACCGACTCCACATAGCATACACATAGCTCATCATAAACATAAAACATGAAATTCGCATAACACTTTACAATCCATTTCATCTTGTTGAACAATCTTTTCAGTAGAGCATTCTTTTCATGGGAAAACATTCGTAAAAGCTTGTGAATAAATTATGCTCATAAACATACGCTGATCAGTAAAATATTAAGCTTTCATTTATGTAAAAATCATGTAAAATAACAGGTCATTTTCATATAATCACTTTCCTTGGAAAACACGTAAGATCAAGTATTTTAGTTAGAAAAACTCACCTGACTTGCTTTCTCCAAAGCTCCTTACTTACACTTCCGATCTGCTCTTACACCTAAAGCATATCGTAACAATTTAAATCAGTACCTACTGACTTATGCGCTTAGGCCTTCCTTCAATCTGACCTTAAATAATTAATTAGACTATTAATTACATAGTAGGCCTTTATTATATAGGTATAGACCTTACAATAAACTAAGCCCAATTTAATTCTAAGCCCAAAAGAGATAAAAGGGATCTCTCGGCCCATCACCTAACGGTCCAATGAACAATCCAATCCATTCTCCTACACGGGTTCCGGTATGCTCGACTTCCGGAAAACACGACTTTCGGTAACCCGACTTCCGGAACTCGACCCAACTTCCGGAACATACACCCTCCGGAACTCGACCCAACTTCCGGAACACTCGCCTTCCGGAACACGACCCAACTTCCGGAACACTCGACTTCCGGAACACTCGACTTCCGAAAGTCGGCGATTACGAACGAACTCAGAAATACATCACTTTAATCGGTCTAAACGCTAAATGACTTCTCTGTCTATCTTTTACCAGGGTGAAAAAGAGATAAACTCACCCTAATACCTTCCATTTCATATCTAAAACAGTCATTTGGGACATCTGAATAGGATTATACCCATTTACTCTTTAATTCGTTCCTACTGCTTAAACATGGAGAAAGAGGAATATCAATTCTTTATCCAATATTCATACACGAATCATAACTACATAAGAGAGACGATTTCTTACCAGATTAGGAGCTCTTTTACAGAAAACAATACCGAAGGCCCTTCTTCCTCGTTCCTTTCTTCTTTTCAGCCGCCAACCAAATGCAGAGAAAGATCAGCATTCTGCCAACCCTAGGGATTTGGTCCATATAAGTATCTTTCATAATTTGCAAATAAGTCCCTCAGCACAACTTTCATTCTTTTCGTTTTGACCACTAAACATTCAAACCTACTAGCATTTGGGTTGTTACAACACTCCCCCCTTAAAAGAATTCCGTCCCTGGAATTCCTTATTGGAAAAGATGTGGGTATATTGCCCATAACAAAACTGACACTTCCCCTAGATAAAGCCACTTCTGGCTCAGTCAACCACCTCAAAATGCTAAACCTGGAACCATCAACCACAAGACAGCTTGGCACAAGACCAACCCTGTACATCCCGACAACTCACAACCCACAGTCCTTTCGTCGAATTCCAAGCAATTCTAGATTACTTCTCCCAACCAACATTCGTCTAAGCAGCTAACACTTCACTACTCCATACTTATGCGTAACTAAGAGTAGGAACTTCCAAACCCATCGTTGGAGTGTTCACCTACTCGAGTTAGACTTATCCTGAATCACATCAACCCCTCACCGATTGCCACGTTCATTCAGTCATAAAAACATAACTCCGGTTATCCTCAACCAACTGAGAGGAGTAACCAGGGTCACACCATACTATTCGCACTAGCTTAATCAATGCACGACCAACTCGTTTAAACACTTCTCCCAAAGTCACTAACTTAACTCATTCAATTGTCTCATCCACTTCTTTCCCAAACGAAATCATACATAAATCCCTTCCTCAATACTCCTTTCTAAAGTTCGCACACTTACCAGTGACAATCTACACAACGTTGCACCTTTCGGCATTACTGACAAACTTGCTACTACCAATTTACTCACTTATTTTGACATACTATCTTCACCTCCCCACGCTAGCGGGGAGCACTGTCCACCAAACATTACTTGCCCCTCTCTCCCGACCTTTCCACATGCTAATATCACTTCGTCATTACATACATAACCAACTAGTTGCACCAAGATCCTAACTTAAGACATTCCACCAAGTCGTCTTGAAACGACAACAGTGTTTGACGTCACTACACATTCTTTAATTTCCATCTTTTACTTTCTCGGACCCTTCTTTCACACATAAGCAATAGCTCACACTCTTTAAGGATTTCACATCTATTCCACAACAATTTGACTAACACACCCATCATCTTCTTTAAACTTCCAATGATCCCAAAATATGCCTACTTAGCGACTCTTACAACTAAGAACACTTGGCTCCTCCTTTGGGTAACCACTTACCACCACCCCGTCATTCTATCCTTAACATAATCATTCCACCACGTCAACTTACACCCCATGTGCTCCTACGCTCTGGTTAACCACCCGTACACCTCAAAAAGCTTCTATCTGATGCTTCCTCTCTCCCACTAACATCGCATCACTATGACACTAGTTGGCACATAGAGCTTGACCATTACCGTCACTACACACCCGTATATCCTTTGCCCATAACATCACATTGCAGGACAGATCTTTCATGACCATTCATACAATTCAAACTTGACTTCATATCCTCCCACATACATAACCGAGTCTATCTCGTTACTTAGTCCTCTCCCAGCTCGTCGAACTATAACTCACGAGTTCTCAATTAACTCGAACACAAACATTCTAGCTAGCTCTTTACGATCCGAGTCCTTTCATAGACACGACACATTTTCTTACTGACTGATATAGTCTATGCTCACTCCGCTTGTGCTACACACCTTACCCTTCTATGGACCCTCCACAGAACGCTTATTCAAGACACCTTTACAAAGTTTCAAGACTATAACCTCTCATCCTCTTAACACCCCTACAATGTGTTCTATCAACTTTCAACCTTCTGGTTCAAGTCTTCGGCCTCGGCCACCTTACCCAACTGTCGAATTCTACAACAACAGACAACCTGTAACTACTTCCTTAACTTATTCTTTAACATGGATTCCTTACAAAACCTACTCCTTCCAACATATCATAATCGACTTCATAATCCGTCTCCCTCATTTCGAATTTACTCATGTAACATCAAAATTACAAGATCACCTTAAGACTCTTATTCGACATCGAGGATGTCTCACTTCTACCTCAGTACACTACTCATAACGTGTTGCTAATACCACACCTTGATGGTTTCAAGTCCTTCCTCCGGACACAACCGTCCCTTGACAACCGTACTTCCAGTTACCGAACAAGGGTATAGACCCTCATACAATCGACACTATAATTTACCCCTGGCCCTTCCACGACCTAACTTTCATCTTAAACCCATGCCACAACTACAAACGTTCTCCCCTGACTTGTCCAACACCTCTCCGCTCTCGGAGTTCCTCTTTAGCTTAAAATGTAATACTCTACGACCTAGTGGGTTCATAGCCTTCATGCATGACAATACAGTAAATAAATCATTTCGTACATTTTATCCTTTTTAAATAAACAACATTTGAAAACAATTTGGGTACACATGACCCCATTACTATTATAACTTCACTGCCCTACACAACGATTCGAGAATCGCTTGCACGCATTTTCCCGTGAACCTTAATCTTACTCAATCTGGACGATGTTAATACGACAATAATACGTTGAATGAAAATCCTTTCATACGACACAATTCTGAAAGAAATTATCTACACCAAGTAAAGCAGTCGGTTCTCACCCCTTTTATATGATATCAACAGGTTAAAACTCATTTTGATTGTAAAAGTTTTGCTAGCAAACGTTTTCTCGACCTTTTTTGTAACAATTTGACTTATTACGAAAAGTGTAAAATATTTTGTGAATCGTTAAGTTCAAAATTTCATTGTGTAATGTGAATGAAGTCACATTTTCTTTAAACATACGCTTGCACATTCTGACTCATTTTCGATTAAAATTGATATTTACACATTTGACTTAAATCATGAAAATTTCATGTGACACATAAGAACGCTATGCATGAGACTCTACTTACAATTGAAGGCTACTCACTCAAACAAGGTCAACCGTTTTACTCACGCAGCTTATCCTTGACACTTACCTACGACCAATGGTCGCCCTCTCGGTTATGCAATAACTTACTGAACCTGCGTTCCACATCACACTTACTCAACCATTTCATACTATTTTGTTCTGATCAACCATCTCACTTTCTACTTCTACATACTTTCATTTCACTATAGGTATCTTAATTTCTTTATCCTGCCTTTGAAAAGTACGACTAAGTAGTCAGGACTCCATTGACACTTTCAAGATTTCGACACTGTCCTTCCTTACCATCCTGACTGATCTATCCCATGATTTATAGAACTAGGACTCTACCGAAACAAGAGTCTTACTCAAACTCAAACATTCATCCTCTCTGAATTCACGAAGAGCTACCTCTAGACAACTCATAACACTCTATACAACATTCCTTCTCTACGTTGTATACATTCATCACATCATAAATGACTTCTCATGAAACTTCCCCAACAAGGGGTCCCAATCTACCCCTCAGGGATCTTGCTGACATTCTAAAGTACTGGAACCCGACATACACACTAGCTTCTGACTACCACTTCAGAATAATAAGGCAGGTTAATAAGGCAGGTTAAGCACATACATGTACCTGTAAGTTTGCAATTACACTGGCCAGGTGGAATCTCAAACTTACCTTACATGACAGTCCTCAGTACCTTATTAGTCCTATCTCTATAATAGTGTCCTCCTAACGCATTTCCTGTATCTACAATAGTGCCCTCCTAACGCATTTCCTGATTCTCAGTTGTGATTTCTACTCCCAAGTTTAAGTCTAGGCCCGTCCGGTCACCTAAATCCCTTAAACTATGGCTCTGATACAATTTGTAGTTAGAAAAACTCACCTGGCTTGCTTGCTCCAAAGCTCCTTACTTACACTTCCGATCTGCTCTTACACCTAAAGCATATCGTAACAATTTAAATCAGTACCTACTGACTTATGCGCTTAGGCCTTCCTTCAATCCGACCTTAAGTAATTAATTAGACTATTAATTACATACTAGGCCTTTATTATATAGGTATAGACCTTACAATAAACTAAGCCCAATTTAATTCTAAGCCCAAAAGAGAGAAAAGGGATCTCTCGGCCCATCACCTAACGGTCCAATGAACAATCCAGTCCATTCTCCTACACGGGTTCCGGTATGCTCGACTTCCGGAAAACACGACTTCCGGTAACCCGACTTCCGGAATACACGACTTCCGGAACTCGACCCAACTTCCAAAACATACACCCTCCGGAACTCGACCCAACTTCCGGAACACTCGCCTTCCGGAACACTTGACTTCCGGAACACTCGACTTCCGAAAGTCGGCGATTACGAACGAACTCAGAAATACATCACTTTAATCGGTCTAAACGCTAAATGACTTCTCTATCTATCTTTTACCAGGGTTAAAAAGCGATAAACTCACCCTAATACCTTCCATTTCATATCTAAAACAGTCATTTGGGACATCTGAATAGGATTATACCCATTTACTCTTTAATTCGTTCCTACTGCTTAAACATGGAGAAAGAGGAATTGCAATTCTTTACCCAATATTCATACACGAATCATAACTACATAAGAGAGACGATTTCTTACCAGATTAGGAGCTCTTTTACAGAAAACAATACCGAAAGCCCTTCTTCCTCGTTCCTTTCTTCTTTTCAGCCGCCAACCAAATGCAGAGAAAGATTAGCATTCTGCCAACCCTAGGTATTTGGTCCATATAAGTATCTTTCATAATTTGCAAATAAGTCCCTCAGCACAACTTTCATTCTTTTCGTTTTGACCACTAAACTTTCAAACCTACTAGCATTTGGGTTGTTACACAAATGTCAGTCACTACTTGCACTGTTGTTGCTGTGAACGAACGGGTACCCCTTCCTTGTACAATAAACGAACTACACCCTGATTCAAGGTTAACGATGTTGGTTTTTTCATAAGAAGTGACTTTTTTGAGAATCCAATTCCATTTTCTTTAGAGGTTTATTTGATTTCTTATTTTTATATTTAGAGTTTTTTATTTGGATTTAGAGTTGTGGCACGAGCATTTGTTCAAAATCATAATGACTTCAATTTAATTCATTAATTTTTTTGATCTGCCTGTACGAAGAACAAGAACATATTCAGAGAATTTTGTTGGGGAGTTTTATATACTCTTATGTGTATAGATATGAAGTTTGATTGAAGTATTAATTTTTGTATGACTGTTTGAAGATTTTGGGGTTTGAATCGTGGTGATGGTGGGTGGTAATGGGTGACGGTGGCGATGGTAGATGGTGGTGGTTAAGGATGTCGAATCTTTTTAGGAAGAAGAAGCTTAAAAAGGTCAAAATTTGCCTCATGTTAGGTCACTAGACTAAAGGCATTAACGTTAGGGGACATTTTGGGCTACGAAACACAAAGAATGGATCACTGTTATACTTTACGAGTTGTAGGGACGAAAATATAAACAATGAGAAATGAAGGACTAAAAATTTAATTCACTCATTAAAAAAAATAAAAACTAAAGCAAATTAATGAAACTTGAAGTAAATAAAAGATAATGCATATTATTATTTTCTTCATAAAATAAACGGTTTTGTCTCATAAAGAGAAACTAGTAGGGGTATTCAAAAAACCGTTGGACCGCTCAAACCTGTCGAATCAAGTCAAATCATACCGTTTTTGGCGGTTTGAGCGGTCTGGCGGTCCGACTTGGTTTGAAAATTTGCCAAACCGGGCGATCTGGTCTCGTCTACAGTTTGGAGGTGTTTTTGAGTGGTTTGGACCAAACCAACCATCAAATACACACACACACACACACACACACATATATATATATATATATATATATACACATTTACTTTTGTATAAAACTCTAGCCCAACTTTGTCTTAAATCCTAATAGCCCAAACATAAATCTACTTTGTCTTAAATCCTAATATACATTCTCAATTCGTTGTTCTCGGTCAAGTCTTCACGAGTCACGACTTCAAATTTATATATGTTTTTTTAAGTTTAAACTTTAAAACCCATAAAAGGCACAAACCGCTTAAACCGGTCGGACTAAACCGCCTAAACCTGATCCGGTTTGACCGGTCTTGGCACTTGATGTCAAACCGGTCGGTTTGAAATTTTAAAAAACCGCCACTTGCAGTTTGGTTTGTGGTTTGAGAGGTTAAACCGCCTAAACCGGACCGCGAACACCCCTAGAAACTAGTAACAAGAAAAAATCACAAACTTTTAATATGATTTAAAAAAAACTCAAATCAACTAATTTTAATCATTCATAAAATTTTATTATCAATAAAACAACGGGTACTAATATTTGTCACTCGATGAACCCTTATCAACGCTTTCTTCCAATTTTTCTTCCAATTTGTTCTAGATATTGCTTAGTTACGGGATGTTCTTCAACATCCAAATCCAAAAGGGTGGGTGTGTCTGCAGTTTTATGAAGTTCGAAAAGGAATGCAGAAGTTTAAGTTGGTCACTTCTCCATCGGACTGTCGTTAATCAGTATATGAGTGCCACTGAATGAAATCTAGGGTTAGGAACTAATGAAACGTTGTTGTGTAGCTTACCTCTGTTCGGCTCTGTCATTGCAATGGGAGGTTGAATTCTTCAAGATTATTGCAATCCTCTTTCACCAGATTAGGGTTCATCTAATGAAAACCGATTTATCAATTGTTTTGTGATTTTAGGGATTCTATTCCCACGAATCGGAGTTACTGTAACAACCAAAAATTCTATCCCCAATATTCATACACGAATCATAACTACATAAGAGAGACGATTTCTTACCAGATTAGGAGCTCTTTTACAGAAAACAATACCGAAAGCCCTTCTTCCTCGTTCCTTTCTTCTTTTCAGCCGCCAACCAAATGCAGAGAAAGATTGGCATTCTGCCAACCCTAGGGATTTGGTCCATATAAGTATCTTTCATAATTTGCAAATAAGTCCCTCAGCACAACTTTCATTCTTTTCGTTTTGACCACTAAACTTTCAAACCTACTAGCCTTTGGGTTGTTACACAAATGTCAGTCACCACTTGCACTGTTGTTGCTGTGAACGAACGGGTACCCCTTCCTTGTACAATAAACGAACTACACCCTGATTCAAGGTTAACGATGTTGGTTTTTTCATAAGAAGTGACTTTTTTGAGAATCCAATTCCATTTTCTTTATAGGTTTATTTGATTTCTTATTTTTATATTTAGAGTTTTTTTATTTGGATTTAGAGTTGTGGCACGAGCATTTGTTCAAAATCATAATGACTTCAATTTAATTCATTAATTTTTTTGATCTGCCTGTACGAAGAACAAGAACATATTCAGAGAATTTTGTTGGGGAGTTTTATATACTCTTATGTGTATAGATATGAAGTTTGATTGAAGTATTAATTTTTGTATGACTGTTTGAAGATTTTGGGGTTTGAATCGTGGTGATGGTGGGTGGTAATGGGTGACGGTGGCGATGGTAGATGGTGGTGGTTAAGGATGTCGAATCTTTTTAGGAAGAAGAAGCTTAAAAAGGTCAAAATTTGCCTCATGTTAGGTCACTAGACTAAAGGCATTAACGTTAAGGGACATTTTGGGCTACGGAACACAAAGAATGGATCACTGTTATACTTTACGAGTTGTAGGGACGAAAATATAAACAATCAGAAATGAAGGACTAAAAATTTAATTCACTCATTAAAAAAAATAAAAACTAAAGCAAATTAATGAAACTTGAAGTAAATAAAAGATAATGTATATTATTATTTTCTTCATAAAATAAACGGTTTTGTCTCATAAAGAGAAACTAGTAGGGGTATTCAAAAAACCGTTGGACCGCTCAAACCTGTCGAATCAAGTTAAATCATACCGTTTTTGGCGGTTTGAGCGGTCTGGCGGTCCGACTTGGTTTGAAATTTTGCCAAACCGGGCGATCTGGTCTCGTCTACAGTTTGGAGGTGTTTTTGAGTGGTTTGGACCAAACCAACCATCAAATACACACACACACACACACACACACACACACATATATATATATATATATACATTTACTTTTGTATAAAACTCTAGCCCAACTTTGTCTTAAATCCTAATAGCCCAAACATAAATCTACTTTGTCTTAAATCCTAATATACATTCACAGTTCGTTGTTCTCGGTCAAGTCTTCACGAGTCACGACTTCAAATTTATATATGTTTTTTTAAGTTTAAACTTTAAAACCCATAAAAGGCACAAACCGCTTAAACCGGTCGGACTAAACCGCCTAAACCTGATCCGGTTTGACCGGTCTTGGCACTTGATGTCAAACCGGTCGGTTTGAAATTTTAAAAAACCGCCACTTGCAGTTTGGTTTGTGGTTTGAGAGGTTAAACCGCCTAAACCGGACCGCGAACACCCCTAGAAACTAGTAACAAGAAAAAATCACAAACTTTTAATATGATTTAAAAAAAACTCAAATCAACTAATTTTAATCATTCATAAAATTTTATTATCAATAAAACAATGGGTACTAATATTTGTCACTCGATGAACCCTTATCAACGCTTTCTTCCAATTTTTCTTCCAATTTGTTCTAGATATTGCTTAGTTACGGGATGCTCTTCAACATCCAAATCCAAAAGGGTGGGTGTGTCTGCAGTTTTATGAAGTTCGAAAAGGAATGCAGAAGTTTAAGTTGGTCACTTCTCCATCGGACTGTCGTTAATCAGTATATGAGTGCCACTGAATGAAATCTAGGGTTAGGAACTAATGAAACGTTGTTGTGTAGCTTACCTCTGTTCGGCTCTGTCATTGCAATGGGAGGTTGAATTCTTCAAGATTATTGCAATCCTCTTTCACCAGATTAGGGTTCATCTAATGAAAACCGATTTATCAATTGTTTTGTGATTTTAGGGATTCTATTCCCACGAATCGGAGTTACTGTAACAACCAAAAATTCTATCCCCAATATTCATACACGAATCATAACTACATAAGAGAGACGATTTCTTACCAGATTAGGAGCTCTTTTACAGAAAACAATACCGAAAGCCCTTCTTCCTCGTTCCTTTCTTCTTTTCAGCCGCCAACCAAATGCAGAGAAAGATTAGCATTCTGCCAACCCTAGGGATTTGGTCCATATAAGTATCTTTCATAATTTGCAAATAAGTCCCTCAGCACAACTTTCATTCTTTTCGTTTTGACCACTAAACTTTCAAACCTACTAGCATTTGGGTTGTTACACAAATGTCAGTCACCACTTGCACTGTTGTTGCTGTGAACGAACGGGTACCCCTTCCTTGTAAAATAAACGAACTACACCCTGATTCAAGGTTAACGATGTTGGTTTTTTCATAAGAAGTGAATTTTTTGAGAATCCAATTCCATTTTCTTTAGAGGTTTATTTGATTTCTTATTTTTATATTTAGAGTTTTTTATTTGGATTTAGAGTTGTGGCACGAGCATTTGTTCAAAATCATAATGACTTCAATTTAATTCATTAATTTTTTTGATCTGCCTGTACGAAGAACAAGAACATATTCAGAGAATTTTGTTGGGGAGTTTTATATACTCTTATGTGTATAGATATGAAGTTTGATTGAAGTATTAATTTTTGTATGACTGTTTGAAGATTTTGGGGTTTGAATCGTGGTGATGGTGGGTGGTAATGGGTGACGGTGGCGATGGTAGATGGTGGTGGTTAAGGATGTCGAATCTTTTTAGGAAGAAGAAGCTTAAAAAGGTCAAAATTTGCCTCATGTTAGGTCACTAGACTAAAGGCATTAACGTTAAGGGACATTTTGGGCTACGGAACACAAAGAATGGATCACTGTTATACTTTACGAGTTGTAGGGACGAAAATATAAACAATCAGAAATGAAGGACTAAAAATTTAATTCACTCATTAAAAAAATAAAAACTAAAGCAAATTAATGAAACTTGAAGTAAATAAAAGATAATGTATATTATTATTTTCTTCATAAAATAAACGGTTTTGTCTCATAAAGAGAAACTAGTAGGGGTATTCAAAAAACCGTTGGACCGCTCAAACCTGTCGAATCAAGTCAAATCATACCGTTTTTGGCGGTTTGAGCGGTCTGGCGGTCCAACTTGGTTTGAAATTTTGCCAAACCGGGCGATCTGGTCTCGTCTACAGTTTGGAGGTGTTTTTGAGTGGTTTGGACCAAACCAACCATCAAATACACACACACACACACACACATATATATATATATATACATTTACTTTTGTATAAAACTCTAGCCCAACTTTGTCTTAAATCCTAATAGCCCAAACATAAATCTACTCTGTCTTAAATCCTAATATACATTCACAGTTCGTTGTTCTCGGTCAAGTCTTCACGAGTCACGACTTCAAATTTATATATGTTTTTTTAAGTTTAAACTTTAAAACCCATAAAAGGCACAAACCGCTTAAACCGGTCGGACTAAACCGCCTAAACCTGATCCGGTTTGACCGGTCTTGGCACTTGATGTCAAACCGGTCGGTTTGAAATTTTAAAAAACCGCCACTTGCAGTTTGGTTTGTGGTTTGAGAGGTTAAACCGCCTAAACCGGACCGCGAACACCCCTAGAAACTAGTAACAAGAAAAAATCACAAACTTTTAATATGATTTTAAAAAAAAACTCAAATCAACTGATTTTAATCATTCATAAAATTTTATCATCAATAAAACAATGGGTACTAATATTTGTCACTCGATGAACCCTTATCAACGCTTTCTTCCAATTTTTCTTCCAATTTGTTCTAGATATTGCTTAGTTACGGGATGTTCTTCAACATCCAAATCCAAAAGGGTGGGTGTGTCTGCAGTTTTATGAAGTTCGAAAAGGAATGCAGAAGTTTAAGTTGGTCACTTCTCCATCGGACTGTTGTTAATCAGTATATGAGTGCCACTGAATGAAATCTAGGGTTAGGAACTAATGAAACGTTGTTGTGTAGCTTACCTCTGTTCGGCTCTGCCATTGCAATGGGAGGTTGAATTCTTCAAGATTATTGCAATCCTCTTTCACCAGATTAGGGTTCATCTAATGAAACCCGATTTATCAATTGTTTTGTGATTTTAGGGATTCTATTCCCACGAATCGGAGTTACTGTAACAACCAAAAATTCTATCCCCAATATTCATACACGAATCATAACTACATAAGAGAGACGATTTCTTACCAGATTAGGAGCTCTTTTACAGAAAACAGTACCGAAAGCCCTTCTTCCTCGCTCCTTTCTTCTTTTCAGCCGCCAACCAAATGCAGAGAAAGATTAGCATTCTGCCAACCCTAGGGATTTGGTCCATATAAGTATCTTTCATAATTTGCAAATAAGTCCCTCAGCACAACTTTCATTCTTTTCGTTTTGACCACTAAACTTTCAAACCTACTAGCATTTGGGTTGTTACACAAATGTCAGTCACCACTTGCACTGTTGTTGCTGTGAACGAACGGGTACCCCTTCCTTGTACAATAAACGAACTACACCCTGATTCAAGGTTAACGATGTTGGTTTTTTCATAAGAAGTGACTTTTTTGAGAATCCAATTCCATTTTCTTTAGAGGTTTATTTGATTTTTTATTTTTATATTTAGAGTTTTTTATTTGGATTTAGAGTTGTGGCACGAGCATTTGTTCAAAATCATAATGACTTCAATTTAATTCATTAATTTTTTTGATCTGCCTGTACGAAGAACAAGAACATATTCAGAGAATTTTGTTGGGGAGTTTTATATACTCTTATGTGTATAGATATGAAGTTTGATTGAAGTATTAATTTTTGTATGACTGTTTGAAGATTTTGGGGTTTGAATCGTGGTGATGGTGGGTGGTAATGGGTGACGGTGGCGATGGTAGATGGTGGTGGTTAAGGATGTCGAATCTTTTTAGGAAGAAGAAGCTTAAAAAGGTCAAAATTTGCCTCATGTTAGGTCACTAGACTAAAGGCATTAACGTTAGGGGACATTTTGGGCTACGAAACACAAAGAATGGATCACTGTTATACTTTACGAGTTGTAGGGACGAAAATATAAACAATCAGAAATGAAGGACTAAAAATTTAATTCACTCATTAAAAAAAATAAAAACTAAAGCAAATTAATGAAACTTGAAGTAAATAAAAGATAATGTATATTATTATTTTCTTCATAAAATAAATGGTTTTGTCTCATAAAGAGAAACTAGTAGGGGTATTCAAAAAACCGTTGGACCGCTCAAACCTGTCGAATCAAGTTAAATCATACCGTTTTTGGCGGTTTGAGCGGTCTGGCGGTCCGACTTGGTTTGAAATTTTGCCAAACCGGGCGATCTGGTCTCGTCTACAGTTTGGAGGTGTTTTTGAGTGGTTTGGACCAAACCAACCATCAAATACACACACACACACACACACACACACACATATATATATATATATATATATATATATATATACACATTTACTTTTGTATAAAACTCTAGCCCAACTTTGTCTTAAATCCTAATAGCCCAAACATAAATCTACTTTGTCTTAAATCCTATTATACATTCACAGTTCGTTGTTCTCGGTCAAGTCTTCACGAGTCACGACTTCAAATTTATATATGTTTTTTTAAGTTTAAACTTTAAAACCCATAAAAGGCACAAACTGCTTAAACCGGTAGGACTAAACCGCCTAAACCTGATTCGATTTGACCGGTCTTGGCACTTGATGTCAAACCGGTCGGTTTGAAATTTTAAAAAACCGCCACTTGCAGTTTGGTTTGTGGTTTGAGAGGTTAAACCGCCTAAACCGGACCGCGAACACCCCTAGAAACTAGTAACAAGAAAAAATCACAAACTTTTAATATGATTTAAAAAAAAAACTCAAATCAACTGATTTTAATCATTCATAAAATTTTATTATCAATAAAACAATGGGTACTAATATTTGTCACTCGATGAACCCTTATCAACGCTTTCTTCCAATTTTTCTTCCAATTTGTTCTAGATATTGCTTAGTTACGGGATGTTCTTCAACATCCAAATCCAAAAGGGTGGGTGTGTCTGCAGTTTTATGAAGTTCGAAAAGGAATGCAGAAGTTTAAGTTGGTCACTTCTCCATCGGACTGTCGTTAATCAGTATATGAGTGCCACTGAATGAAATCTAGGGTTAGGAACTAATGAAACGTTGTTGTGTAGCTTACCTCTGTTCGGCTCTGCCATTGCAATGGGAGGTTGAATTCTTCAAGATTATTGCAATCCTCTTTCACCAGATTAGGGTTCATCTAATGAAAACCGATTTATCAATTGTTTTGTGATTTTAGGGATTCTATTCCCACGAATCGGAGTTACTGTAACAACCAAAATTTTTAAGTATGTATTGAAAGTTTGGTGGCCGAAGTCTAAAGAATGCAAGTTAGGATAAGGGGCCTTTTGGTAATTATTGGGAAGTATTTAAAGCTCAAATTCCCTAGGGTTTCATTTTAGAAATCAGTGTTTTGGTCCTTGTGTGTTTTTGGTGGCTAAGAAGAGAAAGGAAGAAGAAAGCTAAAGTGGGAAAACTCTTGTTAAGGAAGAAATTGCCAAGGTAATCATCTAAGACATCTTATTCTGTTGATTTCAAGTTTTTATCCTCTGTTGTCTAGGATTTGGGGCTAGAATCAGTAGGGTTTAATGGGTTCTTCACCTAAATAACCCTTATGTTGAGCATTTTGGGTTTTGTTGTCTTCATGTCGATTTTGGTGGTTTAAAATGGAATTAATTGAGTGATTATGACTAGTGGATGAACCCTTAGGTTCGTCTAATCGAGCTGTCATCAGAATACTGAGTTTTAATCAGTTTTGGAGTTGAGGGTTTCGGCCAGTTCGAGGTTTCCAGACGAGGGAGTTCTTGTGGTTTCGGTAGTTTCCGGATAGGATGCAGGTTTCCGGATAGTGTTGCCTTGGTAGTTTCCGGACGTATGTCTCCCCGGATAAGAGGTTTCCGGGTGTCAGTATCCGGTAAACAGGTGTGTCCGGAAGGTCCTTGTATCCGGAATGTCGGGGTATCCGGGAAGTGGGTCATCCGGACAGTTAGAACATCCGGATTGTGTAATGTCCGGACAGTGTCATTTGGTCAGTGGGATTGAACGGTTTAATCTGATATGAATCTATTGCCCTTAGGTGTTCGTTTGGTTTAGCCTGGAGACATTTAAGAAGTGCATTCTACGATTAACCAAAGGTGAGTTCTCTCAACCTTTTTATGACGTACTATGTTTTACTGAATATGGTTCCTTTTTCGAGCATGAAGTGATTTATAAAAGTTATGCATGTTTCCATGTTTTGCATGTTTATTCGCAAATGAAGTGATGTTTAAGGTTTTCATGAATATGTTTTCAAATGTATGTGTATGCTATGTGGAGTCGGTTGCACAGTGGGGTCAGGGTACCTTGGGATTTCTAATTCCTTGGGCATATGGAGGTTAGCTTGTAGGTTGGAATTCGTTTCCTCCTACATGAAGAAACAGGGGGTCCACTTGGATTCCGGTGTAGACGAGAGGGTGTCCGTTAGGCCCCGATCGGAGTAGCTTATGCGATCCCTGAACCCTGTGTTGAACCTTGGATGATGTTTATGAGAAAGATGTTAATGTATTTTCAATGAAATGACTTTATACTATGATAAATGTTTTATGGAGGGAATTCACTAGACCTTTTGGTCTAACCCTCACTTTTCAAACTAAACCATTTTCAGGTATGCACGTAGTAAGAAGCTCAAGTAAGTGAGCAAGAACAAGATAGAGTACAGTTGCAGCATAGAGACAGTGCAAGTGCCACCCGTAGAAACTAGAATATTCTCAGTTGTGTATAGGTTGTTTCCGCCAACCTTAGTTTATGATTAATGTAATGTAATGTTGGGACCTAGTTTTATTGTAAAGAGTATGATTTATTGCTATGTTTGTCCTGTGGATTTTTGGGATGTTACAGTTACCATGAATAAGGAATTGTTTATGAATATGAATTTCCCGTAATGCCCCTAGATTCACCGTCTTTTATTAATAATTTATTATTAATATAATATAAATAGAATTAAATATGCTAAAAGCATAATGACCGTTGATCTGTTAATCAAGGGCTAGAGAGAGGGGGGGGGAGTTCAAATGAAAACTCATTTTTCATTGTGCACAGGATGATGGATCTTGGCCCCTCCATCTCTATTGATCCAACAACTCATATTATATAGAGTTTTTAATTAAAATTATTAATTAAGGTGATTACGGGTGAAAAAATGAAGATAATTTCAATCTCACGCCTACCATATTTGACTTTTTGTTTTCATTTTTAATTAAAAACTTTTACCCCTTAAAATTTAAAATAAATTTTCTTAAAAATTACTAATATTTTAATCAAACAAATTACATAAGAAAAACGATAATTTCGTGCTATTCGATATGATATCCTTCTCGATATAGTTTTTTTTGTTTTAACCATTTTTTATGTGAAATGCAATATATGTGTTATATTCATTATGAATATTTATGTACGTTCAAGTGTGTACAACACCCCGACACCGTAAGTCCGTAACTCGACATTACACTTTTCAACACTTTTTTCAACGTTGTAAGGCATCGCATGATTAATCACCGTAACCCAACACCAATCGAGACGAATCGAGAACCCATCGAGTTTCAGTTGTGAACCGGGAAACAAAAGAGAGCGTGCCACATATCCACGTCTTCACGGGTCATTCATGTATTATTCATCATGAATAATACAACATTCAAGGTGAATAATACACAATTCATGAATTCGTGTATTATTCATCCCGAATGTTGTATTATTCGTTCTAAATACTGTATTATTCATTATGAATAGTTAATGAACGTTCACCTTTGTTATTCATACTGAATGTGGACACTCACAAATGTGTATACATATCCATAATATATAACACTAAGTATTGGTTGTGAATCCGGAAACAAAAGAGAGCGTGTCATGTGTCCACATCTTCACGGGTCATTTATGTATTATTCATCATGAATAATGTATCATTCAGATGAATAATACAACATTCAGGGTAATAATACACGATTCATGATGAATAATACATGAATCATGAATTCGTGTATTATTCATCCTGAATGTTGTATAATCCATCCTAAATAATGTATTATTCATCATAAATAGTGAATGAACGTTCATCTTTGTTATTCATACTGAATGTGAACACCCGGGGACATGCATACGTATTCATAATGAATATAACACATATATAACATTTCACGTAAAAAACGGTTAAAGCAATAATAAAAAAACTATACCGAGATGAATGTCATAGCGTAGAGCACGAAATTCTCGTTTTTTGATGTAATTTGCTTGATTAAATTATTAGTAATTTATAAGATAATTTATTTTAAACTTTAAGAAGGTAAAAGTTTTTTAATTAGAAAAGAAAATAAAAAGTCAAATAAGGTAGACGCTGATTCAAATTTTCAAGTTTGCCCATAATCACTTCTCAGTTAATCTTATTTGTTTTAACCATTGATTAGTTTTATAATTTTTATCAATGGCTATGATTTGTTCTCATATGCACAATGAAAAATGAGTTTTCATTTGAAACACCATATATATATATATATAGCCATTGGTTCATTTGAGAAATGTTAAATGTATGAGAAATTGAGAATTAATCATAGCCATTTATTCGGTCAAAATTGCGGCTTTGACTGGTTAAAAGTTACGGAAATAGAAGAACAGTTTCGTAACTTTTACAAATACACGGGACGAGTTCATATACGAACTTGTGTGATTCACATATGAACTCTTTTTAACTAATTCATATATGAACCTTTGTGTTTCATATATGGAACAGATTAATTGTAGGTTCATATATGAATCAGTTGAACCGGTTAACTGATTCATATATGAACTAATTAACTGATTTATATATGAATCACAAAGGTTTACATATGAATTAGTTAAAAAAAAGTTTATATAATTACAAAGGCTAGGATCATGTGAGAATGATGAGAACACAGATTTCCATCTACTTTTAACCTTGTTTCATCTGTATTCAAACATTTTCATGTACCTTTATTTACCTTCATATACCTTCTTGCAAAACAAGTTTATGCATGTAAATGTAACTAGTGGTATATGAAAGCATCAGGAGGTGATACGAAAAGAAAATTAGTGTGGAAATTTCATAGAAAATACAAAGATGATTGAAAGGAGAAAATGTGTTTCTTTGAAAGGACAAAGACATGTATAAATAATTGAATGGAGAAAGTCGTGTTTCCTTTAAAAAAATTTAGAAATTATGGAAATGAAAATCCTATAAAGAAGATATCGACAGCAGATGAAAAGCATTTTAGCAATTAGCGACCACTTGCAGAACACCTAACATGCTACAAGTTAAAAGGAAATACAATTGTACTTTATAATATTAATCACATGTGAAGATATGGGTGATAGGATGGGGGTGGGGTATTGTTTACCCGTGCAATCAAAGTATGTAAGGAATTTTTTTGGGGGGTCAGAAATGTGCACCAGTTAAATTTATGTATTTTTAAAATAAGTTTAAAAAAAAAAGAATTTTTTTTGTGTTTTCAAATCAAATCTACATAATAAAACAAAAAAATTATAATTTAAAATTTTAATTATTTTTGAAAACCAATTCTTTATATCTTAAAATTTTAAAATTATTTTAATTAAAATTTATCTTTAATTTATTTTTGGAAGAAAAAACAATTTTAAAAAACGTATTTAATTAAAATTACTTAAATATTACTTAAATTTTGTGTCTTAATTAAAAAACTTATTTTTAAATCTTAATTAAAAAACGTATTTAATTAAAATTTATTAAAAAACTTATTTTTAAATCTTAATTAAAAAAACGTATTTTTAAATCTTAATTAAAAAACGTATTTTTAAAATTTTAATTATAAAACGTTTTTTTAAAGTTTTAATTATAAAACGTATTAATTTAAATCATATTTAAAATTACTTAAAACTTATAAATGTATTTTTAAATTTTTTCCAAAATTTATGTATTTTTAAAATAAGTTTAAAAAAAAGAATTTTTTTTGTGTTGTCAAATCAAATCTACATAATAAAACAAAAAAATTATAATTTAAAATTTTAATTATTTTTGAAAATCAATTCTTTATATCTTAAAATTTTAAAATTATTTTAATTAAAATTTATCTTTAATTTATTTTTGGAAGAAAAAACAATTTTAAAAAACGTATTTAATTAAAATTACTTAATTATTACTTAAATTTTGTGTCTTAATTAAAAAACTTATTTTTAAATCTTAATTAAAAAAAACGTATTTTTAAATCTTAATTAAAAAACGTATTTTTAAAATTTTAATTATAAAACGTTTTTTTAAAGTTTTAATTATAAAACGTATTAATTTAAATCATTTTTAAAATTAATTAAAACTTATAAATGTATTTTTAAATTTTTTAAAATTAGTTTTAAAAAAAAAAAATTTGGTCAACGCCGGTCATCGCCGGTCAAACTCCGGTTCGCGCCGCCGGAGGAGAGTAGCGCCGGCCGGCGCGAACCCGGGAGGAAATCGAGGTATTTTTTGGTTTTTTATGGTAAATGTGTTGTCAAATCAGTCAAGTCAAAGAATCTTATGTCAAATCAAGGAATCTTGTGTCAAATCAGTATTATGGTGTCTTGTCGTGGGCCACTTCTCCCCAAGCAATGCTTGAGGAGAAGTGGGTGGTTAGTTTTGTAAAAATTTTAAAATAGGGTTAATTTTGTAATTTATTTACATAAATTGGTTAAAAAAATAAAGAACCCCCAAATTTGCGGTTTACTCTAAAAGGATTTAAATACACTATTACAAGATTGGAGTGGATTTGGAATTAAGGGGTCGTTTACTAAACGTTTACCCGGTAAGTGCGCTTATCGCAGGGACGGAGCCAGAAATTTATACGAGGGAACCACCAATTGAACTTGAACTCTTTTTTTTCTTTTGAAAAAAAAAATCTAATTTTTTTCCATATCGTCCAATGTTGTTTTAGTCTAATGCTACCGTTTCGAGGGATTTTTAAACATTTTTTCTTGATTTTAAGGGATTTTTAAGTTCATTTTATCGATTTCGAGATAATTTTTTTTTCGGTTTTTTTGGTATAATTCAAGAGTTTTTTCGGGGTTTTTTTCCGTTGATTTCAAGAGCTTTTTGGATTTTTTGGTTGATTACGAGGTATGATTGCATCTTCTAAAACGATATTGTTGCACTTTCCACGAACCTATTTTTTTTACTAAACGACGGAGAAATAATGCGATATAAATTATTGATAAAAAGTTTCTCATTATCCAATACATAAAAAATAATTATTTAGGCTTTTCAATAGATGAAAAACAATAATTTAAAAGGAACCTTTCTATATATATATTTTTTGATTTTAATGAAATTCAAATATGTAAGCTCCGTATCAATTTTTTTCTAAAAAAAATTCAAGAGACACCAGGGCTTCTTTTGGTCTGTGTGGCTCCGCCACTGGCTTATCGGATCATTTATCTTATTAAATGAATATGGCAAGAGACAAGAATCTTATCGGGTAACAACGATGATAAAGATGGAGAATCTTACGTGGTAAGTGAGGATGACGACTCTTATCCGGTAAGTGCTTACCGAGTAAATTGTTGCATACAATACCATTTTGATTGACTATACTCTTTCCTGGTAAAGTAACTTAGAGTAAAACAAAACCCCATGGCCCCACCCAAAGCCATCTTCTTCCTCAGCCATTGTTCTCTGAAAGTGATGACAGAGTAGTTTTCGGTCCAATGAAAAACAAACCTTGCAGATTGGATGGCAAGAAAGAAGAGGCAATGGATCATGCCATGTCAAGTAAACCAAAGTTCAAACACACCCAAATGCACAGATAGAAATTGATAACAAAAGCTAGTGTAGCTCGAAATAAGAAAAAACAGAAACAACCCTGTGGAGCATATATATTTTCACTCGGGGTTGATTGGGTGGCCAGAAGAGTGGAACTTGAAAGTTGTGAGCGAGGCTTGATCCGAGGTCTCTAAGGAGTAATATGTGTTTTCGCACAGAGATGCAATGTAATATGTGTGCGCTTCGTCGTGGGTGGAGTTGAGGCGTGTAAGTTTTTGAACCAAATACTCGATGTTTTGTAGCTTTTTAATCTCGGAATTAAGTAACACCTAAAGATATTGTGTGATCATCATAGTCTTGTGATTCCCGTTGATCTTTAACGAATTTCTCGTTGGGGGATTGATGAGTAGCATCATATGTGATTTCAAAATTGGGTTAGTTGATGAAATCAAAAGATACATATATAACATACACATTCCTGTTGGTGCCACTAGCCGTAAACCCATTTAATTTGCAAGATAACATTCTGCATTGCGACCGCATCAACGCTTTTATCTCATCGTGGTTATGCCGTTCATGCATCAGAATCTTAGCTTTCATAACATTGGAGCATGTTTTTGAAGAGAGGGAGAGAACATATTGCATAATTATCCAATAATTGAAACATGCACACAACTTGTTTACTAGCTTTTTTAAGCACAGAAAGTCACAATTTGTTAAAAGCAGTTTCACTCTCACCATCTTCACACGCCTTTAATGGTTCTTCCTCCAGCATTATTTGATCCGGACATCCTCGTTTTCAAACTAACTAACATCCTGAAAAATTGTCGAAACATCTTCGCCACCATCGGTCGTTTTTGTTTCCATTTTGAGCATCTTTTTCAGATGATGCATCGTACATTCCATGTCTAGCCTTCCTCATTAGAAACCTCCTCCTAAGGGTGCTTCGACTCACAGCAGGGACAAATTTTAAGGATCGGTTGGGTGAGGAAAAGGGAACCACCGATAAAGGAAGGGAAAGAAGAAGCACTGTTTTGGGGAAGGGTTGTCGGAAAAGATTGGTGCAGGCGAGGAAGAAGATGGGTTTTAGGGTGGGGTCGTGGGTGGGTTTGTGTGTTAGCCGTCAGATTAGGTTTTGTTTTACTTTTTATTTCTAAAAAATGAATACATGTTCAATAAAATATAATGAAATTAAATACGAAAAAGTAAAAAGACTATAGTACCCTTAATTTAACGATTTCTTTTAACTATGTTAGGGTGAAAGACCAAAAGCCTAATAAAATGCAAACCACAAGGACGAAAAAAGCAATTTCTAAACCACAAGGACGAAAATCGTTATAAACATCAAACCATAAGGACTAAAATCGTATTTTACTCAACTATTAAATTTCTTTATTTTAAAATAAAATAAAATATATAAATGTTAAAAGACCAAAATGTTCCTTACTTGATGCCATCATTTATAACAGATGTTAGTGGAATAGACTAAGGTTGCGTTTGTTTTTTAAGAGGTGCTGAAGTCTGAAGACTGATTTCACTCCTAATTTTTAAGAGAGGTGCTGAAGTCTGAAATCTGAAACAATAAGATTGTTTGCTTTTTGTAAATTAACAAAAGTCTGAAATCTGAAATCACATAAAAAACACATATGATTGTTACAAGTTCTTCTTCTCCATATTATCATATTCTTCTTCAAAACATAAAATTATTCTTCAAAACATAAAATTATTCTTCAAAATATTATCAGATTCTACACCATCTCAAGTTTTCATTACAATTCTTCTTCTCCAGATCAAAACCAAACCACATGTCACCTACAGAAAATCGATTGTTGAGAAGAGAAGCAAATCGATTTCTGCAGATGTCACCTGCAGAAAATCAAAATCAAACCTGAGAAGAGAAGCAAATCGATTGACGAGGACGAACCACGGAAATCAAAAACCACAGAAATCAAAATCGATTGGAGATTGGAGATGGATTGCAGAAAATCGACAGAGGGTGTTCTTGATCGATTGGAGATTGGAGATGGATTGCAGCAAAAACAATCGATTGGAGATGGATTGCAGAAAATCGAGCAGCAAAAAATCGATTGCAGAAGAACTTGTAAAAGTGTTTAGGTTGTTCTTGAGGCTGGAGTCGCACACGAGAGAGATGGAGGCCACTGAAAAAAAAAGTGTTTAGGTTACCACTTTATCAGTCAGGGGTATATAAGTGATAAGTGGCTTTTTTTGGGGGGGAAAAACAAACACACTGAATTGCCTTAGATCTGACCGAAAAAGTGTTAATTGCTAAATAAGTGCTGAATTCATAAAAACAAACAGCCCCTAAAAGCAAAACAAATTGGTAACCACAATGACTAAAAGTGAAACTAGATGATAACAACAATGATCAAATTTGTAATTAGTTTAAAATATGGACCAAATTTGATACCGACCGGCAACCACAAGGACCAAAAATGTAATTTACTCTTATTTTTATAATTGTTTACGGTTGTTTTTTTATAAACTAGAAGGTTACTTGCGCAATGCAGCGCGATATATCTTGATTTTAATGTTTTGTTTTACTTTTTATCATTGTCGATTTTATAAAACGATTTTGTGTATTTTTGAGAAAATTATAATATTTTTTTATATAAATTTGTACAAAGAATGTCGCTTTTTGAGAGGTTCATGATTTGAAGATTTGAAAGAGATTAAGAGATAAGGATTAATTAGGCAGGCAACTAACGAGAATTAAAGAATGATGCTTTTTTTAAGGGTTTACCATTTGAGAATTTGTAGGAAGTTAGAGATAAGGACTAAAAGAAAGAAGTTAGAGATAATGACTAATTAAGTAATTAGCATTAACAGTGATACATAAAGCTTCGTTAGTTGTTTTAAAGAGATTTTAAGTAATCAACATTAAATAGCATTACATAAGACTTTATGAATTGTTTTTAAGAGTTTTTCATAAATGCTTTATAATATAGTATAGATTATTCATAAATAATGAAATTTAACTTTCATTTCATATTCTACAAACTAAACACACCAAAAATTCTAAATCCAAATCTTTCCACGAAATCCAAATCTATCAAAACTATTCCATCAAACCAAACGCCCCTAACATTTTATAGTAAGTGTTAATAAAAAGTTACATTTTTTGGTTCTAAATGTTACATAAAAATTAGTACTTTTATTTTACAAAGAAAACAATAATACACATTATGTGATTTGTATTTCCTCGTTTGCAAGCTTCTTGCTAGTCTTAATAAAAGTTCTGATTGTCGTTTAAAAAAAACATTATGTGATCTGCATGGTTAAATATTAATTAGTTTGTATTTACTTTAAGTTTTTAATTAGTTTTTTCATGAGTAATCTCTAATTTTGGTCCTTGAGGTTTTAGTAAAAAGTTTGAAAGAACGACCTAACTTTAACAAGTCTATAAATTATCTTTATGGTTTGTATTTTGATTTGAAAACAGTTCCTAAGAGCATCTCTAACAACTTCTCTAAAATAATGAAAATTGCATTTTTATTCTCTATATTGCTCCAACACTTTCTATATATTGTTTCTCTAAATAGAGAAACTAGAGAAAGCTCCAAGTTTAGAGAACTCTCTAAAACTTGCTAGATGGAGAGAAAAATTATTTTTTATTCATTCTATCAATAGAATTGAATTATCATTATTTTATATAAATTTAAAAAAAATGTATTGAGATGATAAATTTAAATAATATTTTAATAATATAATGAATCTTGAGTTCTCTAAAATAGAAAATCTGTTGGAGCTAAATGTAATTCATTTAGAGATTTTGACTTTTAAAGTCAATATTTTAGAAAAATTATAGAGAATCTGTTGTAGATGCTCTAACTATTAACTCTCTTAATAATCTCTAGAGTGAATTGTGGATTTGGTCACTGTGCTTTGATGGTTTTTGTGACTAAAGTCCCTATACTATGTTTATTGTGTATTTGGTTCTTGTGGTATTCAGTTTTTCTTGGTCATGGTCCCTCAGCTAACGTTTTCGTTAACTTCGTTAAGTTAAGGACCATTTTAGCCATATTTTCTAAATTTTGTCTTTCTACTATAAAAAAAGTAAAACAATATTTTTATACACACACAAATATATAGACACACAAATATATATATATATATATATATATATATATATAATTATACACAAATATATGTATATATATACATAACGATATATAACAATTGAATTTTATTATTTTATTGTAATAGTGGAAAAAGATATTATCGATATAATTATGTTAAAGACGATTTAATTTTATTGTTCTTTTATTTTCATTGTAAAACAAGCTTATTATCGATATTTTAACACCAAGTTATTGAAAACCACTGAGAAATGAACTCCAATTTTATCATTCTAAAATTAGGAGTTTCAATTTTAATATTGTTTTTCGTCTTTAACATAATTAATGTTTTAATTTAAATAAATCAAATCATAAAACAATATCTTATTTTTTCGCTCTAAATAAAATAAGATACAATTTTATGATTTGATTTGTTTAAATCAAAATTTTAATTACATTATAACAATAAAACCATATCTTTTCCACCATTACAATAAAATAATAAAATTAAATTGTTATATATCGTTATGTAGATATATACATATATTTGTATATAATTATATATATATATATATATATATATATATATATTTGTGTGTCTATTGTTATATATGTATATATTTGTGCGTGTATAAAAATATTGTTTTACTTTTTTTATAGTAGAAAGACAAAATTTAGAAAAAATGACTAAAATGGTCCTTAACTTAACGAAGTTAACGAAAACGTTAGTCGAGGGATCATGGCCAAGAAAAACTGAATATCACAAGGACCAAATCCACAATAAACATAGTATAAGGACTTTAATCACAAAAACCATCAAAGCACAGGACCAAATCCACAATTCACTCTAGAATTAAATCAAAAGAATATACACTCTCAAATATGAAGATACAAAAAGTAAATCTAGAATATACACTTTCAAATATCCTTGACAATATCTTATTTTAAAAACTATAACCGTCTTGTAGTCTCATATAAAATCATATGTAATTTGACTGTTTTCGTGTTCTCTTATTTTGACAATGTTCTCTTTTGATCCTAAGGAAATTACGTAAAAAAAACTAAAACGCCCCTTGATTTTAACCTACTTAACTTAAAAATGTTAACGGAGTTGGCACAAATGACCAAATACGTTATAAAATGTATACCACAGGAATATAATACGTAATTTTTTTTATGAACACACAATATGATTTAATTAAAACATAATGACCAAAAATATAGTCTGCCTTTCTTGTACAAGAAAGAGTAAACTACAATTTTGGTCCAAGTGGTGTACCGCGCCACTTTCCATTATCTGACGATTTATCAAACAAGCTTTGTTCTTATTTCAATGTCGAAGCAAAAACCTTCATTCTTATGCTTCTTTCTTTCTTTACAATGACTAATGGGACACCGACTCTGTCACTATAAATGTATGCATATATCAAGACTAAGAAGGTATGATTAAGGTATGAATTTAGGTTTTATTTTGATTTGATTTTGGTTTGGATTTGAGTTTATGGATTAAGGTTTAGGTTTGAATTTGGGGTTGATTTTGGCCGAAGAAGATACGGGGAAGTGGTAAGTGGTATGAAATTTACTGGGGGAATGGTAGCATAGGACACATGTCATTGTTTTAGTGGCTAGGTCTAGAACATTTTAAGTTTTAATAGAAAATAAAATAAAAATCTAAAAAACCGAAAATGTCATTACTTAATGGCTTACTATTAACGTTCGTTAGAGGGAGGGACCGAATCCGGACGCTTTTGTAGACGATGATGGTTATCTTGTATTTTTGAAAGTGTAATGACGAAAAGTCTTATAACCAACAAATCACAACAACCAAATTTGTGGTTTACTCTAAAATGCTAAAACTGTAGTTTAATCTAAAGGGAATTAACTAAACTAATATTTTACAACTAGTTTGGATACCAAAATGTCAAACTTTTTTGTAAATATAAAATGTAAGTTCTAAAAAATAATTTACTGTAATTAAATCCAAAAATATTCAATATTAAGCTCATTGTGAAGATATTGATGAGAAAGTTATGATGGTATAATTTGTAAAATAAGAACATATTTTTTAATGTGTTGTTGTTTTTATTTATGTTAATATGATAGTTTAAAATGAATAATAAAAAATAAGGGGTATAAAGTAAATTAAATAACTAATTATAAAGATACAAGGTGTAATTTGTAAATTAAAAATATTTGATTTTTAACATTATCTTGGGATCTTGGGAGGTTGGGAGGTCATGGAAGGTTGTGGGGCTTTAAATTTGTCCATTAAGCATTAAAACTTATGTATCTTAAAATTCAACACTTAACCATTATCCAACTTAATAATATAGTACTAATAAGGTGCCCGTACGATGTTGCGTGAGCATCTCGATTCAGAGTCCATAACTTAAAATGTCAATCATGAATCATGTGCATGTATCATTTTTGTCCACACTGATGTTGGTTGTATACTCGTACAATGTAGGTGAGTGTTTGGGAGTGTTTCTATTGGATTAAGGTTAGATCTAAATTTGGGAGTGTTTCTTGTTGGGGTGTTTGGATGAACTCCCCGGTAACCTTCATCCGTAACTTGTACCCTCTAGCTCCTCGCTAGTTTTTGATTGCTTTTTATTTCGTTTTGCTGTCCAAAAAAACAAACAATGTAGGTGAGTGTAAAGTTTGAATATGTGTAAGAAAAAATAACTAGTCAAATAGGTTTTGATCAAATATATATATATATATATATATATATATGTATGTATGTGTGCATCTATTTTATATATTTACCTATAGAGATATAAATTGTACATTTCTTTAGATTTCTCAAGTTATGTCCATATAAAGGGCCTTTTATAATATATATATAACCATTCAATGCCTTTTATAATATAGTATTTATTCGTTGTATTTTTGACATTTTATAATATTATTAAATCAAAAAATGTTCAATAATGAACTCATTTTGAAGGTATTGACTATTGAGAGACAATTATAATGATATAATTTATAACAAAAAAGAAAACGTATTTTTAATGTATTTTAATTAATATATGTTTATGTATTTTTAATATAATAAAGGTCTAAAATAAAAAAATGAAAACATAAAAATATAAAACAAATTAAATCGTATGTATTCGTGATATATAATTAAATAAAAAAATAATCAATATTGAACTCATTTTAAAAGTATTGACGACGAGGTCATTGTAATGATAAAATTTGAAAGTGTATTTGAGTTCATATACACTTATTGCTTTTAATACGATAAGAGTGTAAAGTAAAAAATAAAAAAGTAAGAATATAAAATGAATTAAATAAATGATTATAAAGGTATAAATTATAATTTAAAAATTAAAAACTAAAAATTATTTGAATTAAGAGCTCTACAAAGAATTTTATACAAAGAATATTACAAGAAAAAAAAAACAAAACCATTCAATTTTTTTGGCAACTGAAAATAAACTGTAATTGTTTTTAATATCTTTGGTGTTAGATTTTGAGATGGTTTTTTATTTACAAATTAAATGATGAATATTTTTAATTGTGTATAATTCTATTTGTTCATTTGTTTGCTTCTCTATAGGTGCTAACGACACAAGTAAGAATATTAAGCAATGGATCCGACTGTTGGTGGCATTGTTACTCCCGTTGTTGACTCTCTCATGGTTCATGTTAAGAAACACCTACGCTACTTGATTTCTTGCCCAAAATATGTGAGGGATATGCGTACCAAAATGGAGAAGTTGAAGACTATAAGACTCGATGTTGAACGCTACATGAACAACAACAAAAGCAACAGTCTTGAGGTGCCAAAGGAAATCGATGCTTGGTTAAAAGAATTAGAAACGATTGATGCACAAGTGGAAACCATTCCTATTGATGTCGGTAGTTGTTTCAATCTCAAGGTTCGATATAAGCTCGGAAAAGAAGCCTCCAAGATCATTCAAGATATCGAACGTCTCATGGAAGAAAAATCTAAGATCGAGTGGACTAATAATCCAATTACACTTGCAGAAGTTGGTTCCACAAAGGCATCCACCTCTACACCGTCCAGTGATTACAATGACTTCGAATCAAGAAAGTCGATTTATATGGAAGCATTTAACGCACTCAAAGCCGACAACAAACCCTACATGATAGCCCTATGCGGGATGGGGGGAGTGGGGAAAACCACAATGATGGAAAAGCTACAGAAGGTCGTACGTGAAAATAAAATGTTTCATTTTGTTATTAAGGTTGCTATAGGGGAAAAGAAGAATGTGTCTGAATTTATTCAGACCGCTATAGCAGAGCAACTCGCTATTGATCTAAAAGAAACCACTAAAGAAGCTAGAGTCGATAAGCTTCGTAATGCTTTCGAGGGCAGATCTAAAGATGATAAGAACAAGTTCCTAGTAATACTAGATGACTTATGGGAGAGTGTTGATCTCAAAGATATTGGTTTAAGTCCTAAGCCAGATCAAGGTATCGACTTCAAGGTCCTGTTGACATCACGAGATCGAAAGTTGTGCATTCAGATGGGAGTGGAACGTGATTCCATTTTCAATTTGGAAGTCATAAAAGACTCAGAAGCACAAGATTTCTTCTTCCAATTTGCAAAGATTTCGGATGATGGTGATCTCCATAAGATTGTACGTGATATCACAATTCGATGTCATGGTTTGCCTATTGCCATCAAAACCATAGCTTGTACTCTTAACGGTGAAAGCAAACATGTATGGGAAGATACACTTACTAAGCTAGAGCATAAGAACGTTGGTGAAGTTGTGGGTGAAGTTTTTACAATAAGCTACAAACATCTCCATGATGAAGAGACTAGATTAACTTTGTTGCTTTGTGGGTTGTTTCCTGAAGACTTCGACACTCCTACGGAGGACTTGGTGAGGTACAGCTTTGGATTGAAATTATTCAGAAATGTGGATAGTATAAGAGAAGCAAGAAACAGGTTGAACACGTGCATCGAGCGACTCATACATGCAAATCTGTTGATCCAAATTCAGGAAGTTGAATGTGTCAAGATGCACGATTTAGTGCTTGGTTTTGTTTTAGATGTGCTCTCTAAAGACGAACATTCTTCAATTGTTGGAAAGTGGCCTGCAGAACCTATGAGAGAGTATTGCAAAAAGATTTCATTAACATGCTCAGGTATGCATGACTTTCCTAGGGATCTTAAGTACCCAAAGCTCTTGCTACTAAAACTTATGCATGGAGAAGAGTCGTTGAGGTTTCCAGAAGACTTTTATGAAGGAATGAAACAACTTGAAGTTATTGCATACAACAAAATGTATCCATTGCATTTGAGATCCCTTGAATATTCTTCCAACCTTCGAACACTTTGTCTTGATGATTGCTCATTGTTGTCCGATTGTTCTTCTATTGGCAATCTTTCGAATTTGGAAGTGCTTAGCTTTGCCTATTCTAGCATACACAAGTTACCATCCACAATGGTAAAGCTGAACAAGCTAAAGTTACTTGATTTGACTTGTTGTGAGTATCTTTGTATTGATGATGGTATCTTGAAAAGTTTCGTCAATCTTGAAGAGCTTTATATGAGATGGGTTCGACGACCGGTAAATGTCGAGGAATTGGTAGAGTGCTCAGAAAACCTTGGTGCATTAGAGATTGAGTTCTTTGATAAGGATGCTCTGCCGCAAAATCTGGCATTTAAGAATCTTAAAAGATTCAGGATCTCATTGGGATGCCGTCTAGATAAAATTGGTGGCCAAAGCATATACTCATTCGAAAACACGTTGATGTTGGTCACTAACAAATGTGAGCTTTTGGATTCCGGGATGAATGAGTTGTTTGAGAAAACAAAGGTGCTTTATTTACATGTTAATGGCATAAGTGATCTTGGAGATGGTTTAGGGTATTCCTTGCATAATTTAAGGGTGCTTCATATTTGTAAATGTACAGACTTGAGATACCTCTTCACAACCGGTGTGTCAAACAGTCTCAAGCAGCTTGAACACCTCAAAATAGGTAAGTGCTCTGTTTTAGAAACACTAGTAGATGTGAATGGCATAAATGATCTAGGATATGGTTTAGGGGATTTGTTGCATAATCTAAGAGCCCTTGATATATCTAAATGTACAAACTTGAGATACCTCTTCACAATCGGTATGGCAAATGGTCTCAAGCAGCTTGAGCATCTCAAAATAGGTGATTGCGATATGTTAGAAACACTGGTGGATAGTCATGAGATTTGTGAAGCTGATCAGGTGATTACACTTCCATCTCTAAAGTTTCTATCGTTGGAGTGGCTACCAATGCTAACGAGTTTGTGCAAGAATGGCAACGTAATTGAGCTACCGCAATTGGAGGATTTGGAACTTAGAGGCCTTCCCAGTTTCACTAGCATATATAAACATTTTCTGAAGAAAGAGGTACATACATATATATATATATATATATATATATATGTGTGTGTGTGTGTGTGTGTGTGTGTTAAAATAAAAGTTATAGTTGCAATATATTTGTCTAGTAGATTGAGTAAGTGTTGAAAGTAGTCGGTGTTGGAGTAATATTCATGATTTGTAATCGATAATGGAAATAAGATGGTAAGAAATCATACCCGATGATCCTGAGGATCCAGTGAAAGCGTTAAACATATTCGCCATTGATTGTTGGGTTCCCAGAACGAGGTGATCGTATAATGATGGGATGATGATGATCGATCCTTGAGAGAGTCGATCTTAGGGGCGCACGGCTGGATGTTTATCAGCTGATTAGGGTTTTAGTCATTAGGTTAAAAGTAGGATTAGGGTACTCTATTTATAATAAGAGTATCTTACACCTTTAACCCTTGGTGTTTATTATGTGCGATATAATCCCCATAGTTCCAATCACCTAATGGGAAACCCTATAGTATGTCAATAATAGCAAATACGCCCATCATATATTTACTAGACATAGGGATTTCAGTTATTGTCAATTATCATATCAGGAATGATAAACGATCAGTGACGGTCACTTTTAAGGTGGTTCCAACATTCTCCCACTTGACCAAGCGATCTTTTATCTATGAGCACCAATAAGTCCGGCCGGGATGATACTCATTTTGTTTTAAACTGAAATCATAGCTAATAAGTACAGCCGTAGAGAAGAATATCAACTCAGGACCCCCACTAGTCAAACTATGACTCAAATTTAAAACTGAATAAGCAATGATCAATTGACTGAGACAGATTTCGTTATAATAATGTCCATACACCATTATGAGCTCAAAGCGTAACTAATAGACAAACAAAATCTGAATATAGAGGAAAATTTTATTAAGATAATAGTAATGACCAATAAGTACAATATGCTATTAAATTAAGTCTTTTGTAAGCCCCATCTTCGACACGTGTCCTACGAAGACATTAGGAGGAAGACCTTTGGTCATCGGATCCGCTAGCATATTCTTTGTACTTATGTACTCGATACAAAGGACATTTTCCTCAATCCGTTCGCGCACAAACAGATACTTTGTATCAAGATACAGCCCAGCGCCAGTTGAACTGTTACTGTTCGAGAAAGTTACGGCAGCTGAGTTATCACAGTAAAGCTTCAATGGTCTAGAAATGGAATTGACGATTTTGAGTCCACTGACCAGGTTCCTTAACAACATCCCATGACAAGAGGCATTATAAACGGCAACGTATTCAGCCATCATGGTGGATGTTGTAGTCAGCTTCTGTTTATGACTCCGCCAGGAGATAGGTCCACCAGCTAACATAAAAATATACCCAGAAGTAGATTTCTTATCTTCTTTGCATTTAGCAAAATCGGAATCAGAATATCCTACTACTTCTAAGTTGTCACTTCTTCTATAAGTTAATTTGTAGTCTTTGGTCCCTTGCAGATATCGTAGAACCTTTTTAGCCGCTTTCCAGTGTGCTATTCCGGGATTAGATAAGTAACGTCCCAGCATACCAGCGATATAAGCGATATCCGGACGAGTACAGACCTGAGCATACATAATGCTCCCTACTACAGACGAATAAGGTATCATCCTCATTTCTACCTTTTCAATCTCAGTGCTCGGAGCTTGGAAAGAACCAAACACGTCCCCTTTAACTACTGGAGCTACAGTGGGTGTACATTTCTGCATGTTATAGCGTTTTAAGATACGCTCAATATATGCATTTTGAGAAAGACCCAAAACACCATTATGCCTATCTCGGTGTATTTCGATACCAATGACATAAGAGGCATCACCGAGATCTTTCATGTCGAAATTTTGCGAAAGCATCCGCTTCGACTCATGCAGCATATCCAAGTTGTTACTTGCTAGTAGGATATCATCTACGTACAAGACAAGGATTATAAAGCTACTCCCACTGATCTTGAGATAGGTGCATTGATCCACTTGATTCTTTAGAAAACCTTGCCCCTTTACGATTTTATCGAACTTGAGGTACCATTGTCGTGATGCCTGCTTCAACCCATAAATGGATTTCTTCAACTTGCAGACCATATGCTCTTTACCTTCTGGAATGAATCCTTCAGGTTGTCGCATGTATACGTCTTCTTGCAAGTCTCCATTTAAGAATGCGGTCTTGACATCCATCTGATGTAACTCTAAATCATAATGAGCTACAAGTGCCATAACAATCCTTAAAGAATCTGTTGAACAACCTAAGGGGGGGGGTAAGGTTGTATTTAAAAATTTTACTTTCAAAAAATCTTTTTATAAATAAATACAGAGTAAGTACGGAATAGTACAGAAGAGTGTAAGTACAAACAGATACACAGATATTATATCAATAAATATAAATGCAAAGCAATTTATATAAACAGATATAATTTAAAAGCACAGCGGAAAAGTAAATAGATAAGGGAAAGAGAATACTTGACAACGATATTTTTAAAGTGGTTCACCAAACACAAAGTTGGCTAGTCCACCTCGAGAAAATAACACTTCTCGGAGATCCAATACGAAACGTGTTCTTTACGGTAGAAACACAAACCTTAGTACAACAAACGCGAATCACTCTACTTTGAGAGAATTAATGTGGATCACTCACTCTATTCAAACACTTACAAGAGGGTATAATTTTAATATGAATAATCACTCTTGAATAAGGTTTATCACTTGGATATTTTTAGAGAGTTTGATCACTTGAGCTGTGTTGCTGATTCAACTAATCAAGAGATTTTAATCTGCTATCAACTCAAGATTTCTTACTCAAAAACGTGTTTTATAATTTTAACAGTTTAAATATCAACAGAAGAAGCTGCAGAGTCTTTATCAAATGCAGAGGAGTTAATGTGAATTCGTGGTCTTGAATGCTGGAGGTTGCAAGATATTTATACTGGATGAGCAACAGGGCAGAAGCATTCGCGGTATACCGGCTATCCCCCGCGGTATACCGTGCAGAGGAAAAAGCACATCAAGATCAGAAAGTCAACTCTGCAAAAACCAACGGAAACAGTACCCGCGGTATACCGGCTGAACACCGCGGTATACCGCGCAGAAGAAAAGACTTCCAACCAATCAGAGATGCACACCGAGCCTGCCGCGGTATACCGGCTGAACACCCGCGGTATACCGGCCGTACCACCGCGGAATACCGGCTCTACCTTCGCGGTATACCTGCGTCAGAAAGTGGTTGCAGAAACAGTACGCATGGCAGATACTTCTAGAACCAAAATTTCTTATTTAAAATATTATTTAAAGGGTTTTTAGAAATATCCAAGTGGTATATTATTTTAGGGTGATTTATCATTTTAAAATTAAAACGACGTAATTCTTCAGTCTTGGATTCTTCAGATAAAATTATTCGAGATTATTTAAATATCTGCACACTCAGATAAAATATCAGATAACAAAGAATGCGGTGTGTTTTGTAATCATCAAAATAAATATGGAGATGTGATTTTATGTGTACCAAAAATATATCACAATATTAAAGCGGGGTACACTTGCACCAACAATCTCCCCCTTTTTGATGATGACAAACACAACGCTAAACACGAGAGCATACTCGGTTTCTCTCCCCCTTTTGTCGAAGCAAAAAGGGTTAGGAAAGACGCTATGCTCCCCCTTGAAAAATGCTCCCCCTTAAAATATGAAGTATTTGAGAGTTAGCATTTTCTCAAGGGTTAGATAAAATAAGCTCTCTAAAAAAATTCAATAAGAATAACGAAGCAGGAGAATAAACATTAGAACAGAGCAATAATAATGTTAATTAAATAAAGTTTAAAGAAGACAAAAAATTAATCGCTATCTAAAAATTCAATTTCGTTCAGTTGATTAGATAATGTCCACAATTGTTCGTCAATGTCTTCCAAGCGGTCTTGCACCACACGTTGATCGGCATCGTAACTCCGACGCAAGTCAATGATCGCGGAGTATATTTGACGATTTGAGATTGCACCCGCCGGGATTGCGTATGGATCGTCTTCCTCGGGAGCCGGATCTTGAGGGCGATGAAGAGCCCGTCCCGGTGGAGCACTCATTCGACTAACAGTCAGTGCATTGAGAGAAGGAGTAGGAGCTAACATCCTACCAATGATAGGAATTTGAAGGTTTGTAAAAAGGTTTCGAATTAAGTAACCAAACGGAAGAGACTGGTTACCAGACTCGGAAATCACCATACGGTGAGCAATAATGTAGGTGGCATTAATACGGATGCCATGCCGAAGACAGTAAAGGATATAGCACTGAAGTGCACCCAATCTGTCAAAATTTCCAGCGCGTCCCAAAACGTTAAAAAGGATAATTTTATTCCAAAAACGAAGATTTTCCGGAAGATGTTGATCAGTTAAAATTGAGGGAAAATTATTTCGAAAAGCAGGAGCTAAAATAGATTGGAGAATGGTTTCCTGAGTTTCTTGAACCTGGGAAAGCAGGGAAGAAAAGGCAGTATTATTTGAAAACACATTTATATTGGAATGGGTTAGACCCAGTACACGAGAAAAATCTTCTAAACTCCAGTCAAAAGAGTGGTTGAAAATTTGAAGAGAGACACGATGGGTGGTCTCGTTAAAGTCATACCCAGCATAAAAATCGACCATACTTGAAAAAGGTACATCTCCTTGAAAAGAAAGAAAAGGTTCCCAGTCAATAGAAGAGAAAGCTTCAAGGGTACCAAGATGTTCTAGACCCACTAAATCGACAGATCGACCTGGGTTACAAGGTCGGGATTCAAAAATATGTCGTCTTTGAGCACGACGGTTTTGAGGAGGGTCAGATGGGTTTTGAGAGCTGGAAGCTCCCCGAGAGGTACGAGCCCTTTTTGGAGCCATTTGAAGGAAGGAGAGAAAACTGTTGTCGAAAGGTTGGAGTTCCGGTGGCCGGAAAAAAAACTTCGGTTGTTGACGGCGGACGTCGTAGGCGGCGGTCGGCGGCAAGAGGAGGGAGAGAGAGAGAGAGAGAGAGAGCTCTTTGGATAAAAAGGAAGGGAAACAAAAACTTACCTGTAATGGATTTAAATCCGTCGAAGGCGCGCGGTATACCGCCTAGGAGCACGCGGTATACCGAGTCAGAAAAAGAGTTGAAAAGACTTGACATCTTTAAACACGCGTGACAGTGGGGAAACAGCGGTGCGGCATACCGCCTAGGGAACGCGGTATACCGGGGTCAGTTTGAACAGTTTCTGTCGGTGAATCACAGAGTGACACGTGGTGGTGGTGAACAGAACACGGTATACCGCCTTAGGGTCACGGTATACCGCGACAGTAAGTTGACTGGCAGCATTCGGCTTTCAATGTTTCCTTTAACCAATCTTACACACAACCGATTTTAAAATAAGAATTTTTTTTGGTTAATTTTATGTGAGCAAAAAAAAAACCACGTATTATGACCTCGTCAGGGAACACCTACAAAAAGCAAAGAAAAAATTTTCGTGGTACCCTTTTCTTATGGGTCCTTTTAACAGTTAGTATAAAACATTAAAACTGCAAAAGACAAATAAAGAACATGTTGCCGACAAGAAATAAACATGACAACATACAAACCACAAAAAATGGTTTAAAACCACAAACGCATCCCACCGGGATTGTCAACATTAAACATTCCTTTCGGAATCCATTTATTTATCATTTTAATTTTGCGATTGTATTTATCATACACATAAAAGCAAGCATTTATATTCGCATTATTTTTAGGTTTAGAATACTTATCGTTATACATGCGAGCATACGGTTTTCTCGGTATATATTTTACATTATTCATTTTAGGTACATACGGAGGTTTTTGCACATATCGATTTCTTGTATTTACTTTAGGTGATTCAAAATATCTTTTAATTGGCATACAAGAACATTTTTCTTTGCAAGCATCGGAACCAATACCTTTTCTACATTTTATACGGTTAGACATATTTAGCATGTTAAGAACTTTTTCATTACTACTTTGAAATGCTTTAGCCAATAGATTGTCCTTTTCATATGAATCGCATTTAGCTTTTAAACATGCATTTTCATTTTTAAGAATATCACATTTTGCACAAATAATATTTTCATGTGACTTTTTATTTAAGCATGCAATTTCTTTATTTAGAATATCACAAGATTTACAAAAATCCTTTTCACCTAATTTAGTTTCTAATTTAGCAATTATATCCATATCATTTGCAGATTTTTGTTTACCGTCATTAATTTTCTTTTCACATGCAGATACGGTTTCTTTTAATTTTGAGATTTCATCTTGATACCTATTTGCAAGAGCGGCCAAGTCATGGAATGATTCATATAATTCGTCAAGATTATTTTCATCTTCATTTTCATAATCACTAGCGTAATCTGAGTAACAAGATTTTACCTCGTCGTCGCTTTCGGCCATAAGACAAATAGCTTGATATTCGTCTTCTTCTTCGCTTCCACTCCACGAGCCTCCAACGAAGGCTTTATCCTTTTTATTTTGAAATTTGTTCTTTTTAGGACATTCGTTGGCGTAGTGGTCTTTATCACCACAAGAGTAGCAATAACCTCTCTTTGGTTGGGCTTTTTCGTCGTCACTTGAGTCGTCATTTTTCTTCACTTTATCTTCTCTTTTATGGAAGTTGCGACTCCGGTTTTCACCGCCACGGCCGTAGTTACCGTTTCTTTGAAATCTGCTATTTTTAGAAAATTTATTGTTAGTAAAAGATTTAGAGAAGTTTCTTACCAACATAGCGACTTCGTTGAGTTTATCGGATAGATCTTTTGAAGTGCTAGCTTCCTCCTTTTTCTTTTGGTCATTCGGAGTTGAGACATTAAGAGCGATCGACTTCTTTTTTACTTGCTCCCGATCTTTGTTTCTTTTAAGTGCAATTTCGTGCACTTTAAGATTACCGACGAGATCGTCGAGCTTCATTAGGGAGAGATCACGGGAGTCTTCTAATGATGTAATCTTTGCCATCCACTCCGAAGGAAGTGCTCGGAGGATTTTCCTCACGTAATCTTCATTAGGATAAGTGCGACCTAATCCTTTCAAAGTAGTCATAATGAGGTTAAAACGTTTAAACATTGAGTCGATTGACTCATCTTTTGACATTTCAAATAATTCATAATCATGAACTAAAATGTTTATTTTAGAACTTTTAACTTGTGTGTTTCCACGATGAGTGTTGTTTAAACTTTCCCAGATTTGATTAGCAGTTTTATATGTATACACTCTTTCAATTTCATCAGTAGTTAAAGCAGCATATAATATATTCTTAGCTTCAAAATTTAAACAGACATGAGATTCTTCAGCGGGAGTCCATTCTTTTAAAGGTTTATCAACAATAAGATCATCTTTTACAATAGTAGGATTAAAATTCCCATTTTCTATAATATCCCAAATCTTTTGATTTTTGCCACGCACGTGACATTCAAATAGCTCGGCCCAAATGCCAAACTTTTCAGTATCTATCAAAGGGGGTTTTGAAAACACAAAATTAGTTTGTTGAGCCATTTAAAAGAATTAAAGAAATAACTTTAAAAATTTAAACAGATAATTTTTGAAAGCCCTGCTCTGATACCAATTGTTGAACAACCTAAGGGGGGGGGGGGGTAAGGTTGTATTTAAAAATTTTACTTTCAAAAAATCTTTTTATAAATAAATACAGAGTAAGTACGGAATAGTACAGAAGAGTGTAAGTACAAACAGATACACAGATATTATATAAATAAATATAAATGCAAAGCAATTTATATAAACAGATATAATTTAAAAGCACAGCGGAAAAGTAAATAGATAAGGGAAAGAGAATACTTGACAACGATATTTTTAAAGTGGTTCACCAAACACAAAGTTGACTAGTCCACCTCGAGAAAATAACACTTCTCGGAGATCCAATACGAAACGTGTTCTTT
This sequence comes from Saussurea involucrata, assembly GCA_033807775.1. Taxonomy (NCBI): domain Eukaryota; kingdom Viridiplantae; phylum Streptophyta; class Magnoliopsida; order Asterales; family Asteraceae; genus Saussurea; species Saussurea involucrata. The sequence continues at coordinate 178,879,832 of CM066322.1, forward strand.
ACGGTAGAAACACAAACCTTAGTACAACAAACGCGAATCACTCTACTTTGAGAGAATTAATGTGGATCACTCACTCTATTCAAACACTTACAAGAGGGTATAATTTTAATATGAATAATCACTCTTGAATAAGGTTTATCACTTGGATATTTTTAGAGAGTTTGATCACTTGAGCTGTGTTGCTGATTCAACTAATCAAGAGATTTTAATCTGCTATCAACTCAAGATTTCTTACTCAAAAACGTGTTTTATAATTTTAACAGTTTAAATATCAACAGAAGAAGCTGCAGAGTCTTTATCAAATGCAGAGGAGTTAATGTGAATTCGTGGTCTTGAATGCTGGAGGTTGCAAGATATTTATACTGGATGAGCAACAGGGCAGAAGCATTCGCGGTATACCGGCTATCCCCCGCGGTATACCGTGCAGAGGAAAAAGCACATCAAGATCAGAAAGTCAACTCTGCAAAAACCAACGGAAACAGTACCCGCGGTATACCGGCTGAACACCGCGGTATACCGCGCAGAAGAAAAGACTTCCAACCAATCAGAGATGCACACCGAGCCTGCCGCGGTATACCGGCTGAACACCCGCGGTATACCGGCCGTACCACCGCGGAATACCGGCTCTACCTTCGCGGTATACCTGCGTCAGAAAGTGGTTGCAGAAACAGTACGCATGGCAGATACTTCTAGAACCAAAATTTCTTATTTAAAATATTATTTAAAGGGTTTTTAGAAATATCCAAGTGGTATATTATTTTAGGGTGATTTATCATTTTAAAATTAAAACGACGTAATTCTTCAGTCTTGGATTCTTCAGATAAAATTATTCGAGATTATTTAAATATCTGCACACTCAGATAAAATATCAGATAACAAAGAATGCGGTGTGTTTTGTAATCATCAAAATAAATATGGAGATGTGATTTTATGTGTACCAAAAATATATCACAATATTAAAGCGGGGTACACTTGCACCAACAGAATCTTTACGAGAGACAGGAGAGAAGGTCTCTTGATAATCGATTCCTTCCTTTTGAGTAAAGCCTTTTGCAACCAGTCTGGCCTTATAGCGTTCGATGTTTCCTTTCGGGTCTAATTTGGTTTTGAAGACCCATTTACAACCGATGGTTTTGGATCCTTCAGGGAGTTCAACCAAGTCCCAAACATCATTATGCTGCATGGAATTAAGCTCTTCAATCATGGCTTCATTCCACTGAGTGGCCTGATCACTATTAACGGCTTCTCGATAAGAGGTAGGATCATTAAGCTTTCCAATGTTCTCAACTTCAGTTAAAAAGGTTACGAAATCATCAAAATTTGTGGCCATGCGAGTCCTAGATGATCTCCTTAGTTGATTTTCTGGTTCAGTAACTGGAGGAGTGGAATCAGTGATATTAGGATCAGCGTTCGGAAGCGATGATGATGTTCCCTCGGTATTTTGGTTAGGAGGAGCAGGATCAGTGATATTAGGAGCAGCGGTGGGTACAAGAGGAATTATCGGAGGAATAAAGATACCGGAAGAATGGTTTCCCCCCGCTTCTTGTACTTCTTGCAAATCCGAGTCATGATTTGTCGTGCTCCCACTGATCTTTGAGTTCTCAAGAAATGTAGCATGCTGCGTGTCAATGATGCTCGTAGTGCGGGAAGGACAGTAAAACCGATAACCTTTTGAGTTATCAGGATAACCGATAAAGAAACACGTAATGGTCTTAGGATCCAGTTTCTTTAAGTTAGGGTTATAGACTTTCGCTTCGGCAGGACAGCCCCATACTTTCATATATTTTAGACTCGGTTTCCTACCTGTCCAGATTTCATAAGGAGTTTTAGGGACAAATTTTGATGGAACCCTATTGAGTATATGAACGGCTGTTTTTAATGCCTCAGTCCATAGGAAAGTAGGTAAGTTAGTGTTAGCAAGCATACTTCTCACCATGTCCATTAAGGTTCTGTTTCTCCTTTCAGCAACACCATTTTGTTGAGGAGAACCAGGCATGGTGTATTGGTTAATTATGCCTTGTTCCTTGCAAAAGTTATAGAAAGGACCAGGAGCTTGACCAATATCAGTATGTCTACCATAATACTCACCTCCTCTATCTGATCTCACAACTTTTATTTTATGATCAAGTTGGTTTTCAACCAAAGTTTTAAAATCAATAAAAGTTTGTAAGGATTCAGATTTTTCCTTAATCAGATATAGGTGCATATAACGCGAATAATCGTCAATGAATGTAATAAATGATGTATGTCCTGTGATTGATGCGGGATAGGGACCACTAATGTCAGTGTGAATTATTTCCAACAAGTTGGAACTCCTAGTGGCTCCTTTCTTATTCCCTTTCGCCATTTTGCCTTTGAGGCACTTAATACATGTTTCAAAATCACTAAAATCAAGAGAAGGTAAGATTCCATCCTTTACGAGTCGTGTCATTCGATCTCGTGAGATGTGGCCAAGACGTTTATGCCACAACATGGAGGAATTCTCTGATTGTTTAGGTGATTTTGTTGTCTTAGTTACGTCATCAATATTAAGAGACAACAAAGACTGTGAGAAATTATGATCTAGTTCTAATTTATACAGTAATCCATCCAAGAAACCTCGACCAAGTAATTCATTATTATGAGTAATGGCAATCTTGCCGCAACCATGAATTATTACATAACCTTCAAGGTCTAGTCTAGATATGGATACAAGGTTCCGAGTAATTCTCGGTACATATAAGGTATCCACTAGTCTAATACACTTTCCTGTACTCATATGTAAATTTAAAGTTCCCATGGCTTCGACATCTAAGAGATCACCACTTCCAACTCTAAGTTTTCTTTGGCCCTTTGGTAGCTTCTGGATTGTAAGGAATCCCTGCATTGAGTTTGTCACATGGACCATAGAACCAGAGTCACCCCACCATGTATTAATAGGGACATCAGTAGTAAAGGAATCAAATATTGCATAAAGAATGTTACCTTTCTTAGCTAGCCATTCCTTGAACTTAGGGCAATCTTTCTGTCCGTGCCCTTTGGCACGACAGAATTTGCAGCTAGGTTTGTTAGACAAGGATTTAGAGCCAGAGGCAACGGCACCATGATTATTATCCTTTTGGACTTTATTTCCAGTCTGATTACCGTGATTACCCTTCCTTTTCTTAGAATTAGCAGTGGTTGTCAGGTGAACAGCTTCAGGTTGTACCAGCTTCAGGCGATCCTCCTCTTGCACACACATTGCAATCAGTTCACTTATCGACCATTTATCCTTCATAGCGTTATAGTTAACTTTGAAGGTGTCGAACCGAGCAGGCAAAGAGGTCATTATGAAATGCACAAGAAAATTATCAGATACTTCCATCTCAAGACTCTTAAGCTTATGAGCCATATCAATCATTTTCATGATGTGTTCACGGACACTGCTGTTTCCTTCATATTTTAGAGTGAGCATCTGTAGCATTAAACTACTCGCATGCGCCTTAGACGATCCCTTGAAGTGATCCTCAACAGATTTGAGGTAGGTTCTGACTTTATCAGAGTCAGGGATAGCTCCTCGGATACTGAGGTTAATGGAGTTCTTGACCATCATTAGTGACAAGCGATTCGCCCTTTCCCACTTTTCAAAATCCGCTTTCTGAGATGCAGTAGAAGCAGCAGTAATAGCAGCGGGTTCGTCATGGCGAATAGCATGGTCAAGGTCAAGCATCCCCAGAGTAAGAAGTAATTGATCCTTCCATGAAGCAAAGTTCGCACCAGTAAGTGGCTCAATGCCAAAGTTAGGTACTGATTTGGAAATGAGGAGGATATAAGTTATAGAAGATTATTATAGTGACGTAGTTAGCTATAAAAGGCAGACAAAGTAATGTTTCTTAAAGTAATGGAATCAAAGTAATGTTAGAGTAAGCAGGCCTAACAGTAATATTCCTTAGAGTAATGAAACTATGACCATTTTAGTGATGAAGCTAGTGATGAGTATACCTATTGTAAACACCAAAACAATAAGTCAAAGTAAGGCTCTACTTAGATGTTACATCACCTTTGGGCAGAAATAACTAATATCTAAGTAAACATGAGCGTTAGGGTTATGCAACGCAATGCTTATCTTTTGACCTTTGGGCACAAAATAGAGCATCGTGTGAATTATGCATGTAGAAAGTCCTTTTGACACACAGGTATATTAAATCACCTTTGGGCAGAATTAGTATACTCAGTGTTCATTATGCAAAAGGAAAAAAAATTGCATTATGAGAATCATATTTGACCTTTGGGCACAAATGATGAGACCATAAATATTAGTGCAAGGTTTTCGCTATGTACAGAAGCGAAAAGTAAGGTTTTCGCAATGTACAGAAGCGAAAAGTGAGGTTTTCGCAATGTTCAGAAGCGAAAAGTGAGGTTTTCGCAATGTTCAGAAGCGAAAAGTAAGGTTTTCGCAATGTACAGAAGCGAAAAGTAAGGTTTTCGCAATGTACAAAAGCGAAAAGTGAGGTTTTCGCAATGTACAGAAGCGAAAAGTGAGGTTTTCGCAATGTTCAGAAGCGAAAAGTAAGGTTTTCGCAATGTACAGAAGCGAAAAGTAAGGTTTTCGCTATGTACAGTTGCGAAAAGTAAGGTTTAACCGAAAAAAAAAATTCCGATACAATGATCAATTCAGTGCAATTAACATTGATCAATTAAAATGGCATAGTTAGGGTTTAATGCAAATAATAATAAAATTGCATTATAACAGCCGAAAAAAAAACAGTATGCGGCGGCCAGAAAAAATTTATTTTAGCGATTCAATATAAATTTCGAATTGAATCAATTGAATATGGCAGCCCGATGATTCAAAACAGAATGATGTTTGCGGCGACATTCATAAATACGAAAGAAATCGATGAATTAAAGCCACAAAAAAAACGATACAAATCACGAATCAGTAATGAACCGTGGCTCTGATACCACATGTTGGAGTAATATTCATGATTTGTAATCGATAATGGAAATAAGATGGTAAGAAATCATACCCGATGATCCTGAGGATCCAGTGAAAGCGTTAAACATATTCGCCATTGATTGTCGGGTTCCCAGAACGAGGTGATCGTATAATGATGGGATGATGATGATCGATCCTTGAGAGAGTCGATCTTAGGGGCGCACGGCTGGATGTTTATCAGCTGATTAGGGTTTTAGTCATTAGGTTAAAAGTAGGATTAGGGTACTCTATTTATAATAAGAGTATCTTACACCTTTAACCCTTGGTGTTTATTATGTGCGATATAATCCCCATAGTTCCAATCACCTAATGGGAAACCCTATAGTATGTCAATAATAGCAAATACGCCCATCATATATTTACTAGACATAGGGATTTCAGTTATTGTCAATTATCATATCAGGAATGATAAACGATCAGTGACGGTCACTTTTAAGGTGGTTCCAACAGTCGGTACTATTTATAACAACTTCCAAAAAACATAATTTTTTAAAATTACTTTTATAATATATTGATTATTATGCAGGTAATGAATTATAGGTTGAAGGAATTAAAGATTTTGGACATGAAGAACTTGAAGGAGATATGTCCAAGTCAATTGAGTAATAATGACCTGCAGGTGATATATAGTCAATTGAGAGTGATTCAAGTGGAAGGATGTGAGAGTCTTGTGAATCTGTTTCCGAGCAATCCGATGTCTTTGCTGCATCATCTGGAAGCAGTTAAAGTAAGTAATTGTGGTTCCATTGATGTTATATTCAACATTGACTTGGGATCATCATCATCATGTGTTGTTGGTGGAATTAAGGAAGACCATAGCAGCAACTTGAGATCTATCAAAGTAAGTGATTGTGGGGAACTAAGAGAGGTTTGGAGGGTGAAAGGAGTAAACAATGATCTCCCCATTCTTGGCTTTCAAAACGTTGAATACATAGAGATAAGTGACTGCATGAGCTTAAGAAACTTATTCACACCAACCACCTCAATTTTTGACATGAAAGCACTTACAACGATTCTTTTAAATGGCAACCAAGTGGAAGAGGTATGTTAGGTTATCCTTGCTAGCTAGCTTCCAATTTCTATTTAATTAACTTATTGTTAATTATGAATTAAATTAGATATCAAGTAAGTTATTACTTCTACAACATCTTAATCAATATAAAAGCGTTCATATTTTTTAATATTCAACATGTGTTTTCTAGAAAATCAGAATGTCAATTTCATATATAAACTTATTTCACTTCCAAGCAACATATATTACAATTTAAACTATTGGTTGCAAGATCCAATATCCCATTACATACAAACTCTTTCTCACGTTCTTAGAATTTGGTCATCGTTAATAATTACAAAAATGTCATATTTCAATTACAAAAAATATATGAACTCTCTTTTATCATTTCTACTTCATTCCTAGATTCATGGAAATTTTTTTAGAATCCCATTAATATTTGTCGGATTTATAGTATAAATTTGTTAATGTTATTTAGATTTTTAAAATTAAATTGCTAATTACAATTGTTGTTGGAATATATATATGCAGATTAATGTTGTTGCATTCCCATCTCATCTCATACACACTTGCCGTTACCTTCGTACACTTAATATAAGTTATTTCAAGAGAGCGGAGGTGGCGTTTGAGATAGAGACTCCAAATAGTAGAAAATTGACAACAACTTTGAATAATCAACAACAACAACCACTACTCCCACACCTCAAGGATTTAACGTTAAGTACGATCGAGAGGATGACTCATGTGTGGAAGTATGATCGGAACCAATTCTTAACTTCTCAACAAGAACCAATATCTTCTTCATTCCCCAACCTCACAAGCATATCACTTAAATTCTCCAAACATATAAAGTACTTGTTTTCCCCTCTCATGGCGAAACTTCTCCCAAACTTAAATAGCATCAAGATAGAATGGTGTGATGCTATTGAAGAGGTTGTTTCAAACATAGATGATGAATATGAAGAAATTGCTACATCTATATCTTCCCATACAAACACCACTTTCTTCCCACATTTAGACATTCTTCACCTTTATGGTTTGAAAAGTCTAAAGCGTATTGATGGTGTTGCTGCCAATAGACTCAACTCTGTTAATGCTACGTTTGCTCAAGATAAATTTCAGGTACGGTTTCTTTTCTAATACATCATAGAAGTTCAACTATTTACTTCATCATTACTAATAATGATATTTCTTATATCAATTACAATTCAACTTGAACTGTCTATATGCATTTTTATTAATTTTGGGTGGTTATATAGATAATACATTCTAACACATACCAACACTTGTTCCAATGTTTATATGTTATTAATATAAGGGAAAAGTTCATAAAAACTCAATAAACTTTCTCATTTTGAATGTTACTTCTTTATATAAAGTATAAACTTTTTTCTGAATTAATAAACAATTAAACTTTCTAATTTTGAATCACTAAATCCTGGACATTTTTTATTGAATAAATAAATTATTGAAGTTTTAAAAATTGGTTACTTATGTTCTTTTAACCCAAAAAAAAACTACCCGTAGTCGGATATGAAGGTTTTAAAGTAAAAAAAGACCAAAATTAGTTATACCACTTCCAAACCTAACGTATTCAAACCCCCTCCCCCCCTACCCAATGGCAACGCTCCTCTTCACCGCCCGTCGCGGCCCCTTCACTTTTGTTTCCCATACTGTCCATCAACGTTTGGCTCTTGTCATCGATCTCCCTATTTTTTATTTGTTTCATTTTCTTTTTCGATTCTTTTTTTTACAACAATTTAATAGAGTATGTATAGACAGATAAAAAAGAGGGAGAATCGAAAAACAAAAAAAAAAACGATTATAAAGAGGAAGATCGATGGCAAGGGCTAACGGAAATGGTGGGTGGTGATAGAGAGCGGACGACATGAGGAGGTGAGGGTGAGTGATGGTGTTGAGTGCAAGGGGTTTCAATGATAAGGGGCTTGGGAACGGTACTATTCTGTTAAATCTAACTTTTTGGGTTAAAAGAATGTAGGTAACTAATTTCTAAAAACTTGATGGTTTATTTATTTAAAAAAAGATTTTCAACCTAATCATTTTAAATAAAAATTTCAATAACGTTTTTATTCTATGTAAAAGTTCAACCGCGGGGTTCGAACCCTGGTAGTCAGGCCTTCCAGCACTGAAAACCCAGGGATGTTACCTTACCACTAGGCTAGACATGATTTGATTCTCTTTGAACACTATTACCTGGTACTTTTGGATAGTACTTGGTGTTTGTAAATATAGTTTCCAGAATAAATATTGTATTAACATATGTGTGTATATATATATATATATAGGGGAGGTATCCGTTGCAAACCAGTTTGTGCAAACTATACAAACCAATCTTAGTCGTTGATCAAAATATCTGATTTTATTATGTTTCCTAATCTAAAGTCATGATCATAATGAATGAATCTTATCATCTTTCATATATATTTCAGTCTTAATTAATGAATCATAATGATTATCTATAAATACATCTATTGTTTCCTAATATAGTGGTTTGTATAGTTTGCACAAACTGACTGGCCGGTTTGCAACGGATACCTCCCATATATATATATATATATATATATAGAGAGAGAGAGAGAGAGAGAGAAAGAGAGAGGATGATAATCAAATGAGAACCACAAATAGTTACAAACCTGTGAAAACCAATATAAAAATATTTTTACATGATTTTTTATCATCGAAACCAATGATTTAAGATATTGTTTCACATATGTTCGTATTCACTTTATGAAAAGATTTTTTTGATTCACGAAATGAAAAATACACGTAAAAAATATTCACATTGTGAAACAAATCCATGAGAAACTATCATATTATGAAACAAACACATTTGAAGCAAAATATCTTAAATCCTAGCATTTTATGAAAAAATATCATGTAAAAAAATATTTTTATATCGCTTCTCACGAGTTTGTAATATATTTGTGGTTCTTGATTTAACTTCTATATAGATAGATAGATAGATAGATAGTTAAATGCCCGTTCTTTTGTAAACCATCATTTTCGTGTAAACCGTCGATTTCATAGGGTTTTTTATGAAATTGTTTATTTTGATTAAATTGATTTATATCATTCATTTCTTGATGAAAATGTTTCATATATTTGTAGTTTCATGTATTTTCTTCATTCTTATGAAACTGTTTCATATATTTTCGTTTTCACATAAAAAACACAAATATATAAAACAATTTCATCAAGAAATGAATGATATGTGAACAATTTCATCAAAATAAAAAAATTCATCAAAAAAACCTATGAAATCGACGATTTACACGGTTTACACGAAAATATGCAGGTTTACCAAAGAATAGTGCTCTAATATACATATAGTGCTCTAATATATATATATATATATATATATATATATATATATATATATATGTGTGTGTGTGTGTGTGTGTGTGTGTCGTGTTTTATTGGATATCAAGTAATTGAGTTTTGTTGAGGTACTCATCCGGTTCATTGGTAATTATATATACATTGATTTATCCATGTATAATATTGCAGTGTTCTCAAGTGGGTGTAGCATATTCATCCTTTTGCCGATACTTGAAAACAATACATATTAGAGGATGCAATGCCTTGTTGAATGTGATTCCATCTCATGCTGTTGGAGAAATGCCAAAGCTTGAAGAGCTGATTATTACATATGGCGACTCATTGAGGGAGATATTTGAAATTGAAGGGGTCAATGAAGATGTTGGTGACATCACAGATATTGGTGAAGGAGGAAGTAGTGATACGGGTTCTGCAAGGACAATAATCCCGAGGTTGACAAATATGACTAATTCACTTGAATTACCCAACCTAAGAGCACTGCATATCAAAGGATGTGATGGTTTGAAATATATATTCACAAGTTCCACACTTGAAAGCCTCAAGAAACTCCAAGAGTTGAAGATAGAGAACTGCTCTGCAATACAAGTGATTGTGAAGCATGAAGACGCTAATGGAGTAATAATAGCATCATCTAAAGATGTGGTCTTCCCTCGTCTAAAGTCCCTTACACTTGTCCGTTTACCAAACCTCAAAGGTTTCTTCTTGGGGAAGAATAACTTCCGGTGGCCTTCATTGGATGAGGTCGAGATGTATGGTTGCCCGCAAATGATGATTTTCACACCTGGTGTCTCGGAGGCTCCAAAACTGAAATACATAGATACAGGTGTAGGCAAACATAGTCTTGAATGTGGCCTCAACTTTGATTGGACCAATTCATTGCAACAAGTATGTTGTTACTTTAGTTGCATCATCTTAATTATTCTGTAATTAATCACCATGGTTTTGTTCATTTGACTGACTGATGTATATATGTTTTTTGTTAGCAGATTCAACTCTACAACTCAAGTACCTGCTCGACGACTGCTGCACAAATAATCAACTTACTTCAATTCCCTTGGTCTTTTTCCAACTTAATTGAAGTAGATGTTGATTTGTTTCACATATTGAGTATGAGAAAAGAAATATTTCCAAGGATTGATGAGTTGGTAAAAGTAGAAAATGTTGGTGATATTGAAGAAGCAGTAGTGGATAAGGTGGTATTTGAAGGGACAAATGATGAAACACAATCCAACAAAAAACCACAACTACTCATGACTAGTATGGATCATCCACCAACATCATCATCATCATCATCATATATATGGAAGATTAATCCATCCAACCTTTCAAACCTCACAAAGCTATCACTTGATTATTGTCCTAATCTGGAACATGTTTTCTCTTATGACATGGTTGCTAGATTAGTGAAACTCCAAGACCTACATATAAGCCAATGCTGGAGTATGAAGGTAATTGTGGAGGCAGTGCAAGATTATTCAGAAACTAATAAAGCTAAGGAGGTGGTTTCCTTCCCTTGTCTAAAATCCTTACAACTTAATCGTCTGGATAATTTGAAGGGATTTTACTTGGGGGGTGATGAGGCTTTTGAATGGCCATCATTACATACTCTGGAAATAAGAGGTTGTCAAAGAATGATGGTTTTCACCAAGGGACAGTCTACTACTCCAAAGCTAAAGGCAATAAAAACACGTTATGGGTTGTGTGAGGCAACGGAAGACCTCAATTCCTTTATAAGGACAACAATACAAGAGGTATATAGGTTAATTTGTGATACATATTCAATTATTCCATTTAATTAATTTCCTGTTTCAAGTTATCTTAGTTAGAATTAATTAATACACTTTGGGAAATCAATTAATTTACGTTGTTTTTATTACAGGGATACAAATTCTAAAGAAAGATTGATGGAGGTTGCAACTGCATGCATGCACTTAATTTGGAGGAGATTAACTAACGTTCTCATATATAGTTGGTATGTATTTTTAAAACCATAATTAATTTCTCAACATCCATCATATATAAGATGCACACAACCTGTTTGATGGAATTCCTCACAAGGATTTCTTTACCTCATATATCTAATATGCAGATGACAGTTATAAACAAATGTTAACTTGTCTTATTAAAAAATTAAGACTAGTGCAATTTATATATCAACCTGTATATTTATAATCCTTGACCAAGTGGTTAATTATGTGTGTATATATATATATATATATATATATATATCACAAATAATTTCTGCACAGTTAGGACCTATTTCAGCCCCTTCTTAATTGCTCTATTTCACTGCTAACCATCACCTCTTTTGGGGGAAGAATTCTGATGCAGTTTTCTAGTGTTGTTTCAAGCATTTTGGGGGTGTTTGGACAGTTTTCTGGTGTCAAGTAGAGGTAAATGTGATAATTTTTGGCATTATTTGTAGTTGCATAATTAAAAAACTTTACAATTGAAATAATTCTATACTTCATCATCATATATGGATATAGATAAAGCAAAGTATCTTTTGTGTAAGTTTTATAGTTAGTAACCCACTTTGTGTTTCACATGAAGCAAACCCGAAAAGTTCCTTAGAGCTGGTTGCAACAGTTTGTCTTTTACCGAAAGTGGCAAATTAACAAGTACAACATGAGCACTAGACGTTCAGCCAAGCAAGCAAGCGGGTAGAATAACGACAAAGCCTGCTTGTGGGAAAAAGCTGAAGTGTATCTGGTAGCGGACAAGGTACAAGATGAAGACATAAGTAGAAGCGAGGTGCGGCCCCACTACTCAGTCAACTGATGATGCAACCACTTGGTCAGGAGACACGACAAGGACCGAAGGCTAATAGATAAGAGATATAGCTTAATCGGTTAGCTATACATGGGTGTTTGTTAGTGACTTATTCATTATGATGATGGTTTAATCACTCACCTACCATGGACCTGCTTAATCCATTCAGCCACTACTCTCCCTAAAATACTCTTCGTTGATCAATTTGAAGGAGAATGAAGTAGTAATTTAAGGACATTGTTATTGTTGGTTTATCAATTTTATGCATTCATTATAATTGTTGGTTAATCAATTTCATCGTCAAATTTCTTGGGGGCACATGAGCTTAATGGGGAAAAACATAAAACAAACTGTTAAAGGGCGAAATAGTCATTTGTATCATTCGACATAACAAATACACAACAATTTAACTTAATCCATCCATACTTAAGATCTAATCGAAGTAGATGCACAGTCACACAATTTATTCTAAGAACATATGATAATGCTTGGATGTGTTTGTGACATAGTAATAATTAAACAATCAATTACTTGGTCCCATTTGGTTTACGGGATTGGATTGGATTTGGAATTAAATTTCATTCCTATCACGTGTTTGGTTTGGGGGATTTCCTCGATTTGAAATCTCGGGATTTCATTGAAATCCCACAAAACATAGGATTTTGAAATGTGACGGGGATATGGGGTTGATTAGTATTTTATGGGATTTCGTAGGATTTGTATGTAATAACGGATTAGCGGTTTAAAATATGTTAAAACATTTGTTTTATGATAAATCAATTAATAAAATGGTAATTAAATTATTTTTATGACTTCTTGTTAACTTTTTTTATAAATTATGGAATCCAATTACGTTCCAAATCCTACAAACCAAGCACACCAATGATTCCAAATCCTATGTGATTTGCTTGTAGTTATTGCATACAAACAGGGGTTTCAACATATATTGAAGAGAAATTATTCAAAGTCTAGACGATGTGGAACTCTAACATGATCCATTGGTCTGCATATTTACAATTGCATCCGTCTGGCGCTAGATGCGGTATTAGATTAAGAGATTTTAAATCAAATTCCAGTCGGATCAGTCGGATCAGATTAATTTAATTTCACAGAAGTTAAAGCATAAATGGATCAACGTTTGTTGTAATAACGTTCATTGACAAATGTAGTATCCTTGCATAATCTTGTTGTACCCTACCCCTAAAAACTTGTACTTCCATACGATGGTGTAAAAATACATTCACGCAGCAGCGAAAGCATTTCACCTAGCGGGAGGTCTCGAGCGAGTGAACTGCAGTAATAGCGTTTGGTGCCTCGTCCTACGATGTAAACAGCAGCAGGGACATCGGCATTGGCTCCGTTGGCAGCTACTGCTGGCCGAATCCCGAAATCATTCACCGGAAAACGACCACCGACCGGCTGGGTTCGCGTCGTAGCTCCATCCAGATCATCGTGAACATTATTGGGACGTGTAGCGTTGACGGCACCAACAACACCAGGATCGGTGCAGCATTCGATCCTCAAACTGCAATCTTCGAAAGCACGAATGGCGGAATCGTCATGGAGAGTGAGCCAAGAGCTCACGATATCCTTGTGCTTGTAATGAGAATGATGAAACGGGCCGTTGAATCCCCATAGGCCTTGGTCATGGGTTGGGACAATGGTCGTGAAAAACGACCCACCATGATCAACTGCTTTCACGTCGATTGTGGCAAGCGGCACACCAATGGTTTCGAGATTCTCAACGAGACGTAAGAATTGACCGTAGACGAAGGTAAAGGGTGTAGCACGACCATAGGTTCGACTCCTGTTTGCTGACGTGGCGTAGACGATAACCATCGGTTCCGGACCATCCATAACACGAAGGGGTCCGATGCTACCAAGAACAGAAGCGATAAAAGCTGGAAATTTGTGCCTGTTGCTACATGGTGACCGGGGGTTCATCCGAGCGTTACAAACAGTATGATCGTAAAGCTCAAGAATGTGACGGAGACGGTTGTAAGTTATTGACATCGCGGTGTCAACCATCATGTTAACATCGGACATGATGGTATCGGTTATCGAGGTCTCGGAGCCACAATTATAGCAGTTACGGAGTTTTTGGATGAACGGGAAAACTAGGTTAAGACGATCCTTCATGGCCGTTGCGAGATGCTCTAAGTCGATCTCAGAAATAATCGCATTCCCGTAGTAACGTATAGGGTGAACGCAAAGTCGGCCTGATGCCACTAAATCAAGAAAAGGATCGGCTTTCTTGCTAGGGTTGGCTTTTTGATTGTGGAAGTCCGAGTGATCTAACAGATCTCGATTGCACCTGTTCAGAAGAAGGCCTTTCACTTAATCCTAATCGACAAATTCAGATCACGTTCCAATTTTCCAAACAGATTCTACAAGTCATTTGCTCGGGATTTGGGGATTATTTCATTTTTGGGAGTGAGAAGTCGAACCGTCTACAACTTTCACTAATGTACAAGTCACGAAGAAAGTATAATTCAAACCAAACATACCCAGTAAATCTCATGCAGAGATACAACCTGGGGAGCGTATCATGTATGCAGACCTTTCCTCTATCCCAAAAGGAAGAGAGATCGTTTTCATGAATACCGGCTTCCAAAACAAAAAGAAGTCATGAAAAGCAATAACGATGAGAAAATTTAGCTCATGCAAATTACCAAATCCTATTGCCCGAAAGCTGCATCAATTTTGTAGTGTTTTACATGGTATACGAGTGCATAAAATAGTTGAAGGTAAAGAATCCATGCATTAGAGATTAAGCAAACGTTCTAGCATAAAGAATAGTGACTCGACTCACCCGGTTGTCTCTTCAACTTGAGGTTCCGCCACCTCATTCTCTTCTGGGCCTAAATCTGGATAATTTCGGTGGTTCAAAGAATGGAGCCAAACAGCAACGGAACCTTCTTTATGCTCTGTTGATGCAATGTGAGAATAGATATGCTTCAATTTAAATTCCTCAGCCTCCTCTGCATAAGCTTTCATCGACACTTCTTCATGAGTATCTTTCCATTTCTGGTTATACGATGTGAAAAAACATTCGTCCAAATATAAACCCACTTCAGGAGCTGTAGGCACACTGATTCTAACATCCCTGTCATCATCATAGATAACAATAAGGTTAGAAAACAATGATCAGAATTCAAGGCTTCCATTTCTCGAGATGAAGTGAGACAATGATACAGAATGAATAAAAATAGTGTATGAATGTATGGAACCTCTTTCTCTGAACATGTTAACCTGCATTTCTAGTTTCTATCTTTTTTCTCTCTTTCTTCTCTCTCAATATTTATGTCAAACTTTAGGAACCACATTTATAGCATTTCTAGTCTAGTCTAGTCCAGCCCAGTCTACGCACCAAAAGCACCCTTTAAAACGGTCTAGCATTGCTTCTGAATCTTGAAACCAAAACAAACACATGAATTTTTCAAACATAACTAAAACACATACACTAAATGTAGTGTCAAACTTGCCAGTATCCCTTTTCCTTTAAACAATCCTACTTACTGAATTTACAGACTAGAAAACTAGCAAAAAGTTAAAGGGTTCTAGAAATCAATTCACGAAATCTCAACTTTCACCATATCATTTGAACCTGGCACACAATAAGCTTGAAGTTGTAGAGTTTCTAACATGAAAAATACACTGCAGAACCAGCTCTAAACCTTTTTCTTTCTAAACAATCATACTTTCTGAACTTAACTTTCACCATATCATGTAAACTTGACACATGAAAAGGTTGGAACTGTTAACTTTCTAACATGCAAAACTAGCCCTGAACCCCTTTTCTTTAAAACAATAATAAACCCCTTTTCTTTAAGCAGCAAAGTTTGAATTTTGAAAGTCAATTTCCCAAATCCTGAGTTTTGCAAGCTTATATAGTCATATGAACTCCAGAAAGAGGGTTGCACTTATGAATTTTCTAGTCAAGTACTACTATTTAGTACCAGTCTTATTTTAACGATTAGCTGAATTCATATCAATGTTATATCTTTCGATTAAAGATATCTAATTTTGTGAAGTTAACATGCAAATCTAAAAAATTTGAACAAAAAGGAGTAATCAATGAAAGAACCTACTGTTGTAGAGCGGTTTCCATCAGCGATTCTGGAGCACAATTCCTCATAATCGCAACAGCAACACCAATCATTTTCCGTATCTGGTGAAGCATAAAGCTCTGCCCAACAACTTCACATTTGACAAATTCAATCCCGTCGACTGTGACAGTCGTGTTAGCATTAAACGAGATAATGTAGCGCTTAGCAGACGGATCAGCCGCCTTCGTTCTTGTAGTAAAATTATGAAAATTGTGAGTTCCTTCATAATGTTTAAGAATCTTATTAAACCTCTCCTTCTCTTTCTCACCATATCTAAACACATTCTCATTTACAATGTTCTCACCAACTCCATTGCCAACACCATCTACATCACAACTCTTCCCTAAATCTGATGAATTTTCCAATGATTTGCACTCAACAATCACAGGTTTACAGTTCCCATTATGCAAAGATGTTGGATTTTCCTGCTTACCATCAAAATCCGATAATGCACTTAACCCGTTCGACGAAATGCCTGACTGAATTTCAACTTTCCGACCTCTCTCCGAGCACTCTAAACACTTAACAAGCTCATTTTCAGACCCTAAACTAGCCAACACACTTTCTCTATCACGATGAGAAGCAGGATCAAGCGCAAAAACCGGTAACAAATAAACATACCTCCGGCGATCACAGAACTTTTTCGCACTAAACGACGCCGTCACACGCTTATACCCGAAAACTCGAAACTGAGAAGGCAAGTTGTTGTTTAAGCGTTCAACGAATCCTGGCGGATCCACATAGAACTTTCCAGAAACCACCTGCCCGACGGCGCTAACTCCCTTATCGGTTCGGGCAGATCTAGCAAAATCGAAACGCTTCGGGCAACCACGGTCAGTTTCAGGTACGGCGCCGGAAAAGTAAAGAGCTTCTTCGAGGTCTCCTTCAATGGTTTTGGCTCCAGGATTCTTTTGCATACCTTGATAACCTACTCCACAGTAGGCGAAAAGTATCGCTACTTTTCTTCGCTTGTATCTAGGGTTTTTCTCCGTCGTGGTGGTGGTGCGGTCTTCGTCGTCGGAAGTGGTGGTGGTGGTGGACATTTTGAGCTTTTTTGAATCTGGTTCCTCTTGCGGCGGCGGCGGTGGCGGTGGTGGGGGAGAAGATGATGGTGATAGAGAGTTTTGATCTGCCATTGTTATCGATTGCAGAAAATGTGAGAGATGATTAACTCATTAGTGTGGATTTTTTTAGGGTTTTGTGGATGAAGGTGGGAAATTGTAACCGTAAAAACCCTAGAAATTTTGTATACATATTCTACAACGGTTTGCTATTGTACAATGAAATTTGCACATTGTACCACCCACAAAGCACAACCAAAGAATTATTGGTAAATTTGCTGGGGGTGTTTGGGAGTGCTTATATTTTTTACTTATGCTTATTTGCTTATAACTTATCTTCTTTCCTGAAAAGTCAGTTTGAAGTTGTTTCTCAAAAAACTCTTTATCTCCTTCCTGGAAACGTAATAAGGAGTTTTTTTTAAAATCCAAACACTCATCTCCTTCCTGAAAACGCAATAAGGAGAAAAGGAGTTTTGAAACGCACTCCCAAACACCCTTTTAACCAACGTAACTGTGGTATAAACAAGTCGAGCTGCGTAGTAGGTTATTCGAGATTGACTTGAAAAAGTAATTTTAGGTTTGTGTTCGGGTTCAAGTAACTTTTTTGAACTAGGGTTGGGGCTCGAGTTAGCTGATCTTTTATGAGCTTGAACTCACGATTGATTAATTTGTTTATTGGCTTGAGGATTTGAGGTACATAACTTTTTTTTGTATAATTTATGAATATATATGATTATGTTTGGCTCGAAAAAATGGTTTGGCTCGATTGAAATTTTTTAATCGAGTTTTCAAATGAAACAAGTTGAACATTAGTGTTATGAAGCTTGATTCATTAAGTTAAACAAGTTTTATTTTCTGATCGAGATTGACTCGAGCTTGACTCGAGTTCAAACTCGAATAACTCGTTAGAAACTCGAATCGCTACACCCATAAACCCGACCTTGTTTATGATTTGGGGTTAAAAGATTGAGTATTTTCCTCTCTTGAGGTTTTGTTGTTGACATGCATTCCAACCCATACAAGCTAGTTGGTCTGATAGCTACCACTACCATGTATAATTTGTCATTTATGTTTTAAAGAGACTTTCTTGTCACCCAATGGTCCCAACACCTCATAGAAGTTATTCGCTTTAGTCGCACCACCTTTAAGCGTTGTGTGAAATATTCCTCGATCTATCCTCTTTTAAAACATGGATCCTAAGAGTTGTTTACCAAGAATTATTGGTAAGTGATCCGAAGAAAAAGGTATGTCTAGCCCGTCTAGGAAAAAAGATGACAAAAAATATATAAAATAAGGATTATTAAATATGAAGAAAAGCCTATTCGATAAGAATTTTTTGTTGAATTAAGAAATGCAATCAAGTAACCAAATGGATAAATGGTTGCAAAATTCAACATCGTGTCACAAACCTATATTATCACAACGAATTGACCTCAAAAACATCAATATAAGAGACTCTTGAATGACAAATCAAAGAGTAAATCAAACAACAACCGGTTCTTGAGACACAATTTCTTTTATTCAAATTGAATCAATGGTCAACTTATTTAGTAAAAATGGTCAAACGATAGAACTTTTTGCCAATTCAAGAAGTAATCGAACACAATCATAAAGCAAATCACAACGAGAATCCATGTTACAACTTAAGAAAACTATGTATACGAACACATTACACACGTGTATAATTCTAATAGCTACTTTTGTTCAAAACTTGTACAACACCGACCACCATATATGTAAAGGGTCGTTTACTAAATTCTTGTTGTATAAGTGCTTACCAAATGTCACTTACCTTACAGGTGAACATGATAATGACTAAAAATCTTATCTTGTAATAATCATAGCAAAGACCAAAAATCTTACTCGATAAGTGAGAAAGAAGCCTTTTACCCAACAAACACTTACTAAATAAAAGACGCTTATCAAAAATTCATTTGATAATATTACCCAACAAAATAAATAAAAATGAAAACTTTTATCGATGAACATTTAGTAAACTACTCCAAAAGGTTAAATAAACAAAACATTAATACCATAATTGTTTCTTTAAAAATGCCTCATCTCACTTTTTTTCCCCTCCTTCCCCAACATGTGACTTTTTTTATGTTCCCCATGAAAGTCATGCCTTCCCTCATGGTTCATGCTTTGCAACCACCCTCATATCTATAAAAATAATCTATATAAAAGTTAGTTTTAAGAACATCTTCACTTGACTATACAATTTTTTTTTAAAATAAAGTATCAAAAATTAAAATCTCTATAAAGAATTATATCACATTCATCGTTATTTCATACATATTAAACTTGCAGTGACATCGCTTATTGTCGTGAACAATGGCAAGCTATGTGTTTTAATATATTGACTATTCTTTATCCTGACTCTTTCTACTTAATTAGCTCTTTTAGATGTTGGTGTTCTTGTTTTTGACTCATTAAGGTTGTTTGATTGGTTTTTCATTAATATATATATATATATATATATATATATATATATATATATATATATGCTGGGTATCTTTTGCAAACCAGTGTATTTGTACAAACTCGTACAAACCATACCTAGCTTCATGATTTTGTAAATTTGGCTTCATGAATATAGATATATATATTTTGGCTTCATGAATATATCATTTGGCATTTTAACTAATTTTTTTACAAAAATAAGGGTATTTTAGGGCTCCACCAAAAAAAATTAGTTAAAAATGCCAAATGATATATTCATGAAGCCAAAATATATATATATATATATATATATATATATATATAAATATTCATGAAGTCAATTTTACAAAATCATAAAGCTAGGTATGGTTTGTACGAGTTTGTACAAATACACTGGTTTGCAAAAAATACCACCCCTATATATATATATATATATATGGTTGTATGTATTGATTAAATTAAATTGTTGTTTATAATTGTTAGACCATCCACACACCTGCAAGACCATACTCTTTTCTAAAGTGTTACATCAGCTTTGCAATAACACATTTCGCACACATGCAAGACCAAACTTCTTTCTAAACTAATAAATTATAATATTAATAATTAATGTTTAAACAAACAAACAAATTAATTAAATTAAAAAATGTTTTTGTTTAATATATCTATTTTGTGAAAAACCTTTTTAATTTAGAAAGATACGAGTTGTCTTGCAAGGCCTTGCAAGCCACATGACATGTCATCTTGTAAGGGGTCTTGCAAGACGTGTGTGAATACTCTTAGAGTGACATAAATTTTATGAATAACAAAAATAATCATTTTATCGTTTATATTTGTTTTTTGTTTTCATTAAACTCATTGGAAACCAAAGTCTATATCCCCTCGTTGGTACGACCTAGGTGCCATCTGTAAACTTTCCTTAAGAGCTATTCATTTTATTTTATATTAAGCTCTGTATAAATTAAGTTGTTTGTTTAAAGAATCTAAGGGACCGGGATCAATGGGTTTGAGGGAGATAAAGATATGGTTTAATTATTTCTGGACATTTCTTGTATTAATTTGTTTGGGATGGATTGACAGGAACAAGTGAAGGGTCTTAACTTATTCCATATAGTCATTTTAACTTTGACGTCCAAACCGTGCAATTAATCCCCTTAGGGCCAATATCTATGAATTAACCCCTAGAAGTTAGCTCAATTAACATATGATTATATTAGCATCATTATAAACAAATTTATATGATAGCTTTCAATATGAGATATTAATCCTAAAAAATTAGCCCTATAATCAAGTTAAACCTAAACACACATAAACACACTAAAGCAAAACAACTCATTCGTGACTAGGTTAACATTTGTTAGTAACAATATCCCCTCTTACCTA
The DNA here is from genome assembly GCA_033807775.1 of Saussurea involucrata. NCBI lineage: Eukaryota > Viridiplantae > Streptophyta > Magnoliopsida > Asterales > Asteraceae > Saussurea > Saussurea involucrata. The sequence goes on from CM066322.1 coordinate 178,900,928, forward strand.
ATAAACAACCTTCAAATACTTGGAATTGTCCTTTTGGGGTTTTCTTTGCCTCAATGTTGACTCCTACACCCTCATCTATGTGTCCCCCACTCCCTCCCACCCATACAAAAATTACACCATGTCTATTTTATCTTAAAGTGACTAGTGCGTAATACTTATGTTTCTAAAGTTGCCCGTTTCTAAAGTTGCCCATTACTGCTGTAACTTCTCATTGAGCTCTAATTTGAAGTTTGGTACCAACACAACGTTGTCAATGAATAACATACACAATCAAACATTGCCTTATAGATTCTTCGATAGATATCATCAAAAGTCAGGACAAACACCAAAATAGACTTATTGTTAATTCTTGGTGTAACACTATCTTCAATTAATTCATTTTCAAATTTACAATTCTTAAACGAAAAAATATTGCGTTTGTTGGTATTTTTTGAGAAACATCAAAAAGTTTGAACCTAAAATTTTGATAAAATATACCAAAAACTTGTATAGTACAACTTACCGTAAGTGACTAACCTTTTCATACTGACGTTAACCACCTTCGCTCCATCCTAGATTGTTGCACTTTCTTCATTTGTCTCCATCAACTCCCTCTCCCCTCGTAACATTTCCAAAGGTAACCGGCAAAACCCCTTTTAAGTCATAGACAAAAAACTCTTATTGTTATTTCTGATTTAAAGTTTTCTTAGCATCTAACCATCAAAGTTATACCTTGTTGTATCTTAAACCCAATATATTTTATAGTAAGTTTTATTTATTTATGTACTTTTAATTTGATTTAACATAAACAACACTTATTAAAATATTTGAAATTATCTATACTATATTATAAAGCATTTATGAAAAACTCTTAAAAACAACCTCTAAAGCTTCATGTACAACTATTTAATGCTAATTACTTAAGATCTCTTAAAAACATATAATGAAGTTTTATATACCGTTTTTAATGTTAATTACTTGATTAATACTTATCTCTAACAACCTTCAAATCCTTAAATCGTGGACTGTTATTAGTTAATTCTTATCTCTAACCACTTTCAAATCCTCAATAACTTCTTAAAAAACGTCATTCTTTAAACGAATTTATAAAAAAAACATGACTATTTTCTCAAAACCACACATTAAAATAAATTAGAACGTTAAAATCAAGATAAATCGTGCTGCATTGTGCGAGTGAAGCTTGCAAAAGTGAGGTTGTCTCAATTATTATTTTCCTTAAAATTATATGAAATAATTATCAAACTTTGATTCAATATAAATTTAAAAAAAATTTATCTATTTTCTTTCTTTTTCCCCAAGAAAAATCTATGGTTACAATTTAAGCCCAAATCCACCGAGCAAACCCAATCCACTACCCGGTTTTATGTTCCCAAGCCCCAACACAGAAAACCGGCTACACCTTTCATTTACCATACTACCCCTCATCTCTGACAGAGAAAACAAAGCATATTCCATTGTTCTTTCACCTTTACCATGGACATTTAAGTCTTTTCACACAGTCTGTGATCCACAGATTTGATATAAATAAGCCACTCTTATCTATGATCCGCCTTGGACTTTACCTAAACACCATCGGAGATTTCAATTTTTCTTCCTCTCCAAGTTTTTGTTTTTGATCGGAAATGGGTCGGAAGTTTTTCGTCGGCGGTAACTGGAAATGCGTAAGTCTCTGATATCAGTAACTGTAGTAAATTGAGCACATGAACAATCTGTAGATTAGATCATGTATTTTCGTTTATATTTTTCTTATTTGAGCAGATTTGTGTTTGATGATCTTGTTTTACTGTGTGGTATACTACTTAGTAATTGAAAGTGTTCATTGTTGTAAATCAAGCACAATAGTCAATAGCACATGAAGAATCTGAAGATTTGATTGTTTTTTTTTTCTTTTTTTTTTCTTTTGCTGATCAAGCACAATAGCGCATGAACAATCTGTAGATTTGATCATGTATTTTTGTTTATAATTTTCTTATTTGAGCAGATTTGTGTTTGATGATCTTGTTTGACTGTGTAGTATACTACTTAGTAATTGAAAGTGTTTATTGTTGTAAATCAAGCACAATAGCGCATGAACGATCTGTAGATTTGATCATGTATTTTCGTTTATCTTTTTCTTATTTGAGCAGTTTTGTGTTTGATGATCTTGTTTGACTGTGTAGTATACTACTTAGTAATTGCAAGTGTTTATTGTTGTAAATCAAGCACAATAGTCAATAGCACATGAACAGTCTGAAGATTTGATTGTTTTTTATTATTTTTTTGCTGATCTGGTTTGATTGGAGCAGATTCGTTTGTGTGAACTCATTTGACTGTGTAGTATACAATTTAGTTACCATAAGTTTTTATTTTTGCTGTGTCGACGAATCTGATTTTCTAGTTAAACAAGTGTACTACTGTAGTCGAATCGACAATCGATTGAGTGGATCTTTGATACGCATATTTTAAATTCGAAATTAGATTGTGAAAATGATATCTGGAAGGATCTGTTAAAGGAAAATGACAGGATACAATTAAATTAGTATTGATTTCTCATATACTGCTCTGATTGTATTCTTTAAGTTTGCAAAATTATTAGCTAAACAGATGAAGTTATCAAATGATGCCATCGCGATGCAGTCGGTTTGTAAATGGAACTAAATTTGAATTTGACTGTAAATTTAAAAGTTAGCAATCTGATTCGTTAGAAGTGTTGATCTAAGAACATATTTTGTGAAAGTACCGTACCAGTTAGTTTACCCCTTAAATCATGGCATTTCTCTTTTTTTCGGTTTAGATTCTACTTTGTTAATGTAGGATGTGTGATGTGCTTGTTGAAATTGGAACCTAATTTTTTCTGATCTGATTATTCATTGGTAGAATGGCACTTCTGAGGATGTGAAAAAGATCGTGGCAACACTTAATGCTGGTCAAGTGCCATCCACAGACGTTGTTGGTAAGTAGTTATGCTATTGTAGATAATCAATTAATCATTGTCGTAAAAGTCTTGGTATCATGTATTCATGGTCGTCCTTGACCTACATATGCTTCAGTGTGATTGGGAGTCATGTGATGGTAGTAAGTTGTATAGGCTAATAAAATCTGACCAATATTTTGTGGAACTACATGTTGTTAAAAAGGTGCTGTTGTGATCATGTCAATAATGAGTCGATGATATCTGCTTCATGTTCTTATTTCAACGAGTCACGGCAGGGATCATGGATCTTTAACTTGTAATTTCATTTATCAAGTTTCCTTCATTTACATGTATCTAACTTTAGGTGAAGGATCGTGTGAGAAGTTGAGGTTATTGTGAGAAGTGTGAGAAGTGGATCTGAACCGTTGATCACTTTTAATCAAATACCCTCCCATGAATTGCGGCTTAGAAGGGAATTGATCTGGTGCATCTCATCCTAATGTGCATCCATGTCTCAGCCTACGGTTGATAAATGATAACCACTTCTCACACTTCTCAGCGGAACTCAACCCTCTAATTTTATGTGGCTACTTTTATAAGTTACTCTATGGTTTCTTTTTTACTTGTAAGGCATTCATAGTATTGATTTCTCAACTCCCAACAATCTGTTATTCTTGCAGAGGTAGTGGTGAGCCCTCCATTTGTGTTTCTTACCTCTGTTAAGAGTGAATTGAGGCCTGAAATTCAAGTTGCAGCCCAAAATTGTTGGGTCAAGAAAGGTGGTGCATTCACTGGTGAAGTTAGGTATGTTCCACCATATCGATCGTTGACTGGAAGTATATTGATTTTTTTAAAACTAGTTATGAAAGCAACTTGATCCTTACTTAATTTCATGTAAGAAAATGAAAATTTACTGCTTTTGTTTTTTGAAACCTTATCTCTTGAATACATGCTTTCATTTCTCTTGAAACCTTATCTTTTGAGTTTAACTTGAAATATTGACGTTGGTTTTCTCTGTGTGTAGTGCTGAGATGCTTGTCAATTTGGGCATCCCATGGGTCATTCTAGGTCATTCCGAAAGGAGAGCCTTATTAAATGAAACAAATGAGGTACACTTTTCTTTGAAAAGATTTTATTCAACTCACAAATTTTAATCAGTTTATGGAAATCAACTCAACTTTGGTTGTTTTCTTTTCATTTAGTTCGTTGGAGACAAAGTTGCATATGCACTTTCTCAAGGTCTGAAGGTGATTGCTTGTGTCGGGGAGACTCTTGAACAGCGAGAAGCTGGAACCACCATGGAAGTTGTTGCTGCACAAACCAAGGCAATCGCTGGTATTGATTTCAAAACTTCAATTTCTGCTAACTCATCATTTTCTACTTGTGGATGCTGAGCTCGATATGATTAGTAACTTACCCCCACTTTTTTTTACGGTTCTTATTTATAAACATACCCAACTACTACTTTTAGTTTTTAGTGCTGCTTAACAAGCAAAGGCTATCTTTAGTATGATACATATAATGTTGGTAATATAGGTAACCGTTTTGTTGCAGATAAAATCTCAAGCTGGGATAATGTTGTTTTGGCTTATGAGCCAGTTTGGGCTATTGGAACTGGAAAGGTTGCATCTCCAGCTCAGGCTCAAGAAGTAAGCAAACCCTAAATTAGTTTTTCGCTCTAATTAAATTGACATATTTCCTTTTTTTTTTCTTTCTAAATATGGTCTTTGTGTAGCATAACAGAATCATCTTTACATCAATCCTTGTGTCTTCTTACGAATAGATTTGTTATAAATTGTGTTTAGGTACACGCAGGACTGAGGAAATGGTTTCAGGAAAACATCAGTGCTGATGTTGCTGCTACAACCAGGATTATATACGGAGGTATATTTATATACCGTGCTCCTTTTGACATTCCTATGAGGCTACTTTTCACTACTATCTTCATCTTAACAATACTGTAACCTATTTTAAGCCATACATGGCAAATATCAGTTATGCTTTTATGCCATGTGGCCCATTTTGATGAACGTTTGTTTAACCTGAAACTTGGGATAGACCGAAAACAGTTCTGAATCCGAAAATCTAATTTTTGTTATTGCATATTGGATCTAAATACGTTGGACATAATGCAGGATCCGTGAGTGGTTCGAATTGCAAGGAATTGGGAGGGCAAACCGACGTTGATGGTTTCCTAGTTGGTGGAGCTTCCCTCAAGGTAACTGGGCTTCCCATTCTTCCTAGGGGCTGTTTGTTTACCTCTTAATAGTTCCATTAAGAGGCAATATCTGAATCATTAAGGGGTGAATCTTGTTTGGCAAAAAAGGTCTGCTGCCTCTTAATGGTTCTAAAACCATCTAAATGATTTTGTATCTTGGGCATCCCTTAACCATTCAACGCCCTAATTTCATTCTGAACAATTACCAAACAACCTTATTTCATTTTGCACTATGTCATAAGAACGTCTTAATCAGTCTGCACCAAACCATTCAGCAACTGCCAAACAGCCCCTTACTCATCCCCCCCCCCAAAAAAAAAAAAAAACTCAACAATTTATTCGAAGCGGATGCGAGTTAAAGATTGGAGGAATACAATTCTTCTATCCTTTGTACCCTGATTTAGATTGGGATATACCGGGTTTATTTGGTTTATCATGGATCAAATTAGCATCATCAACAAATGCTCCATTCGTCCCTTGATAAAAATTGGAAAAGGTTCCTAGTTCTAGTTACATGTTTGTTCATTAACATTATTATCATTCGGAAACAAATAATTGATGTCATCTATGTCAAGGGTGTTTCCGTAATTTATCAAATCAAACTTAACTGGTTTCAAAAGGAGTTTGTTGCTTGTTGTTAACGTTTTTCGCGTGCTTTTTTTGTTGTTGTATTGTAGCCGGAATTCATCGACATCATCAAGGCTGCGGAAGTGAAGAAGGCTTAAGTTTTGGTATCATTAGCAAGCTTTTTTTAATTTAATTGTATTTCTTGTATTAAATAAGCATGACAAATCTTGGTTCACTAAATGCTACAAGGTGACAACCCTTGTTTTTTTGGTCAATAACTAAGCAATGGGGGGGTGATATGAACACCCAGAAGTGGATATGATTTGTTATATGCTTTGTTTTGGAGGTGCATGTGTTTTTTTTTTTTTTTGGATAGGGTTCCTGGGCCGAAGGCCCAGTACATCCCTGGCAAACACACCGACCGTGAAGTAATGCAGCCCTGAGGTGCATGTGTTTCTTATATGCATTTTTACAAGTAGTCAAAGGATCATAAGTTGGTCTATTGAGAAATGGACATTTCATGCCACCATCTATTGTGGTGTTAATGCAACATGAAAAGGGCCATTTTTGTTTTTTCTAGTAGAATTTTATTTGCACCTTTGACTAAAGTACTTCTAGAAGCTCCTTGCAAAATGTTAGTTTGAGAAGTAATGAAACATGAAAAGGGTTATGTGTTCTTTTTATTAGAATTTTATTTGCACCTTTAACCAAGTTGGTTCTAGAAGGTCTTGCAAAATGCTACACCCTTTAGGTTAATTTTCAAAAATGATGGGCATGTATCGGGTTCGAAAATGAAAGTGGTCTCGTGATAATGTTCATAGGTTGAAATATAACAGCTCCTCACCATCATTAAAAATTGATCAAAACCTTATATAATTTTACAGAAACAGAGAATCAAAAGTTAAAATCATTAGAACTGATCAAAACATAAGGTAATGTAATTATTTTCATAATTATTTATCGTTTTTTTTTTAATAAAATATCTATAAACAGTGGAATTCAGTTGCATTTCATATTCTACAAACCAAATGCTAGAGATTCCAAATCCCTCCGATTCCAACTCTTTAAACAAAGTCCATATTCCCAGAAACATTCCCTCGAACCAAAAGGACTAAGATAGTGTCCATGTACCAATCTGCATCACCAAGATCACTTAGAGCATCTCCAACAGCTTCCCCATTTTGAAGAAAATAGGGAATATGGGGATTTTGGTCCTAAACTCATCTCCAACAGCTTCCCCAAACCCTTCCCCATTTTGGAGAAAGTTGGAGATTCCCTAAAATTTTCTCCATATTTGGAGAATACCCCAAAACTAGAAATCCCTAAAATGGGGAATCTGTTGGAGATGGAAGCAATTTTTTTTTGGGATTTTGACTTTTGCTTCCCCATTTTGGAAAAAATTTAGGGAAGCTGTTGGAGATGCTCTTAGAGCGTATTAAACGCTTGAGGGATAGAAGAAATTGATGCATTAAAGGCTTGTTAAGCTTCGGTGCCAAGAGTACCTACGGTGTAGGAGGAGCCCTGAGGTCCTTGAGGTGCTAATGCTGCCAAGGGGCTGGAGGCTGGTAGGAAACCCATGGTGGCGGTGAAGGCCACCCGTACATGCCGTGATGTAGCTTAGAAAGGGTGGGGGATGGCCCCCGCTAAAAAAGAAAAAAAAATCTAGCTTAAGAAAACAAATTTTTTCTAATAGCTTATTCCGGTGTTTTTAGCCTGTGCCCCATCCATAAAAAAGTACATCAAAATCAACCAGAAAACCAAATAAGTCTCTCGAAATCAACTAAAAGAATCGAAAAAGTTCCTCAAAACCGACAAAAAAAAAACTTAAAAAAATTCTCAAAACCGTGGAATTAGACTAAAAACACATCGGGCGACTTTGCGGATCTTTAATCTACCTTAAAGGTGCCCTCACTAAGTAAAAATCCTAGATCTGTCACTGCAAGATTCCGAAGGAGGTTGTGATCTATCGTTGTGGCGGCGGTTTGCGACAATCAGAACTTCGTCATAGGTTATGGTTGTCGGTTTTGAGTAAGAAGAAATGAGTATGGTGTGTTGCTGGATTGGTTGGAGATCGAGACAACCACTGTCTCTCAAAGAGCGGCATCGACCGAGCTTGGGGAAACAGCGATAATAACAACTGTCATACTATCCGTACTATGGTTTCGTACTTGTTGGTGCATTATGTATGTGACAAAGTTCTGCTACGCTACGGATGCATCAATGTTGGCTAGGAGATCTGACAAAGTTTTGAGACACTAACAATAATCGTTGACGAAGGGCCCTCCAATCGTAATGTTCGGCGGTTTGTTCAATTGAATGGCACGAGCATCCTTATTGTCTTGAAATAGACTATGGAGACAATAAAGCAGCGTTTTACACTTTTAACATCTTACAGTTTCGTAGATTCATACATGTCAGAAAAACACAGTTAAAACGAAACTGTAAAACAATTCCAAGTTCTAATTGAATATTAATATATGTGATTTTCCTAACATGAAAGTAAATTTTTTAATAACAATTCGTAGAACAGCCATTGATTTTATCAACTTAATGAATTAATTTCACGATATAAGACTTTCCTATTATAGCATGTTATTCAAAAGGATTCCCCGTTCTTCCATCAAATATTCTGCTTTTTGCTGGATACTCAGGTTCAAATTACCCATGGATTCGTTGTTTGCTTACCGGCTTCATATAATTCAGAAAACACCAGTTTTCTCAGAGCTTCTTGTTCATATCTCTCTATCAAAATACACCATTCGACAATGTCTTATCTCATTAAATAATAAACAGTTTACATATATGTATATATATAATTATATATATGACATACAAATTAGTTGCTTTATGTCACGCCTTGAAAAACGTTGCGTACTCGATGCCGACGAGGAAATCATAGAACTCACAAGAACTTCAGTAAAAGCAAGGCAATTAACGATCATTCATTCAAGATATCCATTTTGACATCGGTGACATCAAGCTGCAAGATTTCAGCTCTACATCCAAGAATGGACCCAATGCTGCAACAATAATACGATGTTAAATCAAACAAGTAAAAACAAACTAACGATAATATCGAAAAATTGGGAAAGGGGATGAACATATTAATTGTCACGTATTACATCCATGGTTCTAAAAGGTGAGCGTGCGTCATGGCATGAGGCGTGTCTCTGACCCCATATTAACCCACAAGAAGGTTGTGTAAGAGCCTGTTTGTTAGCAGCTTAATGAGCTTAATGAGACTCATAGCTTATTCAGTCATCTATACATGACTGTTTGGTAGTGGCTTAATGATATAGAAAGTGACTTATTTATTAAGCTTTTAGGAGGGAGCTTTATGCAGAAAGCCAAGTTTTGTCCAAACCAGTCTATCCCAATTAAAAAACATGGTCCTTCCATCTATGAAAACACCCTCCCAAACAAAAACCTTTCCAATCTATACAGACAGATAATCCACACATACAATTTTATTCATACAGGACTTAATGGAAAACTAACCAAACAGCCCCTAAGGCGTCTTGAGGCACGCTAAGGTGCAAAAAAAAATTGAATACGTTATTTGACTTTAAAATTTTTTAAAAAAAGATTCTTTTCAAATTTAAGTAGGAACTGTAGGAACCACTTTGTTAGCGGATGTTCACATGATTTGACATCATCAAATACTTTAACATGTGTAATGTGTTAACATTTCATGTTAAGATATGTTAGCATTTCCATGGTAACACACACACATATATATTCGTCTATGTATATATGCATTATATATATATATACACACACGGAGGAAAGTTAGTAACAAACCTGATTCCCGTTGTGAACCACCGAGAGCGTGATATGTGTCCCCATTCACCATGAATAATAGGCGCACGTTTTTCGCGCATTCCTGGACACGTGGCACGCTCTCGTTGGACCCTTTTCTGCAACGGAAATCAGGTTCTCAACTGAACCTTCTCTCTCTCTCTCACACACACACACACAATGCGGCACGTGGCATATTCACTAGGAAATGGACGTATTTTTCATCATGAATGTGCGACTCATGATGAATAACACGTCTATATTCATAAATAATGTGATTCGTGATGAATGACACTTCCATATTCATCATGAATGTGTTCATGATGAATATTCATCCTGAAGAGGGACACGTAGCGCGATGTGGGTGGCTCCTGGGTTTCTAATTAAATTTTGGGTTCCTAAAATTCCTTACTTATGACATGAAATTAACTGGTTAAGATAACAGTTCTCGTACCTAGGATGGGTACGTCCGAGATCTCCATGAACAAATTCCTTGATATAAGTTCCAGCCTGGCATTAAAAAATCAACAATTAACATTGTACAATGACACAACTTCCAAAAATGATCAAGTATCCCTTCTTCTGTCCATAATTGCATTTGATTAGCATACTTCTTATCTTATGTTTGGCAATTTGTTTGTTCTTTTAATTTTGAGTTAACTCAGTCTATATTTTCGGTTCCACCTTGACAATTTAATCGAGTTGTAATCTTCCCTTTCTATATCATGTTTTTTGCTTTAAAATATACATTTATTTCACTTGCAAGCATCATGAATTCAAAGAAAGTTGACGAATGAATCTAACCTGGGTGCATAGATGAAGTAGAAAATATTGAGAACTCCCAGCAATTTCCTCAATTTTCATCCTGAAATGAAAAGTATTCACAATTTGAAAAGATAATATAAAAAACATTATCAATAACAAGTTCTAAACGCATCAAAATAAAAAAATAACGAGAACAATAAAACTGACAACTTTTTTAATGTGTACCAATGAATAATCTTTTCACGCTCTAAAGGACTTCGACGATGTAGAACTCTTACTGGTGTTCTCTGCAAGACTTTCTGCCAGAGCGAAAAAATTAGATAGAACTTAACGAAGATGAGCTTATATTTATGGTGAAAGGTATTCATTCTGATAGCTGGAACCAATAAAAAAATTACAAAGAGGTGAATCCCTAGAGCTCGGGTTTATAATTTCTTTTGGGTTTCACCTATTCTTAAAAAGAATAAAACAAATACAGAATTTTCAACCATGTTGAAGCTATGGTAATTGTATTCTATTTTTGCAGAGAAAAAGGGAAAACTGGTAGACAATTATCACGGATGGAGGGTGTATAAAATGAGAGAAACTCGTATAAACCACTTACCAAGTCCTTAAAGGAGGACACGGCTTGTAGATCATCCTCCTTAATAGGGCGAGATATCCATACCAAAGCAGCGTATTGTTTCTGCTTACAAAACATTGGCAGGGGAACATACACGTGAAAACTTAAGTTGCCTAGAAGCAAAGCCACCTAATGGCTGCATACAGATGTGTATATATATATATTGAGAAAAAGAGTTAAGGTAAGAAGCGTAAGAAGGGATCTGGACCCTTGATCACTTTTAATCTCACACCCATCCATGAATTGCACTTCTCACACGAATTGATCCGGTGCATGTCGGTGCATCTCATTAGTGTTGATCTTCAATTAGGATTGATCCAATAGTTCAAATCCCTTCTTACGATTCTCACTGTAACTTCGTTTCTAACCGGAACCCAACCACACACATATATATATATACACACGAGTAAATTATGTTTTTAGTCCCTGTGGTTTGTTGGAAATTTCTATTTTCGTCCTTATGATTTAAATTTTATTTATTTATTTATCATCCCTATGGTTTACAATTCATTTCTATTTTAGTCCTTCATACTTAAAAGTAGTTTTTTGGCCTCAGGGACGAAAATAGAAATGAATTGCAAACTATAGGGACGAAAACCAAAATTCTGAAACCACAGGGATGAAATCCGTAATTTTTAACAAACCACATGGACAAAAATAGTAATTTACTCTCTATATATACATACATATATATATATATATATATATATAAAATATTACCTGTTTTTCTGCTTCTCCTTCACGCATTAAGCTCCAACCTTGAATCCCCAAAGCCTTGAGATGTTTTACTCTAACCTACGTGTAGAATGTGTTCAGTACATGCAAGTCTTAAATGACTAAGGGCCGTTTACCAAACGCTTACCGGGTGTCACTTACCTTACCGCGTGAGCATGGCAAGGATCAACATTCTTACCCAGTAAGTGAGGGAGAAGACTCATAACCAATAAGCGCTTGTTAGGTAAAAGATGCTATCCAACCAATGTTCTAAAAAACTCGCCGCACAGCCGCCATGGCGCGCCATGGCACCAAGGCTTGTGTCTCACGCCACGTTAAGTCCATGGCACGCCATAACCTGATGCACAGTTTTCGTAATGTGATATTTGATTTTTCTTTACGTTTTTTATGTCACATTTGGAAGTTTTTTAATATATAACCTAATTTAACTTGCTTATTGCTATTGACTCATTGAGTAACACTACAGAACATATGTTTTTATATATAATATTATATATGAATTAGAAATTTGACGCCATAAGTCACGCCTTAAAACCGCCATGGCTTCGCCGTGGCTACTAAGGCTTTAGGCTTGGCCTCGCCGCCACGCCTCACGCCATTTAGAACCTTGTATCCAACAATCCATTTTGATGGCTGAAAATGTTACCCGATAAGGTAACCAAGGGTGGTGCTCTTGCCGGTAAGTGCTTATCCAGTAAGTGTTTGGTAAACGGCCACTAAGCCAACATTTGTGTCCAGATTTAGCCTAACTCACCAAGTTACTTTCCAGACTATTTATCTTCTTTTCCATTTCTTTGATGGACATCTCAGAAGGGATATTTCGTGCATTTTGTATTTCAATCAAAAAAGGCCTACCTGAACCCAACATCCTGACCTGAAAAGTACAACTCTCATGATCAGAAAACTGTTTATTAGACCAAAAAAAAGTCTATTTACAAGAGTAAGCCAAATTACATCTATATCCTCTCTCCCAGCAGCATGGAACTTGTAGCCATCACCGTTACAAATTGGAAGGATGTTGCCACCGATAAGTTCCTACAAAACGAACCGGTTTTCACAATTTAAAAACATTAATATTTATTAGCCAAAAAGTGAAACTTAAGGCACACCTCAACAGATGCCTCTCCCTTCCTTTCATCATCAATTATCCAACGGGTCTGACTCACGTTTCGTGAGAACTGCAGAAGAAACACGAGCGAATTTGTTAGTAACATTAAGTACTATTAAATTAATTCAATAATATTAAACATTATTAAATTAAAGGGCTGTTTGGCAGTTGCTGAATGGTTTGGTGCAGAATGATTAAGTGGTCAGAGTGATTAAGAGGCTCTTATGATATAGTGCAAAATGAAATATGGTTGTTTGGTAATTGTCCATGATGAAATTATGGCGCTGGTTAAGGGAGGCCCAAGATACAAAATCATTTAAGAGGGTTTTAGAACCATAAAGAGGCAGACTTTTTTTTTACCAAACAAGATTCACCTCTTAGCGATTCAGAGGTTGCCTCTTAATGGAACTATTAAGAGGTAAACAAACAGCCCCTAAGTGAATACAAACGTTTACCTGATATGCAAGTTATGCTTGTAAATTGACGATGAAAGGAGATTTATAGAGCAGACCAATTTCCGTCAGTATAGAGGAAAAGAACTACTGGTAATCGGGTTTGATTCTAAACATCAGTTTTGGGAATTTTTTGAATGACTCGCCCTAAAATATTGATCGAATCATCAACTTATATATTATTAACGTGTTATAATACTATAATTTATCTAGATCTATATGCAATCAAATTTAGAATGAAAAGTATCCTATAAATAAGATGAGTGCCTATTATTAATTCATTAAAGTCCAAACTTGAACTCATGATCCAAGTCTAACAAAGTCAAAACCCGAGCAAGTACTTTAAGTTTATGTTAAAATACCTTCAGATATCGACCACCAATGTAGATAGGCGCCCTAGAACAAAGCAAAGTCATGCGACAAGGTTGACCAACCTAAGAAGGAAGAGAATAACACACGATAATGGTCAAATGGTCCAAGTATGAGATAAAATGAAGAGATCTCAAATTCCACAACACAACTCGACCAAATGTCCTTTTCCAAAAATAATAATTATAATAAAAAAACTCGACCAAATGCTTCATGAGATATTAGATTACCTTTCTCAGTTGGCAATTGAAGTCGGAAATTTCACCAATTTGCATTGTCCCATTACTACATTTAATGAGTCCATTCCCTTCACCGATACGAAAACTAGAAACCTCTGCACCTGCAATAACTAAGGGAGTCCCAATTACGCACATAAGAGAAACTGAGAAAAAGAAAAGGGAAAACAACGAGCGAATATTAGCAAGTAAATGTTGGTGATGACATTATATTAGTAACAGTTAGGGTGCATTTGGTATCCAGACAGGATAACAGGACGGGACAAGACAGAACAAATGTTCAACGTTTGGTAAGACAAAACTGGACATAAGAGATAACATTGACCAATTTACCTTTAAAAGGTTGTTTATATATTTTGATTAATTATGTAATATAAATTTATAATGCAATAAATAGTTTTTATAACAAAATAAATTATTAGAAAGTTCTCTTCACGACGATTAAAGTGACACCAAAGCAAAAAATTATGTAGTTTCCAATTTTTATTTTCTAACATTTTCTATATTTTTTTACTATTAGTATTTAATAATTTACATAAATTAATCAAAACATAGAAACCATACAAAAATAATATTTTGAGGAAAGTAAAGTAAAAGTTTAAAGAGTATAAAATACAATAAATAAAATATAAAATAGAACGCATATTTGATGTTTTAGAAAAGAATTAGATTTTATTTTGAGGTTATATTAGTAAAACATAAGTCCGTTCCACCTTGTTCTATAGGGCGGGGGTGGAACCGGCTTGTTCCACATAAAAGTCCTGCCAAACATGGGACATTATCCCTGTTCTTATCTGTATATATATATATATATATATATATATGGTCTCAAACCAAGGCCTAATATATCCATGACCAATATATAACTTATTCTTGATGCAATGTACTTTAGCTTCATAGTTCTTGATAAATAGCTTCACACTTATGTTTGTTCATAGACATATTGTGACATGATATTGACAAGTTAAACCTATTATATAAATTCAATTACAGGAAGATATATAGAATTAATTTTATCCAAGATAGTAAAAATAAGTAAAGCTTGCATGCCTGATTTTAGTCTCTTGTTGCATTGGTCTTTCCCCACCTTATTTTCAGCAGATGTAGCATCAAGATGCTCGTATGTCAAACGAATGCGAAAATCACTAACACCGCATTTAACACCCTGCAACATTAAATTGCATAAATAATAAGCTTTGCTAAAATTTCTTAGTAAAAAAATTATTGAGCTTGATCTTTTAAGAATTGGTCTCCTAATCCAGAAATAGACAAAACACTTCTAACTTTAGTTCTGCTTTAATGTTCCCATTGTATATAAAGACGAAAACAAAAGAAGTGACTCATATTCATACTCCCAAAAGAAGAGGCACAGTCTGACATTTGAGACCCTCAACCTAACTTCAACCTAACTTTTATATTCATAATAAAAAGATAATGTATTAGACAATTGTTTAACTAATTCAGTAAGAAATATGGCAAATAGAAAAATGTTGGTGCTATATCTATCACAGAACCCGTACCAACACTGAGCTTGCAAATTCATAGGTTTGCAATAAAAAATAAAAATGTAGCCTGTTTTCCATGAGCAAAGGGAGCAAGCATTTCTCCATAAAAAAGTATCAAAGGGAAGTTAAATTACCAATAATACTTCAAGGGGATGGGTTATAGATAGCTTTAGTGCATCCTTTACTGAAATATGTGCAGATGAGAATTTCTCTTGAAACCAAACTTCAGAAGCATACTTCTTTTTCATAAACGACCTGAATAAGGAAATAAGAGAGAGAGAGAGAGAGAGTTGATGGTGTTTCACCAATTAATCAACAGGCCAAAATCTTGCGAAAAATATACTCAACAAAAGAGGAAGGAAAGTGAAACTGATAACTTTAATTTAAACGGAAAACAATTAAATTACTTGGCACATAACACTAAAAAAGCTAAATTTGAAACCAAACTAGAAAAGAGAACAATCTAACAAACATATGAATACCAAATACCCTTAAAACCACATTTTTACAGACCTTGATTTATCCTAGAATTAACTGAATAAGATGAATTTGCATAGATTTAGGAACTCATTTGATTTGACCAAAAGAACTTACACAATTACTTCTTCATTTTCCGTGATAACTGTTGGCAACGATACTTCAAGAGAAAAGCTGGCAATTTCATGGCACTTCTCTTTCACATTTTGAGCAACTGTCTTGGCAAAGTCCTCAGCATGATCCTTCTCCACCAACACATCTCTCTCATCACAATAACTAAATTGCAAGGCGCCTAAACAGACTGAACAAACACTTGACTTTTCTGACTCTTGAGATGACTGCAAAGTTTTCATATCTTCGGTTTCTTCAGAACTCTTAGTCGCCATAGCTTCCACCTGCGGTGCTTTTTCGATAATGGAATATAGGGTTGTTGGGGAGACCAAAGCATAAATACCTTCCTGAATGTTAAATAACCGAAAAATGCATCGGACACACACCTGCACCACATGAAAGTGGTCAACTCCATCACCACTGAATGTAAAGTAGAAATGCTTAAAGACAGTAAACAGACAACAGTAGTGGGATGATTGGATCTTCTAATGATTATGGTAACTGATTCTATGTTGAACAGCGTCATCTTAGACCAATAAGCATGCCCACATGATGAAACCATAAATAAAAAATTGACCGAGACAAGGGAGTTGACTATTCTGTATTAGCAAAAGCACAATTTTCGTCAAAAAAAAGTTTGATTCTCATATTTAACCTTCTTCTTCGTCTTTAGGCACAGGAATATAAAGAAGCTTTGCATTTATCTTGTCATATCCTTGACTAGGCACAAAATTCCAATAAAAATTTATATGATTCAGGGCACAATGGAGCACCATTTTTAAGTACTTTGAAGTGTGGGGATGCCTAGTAAAGTGCTCATACCTATTGAAAAAAATAATTAAGATCAATAACAATTGACCTGTCATTGCTAGATATGCAGCAACCTAACAAATCCATAAATCTCTAGCAATACTCTAACTGAACCTAGAACATTAAACAAAACTGAATTTCTCCTTATGTCAATGTAGCCTTGGACTCGAATGTAGCCTTTTGATCCTTTCAAAAGTAGAGGGCCAATGTTCAACCAATATATCCTAATAACCACTATCATTATGTTTTAGCTGGTTAACCAATTAAAAGACCTAGATTTTTGTGGATTGTTCCAGCACCATAAGATAGGCAGAAACTTTTCTCTACTTGAGTACCACTTATAGTCAAAAATCATTATAAGCTTGCAAACAAAAGTGCATTCTCATTATCCTCAAAACATGAAATAGCTTCAACGCTATTCGAATCAAATACGCCACAAGCAAACGGATTTCAACATTGAAATTGACATTGATTATAGAACTTTCCGAAACAGATTGCCGATGACAATCTTACAACTTTTTTTAAATAAAAAGTTAATACAAATAACATGCTTCTCTAAAAATTCAGACAAATCTCAAGTGTAGTAATCAGTAAGCAATTGAAGATAAAAAAGCACAAACCTCTTGAGTCATCAGGTCTTTTACAGCGTGAACAGGCAGTTCCTTCACGGCCATTCCGAGAAGCTTTATCTCGTCGGTGACAGTATCGGCGACGGCGACGGCGACGGCGGGATCACAATCGTTAACAACCGGCATGGTTACGGAATCATCGGCCATTTTTCGTTTGGGGGTTTTATGATAAACGGCAAGGTTTTAGAGTTCCGTACTTTTTGTTTATGATAAACGGGTGGAAGGAGACTGTTTAATGTTTATGGACTTGTGGAGTTGTGGTATAATAATTTCACATATGGTGCTCGTACTTTTTGTTTATGTTCACTTTAATCCCCATATTTATAGTAGTTTAACATTACTTCCCCCTAACGTTATGTTCGATGTAGCCTAATCAAATTAAACTAGATACGTACCCGTGCGCGATGCGGCGCGAAGTATCTTGAATCTAAAGCCGAGAATTCGAAAAAATAATTTTGTTTCATGTTCATATTTAGTTCGCTTTTAAATCGCATATCAGATGTATAAAATTAAAGGTCAATATGGTTAATTGGTCAAAAAATTGAAAAATATTTGTTCGATAGTGGGGTCTTCAAACCCATAACATTTGTGCTCGTTTTGTAGGTTTTGATGAGACGGTTATAATGGTATAATTTGTATAAAAGAAAAACATATATGTTTAATGTATTTTAGTTTATGTATGTTGATATGATAAGGATGTAAAATGAAAAATAAAAGAAGAAGAGATATAAAGTAAATTAAATAACTAATTATAATGGTATAAAGTGTAATTTAAAAATAAAAAATAATTTTATTTTTAATTATTATGTTGAACGTGGGAGGTTTTAAAGCTTTTAAACTTGTACATGATGTATTGAGATTTGTACTTCTTAAAAATTCAAGAATAACCGTAAATGAAATTATTTTTTAAAGGATTATAATAGATAAATACAGATAAGGGCATAAAATGTAAAAGTTTAAAGAAATCTTGATACGTCATTCTTGAAAAATCTTGATACATATTTATGATATTTCACAATATTATTAAGTTAAAAAATATTTAATAATAAACTTATTTTGAAATTATTGACGAGAATATTGTAAAAATATAATTTTGTTAAAAAATGCATTTATTAATATATTTTAGTTAAACTATGATTATGTATTTTTAATATTATAAGGATGTAAAAAGAAAATGAATAATGTAAGGGATATAAAACAAATTAATTCGTACATGTTCATGATATTTAATAATATGATTAAATCCAAAAATATTCAATATTGGACTCATTTCGAAGGTATTGACGAGACGATTACAATGGTGTAATTTGTAAAAAATAAATATATTTTTAATGCATTTTAGTTCATATACGATTATTTATGTTAATACGATAAGGGTGTAAAATAAAAAATGAAAAAGTAAGAGATTAAAAGTAAATTGAATAACTAATTCTAAGGATATAAAGTGTGTAACTTAGAAATTGAAAATTGCTTGATTTTTTAGAGAACAATAAAGTAGTATAGATAAGAACAAATTTTTAAATAATTTAGAGTAAACTATAGATTTGGTCCGTCAATTTTTCAAAAACAGCACCTTTTGTCCATATAGTTAGACTATCAGCATCCAACCCCATCTAACCCACACTTTTTCACTGCCACATCAGCGCCACATCATTTTTTCCTTCCAACCCATTCTAACCCACAAACCCCCACATCCATCCCACACCACCATCCCTTTTTATTTATTTTTATTTAATCTAAAAAACAATAAAATAACAAAAAATAAAGGAAAAAGAGTGCTGGGCCCCACATCCATCCCAACCCAGCTCGGGTTCCCCAACCCGGGAGGACCCCATCCCATGCCAACCCCATCCCCTGCGTTGGTGTTCATTTCCAACCCCATCCAACCCAAGGGGACCGATGCGCATGGTCTTATATAGTTTCGAAAGTACATGATGACTATTTGGAATTTGGAAAAACGTCTGGATATGATCCTTTCATTTAACTGCCGTTAAAAATTCTGTTAATCGAGAAACATTTTCGTTTTTTTTTATCAATTTTTTGGTCTCTTACAAATCAAAATCGATTTCATGACTTTGGCCTCCACGGTTTTTTATTAGGTAAAAAAAAACAATAAAAGAACGAAAATTCCTATTATTTAAAACAATTTTTTAACGACAGTTAAAGACATGAGTCAAATTCAGACGTTTTTACAAGCCACGATTATTATTTTATAACTTCAAAAGTGTAGAAATAAAAAGATTTATTTTTGACAAATTTAAAATAAAAAGTTTTATTCTTGACAATTCATATTGACCAAATTTGTAGTTTACTCAATAATTAATTAAGAGACCAATTACAATAGAATTTTAAATTTAATCGGTTAAAACCAATTTTTTTAAGAAAAAATTTAAAAAAACCCAACAAACTAGCCATTTTGCATGGTTATCCCTAAATTATTTTTTGAACGAAAAAACCGATAAACTTTATCATATTGAATAATTAAGTTCCTAAACTATTTTTTGGATGAAAAAATCATCAAACTTTCTCATTTTGAATGATCGAGTCCTAAACATTTTTCTTAAAATATAAATCACCGAACTTTTAAATTTTTTCTAACTGACTAAAAATGTTTTAAAGTAAAAAAACCTAATCAATTTTATCGTTCCCAAACCATAAGTCATTCAAACACCACGTAAACACCGGAGTCAACATCTTGATAGGTAATATGGAGAACGGACAATGATGGGGCGACGAGGAGTGGCGAGGGAGAGCGGTACCGTTGTTTGCAAGGCGTTTGAATGGCGTAAAGTTTAGGAACGGTAAAACTGATTTAGACTTAATCATTCAAAATGATAAAGTTTAATGGCTTTTTTCATTCAAAGTGAAACTTTTAATGGTTTATTCATTCAAAAAAATAGTTTAGAGAGTTAATCATTTAAAATGGGAAAGTTTAATGGTTTTTTCATTCAAAAAAATAGTCTAGTGACTTAATCATTTAAAAATAAGAAAGTTTAATGTTTTTTGTTCAAAAAATAATTTAGGAACTTAAACATTCAAAATAGAGTAGTTCATTACGTTTTTATGAACTATTCCCATTTTTTTAATTAAAAAACGCCATGTGACAGCTCACCCATTGATAACAATGTCACTGTTTTTTATTTTGTGTTCGTACTTAATTTTTATAAGTTGTGTGCAGGGCATCCTTGGGGGAGGGCGGGTCGGGCGTACGTCCAGGGCTAAAAAAAAATAGGGGCCCAAAATTTTGATGTATGTACTATATAGTAGTTAAAAAAATTGTAAATAAAAAATACAAAAAAATTAATATATAATAGGATTCAAAAAGAATTTAGCATTATATAAAGGGCACAAACATGTACTAATTAATTACATTGAACAATAAAATTTGTAAAAAGTTAATTGGTCTTTCATTTGCTTAGACCATCTCCAATTAGGTGACTGAATCTTATCCTAAACACTAAATTTGGTGTGAATGACACGCTTTTCATATAAGGATATTATTGAAAGTTTAATAAATCAATATAAAAAAATTGTGTAAAATATTAGGATTTGCTTTAAAAAATAGTGTTACCCATTGGAGAGAATTTACTATCAAGTATCAACACTAAAATTTACACTATTTTTGAAATTTGGTGTAAAATATAGTGTGTGCAGATGCTCTTATTATTTCTCTAATTTTTTTTATCTAGAAACTATTTTTGCCTAGAAACTTTGACATATACTCTATTACTCATCTTCCACACACTCTTTTGATTATTCCATTCGAATTAATTTTATTTTTGTGTTAGAATATAGTAGATTTTATTGTTATTAAATAAGAAAACTCTTGCCTATTGAAAATAATTACCAACTATATGAGACGATCCAACTTATATCTATATTCAGGACTTCAAAACTATCTTTTTTCATACATTATTGACTCCTTATTACCTAATATCGAGTGCATGAATCTTAATTACTCTTTTATCTCTAAAACAAGAATAGATTCCCAACTATAAAACCAACATGAACTTTTGATTATAAGATTGAGTTCTTAAAATGTTTGTTTCAACTCTAAAAGTTTTAAAATGGTGATGAAAATCATTAACATCAGTCGTCATCAGGTAACTTGTGGAAACTCAACCGATTTATGTTGATTACTTAAAGTGCTACTCCGAATGGTCAACATAGTGACCTCAAATGATATCAATCTACATATTAAAGGCATATCATAATATGAATTTGATGATGGAACGGATTGATAATGTTATGTAAAAATGATATGGTAGAAACTATTAATTTAGAAATAATTATTGTTTATCTGTGTTAGGAATACCGGGAAAAACGGTTTTATATAAATTAGTATTTCTTGAATTCAATGTTAATTTTGATAATATATACAATATATTGAAAAAAAAATGTAGTTATCAAGGGCCCATTTTTACATCTCGCCCAAGAACCTATAAAATGTCAGAAACGGGCGTGGTTGTGTGTCATTCATTTATTTTGTGTTTAAGTCTTTAGGAAAGGTTTATGTAAAAATCATAAATAATTTAGGAACCAAAAAACTGCCTATATAATATGTATTTAATGATAAATATACATATATAAATTATGAAAATTATGAATAGATACTATGTATTTATTGATCAATATATTCACTTGTATTTGTATTTTGTCAATAATCAAATAAATCAAATAAAATATTTTATGTTTTTAATGTGACTTATTTGAATAATCTTAATTACTAAAAAAACGTTTAAAAATAATTTTTAAATTAAAAAAATTGTAACTTAAATTGAATTATTGTAACACAAATTCTACTATAAAAGGTTAATTTTTTTTTAGGGAAGGGTGTCCTAGGCTATGCCTAGACTAATCCCTTGTCAAATTATGACTGTAATACATCAACCTTGATTAAATCTCAGTGGTCACAATTGTTGTGTACGCCTGGATTAGAACCTTGGGCAGATGGGATATTCCACCACATCCCTAAGCACAACCCTTATGGTTATAAAAGGTTAATATTTGTAACAAAAACTTTTATAAAAAAAAGTCTATTATTATTAAAAAAAATAAAAATGAACAAGTTTAAGTTTTTTTTTTGGGAAAGGGGACGGAACCCCAGGAAAAATTTATTCAACAAAAAACAAAGAGTAAATTACAGAAATGGTCCCTTGACTATGTCTCGATTTCAGTGTTGGTCCCTCCAAATCTGAAACTACACTTACAGTCCCTCAAACATAGTTTCTGATCCCAAAGTGGTCCCTCTCACTGACGTCGTCCATTTTTTTCCGTTAGAGCTCACATGTGCCCCTCGCGTGAGGGGCATTTTGGTCTTTTAAGCCTTCTTCATCCTCACCTTCATCCACCACCACCACCACCATCACCAACCACCGTCACCCCAAACCTCCACCCACCACCACCATCACCAACCACCTTCATCCCAAACCCCCACCCACCACCACCACCATCTTCTTTCTTCTTTCTTTCTTCTTCACTTTAATGGGTTTTAATGGAGTTCATTTCTCATATCTTATTTCTTCTTTCCTTCTTCTTCACTTTGGTGGGTTTTAATGGAGTTCATTTCTCATATATGGGTTTTATCTTAGGTTTTTAATTTTGGTTAGATTTTTAAATCTGTTTGATGTAGCTTTTGTATTTTTCAAATCATTTTATGGGTTTGATTCTTTTGGGTGGTGATGGTGGTGGTGAGTGGAGGTTTGGGATGAAGGTGGGTGGTGATGGTGGGTGGAGGTTTGGGATGAAGGTGGGTGGTGGGTGGTGGGTGGAGGTGGCTGGTGTAATAACCCAAATTAATATTTTGATTTAAATAAAAGATAGGGGTTGAATTGGTTCTGTAACACCCCCAAATTTGGAAAGAACAACTAATTTAAAAATTTTGATATTACATCTGAAACAATAAGTAAAATACTTCCAATTACAAATAATGGTTATCTCCAAGCAAAACATACTACTTAAGTCTTAGTACCAAGACTAAACTCGCTTCGGACACCGCTTATTCCAAATACAAGTGCTACTTTCCAAGGGTAATTGTGGAACATAACTTAAGCTATTTACCTCTCGTGCACTATACTAGCATTCGCCACTTCACGGTGTAGCTAGAGTTACCCCAACCTGAGCCTGTTGCACATGCCGACAAAATAAAAGAAATAGAAAGTGTTAGGCTTACGCCTAGTGAGTTCAAGCGTTTTATCATGACTATATATAAAACATAAATCGTAAGAGTAAAAGCTATAGTCATGATTTCAAAAGAGTTTACTTTAAATCCAACCAACCATTTTCAATTTCCACATTTCCACGAGAAAGTCCTCAAAAGTTATAATACGTTTTCCAAACTGTCTTACTTTCACAAATAACTTGAAATACGTGAATAAGTCTAGTTTAGACAAATCCTTCAAATACAGTTGATAATATATATATCCAACTCACCAAACATGGAAATCGTCCCTGAAATATAACTCTTTATTAAACATAAAACGAAGCAATACTCACACAACCGTAAAATGTGATAAATATCAAATATCATAAACGGGAAGACACGTATCCGTTGAAGGTGGAGGTAACACAAATACCCAAACATCATATACGGATGAGATATAAACCACACTTACGTACCATGGAAAATAATTCATATAAATAGAACACGTCACCGAAAACATGAGTAGTAACAAATACCCAAAACAACACCTTTCGGTGACGGGGGAGACCCGTATACATCGCACGTGACGGAACACCAAAGTGGGTCACTTACTATGTAATAAAAACACCCACGTGGCTAATCTCGTAAACTAGGCTCAATCACTCCAGGTCTATTGCCCGCGAGACTAGGGAGCTCCCCAACTTCAACCACTCCAGGTCTATACGTTGGGTCACTCCAAATCCACAACAACACATTGGGATTACACCTTACTGCCCGTGAGACGACGCCCGACCATGTAGGCCCACGCCTTACTTATCACGGATCCTGATGCCTATCCCGTGCTACATGACTCAATCACTCCAGATCTATTGCCATTACTATGCCTATGGATCCATGGCTAACAAGGTCTAACACATTACACGACTCCAAACATATAAACAAATGCAATTAAACATGCAATTCCCAAATAACATAAATCATAATTCAAAACTCAACTCTGATGCTATCGACACGGACACTTGTTCTCAAGTCGTAATAAAGCCCAATACTGAGCCACAAGCTCAACCAATTCGAAAGATAATTCATAAAAGTCATAACATGTCATTAAGTACAACAACACACACCGGTTGCCGGTGAGTACTTCAAATCCATGAAAACTCGAAATAAAATCTTGGATCGGGATAACCCTCATTTCCAAAGAGGACTCACACCCTTAATATTCTCAAATGACCCATAACACTAAAAGTGCATTTCACAAATGGTTTATTAAAATCATTTACACAAACTTTATTAAACCATCAAATAATCTTCATTTTGAGCAAATAATCTTTTAAAGACAATTTATGGTTTCTAACCATCTAAACATCCAAAAGTCCCAAATATGGGTGTTTTACACATTTATGAAGATAACATTTTAAAAGAGTTAAATCTACCAAATAATTCAACCATATACATTTTCAAGTAAAATACACACATATTTGTAAAATACTCATTTTGGCATGTACAACGTTTTCGCAAAGTAACTTGAACTCACCTTGCTAGATTTAGCTAAATCTAGAGTTTCTCCAACGTAAGCTCCTTTGATGAAGTTTGCATCCTCGAGCCAAAACTTCCAAAACCTAGATTTATGAAACCCCAACCATCAATATCACAATCCTACCATAAGGTATCATCATCCATCCATAACATACCAAAATACCCATTTCATACCAAACCCTAGTTTTATACATGAAGGGGATAACGATTTTCCCAATCAATCACCACCAAAATCGACCCATAACACTACAATAAGGAAATAAAGTGAAATATAACGATAATCTAACTAGAAATTACCTTAATCACTTGAATCCTCCAAAAGAGAGCTCCAAAACTTCCAACGACTCTAAGCTCCAAAAAATGAACATCAATGGTGGAGTGGGTTGGTTCAAGTGGAGAGGATGAAGAGGAGATGGGAGGATTTGTGGTTAACTTGGGGTGAGAAACCGATTTGGTGAGAGGGGCGATTTTTAGAGAGAGAGCCGAGAGGGTTTGAGAGTGAGAGTGAAAAATGAGGAAGAAGAAAGAAGAAAAAGGGTTTTAAAACCTTCTGGAGTCCGACGGCGAAAGTGACACGGCGAGAGTGACCATGTCACTCTCGCGAGTGTCATACTCGCTGAACCTCAAAAAAAAACCTCGGTACAAAACCAGCGAGAGTGACACAAGTGTCACTTTCGCTGGTCACTTTAGCCGAGATTGTACCGAAAGTTGTTTTGGCCATAACTTCTTCGTTTTAGCTCCATTTTTGCTCCGGAAAGGCCCGTTGGACTTGTATTTGAATTCTCCATCCAACAAGACTATCAAATCTAGGATTTAACTCCAAATCCTATTTTCCATAATTTTCTTAAAAGATCGATTCCTCACTAAATCGAAGTTGTACTTATCCGAAATTACGGGTGTTACAATCCTCCCAACCTTAGGATGATTTCGTCCTCGAAATCTACATCCTTTACAATCCAAAACCAACCGACTTACTGTCGACCATAATTAATCAATTCCTAACCGGAATCTAAATTCCCCACACAGTCTTATAAAAGGCAATTCCTCGAATAATTTCTTACCAACGAAATCCCTTCAAGTACACAGTACTTATGTTCGGATAAATATTCCCACCATCGGGAAACTCCCAACCAAACGATTCCGGTCGTCTCCCAACCTTAGGATGTTCCATACTTCCCGGTTTCAGTTTTCGACTCTAATTCATCCCAAGGTTTGTTCACTAACGCACCCAACTGAATCATCAAATTCGATCATTCCTACCATTAACTGCCGATTAACTCCAACAAGTTCTATTGGACTCCAAAATTCATCTCACACGAATCATTATCTGACAGGTTCATTAATCACACCCGAAGGTGAGCATCTTAAGGTTACTACTACCATTGCCCTCATTCCTTTAAAATCGGGCTACAGTCCCTCGAGTACACTAAGGTGCTTGGCCTCAAGCCCAAAAGTCGACACCTAATTATATCACCAAACTCGGAACATACGAGTTCCGTTTACCGAGGGTTTCCACAAAATTAATGTCGTCATCAAACGGTTATACCAACCTCGAAAAGCGTTACCGCAAGTCTGCCCTCCAATTACCATCAATACAATTACCTTGCTACCGATATCATTCGGCCCTTAATACCAACACGCGTGGAATACTCAACCTTCCACCGTCGAAGTGTTACACACACTTACCTTTAACTAGGTTACATACCTTTTCCAATGTCCTATTGAGTTCAAGGTTTTCAAGCACGTCATTCAATAAATATGCCAATTAAATCAAAACTATTCACAATATATTTTCAACATCAAGATTTTCATCTCAAATACACGTACGCAATAAGACTACTACTATTATCAGTTCGGTAGTTACGTAAAACTGGACACGCTCGTCCCTCATATGAAAATCATGTTGAAAATCATTTCGTTGCAGTTCAATTTACCCACAAAACGCAAAAACATAATAAACAATTTATTTGAAATGAACCGCCACGGTTCTAGTATGGATTGACTCGCGACGTGCATGTAAAGTGACTGCTCGACCTTTAACAGGGTGCAACACAAGGTGTGCACGTATTTCAGAAGAGGTCCAAACGACATTTGACTCCAAAATTTCCTTGTCAACCATAAAACGGCATGAAGCAAGGTTTACAAACAAAATTTTGCGTGCGTCAGTTTATTACACAAAACGATGGAATGGTTTACCAATATTCTTAGTCAAAACACAAAAGGACTTGTGTAATTTCCTTAGTTAATACAAAAACCCATACGTTTCCATCACACGAAAATATCGACTAAAACATTAAACAACTTCACATTGGGGTAGACATGCAAGCTTGTAACATTACCATTAAAATTTCTTTAAAACGAAATTACATGCATCAAACAGTTCGCGACCAATTTTCCTAAAGAGGAAACTCTTTAAATCAATTTCTCAAAATTTCCCGTCCGGTCCTATAATGCCATTTCAATAAAACGTCTTTGGCAAACTTGCACACAACAGTGCGTTATTCCAAAACATATGAGGAAATAAGTGTTACTAATTTGTTGACACCAAAAGGTTCAACTTATTTTCAAATCCCAAATTGTACCAACGATGCGCGTCAAAGTTCAAAACATAAGAAATTATACGCACCAAAATTTTATACAACAATTTTCTAAAATCTTCATCACGAAGCAATTCCTCAAAGTTTCGTACTTGGAACACAAAACGTCAAAACGTAAATGCTAAAAATGTATTTGTCAAAAATACCCCAAGTACACATTTCCTCCAAACCAAAAGGTTTTCCATTTTCCAAAACAATCGGCAAACCAAAATTAACCAAATGTCGACGACTCAGGCATTTATATTCTCAAAATATAAAGTATTTCAAACTTAAGCATGGTTTTCATAATACCAAAACACCCCTTTGACCGAATGGTCATGATTTATACAATGAGTTACTAAAATAATTTCACTCACGATTCGTTCAACAAGTGACGAGAAATAATGGTTACCAAGCTATGCATACCCCTAAGTCGATATAACGTCTTTTCATGAAATGATACTAAAACATTTAACTGACCAAAAACGCACCAAACAATTTGTTATGAATATTACCAAAATATCCTTTCATGCATCACTTAAGTCATGCATAAATCAATCCATACACTGAACTATATGCAACAACTTACTTAGTAATACAAACTTTTGAAAGAAAAGCTACGCGACACTAAAGTTCCAAACGCCCAACATAACTTATAAACCTTTCACACAAGCACATAGAGTATGCACATTGTAAAATTGTACTCACACGATACAAAATGTCGTACACAAAACTCTATGAAATTCAACGAACTCAATGACTCCAAGTCAACAAAATAGCACTAAACATTGTGCTCTCAAAGTCAAATTGCTAAGAGCAAAATCATGAACGAGACGCCAAAATTTCAAAAATCCTCTTCTAGGACGATACTATATACACAACACCGTTTAACAAACTCATATTAAACAGATTCTCAAAATAGCTTCATAAAGATACCACGGTAGTTAACTTTCCGTCCAAACTTTAACATATGTGGAGGAGATCCGATGTTAAAGTTATGAGCCGTAGTTACTTGTCTACCATCTTAGACAACATAAAACACGAACATCACTATACCCGAAAGAAACGTTGGACAACAACAACATGAAACAAATTCTGACGGAGTTTGCAACCCCCGACATAAGATGGTTCATGTACGTCCAAAACCAAAAATCCAAAATATTGTGTGTGTTAAACATTTGTCAAAATTTGTAACACAATTCTCATAAGAATTTGAACACACAAAATTTTTAATACAATTTATTTCCAAAATAAACTTGGTGCAAAATCTAGTCGGCAGTTAACATTTCAGCTCATACTCCACCAAAATTCTTCTGTCTACTATTGTCATCCGGATAATCAAACTTCTTAAGGCAAGTTAGGTGATACATCAATTAACCTTACGGTTTTTTCCTCAAATCAAAGTCAGCTCAATAAGCCTATGGTTCTAATTCGACCTTCAATTTCGACCCAAAACGGTCTACTTAAAACAAATATCATGCTTATCGTCACTCCAAGTGACAATTACTAGAATCGTCCATCTCTTCCAACGACTACTAGTTTAGAACCTTCTTCACTACCCTAACGATCATCACATGAAAGCAATTCAAGTATGCACATGCACTAGTAGGTTCACCATGACACTGGCCAAGTGTCACTATGAACGCACCGTACATGATTATCCTTGTTACCCTCGATGCGATTCTCGTTTCTAACAACATTCATCGACATCAAAACATCTTATCTTAAAGTGCCTAAAGGTGAATTTCTCTCTCATTTACTTAAACAAACACTAGTTTGAGTCTAGGTATCCAAAATCAACACCTAAATCTCTCAAACTTATGCTCTGATACCAACTTGTAACACCCCCAAATTTGGAAAGAGCAACTAATTTAAAATTTTTGATATTACATCTGAAACAATAAGTAAAATACTTCCAATTACAAATAATGGTTATCTCCAAGCAAAACATACTACTTAAGTCTTAGTACCAAGACTAAACTCGCTTCAGACACCGCTTATTCCAAATACAAGTGCTACTTTCCAAGGGTAATTGCGGAACATAACTTAAGCTATTTACCTCTCGTGCACTATACTAGCATTCGCCACTTCACGGTGTAGCTAGAGTTACCCCAACCTGAGCCTGTTGCACATGCCGACAAAATAAAAGAAATAGAAAGTGTTAGGCTTACGCCTAGTGAGTTCAAGCGTTTTATCATGACTATATATAAAACATAAATCGTAAGAGTAAAAGCTATAGTCATGATTTCAAAAGAGTTTACTTTAAATCCAACCAACCATTTTCAATTTCCACATTTCCACGAGAAAGTCCTCAAAAGTTATAATACGTTTTCCAAACTGTCTTACTTTCACAAATAACTTGAAATACGTGAATAAGTCTAGTTTAGACAAATCCTTCAAATACAGTTGATATATATATATCCAACTCACCAAACATGGAAATCGTCCCTGAAATATAACTCTTTATTAAACATAAAACGAAGCAATACTCACACAACCGTAAAATGTGATAAATATCAAATATCATAAACGGGAAGACACGTATCCGTTGAAGGTGGAGGTAACACAAATACCCAAACATCATATACGGATGAGATATAAACCACACTTACGTACCATGGAAAATAATTCATATAAATAGAACACGTCACCGAAAACATGAGTAGTAACAAATACCCAAAACAACACCTTTCGGTGACGGGGGAGACCCGTATACATCGCACGTGACGGAACACCAAAGTGGGTCACTTACTATGTAATAAAAACACCCACGTGGCTAATCTCGTAAACTAGGCTCAATCACTCCAGGTCTATTGCCCGCGAGACTAGGGAGCTCCCCAACTTCAACCACTCCAGGTCTATACGTTTGGTCACTCCAAATCCACAACAACACATTGGGATTACACCTTACTGCCCGTGAGACGACGCCCGACCATGTAGGCCCAAGCCTTACTTATCACGGATCCTGATGCCTATCCCGTGCTACATGACTCAATCACTCCAGATCTATTGCCATTACTATGCCTATGGATCCATGGCTAACAAGGTCTAACACATTACACGACTCCAAACATATAAACAAATGCAATTAAACATGCAATTCCCAAATAACATAAATCATAATTCAAAACTCAACTCTGATGCTATCGACATGGACACTTGTTCTCAAGTCGTAATAAAGCCCAATACTGAGCCGCAAGCTCAACCAATTCGAAAGATAATTCATAAAAGTCATAACATGTCATTAAGTACAACAACACACACCGGTTGCCGGTGAGTACTTCAAATCCATGAAAACTCGAAATAAAATCTTGGATCGGGATAACCCTCATTTCCAAAGAGGACTCACACCCTTAATATTCTCAAATGACCCATAACACTAAAAGTGCATTTCACAAATGGTTTATTAAAATCATTTACACAAACTTTATTAAACCATCAAATAATCTTCATTTTGAGCAAATAATCTTTTAAAGACAATTTATGGTTTCTAACCATCTAAACATCCAAAAGTCCCAAATATGGGGTTTTACACATTTATGAAGATAACATTTTAAAAGAGTTAAATCTACCAAATAATTCAACCATATACATTTTCAAGTAAAATACACACATATTTGTAAAATACTCATTTTGGCATGTACAACGTTTTCGCAAAGTAACTTGAACTCACCTTGCTAGATTTAGCTAAATCTAGAGTTTCTCCAACGTAAGCTCCTTTGATGAAGTTTGCATCCTCGAGCCAAAACTTCCAAAACCTAGATTTATGAAACCCCAACCATCAATATCACAATCCTACCATAAGGTATCATCATCCATCCATAACATACCAAAATACCCATTTCATACCAAACCCTAGTTTTATACATGAAGGGGATAACGATTTTCCCAATCAATCACCACCAAAATCGACCCATAACACTACAATAAGGAAATAAAGTGAAATATAACGATAATCTAACTAGAAATTACCTTAATCACTTGAATCCTCCAAAAGAGAGCTCCAAAACTTCCAACGACTCTAAGATCCAAAAAATGAACATCAATGGTGGAGTGGGTTGGTTCAAGTGGAGAGGATGAAGAGGAGATGGGAGGATTTGTGGTTAACTTGGGGTGAGAAACCGATTTGGTGAGAGGGGCGATTTTTAGAGAGAGAGCCGAGAGGGTTTGAGAGTGAGAGTGAAAAATGAGGAAGAAGAAAGAAGAAAAAGGGTTTTAAAACCTTCTGGAGTCCGACGGCGAGTGTCATACTCGCTGAACCTCAAAAAAAACCCTCGGTACAAAACCAGCGAGAGTGACACAAGTGTCACTTTCGCTGGTCACTTTAGCCGAGATTGTACCGAAAGTTGTTTTGGCCATAACTTCTTCGTTATAGCTCCGTTTTTGCTCCGGAAAGGCCCGTTGGACTTGTATTTGAATTCTCCATCCAACAAGACTATCAAATCTAGGATTTAACTCCAAATCCTATTTTCCATAATTTTCTTAAAAGATCGATTCCTCACTAAATCGAAGTTGTACTTATCCGAAATTACGGGTGTTACAATCCTCCCAACCTTAGGATGATTTCGTCCTCGAAATCTACATCCTTTACAATCCAAAACCAACCGACTTACTGTCGACCATAATTAATCAATTCCTAACCGGAATCTAAATTCCCCACACAGTCTTATAAAAGGCAATTCCTCGAATAATTTCTTACCAACGAAATCCCTTCAAGTACACAGTACTTATGTTCGGATAAATATTCCCACCATCGGGAAACTCCCAACCAAACGATTCCGGTCGTCTCCCAACCTTAGGATGTTCCATACTTCCCGGTTTCAGTTTTCGACTCTAATTCATCCCAAGGTTTGTTCACTAACGCACCCAACTGAATCATCAAATTCGATCATTCCTACCATTAACTGCCGATTAACTCCAACAAGTTCTATTGGACTCCAAAATTCATCTCACACGAATCATTATCTGACAGGTTCATTAATCACACCCGAAGGTGAGCATCTTAAGGTTACTACTACCATTGCCCTCATTCCTTTACTACTACCTTGTGTGGGTGTTTTGTGTGTGCAGCCGGCAGAGAGGGACGACGAGGGAGAGACCGCCGGCGAGTGAGAGAGAACGCCGGCGAGAAAGAGAGAGATACAGCCGGAGAGAGAGCAGCGAGAGGGAGAGAGAGTCGTGTGAGAGAGAGAGAGCATCGAGAGAGAGATGGAGCTGCGTGAGGAAGATGGAGGCTGTGAGAGAGAGAGATAGACGATGAGAGAGAGAAGGTGGCAGGGTTCGCCGACGCCGGAGAAGATGGCCGGAGGGGCGGCTGGGAGCGCCGGCAGTCGGCTGCCGGCGGTGGTCGTCGGCGGCGGCATGGCTGGTCTGTAACTTTCCGTCTCGTGAAGTTTTTCGTGGGTAAGAAACCGTTCCCTTGCGTTTTCTCTTTAACAAGTAATGTTAGATTGATTATTTCCTATTGTGCTCGGTTATGTAAAGTGAGAAAGCAAGTAAAAGTGTTAATAGAGTTTTCCCAATTCATATTGTCAAGCTAAGCAATGTTATGTGAATTCTTGGTTAGGGAATCGTGTATCGGTTAATTAATAAAAGAAGAGGTTGTCGCCAAATTTTGTGGAGAATTAGAATAATGGCGAAGAATGTGGGTTTTTGTTTTGAACCGTGTGTACCGGAAGTCGGTATGTTCCGGGAGATGACCCGTAACTCAAGTTTGGGCCGAATTGGTTTATTGGGCCGAATTGAGTGTTGGGCCGAGAGAATTAATAAGTCCTTTTGGGCTTAGTTATTAAAATTGGGCTTAGTTAATTAATAAAGTCTATAATTATTTAAAGGGGTCTTGTACGTAATCGATAGTCTATTTATTAAATTTGGTCATATTATTATTATCACGATCCGGCTTTGATATTTAGAATCTAGAGTTATAATTTTATGTCGGGGGAAACCTAGAGTCGGGTAAATTAATGGATCCGGTATAGCATTTCAATTGGTTAAATAAGCAAAGACCATTAATTTCGATTTGTGGACTAGAAGTGGAAGTTACCAACTTAGATAAGTTTGGGTTAAGTTCTAGGCAAGTTCGAATATAAATGATTAGATATTGATATACCTTCCTATATAATAGGTGTTCTACTTAGAGATCGGAAATGTAAGTGAGGAGCTTTGGAGCAAGCAAGCCAGGTGAGTTTTCCTAAACTAAAATGTGTGGCTTTTAAAGTGTTTTCAAAATGTGTTTTGAATGTTGAGAATTGCCATGATTTAATATTATGCTTTAATTGCATGAAAGTTGTTTAAAGTTTTATGTAGAATGTATGCATACGTTGTGATAGACGTAAACTGGCCAAGACGGGAGTGGAGACCCGCCAGTGCTCGTGCGGGAGTGGAGACCCTTTATGCCAGGGGAAGTGGCCCCAAAATAAGGCAGCATGAGACTGACTCGTCGTCACCTTAGGGTGGCTTCAGGGTGTCAGATTACGAGGAGCAGATTTATCCGTGGAAGTTTTATGAGAAACTTTTATGAAAAGTTATACGGAAGTTTTATGTGCAATATTTTGAATTCAGCTATGCGAAAGTTTATTATTGAAAGTTTATATATGAAAGATTTATGTTGAAAAGATAAACTGTTTTAAATGATTTTTGAGAACTGTGAGGAGGGACTCACTAGACCTTTTGGTCTAACCCTCGCTTTTCAAAACTAAACCATTTTCAGGTAAGCTTTTAGTGGAAGGCTCAGGTAAGTGAGCAAGAGCAAAATAGGGTGCAGACGCAGCTAGAGACTATATCAGTACCTCTTATAGAAGTAGAATATTCTCAGTTGTGTATAGGTTGTTTCCGCCAACCTTAGTTTATGTATGTTGTAACGAAAATTTTAGGGACCCAGTTTTGTAAATTTATGCTTAAATGTTGTGTTTGTTCTATTGTACTTTTGGGTTGTTACAAATGGTATCAGAGCCATAGTTTAAGGGATTTAGGTGACCGGACGGGCCTAAACTTAAACTTGGGAGTAGAAATCACAACTGAGAATCAAGAAATGCGTTAGGATGACACTATTATAGAAATAGGACTAATAGGGTACTGAGGACTATCATGTAAGGTAAGTTTGAGATTCCACCTGGCCAGTGTAATTGCGAACTTACAGGTACATGTACGTGCTTAACCTACCTTATTAACCTACCCAGTGTTTATGTCGTGTATCAGTACGTTAGAATGTCAACGAGATCTCTGGGGTGTAGACTGAGACCCCTTGTTGGGGAAGTTTCATGGGAGATCTTTATGAAGTGAGTATTATATACATCGTAGAGGCGAAATGTTGTTTAGAATGTTATGAATCGTATAGAGATAGACCTTCGTGGGTTCGAAGAGATAAAATGATTGATTTTGAGTAAGACTATTGTTCTAGGAGGTCCCAGTTCTAGAAATAGTGGGATGAGATCAGTTAGAATGATAAGGAATATCGGTGTTGAAATTTTGAACGTATCAATAGAACCCCGACTTCTTAGTCGAGCTTTTCAAAGGCAGTGTAAATGAAATAAGATACTTATTGTGAAATGGAAGCATGTAGAAGTAGAAAATGAGATAGTGATTAAAACGAAATAGTATGAAAGGGATTGAGTAAGTGAGATGTGGAAAGTGTGTTCAGCAAGTTGTTGCGTGACCGAGAGGGCGACCGTTGGTAGTAGGTAGAATGTCAAGAATACGCTAAGCTAGTAAAGCAGTTGACCTTGTTGGAGTGAGTAGCCTTCAAATGCAAGTAGAGTCTCATGCATGGTGTCTTTTTATATAACATGAAATTTTCACGATTTAAGTTAAATATGTAAAGATAAATTTGGATCGAAAATGAGTCAGAATGTGCACGCGTATGTTTAAAGAAAAAGGTGATTTCATGCACATGGCGCCATGAAGTTTCGAGTTTTATGATTTGTAAAGTATTTCGCTCTTTTCATGATGAGTTAAATTATTGTAAAAGTCAAGAAAACGATTAAATGCAAAACTTTTATAACCAAAGTGAGTAATGGCATGTTGGAGTTATTTATGAGTACGAAAACCAACTGATTTACCTGGCGACAGTAATTCCTTCAAAATTGTGCCAAATAAAAAGATTTCATGCAATATATCACTGTCGTATTGACGCCGTTCGGTAGGAGTAAGATTAAGTTTATGGAAAGTTGCCTGCGAACGATTCCCGAGATCGTTGTGCAGGGCGTTGAATTTATAAGAGTGATGGGGGCAGTTGTACCCAAGATGTTTTCAAGGGTTGTTTATCTAAAATGATAAAGTGTGCGAAATGATTTATTTAATGCGTTGTCATGCATGAAGGCTATGAACTCACTAGGTCATAGAGTATTACATTTTAAGCCGAGGAAGAACTCCGAGAGTGAAGATATATTGGTCAAATCAGGAAAGAATGATATAACTTTAGTAAGAGTGCCCAAGAGGAGGGGTGGACAGTGATAGAGTCAGTAGTGAATTATAGTATCGGACGAATGAGGGTTTGCACCCTTGTTCGGTAGCTAGATGTACGATTGTCAGCAGACAGTTGTGTCCGGAGGGAGGGTTCGAAGTTTTCAAGGTGATGGTCTTAGCGACTCGTTAAAGAGTAGTGTGGCAAGGAAGAATGAAATATCCGTGAGGTGGAAATGTGAGTCTTGAGGTGAGTTTGTAAGATCGATATTACAGGAGTGGGTCCAGAAAGAGGGAGACGTATTGCGAAGTAATTATGATATGATGGTAGGAATTGGGTTCCGTAAAGGAACCCATGTTTAAGGATAAATTAAGAAAGTAGTTCCAGGTTGTCGGTTGCTGTAGAATTCGATAGCTACATAAGATGGCCGAGGCCGAAGACGTGAAACAGAAGGTCGGAAATTGATAGGACACCTGGTAGGGGTGATAAGAGGATGGGAAGTGATCATTTTGAATAAGCGTTCTATTTACGAAGTACGGAGGGATACATAGAATGATGAGGTAAGTAACTTGGGCGAAGCAAGTGTGTAGACTTTATCAGTCGGTAAGAGATGCGTTGTGTTTGTAAGGGCTCAGATCGCGACGAGCTAACTAGAATGGTTGCGTGTGAGTTAATTTGAGAACTCGTGGGATATAGTTCAACAAGTTGGAAAGGACTACGTAGTGAGATAGACTTGGTGGTGTATGCGAGAAAATGTGAAGGCAAGTATGAATTAGGTATAGATGGCCACGAGAGATATGGTCTACAGTATGATGTGTTGAGTAAGGAATGTACAGATACGTAAAGGCATTAATTGCCAAGTTAAGTGTATCAGCTAGTATCGCAGTGAGGTGATGTTAGAGAGAGAGAAAGCATCAAATAGAAGCTTTTGAGGTTTTCAGATGAGATGTGCGATCTATTAATGAGAATGTTGGAGCTCATAGAGGGTAAGCCGACCTTATGATGTGATCATGATCAGGATAGAAGGACGGAGCAATGGTGGGAGATTACCCAAAGGAGAAACCAAGTGTTTTTGGTTGTAATAGTCGCTAAGGAGATATATGTTGGGATCATTGGAAGTTTAAAGAAGATGAAGAGTGTGTTAGCCAAACGTGTTATAGTGAATGCTAGATTCTTGCAGAGCGTGAATTGTTTCTTATGAGAAAGGGAATGATCCTAGAAGGAAACAGTTAGAAATTTGGTTATGTTTAAAGAATGGTGTTTTTGGTTTAAATGGTAGTGTAAGCATTAATTGATTGGAAACGTTATGTTAGATGTATAAGCCTTGGGTTGATTAAAATTTATGGATTTGTTAAGTAATGACATTTATTCATTATTACAGAATGCGTTATAATTCTACCGAGACTCTTACTAAGAATTACTAGGAGAGAATCGATCTGTTGAAGTGAGAAGTTGATGATAGTGCGATGGAAGGAGAAATTTTCAAATTATTTCGAAAATTGCAAGTTGTTGGGTTACTTAGTGGAGTTGTTAGTAAGAAATCAGTTTTGACTGATGGATTTTTGTGAATACCAGTATATCGAGACGTGATGCTAGGTTATGTTGTGAAGTGATTAAATATGAAAATTTATGGTTGATAGAAAGAAATGATTTGCGTCTAACTTGGAGATTAACTTTTGAAACGAGTGGATAATTAAAAAAAATTGAAATGAGTGGGTCGAGTTATAGTTGCTTGTGATAAAGAGGAGGAATTGCACTGTTGGGTGCGTCAAGGATCAGTAGTTTTATTGCACTATCCAGGAGAGACAGTTGAGTTCGGAAACTGTAATGTGGTCGTGAACCAGATAAGGATAATTAGGGAGTAGTAAGCCTTGGGATGCTTACAAATTCTGACTGCATGTTATGATTTATAAGATGGATTACGAGAGTTCGTGAGGAAGTGCTATTGAGATTTACACATTGATCGTCAAGGAATCATTTAAAGTAATCTAAATAAGAAAGCCGGGATGACTTTAAATATATCTATCTGATTTAATGGTCATTGTGGTTAATCGATAGAGTTTTAGAACCCGAGTTTCATGGTGTTCCTGAAGTAATAGATCCGATTGGGAAGATGAAGGATGGGATGATTGTATGTTTCAGTTATAAGCAAAGATTGTGAGTTTAATCAGGATTGCACAGCTAGGGCGTGAAGGTATGTTGCTATTGTTTTGTTATTAGAAAGACTATTTCGAGAGCTGAGATCTAAGCTTTGTTAATAATTTTCGCCAGTTATCCTTGGAGTGAATTCCGGGACGGAATTCCATTAAGGAGGGGAGATTGTAATAACCCAAATTAATATTTTGATTTAAATAAAAGATAGGGGTTGAATTGGTTCTTTGTGAGAAGTTGAGGGCAAAAAGTTAAAATTTGGAATTTAATTCCCTACCTAATGCACTGCTTTTGCTGAAAGTGTTAGAAAACATTTACTCATTTTAGGGTTTTGTTGGTATGTGTGGCTGTGCTGTCATCGAGAGAGAGAAAAAGCAGAAAGAAGAGAATGGGTCTTGTGTGGGTGTTTTGTGTGTGCAGCCGGCAGAGAGGGACGACGAGGGAGAGACCGCCGGCGAGTGAGAGAGAACGCCGGCGAGAAAGAGAGAGATACAACCGGAGAGAGAGCAGCGAGAGGGAGAGAGAGTCGTGTGAGAGAGAGAGAGAGCATCGAGAGAGAGATGGAGCTGCGTGAGGAAGATGGAGGCTGTGAGAGAGAGAGATAGACGATGAGAGAGAGAAGGTGGCGGGGTTCGCCGACGCCGGAGAAGATGGCCGGAGGGGCGGCTGGGAGCGCCGGCAGTCGGCTGCCGGCGGTGGTCGTCGGCGGCGGCATGGCTGGTCTGTAACTTTCCGTCTCGTGAAGTTTTTCGTGGGTAAGAAACCGTTCCCTTGCGTTTTCTCTTTAACAAGTAATGTTAGATTGATTATTTCCTATTGTGCTCGGTTATGTAAAGTGAGAAAGCAAGTAAAAGTGTTAATAGAGTTTTCCCAATTCATATTGTCAAGCTAAGCAATGTTATGTGAATTCTTGGTTAGGGAATCGTGTATCGGTTAATTAATAAAAGAAGAGGTTGTCGCCAAATTTTGTGGAGAATTAGAATAATGGCGAAGAATGTGGGTTTTTGTTTTGAACCGTGTGTACCGGAAGTCGGTATGTTCCGGGAGATGACCCGTAACTCAAGTTTGGGCCGAATTGGTTTATTGGGCCGAATTGAGTGTTGGGCCGAGAGAATTAATAAGTCCTTTTGGGCTTAGTTATTAAAATTGGGCTTAGTTAATTAATAAAGTCTATAATTATTTAAAGGGGTCTTGTACGTAATCGATAGTCTATTTATTAAATTTGGTCATATTATTATTATCACGATCCGGCTTTGATATTTAGAATCTAGAGTTATAATTTTATGTCGGGGGAAACCTAGAGTCGGGTAAATTAATGGATCCGGTATAGCATTTCAATTGGTTAAATAAGCAAAGACCATTAATTTCGATTTGTGGACTAGAAGTGGAAGTTACCAACTTAGATAAGTTTGGGTTAAGTTCGGGGCAAGTTCGAATATAAATGATTAGATATTGATATATCTTCCTATATAATAGGTGTTCTACTTAGAGATCGGAAATGTAAGTGAGGAGCTTTGGAGCAAGCAAGCCAGGTGAGTTTTCCTAAACTAAAATGTGTGGCTTTTAAAGTGTTTTCAAAATGTGTTTTGAATGTTGAGAATTGCCATGCTTTAATATTATGCTTTAATTGCATGAAAGTTGTTTAAAGTTTTATGTAGAATGTATGCATACGTTGTGATAGACGTAAACTGGCCAAGACGGGAGTGGAGACCCGCCAGTGCTCGTGCGGGAGTGGAGACCCTTTATGCCAGGGGAAGTGGCCCCAAAATAAGGCAGCATGAGACTGACTCGTCGTCACCTTAGGGTGGCTTCAGGGTGTCAGATTACGAGGAGCGGATTTATCCGTGGAAGTTTTATGAGAAACTTTTATGAAAAGTTATACGGAAGTTTTATGTGCAATATTTTGAATTCAGCTATGCGAAAGTTTATTATTGAAAGTTTATATATGAAAGATTTATGTTGAAAAGATAAACTGTTTTAAATGATTTTTGAGAACTGTCAGGAGGGACTCACTAGACCTTTTGGTCTAACCCTCGCTTTTCAAAACTAAACCATTTTCAGGTAAGCATTTAGTGGAAGGCTCAGGTAAGTGAGCAAGAGCAAGATAGGGTGCAGACGCAGCTAGAGACTATATCAGTACCTCTTATAGAAGTAGACTATTCTCAGTTGTGTATAGGTTGTTTCCGCCAACCTTAGTTTATGTATGTTGTAACGAAAATTTTAGGGACCCAGTTTTGTAAATTTATGCTTAAATGCTATGTTTGTTCTATTGTACTTTTGGGTTGTTACAGTTGGTGATGGTGGTGATGGGTGGGTGGTTGTGGTGGGTGGTGATGGTGGTGGTGGGTGGAGGTGGTTGGTGATGGTGGGTGGGTGGTGATGGTGGTGGTGGGTGGAGGTGGTTGGTGATGGTGGTGGTGGATGGGTGGTGGTGGTGGGTGGTGATGGTGGTTATGGATGGTGTTCTTGAGGAAGAAGGTGGAGAAGAAGATGGGTAAAAAGAGTAAAGAGTAAATTACAGAAATGGCCCTCGAAAATAAAAAAACAAATAGAATGACTGAAATGCCCCTCACGTGAGAGGCACATGTGAGCTCTAACGGAAAAAAATGAACGGCGTCAGTGAGAGGGACCACTTTGGGATCAAAAACTGTGTTTGAGGGACTGTAAGTGTAGTTTCAGATTTGGAGGGACCAACACTGAAATCGAGACATAGTTGAGGGACCATTTCTGTAATTTACTCAAAAACAAAGCTAGACAGAATACGAGGGACATACCCCAAGGCCCAAGGGAAACAAAATGGTAACTCAGGATGTGCTTAGGGAGAAGCCACAAAATTTTCACCCTAACACCAATCACAAAACACCAACAACTA
Organism: Saussurea involucrata; assembly: GCA_033807775.1. Lineage (NCBI taxonomy): Eukaryota > Viridiplantae > Streptophyta > Magnoliopsida > Asterales > Asteraceae > Saussurea > Saussurea involucrata. The sequence goes on from CM066322.1 coordinate 178,941,901, forward strand.
ATATTCACCAAATAATACCAAAAGTAAAACCAATCATTAGAACTTTTCAAAAGCCTCTCCTCATCAGCAGCGTCTGGGCTAAGAATAAGCAGGCCCAATCCAGCAGCATTCACCTCGAAAAAATAATAGCCCCTTCTATCCAGCCCAATACTATCAGCCCCTTTTAATAATAAACTGGTGATGTACAGGCCCAAAAGCTTTCTCCAGCCCAAAAAAAGAGAACGGTCCATTCGAATTCTCCAAAGCTCACAATAAAAATTATCCAGGTGTACTAGACATTGGTTTTCACTTATACCAACCTATATCAGTTACACATTTTGAGTTAACAACCAATTGTCATAATCATCTTGGTTTTACTTATGTACAATCTTTAATGCATCAGTTACATCTGCTAAAGCATAAACCCACCACCAAAATATAAAGACATCAGATCATATCATACTTAACTTCATCATCCTTTATGATAATATATCACAAAAGATCATATGTAATGTGTAACAAAAAGATACAGTGATTTCTTAAATTTCATACACGATTAACGGAAAGCTTATCGAACATTTCTTAAATCTCATACACAGCTAACGAAGAGCTTATTGACCAGTAAGAACTCATAGAGATGACGAACTTATACTATTGAGGTCCACGAATCCGGCAAGCACCGCTCGGTTTCGCTCTTTAACCTTTGTCTGATATAAAACTCTGAAAATTTTGATTTTTTGTTAGTTTTACCAAACCAAACAAACACAATATATCCCACTTGGAAGTAAGGCCAGGGTAATTTGTAGTAAATATATCTGGAAATAACGAAAACAATTGTTCTACCATTTGGGATAAAAGATAGGTCCGCATGCATCTCACCCTTCATAGAAGGGCTAAATAATTGAACTTTATAGTACATTTGTCAAAACTTTTAATCAAAATATTCGTCTCCACTCGGCACTAAACCAAAATTAGTTTCTAATCAAACCGGTATATCCTACCTGAAGGTAGGGTCATATAGAGTCAGGTTCAAACTAGAACGATAACTATTTAAGAGAATAAGAAAACGGTCGAATCACCATGTGATTTTACACTAACATCACGTACAAAATCACATGTGATTCCCACGACTTTGTTCCACGTGACCTGAAGTAGTGGTCAAAGTTGCCCGCACACCTTTTTTTGACCGTTAATGTAAAATCACATGTGATTTGGTAGTTTTCGTATTTTTTTAAATAGTTAGCATTCTCGTCTGATCCTCCCACTTGGGATCATGTGAGACCCGCGAGACCACAAAAATAACGCTGAACATTCACAACAAAGCACCGTGAAGCCAGTGGTTTTGCTGTAAAGGTTCGGTGTTTTCTGTACCTTCACAATGTTTTGCTGTAAAGGTTCACGGATCTCACGAAAACATGTTGGTCTCACATGATCCCAACCCTACTTATATAGGGCCAGATTCAAGGGAAAACCTCAAAAATATGAAAAACTGAGGAACACCATGGTAACGAACACCCTGGTAACCGTTCATCTGGAGGGTATGCACATGTACATACAAGTAATTTATAACATGCACACGTGCATAAAAACCAAAAAACAACTTCAATTACTTGTATGCGGATGTGCATACCGTCCAGATGAACAGTCATGGGGTGTTCCTCAGTTTTTCATTTTTGAGGCTTTCCCCTGAACCTCCCACTATATATATAGGGTTTGGATTCCGGTGAGAAGTTGAGGTTAACGTGAGAAGTGGTTATCAACAGTTGGATGAGAAATGGACGCACAATAGGATGAGATGCATCGAGATAAAATGCACCGAGATGCACCGGATCACTTCCCTTCTAAGGCGCAATTCATGGGAGGGCATTTGATTAAAAGTGATCAACGGTTCAGATCCACTTCTCACGTTAACCTCAACTTCTCACACGATCCTTCGCCTATATATATTTTGGTGGGGGTGGGGTGGGGGTTAAGTTGACGTTGTTTCCAAGAAAAACCACAATTCGTTTCTAACGGTATATCCTACCCAAAGGTAGGGTCTTTTTTTTGGGGGGGGGGGGGGGGGGTGTATGGCTATGTCCCAAAAGTGGGAGAGAGAGAGAGAGAGATTGTTTCCAAGAAAAACCAAAAATACTTGTATGTAAGCACAAATTCAAAGAATATATAATACCTCAACCCTTCAAGCCACATTTCGGTGATCAACGTTTCACCAGGGTAAACATGTAACAGAAATCGGCCTGAAATGGCTTTGACAAGGCCGGCATCTCCGTTGCAGATTGTTCTGATGATAGCCCTGACAGCAAAGCCTAGAGTGCACAGCCCGTGAAGTATCGGGCGTGAAAACCTTCATACGAATAAAATAGGGTATAAATTAAATGCAAAAAATAGCGTATTGTTCACATAGGTTACTATAAATGCTCTTTAAATAGAAACTGGTTATCTTTATGTTTGTGCTTTTATGCCCAAAATATTTCAAGATTTCAACACCAATTACTTAAAGCATAGTGAAAACATGAAAAGTAGATCTAAAAAAAGGTGAATTGTCTATACAAGACAAATAAAATAAAAATAAATAAATAAAGATAACAAAATATGCAACATTTTCAGCAGCTAATGCACATACCCTGCCACTTCTGCAACCATAGGATCCGAATGCAAAGGGTTGTAATCACCAGAGAGCCTGTAAAGCAGTGCCTACGTAACACAAGAGTTCACGATATCATGAAACTTATTCATACGCAAAGGAGTTTGAGCTCTATAATATTCACATGTGAATAGAGAAATAAAACAACATTCACATGTGAATAGAGAAAGGGCTTTACACACCTGTGATGGCTGAGTACGTTCCTCATGCACCACAAATGGTTGAGTCCTAGGAGGTTTAGAAGATGTCTGATCCCTCGGATACGTAGAAAAGGAATATGGTTCTGATGATTTTGAGAAGCCACCAGCACCTCTCAAATAAACCGTCGATCTTTACCCAAAAAATAATAATAAATAATTTGTCATTTTAAAGGGCAATTGACTAGCTGTGTCAATAAGGTTATATTCGTACATTTCTACATTAATCATTTGAGTACTTACCGGTTCATGCATAGTGGTTTTCCCGTCTCTTTTTCATAACTCAAAACTTCAACCTCAAGAATTGTAGCTTTACCTATAGAAACAAACACAAAAGTAATTCTTACTCAAAAAAACTATGTGCATCCATGACACGAAAAGTAAAAATTCATTCTTAAATTTATGTTATTGTTGACTATTTTTATAAAGAATATGTGGAGATTTTAAGAGGTGCTGAAGTCTGAATTCTTATTTCACTTCTGATTGATAAGATGTGGTGCTGAAGTATGAAATCTGAATCGATAAGACTGTTTCTCTTTGTAAACTGATAAATGTCTAAATTTGTTTAAACTATGTATTTGACCCATTAGAATATTATAGTGTTGAATTTATATATATATATATATATATATATACAAGTTTATACAATTTCACATGTTTATGTATCATCGTTACAAAATTTACATCTAAATTATAAAACTAGCATTCATTTAAACGAATACGTTTAATCAATAATATATTTAAATTATATAAATTTAAATATGAAAGTCACCTAATTATAGTAAATTGAGTTTTATTATAATCCAAGTGAATAAGGATTTATTAAGGTTAACTCATTAAGAACGACTAGAGGCAAATAAGATGTTGGTTTACCTCTTATCATATAAAAGAACGATAAGACATAAGTGCTCTGAAAATTTGGAAAAAACAAACAGTTTGAATGACCCTACCTCTTAACGAATCAGACATAAGAGGCTAATAAGAGTTTTTTTCTAAAAAAACAAACAAGGCTTAACGGTGCAATAAGTGAATATGGATAGTAAAAAAGCCACACGTTTTGATTAAGCTCAGCCAAACCTTTATCATGCAACCCAACAATGCTCGACTTGTTTTGCATCTGCAACGGAAAGAAGAATAAATAAGTCAACTACACATGCATTTCACATTTTAGTTAAGGGTCACATTTGAAAAATAAAGGAAATAAAAAATTACACGAAAAAGAAAAATCGCGGACCAGATTCTCACCGAACAATTAGAAGGTAAAGGCTTGTAGATCTCGATATATTGTTGTCCATGTAAAAGAAGGCGCGGATCAAACCTGAAGCATATAGCAAGATTTGAACTATTACTAAGCTAAAAAGTAAAAAGTTTAAATAGTTTAGAGTCGAAAGTTGTCAAAAAGGTGGCATTTTAACAACACCGTACAGTAACTTACACAAATCCTGGCATGTGCTTTAGTTGCGAAGTAAGTCCAACGGAAAATAAAGCAGCAAAAGTTGGAAATACCTACAAAGGAAAAGCAGAAGAAGTTCAACCAATCCAATAGTCAACCGATTTGGAACTGGGATTGAAAGTAGGGGTGCGCAGAAAGTCAACCGGTCCAATAGGAACCGACCAATCCAATTAGAACTGACCAACCATAATTGGATATCCAATTGTAATTGGACTCGGATTGAGAATTTCAACATCCAATTTGGATAGGTCGGTTCTTGGATGGCAGTCCAGAACCGACCGAACCGACCAACATCCAATTGCCCATCCGATTACCATCCAGTTATCCATCCAACTGTCATCCAATTAATTTATTTGCAATTTGCTGAAATATGAATTTGTTTTGTGTTGGTTTTTGAACTTTTAGTCTCACTTGTGTTGGTTTTAAGTTTTAACACATATTAAAAGTGATTAATCAATTTGTTTCATTCTTAGAAAATTGGATTAAATTAACACAATCCAATCTTATCATCCATTGGATGTCGGATGGATCCAATGGATATCCAGTAAGAATATCCGATGGATATCCAATCAGATCCAATGGATGAAACCGAATCGATTCAATCATCAATTGGAATGGAAAAATCCAACATCCAATGAATGATTGGATCGCTCCGGTTCCCCTCACATCCATTGCTTTTTTGTGCATCTCTAGTCAGGTCTGCATGCATCCCACCTCCAGGTGGGATATACTAGGCTCGTTTGGTTTGGTTTATCTGTATCTAAGATAGTGAAATTATAGAACCGCTTTAGAACCCGGGCTGAATTTTTCAACCTAGAAAAAGAAGATTACTTTTTCTGGACTCGTTTGGTTTGTTTTATTGGTCGAGACCTGGCTGTAAGAACAGGTTTGGAGAGGGAAGAATATATAGAAACAACTGTGAAAGATTAAAAAAATAAATTCTATCCAATTTGTAACACCTGAATGGATTGCTGCCCATCTTCATGGTACACATATTTGAGCTCCTTATCATCTAATGCATCTTTAGCACATGCTCCAATTCCGAGGGCGTATAATGCAGCATCTCTATTTTAAGTCAAGGGAAGAAATTAATTGGTGAAAAAGTAGTAAGAAATCCAACTTACTAGAAACTGTCAAAAAAAGTACAAATAATACAAATGTAGTCTAAATCTTCAACCTTTCGCTATAGGTGTAGGTCGTCTGCAACAAAATGGAACAAAATCAAATTAAACCAATCTTGGTAAAATTATATATAATGGTGCAATCTTCTAATCACATCTTTCAAATTATATTTTCTTACAAGTAAAGAGCCCTACACAATATAGCATACATAAATATGATAATTAAACATATAATCCGATAAGGAAAATGATTGATCCAGACATAAACTAGCTGATAAGCTAGCTGTTGGCTGATAAGCTAAACGACAATGTAAAATGGCCTAAACAAAACATGTTGAAAATTAATTGGAAAAATAAAAGGCATAATTGGAAAAGAAGAAGCCCCTAGAGCTTATAGAAACGCTACTTCCATGGCTATCCAAACAGGGCTTTTGCAATAAGCTCAAAAAATAAGCCAGCTTATGGTTGCCAAACATGGCCTAAAGAATAGAATTCTCCAAATACTATATAAGGGCATGATAGTAAACTCACTTCTTTGTAATTGATCTTTCGTTAGTTAGGAGTTGTTAGGTGATAGTTAGAATTAGTATAATCGGGTTGAGAAGGAAAGTTATGGTGAGAACGATAAGAAGGGATCTCCACCCTTGAGATGCACGGAGATGAGATGCACCGGATCAATTCCCATGAGAAGCGCAATTCATGGGTGGGTATGAGATTAAAAGTGATCAAGAGTCCAGATCTCTTCTTCGTCTAGTATTAAATAGGGTTGTAACTCTTCTCAATTGATTCAATACAATTACATTTCTACAGGGCTTCCTTCAGCAGTTTAGGTTAATTATTTACTAAAACCAATTCAGAAAATCAACCATTTGTACATAGACATTAAGACATGGCTGATGTCTACATTCAAAATTGAAGAATAATAAACGATCTCTTTTTCAAGTTCAAACTGAAACTTTTTTCTGAACAAATTAATCTATTTAATCTTCCAAAGTAAGATTGAAGCCTTCTCTTTTTTGTTTACCTCTTAATAGTTCCATTAAGAGGCAACCTCTGAATCGTTCAGAGGTGAATCTTTTTTGGCAAAAAAAAGTCCACCTCTTAACGGTTCTAAAACCCTGTGAATGATTTAGCATCTTGGGCCTCCCTTAACCATTCAGCACCATCATTTCATTCTAAGCATTTACCAAACAACCATATTTCATTTTGCACTATATCATAAAAGCCTCTTGATCATTCTGACCAGTTAATCATTTTGCACCAAACCATTAGAATCAACGAATTTCAAATCTACGACTGATTTCAATAGCCAAAAATCGTTGTCATTAGAAAATAATAGAATACAGATGGTGAATTTGTGGGATACCTCTGGGAATTTGTAATTGATTATAAGCTCTGGATTCATCGCGGTATCGTCGCTCATAATTGATCTCAAAAACCCTGTAATTAAGAAGACGAAATTAGTGAAATTAGCGAAATTAACGAAACGAACAAGAGTTGAGTTGATTTTTCTTCCCACCTATTTGCTAGTAGTAGTATCTATCAATCGAACAAGAGTTGAGTAGCGTGGCGAAAGGGTCTATATGATATTTTGCGAAAATCAATGTAAAGGATCATCACTTTTCGCTGCTGACTTCAACATTACCCCCTCCGTTTAAAAAGAAATTTAAATAACTTAATCTTATCCGGTAAAAGTTAACGAACAAGAGTCTTATCCAATAAGACCATCTTCAATGAACCATCTAGTTCCATTAAGAGGCAACTTCTGAATCGTTAAGAGGTGAATCTTGTTTGGCAAAAAAAGTATGCCTCTTGATGGTTCTAAAACCCTCCGAAAGATTTTGTATCTTGGGTCTTCCTTAACCATTCAGAGACCTAATTTCATTCTTAACGATTATCAAACAACCATATTTCATTTTAGAGTACATTACACGTTTGGTCCCTGTGGTACACATTTTCTACCCATAGTAGTCCCTAAAACAAAATAATTACGCAAAAGGACCCTGTGGTACGCATTTTCGCACCCTTTTGGTCCCTCCCTCTCACAAAACGTTATCTCATCCCGTTAAGTGGCTCACGTGCCCCTCACATGAGGGGCAATTTGGTCTTTTTGTGTCTTCCCTTCTTTTTAAACGACATAGGGACCAAATTGACTCTTCAATTTCTTTCTTCTTATCATCATCATCATCATCATCTTCAGTCATCATCTTTTTCAAAACCAAATACGAAGCTAAAACCATAAAATTTGTGGAAGAAATGGTGCGTTCGATATGGGAAGTTCGTAGTAGCTACACTGAAGATGATCTTTACATTGATGTTTATGGTAAGATTGGTTACTCTGTTTTGGGTTTTTCTGCTCATTTCTTCTTTTGTGTTAACTTATTGCTTCTTTACATTGTTTGCATGGTTTATTTTTGCAGACCTTTACCCTACGTTGATGACCTTGAAGATTCATCATGGAGGTTTTTTTACCAAGACCCCTGGAAGGTTATATGTTGATGGTAAGGTAAGTTATGTAGACTTTGTAGACAAAGACCTTTTCTCTGTGCATGAGTTAGATGCCATGATGGATGAAATAGGGTATAAAAAACCTATACCTACTTTCTACCATTTTAAAATCCCTGACTTGGACTTAGATTATGGTCTTAGAACATTAGGCAATGATTCTGATGTGTTAACAATGTTGAAACACATTCGTGGCAAAAAAGAAGTTGAAATTTACACTGAACATTGGAAGTCAAATGTGGGTACTTATTTGTTAATTCCAAGCATTAGTACTGTTGTGATAGAGGAATTACCTGAATTGATAGAGGAACCTAAGGTTAAAGAATTACCAAGAAAGATGGACATCAATAGTGTGGCAGTTAATGAGTGTGATGAGGGTCAAGTTAGTGAGGGTGATCAGGGACAAGTTAATGAGGGTGATCAGGGACAAGTTAATGAGGGTGAACAGGGTCAACTGTATGAGGTTCATGTTAATGAGGGTGATCATGTTGATGACCTTTTTTTGGATCTTAATTTGGGAATGGAAGATTTTGATCCATTCTATGATCAAGGAACAACAACTAACGAGGGCCTATCATTTGATCATGGAACAACAAGTAAGACAGTGAGTGAGGGCATATCATTTGATAAGGGCAAAACCTTTCATGAGTGTACCACAGCGGATGAGAGTATACCATTTGATGAGGATATGACAGTTGGTGAGGTTAAAGAGGATGCGTGTAGTGAAGATGGTGAATTCACTCTTGATGCAAGTGATATGTTAGATGAAGTGGATGTAGACATGAGGAAAGAAAATGAATCAATTGTTAACATCAATAGTGAGGCAGTTGATATGGATGACTTTGAAAGCAACTCTGATTACTCTGACTTTGAGAAAGAAAGGAAAACAGTATTGAAAAGGTTGAGAAGAGAACATGCACCAAGCAGTTCAACTGCTATTGCTTGTTCTTTCTTTGTTGGTCAAGCATTTGGAGGAAAGGAAGGAATTAAAGGCTTGATAGACCAGTTTGCTGTTACCACCAGAAGACAAATCAGGGTGGTCAAGAATGATTCAACAAGAATCAGGGTTGTATGTTTAGGAAACATACCAGGTAAACCTGATGAAAAGTGTCCTTGGGTTATCCTAATATCAAAGGGTAAACAGGATAGTACATGGATGGTCAAAACACTTAAGGACACACATACTTGTATGGAAACCAAATTTGTAAAGGCTTGTACTGCTTCCTATTTGTCCCAAGAATTGACACACAAACTACTCCATAACCCAGATGTGCCTGTTAGGTCTGTTCAGATTGAGATGCAAAAGAAGTATCAAATGAAATTTTCAAGGATGAAAGCTTTCAGGGCAAAGTCATTGGCACTTCAAAAGCTACATGGTGACTTCTCTGAGCAATATGCAATATTGAGAGACTATCTTGAGGAACTCCAAAGAACAAATGAAGGTACATGTTTATCTTTTTATATGATTATCTAATTGTATGCTTATTTGTGTGTATGCTTATGTTATGGTATTCTTTGAAGGTACAACTGTCAAGTTGCAAGTTAAACCAGAGTGTGATCAAACAGCCACCACAAGAAGGTTTAAGAGGTTGTATGTGTGCTTAGGGGCCTTAAAGAAGGGGTTTAAAGCTGGCAAGAGGGACTTTCTTGGTCTTGATGGGGCTTTCATGAAGGGACCCTTTCCTGGTCAGATTTTGACAGCAGTGGGCATTGATGGTAACAATGGTACTTACCCACTTGCCTATGCCATTGTTGAGGCTGAATGCACATCATCATGGACATGGTTCCTTGAGTGTCTTGGAGATGACCTAGACATGTTCACTAATTCAAACTTTACTTTCATTTCTGATAGACAAAAGGTAATCTTAGGAAATTACTTTCATTTATGATATGCAACTATATAAAGTATGGTATTCTAATCATTGCATGGTGCTACTTGATTGAAACACAGGGAATATTACCAGCCATGTCAAAGGTATTTCCCTGTGCTGAACACATGTTCTGTGTAAGACATTTACATGAGAATATGAGGAAATCTTGGAAAGGCAAACAGTTCAAAGACTTGTTATGGAGGTGTGCAACTGCATGTACTATTCAATAGTTTCAAAGTGAGATGGCCAACCTTAGGAACCTTAATTCAGCATGTTATGAGTGGCTTAAGAACATACCACCACAACACTGGAGCAGGGCTCATTTCACAGGTAACTTGTCTCTTTCATGTGCTGCCACAGTAGGATTTTTAGATGCAAACTAATAATCATTTCATGTGCTTACAGGAAGAAGTCATACAGATGCTTTGTTGAACAACATCTGTGAGGTTTTCAACAAGCAATTGTTGGATGCTAGAGAGAAGCCTATATACTCAGCATTAGAGTATATAAGAGTTTACTTGATGAAGAGAATAGTGATAGTGCAACAAGTGATTGCCAAGGCTAGGGGACCTCTCACACCAACAGCAACTAGGATAATGGAAGCAGTCAAGAAAGAAGCATTGAACTACACTGTAGTTTGGAATGGAGGATGAAAATATCAAGTTAATGGTCCATGGATGGACCAGTGTGTGGTAGATGTGAAAGAAAAGACATGTTCTTGCAGGCGTTGGGAACTTACTGCAATCCCATGCAAACATGTAGTGGATACCATATGGGAGATGGGAAAGATTGGAGAAGATGTGGGCATTCTTGAACACTGGGCTCATCCTACATATAAATTGGAAACATGGAGGGACATGTACTCTTTCAAGGTTGAACCAATTCAAGGTAGGAACATGTGGGCAAAGTCACTTTGTCCAACCAAGTTGACTCCACCAACACATCACACCCAAGTAGGAAGACCAAAGAAAAAGAGGAGGAAGGCAATTGAAGAAATCACTGAGGATGGAAAGAAGCTTAAGAGAGTTGGCAAAACTGTGAGGTGCCTCAAATGCCTTCAACTTGGACACAACTCTCGTACATGCAAAGGACAAACAGGTTGACAAGGTTGGATGATTTGGTAGTTTGGTTTTGGTAAAAGTTTGAATTGGTACAAACATTTGGTGTACTCTGTTTTGGTACAATCTTTTTAGTTAGTTTTGGTTAATCCTTTGGTTACTTTTGGTACAATCTTTTGGAACAATGTTTGTAGTGTATGTAACCAAGTGGATTATTTTGGTACAATGGTATGGGTTAGGCTTTATGTAACCACTGCTTATTTTGGTACAATGTAAATATTTTGTTTTAGAACCCTGTTTGTAGTTTGTGTCATCTAAATTGTTTGTAGTTTATGTAACCACTGCTTTATTTGGTACAATTCTGTTTGAATGGAATGGTGTATGCCAACATTGTTCATTTGGTTACAACATGATACAAAAACAGAAGTAAAACAAGAATTGGTTTTGGTTCCACAATAACTTCATATCATTAAACCACAACAAATCTTACATACATTTGTTGGTTACAAAAGATTGAACAAAAGATTAAAACACATTGATTACAATCAACCAAAATAGAAATACATGGTAATTGCAAACCAACTGATACACAACATCAACTTTAGTCTTCTATTCCCTTTTTGAGCTGCTAGTAACCTTTCTTCAACGTTGTTCTTAGACCTCAATAACCCACATATAATTGATGTAGCTCGAGCAGATAGAGGCCCTTCGTACCAAGCTATGAATCCACAACTTCTTCCCTATCAAAATCGAGCATTCGTGAGCTAAATTTAGGGCAAACCATGGAAACCTGAAATTTGAACAATCTTACCATTTGTGAGCAACAGTAGAAACGTCGCCCAACATTTGTTGATGTCCACGAAGTTGTTACGGTTCCCTGTACACCACATAGACATCAAACCATGGTGTTCTTCGTATGAGTAAACTGAGAGAGATGAAGAAGAAAGAAATTGAAGAGTCAATTTGGTCCCTGTGTCGTTTAAAAAGGAGGGAAGACACAAAAAGACCAAATTGCCCCTCATGTGAGGGGCACGTGAGCCACTTAACGGGATGAGATAACATTTTGTGAGAGGGAGGGACCAAAAGGGTGCGAAAATGCGTACCACAGGGTCCTTTTGCGTAATTATTTTGTTTTAGGGACTACTATGGGTAGAAAGTGTGTACCACAGGGACCAAACGTGTAATTTACTCTTCATTTTATACTATATCATAAGAGTCTCTTAATCATTCTACCACTTAATCATCCTGAATCAAACCATTCAGCAACCGCCAAACAAACCCTTATAGAGGAGTAAGTAGTTACTCTCTAAATATAGATAGTTACTATTCATACTCTCTATTTTTTCTAAATTTTTAATAATTATAAAATGGTCCTTCAATTTTTTAGATTCTTGTATTTTTTTATGAATTAATGCGAAATTAAATATGAATTATAACGTTGTTTAAATAACATGATAAAGTTAATAGATATAAGGTTATTGTGAAAAGAAAAAATATAAGGATATAATTTATAAAGTTAATAAGTATAAGGATATTATTTAAAGTATATGTAACCAAAATAGAAGAAAATATACTTGTAATATTCTCTTTTAGAGTAGAAAATAGAGTAATACATTGGATAAGACATAACATATTTATTATTTTTTACTCTATAATAGAGAGTAAAATAAAGAATTACATTGGAGATGCCCTAAGTGATGGCAAAGATTCTTATTATAATTAGCGCCTACCGAAAATATTGTTGCATACCATACCATTTTGATGAACTTTAATCTTACCCGACAAACAAGTGATAGCATTGAATTTTACTGGTAAGCGCTTACCCGGGTAAGCGTTTGATAAACAACTCCTAAATTTCATCTTATGTGTATGTGATTAGGTGTTTTTAACATTTTTTGTTTTTTTTTTTCTATTGAAAAAATTCAACGGAACGTGTTTTTGTGGATTGTGGTTGTGTTTTTTAATGAGTTACATTTCATGTGGTTATATTAGTTTAATAAATTAGGTTTTTATGGTTGCAACCTTTCAATGAATTCGGTGCGGAAGTAAATTAGCATCATGTCCATGTGGTTGCATTAAGAACCCGGGTCATTGTAAAATATAACTACAGGGATATAATCGGTTAAAATTTTAAAAAGAAAGGACAAGAATAGTTAAAAACATATAACCATAGGAATGAAACATATAATTTATACTATATTATAAAGCATTTATGAAAAACTCTTAAAAACAACCCCTAAATCTTCACGTACCGCTATTTAATGCTAGTTACTTAAAATCATTTAAAAACAACTAATGAAGTTTTATGTACCGCTTTTAGTGCTAATTACTTGATTAATATTTATCTCTAACAACCTTCAAATTCTTAAATCGTAGACTCTTATTAATTAATCATTATCTCTAACCACTTTCAAATCCTCAAATCATGAACTCCTTAAAAAGCGTTATTCTTTAAAAATATTTATAAAAAACATTATCGTTTTTTCAAAACCACACAATAAAATAAATTAGAACATTAAAATAGAGATATACCGCGCTGCATTGCACGAGTAGACTTCTAGTTACTAATAACATATTTGAGTCCTTGTGATTTTATTGTTCTCTTGCTTTTAGTCCCCACAGTTTTTTTATTTCAAAAAGCCTTCAGAGTATGCATTTTTATAACATTTTGGTCCAGCTACCAACAGCCGTTTACTAGCATTTGTTAAGTGAGGGCAATTTGGTCTTTTCTCATTATTAATTATGTATGAAATACAAATTGACTTAGAAAACACTAATAAATATGTTCCAAATTTTAATGTCTTAGGGTTGGAGTTTGCATATTCCATAACTATTAGTCATCAAAACTCAAATTTATACTTTTATATGCTATTGTAGTATTATAGTCTTTCAGTTTTGCGACAACGATGGTTTGGTAAGCGTTTGATAAACGATCTCTTAACCATCTCTATCATAGATTGTTATAACAAAAATTGGCTTGAATAGCTTAAGTCGGATAGGAGCGATTCGAAATACAAGCAATGTTCTAAATAACGTTAGCCGTAACGTGGCAGCGAAGTCAAGCCTCAAGCCTTACGAGTTACGGTAAGGGCCACATCGTTTTTCAAAACGTGCCCTAAGGTGGCATATATATATACACACACACACACACTTATGTTATGTGTTAGTGTATTGAATAATACCGTAAAACAAATTAAATTCATGTGAAGTAACAAAACATAAAAGACCACTGATAATAAATATATAGAGCTTACAGAAAAGGGCAAAATGCACAAAATAGCAATCTACTTTCATTTATTTCCTTATTATAGCATCGTACTTTCATTTTTTCTTATTACAGCAATGTAATTTCAATTTATTTCTTATTAGGACATTGTACTTTAAAGAATTTACCCATTATAACATTATGGTTTAAATTTACCTACTACACTAGGTTTTCATGCCACCTCATTGTCCACATAGGCTATCCACGTGTACTATGGTGCTGACGTGACATTTCTCATTACAACAACAAGAAAAACAGAAAAACAGGCTCAAAACAGCTTCAAAACAACCTCAATACAGCAAAATAACAGCTAAAAACAGCCTCAAAACAGGTAAAAACAGCAAGAACAACTAAAAAAATAGCAAAAAACAGCAACACAGCTAAAAAACAGCAAAAACAACAACACAGCAAAATAACAGCTAAATAACAGCTAAAAACAGCAAAAAAACAACAAAAACAGTCTCAAAAACAGCCTCAAAACCCTATCAAAATCGAAACCAAAATCGACTTACACAAGAGGAGACGAACGATTTACGATGGAGCCGCACTTGAAATCGTGAGGGAGATGAAGAGAGGTTTGAAATCGTGAGGGAGATGAAGAGGTTTGAAATCGTGAAGTGGGAGTCGTATTTTTGAAAGGGTTTTAAATGAATTTTTAAATATTTTTTTAATGCCATGTAAACAGCCACGTCATTTTAAAATGACACATCAACAAAAGAAAACCGGTTTTAAAGGTAACAAGTTACCCAATGCTATAATGGATAAATTTTTTAAAGTACAATACCCTAATAAAAAATAAATTGAAAGTACATTGCTGTAATAAGAAAAAATAAAAGTACAATACTATAATAAAGAAATAAATGAAAGTAGGTTGCTATTTTGTGCATTTTGCCCTACAGAAAAACGATATCAAGAGTGCAAAATCGGGAGTAAATCTCTTGAATCTTTGCTCACTAATTTCTTCAATTCTCAAAGAGTTCGTGATTGATTATTCGTGTTCGAGAATGAGAGTAAGTATTTACCAATAGGGTTTTTAATTTTTGAGTTTCCTTTTTATGTGTATTTAAGCCTTTGGTTTCGTGAACAATTATTATTTATTCTTCAAGTTGTATACTAAAAATAATCTTACACCTTAGAAAATAATGTGTCGTAGCACGTTGTCACGCATCGCAACGCCCCATTACGCGTTACAATGCAAGCCAAACCTTGAGTGGAGCTATAAGGGTTAACGTGGCGACAGACCCAAGCCTTGCCGCCATAACGAGTTATTTAGAACCATGAATACAAGTAAGCCCAATGTGTCTGGATAAGAACCAAGCTCAAGACCATGGACCATGGTTAGGATCAAGTTTGAGTGCCGACTGAGACCAAGTCAAATTTGGGTAAAAAGTTGACAACCGACAACCCCACCCGGTCCCACACGGAACCCGTCTCCAAGAACACCAATGTGAGGGGGCATTTTTTTACTCACTCAACGGTTAACCAAATTTTTTTATCAGAACATTATTTTCTATCTCATCTATGTACACAACCTTTCCTCCTAACTCAATTTAAAGGGTCGTTTACCAAACGCTTACCTGATATCACTTACCTTACTAGGTGCGTATGACAACGATCGAGAATCTTACCCGGTCAGTTAGGGAGAAAACTCTTACCTAGTAAACGCTTATAGGGTAAAGACGCTTACCAACAATCCAATTTAATGACCAAGAATGTTACCCGATAAGGTAAGTGACGATAGTGACTCTTGTCGGTAAGCATTTTATGACTTCTTTCAGAGCATCCATTTGTTCAGGGTCGAACAAAGCATATTGAGCTTAATTGTCATTCGTGGAAAAAAAATCAAAACTAATTAAGGGGTTGTTTACCAAAACCTTACCAACAAGGGTAATCATACCCACTTAATTTAACAGGTAAAATTCTCGGTCATTAAAATGGATTGTAATTGGTAAGCGCTCTTACCCAATAAGATCTAACTGGATGAGAGTCTTCTTCTTCACTTAGCATGTAAGATTCTCGATTCTTGTTATGGCTCTTATCAGATATGATTCGCGGTCCTTGTAATACTCTCCTGATAAGATAAGAGACATCTGATAAATGTTTACCCGCTAAACATTTGATAAACAGCCCTAAATTCTCCTCGTATAAATATTTACAAAACCCCTTGAAGTAGACCAAGTTAATCACCATGTTCACAAGTTGGATATGTTCGACAAATTTTACATTTAAAATCATGTAGAAATCTATATTTCCAATCATCGTGTAACTCACTTTTGAGTATACAAACATAAATCTCATCTACTTGATTTTAATCTCTCGACGTCATTAACTAGATTGTTCTAAGACCGTTCTTGAGACGGACGTCCTAAGACGCACTATAAGTCTACAATAAAATTAGGGTTATAGAACGCAACCAATACTATTTTATATGACACTTTTGAGTAGGGGTGTAGTTCATCCAAATCGTCAATCCACACAGACCGCCCACACCACCCCACACCACAAAACGCTGTATAGAACTTTTGCGGTGCGGTTTACGGTTTGCAGTTTTACCAAACAACACTATGTGGTGCGGTTTGCGGTTTTGAGTTATCAAACTGTGGTTCAAAACGGCACCGCACCGCATATTTGTGAGTGTATATATATATATATATATTTAATTTTATATAACATATATATATATATAATAATTTAGTATTTATGTAATATTTTTGGACTTTATGTTTTGCTCCCAAGTCCTATTATCCTATACGACCATACCTAGGAAGCAAATATCCATAGCCCAACTCTACATACAAACTCCCTAGCTAGCTAGTCGCCTAGTAGCTTCAATCGACTTCAAAGTTCACTTCACGACCAACCGCCCGATTTCAAAGTTTACGGTTTTAAGCTTATAATTTTTGGATTTTAGGCATAAAGTGCGATAGAGACAAACTTCATAAACTGCACTACGTTTTGCGGTGCGGTTTGAGGTTTGTGCGATGCGGTTTGCGGTTTGGGAAAATGCTCAAACCGCATATGCAATGTGGTTCGCACTTTTAAAAAAGTTTTCTATAAACCCATCATTTTATAAGACATCTTTTCAAAAAGTGTCATATAAAATAGCTAATACGACGTTTTTTTAATAAAAGTGTTCTAAACAACTTGTTACTGCGCCCAAAAGCGGCTTATAAACTTATTACAACATCTTTAGATAAAAACATTTTATTTTGTGCTCATATAAATTAAGTCCTATAAGCGGACTCTATATATTATGACGCTTACAAATTTTTGGCGTCCCATAAGCTTAGTTTTGTTGTAGTGATGGTTCTCCTTCTCTATTTAATTTCTCGGGTGTTATTAAGTTTCAAGTCGAGTTTCCGTTCAAGGCTAATACGTCTCGATTCTATGACGGATTTTGGTACTTTTAAGGCTCAATCCCCTTTCCTTCAAGAACTTTTTTACTTGCTAATCCATTTTGTTTTATATTCTTTTAGATTTTTATATCACAAAATGAAAATTGAATGATTTGGATCGAAATATACAAAGTGGGATTACTTGCCTACCTTTAATTTATATATAGAGAGAGCTATCTAATATCTATGTACATATGTACAACCAATTGTACTCCATGCTCTCTTATTGGTTAGCCGGAAAGAAATGAAATCAACTACTGACTTTTTTTTTTTGGAAAGGTGTACTAGGCTATGCCTAGACTAATCCATTAGCAAACTATGACTGTAAGACATTAGTCATGATTAAACCTCAGTGACCACAATTGTTGTGTACGCCTGGATTCGAACCCTGGGTAGATGGGATATTCTATCACATCCCCAGGGCCTTAACCGGTACACCACAGCCCTTGTGGTTTACTGACTTCTTTATTATATAATACATGATTTCATAACCACTGTCTGGTTGTTTATCCGGCGTTTACTTGGTAAGTTCTTATGTGTAATAGTCAATATTTTCACTTAATATATAGGGTAAGATTTTATTTCATTAAAACGACATTGTATGCAACATTTTTATCCGGTAAACGTTTATTAGGTAAGATTATCAATCATTATCATGTTCATCCAATAAGATAAAGTGAATTTATAAACACTTACCGGATAAGCATTCAGTAAACAGAATTAGGAAGGAGACTACAACAAAATTAGAGTATATTTGTTAGGAGGTGAATGATCTGAATGAACTTACACTTTATTAAAAGAAGAGAAAAGGAAGGGCAAGTAGGAGGAGTTTGATCATCATCAATTACATTAATTAATTATATATTCTAAAGTTTAGTGGGCAATAATATATGAACCTGCAAAAATCACTTTACAGTTGCATACCCATCTGATTCAAGGGACAAGAATGGCCATAGAATCATTCAATTATCATCTTTTCTTTAAATTAACAGAAAATTTAAAATTTCAAGTGGATTGGTTTGAAGTTTATTTATCACATAATTAAAGATTATAAAGTATTATTATGTGTAAATCAATTGTTAATAAAATTTGTATTCTGCTTGTTCAGTTAATTCTATAGCCTTTTTCATTACTTTACGAAAAGAAACTCGATTTTTTAATTGGCCGGCTATAAATTCTGCAAGAATATTAGAGTTTCCATAAGGCTTTTCAATTCGTGTGATAGCAATGTTAAGTTTTCTATTTACAAAATTAAATTATTTTTGTAAATTCATCTGTAATTCTTCGATTCCACAATTTTAACTACATTTGATAGTTTTACAAAATGTTTAATTAATGACATTGAAATCATGCTAAATTTAAAGAAAATTTTATTCAATAAAATGTTATACATAACCAAAATACTTTTTACACAAGCTATTCAAAGAATACAAATTTGTGGACTTGACATAAATCATAAACAACAATACTTTGGGAATCCAAACAAATCTCCTACCTAGAACATAAGACTGTACTTGAATCAAAATACAAACCAAACCAATAAACACATCAAACCCAACATGCAAACTGAAGTATCATTCTGGTTTTTCTTCTTTAGTAATGCTCCTTTTCCTTCTTCTCTTCACTCTTTGAATGATGATGCCCATGAAGCTTTTGCTTGATCTTTTCAAATATTCCCTTATTCTCCTTGTGTTCAACTTCGTTAGTGGCGGTATACTCGTTATGTGCCGCCACTGGAGGTGGTGGTGGTGGAGCGGCAACACAGTCCTCCTCAGCCTTCACCTCGATCTTTTCAATGAATTCAATTTTCTCTTCTTGTTCACAACTTGGCTCCGGCAAGGCGACAACAACTTCACATTTCTCTTCTTCATGTTTCTTCATCTTCTCAAGTTCTTTCATTTCTTTCTCCAATTCTTTCTCTTCTTTCTTCAATTCTTTCTTCTCCTTGTGCTCCTCAATTTTCTCTTCTATTTTTTCCTTGACCTCTTCTATCTTCTCCTTGATCTCTTCTATCTTCTCCTTGATCTTCTCTTCATCTTCTTCCACTTTAGACTCAACATTCTCTTTGATTTCTTCTATTTTATGCTTGGCCTCCTCTACTTCCTCCTTTAGCTTCTCCTTGTGTTCTTCCTTTTTGTACTCGAGCTCGATTTCTTTTTCTTTGATCTTCTCTTTGATTTCTTCTACTTCACACTCAATCTTTTCCTTGGCTTCTGCGATTTTCTCTTTCACCTCTTCCTCTTTACACTCGACCTTTTCCTTGAGTTCTTCCATTTTGTACTTGGCTTCTACTAACTCTTCTTCATGTTTTTCCTTGCGCTCTTCCTTTTTGACCTCATGCTCGTATTCTTTTTCCTTGATTTTCTCTTTGATCTCTTCTTCTTCACACTCAATATTTTCCTTGAGTTCTTCTATTTTCTCCTTGATTTTCTCTTCAACCTCCTCTTCTTTACACTCGACCTTCTCCTTGAACTCTTCTATTTTGTGCTTGACCTCCTTTACTTCTTCTTTGTGTTTTTCCTTGCGCTCTTCCTTTTTGTACTCATGCTCGTATTCTTTTTCCTTAATTTTCTCTTTGGCCGCTTCTATTTCACACTCAATCTTTTCCTTGAGTTCTTCCTTTTCGTACTTGGCCTCCTCCACTTTTTCCTTAAGATTTTCCGTTAATTCTTCTATTTTCTCCTCGATTTTATCTTTAATTTCTTCTTCTATACACTCGACCTTCTTCTTGAGTTCTTCTATTTTGTACTTGACCTCCTCTACTTCTTCCTTGCGTTTTTCCTTGTGTTCTTCCTTTTTGTATTCATGCTCGTATTCTTTTTCCTTGATTTTCTCTTTGGCCTCTTCAATTTCACACTCGATCTTCTCCTTTAGTTCTTCTTTCTTGTGCTTGCCCTCGACCACTATTTCCTCAATCTTTTCCTTGAATTCTTCTATTTTCTCCTCGATTTTCTCTTTAACCTCTTCCACTTTAAGCTCAACCTTCTCCTTGAATTCTTCAATTTTGTACTTGGCCTCCTCTACTTCCTCCTTGAGTTTTTCCCTGTGTTCTTCCTTTTTGTACTCATGCTCGTATTCTTTTTCCTTGATCTCCTCTTTGGCCTCTTCTATTTCACATTCGATCTTCTCCTTGACTTCTTCTTGTTTGTACTTGACCTCCTCCAGTTTTTCCTCAATATTTTCTTTGATTTTTTCTATTTTCTCCTCGATCTTCTCTTTAACCTCTTCCTCTTTACACTCAATATTTTCCTTGACTTCTTCTATTTTGTACTTAACCTCCTCCACTTCCTTCTTGAGTTTTTCCTTGTGTTCTTCCTTTTTGTACTCGTGCTCGTATTCTTTCTCCTTGATTTTCTCTTTCGCCTCTTCTATTTCACACTCGATCTTTTCCTTGAGCTCTTCTTTTTCGTACTTGACCTCCTCTATCTTTTTGTCAATCTTTTCTTTGAATTCTTCTATTTTTTCCTCGATTTTCTCTTTAACTTCTTCTTCTATACACTCAACCTTCTTCTTGAGTTCTTCTATTTTGTACTTGGCCTCCTCTACTTCTTCCTTTCGTTTTTCCTTGTGTTCTTCCTTTTTGTACTCATGTTCAAATTCTTTTTCCTTAATTTTTTCTTTAGCTTCTTCTATTTCACACTCGATCTTCTCCTTGAGTTCTTCTTTCTTGTGCTTGCCCTCGGCCACTATTTCTTCAATCTTTTCCTTGAATTCATCTATTTTCTCCTCAATTTTCTCTTTAATCTCTTCTTCTTTGGACTCAACCTTTTCCTTGAATTCTTCTATCTTGTACTTGGCCTCCTCTACTTCCTCCTTGAGTTTTTCTTTGTGCTCTTCCTTTTTGTACTCGTGCTCGTATTCTTTTTCCTTGATCTTTTCTTTGGCCTCTTCATCTTCACACTCGACCTTTTCTTTGAGTTCTTCTACTTTCTCTTCTACTTTGTACTTGACCTCGTGTATCGTATCCACAAATTTCTCCTTCTCCTCTTCTATCTTCTCCTTCAATTCCATTTTCTTCTCTTCGTCTACACAATCGTCGCCAGACTGCAAGTTTCGCAAAAAGGAACGATTTTTTGAGTTGCAATCCCAAATGAAAAAAAACCATGTATAAGACAAACGCAATATAGCATGAAACCTTAAATATCAATATATAAGATAAGGTTATATCAATCTAAAAGCTTGCAACTTCCTTGAACATTGTTTTGAAAATTAAGACAAAAAGGTAATATTGTAAATACTTTATTTCAAATTTTGATGAAAGATCTACCATGGAGATGAAAATATTTCACACAATTTTACTTCTTGTGTAATCTCTTGACACTTTTTTTACAATGTTAATTATGTTTTATAAGTACAATTAAAATATGCACAAAGTACAAGCTAATAATACCTCACTACTAAACAAAAGACTTTTACCTACGATTTTTTTCCTGAGAAATCTGTCGCTAAAGAGTGATTCATCACAAAACCGTCAGAAAAGTTGGTGGGTAGATTTTTGGTGGGCAATGCAAATCGGTGACAGATTACCCAGGGATTCTCTTGGTGATCCATTGGTATTTTCTCGAAAATATCGGATTCTACAAAACCATTGGGCTTTTCTGGGTGATCCCTGGGTAATCACCGACGGAAAATTTCCTTGGGTAAAACTTTTGTAGGTAAAAGTCACTTATTTTGTAGTGTCTGGATTACCTTAATTGTTAATCATTTGTAAACATTAGAATATGTATTAATTTACTTACGCATGCATGTATCTATAATTCTTTTTTCCCTATGTATTCAATAATCTTTCTTGATATATCCATCTTCAAGGTTGTATTTTATGCATTCATACTTGTACTTTTTTAATTACATGCATATATATGTCTACATACCTGACTTGGGATACCAAAAATCCTTTTTGCAAGACTCGTGAGACCACAAAAAAAAACACTGAAACTTCACAGCAAGACACTGTGAAAGTACCAAAAGGACACTTAACTTTTACAGCAAAGCCACTGTGAAGGTATGTTTTGTGTTTTCATAGTGTATTTGGTGTAAAGTTTCGGTGTTTTTTATGCTTTTGTAACTGGTCTCACGGATCTCATGAAAACATGGTAACCCAAACCATACATATGTGATAATAAGAAAAAACATCATTTAATTAACTTCTGTGTTTGCTTTTGCTTTCTTGAAATGAAAAATGGAAACTTACATGAATGCAATTGCTTTCTTTCTTCTCTTCTTCACACTCCGGTTTCTTTTCCGGCTCAGAAACATAAACTTTCCGGTCAACTTCGGCCAAAACCACCGCGTCGTTAACAGTTTCGCAAGCTGATTTGTCAGTCATGATCAACTTAACAACAAGAACAAAACACGCAGTAAACGAGATATTATCGCAGCAGAAGACACGAACAAAAACACACAGTAAGTATGTGAAGAATTAGGGTTTTTTTTAATGATTCAAAAGAGTGGGTTTTCAAAGATGAAAGAATGTGTGATCATGGGAGAAGTAATGGATGTTTATATAGAAGGTTTTTTACGCGTAGCTGGTACGACGAAGGTTGATTTTGGTAATGAATAAAAAAAGAAAATTACGTTTTTTGTCCCTATGGTTTGTAAAAAATGCGTATTTAGTCCCTATGGTTTCAAAATTTCGGTTTTTATCCCTATGGTATGCAATTCATTTATATTTTCGTCCATGAGTCCAGAACACTACTTTTAATTATGAAGAACTAAAATATAAATGAATCGTAAATCATAGAATGAAAAAAGTAATTAAATTTAAATCATAAAGACGAAAAAGCTAATGAATTATAAACCATAGGGATGAAAACTATAATTTTAAAACCATAAGAACAAAGTTAGAAATTTTCAACAAACCACAGGGACTAAAAACGTAATTTTGAAGGTGGCGATTGGTCGGAAACTGCCAAATTGTTAACCAATGGCGGCCATATTTTTTTTTCCTATATTTGAAACCTAATTAACTTGCTGCTTAATCCACGCGCCCTTCTAATTGTTAATATTTAAAACCCTTTTTTATTAATCTTTTTTTATTTAAAAGTCATATGAAATGTTAGTATTTAATGGCTTCAGGGTCGTGTCTAGCTGATGTGAAACTGTATATAACATGTTTTTTCAAAAAGATGTTAGACAGGCTTTGAAGAACATATGCAAAAGGATGTGTCAAGTCGTTGTTGGATTTTAAACATCTGTTCTGATACCATGTTAGAATACGTAAATCTTTTTAGATCTATCTCTGAATATAAAACCCCTTAATTTGAAAAAAAAAGTGATGTTATATGCATCATCTTTTATATGTCAGGTTAAATCATGCATTAAGAATGTAAAAAGAAGGTTTTGATATTGATGTTTGTAAGAAGGAAAATAAGTAAAGTATATTTAGTGATATATAGGGGTGCATTGAGTCCATCTCATTTTATAATTACATTACACATTACACATAATATGATAAAAATAAATAATTGAATAATAATTAAAAAAAATAGTACTTGATAACTAAAATATATTGACTAATATGATTAACAGTAATTTTAAATAATTAAAAATTAAGATTAATGTATAATTAGAATTTATTAATTAATAAATTTTAATTAATATTAGTAATAACATTGCCACAACGCGGGTTTGCCAGGAGCAAACTAGCACAAACAGAGGTTACACTACGCAGAAACCGCTACCGACACAGAAGAAAAAAACCCACCACCAGACTTGACAACGGGCTACGGCCGAGCAGCCCCGTACCCACTTTTGAAGCAGCACCAAACAGGATCAGCACAGGGACTCCGCCGGGTTCGAGATCCAAGCCGCCCAATCCACCTTCCTGCCCTGAATCCTTCTTGCAATCCACTCGTAACTTCGACGTTGAAACTCAAACACCAAATCAATTATCTTGTGTTTCTCTTCCTTAAAACTACTTGGTTTCGATGTGCCCAGATTGAGTACAAGATAGTCCACAAAATCGTTGTCCGAATTTCCGATCAAGGTTCTTGATCTAAAATATCGTTTAACGAGCTAATCTCATCTTTCGAAATTCTCCACCATTTATACACTTCTTTCCACACAAGATTGATTTTTGTACACCTAACCAAAGCATGATCTACTGATTCTACCTCGAAACAAACTCACACGAAATAATGCTAAACCAAGCTAACCTAAACCAAAAGAACGAAAATAACAGTAATAATCAATATCACCCAAGACCAAAAACACAATATCAACAATCGAAAAAACGCAAGACACAAAAGGAAATATAAAAAACGGCATAACGGGTCAAAGTCATGTAATATTTAATTTATTTAAGATTATTTATTTTTAATACAAAATCAAATTTATACAAAATAAACAGTGAAGTATAAGTATAAATATAAATATATGGATAACTTGTGCATAGAATTAGCAACTATTTTCATTATCATTTTTGAGTGAAAAAATTATTTATTGGAAATTGTTGGTGCAAGTGTACCACATCTCTATATATTTATATATATTTATTTTGATGATTACAAACACAACGCATTATTGTTTATCTAACAATTTAATCCAAGTGTGCAGTTGTTGAAGAACACGAAGATTTAATCTGAAGGGTTCAAGACGGAAGTGTTTACGTCGTCATTATTGCTTATAACTAATAATGATAAACACCCTAAAATAATATACCACTTGGATATTTCTAAAAACCCAACAATTAATTTTAATAAGGTTTTGAGAAGATCCAGCAAGATTTGGGTGCTGTCCTGGAAGCTGACTTTTCCTGACGGCGGTATACCGTGGAGAATACTCGGTATACCGCGGGTACACTTTTGCCGGTATACCGCGGCTGTTCAGCCGGTATACCGCGGAAGTCCGTGTGCAATTCCTATTGGTTGAAGTTGCTTTTCCTGACGGCGGTATACCGCGAGACCCAGCCGGTATACCGCGGGTACATAATTCCTGTCAACTTTGCATGTAGCCGTTGGTGTGTCAGCACACTTTTCTGACGGCGGTATACCGCATGCATTTGGCGGTATACCGCGGCTGCACAATGCCGTTGGAGATGCTATGTATAAATGATGCTTGCTGGTAATGAAGACCCAAGACAACACAATAACAACAGTAACAAGCAAACAGCACCTCTCAGCTCTCTCATCTATTTATATATATATATTTTATAAAACTTTTTTTTATATAAAATATCCAAGTGTGAGATATTATACAAGAGTGATTACCCATTGTGAGTTATACTCCTCTTGTAAGTTTTTGAATAACGGGTGTGTGATCCTGTTTATCTCATAGCAGAGGCTTGAGAAACTATTACAATACCTTTGTACTTGGTTTGTATTTCTACCGTAAAGAATACATTTATTGGATCGTGTCGAGAAGTGTCTCGGCTGCTGGTTTATCACAGTTGGTGGTAAATCAGTAAATCTCTGTGTCAAGTATCTCTATCCCTTATCTCTTTATTTATTCCGCTGTGCTTTATTATATTTGTTTATATAAACTGCCTTGCATTTATATTTATTTATATAATCTCTGTGTATTTGTTTATATTTACACTCTTCGTTATTATTTGTATACTCTGATTTATTTATACTGTTTCTGTACTGTATTTATTTGTAAAAGAATTTTTGAAAGTAAAAGATTTTAAAATACAACCTTACCCCCCCTTAGGTTGTCCAACATTTGGTATCAGAGCGGGGCTTTCAAAAATTATCTGTTTAATTTTTTTTAAAGTTATATCTTTTATTTAATGGCTCAACAAAATGCTTGGTTTTCTAAATCTCTTCTTATTGATTTCGAAAATTTTGATCTTTGGGCAAATTCTTTTGAACGTTATGTTCGTGGGATAAATCAAAAAATTTGGGATATTATTATTAAAGGAAATTTCAAACCCACAAAATTTCAAAACAACAAAGTTGTTGAAAAACCTAGCTCGGAATGGTCCGACGAAGATGAGGCTAATTATTGTTTAAATTATGAAGCCAAAAATTTTCTCTTTTCGGTTCTTACTAACAATGATATTGAGCGTGTTTATCTCTTTGAAACTGCTCGTGATATTTGGGAGAACTTGAACATCACCTATGGTGGAAACTCAAAAGAAAAGAGAGACGAAACCCGAGATCAAAGAAATGAAGAAACGTGTCTCATCGTCGACTGCAAGAAAGAGGTATGTACTTCATACTCAAGTTATTCTAGTTGTAGTGATAACGATGATGATATTGATATGTTAAATGTCTCTTTTCAAAAATTGATTGTTCTCGTAAATAGTTATAAAAATGAGAATGCTAAATTAAAAGAAGAATTATTATTATGTCAAAATGAGTTGAATAATTGTAAACAAACCATTGCATGTGATAATAAAATCAAAAATGAGTTAAATGATAAAGTTATCACTTTAAAAAAGAAAGCATGCGAAAATATTGTTTGCAAATCTTGCATTGTCTTAAATGATAAAATTGCATGTTTAGAGAAAAGAACATGTGAAAATATTTTATGTACAAAATGCGATATACTTGAAAATGATAATGCATGTTTAAAAGCTAAATGCGATTTATATGAAAAAGATAATCTGTTAGCTAATGCATTTCAAAATAGCAATGATAAAGTGCTTAAAATGCTAAATATGCCTAATCGTATAAATTGTCGTAAAGGCATTGGTTCCGATACATGTGTTGATAAATGTTCGTGTAAACCCATTAAAAGATTTTTTGCATCTCCTAAAGTTGATACGAGAAAACCTCCGTATGTATCCAAAATGAATAATGTGAATTATATGCCGAGGAAACCGTATGCTTGCATGTATAATAGCAAATTTTCTAGACCAAAGAATAATGTAAATTTGCATGCTTCATTTTACGTCTATGATAAATACGATCGTAAAATAAAAATGGTTAGAAAATGGATTCCGAAAGGAATGTTTAATGTTGACAATCCCGGTGGGATGCGTTTGTGGTTTTAAACCATTTTTATGGTTTTGTATGTTTGTCGTGTTTGTTTTATGTCGACAACATATTTTTTTTGCAGTTTATGTTTTTATACTAACTGTTAAAAGGACCCATAAGAAAAGGGTACCACGAAATATTTTCTTTGCCTTTTGTAGGTGTTTTCCTGGCGAGGATATAATACGTGCTTCCTGACGAGGATATAATACGTGTTTCCTGGCGAGGATACAATACGTGTTTCCTGACGAGGATATAATACGTGGTTTCCTGGCGAGGTTATAATACGTGGTTACCTGCCGAGGTTATAATACGTGGTTACCTGCCGAGGTTATAATACGTGGTTACCTGCCGAGGTTATAATACGTGGTTACCTGCCGAGGTTATAATACGTGGTTACCTGCCGAGGTTATAATACGTGGTTACCTGCCGAGGTTATAATACGTGGTTACCTGACGAGGTCATAATACGTGGTTTTTTTTATCACATAAAATTAACCGAATATTGAAGCCTTAAGATCCGTTTTGGTGCAAGTGTTTCGTATTGGTTTGTATATCTTTGTCTCTATTGCTTTTTGCATTTTATTTTATCCCTCAAATTTTATAAAATCAAATTGATATCGTTATTAATTTGAGGGGGAGCGTTTTATTTTTTTTACCCATGAGTTTATGCTACCTCAATTATATGCATATTTTGAGGGGGAGCATCTCTCGAGGGGAAGCATACCGTCTTTCTTGACCTTTTTTTTGTTTCGACAAACGGGGGAGAGAAACCGCATATGCTCTTGCTTAGCGGTTGTGTTTGTCATCATCAAAAAGGGGGAGATTGTTGGTGCAAGTGTACCACATCTCTATATATTTATATATATTTATTTTGATGATTACAAACACAACGCATTATTGTTTATCTAACAATTTAATCCAAGTGTGCAGTTGTTGAAGAACACGAAGATTTAATCTGAAGGGTTCAAGACGGAAGTGTTTACGTCGTCATTATTGCTTATAACTAATAATGATAAACACCCTAAAATAATATACCACTTGGATATTTCTAAAAACCCAACAATTAATTTTAATAAGGTTTTGAGAAGATCCAGCAAGATTTGGGTGCTGTCCTGGAAGCTGACTTTTCCTGACGGCGGTATACCGTGGAGAATACTCGGTATACCGCGGGTACACTTTTGCCGGTATACCGCGGCTGTTCAGCCGGTATACCGCGGAAGTCCGTGTGCAATTCCTATTGGTTGAAGTTGCTTTTCCTGACGGCGGTATACCGCGAGACCCAGCCGGTATACCGCGGGTACATAATTCCTGTCAACTTTGCATGTAGCCGTTGGTGTGTCAGCACACTTTTCTGACGGCGGTATACCGCATGCATTTGGCGGTATACCGCGGCTGCACAATGCCGTTGGAGATGCTATGTATAAATGATGCTTGCTGGTAATGAAGACCCAAGACAACACAATAACAACAGTAACAAGCAAACAGCACCTCTCAGCTCTCTCATCTATTTATATATATATATTTTATAAAACTTTTTTTTATATAAAATATCCAAGTGTGAGATATTATACAAGAGTGATTACCCATTGTGAGTTATACTCCTCTTGTAAGTTTTTGAATAACGGGTGTGTGATCCTGTTTATCTCATAGCAGAGGCTTGAGAAACTATTACAATACCTTTGTACTTGGTTTGTATTTCTACCGTAAAGAATACATTTATTGGATCGTGTCGAGAAGTGTCTCGGCTGCTGGTTTATCACAGTTGGTGGTAAATCAGTAAATCTCTGTGTCAAGTATCTCTATCCCTTATCTCTTTATTTATTCCGCTGTGCTTTATTATATTTGTTTATATAAACTGCCTTGCATTTATATTTATTTATATAATCTCTGTGTATTTGTTTATATTTACACTCTTCGTTATTATTTGTATACTCTGATTTATTTATACTGTTTCTGTACTGTATTTATTTGTAAAAGAATTTTTGAAAGTAAAAGATTTTAAAATACAACCTTACCCCCCCTTAGGTTGTCCAACATTTTAGTAAAAAATATGGTTTTTACTAAATTTTGGACGCATTTAAATATATATATATATATTCGTTATACATAATTAACTCTTAGTGGGTTTCTGTTCTCCTATATGAGAGCTTCGAAACGATATATAATGCATCCAAAAACGGAATATGTTTGAATGAGATATCGATGCTCAAAGTTGAGTAATTGGATGAAATTAGCAAAAACCAAGTTAGGTGTGGGACTAAAATCGTCGAACTTGTGTGCGAGCGCGACCTGCGGACACGAATGCAGCTCGGTTTTGCTAAATATTCTTTTGACCAGTTTGAATTTTTTTTGAAACTGAAACTGTATTTCGGTTACAATTTAAATTTCGTAATTAAGTGTTCGGTTTCATAATCAATTCCGAATTTATGAATGTCGGTTACGGTATTGATTGTTAATTATGAATTTCGGTTTCGTAATCGATTTTTTAATTACGAATTGATGCTTGTCGGTTTCAATTTCATATATAAATAACTGGTCTACCTTCCATCCATAAAAAACACAACAAAAAGATAAAACAGTTCACGATTTCTAGAACTGATTTCTCTCTCGGTATTCTCTCCACACGAAACAGTAACCATTGCATACGTGTTCAACATTCCGGCGAACTTTTCAGGCGAGTGTCATCTCCGGCAGTTCCAAAAGAACTGCTTACGCTGTTGTACCCTGGGAACAGACGAAAATTTTGTTTAAGGGAATCGTGTCCAACACAAGCCTCAGCGATTCTCGTTTATAGGAATTCGTTTCCTTTCCGTTCCTTCTGCTTCATCTTATTTCTTTTTATTTCGTGGTTTAATTTTAATCGCTTGTATGATTAAAAGACATTAAAAAAATACTAACATTATTTACGTGTTTTTCTTCAATCGATTAATTTGGTTAGACTTCATGATGTTTATTCACAGCCAATTAAGATGTCATATCTAAAATATCAAAATAAAAGTTTTATAAATATATGTTATATATACATATTTTTGTTTTATATTTTGTTCAAATGTTTATATATATATATATATATAGAGAGAGAGAGAGAGATGGGAGGTCAAACGAGAATGATAATGGAATAAGAAATTACCAAAATGTCAAATTAAGTACAAAATTACATGTAATTTTATATTAACAGGTGAAAAAACTAAGTGGATGACTTTGGCAACCGCCGTTGGCGGATGCACTCCATGGAGTGTGGGGGGATGGGACAAAAAAGTGAATTTTTTAGGTTAAAATTATAGAATTTTCAAGTTTATACCTTAATGTCTTTCCGTAATTTCTCGTGAGGGACCCCATCAATCAAAAAAATGTTTCGAAATCAACCAAAAAAACAAAACTACTCTCGAAATCGACTGAAAAATAAAAAAAAAAACCCATCGAAATCAAGAAAAAAAATCTTAGATCCGCCACTGACAACTTCAAGTCGCTTGTGTGTGAGGGGGACATAAATGGAGGCAAAATATCCTTCTCAAATTTTATGTTTCTTATTTCCGAACATATAGTAATGGAATTTCACATGTTGAATTGTACACATGATATTATATTTTATAATTAACGGAGGTGATATTTAATGTAGTTAAAGATCATTAAGAATGCAGTATGATACATCTTAATTTTGATTTTTGTTTTAATTTTTTTGTCTTTATCAATTTTATGATATAGTTGTGTGGTTTTGATAGAGCGTCGTAATTGAAAATTAAATATTAATGTAATTTCTAATTAAGAAATATGAAATTTGTATATGAATAAACTATAAAGTAGTAATATGAAGATCCCTTGAAAACTTGAAAAATTCACATTAGTATCAAATTAACAATTTAAATCTTCTCATTTTTTTGGTATAATTTGTATAATTCAGTTGTTTATTATAATTTTGTGATATCTATATATTATGATAAAGATGTATTTTATTCTAATTTTAATCATGTAATGTTTTTGTTAAAGACAATGATGAAGTAATCCAATCCATTATATTATTGTTCTAATTATATTTTAAATATTTTATACTTTAAATATGAATGTTTTATCTGATATGTAATTATAATTAATTATCAATTAGTTAGAGCATCTACGTAAAGTTTTAGTGTTATTTTATGGTATTATGGGTTTCATGAAAACAAGTTGCTCTCACGTGAATTCATATATATATATATATATATATATATATTAATCAATACCCTAAATCGAAAATATAGATGAAAAAGTCATATAAATTACAATAATATATAATACACTGGTTCACAAAGTTCTCATGATTTTATGGATTCTCAAATGATTAATGTTAAATACTAGCTTATATATTCATTTGCTATAATAAAAGTGATAACTATTAACTTTAGAGTAAACTACGGTTTTCGTCCCTATGGTTTGTTACTTGTTTCTATTTTCGTCCTTGGTCTATAAATATTGCTTTTTTCATCATTATGGTTTGCACTTTATTGACTTTTCCGTCCCTCTAACAGATTTTGTTATAAAACTCTGTTAACTCAGGGACTATTTGGTCTTTTCTCCTTTTTTTTAATTTATCTTTTCCTTATTTTTTTAATAATTTATATAATATAATATACCCTATTTGAGAAAACCTCCGCCCCATCTCCCTGTTCCCCTACCGCCCTACGGCGACAAAAGTTTCCCCTCCGGTAGCAAACGCTTCCCCTCCTGTCGGTTCCTCTCCCCTTCGTCGACTAGAACACCGAGACACCATCAACACCAACCACAACTTGCATCGTCTTCCTCGACCGTCATCAGCACCGGGCACCATATGTTTAAGAAACACAAAATTTTCCGGACTTGTATGTTTAAGAAACTCGTTGGTGTTCAACGATTTGCAGTCGATTTTACACTCCATCACGTGGCCATTGACGTGTTTCTGCAGCGACCACGGGGACTTAGCTAGTAGATCGGGCTTGCAACCGACCACCGGACACATGCCTTTGCTATCATGGGGAGGTTGAACCATCGATGTCGACCACCATAACATCTTAAACTCTGTCTTTCTCGAACAACCGTGTGGGTTTTAATCGATTTATGTTGATTTTAATTTTTTGATTCAGACCTACAATGGGCATGCTCTTGATATATGTTTAATTTTTGAATACATGACACACTGTGCTCTTGATAGTTGAGATAAAATTGGTTTCAAATTTCACAAGTTTTTAGAAATGGTTTTTGGGTTTGATTTCAAGTGTCAAGTTTATGAAAATGGTTTCAGATTTCATGTTTCTTAAAAAGGTTTACAAGTTTCAAGTTTCTAGAAATGGGTTTGGATTTCATGGTGTCTTGGTCTCTTAATGGTGCACCGAAGGAGAGGGAGTGGAGCGGGTGAGTCCTCGGCCCGTTTACCAAACACTTACCTGGGTAAGCGCTTACCAATCAAATTTAACACTATCACTTACTTACCGGGTAAGATTTTAGTCCTATAAATCGGTTTCGTATGCAACAATTCACACGGTAAACGCTAACCATGGTAAGAGTTGTCGCACTCACTTAACGGGATAAGACTCTCGGTCCTTGCATACGTTGCATTCGCTCTTACCGGGTAAGATTTTTGGTCCTTGCCATATCAATCCGGTAGGTAATGTGACTTGATTATTGCTTATCCGAGTAAGTGTTTGGTCTCTTGATCCTGGTCTCCTGGAGAAGAAAAGCATAGTGGTTGATTTTGTGGGTGCACATGCTTGTACCAGGGAATTTGTTTAATAAAAACAACAAAGAAAACTAAAAGGATGGAAAGACCAAATTGCCCTTAATCTAAATAACCTTTTTAACAGAGTTAGTGTCAGAGTTGGTGCCAGGGACGAAAAAAGAAAGGAATTACAAACCACAGTGATGAAAAAAGCAATTTTTAAAGAATAGGGACGAAAATAGTTATGAACAACAAACCACAAGGACGAAATTCGTAGTTTACTCTTAACTTTATTTGAGATCATTCTTTCAAATTACAAGTAAAATAGTGAAACTTTTATACTACTGTTCCAACTTTTAGTTGTTTTTAAGTTAAACATCTTTGATACAACTAATTATATATATATATATATATATATATATATATATATATATAGGGTCAGGGTCAGGGTCAGGTTCAGGGAAAAACCTCAAAAAAACGAAAAATTGAATAACACTCTGGTAGCCCTTCACCTGGGTCACCAGGGTGTTCTTCAGTTTTCCATTTTTTTGAGGTTTTCTCGTGAACCTCCCGCTTTCTCTCTCTCCCTCCCTCCCTCTCTCTCTCTCTCTCTCTCTCTCTCTCTCTCTCTATATATATATATATATATATATATATATATATATATATATATATAAACCATGTAATTACAATTCTACAAACTAATCTCAACTGTACATGTAGATAATCAGTTACAGGTATCAATTAAAATATTAAATTGATTTCTAAATTTAGTTTCAGCCATATCTGATATCCGCTTTTAAATTTCAAAATAAACAAAATCAATAGTTAAGATTAGGTGTATAAGGTTTATGAGGAAGGTTCAAACGAGAACGCTAAGTATTTAAGAAAACAACCAATCATGTGCAAAATCATATGTGATTTTACATTAACTGCAAAAACTAGACACGCGCAACTTTGGCCGCGACTTAAAGTGGCGCGAAAAGTCGCGTAATTATATAAGATTTTGTACGTGAATCATATATTATTTTGTACATAGCGGTTGTTTTCTTAAATAGTTAGCGTTCTCCAATGAACCCACCTTTAAGGTTTATAAGAGACTAAGGGGTTGTTTGCGAGTTGCTGAATGGGTTGGTGCAGAATGGTTAAGTGGTCAGAATGATTAAGAGGCTCTTATGATATAGTTCAAAGTGAAATATGGTTGTTTTGTAATTGTTTAGAATGAAATCAGGACGCTTAATAATTAAGGGAGGTCCATGATACAAAATCATTCAGAGGGTTTTAGAACCATTAAGAGACAGACTATTTTTTTGTCAAACAAGATTCACCTCTTAGCGATTCAGAGGTTTCCTCTTAATAGAACCATTAAGAGGTAAACAAACAACCCCTAAGGGTGTGTTTGATTCGGCGGATTCCGATGGAATTGGGCGGAATTGGAATGGTCAATTCCATTGACCAAATTCAATTCCTATGTTTGGTTACTCATAGAATGGAATTGAATTCCATAAATTCCTCCAAATCAAGATTTCACCATTCCTTCATAAACTGGATGGAATTGAAATCCATTCCACCCAAAATTAAAAAATGACAAAAATATCCTCGTCTCTAATAAAAAACCCTAGTCGCATTCCATTTCATTACCGTTTCTTCAAGAAATGACATAGGCATCGCACGACACCCTGGTTTCTCACGTATTACTGCATCTCACGTACTGCTTCAATCACACGACACTCTGGTTTCTCTCATTTTGCTTCAATCGAACTGATTCAAGTTCGATTTCTTCATCTGAAACTTCTTTAACAGTTGGTTTTGACACCTTGGTTCTCTCGATTTTGCTTCAGTCTCTCATCAGACTTTGGGTTCTTGTTTTTCGGTTTGTTATTATGTCGATTTTGGGTTCTTGTTTTTAGGTTCTTGCTTTTCGATCTGCAGGGAGGAAGGAGGGTCGATTTTGGGTTCTTGTTTTTGGTTTCTTGCTTTTCGATCTGCAGGAGGAAGGAGGGTCGATTTTGGGTTTTGTTTTTGGTGCTACGTTGGGGAAGAAGAAGGAAAAGAGAGAAGGGGGTGTTATTGTAATAACCGAGACCAAAGTGGAAGAATTCTAAGTCTTGTGTCAAGTTTAATAAAGATAGAAGTTGAGGGGCTAGTAGGTAAATTAGGAATGAGGTATAAAAACCCAATGATTGGCACAAAACCCTAGTTTTGGCAATCATTTGGGGTGGCTTGCGGCTGAGATAGAAAGGAAGGGAGAAAGAGAGGAGAAGGAGAAAGGGAGAAAGAAAGGAGAAGGAAGAAAGAGAGATAGAGCAATTAAGAAGAAAGGGTCTTCAAGTTATTGGAGAGGAAAGAAAGGTTTTCTTATCCTCAATCAATCAGGTAATATCTTCTCTTCCTCTTTAATCTGTGATTTTACTACTGAGTTTAGTATTTTGGAGTTTTTGCTTAAAGGTTGAGTTTGAGGCTTTTGGATGAATTAGGTGTCTTAAATGTATTTTTGGCAGCTAAGAGTTTCATACTATTTGAGCCTAGTAATCAGAGTATTGTTGCCAACCTTTAATCCGTGGGATTTTGAGTTAATCTATGATTTTCGGTTCAAAAAGGGGTCAGGTCGGCGTCCGGAAAGTCCCATGGGCGTCCGGACACGATAATCCGTTTGAATGTTTCCGGATGAGGAGACTGTCCGGATAGGAAAGCTATCCGGGTGAGAAATGTCCGGTAAGTTAAGTGTCCGGTAAGTAGGAAGTATCCGGAAAGTAGTGTTGTCCGGAATACAGTTTTGTCCGGAAAGTAGTATTGTCCGGATTGTAGTGTTGTCCGGAAAGATGGGTGATCAGCTTATATTTTTATCCATTTCTCAGGTAGACCGATTGAAAGACAAGAGCAAAGTAAGAAAAGATAGTAAGCGTTCCAGGTGAGTTTTCTAATTAAAATACGTGACTTTACAACGTGTTTTCTAAAGTAAGTACATGATGAGAAATGCTATGCTTTATTTATATTCGTTTAATTGCATGAAAGCTTGTTTAAAGATTGATGTTAAATGTATGCATACATTGTTTTAGACGTAGACTGGCTAAGACGGGAGAGTAGACCCGCCAGTGCTCATGTCGGGAGAGTAGACCCGTTTATGCCATGGAAGGGAGTATCCAGTAAGGCAGCGTGAGACTGACTCGTTGGCACCTTCGGATGACTTCAGGGTGCTGTTTACGAGTGCAGATTTATCCGTGATGTTTTTATGAAAAGTTATGTGGAAGTTTTCTATCCGAAAGTTATAAACTAATTTTAAATGCTTTTGAGAACTGCCAGGAGGGACTCACTAGACCTCATGGTCTAACCCTCGCATTTTTTTCAAACTAAACCTTTTCAGGTAAGCAAATAGTAGAGGCTCAGGTAAGTGAGCAAGGGCAGGATAGAGTTCTGATGCAGTCAGCGACAGTGCCACTCACACTTCTTGTAGCTAGTACATTCTCAGTTGTGTATAGGTTGTTTCCGCCAACCTAATTTCGAGACAGATGTAATAAACTTTTGAGACCCAGTTTTGGTAATGTTTTATAATATGTTTTGTATGCTTATTTTAGATCGGGTTGTTACAGTTATGATGGGGAAGAAATGAGGTGGTAATTACATAAAAAGATGGCAAATGGTAAATTACATAAAAAATAATTCTCATTAAATATTAACATTATAATTATTTATAATTAAAAAGAATTA
Organism: Saussurea involucrata; assembly: GCA_033807775.1. Taxonomy (NCBI): domain Eukaryota; kingdom Viridiplantae; phylum Streptophyta; class Magnoliopsida; order Asterales; family Asteraceae; genus Saussurea; species Saussurea involucrata. The sequence goes on from CM066322.1 coordinate 178,978,684, forward strand.
AAACAAAATCAAAGAAAGGGTATTTTTGTCATTTTTCATAATTCCATTCCGATTCTTTTACAAATCAAACAGACATATTTCAAGATTACATTCCATTCATGTCAACCAAACGGTTGGTCAAACCTAGTGGTGGCCAAATTGACCCGACGGGCCGACCCGACCCGAAACCGGTTCTGGCCCGGCCCGGTCAAGAACCGGTTTCAAGCCCGAGAGCCGGGACCGGTTCGTGTATTTAGGAATTTTCTCGACCCGACCCGACCCGGCCCGGGACCGGTTCGTGGCCCGACCCGGCCCGGGACCGGTTCGTGGCCCGACCCGGCCCGACCCGATTTTTTTCAAAAAATTATAACCGTTAGAGAGCCGTTTCTAGCCGTTGGGAACCCCTTTGTGACCGTTTTTTGGCTCAAAAATATCCCCTCCAACCCCATATAAATACTAGGGGTGTTATGGAGTGATCACCACCTTACAATTGCTTACAAAACGCAAAAAACGCTTACAATTCTCATTTCTCGGCTCTCGTTATATTTGTTTCTCGCAAAAAACGTATACAATTCTCATTTCTCGGCTCTCGCTATATAAATAAAACGTATTTTTAAAGTGTATTTTAGTGATCCAATCCAATTTTTTACTTTCTAAAGTTTAGTAATTAATTATTATACAAAGAATTTTTTTTTTAAAACAAGAAAAATACCCCGGCCCGATCCCGAACCGGTTCTTGGCCCGGCCCAGCCCGGTTTTATAAAAATCGATTTTTTAACCCTATACGGGCCAGGGGTTTTAGGGTTTGACCCGACCCGGCCCGACCCGGTTTTCCCCTTTACTGTTTGAACCCGGTTCTTGTTCCGACCCGGCCCGAACCCGATTTTTGGTCACCTCTAGTCAAACCTGATAACATTCCTTTCCAATTCCTTCCAGATTCCATTCATTCAGAAATCATTCTGCGAACCAAACGCACCCTAAAAGTGACATATGTTGTATTTGAATATCTTTTTTTCTCTCTCTCTCTCTCTATATATATATATATATATAATTTATAGGGAAAAGTTCAATTGTATTTATGATTAATAAGTACATTTATCATAAATAATTTACCAATACTTAGTTTTTTATAGTTTTTAAAATATATTTACGATTTCCAATTAAGCTTCTCACAAATTTTATAATAGTTTAAATTTTAAAAAAAACATATAAATAACTTTAAACTATAAATTACATACTAGTCAACATAATGGAGGGCTTATATTATTGTCCTAGTGGGATAACACAAAATAGAATGCTCCTAGAAGGGGATAAGGATTCTAACAAGTTGGATTCAAAAACTATAGATAGTTGATTTGGTTTTTGATTCTTTTAAATTATTATGATCAATCAATTTGGAGAATAGATGACCATTTACACAAGTTTAATTATATGACATTTTTTAAAAGCAAGATTTAAAAATATATACATATTTTGGATGTTATTAGTTAAAATATATATCTTGAATATTTGTTATATAAGATTCATATATAACTATAGGATCAGGTTCAGGGGAAACCTAAAAAAAGGAAACTGAGGAACACCCTAGTAGTCTTTTATCTAGACGGTATGCACTTGTGCATACAAATTATTTGTAACATGCACACGTGTATATGCACAAATGCATGATGCACACGTGCATAAAAAACAACTTTATTTACTTGTATGCACAAGTGCATACCGTCCAGATGAATGACTATCAATGTGTTCCCTAGTTTTCCGTTTTTGAGGTTTTTCTCTGAACTTTCCTCTATAACTATATATATAATATATATCTTATAAACTCAATTAAAAATCTGATTCATTTTCATATAAAGTATTTAAAAATATTTTCAAAGGTAACTTTCTTCAGTTATTGGATAAAACAACATAAATTTTTGTTTACAATTTTTAATCTAAAATTACCTACTTATTGTTATCGTTATAGAAAATTATTAATATAACTGGGCTAATATGGTCAGGTTCATGGAAAAACTCTAAATAAATGGAAAACCGAAAAACCATGAAAAAAAGATGAAAAAGTATATCAATATGGATGTCAAATTAACGGAAAAAAAATATAGTCGTTTATTTGGTATCATTTATTTCGTTCGAATGTTGTTTATTTTTCGTCTTTTTCCGAATAAAAGATAAAAGGGTGAGGTTTTTTTAATTTATTTAATATTATTGTAATTGTCTGTTTAATCACATCTATCAGATCATCTAATCTAATTGTCGATAAGGTATTTTTTTAGTTTTTTATTTATTTAAGGTTTTTCTCCTGAACCTCTCTCTTTCTCTCTCTTTATATATATATATATATATATATATATTATCCTTTTAAAAGGGCATACATTTTTTTAATCATGAGAACCCAATGTCAAAATTAATGAATAAATAAGTATACTATTTTTAAGCTTATTGTATCCCTAAAATTATAATTAAAAACAATGCTTATAAATAATAAGAATATAAAATTTTAAGTGTTTTTTTTTTCAGAAAATGTAATATTTATTTTGAATTTAAAAAATTAAAGTTGCGGTGGCTTTTTGGGGGAAATAATAAAAGCATGTTTGGGAGTGAGAAAAAGAAAACACCCTGTACTCCTGTAGGACGCCACGTGAAGTCCACATCGGCAGGGTCCCACTGACCGAATATGCATATGGGGGTTGAGTGGAGCAGGTGGAATGATACGTCGTCGTGTGCTGCGTTGTGGCGGCTACAGATCACCACCAACTCCCCTAATTGCGTAGCCTTTGTCGTTTCTTGGGATCCTCCCTTTCATGTGTGACGTGGATTTTGGTCGGTTTGACCAATTTTAAAGCTTTTTCTATATAAAATTAAATAAAAATATATAATAGGATAATAAAAATATAAACCATACAAACATAAAACATTTAAAAATATGCTAGATTGCAACGTTAAATTCAGTTGTGAATCGAGGGACAAAGTAGAATACATAGATATGGGAATGAGAGTTGTTTCAATCGGGATTTGATATACCTGTTTGGCTCGACCTAGGGATTAAAACCAGGGACCGGAATGGGGACAGACACGAGAATCCCTAACGATGCGTTCTCGAGTTTTAGAAGAACATAAAAGAAGGGAAAGGGAAGAGAAAGAAAATAAAGGAAAGGGGAGGAAATAAATATTTGTATTTGTGTTCTTGAGATTGAAAGAAAGAAATGAAGGAGAGGGAAAGAAAATGTTACTTTTACCAATATACCCTCATTTATTTCATAATGAAATACAATTAAAGGGTATATATGTAATTTTATAAATTTTTTTTAATTCTTTTTATTTCATTTCTTTCATTTCCTTCATTTCCTTCTGTTTCCTCCCACATTTGGGCAGAAAGTTATAGAAGAAAAATCAGCAATATTTTTCTTCCATTCCCTTCCTTTCCCTCTTTAAAGAAACTCGAGAACACAACATTTTTTATTTTTATCTTACTTTCCTCCCTTTTCTTCATAAAACAAACTCGAGAACACAACGTAAAAGTTAAAAATCGTCGTCAGGTGACGCGAATATATTAAATAGTTATATATTCATTATTAAACATTTTTATTTATAAAAAAAATTAAATTTACTATCTTTTACATTTAGAAATAGTATTTTACATTTCTATAGTGGGTGCATTTTTCCCAACTCGTCTTACGTTTTTTAAGATAAAAAGCATGGAAAGTCGAAAGTGTTTGGTCAAACAGTTATGTATGCAGTATGATGTTGTGATTTGTTAACATATGAATATTTGATACTTCGGAAAAGTAAAACAATTAAAATGTGTAAGATTTAAACATGAATCATTTTGGATTGAGTGTGGTGTTTAACTCATGATTTAAAACATTTCACATAAAATGGGGAAAAATCCTCAATTTTCTGTTGGGAACGAGGATAGAGATGTGATCATATTCTCGAGCGGAGACGATGATTAGAGTCCCCGCCCCATTCCATGCCTAAGATTATGTCATGTGTCCAAGATATTTACGGGGCGTTCATCATTAATCGTGTGTAGTCCATCTTGAATGTTGTCAAAAGTTCATGTTCACTATTCATGATGAATGACTGCAAATGGTGACACTTCTAGCACTCTCTTTTATCACTCGGTTTACAACGGGAAAAAAAGTTTGTAGCTGAAGTTTTCCCTCTGTAAATTTTAAAACTAATTTATTTGGTAATATATATTCGGATCAATTTTCATATAACTTGACTACTTTTACAGGCTCTTAAGTTAACAATCAGACAAACTTTAATATCTAGGTCATGAAAAAAATTAAAATAGCAACATTTAAATAGCAAACTCAAGCTTTTACCAATTGAGCTATCTTTCAAAATCAAGATAAAGAGTGTGTTTGAAATGAACACTGAATAAAAAATAAAATTTTACCAAGTGTTATTATTAAAATATTGAATAGGCAACAACGGTCATCTTTTTGGAGAAATAAAAAAGGGGTGTTAATTACACCCAAAAAGTACTAAATACACCAAAAAAATAGGGGTGTTGATTGCATTTAATTCCGAACCAATCATTATTTGATTTAAATATATAATATAAAAATATATATTATTTGATTGTTTTATATAATAATTATTTATTTATTTGTTTTATATAATAATTATTTAATTATTTGTTTTATATAATATATATATTATTTATTTGTTTTATATAATATATATATATATATATATATATTAGAAATATAGAAATATATATATTATTATTCTTTTTGTTTATATATAGGGGTGTCAATTTTATACCGAGACAAACCAATCAGTTTTCATACCAATCGTACCAATTTCGTAACGAAATGCATACCACATGTACCAAAAAGATAATTTTTGAAGTTAAAAGATCAGTTTCGTAATTTTTGACATACCTTAGGGACCAAAACTGTAATTTACTCTTTACTCTAATATCAATAAAAATGTGGTACAAATAGTAGGGAACGGGTATCCTTCTGCCATATCTAAGTTCACAGAATGGTTATCGTTAACGTACTCAATGAGAATACGTTCAAGATTGGGCTCATTTCGAACGTATCGAAGAGACGATTATAATGGTGTAACTTGTTAAAATTAAAACGTATTTTTAACGTATTATAGTTAATAAACGATTATAAAAGAGATAACGAATGCATCAAAAACATGAGTTCGAGAACCTGCTGTTAACAAGACTACTCGTGGACGTCCCTCGTTAAAGGATAAACTTTTCAGAAAACCTCATGTTGACCCGTCTTTTACAGCTCATGTTGAACCGTCCTTTACAGCTCATGGTGAACCGTCTTTTACACTTTCAACCTCTATACTTATTTATTTACTTTACTTTATACCTTTTACTTTCATAATTTAAATTTTACATTTAACGTTGAACCGTCTTTTACAGCTCATGGTGAACCGTCTTTTACGACTCAAGGACCCCTTAGACGTAGTTATTCGAACGCATCAACATTTGTTGACCCGTCTTTTACAGCTCATGTTGAACCGTCTTTTACAGCTCATGGTGAACCGTCTTTTACACTTTCAACCCCTATACTTATTTATTTACTTTACTTTATACCTTTTACTTTCATAATTTAAATTTTACATTTAACGTTGAACCGTCTTTTACAACTCATGGTGAACCGTCTTTTACGACTCAAGGACCCCTTAGACGTACTTATTCGAACGCATCAACATTTGTTGACTTGGATAAAATGAGCTACCAGGATCCAGCAAGACATAGTTCTTTTGTGGGAAAGAATTATAATGTACATCCATACGTTAATCAATTTCCAGAAATGTTTCACCGTTACATCACACATATACATGATGTGATAGGGGATGGAAATTGTGGATTCCGAGCAATAGCTGTCTGCCTCGGTCTTCATGAAGATGCATGGCCCACAATTCGGTTTCAATTGATGGAAGAGTTAGACGCATACAAGGCAGAATACCTCGACATGTTTGGAAGTGAACATTGGAATACAACTTATAACACTTTAAACTTCTTTCGATCAGATCAAGGTGCACCATATGACCACTGGATGACAATGCCTGAAATAGGTGTCTTGATTGCTTGCAAATATAATGTGATATTACACGTTATGTCAATGACAGGCTGTTCGACGTACTTATCGCTTAGATCTACTCCGTCGGCGTGGTATCAACATGTTGTTTATACAATTGGGTATGTCAATGGTAACCATTATGTGAAACTAGTTTTAGCAGAAGGATACCCGTTTCCTACCATTACATCACATTTCTTCCGTTACAGTTATTCGTGTGCTGCTGCATGGGCTACCCCGTATACAGATCGAATACGGAAGTACACTCGTCTTTTACGTGTTAATTGTACTACAGATAATGTTATTTTAGAATAAGTAAAAATGTAATAAACATTATGTTATGCTTTATTTATATGTAAAATCTCAATGTTTATTTTTTATTTTTCTAATTATTTTAGTTTATGTATGTTGATATGATAAGGATGTAACATAAAAATGAAAGAAGAAGAGATAAAGTAAATTAAATAACTAATTATAATGGTATAAAATGTAATTTAAAAATAAAAAATAATTTTCTTTTTAATTATCATGTTGAACGTTGGAGGTTTTAAAACTTTTAAACTTGTACACGATGTATTAAGATTTGTACTTCTTAAATATTCAAGAATAAACGTAAATAAAATTATTTTTAAAGGAGTATATTAGATAAATATAGATAAGAACGTAAAATGTACAAAAAAAGAATAAATAAATATATATATATATATATATATATATATATATATATTTAAATAAAAAGAATAACAATATATATACATATAAAACAAATAAATAATATATATCAAATAATATATATATTATTATATATATATATATTTAAATCAAAAATGTTATATTATATATATATATATTTAAATAAAAAATGATTGGCACGGAATAAAAGGGTGTCAACTCACCTTTTTTGGGTGCATTTAACAAATCATTGGGTGTAATTAGCCTACCCCATTAAAAATTATCTTTGAAATGTGAGTGGTTGAAAATAATATCTTGTTAAATGTAGAAGTGTCAATTTTGTACCAAGACAAACCGATTAATTCGTGTATCAACCGTACTAACTTAATTGATATCAATTTAGTTGGTACCAATATAATTGGTTGGTAGTACCGTACAACTATCTAAACTTGGTTGACACGTAGTATTAGAAGTTGTACACGGTAATACTGTACCAACTTATTTTTTAATTTAAATTTAATCAATACATATTTTGATTGATAAACTTTAAATTAAATTGTTTTACATTTTGCTAAATTGTAATACGAATTGATGTATAGTACTTGACTGAATTCATTCATCTAACCTTAACAACCTTATAACTCGTTTTCACCTCCACGGTCCATTTTTGCTCCTCAATTGCCATTTGTGTTAGACTATCAATGAATTTTTGTGTTTATATAGGAATATTATTTGAATGCTTGTATGAGTATGGATAAATGGTATAACCCATATCAACATATTATTAATTCATGGCGTTTTTAGTATAACTTGATCTAGTTGATAAAAATATCAATTTAAATAATTCATACTTCAATTTTTACGATGTTGGTATAAAACCGTACCAATATGTATCAACCGAAAAAAGTTGGTACCAATTTAGTTGGTACCAAGTATAATGTTGCTACATGGTAAAAAAAATTGAGTACCAATTATAATTGATTGGTACATGGGATATGGAAATAAAACATGGTACTATACCATATTCACCCCTAGTTAAATGCAGTAGATGGTAGATGCAATTAATGTATTACGAAGGTTTTTCTACTGGTAAGTTTGTTATTGAATTTCGTTGGAGTACATATCAATTGTGCGTCCAACTTTTTTTCATGTTCGAGTCCGCTTGCGTACAAGTCAACTGAAGATGATGTAAAGAAAAATGTTCAATAACCCTAAAGAAACTCAAAGATACATTGTAGCTCTTAACTAAATAAGATTATGATAAGTTTAAAAAGGGTTTTCTTAAACCAAATATTTGTCAATAGAATTTTGTTATTATTCAATTTTTCTTTTTTCGGTATTATATCGTATAAACCTAGAGTGTAACAACTCAAACATCCAAAAGTATCAATAACATAAAAATATTGCCAAAACGGCCCTAAGGTAGACAAGTTTTAACATCAAATACATCTTATAGTTTGCAGTGGGTAACACACATCCACAACCGAGAAATTATAAAGTAAACTAAAACCAAACCAAAAGTCTAAGTGTCTATCTATCAGGTTTTACATCTATCTTCTAGCTCGGTCTCACAACTCGCCTTTCCTTTGCTAGAACTCTTGATATAATGTTTACCTGAAAATGTTTTTAGTTTGAAAATTAATGCACACACATATACATCGTGTGGATGGCAGACTCATTTAAAAGTTTTAGTTCAAGGATTTGGATTGTTACATAGAGGCCGAGATAAAACATATGTTAGAAAGTTATAAACGTTTAACCAAAATGCAATTTGTTTTGCTAAAAAAAAATAAGAAGGGCATTCAAAATGGATAATCCGTTAAATTGATTGTTCCGACAATCTTTCATTTAACATTTAGGCGGCGTTTGTTTTTTAAGAGGTCTGAAGACCTTAGGTTACCTATTCAAATTTCAGATTTAAAAGCCTCTGAAATCTAGAAAAAAAAACGGTCTGAATGTAAAAATGTCTGATCGATTCAGACTTTATAAGTATTAATATTTTTTTTAAAAGCCCTTGTGGCCATGGAGGTTCACCTGCGATGACTCCAGGTCATTCGTGGTCGCTCGAGGATTAGTCAGTGCGCGTAAGCTGGCCTAAAAACTCACGGTTATCAAAAAAAAATTAAGTTTTTATGTCAAATCTATCTACTTCACAATAGATGATTCTTGCAAACGAAATAAAGTCAAGCCAAGAACCATTTTTTAATATTGATTTCGGTTTATGAATTTATAAATCTTGATTTGATTTTAACTAATCATATGTTTATTCAAATATTGGGTCTATTTTAATGACCAGAAAATAGAAGGTGGAAGTCTTTTATCCAAAATGTTCTAGAACTTCTGCTTTTTATAACTTACATAATATTCTATAGCAAGTTGGAATTTACAAACCCTTTTTAAGACTGTGCAATCCTATTCAATCAGATTGTAAATAAGATAAAAAACTTTTAAAAAAATAAAAAAATAAAAAATCAAACACAACAATCTCAAACAATCTAGTCAACAAAATCGAGTCTTTTATTTTTTAAAGAAATTGACACATGTCAATTTCTTATTGGTTGGTTTTAGATTTTTAGGATAAAACTTATCTAATTAAAAATCAGACTTCTACAAATAAATTAAAAATTAAAAAATATACCAAAATTAATGGTTTTCAATTCCCTACAAATAGAGACCAATCTTGACATATTTTCACCACACCAATTTTTCTCTTCATTTCAATCCTCTTGTTATCTTGCTACTTTCTTTCAATTATCTGCTATGGATCCAGACTTCCCAAATCTTCTTTCGAATTCTCAACATCCTGATAGCTCTCAGTATCACCCAAACACACAGTATGAAAACTCTGATTTCAGTTGTATGGTATGTTTTTTTATAATTATAATTATGTTTCAAAATATGTAATTGTTCGTTCGTTTAATCTATATTTTATACTTATAATTAAAAAAAATTATATGTATAAAAAATAAAATATATAATTTTTGTAAAATAATATTGTAGATTAGATTGGATTGTAGGGGATTGTGGTTGGAGTAGAGGTGGCCAAATCGACACGACCCGACCCGATCCGACGGGCTGACCCGAACCGAAACCGGCCAAGAACCGGTTCTGGCCCGACCCGGTCAAGAACCGGTTTCAAGCCCGAGAGCCGGGACCGGTTCGCGTATATAGGATTTTCCTCGGCCCGACCCGGGACCGGTTCGTGACCCGACCCGGCCCGACCCAATTTTTTCACCCCAAAAAAACTCCCCTCCAACCCCATATAAATACTAGGGGTGTTATGGAGTGATCACCACCTTACAATTGCTTACAAAACGCAAAAAACGCTTACAATTCTCATTTCTCGGCTCTCGTTATATTCGTTTCTCGCAAAAAACGCATACAATTCTAATTTCTCGGCTCTCGCTATATTCGTTTCTCGCAAAAAACGCATACATTTCTCTAGTCTCTACCCTCTCTACTATCGAATGTTTAGAATTTATGTATTGTAACTTGTAATTTAAAATTATATATAAACTATAAAACGTAAAAGTGTATTTTAGTGATATATATTATAAATAAAACGTAATTTTAAAGTGTATTTTACTTATCCAATGATTCCAATCCAATTTTTCTTTGTTAAAGTTTAGTAATTAATTATTATACAAAGAAAGCAGTTAAAAAACAAAAAAATCCCCGGCCCTACTCCGACCCGGTTCTTGGCCCGGCCCGGCCCGGTTTTCCCGAAACCGGTTCTACATACAAGTAAACGGGTCAGGGGATTTCGGTTTAAACCCGGCCCGACCCGACCCGGTTCGCACGGTTACTGTGCAGAACCGGGTTGTCCCCCGGCCCGGCCCGAACCCGACTTTTGGCCACCTCTAGGTTGGAGTATGAAAATTTTGAGATTGGATTGAAGTTGAATATTATGTAAGTGGATGAGAGAGAAACTAATATTTTAATTTATAATTGAAGGTTAGGGTTCGTCTTTTTTCCTCTTATCATTCAGCCATGTCTAAATTAAGATCAATTGTTATTTTAAAAGAATTTTATTCCGTATTATTACTTGAGAAAGACAATCCTACCCATTACCACCAATATCATTCAGACATGTCTGAATTAAGCTACCTTTGTCCCAACCATCCGTTGCCACCGTTGTTGCATCTGCTTCTACCTTTGCAACCACTATCGTCGACACCAATTAATATTATTATATATTATTTATAATTTAAGTAGGAGAGGATGAAAATGTAATAAATGGGTAATTTTGTCCATTTATCATTATTTCATTACAATTTCAAAGTTACACTCTGCAAATCAAGTAGACAAATTCCGTTCTATTTCCTGCCAACCAAATGTGTAGTCAATCCCAATTAAGTTATATTACAATTCATTCAAATTCCAATTCCTTTGATACATTCTATTCATTCCAAAAACATTTTACGAGCCAAACAACCCCTAAGACGGTCCTTGCTTGAATATAAAATAACGTTCAGTAACAAAAACCTCATAAATCCTTGAAAATATTAGTGTAACATCCCAACCATTGGTGTTAATGATTCAAGTCGAGTAACAAGTTGTTTAGACTCACTTTGAGAATAATTTTTGACTCGGCTCAAGAAATTAATATCAGGTTTGACTCAAAAAAATAATATCATACGTGAGCTTGAATAATGTTTCAAGATAGTGCTCGAGCTCGATCTCAAGTGTTTTTTCAATGTTTGAGCCCAATAATCGTTTAACAATTTCAAGTTCATACAATGTCACATGAAATTCAAACTTTAAAAACTTGTTTATGGGATTAAACTTAATATTAATTACTAACACTATAACAAAATTGGTTTTATAGGACGCTTAAAATGTATGAGTGTCCTAATAAAATACTTTATAGGACTTAAATTTATGGGACCAAACAAAAAACGTCATATATAAAAGTGTATAATAGGCTTATAAGACGCCTTTAGGCGTTTAACAAACTTTTTAAAACGTTTTAATTAAAGTATCGTATTAGTTATTTTATACGACACTATTTAAAAATGGTCTTATAAACACGCGTGTCCTATAAAAAATGTCTTATAGGACACTTCTCGAAAGTGTCATATAAAATAGTTAATATAATATTTTATTCTAAAAGTTTTCTAAAAAACTTGTTTGAACGCCCAAAAACGTCCTATAAATAGATAAGACATTTTTAGTTTGGTTCTATATATAAACTATTTTATTAGGACACTTAGACATGGTAGGCATCCTTATAAAGCCAATTTTGTTGTAGTGTGATTTATCGGCTCAAACTTGATATTTTGATAAATGTTTTGCTATAAAAAAAAATACAAGTGATTGTGTGACATGGGTCAACTCGAAAAATTTAATTGAATTTTCAAACGAACCAAGTCGAACATTAATATTACGGAACTCAACTTGTTAGCTAAAACGATATTTGTTTTGTGTTTAAATCGAGTAGCTCGTTAAATGCTAGAATCGTAATCAATTCAAATCCTAACCATGAACCATAACTAGATTTTGGACCAACACTTATAAAGTAGAATTTTGGTAAGTTTGTTCAAATTAGTATTTATAATTGTGAAGATTTAAAGGAGCCCAAGAGAACTAAAGGCCCATTTTGATTAAGCTCATATCATCATTCATCATCATGCATTTATAAATAAACCCACTTCTCTTTCTTTTGCAACAAAATAGTAAGAGCATCTCAACAATTATATTAAACTATAAATTTTAGAGTTTTTTTTAATCTCTAAAGAGCTATATTAAAATGTACAAGAGTAAATCACATTTTTTGTCCTTGTGGTTTGCTAAAAATTACGGATTCATTCTTATGGTTTTGAAATTTCTATTTTTATCCCTATAGTTTGTAATTCATTTCTATTTTCGTCCCTGAGGCCAAAACACTACTTTAAGGTATGAAGAACTAAATTAGAAATGAGTTTTAAAGCATATAGATGAAAATAGCAATACAATTTAAATCATAAGGATGAAAAATGTGATGAATTATAAACCATAAGGATAAAAATCCCAATTTCAATACCATAAGAAGAAAAATAGTCAACAAACCACAAGGACTAAAAATGTAATTTACTCAATATACAATAAAAGATAAAGAACATAGAAATCTTTAATACTATAAATACATACAAAACCACTTAATTATTCTTAATTATTTACTTTTTTTCTTTTAATTATAATTACGATATAAATAATTTGGAAGCTTAGAAATGTTCTTACATTTTCATAAACTAAGGGTGTTCTTTTTTTAACATGTCCCTATCCCTATATATTAGAGAATAGAGATGGCATACCGGGTCGGATCAGGCCTCACTCCAAACCGGGCCGAAACACTATTCCATTCGTGATCCATTCTAATCCACTAATTTAAGATAAATAATGTTATTAACTACTGAGATAATTAAGAAGATAATCATCGATATTTATTAAATAAAAATTGGTGTATTTTTAAGACTCTCTCTCTCTCTCTCTCTCTCTCTCCCTCTCTCACACACACATAAGTTGAACACATTGTGCACACTATGTAAACACCTTTGTAAATTTTTTATTAGGTGTTCTCGATAAAAGGTTCATAATATGATTGCAAGTAATATTTCTAGATTTAGTTTGTGTTTGTAATATGTTCACAAGTGATACAAAATCTTGTTGATTTAGAGTGTGTTCACTGTGTGTTCACAAACTATAATAGTATTTATAAGAGAGTGTTCACAATGTGTTCACTTTAAGTTTTATATTCAATTATGTGTATGTATAGGCTATGGAGAGAGAATAGAGAAAATAGAAGAGATAATATATAGAAGATATGGGAGAAAGTGTAGAAAAGAGGAGAGAGATTTTTTATTTATATTAAATTTATTTTCTCTACTAAATTTTTGTGGTTTAAATTATTCTCACGGATCTCACAAATTAGTGAGTTTCTAAAAGAATGCCCTATATATAGGTATAGCTGAAGAATCATGTGAGAAAGTTGAGGTTGACGCGAGTAGCGTATGAAACGTGAGAAGTGGATCTGAACTGTTGATCACTTGTAATCAAATGCCCTACCATAAATTGCGGCTTATAAGAGAACTGATCAAATGCATCTCGATGCATCTTATCCCAGTGCATCTCATCCTAGTGTGCCTTCATTTCTCATCCAATGGTTGATAACCACTTCTCACGTTTCTCACGTTAACCTCAACTTGTCACGTGAACCCAACCTTATGCGTATATCTATATCTATACTACATTATAAAGCATATTGGAAGAAAGTCTTAAAGTCTTAAATACAATTTCTTAAGACTAAGGCCTTCGGTACCGCAGCGGGGATGGGGCTCGGGATGGCGGGGATGGAGCGGGGTGGGCTACGGGATGTGCGGGTTCGGCGGGAAGGGATGGAATCCGGGTTCCCCATCCCGTTTCATCCCGAAGGGTTTTTAAAAAAAAAATTATTTAATTTAATTTTTAAAAATCATGCCGTTGAACGGCTCTTTGTAAAAAAAATTCTCAATTTAATCCCACTATATATTTAACCCTCAACCTCTTATTTCTCACACCTCTCAAACTCTCTAAAATTCTCTCAACCTCTTATTTTTCACACCTCTCAAACTCTCTAAAATTCTCTCAACCTCTTATTTTTCACACCTCTCAAACTCTCTCAAATTCTCTCAACCTCTTATTTTTCACACCTCTCAAACTCTCTCAAACTCTCTCAAACACTCTTCCATTCTCTATATTTTAAACAATATGGATTCGCCACAACCCGGTTCACCAATCGCATCATCATCATCCGTAGACACCGACGAGTTGTTGAATCTACAAAGGGAAATTTTTCGACAGACTGCACAATCGCTGTATGGTAGCACCGCCTCATCGTCAACAAGAGAGAGGGCCGCAAACATTGAAAGAGGTCGAGTAACTGCAAACGAGCGGCTTATGCGGGACTACTTTGGTGTCAACCCGATTTATACACCGGATATGTTTAGGCGGCGGTTCAGGATGAGCAGACAACTATTCGAACGAATAGTTGAAGATTTAGAAGTAGGGTATCGGTATTTTAGACTTCGGTTTGACGGGTTAGGCAAACAAGGTTTTTCTCCGATACAAAAGTGTATTTCCGCTATTCGGCAATTGGCGTATGGAGTAAGTGCTGACGCACTTGACGAGTACATCCGTATGGGAGAGAAAACGTCACGAGATTGTCTGTACAAATTCTGCACAGGTATTATTGAACTGTATGGTCAAAAATATTTACGCAAGCCTACTTTTATTGATATTCAGAAGTTGTACGCCGCGCATGAAGCTAAACACGGATTTTCCGGCATGCTCGGCAGCATAGACTGTACTCATTGGGCGTGGGCAAATTGTCCGAATGCATGGCGAGGTCAATTCATGAGAGGTGATCATGAGCACCCGACAATCATGCTAGAAACAGTGGCCTCTCAAGATCTATGGATCTGGCACGCATACTTTGGTGTTGCCGGTTCCAACAACGACATCAATGTTCTCAATCAGTCGCCCATCTTCAACGATGTATATGATGGAAAAGCACCCGAGTGCCCTTTTGAGGTAAATGGAGCCACCTACAAGCACGGATATTATCTAACGGATGGGATATATCCGGAATGGGCTACTTTCGTAAAATCATTTACGTGCCCACAAGACCTTAAACGACAAAAGTTCAAGTCCGCGCAAGAATCCGCACGTAAAGATGTTGAACGAGCTTTTGGCGTGCTTAAAGCACGTTGGCATATACTTCATAACCCGACACGCGGATGGGAACTCTCAAGATTGGCAAACATTATGTACGCTTGTGTCATATTACACAATATGATACTCGAAGACGAAAACCATGCTATTTGTGGTGACGTGGAAAACGACTTTTTCACGGATGATATCGAAAGCCAAATCAGTGAGACACAACGCGCGGCAAATGTTCGAGAAGTCATAAACCGGGACACTCATAATAACCTTCGGTCGGATTTGGTCGAACATATTTGGCGTATCCAAGTTCCCAACAATGACGACGAGTAGATTTTTAAATTTATTTTGTAATTTTTATTTTTAATGAATGATATGAATTTTAATTTTTATTATTTATCTTATTTTTATTTATTAAAAAATATATAAATATTTTTATTTTGTTAAATAATTAAATGTATAAATAAAGAAATTAAAATAAATGAGGTGGCAAAAGGGTTTGAGGGAATGGGGTAAGGGTGTTTAGGGATTGTTAGGGATTGAGTGAGGGATGGGAGAAAAGCTGATGTGGCGCTGATGTGGAGCTGGAATCTTTGAAAGATCCTCTCATGGGGTACTGATGGCCTAAAGTACAACACTTTTATGTCTAAAGTCTTAAAGTCTTAATTACAACTATTAATGCTTCATGTACAACTCATCTATGCTATACTACCATTCCCATCAAATCATTATGTTCCCAAGACATCGCATACACGGTCTCGTCTTCCCCAGGCGACGATTCCGAAAATCGATTCCTCAGATGACATTCAAACTCCCGGTTGATTCAAGATGACATATGTAGAAGGTTAGGGTTGATTAACGTGTTAATTTCTCTACCAATTCACTCTCGATCTATCACACTACTCTACCGATTCCATTCCAATCGAGGTAATTTTTCGTTTTCCATCCTTAATTTCGTGTCGATTTCTCTATCAATCTCATTACGGTTGGAGTTCGAAATAATTGTTTTCCTCTACCGATTTCGTCGGATCAGATTTGGTTTATATACGAATCTTGGTTAGAATCGACCTGATTTGGTTTTATAATGCTGTGTTGTATAAGATGTGTTTGATTCTAACCCGAGGAATCCAAATAAGGCATCCTTCTCCATGTTCGTGTTGGGTTAATTCTTCTTCTCATTCTCAACTAATTTGTTTGTTCTATGTTGGTTCTAATTTAAATGTCAAAGGCTTTTAGTCTCAGTAGATCATATGGTTATTTTGTAGAAAGTTTAGAAATTTGTCTTGACATTTTGAAGCTCATAAGCTATTGTTAGGGTTATCAAATCATGCTTTCTGTGACATTACACTGGTTCTACTCCATGACTTTGTACATCTAGAATTGCTATTGTTAAAGAAGGCGTACTGATAAATTGCTATTGTTCTACAGAACCTGCTTCAAAGTTATTAGGGAGAGGTGATGCCTTCCACGCTTTCATCTTATGCGTTATTTAGTTTTTATTTAAAATATAGACATGTCACCTTCATGCAGCGGTGATGAGTTTATTTGATTGTACCGTTCATTTTCTCCTTTAGGAACCGAGGCTGCAAGTTCTTCTACATTAGTTGGAAACATTTGATGGCAGATTAGGGCTTTCTGGATACATATGAGCCACTTATGAAACCTTTTCTTTTAAGGTATGTTTGTTCACACTAATACTTCAAGTTCTCAAGTTTCTTCTGTTTTTGTTATCACTTCTTAATAATGGTTGCTTATTTTGCAGGTTTTCCAATAATTATGTATCCATGTTCTTGCATTGCTCTATGCCTCATTGTAATGTGCATATAAATGGGTAAAAGTATATCATTTTCGAAATTTGCTTCCATGAGATTGGCTACTAAATACTAAACAATTATTCATAGTCAGATTCTCCTACTTCTGTTTCAAATAGATTTGCTTGTTTAATGCCCTCCCGTAGGAATTTGATTGTTTTGCATAACCAGTGGTTGTGCTACACTCACTTTAGTAAGTCATAATTCTTAACTTGTTGCTCATCTTTTTATGCTTCATCACATCTAGGACTAGAAGTGTACACTTTATATTATCATACCCGAGTCCGGATTCCTTTTATCACAAGTGCAATAATGCTCAGAGAGTC
Organism: Saussurea involucrata; assembly: GCA_033807775.1. Lineage (NCBI taxonomy): Eukaryota > Viridiplantae > Streptophyta > Magnoliopsida > Asterales > Asteraceae > Saussurea > Saussurea involucrata. The sequence continues at coordinate 178,996,213 of CM066322.1, forward strand.
TTATGCATTCCAAAGTTTAATTTTCGGTTGAAACCTCGAATTCCACACTCTCAGCTTTGGGATAGTATGACAAATCTTTTTTTTGTACCCATTGTGATCGATAATCAGTAGATCGTGTAATGACTGTGGATGTGGATGCCGAGTTCTCATGTTTCTCAGACTCGGATTAATTCATTTTATTGGTTATGTCTCAAGTCTGTGTAGTATTCACATGCAATAGAAATCGCTGGTTGTGAATAATGGATAAAAGTTGGTCTGAGAATCTATATATCGTACTTAAATCAACTCTTTTTGTTTTTTGGGATCAGACTATGCTTTTGTTTGGGTTACTCTTGTTGGTTTATAACAATTAGATTAATTCTTTTGTTCAACGTGTTACTGTCCTGTTGTCTTGGTTTTGTTTCAAGTCTTATGGTCTATTGATGATATTAGTATGCTGCATAATTCGTATAAATGCTTATTTTGGTGCAGACCTAATTTTTATTTGGTTATTTTGCAAAATCTTCTATCTATTAATCGGTGATACATTTTGGTTGTTGGAGTTGTTCTATATTCAGGAGCCGTTTACCAAACGCTTATGCGGTAAGTGCTTACTACCTCACTTTACCTTACCGGATGAATGTGATAAGGATTGAGAATCTTACTAGGTAAGAGCGATGACAAGGACCGAGAATCTTACCCGGTAAGTGAGAGTCACGACTCTTACCCGGTAAGCTCTTAGCGGATAAAAATGTTGCATGTTTTTGCTGATGGTGCTCCAGGTTGTTGGTGATCTTTAATTGAAGGAACTAGAGAAGTATGAGAAGCTGAAAGAGAGAGCAAAAAAAGAGGATCCATTCATGGATCTTTTGTTCGATGTTACGTTGTTCATTCAATTGTTTTATGACGATGTGTATGTACCATTGTCGTATTTCATTGATCCCACTAAAATGGTTGATTTAGCTCATAAATAATTCAGGGCATAATTTGTTTTAATGCTTTATGTTGTAATAGAATGTCCATTTGCTTGAGTATTAAAACAATGGCTTGTCATGTTTTTCAAAATTTGCCACAACACTAATTTATTCGTTTTTTGTATTCACATTTTTGCATATGTTTATTTAAATTTTACATCCCGCAGCTTCTTGTCATTGTGTACTTTACTCGTGATTATTTAAACTTCAGATACTTTTCTGATTTGGAATTAGGGATGGAAACGGGTAATGCATCCCCCATCTTCGACCCCTGTTCCGATTAATCCCTGACGGGTTCAGGAAGAAGGAATCCCCGACGGGTTTGGGGCACCCGTTGGGTACCCGATTAGTAATTAAAGAAAATGTATTTTAAAACTAAAATTATAAGAAATGGTCACTATATTAATTATCAATATTAAAAATAAAATTTATTTATACTAAATGCTTACATACATATATATATTTATTTATTTATACACACTATATACATATATTAAATAAATTTAAAATTTCATCGAGGTCGAATTAGGGGCGGGTAATGCCATCCCCGTCCCTGTCCCGTTACCCGTTAGGGTTGGGTACTCAGAACATGTTATTTTGGTTTCTTTTTCTTATGTCATATGATCGTGGACCCATAAAAGTTTTCAGTCGGTGACACCATTTGATCACATGGGTGAAAACTATAGAATTTTTTTCACAAAATCATAATAGATCAATTGTTTAATCAAAATCGTTTACATTCACAACTCCCGCCGCATTGCGCGGGCACTCAACTAGTATATAGGTATATATACATATATAGGGTTGGGTTCCCGTGAGAATAAAAGTTATGATAAGAAGGGTTCATGAGGTGGGGGTGAGATTAAAAGTGATCAAGAGTTCATAACACAATTAATTTTAGAGTAAATTACAGTTTTGGTCCTTGTAGTTTGCCCAAAGACCAGTTTTCGAGTAAATTACAATTTTAGAGTAAATTACAATTAATGATTGCTAGTTGATAGTGTTAACTCGATGGACCCTAAGGGTCATAAAATTAAAAAGTTAGAGACCGTCATTGTAGATAATATGTTTTATAGACTAAACCCAAAACTTGAGCAAACCACGGGGACCACTACTATAATTCACTCTTGAATAATTTATAAATAAGAAAAAAATTATGACTTTTCGGTTTTCTTGGTGGAATTTAGGTAAGGATTTCTTTTCAATCTTGTGTTTAGATTAAAAGAAAGTCCGAAATTAAAATCTCCCAAAAGGTAATTTAGTTAGTTACAACTTATTTTCATGAAATTTCATAGTATTTAATGAAATTTCATAGTATGCGGTAACTGGTATTTAATGAAATTTCATAGTATTTGTTTATAATAATATTTTTTTCTAAAGTTGTATTAAAAGTATTTGTTTTGTAAAAAACGATTAACAAAAGGTAATTTAGTTAGTTACAACTTATTTTAATAAAATATCTATAAAGAATGAAATTAAATTGCATTTCAAATATTACAAATCAAACAACCAAATATTCTAAATCGTTCTAATTCCAAATCATTTCAGAAATCCAAATGCGTCAAAAATATTTTATCAAACCATTTTAACCACTTCTATTCTTGGGTAATCTCTAACGATAAAAATAAAGGCATTATAATGTTTGTTGAGGAATGAACGTAAAAATACTCGGAATATTTTGGTGCAAGACGTGAACGTTGTGATGAATAAGAACATACTCGGGTAAAAAAGCAAGAATTCAAATAGAGGATTTCGGAGGCCACAACAAATGGGATTAAAAACGAAAAAGGATGTCATAAAGGTCCTTTTTTCCCTATGATGTTGTAAATATTTTGTTGACGATTAAATAAATATCTGACAAATGTATAAGATGTAAAAAGATAAGTGTAACGCTTTTATAAACATTTGACACATATTGCACCAATATCCAAAATAAATTAAACACTGAATTACACTGATGCAAGCACTTTCAACTTGTCGACTCTTTAGGACTGTTCTTGTTTCACGAATGCACCAAAAGCTTCCATTTTATATACCGATTTGCTAGGTTTCGCTTTTGATATTAGGAAAAACAAGTGAATAACGTTTTCTTCCATTTCTCTGACACTTCTCATCATACGAGATATTTAGTTTTCGTACAATTTCTTTTATTATATTAGACGAGGAAACTTATACCACGTTATCTCCTTATCTGTTTTCTTTATTTATACTTTTAGCCTATTTTTTAAATATGTTTTACAAGTTAGTACAAAATTTTGAGTGCTAGGATAAGAAAGATTGAGGATATGATGTAATATTCGTTGAGAAATGTTAAAACACAAGTTAACTACTACACTAATTTTGTGGAATGGAAATTATTTAAGAAAATTGATGTTTAATTATTTGACGGGATAACTATTAATTTTAAAATATTTGGATTTATTATTTTTGAAAAGAAATACAACAAAATTTGTTGTGATATAAATATTTATCATATTTGGATTCAGAAACACACTTGAAAACGTGATCTATACTATATTATAAAGCATTTATGAAAAACTCTAAAAAAACATCTTCTAAAGCTTCATATACCGCTATTTAATGTTAATTACTTAAAATCTCTTAAAAACAACTAATGAAGCTTTATGTACCGTTTTTAATGCTAATTGTTTGATTAATACTTATCTCTAAGAACCTTCAAATCCTTAATCGTGGACTCTTATTAATTAATATTTATCTCTAGCCACTTTCAAATCCTCGAATCATGAAGTTTTTAAAAAATGTCACTCTTTAACAAATTTATAAAAAAACATGACCGTTTTCTCAAAACAACACATTAAAATAAATTAGAACATTAAAATTGAGATATATCACGCTGCATTGCGCGAGTAAACTTTTAATTAAAATTAATTAATCATGTTAGCCATTTAACAATGTTCTTAAATGCTAATTTTTTATTTTTAAAATGACACAATTGGAAAATTCTAAAAAGGAAGGTTGAATCCATAAAAAATTCTTGTGATGTTGGTTGTAAAAAATTCAATAAAGTTGGCCACATATTAAATTGGGAAATTAATTAAAATACCCCAAGTTTGAAAGTGACTTACCAAAATACCCCAAAAAATTAATTTCTTACCAAAATGCCCTCTTTTTCCGCGGAGGGAGCCCTCTATAGCGGGCAGGGACTGAAAGTGTAAACTTTTGCAAGATTATTTACACTTTCAGTCCCCGGGCCATCGCGGGCCGCGTTTGAACCATCGCTGGCCTCGATCGCGGGGGCCAGGGACTGAAAGTGTAAATATTTCGGGCAAAAATTTTCACAATTGGTTCCTGCCCGCGATCGCGGGATCTTATCGCGGAAAAAGAGGGCATTTTGGTAAGAAATTAATTTTTTGGGGTATTTTGGTAAGTCACTTTTAAACTTGGGGTATTTTAATTAATTTCCCTATTAAATTCTATTATTAAATAATTATTACTTTCATTAAGTGCTTTAAATTTTAAAAGACACATGCTTTTATTAAATTGTAATGATGAAATTGGTCATTTAATTTTAAGAACAAAGTACAAATATAAACCATGTCTTATTAAATTGTCAATTTAACTTTAGTAGTTCAACTGAGCCCTCCCATTATTTTGAAAATGGTTGTTCAATCCCACTTTTTAATAGTCTGGACGACCATGTCTAACGGGTCGTGCTGCCCGTGAGCAGCTCTAATTATGTTGTATCAAATTTACATTATATTCTATGGATATATCTTCACCAGTTTCTACGAAGGTGGTTACCTGCACACGTTTTCATACAACATAAGAGTACCTTCAAATATATTATATAAATATAAGGCGGTTACCTAGGAGAATGTAATGAATATCTCATATACCCTGGTTCGATCCCAAACATCCACCCCAGATATGACTAACGAGTTTATGAGGGCTGATACCTTACATTCACAATTAGTCGCAATTAGGGATGTGAACTATTCGAGCTAATCCAACTCGAGCTCGTTTATATCAGGCTCAAGCTTAATAATTCTCGAGCTCGAGTCGATCTTTATAATACTAATGTTCGACTCAACTCGTTCGAAAGCTCAATTACATTTTTCGAGTCCAGTCGAGCCTAGCCTAGCCGAACCATTCAGACATACACTTTTTCCAACAAAAATATGTTCATATGTTCATAAATAATATAATAAAAATATAAAAATTATCTGGTTCAAACCAATAAATGAATTAATTGATCACGAGTTTGATCCCATAAACGAGCATTCAACTCGACAATTCAAAAAATATCCGAGCTCCAAGCTCAAGTCCTACTTTCAAAAAGTTATTCGAGCTCGAGTCCTACTTTCAAAAAATTATTCGAGCTCGAGTCTGACATTAGTTTTTGAGTCGAACTCAAATAACCTATTACTCGATTCAACACTTTACAATCGTGGAACACATTTAAAAATAAAAATCCACCTTTCTTTTATGCTTAATATTATGATTAAATCCAAAACTAGGCTCAAAAAACCGACCAACCCAGTCAACCAAACCGGAAAAAAAACTCAACCTAAGTTAACCTAACACATAGTTGATACAAAATTAGCCACACCGCATCTATCGGGTTGAAATTGGGTTAGAGAAATTTGAACCCGATGAACCTGATGCCTTTCTATACTATGAATTTAATATGATTGTTAAATCTTTAATTGATATATATATATATATATATATATATATATATATATATATATAGGGTACAAATCAAATACAAGCCACAATCTGCATATGTGCATACTGGTTCTGCATATATGCATTGTCCTATATGAATGTATGTCCATTATATGTATATTCTTGCACGTATTCATATGCATATATACGGAACCAGGCCGCACATATGCAAACGGTGGTTTGTAAGGGGTGCAACAAATGCAAGGTTTGCATTTTACGAAGCCTATATATATATATATATATCTATATATATATATTTGAATATTAAAGCAACCAAAGGTAGATAGCCTTTGCATACCATTTTATATCTTCAATTCCATGAGGCAGAGAACCATCCATCTCCGTTGATACCAAAAGATGTTTGTGAATCCTTCTTTTCAACTAACCTCTCTCGATGCTTCTTTTTCCATTTATGAGTAATAATAAGGTGTTGCATATACAAAGGACGACACAAGAGGAGTACACTATACACCTCCGACGTATTTGATCATGTTTCTCAGTTTATTATTTGCACCAGATAAATATTTGGTATAATAACATATAAGAGCATCTCCAATCGCTTTCTCATAATAGAGAAAATGGATAATATAGAGATTTCGGGTTGTATTTTTGCTCCAACGGCTTTCCCAAAACTATCTCCAAAATGGAGAAAGTAAGCGAGAGAATGAGGTTTTCTCCAAATATGAAGATAACCCAAAAAATGATTATTAAATGAAAGCATCAATAGAAGTTTTTTGAAAAAAAAAATACTTAGAGAGAGAAATAATATTTTAATAGATGAATGAAATATTTTAATATTATAATCAATGTTTTTTTCTCCAAAATGAGGAATCTGTTGGAGATGCAAGTAATTTTTTTTTTGGAAATTTTAACTTGTGGTTCTCCATCTAAGAGAAATTTTGAGAAATCTGTTAGAGATGCTCTAAGGCCTCGAGGAACTATGTTAATCAATATCTATTTTGATTTATTACAAAAAAGTGTTGAATTGCTCATGTATAACTCACCAACGTACATGAAAAAAATAAATCGAAAGAGAAAATACTATCATATGTTATGCGTTTCCATATGAACTTGTGTTTGATAAAAACCCTAGAAATTGAATAATGAAGAACAAAATCGAAAATAAGAAACGAACCTTGGAAGGAAGGTTTGGGTAAGGGATTTCAAAATTTAACAACGCAAACAAGTACTTAATGGGCAAAATCTATTTATATTATTACCGAAGCTTGTTGAGTACAAGAGTACATTGTAATCTTCATCTAAATCCATGAAGCTGTTAAACGTGTGTGATAGAAGATATGGATGAAAGACGATTCATGAAGTTGTACCAAAATAATAAAAACTTGTAAAGTTAAAAATTAAGTAATTTAACATTAAACAACAGTACATAAAATTTAAAAAGTTTTAGATAAATCTTTTATAATATAGTATAGATTATTGAAATATGAGACTACACATCAACAATTTGTTAGAACATCTCTAATTGATTTTTCTAATAACTTTTTTCATGCCATAAAAACAAAAACATTTAATAAATTTTAGTGTTAGTTATATTATTAAATGATTGAATAAAGTTTCAATTAATTTTATTGATAATACATCCAATCATATTTCATAAGAACAAGAGTAAATTGCGATTTTCGTCCCTGTAGTTTGGTGTCTATAACGATTTCCGTCTCTGTGGTTTAAAAACTGTTTTTTTCATCCCCGTGGTTTGCATTTTATATCACTTTTCGTCCTTCTTCCTAACAGAGTTTAAACATTCCGTTAAATCAAGGGTAGTATGGGCTTTTTACCTTTTTAATATTTAACTGCATTATATATGTTTGACCGAAACAAAAACCTAACGTAACACATAAACAGTCACACCCACCCCACCCCCAAACCCATCTTCTTCCTCAACCATTCTCCAACACAAAATACATTTCGTTGGACTGAGCGGGATAAATGGTCCACGCCAACTTTGGCCTTCCGGGGATGGTTGTAAGAAAATTAGAGATCTACACAACAACAGTGCTTCTTGCGATCCTTTGTTCCCCAAAACCACGTAGAGACGAAAACTGACAGGATATCATGGAAGAGATCTCGAACCCCAGTTGCAAAAGTTATCGAAGCATCGTTTACGAAAACACATAATTCCCGACTTACTTCCAATAAGCTACACCCACAGGTCGGGCTTGGACACAAAAACATCAGTAGTCGTCCAACTAGAAGAAAAACTTCAGTAGGAATTGGAGATCTTTGAGCCAATGATCGAATGGGGTGTCTAGAAAACCGAAGAGGTAAGGTTCGAACGCTGCTTCGACGATTTCGTTTTCCGCCGTTCTAAAAAACAAGAAAACCGAAAGACGTAAAAGATGCAGGTGGAAGAGAAGATCTTTATATATCGAAATGCAGTTAGTTCATGCTGTGACCTCGAGTTCATCACTAGGAAAGCTCTCCCACTCAATCACAAGGCTATGATATCGACCAACAGTAAATGGGCTGACAACAAAATGTGAAACATGAATAATAAGAGTATGTAAACCAATATGTTCAAACGATCAAGACAACCCATATATATACCAACTAATTCTGTACTCAACTACTTGATGTTCAGACACACACATGTACGTATGTATATATGTATATGTATATATATATTGAGAACAAGAGAGAGATATAGAGAGAAAGATAGGACCCTGAAAGTGATGATGATGGTGGTGGTCATCTAATTCATGGGAGGAATGTCAATAGGTGGTGGTTTTTTTTGTAAATGAGAACTTCAAAAGAGAGCTTAGGTTCTATTTTTTGTCGAGCTTAGAGTAGTCTTTCCTTCAAGAATAAAACACTTGCATCAATTCAAAGCAAAATGAGCAGAATAAATGTAAACTACTCATGCAAAAACTACATGTTGAAGAAAGGAAAGCTCTTGTTTTGAGCAAACTACGAAAAATACATTAGAAACAACATTATGAAACCGCCCAACAAATTGATTTGCATGCGGTTCCATGTGAGTTAAGTCGCAACATACTCGCCCGAATCTACCTTAAAAATTGGATAAAGACGTACCCCAATGTCTAGCATGAAACCTCCAATGTTGACCAACAAAATTGACTTCACTTCACCAAGCACTATACCAGCGTGGAACTTTCCTACTATGCATTTTGGAGGCACATTAAGATATATATATATATATATATATATATATATATGGGAGGTATCCGTTGCAAACCAGTCAGTTTGTGCAAACCCCGTACAAACCAATCTACCAATCACGTAACTTTGTTTTTTTTTATCCATAAGGGTATTTTAGGGCTTTTAGCATATTGTTTCATCTCCACCAATCACGTAACTTATTTTTTTATATCCATAACTTCTTTTTTATATCCATAAGGGTATTTTAGGGCTCTATCGGAAAATATAGATTCATGAAGCCAAATTATATATTCATGAAGCCAAATTTTATATTCATGAAGCCAAAATATAGATTCATGAAGCATCAACAAAAAAAAATTGCAAATTCATGATTGTAGATTGGTTTGTACGGGGTTTGCACAAACTGACTGGTTTGCAATTGATATTTCCCATATATATATATATATATATATATATATATATATATATATATTACACAGAGAGAGAGCGCTTCTCTATTCCGGTTTTGTGGGTTTCTTGTACCGTTTCTGGTTTTGTGAAAGAGAGACATTTTCATCAATGGTTTTGTATTTTTTTTCCGAGTAAACCTCAATTTTGGTCCCTGTGGTTTGCAAAAAATAACGAAAATCGTCCCTACAGTTCATTTATTACAAATTAGCCCCTGTGGTATGCGTTTTTGTCCTTCTCACTAACGGAGGTTAACCTCATCCATTAAATGAAGGGTATTTTAGTCTTTTTATAGATTTATTTAATTTAATATTAAATGCTTTGACTTTTTGACTATCTTTTATCCTTTTTGGCGTCTTTTCCCTCCCAAACCCACCCCACCCTTACTCCCTTTCTCTCTCCCAAACCCACCCCACTACAACCCGCACACATCACACACACACATATATAAACACACACACACACACACACACACATATATATATATATATATAACACTTAATTAAATTTCACACACACATACACACACACACACACATATATATATATATATATATATATATATAAACACCCACACCCACACACACACACACACATATATATAAAAGAAAATCGTTAAGTGTTTTTATATAACGAAATAAACGAAATTTAGTGTTATATATATATATGTGTGTGTGTGTGTGTGCTTGTGCTGTGTTTATATATATGTGTGAGTGTGTGTTTGTATATATATATATATATATATATGTGTGTGTGTGTGTGTATGTGTGAAATTTAATTAAGTGTTATATATATATATATATATATATATGTGTGTGTGTGTGTGCTATGGTTATATATATATATATATGTGTGTGTGTGTGTGTGTGTGTGTGTTTATATGTATGTATATGTGTGTGTGTCTATGTGTATATGTGTGTATTAAGTGTTTATATATATATATATATAAGTGTTTTGGGAAGAAGATGAGAGGGAGTAGGGGAGGGGTTGGGTAGGGTGGGTGGGGTAGTGATTGGTGAGTCAAAAAAGAAGGATAAGACAAAATCTAAACAGAGAAAAATAATGTTAAAGTAAAGAAATATATAAAAAGACAGGTTTACCCTTCATTTATTGGATGGGGGTTAACCTCCGTTAGTGAGAGGGACCAAAAACGAACAAAAACGCATACCACAAGGGCTAATTTGTAATAAATGAACTGTAGGGACGATTTTCGTTATTTTTTGCAAACCACATGGACCAAAATTGAGGTTTACTCTTTTTTTTTTCTGTTCCTGGTTTTGTGAGAGGTGTCAAAAGAACAAGTTGGGGAGGGTGTGCGGGTGTGGTCTTGGCGAGGGTGATGCATGTCTTGGCGAAGAAGGTAAAGTGGGTGGCTGTGATGGTGTGCATAAAGTGGTTGTACACGTGTACAATATAAATCTTTAATGAAGATAATAAGAAAATTAAATAAAAGGGGAAATGACCAAAAAGTCCCTAACCTAACGGATTTATTTTAACAAAATCAGTTACAGGAACGAAAAGAGAAACTAATTGAAAACCACGGGGACGAAAAAGGCAATTTTTAGAGACCAAGGATGAAAATAGAAATAAACAACAAACCATAAGTACTAAAATCGTAGTTTACTCTAAGGGGCTGTTTGGTAGAGAGAAATGAGAGGAGAGAAATGGAAATGGATTTGAATTCTCTTGTTTGGTAGGTAAGGGAAATAAAAACACGGAGAGTTGGTATTTCCCGAGAATTGACTCCCTTTGTATTTGATTTCTCTGATTTAGGAAGAGAAATGGAGAGAATAGGAAAACACGGAGAATTGTTCTCGCGTTCGCTTCTCTCTCTCTCGTTCGCCCTGTCTAGGGTTCCGCCCACCACCGCCGTTCGCCCTGTCTAGGTATCCCCGTCTCCTCTCTCACTCTGTCTCGTCTTTCCCTGTCTCCTCTCTCTCTGTCTCGTCTTCTCTCTCTCTCTCTCGTTCGCCCTGTCTAGGGTTCTGTATTTGTGTTTCGCCCATCAGGTTAATCATCTTCTAATTACAGCCTTCTTTTTCTGTCTAATTATGTGACTTATAAACTTCGATTTGGAACATCTTTTCAATCCAGTCGACGATCTGCTGTTTGGATTCCATTTTTCACAAGTAACTATCAGGTAAAATTTGGATTCCGTTTTCTGTTTGGATAAATTAGGATTAGGTTATGGAGGTTTGCATGATTAAACACTTTGTTTGCGTTGATACTAGTGAACAACACACACAATTTTCATAACATTAGATGATTATAATAACAAGGAACAGAAAATTGTTTCAAAAGCCTGGCCTGGAATTTTCATCAAAATTCTAAACATCTTACTGGAATGAATGTAGAAATTGGATATTATTGGGTTCAATATGGTCTCTTTAATTCATCATACATGCTTCATATGATATATATATATATATATATATATATATATATATGGTTAAATGACTATATATATCTCTTCTCTTTAACAACTTTTTAATGATTTATGTGTTTGGCAACCATTTAGCATTTAGGGTGGTGTATTATATGAAATAGTTATGTTTCCTTTATATATATATATATATATATATCTAGTATTAACTATATAATTGTATGTGTAGATGGCAAGATCACCGTTGAGACAAAGAATAGTTGCCATAGGTGCATTTTATGCCATGTATGTTATGATTTGTTGGTGGATGATGTGTAGTTATCGTAGACGTCGTTCGATTGAATCTAGAACATTACGTACAAGATATTTAATGAGTTACCATAATAGGCGTGAAAACATGATGAGGATGGTTTATGAAAGTGATGTTACTAGTGTTGTCAACATAAGAATGAATATACATGCGTTTTCAACACTTTGTGATATGCTAGAAAGTAGAGGGGGGTTAAAGGCTAGTAAAAACATGCTAGTAGATGAGCAAGTTGCTATGTTTTTACATACCCTTGCTCATAATGCTAAGAATAGGATACTAGTCAATAGATTTCATCGATCTGGGGAAACTATAAGTCGGTATTTCAAGTTAGTCTTAAATGTTGTATGTCGATTACACAAAGAATTCTACAAGTCACCCGTACCAGTGCCAGATAATGAAACCGACGAGAGATGGAAATGGTTTAAGGTTAGTCAAACACATAAGTTTTTATTAAATATATTCTTTGTTAATAGAACACTTTAATGATGTTTTCTTTTTATGAAGGGTTGCCTAGGAGCATTAGATGGAACATATGTTAAAGTTAAAGTCCCCGCTGTTGATCGAAAACCTTATCGGACACGAAAGGGGGAGATTTGTACGAATGTACTCGGAGTATGTACGAGAGACCTTTTATTTACATATGTATTAGCGGGATGGGAGGGTTCTGCAGCTGATAGTAGAGTTCTACGAGATGCAATTAGTAGACCTAACGGTCTTAAAGTAACTCAGGGTATGTGATATATAGTCTTCAAATAGTAAACATATAATTACATATGTTAATTAACGTAGAGTTTATGGTTAAAGTAGGAACATACTACTTTTGTGATGCCGGTTATACGAATGGTGAAGGATTTCTAACTCCTTATCGAGGTCAACGTTACCATCTTAATGATTGGTCTCGGCCGCCTACCAATGCCAAGGAGTTATTTAATATGAGACATTCGTCGGCAAGGAATGTTATAGAAAGATGCTTCGGATTAATTAAAGCTAGATGGGCTATTTTGCGTGATAACTCATATCATCCCATAGAGTCCATGCCATGTATCATCATTGCTTGTTGTTTGTTACACAATTTCATACGACAAACAATGAGTGAAGACCCTATTGATAACGAAGTCCCAACAAATCACACACAACCAGGCTACGATCATGATAATGTTATTTCTACGGTTGAGCCCTCACAAGAATGGACCGATCGTAGAGACGCTCTTGCTAACGAAATGTTTAACAATTGGAATGCTAGGCGTATCTACAATTAATTAATTATGATCGTTAATGTTATTTGTACTCTGTATTTGTACTCTTTATTTGTAGAACCATGAATTATGATCGAGTTAATTTTAATTTTTCATTTATATTTGTACTCTTTATTTGTACTCTTTATTTTGTATCTACTATTTGTATGTATTATTTGTAGACATGGCAGAGTCAAATGAAGTGAAAGGTACTGTACGGACCAAACATACTTGGAAAGAAGATCAAGACGCAAAGCTAATTGATGCATTAATGGAGTTACATGCATCTGGAAAGTATGCCGGTGCTGACAATGGTTTCAAACCGGGCTATTTAAATGGCGTTCAACAATTGCTAGATGTAAGTCTTCCTAACTCCGGCCTCAAAGCAGAACCACATATAAAGTCTCGGATGAAGACATGGAAGACACACTTTAGCATTGTTTATGATATGGTGCATACAAGTGGGTTCGGTTGGGATGAAGAAAAAAAATGTGTGGTAGCTGAGGACAGTGTTTGGGATGAATACGTCAAGGTACATGCTAAATTTATTCTAAATTGGTATTTTTTTTACAAGAGTTTGTACTAAATTTGTTTCTAATTGCCTTGTAGTCTCACAAAGGTGCCGCAAATTTTCGAGGCAAGCCATTTCCTTTCTATGACAAGCTGTGTATCATCTATGGTAAGGATAGAGCAACGGGTAGTAAAGCGATTGATCTTGGAGAAGAAGATGATGTCGTTCCAGAGACTCAAAAAAGTTCCCCGATTGATCTTGGAGAAGAAGATGATGTTCAAGGTGCTAGTCGATCTGAAGGACCAACAAGTAGTGTAACAAGCAAACGTACCAAACGCAAAAGTATAGATGGAGATGACATTTATCGGGAGTCATGCAAAGAGATGAAGGAGGTATTGGTTAGATTTGGAGAGATCGTGGGGGAAAGCTTGAATAAAAAAAGTTTGGAGGCTCGTGAAAAAAGTTTGGAGGCTCGTGAAATCTTTGAGAAGGTTAGTGACGAGTTGAAAGTTTTGCCGGGTATTACTGGTATCCAACGTTTTAAAGCAACTCAGTTGATTGGTAAGGATGTGCTTCTAGGACGATTATTTCTTGGGTTGACAGAAGAAGAGAAGATTGACATGGTAGAATCGTCTACCAGTGGTTAGATTTGGATTAAAAGTTTATGGTTATTTTTTTTGTATGACTACGGTTGAACTGTTGTTTTTGGTTTGATTAAAACTATGTTTGTAGTCCTTTTGGTTTGTTTAAAAACTATGTTTCTAGTTGGTTTGATTAAAAACAATGTTTGTACTCTTTTTGGTTTTATTAAAAACTATATTTGGTAGTCTTTTTGGTATGATTAATGCATTTTAATTACTAATTTATGCATCTTTTTTTTTGTTTGGGTTTTGTTGGGAACTGAAGATATGCTAAGTATGGTTAGTACTGCCAGAACAACATTACTACTGCCAGATCAAGTTAGTACTGCTAGTTCAATGTTAGTGCTGCCAGAACAAAGATACTACTGCTAGTTCAAGGTTAGTACTGCTGAGTCATTAATGCTGCAAGAACATGATTAGTACTGCTAGACAAGTTACTACTGCTGGTACATGGTTAATACTGCTGAACAAAGTTAATACTGCTGAACAAAGTTAATACTGCTGGTATATTACTACTGCTGGAATATTATTAATACTGCTTATGTGAGGTTAGTACTGCTTGTTAATACTATTCCGCAGATTCTTTAATTCTGAATTCTAAGTATTAATTATCTTGTTAAGATTCGATCCTGACAAGTTTAAATAATTGATTTGTAAATATAAAAATATGGGTGTAAATGACAAGGTTGGTACAATTCTCTATTGAAATCTCTGTGCAACCAAACAAGAGAAATGATTCTCTGTTTGTAACGTCCCAAAAATTACAAGCAAATTTAAAATTTTAAAATAAACATTTCATTGATAACAACTCATTAAATGATCCCAACGTTTCGTTTACAAACACATAATTAATATCTTTATAAAATAAAACCAGCGGAATAGATGTTTAATTATTAAAATCATAAAGCAACCAGCTCTTCCCGCGCGCCAGTGTGTACTCGTCACGCCTTGGAGCCGCCCGTACCTGAAACCACAGTTTATTGGGAAAGGGTAAGCACGAAGCTTAGTGAATTCCAACACATGCGCAGATAGGAATTATATACACATCACCCCTATCCGCACATAAGCAACAACTCCACAGATACATAAAACGAGTAAACATCTACAAGTAATTATGTATCCAATACCTCGGTCCCATCGGACCCTCGGTCCCACCAAATTGTAATGTATCCAACACCTCAGTACCATCGAGGCCTCGGTCCCACCGAATTGTAATGTATCCAACACCTCAGTACCATCGAGGCCTCGGTCCCACCGAATTGTCATGTAACCAACACCTCAGTACCATCGAGGCCTCGGTCTCACCGAATTGTAATGTAACCAACACCTCAGTACCATCGAGGCCTCGGTCTCACCGAATTGTAATGTAACCAACACCTCAGTACCATCGAGGCCTCGGTCCCACCGAATTGTAATGTAACCAACACCTCAGTACCATCGAGGCCTCGGTCCCACCGAATTGTAATGTAACCAACACCTCAGTACCATCGAGGCCTCGGTCCCACCGAATTGTAATGTAACACATTTATACCAAGCATTCAAACCAATCAAATATTACACACCACAAACAACTAGTTCACACCACAAAGACAATAGTACATACAAACTATTATGACATGCATACAACCCCTAACTACACAGTGAGAGAACTCACCTCGAATGCGCGCCCAGCTTAATAACACAATTCAAGCTTCACAAATACGGTCACTTCCCAGCACCTAAATACATGTTAAAACGTGTCAATACGAGACCCGGACTCTATGACACGACACACGCTTAAACCGTCACTAAAACTAAATTCCGCTCACCCAAAACAGGTCTGTTCGGGACCTGTTTCGACCCCTTTAAACCCAGAAAATTCCCAATATTATTTCATGACCAGAAAGTACTCTGAGTTAGGGTTCCAAGGACATATTATACGCCTCCTAACGATTTTTCTCCAATTTACTACGGATTTTACAAAAACAGTTTCCGGAACAGCGAAATTCAGCACCTTTCAGTATAAAACGACAAATCGACCCATGCTACGTCCCGAACTGGGTTTGGCACAAAACACAGAAAGGTTTCTAGACTCAAAAAGGGAACTTTGGGCACCAGTTTCACCTCAAAACGAGTTACGAGCAGAAAGTTATGATTTTCGCAAGATCAAGGCAGATTCCAGAAGTTTTCACATGAAATGACGAAACACCGAACTTGCGACCACTTTTTCGCCCAGTTAGAGACCGAACCAGTTTTTCGCTAAAACACGGAAAACGTGCTCGACCCTGAACTTGAACCGTGGGCGCCAGTTTTGGCTCAAACGGAGTTACGACGGAAACGTTATGGTTACATGAAAACTGGACAGAAAACTAATTTTCACACAAAATGACGAAAACTGAACAACACCCGGCACCACCCACTGCCATCTCCGGCAGCGATGGTCGCCGGCGGCGGCGACGACAAAGAATGAAAAGAATGGAAGAACGGAACCTTACCTTGGCGATGACAACGAGACCACGACGACAACTCGACTCTTCCGATCGTCTCTCTCTCTCTGCTGATCTCTCCCTCTCGCTGATCTCTCTCTCTCGGCTTCACCCTCCCTCTCGGCTTCACCCTCTCTCGCTGCACACCGGCAGCGGGTGGTGGCAGCAGGCCAGCAGCGGCGTGCTGGTGGTGGGGTGGTTCACGGCAGCATCTCGGAGAGAAGGAGAAGATGGAAAAAGGAATAGGGACATTAGGGTTAACTTCCTGCTTTGTGGCGACGAGAAAAGGAACGAGAGGAGGTGGGTCGGTTCCAATATGGGCCGACCCCCATGCAACCAAAATCCCGAATTGACCCAAATGGTCCCTGCCCTTTTCAACCCTTCGATAAATGCCTAAAGGTTTAAACTATAATACGCACTTGGTCCCTCCGACAAACCCCATCAAATAAATCTTAACAAAAAAGATTTAATATAACGAAATTACATGCCGGGACACGGGCTTTACAACTCTCCCCCACTTGGGTTAGACTTCGTCCCCGAAGTCTACGTCCGCAAACAGCTCCTAATAACTCTCTGGCATCTGATGATATCCCAAACTCAATCCACTTTCAAGCTTTAACCATTCTAAAGCTGCTCACAGTATACCCTACAGGATACTCGACTACGATCATTCCTACCCTTAACTGCCGATTAACTTCTACGAGTTCTAATAGGCTCCAAAGGTTTTCCAATAACTTATATTTAACAAGACATCGACCCCCTGCCGAACATCGGTCCAACCGATTACAATAACAACATCGGCCACCCGCCGAACATCGGTCCAACCGATTTCAATAACAAACATCGGCCACCCGCCGAACATCGGTCCAACCGATCACAATAATAAGCATAAGCGTGGTATTATCCTAGACACTAACACAAATAAATATCCCCCACAACCAAATCAACTAACACACACGTAGGTCATTCCACCATAACCATTCATCACAAGTGATCATTTCAGGGGTACTACTACCATCACCATGATTATCTTAGCATCGGCTACAACTCTCCGATTATACTAAATGTGTTTGGCCTCAAGCCCAAAAGTCGACACCTAAATATACCACCCACCTCAAAATGGTTGATGCGCATTTATTCTCTTAATAACAAAGGGCATCAATCCCTTAACCGATACTATTCGGCCTACAGTACTAACGCGCGTGGAATACCTACCTTCCACCGTCGACGCACCATCCACACTTGCTCTACGAAGCCAAGTCACACCGTATCGAGGATACACCTTGACGTCTACCTCCCAGGTAACGCCTCAAGACCCAGCACACCGGAACTACCTCCCAGGTAAGTGCCCACAACTATATCCTCCTAGTACCTATTGGAAAGTCTAGGTTAAAACACATGGATACCGGGGTCCCACCCCGAGATACCCAACCGACCATTACCAACGACTGACTAACGTGTCTAAGGATCCAAAGCAAACAGCCTACCAACAACATGCCTATTCCGGATTGACTCACTCACCCAAACATGTAAACACTCAATGTGCAAAAAATGCCAAACGGTGCGACAAAAATAACTCATCAACTAGACTCCACATCGAGCCATTAAAACCGGGCAATTGACCCATGACTAACTCCAAGTCAAAACCGAGCAAAATGCTCCACGCTTGCTAGACCCATAGGTCGGAAAATGCGTTTAAACAAAGTTTAAGCAAGCAATACTCTGAAATCAACCTTAGTCTCAGACTCAACACGGGTTAAACAAAAGAGTTTTCCAATAGGACTCACACCCTGAAAATTCTCGAAATGACACATGACACTTAAAAGCACATTTCCCCAAATGGTTTACAAAATCATTTACAAAATATTTTCAACATCAGGATTTTCATCTCAAAAAGATCGTATGTAATAAAACTACTATTACCTGATCGATAGTTACGCAAAACTGGACACGCTCGTCCCACAAAGGAAAATCATGTTGAAAATCGTTCCATTGCAGTTCAGTTTACTCACACAAAAGCAAAGCGTAATAAATAATTTCTTTTAAAATGAACCGCCTCGATTCCAGTATGGATTGACTCATGACATGCACTTAAAGTAACCGCTTAACCTTAAACAGGGTCCGACAAAGGTGTGCACATAATTCAAAATAAGTTTCAAGACATTTGATTCAAAAATTCTTCTTTTTAATCATAAAATGACGTGGCACAGGGTTCTCCACAAATTTTCGCGCGTCAGCTAATCACACAAAACGATGACACGGTTTACAACTATATTTTGTTAAAACACGACTGCCTCGTGTAAGTTTCAAACTTGAAGACGGAAACCAGTCCGCTTCTAATAATTGGAAATATCGACTAAAAGCTCAAAAATCTCAAACTGGGGGCAGGCATGCAAGCTTGTAACACTTCCTCAAGTTTCGTACTTGGGACATATAACATCAAAACATTATAGTTTAAAAATGTATTTATCGAAAATGCTCAAAATACTCGTTTCCTTCAAAGCAAAAGTTTTTAATTTCCCAAAAAAAAAAACGAACGGTAATTCTAAGTTAACCGAATGTCAAAAATCGACGCATTTATATTTCCAAAATATAACACATTGTAATCGTATGCATGATGTTTACAACATTAAAACACTCCTTGGATCAATGGTCTTTCATTTCGACAAAAAGGAACTAAAACATTTTCATGCACGACTCGTTCATCGAAATGTCGAGGACAAAGGTTACCCCAGTATGCATACCCCTAAGTCGATAAATCGCATTTCCATGGAAATGTCAATAAAACCTTTAGCTGACTAAAAAGCGCACTAAACAACTCCTTATGAAATGTTACCAAAATTCCTCCATGCATCACTTATGTCACGCATGAATCAATCCACACACTGAACTATTTGCAATAAAACACTTAGTAATACAAACTCTCGAACGAAAAGTTAAGCGACACTAGAATTCCAAACTCATTTTAGACAAATCACTAAAATAGCCTTTAAACAGACATCGTGGAATGTAACTTTCCGTCTCAACTCTAACACATGTGGAGGAGTTCCAATGTTAGAGTCTCAAGCCGTAGTCACTTACCCAACATCTTAACCACCACAAAACACGGATATTATCGTACCCGAAAGAACCGTTGGAAAATAATCAAATGAAACAATCTTTTACAAAGTTTCCAACTCCCGTGATAAAACGGTTTCAAGCATTTTCAAACTATAATTCGAAATCTTGTGTGTGTACTAAACATTCCCCAAAATTCCAAAACACCATCCCTAAAAGGATTTGAAACACCAGAAGTAGTTAATGCAATTTTATTTTCAAAATAAACTTTGTGCATGACTCAGTCGGCATTCCATGTCTCGACTCATACTCCTCCAAACCTCTCCAATCCACTATCGTCCTCCGAGCATTTAACCTCTTAGGGCAAGTTGGGAAATTACGTCAAATAATCCCTACGATTTTTCCTCAAATCCATGTCGGCTCTATAAGCCTATGACTCTAGCACAATCTCCCATCTTGGCCCGAAATGATCTACTTACAACCAATATCATCCTTATCGTCACTCCAAGTGACTAATACTATAATCGTCTTTCTATTCTAACGACTACTAGTTTAGAACCTTCGACACTACCCCAACGATCATCCCATCAAAGCAAGTCAAGTACACACATGTACCAGTGGATCTACTATATTTGTCTCTCCTCGTGACGGCTATTCAGGGTAGACAATACAACGCGTTATTAGCATATAATAACTCATACCAACAACACCCACGCTCAACTCCTTGGATTCCTCGTGACTTCCCCGACTCGAGCATTGATCCTGTGCTTCCGGTAGTAGGAGCTCTACTACTACCATCCACACCTATCATCACTCGTTCCGAGTCCCATCCCAAGGATCCAAGTATTTTCTCGCCGAAACTATACACATAATACAATTAATCCACACATGCCAGTTCGAGAACATATCCTAAACAGGCAAACTCATACAACTACTGTATATATAAAACCATCGGTCTCCCCGATCAGACAACCACAATTGTATACATAATAAACCATCGGTCACCCCGATCATACAACAACAATTAAATATATAAATAACCATATGCCTGCACCAGCATATATATATACATCCACCCTTCCCAGCTCCCTAGGAATTTCCTCTTATCCCACTACCCTTGCTACTACCGAATCCCTACTAATTATGACGAGTGACCTTGCGAATACCCGATTATATGCAGTGCGAAATAAATAGACAGTCGAATACAAGACTCTATCCTAGAACGGTTGGACTCAAACAAGAGCTGCGCAATAGAACTAAATCGAATATTCTAAGGCTATAAATCTCTTACTGCATACAACCTAGAGGGCATCCACTTAGTAACCTATCATAATTAGCATAAATTCCTAATAGCAAGCAGTTCAACATACCGCATAGTGTCCACAACAGGCAATCTAGCATGCATACTCTATGATCTAGAAAGCAATAAAACACTAAGTACTGTACCTTTTCCCTTGGCTCCGGCTGACTGTACACACTGCGCCATCGATCACCGTTTCTCAAACGGGTTTTCCTTTCTTTTATTTTCCAAAAAGATTTAATAAAGAATTTGAAAATTTCCCAGCCGCAACTTGAGACCAAACACACCGAGGTGCGTTTGATTCACTCAAGCTGTGCTCTGATACCAAGTTGTAACGTCCCAAAAATTACAAGCAAATTTAAATTTTTAAAATAAACATTTCATTGATAACAACTCATTAAATGATCCCAACGTTTCGTTTACAAACACATAATTAATATCTTTATAAAATAAAACCAGCGGAATAGATGTTTAATTATTAAAATCATAAAGCAACCAGCTCTTCCCGCGCGCCAGTGTGTACTCGTCACGCCTTGGAGCCGCCCGTACCTGAAACCACAGTTTATTGGGAAAGGGTAAGCACGAAGCTTAGTGAATTCCAACACATGCGCAGATAAGAATTATATACACATCACCCCTATCCGCACATAAGCAACAACTCCACAGATACATAAAACGAGTAAACATCTACAAGTAATTATGTATCCAATACCTCGGTCCCATCGGACCCTCGGTCCCACCGAATTGTAATGTATCCAACACCTCAGTACCATCGAGGCCTCGGTCCCACCGAATTGTAATGTATCCAACACCTCAGTACCATCGAGGCCTCGGTCCCACCGAATTGTCATGTAACCAACACCTCAGTACCATCGAGGCCTCGGTCTCACCGAATTGTAATGTAACCAACACCTCAGTACCATCGAGGCCTCGGTCTCACCGAATTGTAATGTAACCAACACCTCAGTACCATCGAGGCCTCGGTCCCACCGAATTGTAATGTAACCAACACCTCAGTACCATCGAGGCCTCGGTCCCACCGAATTGTAATGTAACACATTTATACCAAGCATTCAAACCAATCAAATATTACACACCACAAACAACTAGTTCACACCACAAAGACAATAGTACATACAAACTATTATGACATGCATACAACCCCTAACTACACAGTGAGAGAACTCACCTCGAATGCGCGCCCAGCTTAATAACACAATTCAAGCTTCACAAATACGGTCACTTCCCAGCACCTAAATACATGTTAAAACGTGTCAATACGAGACCCGGACTCTATGACACGACACACGCTTAAACCGTCACTAAAACTAAATTCCGCTCACCCAAAACAGGTCTGTTCGGGACCTGTTTCGACCCCTTTAAACCCAGAAAATTCCCAATATTATTTCATGACCAGAAAGTACTCTGAGTTAGGGTTCCAAGGACATATTATACGCCTCCTAACGATTTTTCTCCAATTTACTACGGATTTTACAAAAACAGTTTCCGGAACAGCGAAATTCAGCACCTTTCAGTATAAAACGACAAATCGACCCATGCTACGTCCCGAACTGGGTTTGGCACAAAACACAGAAAGGTTTCTAGACTCAAAAAGGGAACTTTAGGCACCAGTTTCACCTCAAAACGAGCTACGAGCAGAAAGTTATGATTTTCGCAAGATCAAGGCAGATTCCAGAAGTTTTCACATGAAATGATGAAACACCGAACTTGCGACCACTTTTTCGCCCAGTTAGAGACCGAACCAGTTTTTCGCTAAAACACGGAAAACGTGCTCGACCCTGAACTTGAACCGTGGGCGCCAGTTTTGGCTCAAACGGAGTTACGACGGAAACGTTATGGTTACATGAAAACTGGACAGAAAACTAATTTTCACACAAAATGACGAAAACTGAACAACACCCGGCACCACCCACTGCCATCTCCGGCAGCGATGGTCGCCGGCGGCGGCGACGACAAAGAATGAAAAGAATGGAAGAACGGAACCTTACCTTGGCGATGACAACGAGACCACGACGACAACTCGACTCTTCCGATCGTCTCTCTCTCTCTGCTGATCTCTCCCTCTCGCTGATCTCTCTCTCTCGGCTTCACCCTCCCTCTCGGCTTCACCCTCTCTCGCTGCACACCGGCAGCGGGTGGTGGCAGCAGGCCAGCAGCAGCGTGCTGGTGGTGGGGTGGTTCACGGCAGCATCTCGGAGAGAAGGAGAAGATGGAAAAAGGAATAGGGACATTAGGGTTAACTTCCTGCTTTGTGGCGACGAGAAAAGGAACGAGAGGAGGTGGGTCGGTTCCAATATGGGCCGACCCCCATGCAACCAAAATCCCGAATTGACCCAAATGGTCCCTGCCCTTTTCAACCCTTCGATAAATGCCTAAAGGTTTAAACTATAATACGCACTTGGTCCCTCCGACAAACCCCATCAAATAAATCTTAACAAAAAAGATTTAATATAACGAAATTACATGTCGGGACACGGGCTTTACACTGTTGCATTTCTCTGTTGAATTCTCTGTGCTACCAAACAGGATAGTCAATTCCTATTCTCCTGACCAATTCTCTTTCTCTGCAATCATTTCTCTGCAATCATTTCTCTGCAATTCCATTATCTGTACCAAACGCACCCTAAGAACAATAAAGAAAACCATTTCTCTACTTTCAACATTCAATTTAGAAAGCTTTCCAAATTCCGAGAATCTTTATTCTCCCGTTTTAGAGTTTTTTTTAGAAAATCCGTTAAAACAAAAGAGAGTTAAAATCTTGGGAAATTAATTAAAATACCCTAAGTTTGACCAAGTGTTACTAAAATACCACAAATCTCTCCCACTTTGCAAAAATACCCCTTTTTTCCGCGATAGGAGCCCGCGATCGCGGGCCAGGGACCATTTCTGACATTTTTTTAAACTTGCAGGGACCATTTTTGAAAAATGGAATCCCGCGATCGCGGGCTAATCCCGCGATGGTATGTTTTTTTGTGACTTTTCAATTGCAAGGACTATTTTTGAAAAATTCCAGGGACCATTTTTTAAAATTTGAACCGGCGTTTGACCATTTTTGACCACTGTTCACCGTCAAATTTAATTAATTTAAAATGAAATGTTACACTTTCAACCCCTATACTTATTTACTAAATTTACTTTATACCTTTTAGTTTCATTATTTTAATTTTACATTTAACACATATAATCGTTTATTAACTAAAATACGTTAAAAAATACGTTTTAATTTCAACAAATTACATCATTATAATCGTCTCTTCGATACGTTCGAAATGAGCCCAATCTTGAATTTTTTTGGAATTATATATTTTAATATATATCATATACAGTTATACACTACATAAAAAATATTTTTTATATTTAAAATTCATACCTTTATAGTTAATTATTTAATTTATGGTACATCTCTTATTTTTTTTTCAATTTTGTTTTACACTCATGTCGCATTAACATAATAATCATATATTAACTAATTCATTAAATCGTTTTAAATTATTATTATTTGAATGTGTTTATAGATATCGTGAATGACAATAGGATAAGGTTTCACGAGAAGAATATTAAATGGGGTTTTGACAAGTTGGTATTACCGGACTCATTTAAGAATTGTGAAAATGAGTATTTGGCGAATGATGATTCATGTGTGTTTGGAGCTGAAGTATTTGCAGTTACAGAGTATGCACAAAATGATCGATGTATTTCCAACGTAACTTAGATTAAAATTATCTCCTTCAGTTCAGTCCCGTCCCGTCTCATCCAGTTCAGTCCCGTCCAGTTCCGTCCTGTCCCATCTAGTATGCGTACCAAACGCTACCTAAAAGTACCGTAAATTAAATAATTAACTATAAAGGTATAAATTGTAAATATTAAAAATATTTTGATGTAGTGTATATGATATATATTAAAATATATAAATCAAAAAAATTCAAGATTTGGCTCATTTCGAACGTATCGAAGAGACGATTATAATGGTGTAATTTGTTAAAATTAAAACGTATTTTTTTAACGTATTTTAGTTAATAAACGATTATGTGTTAAATGTAAAATTAAAATAATGAAACTAAAAGGTATAAAGTAAATTTAGTAAATAAGTATAGGGGTTGAAAGTGTAACATTTCAATTCGAAATTGTGATTTTGATTTGATATTTACACTTTCAACCCCTATACTTATTTACTAACTTTACTTTATACCTTTTACTTTCATAATTTAATTTTACATTTAACACATATAATCGTTTATCAACAAAAATACGTTAAAAATACGTTTTAATTTTAACAAGTTACACCATTATAATCGTCTCTTCGATACGTTCGAAATGAGCCCAATCTTGAATTTTTTTGATTTATATATTTTAATATATATCATATACAGTTATACACTACATCAAAATATTTTTAATATTTACAATTTATACCTTTATAGTTAATTATTTAATTTACGATACTCTTAGGTAGCGTTTGGTACGCATACTAGATGGGATGGGACGGAACTGGACGGGACTGAACTGGATGGGACGGGATGGGACTGAACTGAATGAGATAATTTTAATCTAAGTTACGTTGGAAATACATCGATCATTTTGTGCATACTCTGTAACTGCAAATACTTCAGCTCCAAACACACATGAATCATCATTCGCCAAATACCCATTTTCACAATTCTTAAATGAGTCCAGTGATACCAACTTGTCAAAACCCCATTTAATATTCTTCTCGTGAAACCTTCTCCTATTGCCATTCACGATATATATAAACACATTCAAATAATAATAATTTAAAACGATTTAATGAATTAGTTAATATATGATTATTATGTTAATGCGATAGGAGTGTAAAAAAATTGAAAAAAATAAGTGATGTACC
Organism: Saussurea involucrata; assembly: GCA_033807775.1. NCBI lineage: Eukaryota > Viridiplantae > Streptophyta > Magnoliopsida > Asterales > Asteraceae > Saussurea > Saussurea involucrata. Next base: position 179,022,224 of record CM066322.1, read on the forward strand.
ATAAATTAAATAATTAACTATAAGGGTATGAATTTTAAATATAAAAAATATTTTTTTTATGTAGTGTATAACTGTATATGATATATATTAAAATATATAAATCCAAAAAAATTCAAGATTGGGCTCATTTCGAACGTATCGAAGAGACGATTATATTGGTGTAATTTGTTAAAATTAAAACGTATTTTTTAACGTATTTTAGTTAATAAACGATTATATGTGTTAAATGTAAAATTAAAATAATGAAACTAAAAGGTATAAAGTAAATTTAGTAAATAAGTATAGGGGTTGAAAGTGTAACATTTCATTTTAAATTCATTAAATTTGACGAAACGCGGGTGAACAGTGGTAAAAAATGGTCAAACGCGGTTCAAATTTTCAAAAATGGTCCCTGGAATTTTTCAAAAATGGTCCCTTGCAATTGAAAAGTCACAAAAAACATACCATCGCGGGATTCCATTTTTCAAAAATGGTCCCTGCAAGTTTAAAAAAGTGTCAGAAATGGTCCCTGGCCCTCGATCGTGGGCTCCCATCGCGAAAAAAGGGGTATTTTTGCAAAGTGGGAGAGATTTGTGGCATTTTGGTAACACGAAGTTGGACTTAGGGTATTTTAATTAATTTCCCTAAAATCTTTATTATTTGCATTTTAAAAAAGGGAAATTATTTAAAATACCTTAAGTTTGACGCTGACTTACCAAAATGCCATAAATCTCTTTCTGTTTACAAAAATGCCACAAAAATCCGCGATAGGGCCCGCGATCGCGGGCTAGGCCGACGTGGCACCCCGTGTTTGGCCAAAGTGTCCCGCGGAGCCCCTCAACTATGGCCGCGGTGACACTTTTGGTCCCTCCCCGCGGTGGAATCCCGCGACAGGCCAAATTTTTTTACATTTTTGGTCCCTGTTTTTGTGTGTCTTTGTTCAGTAAAAAAAAATACAAACCGCCCAAAAGAAATTTTAGCAAAACCGAGCTGCGTGAGCACGAGATTTTGGAGCTGCATCCGTGTCCGCGCAGCTCGGTTTTGCTAAAATTTCTTTTGGGCAGTTTGTATTTTTTTTACTGAACAAAGACACACAAAAACAGGAACCAAAAATGTAAAATTTTTTTATCGCGAAATTCCACCGCGGGGAGGGACCAAAAGTGTCACCGCGGCCATAGTTGAGGGGCTCCGCGGGACACTTTGGCCAAACACGGGGTGCCACGTCGGCCTAGCCCGCGATCGCGGGCCCCATCGCGGATTTTTGTGGGATTTTTGTAAACAGAAAGAGATTTATGGCATTTTAGTAAGTCAGGGTCAAACTTAGGGTATTTTAATTAATTTCCCTTTAAAAAATCTATCCAAGATACTTCCAAGTAAAATCAATTATCATCAAGATTTTTATTTATTATTTAAGGGGTGTTTTTAAAAAATTCATGCTTATTTTTTAAAGTGTTTATTAAATTATGAGGTGACAAATAGTACTTTTATAGAAAGAGATAATAAAGTAAATAACTAAATAAACAGTTTTAAATAAGTTAGAATGAAGTAACTTATCAAAAACAAATTATTTACGGTGTGAAAAAGTCATACACTTTTTGTTTTTTCAATCGAAACACTAGAAATGGTTTATTTACGATGTGGAAAAACTAATAAGCAAATAAGTAAAAAAAAGCAATCCCAAACACCCCCTTAAAATTACATTTAAGAAAATACATAAAAAAAATAATCATTGATATAAAATCACAAAACCTACATTTATTTTAATCAACTATCTATTTGTCTATCCATAAAAAATATAGAGTAAATTACAGATTTGGTCACTATGGTTACTAAATTTTTTGGATTGGGTCCCTTAAACGAATTAATTACAGCCATGGTCATCGTGGTTTTACTTTTGTTTCGGATTGGATCCCTTCCTTAACCCCACTATCTGGTTACTCCGTTAAATCAGGGACACTATTGTCATTTTGTTTTTTTTTCTATAATTTATAAAAAAACCGTTTTTAATACTTTTGAATCAAAACCCAACTTCATCCACAAAACCCTTTCCAGAGAACGCCGATGTCCCTTACCCCCGCCCTGGTCCTTTTTTCGGCCAAAACCACCGTCTCCATCCTCGTCACCCTCTCCGGCGACAACACCCTCCTCCCTGGAGTTTTGGACTGATTTATATTTCTCACATATTTGATTTAGAAATTGTTGATATATTGAATTATTAATATATATATATATATATATATGTATAGTTATATTTATTTATACATGATTATCCTTCATTCTCTCTCGATCACCCTTCTTTAATTATACATGTGACTTCAGTTTTCCCCCTCTTTCTTGCAGGTCTACACTAATAAGAACCACCACATCACCATCATCAAACACCCAACTGACCCTTCTTAGCTCGTCTCCCCCACAACCCATGGTTTGTTTTTAGAGTTTATCTCATGAGTGAAGCGAAGAGGCGATTGCAAGCAATTGAGCAAGACGCAAAGGGGAAGGGCATCGAGGATGTGTGAGACTAGCAAAATGACTCACGCTTGAAGTGGTGATTCAGATGTGAGGGCGTTTGTACCGAATCGACCATTGGCCTGGTGAATTTTTCCAAGTTAAAAAATTCAAACGATGCTTTACGATTTTCAGTCTGAAAATCCCTCGCTTGATTGCGTCTCGATGAGGGGGGGGGGGGGGGGGGGGTTCATAAAGTGGGCCGTGGTCATTCGCGACGATATAGAAATAAAGGGGAAAAGGATGAGAATGGATGTTTCACTGGAGAGCATCGGAGAAAAGGACTGGTCATGGCGTCGACGGAAGAAATATGGGAAATGTTTGAAGATGATGTATGTGTTTGTGTTTATATATGTATTCTTATTGATATAATATTATCTACTTTTATATATTTAAATTATATTGTTTTCATTTTCTAAAAAATAATAATGAAAGGACTAAAGTACTCTTATTTTAACGGTGTTAAAATTAACAGAGTTTAATGAGGGACCTAATCCATAACAACAATAAAACCACAATGACTATGACTGTAATTATTTTGTCTAAGGGACTCAATCCAAAATCTCATATAACCACAGGGACCAAATTTGTAATTTACTCAACAATAAACTGATACATTCATACTAATTACATTTCTTAAACTCATGGTATCATACAAATTTCATCTCATTTGTCGGAATCTACATGAAGAACCTGTAGTCGACAATCTTTACCCTTTTCGGCGGAAGATAATAACATAAAATTCCTTGCGTTATTTCATCTTCTTACCGCCTTTCAGATCTCTCATTATCCACACGAGTGTAATTTCAGATGCCTCCAAACTTTTACAATATCTGAAAAACCCATCATCAAAAAAGCAAAATCTTTCAATAAACTATTATTTCTTCTCTGAATATATGCTTCTTCATCTTCACTTATATAAATAAAGATTACCAGCGTTTTTTCAAGATTTTTTTCAAGATTTCAAGTGTTTTTTGAGTTATGGGTTGTTGTAATTCGTGTTTTTCGAAAGAACCCATATCAGATAAAGATAATGTTAACTCCAAGATTCACCGTCACTCGCCGTCGAACGGAAAAGCCGCTGCTTTCGCCGGAGATAACGGCGGCGTGCCGGTGTTTTCCGAGTATTCATTGGCGGACTTGAAGGCTGCAACTAGTAACTTTAGCTCTGAGTTTATTGTTTCTGAAAGTGGTGAAAAAGCTCCGAATGTTGTTTATAAAGGTCGGCTTCAGAATCGGAGGTGGATTGCTGTGAAGAAGTTTTCGAAAATGGCGTGGCCTGATCCGAAACAGTTTGCGGTATTGTTTGGATTTTTTGTTTATTGGTTTGATTTTGAGCATTAGGGTTTACTGTTTATTTCAAGATTAGGGTTTTTTGTTATGTGGGTTCTGTTTGAATGGCATTATATAGTTGAATAGGTGTGGAAAAACTGATAGTTGCTATTATGATTGATTACCCATTTGGGTGATGATTAAAGATTCCAATTTCTTGAAGTTTAGGGTTTATAGATTGGTGGGTTTATATAGCTTAGTTTGCAACTCAAATTCATTACATTGGTTTCATATTTTCCTTGAAAACAAGTTGTGTTTGGAGTATTGTTCTTGCTAAAAAATGCCAAAAGAATGGTATTATGTAAAAGATGAACTGGGCTCAGGGGAAAACCGCTAGAAAAATGGAAAACCGAGTGAACACCCTGGTAACCATTCATATGTGCATAAAGGTAATTGAAAATGTTTCGTGGTTTCTATGCACATGTGCATACCGGACAAATTACTTTTATGCACATGTGAATTGCTATTAGGGTGTTCCCTAGCTTTCCATTTTTGTGTGGTCTTCCCTTGAACCCAATCCTATGCAAGATATTAGCATTTGTGAACAAGTTTGTAGATGTAAATGCCACAAAGACCATCATACTTGGCTCTTTCTTGTTCAAACTCACCCTTCTTGCAAATTGTAGTAGTTTCTTTGTATTTTTGTAAGAATATTGTTTTGTTTTTGGTTTGAGAAGTTGATAACTCCTTTTTCATTTGAAAAGTTGTAGCTTTGATGAGTAGAGAATGATGATCGTTAAAATTCTTTTGTGTTTCTTGTTGAAAGGATGAAGCATGGGGAGTTGGAAAATTGAGGCATAATAGGGTGGCTAATTTGATTGGATATTGCTGTGATGGGGACGAAAGGCTACTTGTTGCAGAGTATATGCCTAACGATACTCTAGCCAAACATTTATTTCACTGTATGTCATCGTTACTGTAATTCTACTTTCCTTTTTCTTGATTCCTTTTCAAACTAATGTCTAGTTGTTTTCAGTAACCACATATATATATATATATATATGTATATATATATAGAGAGAGAGAGGAAGGATCATGTGAGAAGTTAAACATTTTGCGAGAACGCGATAAGTCTCAATATCATATATGATTACATTTCTATTAAGTGTCTATGTGTTGTCAATGCAACATGTGTTTAATCATATGATATTGAAACTTCTCGCAAAATGTTTAACTTCTCGTTTGAACCTGACCCTATATATATATATTAAGGAGGTAGGCATCCTTGCAGACTGAGTGGGAGGTCTAGTGTTCGACTCCAGACATCACCATCTAACACCCCCCCTCCCCCCACCCCCTAATGATGGCCGCTGGAGCGATTTAGTGGGGGCACTCCAAGGGGTGGTATCATACCCTTTTGCACAGAAAGTTACTCCCTCCGCCCCAAAATAAATTCCACGATGAAAAAAGGCACATAGTTTTGGGAATGTGTAGTATTTATTTAATTAACTAAATACAATTTTGCCCTGAATAATAAAGGGAGTAATGAATTTCTCCATCTCATAATTAAGGGTAAAATTGGAAAGTAGGCAGGACACTTTTTTGGGACAAACTAAAATATATTACCCTCTTCCACAGGGGAGAATCAAACCATTGAGTGGGCAATGCGTTTACGAGTTGCTCTATGTATTGCTGAAGCATTGGATTATTGTAGCACTGAAGGTCGTCCACTGTATCATGACTTGAACGCATACCGAGTTCTCTTTGATGAGGTTCTCTAGTTTTTTTTCCCCATATATATATATATATCGTTAACGTGTTCTGTTCTGTTAGTGAAATATAACGTCTTTGCGTATCTAACATAAAATATTGATTGGAATTGTGACAGAATGGTGATCCGAGGCTTTCGTGTTTTGGCTTGATGAAAAATAGCAGGGATGGAAAAAGTTACAGCACAAATCTTGCGTACACTCCCCCCGAGTATCTAAGAAATGGTAACAATTCCTTGATTCATGATTTTGATAGTTTTAAGCCAATATGAATTTGTTTTTCTCGAAAATGAACCCTAAACATTTTTAGGGCCGTGAGAAGTGCCACCATATTATTTTGTAACACACGGGTCTCTTGGTAGACTTGGTTTGCAGTCTTTTCTCACCTTCTAGACTTGGGTTCGAATCCTATTTCTATCAGTTTCTTAGTTTTTAGCTTTTAATTTCAGGTTTATTATGAATTTTTATGGGATAAAAGACTCGAAAACAGGGCCTCCCATAGGAAGTAACCAACAGACCAATGATGATTTAGCTTCGTTGTTTTTATAGTTAAATGTTGCCACCACTTGAAAAAATTTCTTGGTCCGCCTCTGGTTTTTCCATAAATATGTATTTTTTTCTTTTTTCACAATGCATTACAAGGTGTTCAACATAGGGTCATGTCGCCATAATATTTCCGACAATTTGATGGTGAGTCAGGGGCGGAACACAAGATTTAGAACTGCAGGGGCCGGACCTTGTAAGACCAATTTGTCATTCAAACGCACTTTGTAAGACTAATTTGTTGATTTCGAGCGGGTGCACAAACGAAAAGCTTAAGAAATTGTTGTTCATGTGTTTTTAGCCGAATTCCCTCTTTGGGAGACTTTTTAAGTTTTTGCTTGATTTCGAGAGATTATTTTTCAGTTTTTTGGTTGACTTCGAGAGATTTTTTAAGTTTTTGTGTTGATTCAATGTTTTTTTTTTGGTTTCTTTGTATTGATTCGAGAGAATTTTTTTAGGTTTTTTCTATTGATTTCAAAAGAGTTTTTCGATTTTTAGGTTGATTTCTAGAGTAAATTTTGGTTTTTTTTGGTAAAGACTAATATAAAAACTCAAAACAATAAATAAATTATGTAAACAAATCAATAAAATCAAATTTAGGGCTATGACTAATATCATCAAATTTTCATTTGTATTTGCTCAAATCTCAATTCTCAAATTAAAAATCTAATTCCAAATTTCCAATCACTAAATGTCTGAATCCAATCCCATGATGGTTGATGCAGTGTTGTAAGCTGTTGACAAAGTGACACAATTGAATTTGAGTTATTGAGTATTTGTGTCTCGGTTTTCAAGGGTTTACTTGATTACTTCTATACCAACTAGGGCCACCAGGCAACTAAAATACATTAATTAATTACTTCTAGTTCTATGTTCTATACCAACAGAGAGAAAGAGTTAACTACTTAAGAGAACCTAGTTAGTGCCTTAGTGGTTACCTGTGTGAGAGTGAGAGACAGAAATCGGAGCGGCGCTTGCCTTCCTTTTTAAAGTCTTAAAAAGTCTTTTTAAGTTCCTTTCATTCACAGCTTCACGAGTTCAGGCTTCTTCCTTCTAGAAGCCTACCTTATGGTCCGCCACTGATGGTGAAGTTATGCGCACTGTTGTTTGATACTTTTTTTATAAATATCTTATAGGGAGAGTTACACCTGAAAGTGTTAGTTTTAGCTTTGGGACTGTACTTTTGGATCTTCTGAGCGGAAAGCATATTCCCCCGAGCCATGTAAGTAATTCTGAATTTACTTTTATGTGTTTATGCAATTATGTATAGGGGCAGATTCAATTGAGAACTGTGAGAACCAGCTATTCATGAGAATATCGTGATAGATATTCATCATGAATATCATAAATAATGAAGAATATTCATGAATATTTAGGTATATTCATCATGAATAATACTCATTTGCATTCCGATTCCCAGCATTCCATTCCCTTTTCTATTTCCTGAAACGAACCAATCGTCTCAAAATGGATTATCTGAACCTTTTTTTATATCTTTTCTACTTTCCGCAGGCACTTGAAATGATTCGAGGAAAAAACATTCTTCTGTTGATGGATTCACATTTGGAAGGTAACTTTTCAACCGAAGAAGCAACTGTCGTTTTTGATCTGGCTTCACGATGCTTGCAGTATGAACCTCGGGAACGACCAAATACCAAGGATTTGGTCTCAACTCTTGCTCCATTGCAGAACAAACCCGATGTCAGTCCTTACTTTCCTTCTACTTAACATATATATATATATATATATATATATATATGTTATCTCGTTTAAAAACCAAACTAAACCAAACGAACCCAATATATCCCGTGTTTCATAAGACACTTCTCAAAAGTGTTCTAAGAACAGGGGTCATTGTTCCACATTTGGCATGACTTTTATGTGGAACAAACGTATATTTTACCAATATACCTTCAAAATGAAACAAATTTCCTTCTGAAACATCAAATACGCCTCCGTCGTTACATTTTATCCATTCTACAAATTTTATTTATCGTAGTTTATCCTCTTTAAACTTTCACTTTATCGTCCTCAAAGTATTAATTTTTTATATTTTCTCTATTTTGGTTAATTTATGTAATTTATTAAATATTAATAGTAAAAACATAATTCAGAAAAGGTGTCATTTTAATCGTTTTGATGAAAACTATATAATGGTATATTTTGCTATAAAAATACTCCCTCCATCTCAAAATAAGTGTTTACGTTACTATTTTAGTTTGTCCCAAAACAAGTCTACACTTTCAAAAGTAATTGTCTACTTTCCCATTTTATTCTTAATTATGTGATGGAGAAAATTTCTCTCTATAATTAAGGGTAAAATTGTATTTTGGTTAATTAAAAAGTATAATAATTACCTACTCATCGTGCAAATTTATTTAGGGACGGAGGATGTATTTATTTGTATATATTTAATAAATTACATAAGTTAACTCAAAATATAGAAAAGATATAATCAATACACTATGGGTAAATTGGTCATTTTACCGGTCTTGTCTAGTGTTGTCTTACCAAACGCTGAACAACTGTTCTGTCATGCCTGGGTACTCTTAGAGATTTATGGTGTCTTATAAACCCAATTTTGTTGTGGTGTTCAATTTTTTAGCTTAATACGACCCACTACAAAGATAAACTTAAACCGATCCCATTTTGTAGGTTCCGTCTTATCAAATGCTTGGGATCCCGAAACACGAAGAAGCACCAGCCACTCCGCCACACCCTCTTTCTCCGATGGGTGACGCCTGTTCACGGATGGATCTAACGGCCATCCACCAAATATTGGTGATGACACATTATAAAGACGATGAAGGCACCAATGAGGTGATCCAATTAAAACTCAGGGTTTTTCAGCTGCAAATTTCTGATTTCATGTTTGGATACTGATATGATGATCGTTTCATTCAGCTGTCGTTTCAAGAATGGACCCAACAAATGAGGGATATGTTGGAGGCAAGAAAGCGTGGGGATCTAGCTTTTCGTGATAAAGATTTTAGAACCGCCATCGATTGTTATTCTCAGGTACTTATTTCGGCTTTCTTTAGTCTATTTTTCACTATCGGGGAAGATTAAAAGTTGTGAACTTTGACAACATAATTAAGGATATATTTGATGATCATAAACTGGCTTATTAGCTGAGCTTATTGAAAAAGTCTAGTTTTTATAAACTAGCTGATAAGCTTGGCAGCGTGTTAACAAGCTCCAGGGTTTTTTTCCTCACCTTTTTTCCAATTTATGCCCCTTGTATACTTTTCCGATAATTTTTCTAACATGCCTATTTAGGTCATTTTACATTGTTATGTAGTTTATAAGTTATTCCCGGTGTCCCCAAATAAGTATCCCACATTACTATTTTAGTTTGTTCCAAATTAAGTGTCCACTCTCAAAAGTAAGTATCTACTTTCCAAGTCTACCCTTAATTATGAGATGGAGAACGTGAGGGGCTATTTGACAGTTGCTGAATTGTTTGGTGCATAATGATTAAGTGGCCAGAATGATTAAAGAGGCTCTTATGATATAGCGCAAAATGAAATATAGTGGTTTGGTAATTGTTCAGAATGAAAATGGTTAAGGGAGACTCAAGATACAAAATTGTATCATTAAGAGGATTTTAGAACCATTAAGAGGCTTACTTTTTTTTTGGCCAAACAAATTCACCTCTTAAGAGGATTCATTATACTATAAGGGTGTAATTGTCATTTTCTTGAATTAAGAGTATAATTGTCATTTAGAGCATCTCCAACATCTATGCTAAATTTTTTCTAAAATAGAGTAAAAAGATTCAAAATCTCTAAAAAATTTTGCATCAAACTCCAACAACTTTGCCATTTTAGCAATTCTAGTACTAATTATCTTATTAAAATATTCAATTTATTTAATTATATTATTAAAATATTTAATATATGGAATGTTGGGAGAATAAAAGTTTGCTTTTTGAGGGTAATGATTAGTTTTGGAGGAAAACCATCTATTTAGAGATTTCTCTAAATTTAGAGTCGCTCTATTTTAGCATAGAGGATAGCATATCAGTTGGAGTAACAAAAATGCTAAAATTCCACTTTTTTCTATTTTAGCATAGCTGTTGGAGATGCTCTTAGTTACTTAAATAGTGTAATAATTACACATTTATAAAACCGTGTACCTTTTTATTATTATTTGTTTTTAGCAAGCATGACCAGTTTTACCGATTTTTGGCTATCTCTACCTTGACCCATAAAAGCATTTAATGTTTACGTTTTCGCTTGCTTAACGTGCAGTTTATCGATGTCGGCACTATGATATCGCCCACAGTTTACGCAAGGCGCAGCCTTTGTCATCTCATGTGTGATCAACCCGATGCCGCCCTCCGAGACGCGATGCAAGCGCAATGCGTCTACCCTGATTGGTCCACCGCATTTTATATGCAGGCGGTCGCCCTTGCTAAACTCGACATGCACAAAGACGCAGTCGATATGCTGAACGAAGCTGCTGCACTCGAAGACAAAAAACGAGCCAAATGATTCCATTACTGTAAGAAAAAAATATCGATTGTTGTTATTGTTATTGTTATTGTCGTAAAAATAGTTGTGTCATAATGAGAGGAACACGTTGGTTTCTTGCGGTAAAAACCGTCTATTTTTTTAATTTTAATTTTCTTGATCCAGAATGTTGTGGGAATCAAAAACATGTACATTAATTGATCAAACTTGTGTTTACATAAAAAGTGTGAAAATGTGAATCTAGGAAATGTAGAGTTCCGCCTTGCCGTCGATGAAAAGGCTCATGAATTCTTCTCCGTCGACTGTTTCTTTCTCGATAAGAAGGTTGGCTAGCTTGTGTAAGATGTCGATTTGTGTTGTAATGATGCTCGTTGCCCTCTCGTATGCTTTTTCGACAAGTTCTCTCACTTCAGCGTCCACTATATCCGCAGTTGCCATGGAATAATCTTTCTGGGATGACATCTGCATTTCGTTTCAAAATCAGATGTTAAACAAAACCAAACGAACCTAGTATATTCCAACCTAAAGTGGGGTCAGGAGGTATGATATAGGCAGACCTAACCTCTACACCAAAGAGTAAAACAGTTGCTTTTTTGTAAAGGGTTGCTAACTCAAACCAAACCCACCTAGTATATCCCACCCACATGTAGGGTTTTAGTCTTTTAGGGTGCGTTTGGTACACTGGACAGAACAAAACAAAACAAAACAGAACAAGGTTCACTGTCCCACGTTTGACATGACTTTTATGTGGAACAAACTTGAACAGGCCTGTTCCACCCCCACCCCCACCCCATGGAACAAGGTGGAACAGACTTATGTTTTACCAATATAACCTCAAAATAAAATCTAATTCTCTTCTAAAACATAAAATAAACCTTCTATTTCATATTTTATTCATTCTTTAAATTTAGTAAGGGTAAATTGGTCAATGTTATCTGTTTTGTTCTGTCCAGTTCTGTCTTACCAAACGTGGAACAACTGTTCTGTCTTGTCCCACCTTGTCCTGTCCTATCATGTCTGCGTACCAAACGCACCCTTAGAGATTTGATGTATGCATGCATGACCTTTACCCCAATGAGTTGAACGTCTGTTTACAGGGTTGCTATGCACTACAGGGCTCCAAAACGTAGAGTGAATGTTTTTCTCGCCCCAGAAAAAAGGGTTGCTAAACCAAATGAGCCCACTATATCCCATTGGGCCACTGTCTAGGGGTGTGATGTAAGCAGATTTGACCTCTATCTCAAAAACCAGTGCAAATGTTTTTGCGAATACCAAGAAAATAGAGCGTCTGTTTTCGTGAACAGGAAAAAGGGTTGCTATATATTACAAATCTTTTTTTGTTACCTGCTGTCCCAAGAAGGGATTTCCGCCGCCACCACCACCTACCGCAATCTGACCGATTTTCTTGCTGAACCCGAACCTCTCGACCATTTGTCTTGCGACACGAGAAACTTGCATGAAGTCGTTTGACGCACCTGTTGTGACGTTGTCTTTTCCAAAAATAACCTCTTCGGCAACCCTGCAATGTAGATCCGACTTCAATTAGTGATCGAGACTGATCAAGGTCAACCCTTTTCCTTTTTTATAACAGTGGTGCGCACACCTAGACTAATCCAATGGCGATTCTAAAGTTAACAGTCAGAAAAACCTCTGTTTGTTAGCAACTTAATGAGCTTATTGGGACTCACATCTTATTTGGTCAACTGTTTGGTAGTGCTTAATGATATAGAAAGTGGCTTATTCAGTAAGCTTCTAGGTGGAAGCTTTGTATAGAAAGCCAAGTTTTTTCTAACCCTGCCCCTCCCAATTAAAAAACACCCTCGTTCCATCTACGAAAAAAAAACCCCAACCAAAAATCTTTCCAACCCATGAAGATAGATTAATCCACACTGACAACTTTATCCATACAGAACTTAATAGAAAACGAGCTTAATAAGGATTGAACGAAAAGTGTCGTACCTTCCACCGAGTGCGACTGCCATTTGGTTTTCAAGGTAGCTTCTGCTGTATAAACCCGATTCGAGCCTTTCTTCACTTGGTGCAAAAAACGTAAGACCACCGGCTTGACCACGAGGAATGATGGAGATCTTTGCTACGGGATCATACTCTGGCATGAGGGCACCAACTAGTGCATGCCCGGCCTCTGCAATTTCATCACATATAACAACATTTGAATCGACTTGTAACGTGTTTCGTTCTTAGTAAAATGTCTAAAATACCCTTTTTATGGATCAAAATTGCAAGATCAATAGTCCATGTTATAGGGGTAATCAAATAAGAACCACTTTTGTTCATGTGTGTGTGAACGCATGGACATGTTTTGTTTCACATGTGAAACAATTCTGTCTGTTCCATATAAGTTTCACATGTGAAACTGGTTCTCACGGTTCTCAACAATTTTTCTGGTTCTCATTTGGTTTGCGGTCAAACATGATGGGCAAATAGGTAATTTTGGCATGAACATTTTCCAAAGAATAAATCCCAACACCATTCTATGAGTTTCATTTTTGGCTCGAGTTCAAGATGGTATTATCGTTCATGTGTGTGTGTGTGTGTGTTTTCATATATGAAACATATGGACATGTTTTGTTTCACATGTGAAACTGGTTCTCACGGTTCTCAACATTTTTCTGGTTCTCATTTGGTTTGCCGTCAGACGATGATGGGCAAATAGGTAATTTTGGCATGAACATTTTCCAAAGAATAAATCCCTCAGTTTTAAAGGGTATATGTTTGGTTACCATGATAAGCAACAAGCTTCTTTTTCTCTTCGGAGACAACGGCATTTTTCTTCTCTGGTCCAGCAATGATTCTCTCGAGAGCATCTGCTATCTCGTCTTTGCTTATTTCCTTAAGCTCACGTCTAGCGGCAAGAATGGCGGCTTCGTTCATCAAGTTTTGTAAATCAGCTCCGGTGAAACCGGGGGTTCTCCTAGCGATCTTATCGAAATCCACATCTTTTGCAAGTGCCTTTCCCCTTGAGTGCACCTACCACATACAAGAAGGTTACACTCCACAAGTCCACATAGTTTCATAAAAAAATTTAACCGTTGGTAAAATGTCTATAATACCCTTCAATAACGACAAAATAAGAAAACGAACACAGTAAATCCTACACGAAGTAGAGTCAGAGGAGGGTAAGATGTCAAAAACAACCTTCAATTGTGATAAAAAAATGGATTTTGGACCTAAATTAATAACATCATTCCTTCTTTGTAATGATGTAAGCAAATAAGTAACTATAATTTGAACACTACCTAAAAATGGAAATGTTCTAATTCTCATGAAACACCCCAAAATGTAAAAAAACATTGTTATTCATCATGAATCACACACATTCATGATGAATATGTTACAACATTCATTGCGAATATGTTATAACATTCATTGTGAATATGTTATAACATTCATTGTGAATATGTTACAACATCCATTGTGAATAACACATTCATGATGAATATGTTGCAACATTCATTGTGAATAACACATTCACGATGAATATGTTACCACATTCTTGATTCATTATTCATTGTGAATAACACGTCCATATTCCTGATGAATATGCCACATGTCACGTTGTGGGCGGTCCCCCATTTCATAATCAAAACAAGGTTTCTAAACGGTACCCGCCCCCTTGTGTGTAACTAGTTAATGCTAATAGAGTTCATGTAATTACTCAAAAACACATCTATGAATCCAGAAACTTCACATATATTCACAAAAGTTGATAAATAATAATAATTCAAGAAACTAGAATGCAAGATAAATCAAACCTGAAGGATCCTGACTCTGCCAGCAACATCAGGCCGGTCAACCGTCACCTGCCTATCAAACCGCCCTGGTCTCAACAATGCGGAATCAAGAACATCCGGCCGGTTAGTGGCGGCCAAAACAATAACACCCGAATTCCCAGAAAACCCATCCATTTCCGTCAACAACTGATTAATAGTTTGTTCCCTTTCATCATTTCCACCGCCCATACCCGCCCCTCTTTGCCTTCCAACCGCATCTATCTCATCAATAAACACAATACAAGGCGCTTTCGATTTCGCCTTCTCAAACAAATCCCTAACCCTAGATGCACCAACACCGACAAAAAGTTCAACAAATTCCGAAGCGGCACACGAGAAAAACGGCACACCCGCCTCACCCGCAACCGCCCGAGCCAAAAGGGTCTTCCCGGTTCCGGGTGGGCCCACCAAAAGACACCCTTTTGGAATCTTGGCTCCAAGAGCCGTGTATTTATCCGGGTTTTTCAAGAAATCAACAACTTCTTGCAACTCTAATTTCGCCTGATCCGCTCCAGCTACGTCTGCAAACGAGACGCCAGTTTCAGGAACTTCCTGAAACTTGGATTTCGACCTGCCGAAATCCATTGGCCCGCCGAGCCCACCTGGCCCACCAGGGCCACCTTGGGATCGGCGGAACAAGAAAAACAACCCACCAAAAGCTAACAAAGGAAACAACAAATTCCCAATAAACCCAAACAACCCATTACTTGCTTCCCCTTCTGAAACCGATATATCTACACCGTTCATTGCCAAGATGTCGATAAGATCCGGGTCATTTGGGACAGTCACGGAGGCTCTACGGCCGTCCACGGCGGTGAGCTGTAAAACACCACCGTCTTTATTAAACCTAACCCTCTCAACTTTCCCTTTCTTGACAGCATTCAAGAATTCACTATATCTCCATTGACTTCCTTCAGGAAGGTCTGCATCAGGTTGGGGTTTTGGTGCAGTTAGAACATTCGATTGCGAAAAAAGATATGAATTTTTTGTTGGGTTTTGTTTGATTAACTCAGATTGAAGTGGGTTTTGTGTGGGTGGCGATGGTGGTGGTGAATTGGTGTCCGCTAGGGCTTGTGGTGCTGAAATTGAAGAAAAGATAAGAGCAGCTAAAGTGGCCTTCGATTGAAAATCGAAATTGGGTTTCTTGCTTAAAAAAGATTGTGGGATTACGAATCTATTTCTTAAAGATTTCTGGGTTTTGGGTGTTGGGGTTGAAAGCAAGACATTTGAGCCAAAGAAATTGGAAGAAAGAATGGTGTTGGTGGCGGACGCCATTGATGAAATTGATTGGGGGTTTTCTTGAAATTGATGAATTCAAGGTGTAAATAGTGGTGAATTGTGTGAAAAGATTCAATGGGAGTGGGTTTGTGATTGAATTTGAGGGGGGAAAGGGTTTGATTTTATGTGAAGGATTTAGGGGTTTCATGCATCAACCAAAGCCATAGGTTTTGAGTGTTGGATTGGATTGTGTCTACGTGTTCTTATAATCACCCTGTTATCTTTAGAGACTTTTTTATGGCTTTGTTTGTTAAGAAAACACACACTTGGACTCTACTTAACCAACACCTTTGGAGAAATTGTGGTTGTTAATTTGTTGGTAAATCTTTAATTTTTTCATCAAACTTTATTTGTTATTATTGATTGATTTTGGTTCAAAAATATCTGGAATCCTACTAGATTACTTTTTCAAAACAATTATAACGTGTCATGGAAAGAAATGGTGTTGATTCAGCTGATGTAAGACTCTAAAACGTCATTTAGGCCATACGGGCACAGATGCATGTGAGAATATTTGGACCCTTGTCATATTTCTTTTCAAAAGAGGCATTACTCAAAGCAGTGACGGATCCAAACCAAAATGGTTATTCATTTTCGCCTTACATGGTTCGTTAAATCGAATAAAAATAACCTACGTGGTTCAACTTTTGGTTGATTTTTACTATTTCGGTTAAACAAAGGCAAAATACTACCATTTTATATATTTTTCTATCTCGTTTAAACGTGAAAAAATGAACACATTACATATTAATACAAAAGTCGCTAAATCATGATAAATTAGAGGGCTAAAAAAAAGAATTAGGGTATTTATTTAATAGGTTGTGTTTCTTTAACTTTTCTTTGTAAGGGGCCTTGACTTTTATTTTAGTAAAATACAAATAAAAATAATAGAAAATTAGTTATGGAGATAAGTTTGTTGGGGGCTTTGCCCCGTACCACATGGCTTTAGATCCGCCATTGACTCAAAGGAGAAAATGGGTTTGATCATATGTTGAAGAGAAATGGTCGAAGTCTAAGCTAACATGAGACTCCAACATTAATAACCGAGCATCATCGAGTTTTCAAACTTGAACGTTGTTGTGATGCATTCAAAAGTTGAAGGCTTTGGCTATAATTGGGATTGGCAAGACCTGGTTAACTACCAAAAGTCTTGTTAATAATAAGATCAAGATGTGGTTAGGACCGAGTTAGGGGTTGTTTGGTTGATTTTTTTATTAAGTTTTGTACGTATAAAGTTGTCTGTGTAATTGATCTGTCTGTATAGATTCGAAGGTTTTTGTTTGTGATGGTTATTTCATAGATAGAAGAAGCTTGTTTTTTAGTAGGATTGGTTTTGCCATCCAAAAGGGGGTTGCGGCACAGCTTGTTGCTCGTTTGTCTGCCATCTTATTGTAATTGAAGACTTTATTTATGATAATTATATTTTATTTGGAAGGGATATGTTGAAAAAAGATTTCTTTCTACATAAAGTCCCCCTCTAGATGCTTATTGAATAAGCCATATTTTATATCATTATGTCACTACTAGACATTCATATATACATTGGCGGATGCAGTAGCCAAAAGGGGGGTCCCGTCTCCCCACTAAAATAAAAAAATATGATTTTTTAGTGTAAAAATAATTATTTTATAGCGTTATAGCATGGTTTTCCCCGGTGGTTTTTTGTATGTCCCCCCACTAGCTAAAAAACCAAAGAAAGTACTTCAAAATCAATCAAAAAACAAAAAAAAAAGTCTTTTGAAATCAACGAAAAAACGAAAAAGTCAGTCGAAATCGACAAAAAAAACTTTAAAATCTCTCGAAATCAACCGAAAAACTTCAAAAATCTCTTGAAACCGTAGAGTTAGGCTAGAACGACTTTGCAGACCTTTAAGATACCTTAAAAGTGACCCACTATGCAAAAATCCTGGATACGCCACTGCATATATAATTAATAAATAAGTTGTAAGTAAACTTATTAAACTACTAACAAACAGACCTTAGATTAAATCATAATTGAAAGACAAAATCCAGTAACACTTCAAGTAACGATATGGGTCCACTAAGCTGAACCATTCCTTCAACCGCTAGGGTGGAAATATTTTCATGTCGGTTAGATAAGATCTGACTTATGAATTAATTAAAATATACTGTATTAAAATATATTAATATAATCTTTTGTACTCGCTACTAGTGGTGGCCAAAAATCGGGTTCAGGCCGGGTCGGGGAATAAACCAGTTCTAAACAGTAACCATGAGAACCGGGTCAAGAGAACCGGGTCGGGTCGGGCCGGGTTTAACCCGAAAACCCCTGGCCCGTTTAATGTTATATAAAACCGGTTCATATAAAACCGGGCCGGGCCGGGCCAAGAACCGGTTCTAAATCGGGCTTGCGATTTTTTTTTGTTTTTTAACTAATTTCTTTGTATAATAATTAATTACTAAACTTTAACAAGTAAAAAATTGGATTGGAATCATTGGATCAGTAAAATACACTTCAAAAATACGTTTTTTGCGAGAAACGAATATAGCGAGAGCCGAGAAATGAGAATTGTAAGCGTTTTTTGCGTTTTGTAAGCAATTGTAAGCGGTGAATCACTCCATAACATTCCTAGTATTTATATGGGGTTGGAGGGGGTATTTTTGATCCAAAAAACGGTCACAAAGCACTCCAAACGGCTATAAACGGCCAGAAAAAACGACTATTTTTTGAAATAATTTCGGGCCGGGTCGGGTCAGGCCACCAACCGGGCCACGAACCGGTCCCGGGTCGGGCCGAGGAAATTACTATATATGCGAACCGGTCCCGGCTTTCGGGCTTGAAACCGGTTCTTGACCGGTTTCGGGTCGGTTTAGCCTGTCGGGTCGGGTCGATTTGGCCACCACTACTCGCTACAAAGTTTATTGTATTAAAATATATTATTATGACCTTTTGTACTCACTAACACGACATGATATTGCTACTTCCAAAGGGGAAATACTCATGCGATCTAAAGATATTTCATGAACATTTTATAATACTAAAAACGAATTATCTCATGCTTAAAGCAGATAAGTTTATAAAGTTATTTCATTTATAACCACAAATCTTTTACATATACAACTAGTCTAATATTGCAAACATCCGAGATCCGGTCCCAACTGTCCTAGATCGACTGCGAGACCGAGGCCTTCAAAATTCAATTTCTAACCCGGTTTTTATCCGGACAGTATAGGGCTCAATTCTCAATATTTTTTTAATGAGTCTCTAACTTAATCATTCTCTGTTAGCGATTTTAGTGTCATCAATCATTTTGATGTAAATTGTGATTTACTTGAGATCGGTTAAGGTAATGCGACAAACATACGTTAGTTAGGAGGTGCAAAGAGGACACTCACAAATGTTACCCCTCTTACCTTAGATCGCCAGATTTGGGGTTTTCAGACATAGAAAATTGCTAAGTCCTATCTCTAGTTGGCTTTCGGCCTACTTCTAGTTGGTCGTGAGGACTAGACATGTCCAAATGGGCCTGGGCCCAAAAAAGCCCGTCGGAAGCCCGAGCCCAGCTCGCCCCAAAGCCCTAGCCCGGTCCCAAGCCCCTCGGGCCCTATCAGGCCGTGTTTTAGCTGAAAATCTCGGCCCGGTCCCGGCCCGGTCCAAAGCCCGGTCTCAGCCCGACCCGCTCGAGATTAAAAAAATAGCCGTTTTATAGCCGTTAATATAGCCGTTTATGACCGTTTTAGCCAATTTTTTGTGTTTTTCTTGCCTCCAAAACAATATAAATAGGTAGTGGATGTATTGAGTTTGATACCAACTTACAGAAACGCAAAAAACGCAATTCTCGCTTACAATTCTCGATTTCTCGCTTTCTCGTGTTCGTTTCATACAACTTCTCGTTCGTTCAAGTCGTTATATTCTTCACTGAAAATGGCCAGCGGTAGTTCATCAACCCCTCAAATTAGTGGCAGGATCATTTCGCTCCGTCAGACAAGATTAAGCCCGGAGTCAGTACAAGCTTGCGTTTGTTTGAAGGACTACTTGGATAGTCTTGAAAGAATTCAAGACCGAACGAACCTAGAGGTGGAGCTTGATGGAGTGGAAGAAAATCTTGAAGAAAAAGAAACTGGCCAACTAAGTACCCCACCAAGTACCGATTGTGAAAGTAATGTATCTCGTTACGACGACGACGAGATCGACCCTGAAGAACAACTCGATGTTGATGAACTCGATGATCCTACGGCTCTTACTAGACTTAAAACGACCGGAACTCTTGCATACTATCCACCAGACGAGGGCGAGGACGAGAATTAAGAGTATTTTTCTTTATAATTCAATAAATGTACTTCTTTAAATGTATTTTTCTTTATAAGTTATATAAAATTAATAGAACGTATTTTTCTTTATATATGAAATTCTAATAGAACGTATTTTTGAGTGACCCAATTAAGTATTTTATAGTGGATACGAATAATATTTACTAAAAATGTAAAAAATAAACTTTTTTCCCAAGCCCGATTTGGGCCCGGTTTTAGGCCCGGTCTCGGCCCGGCCCTCTAAGACCGGTCTCAGCCTAAGCCTGATCAGGCCCAGACCTCTTGCACGAAGCCCGGCCCGACCCAAAGCCCGGTCCCGTGAACAGTGTTTGGGCCCGGGCCCGCCCAAAGCCCGGTCCAGACTAGGCTAGCCCGGCCCGGCCTTTTGGACAAGTCTAGTGAGGACTATCTATCTCTAGACAAGTGAGTCTAGAGATAGAAGTATATCTAGAGACCAAGTTAGTTAAAAACTCAGTTTCAGTTGTAACTAACATTCAATCTTATCCATTAGCGGTTATAATCGCTTAACCGCTTCTATCCCTCTTATCTATATCTATACTATCTTATAAAACATCTAGACAAAAAAGTCTTAAAGTCTTAAAGTCTTAATCTTTTTTATTTAAAAAATTAATCCAAGTTTTAAAATCTTAATTTTTTTATTTAAAAAATTAATCACTCTCGACGTATATCCTTCCATTTTTCAATCCTCTTCCTAATTATCAGGAAAACACACATATACTCACTTTCTCTATTTTAAATCCCAATAAAATTATGAGAAAATTTCTCCTTATTCTGGGGAAGTCGTTTGTGGTGAGCACTACTCCACAGGAATACCCAATTTCAAATTCAAAATTTGAATATCAGAGTTTATCTCTTCAAACAACTGCTCTGCTGAAAGTTCTTAAATCTGCTCTGACTCCTTCTTGAAGAAGAATAAGGCGATAATGAGTTATGGATTTGTGGTTCTGATTTGGAATCCATCTACGATCCAGACAGCGATATAGAAATGAATCAGGTATGTATGATTGAATAAAACCATATACTTTTTTATATGCGATCCCTTCTAGGAGTTAAAAATGGTGGAGCATCTTGGAGTTAACGAAGATTGGTGAAGTTTTTCTGGAGTTCACGAAGATTGGTGAAGTTAAAAAATGGTGGAGCAACCATTGTAGTAAAAGTGTTCGATGAAATGTCTGAATGAGTATGTTTTTAATTTTAGCATAGTTTTTTTCTTGGTATTTGATCTTATCTTTTTGATGAATTTATGGAGTGAAACAACCCAAAAACTCAAATGAAAACTTGATTTTGATGAATGTTGGGCCATAAATCATGAAAGTTTTTTAACATGTTGAACACGGAGAAACATTGTGTAATGTTAATAAAATATATCATACTCAAAAGTTGTGGATGGCTCCATTGATGTGGTTCTCTTCATTGCTCCCATAGGTTTGATTTCTCCTTTCCTCTCCAATTTTGATTTCTTCTATCGCCTATTACTCCATTGCTTTTTTTTTCTTTTTTTGCATTTCGGCTCTCCATGGGGCTGAGTTTTTTATTTTTCAACTTTTTGACTTTTCTGCTTGATTATTCTCTATGTCTACTCGATCCAGTATGCATTTTTATGCATCACCTACCTCTACTACCTCTACCGGTGCATTCTTTTTGTAGGTTGCTTGGCTTGAGTGATTGGAATCTACAAAAATTGTTAAGGGTACGGAATCTACAGCAGTTGCTCGATTTTTCGATTTTTCGGTTTTCCTGCTCGATTTCCCCCATCTCTGCTCGATTCAAATTCCTAATTTCCGATTTTTTTGCTCTGCATATTTGGTAGTCATTAGCTCTCCACATCTCTCCCTCTCGATTATCTCTCTTCGTGATCCTTGGAATGGATGAGAGGTAACAAATACCAATATTTACTTTATTGAATTATTTGCAAGCTATCTCTATTATTATCTCATTTAGCAAGTGACGTGAGCTTTATATGTTGACTGGTTTATGTAGGTTACTCGATAAGGCAAGGCTTCTTGCATGCATCTTTGTCTTTTTTTTTGCTTTTATAAATTAATATTTTATAAGTATAAATATATAGGAAGAAGATTATGGGTTCCTTTTCGCGGGTAGATGGGAAGAAGATGATGGGTTTTCTTTGAACGTTGTTGTGATAGGTTGAAGTTGCTCTGAAAGGTTTGTGGATTTGTTGTTGAGATAAGAACTCCGTGTTTTGTGTATATTATGTTGGGTCTTTAAAAGGCATTCAAAGTGAATTCAAGCTCTTGCAGGTGTGGATGAGCAGATTTAATGGAGGGAAAGAAAAACAAAAAAATCTTGCATTAACAGGTTCTGAATACCCCGTAAGCTTGCATTTGAATATAAACGTAACGAAAACTATCCATCACCTTTTGTTTTCCATTGTAGACTTCTTTCCATTGTGATGGTATTTCTTTGTTATTAATTTGTTTTTCTATCTTTTATCATACAATTTGTGAATGTTTATCTTAATTTCTTAGTGTTATGTCTAAGAAACAAATTTAGTAGTTTTTGGGTCAATGGGTTCGAGTTGTTTTTGAAGAACAAGCAATGGGTTCTTTGGGTCAATGGATTATGTTGTTTTTGTGTCCATGTTTAAAATTTAGGTTTTTATGTAAACAACCATTTCTTCTTTGTTCTTGGTATTTGTATGTGTGTAAACAACCATGCCTTGATTTCATCAGTGAGGTTGGTTACTACAACAAGAGATCTTTGAGTTTTAGTTTAACTTTGATTCCAATTTTACTCAGGGAGTTGGTTTTCCCTGTTAGGAAACTTTGTTGTACCTTTACACATTACACTTAAATAGAGACCGTAAAATGTTCTATTTGATCTTCAAACCTAATTTTTATCTCTCGAAAGGGAAGAAGGGTACTTTATCGAGTTAGTTCTTCTTTGCTATTTTGGCTTTTTGGTTCTTTGAAAAGACACAACTTATATTTTGATCATCTTTTGTGTTTCTTGCCAAGGTTTTTAACTACATTGTGTGTGTGTGTGTGTGTTTCTTAATTTTTTTTATAAATGTGCTTGATTATGTCATTTGGAGTTGTGTTATACGAGAGATAATAAGACCCTTGAATTGCAAAAAACCATAATTCTTGCTAAAATGTCTGGTCGATTTTTTTCATTCCAAAATGAGAGTTGCATTTTCTCCAACTAGAACATGAAAATGCATTGGACAGGAAAAACTATGGAAGTTATTGTTTTTATGGTTTATGTTTCAATTCAGCTAAAATAACATGTTTAGCTATAGTTAATGATGTCCCACATGGATCGGGTTTATTTCCTTTTGTAGTTATATCATCTGGTTCTATATAAACAACATAAAGCAAGGATTTTGGTCAGTTGTATCAACGCCTTCAACTTGCGGGCTAACGAATAAAGCTTCTGTATCGAAGCCTTCAACCTTCAGACTGACGATTCAAAGTAATACAGGCTGACGATTCAGACAACCGAACTGTATAAACTTCACTTTCCATTTATGAGTTTTGTTTTGTTCTACTATGAATTTTTTCGAGAATCTGATAACTAATTGTTTTTGTCAACTTTTTAGGTAAACAAAATATTTGGTGAATTTTCAGAATCAAGATGTGTAGTGGACTCATTTTTTTGAGGAAATTGATGAAGTAGTAAATTTATGAAATCAATTGACGAATAGATCTTAATGAAATTGTAAAATAGGAGACCCCATATGGTAATATCATGGTTATTGCTCTAATTCCTTGAATCGATTGGAAATGTGGTCTCACTTCAAAAGTTTCACTTCAAAAGTTTCACTTCTTAAGTTACCAATGGTTTTACACTACCTGTTGTATTGATGAAGTTATGGATTCATTGTATTTATTTGTTGAACCGTAATGGCATGAGCATATGAAAAGATAAGTCTGTTTTTTCACTTGTTCAAATAGATTTTACATAACTGTCATCCATAGATTTTACATATCATCTCACATTTCTCCTGTTTTGACTTTAATCAGGTCTAACAGTTTGGATGGATGACATTTGCAGATGGCTAAGTCAGAAGGGAAAAAACAACGATAAAATCTTTACCAATGCAAGAAGACACTCCACTTCACCAGAAAGCTTGGTTACCTTTACACGGATGGCATTTTAGGGTCTGATCAAAACAAGAAAGAGAATTTAGAATTTCCACATCTTTAGCCTAAATATTCTCTGATGTAAATGAAGTTCATGGGCAGCTGAATTGTGAGAAATGAAGGTTGATGATGATAACCGCTCAGTAGCATCAAAGGAATATGAGGTAAGAGTGTTTTTCCTCACTTACTAGGTACGACTCGTGGTTTGTGTCAAGCTCGGTAAACACTTACCAGGTAAGTATTTAGTAAACTGATCATTAGTGATTTTGTCTTTGACATGTGGATTGGAGTGAGACAATGCCTTCATGGTAAAGTTTCTGTAACAAAACTACTTATGTCGCCATTTATTTGCAGAAGAAACCTACTCATGGGTCTTGCTGGTAAGTGAATCTGAAATCCGACTTTTGCAGAATTTAACAGCACCGCAAAAGATAACAGCACCGCAAAAGAGATAGGTGGATATGTAAGCATGTTTTTGAATTCAAATTAATGTATTTCTGCATTTCTAAATGGGTGGTGATGAAACGTTGGAATGTTCTCTCAAAGATGAATCAAGAACTGAAGGGTTTAAGATTATGTGGATGACACAAACACTGCAGATATAGCAAGCCTTGGCAGCAATGAGATTAATACATTGGGATTTGAACTTGAAACAAGAATCAGAAAACTCAGACGAAGGTCACATAAACCTTGGGCTCCTGCTCTCGTACAATTGCTTATCAAATTTCAACCATGTTTTGTAACTGTAGCTACTTAGTTGTTACTCACCCTTTCATTTATTAGATCCAAGATGACTTAAGTTGGTAATAAGATGTCTTGGATGTCATTTCCAGGTTCCGAATTCCACTCACATAAAGCTACCATCTATTTTAAAAACAAGTGTTAACATTCAACAACTAATTTTTTTGACATTTATTGCATAAAAAATCATGTTCAAGTTAAACTACCCTTAAGACAAGATTTTTTTTCTACAGTAGCTTTTTAATCGTTTTCTTCCCTAATTTCATTTTGTAATTACATTGCCATTCAATTGTACGGTAAACAATGTTGGAAATACTTGAATGTCTATCCGTATCTCATACTTTCGGTGAAGACATTATATTCTAATTTCATCGTTAAATTTTCACATCCCACCGCATTGTGCGGATACTCATCTAGTAAATACATAATTCGTGATAGGGAGTATATATATATATATATATATATATAGAGAGAGAGAGAGAGAGAGAGAGAGAGGAAAATTCAAACGAGAACGCTAACTATTTAAGAAAACAAGAAAACAACAAATCATGTACAAAATCACATATGATTTTACATTAACTGCAAAAATTGGACTTTGCCCGCGACTTAAAGTGACGGGAAAAGTCGCGTAATCATATATGATTTTGTACGTGAATCATATATGATTTTGTACAAATCGACTGTTTTCTTGTTTTCTTAAATAGTTAGCGTTCTCGTATGAACCCACCTCTCTCTCTCTCTCTCTCTCTCTCTATATATATATATATAGAGAGAGAGGGGGAGGTTCAGGAGAAAACCTCAAATAAATGAAAAACTAAAAAACACCTTATCGACCGTTAGATTAGATGATCTGATGGATGTGATTAAACATGCGGTTACAACAATATTAATTTAATTAAAAAAACCTCACCCCTCTATTTTATATTCGAAAAAAGACGAAAAATAAACAAATTTCGAAAGAAATAAATTACACCAAATAAACGACTATATTTTTCTCGTTAATTTGACATCCATATTAATATATTTTTTCATCCATTTTTTCGTGGTTTTCCGGTTTTCCATTTATTTAGGGTTTTCCGTTGAACCTTGAACCTTGAACCTGACCCTATATATATTGACCCTATATATATATATATATATATATGAGATTGGTGCCTTATTTTGTGTATAGAAAAATCTGGATTATCCCAATACTGTCTGATTTCATGAAACTCAAATTAATTAAGCATTGTGGATCGAAATATTATATCAAAACAATGATCATTCATTCACGATCCAAATTGTTATCCAAGTATTCTTAACCAAAACTCATATTTTGTAACATTCTTGACCTATATATTTTGCCACCTGTTAGATACGTGATGCATGAA
Organism: Saussurea involucrata; assembly: GCA_033807775.1. NCBI lineage: Eukaryota > Viridiplantae > Streptophyta > Magnoliopsida > Asterales > Asteraceae > Saussurea > Saussurea involucrata. The sequence continues at coordinate 179,048,343 of CM066322.1, forward strand.
TATTTGGATATGTATCTCGTTACATTTCTAATAATTAATCTACACCCTCAAGACACCTTCTGCCTATAAAGATTCATCTACAGACATAATTAAACCATGCATCCCCCTAATATATATATATATATATAGAGAGGGAGATTCAAGAAAAAACCTAAAAAAACGGAAAACTGAAGAACACCCTATGAGTCCATCATCTGGACGGTATGCACTTGTGCATACAGGTAAATAGTTGACTTTGGTTTTATGCACAAGTGCATTACGCATTTGTGCATATATGCACAAATGCATGTTACAAATAACCTGTATGTACAAGTGCATACCGCCCAGATGAAGGGCTCCTAGGGTGTTCTTCAGTTTTCCGTTTTTTTAGGTTTTCCTTTGAACCTGACCATATATATATATATATATATATAGGGAAGGGTTCATTTGAGAAGTTTAAATATTTTGAGAAATAGAGAAGTGATCATATCCATTGGATTAAATAATCCACGGTCAAGAAATTCGTGTTACACCTGATTAATGCGCGCGTCCACATTAATTAATAAACGACGCTCAGGGGTATTTAGGGTAGTTTCGTAAAAAATACGCGGGACAGGTTCATATATGAATTTGTGTGATTCATATATGAACATTTGTGTTCATATATGAACCTTTGTAATTCACATATAAAATATTTTTAACTAATTCATATATGAACCTTTGTGATTCATATATGAATCAGTTAATTTGTTCATATGAGAATTAGTTAAAAAAATTCATATATAAATCATTAAGGTTCATATATGAACACAAAGGTTCATATATGAATTAGTTAAAAAAAGTTTATATGTAAATTACAAAGGTTCATATATGAACACAAAGATTCATATATGAATCAGTTAATTGGTTCAACTGATTCATATATGAACCTACAATTAATTAGTTTCATATATGAAACACAAAGGTTCATATATGAATCACAAGATTCATATATGAATTAGTTATAAAGAGTTCATATGTGAATTACAAAGATTCATATATGAACGTATAGTTCATATGTGAATCACACAGATTCATATATGAACTCAGCCCGTGTTTTTTGTAAACGGGATGACTAATTACCAAAATACCCTTCCGTGTTCAAAATCAGCGCATTTAATCGAAGAGTCACGATCACTTCTCTATTTCTCAAAATATTTAGACTTCTCAAATGAACCTAACACTATATATATATATATATATATATATATATATATATATATATATATATATATATATATATATATATAGAGGGAGGTTCAGGAGAAAACCCTAAATAAATGGAAAACTAAAAAACACCCTATCAACCGTTAGATTAAATGATCTGATGGATGTGATTAAACAGGCGATTACAACAATATTAATTAAATTAAAAAAACCTCACCCCTCTATTTTTTATTCGAAAAAAGACGAAAAATAAACAAGTTTTGAACGAAATAAATTACACCAAATAAACGACTATATTTTTCTCGTTAATTTGACATCCATATTGATATACTTTTTCATCCGTTTTTTCGTGGTTTTATGGTTTTCCATTTATTTAGGGTTTTCCCCTGAACCTGACCCTATATATATATATATATATATACATATAATAAATAAGTAACTACATTGTCACGTGTCGTCGTCTGGTGAGCCGACTTTATTGTTTTTCCGCTTAAACATGTATCTGGACGCCTTTACATTATAGGTTCAATTAACACACCCACATTCACTTCTCCTTAATTAAATTTTTAATATTTACACCTTACATTTACTACCCTTATAATTACCTATGTAGTTTACTTTTAATCCCTTACTTTTTTTATTTTTCATTTTAGACTCTTATCATATAAAATAAATAATGTATATGAACTAAGATGCATTAAAAAACATTTTTATTTTTTACAAATTATACCATTGTAATCGTTTCGTCAATACCTTCGAAATAAGCCCAATATTGAATATTTTTTGATACATACGTACATATCCATACTTATAATAAATTCAAAAAAAATCTCCACCGTGTATAGTAATCCCAAAAAATACGGTATATCAAAAAACTTCCAAACTTTATTTCAAACTAAAGTTAAAGTTAATGTTAAAAAAATCTCCACCGTGTATAGTAATCTAATTAATGTTAATTATTCATTTCTAATTCCAATAAATTTACCCTTATTTTATCCTAAAAATAAACTTATTTTACTCATAATAAGTATATATCATTAGATACATACGTGCATATCCATACTTATAATAAATTTAAAAAAAATCCGTAATCCAAAAAATACGGGATTTACTTCTAAGTTTAAATTCAAATTATTGATATAGTTTCATTTTTTTAATTCAATTTTATTATAGAGTTAACTTCATTTTAACTAATTAATGTTAATTATTCATTTCTATATGAACTAAAATGCATTGAAAACATTTCTATTTTTACAAATTATACAATTGTAATCGTTTCGTTAATACCTTCGAAATAACCCCAATATTGAATATTTTTTGATACATACATACATATCTATACTTATAATAAATTCAAAAAAATCTCCATCGTGTATAGTAATCCCAAAAATACGGTATAAACTTTCTAAGTTTAAATTCAAATTATTGATATAGTTTCATTTTTAAATTCAATTTTATTCTAGATTTAACTTCATTTTGACTAATTAATGATATAGTTTCATTTCTAATTCAAAAAACTTTACCTTTATTTTATCCCAAAAATAAACTTATTTTACCCAAAAATAAACTTATTTTACCCATAATAAGCGTATATCTTTAGATACATACGTGCATATCCATACTTATAATAAATTAAAAAAAAATACGTAATCCCAAAAATACGGGATTTACTTCTAAGTTTAATTTCAAATTATTGATATAGTTTCATTTTTTTGAATTCAATTTTATTATAGAGTTAACTTCATTTTAACTAATTAATGTTAATTATTCATTTCTAATTCAAAAAAATTTACCCTATTTTATCCCAAAAATAAACTTATTTTACGCATAATAATCGTATATATCCAATTATGCCTTCGTTAATCTTAATTATCATTTATTATATGTATAGATTATTATAACTAAATATTAATTTTTTAAATTTAATTATTATTAATTAATTAATGTTAATTAATATTAATTGAAAATTATTAACTTAAATTTTAATTATATATTGAACTTATTTTAATCGTATATATCCTAACATTAAACTTATTTTACGCATAATCTATACATATAATAAATGAGTAACTAGCATGCCACGTGTCGTCTTCTGGTGAGCCGACTTCAGTATTTTCTCGCCTAAACATGTATCTGGACGCAGTTTATATTATAAGTTCAATTAGCACACCCACATTCACTCCTCCTTAAATCTCTCCTTAATTCAATTTTTTTAGTTTATACGTTACATTTACTACCCTTATAATTAGGTATGTAGTTTACTTGTAATCCCTTACTTCTTTATTTTTTTTCATTTTAGACACTTATTATATAAACATAAATAATGTATATGAACTAAAATGCATTAAAAACATTTCTATTTTTTACAAATTATACCATTGTAATCGCTTCGTCAATACCTTCGAAATGAGCTTAATATTGAATATTTTTGTATTTAATTATATTATTAAATATTATAAATATTACGAATTAATGTATCGTGATTAGTATGAGATTTGTTGAAATTAGTATGGGATTTGATACAAATAATCATTAAATTGTCATGATTTTCTTTTTGCAATTTCATATCAATTTTTACTTCAAACTCGAATTCCTTCGACGAATTACAATTCTATCAAATTTCATTCTGTCAACGAAACATTTAATTACTTGGAAAAAAATATCACTTATCAACTGACTTTTGGATTATGAGTTCGAACCTTTTTCAAAAATATAAATATGCAATTATTGTGTATTTGTTTGATAAATTCATTTAGTAACGACATTTATAATAGGTATCAAACTTAATAGACATATTTTTATCTTCAAGATAATATTCCCTATTTGTGAAATTTTTGTTTTCTTTTTATCAATTATTTTATGTGTCACAAAATTAATTATTCAACGACCATTAAACATCAAATAATTAACTTAAAACACAAATTTAATCGTCGCGTAACGGACAAGCCAAAGACTAGTATATATATATATATATATGGTCTCCATTTGCCTCAAATAATTCTCACATGCACGCATGCATTATCCCAAACTGCAACAGCTATCCATTTTTTTATTATCGCTGTCTCCCTTGACGAATCTTTTTCTAATAAAACAACTTCTTTAATATATATATATATAGAGAGAAAGAAAGAGAGGTGGGTTCATACGAGAACGCTAACTATTTAAGAAAACAAGAAAACAACCGTTATGTACAAAATCATATATGATTACGCGACTTTTCCCGCCACTTTAAGTCACGGCCAAAGTCGCGTGTGTCCACACTACAAAACAGGGGACCATCCGGCGGAATAATCAGCCGGAAAAAGCTATTTTCGACGGATTTTCCGGCAGATACGGCCGCAAAAGTGGTTTCGGCGGAATTTTCGGCGGATTGACCATTTCCCGAGGCCGGAATCCGCCAATAATTTTTTTTCCATTTTTATTTTTTCTGGCTTGATGAATTAAATTGGTGATTAGGATTAAGTTTCCGGCGGATTTTCGACAGATAATCCGCCGGAAAGTTAATTAAATTTTAAAAAATAAAACTTAATTTTAAAAATTGAATTTTATATTTAAAATTTTAATCATATAATCCATTAGAAATCCGTTGAAAATTCTGTATATTTTTTTTAAATTAAAATTGATTTTTTATATTTATTAGAAGTTTGCCTAAATAACAAATAATATTTATAAATTACTAAACAAGCTAAATTACAAAAATACTAGAATTCAGGTAGTTCTGACTTTTTATTAGGAAAACAAAAATTAATAATAATTTTATTTGCACTAAATAATAGCATAATACAAATTTCAAATAAACCAAAACAAACCAAATGAGCCTAACAATTTTCACTTAACCTCTCTCTAATGGTACCAAAACATACAAAATAAGGCTAATACATGTCCTTCATAAGTACTAGCATACTGAATTACTGATGTCAAATATCTTAATTCCTAGTATTTGATGAAAAAATATCATGTAAAAAAATATTTTTATATCGATTTTCACGGGTTTATAACATATTTGTGGTTCTTATTTGATTTAACCTGTATATATATAGAGAGAGAGAGAATGGTTCAAACGAGGAGCGTAACAATTTAAGAAAACGTGAGGAGCACCTCCCATGTACAAAATCACATGTGATTCACAACACAAGGACTAAAATCATATGTGATTACACGCGCGGTTTGTTACGCGGCTTGCGAAAGCGCGCGGCTTGTCCCGCGGTTTGTGTTGTGAATCACATATGATTTTGTACATGGACGGTGCTCCTCACGTTTTCTTAAATAGGTACGCTCCTCGTATGAACCCGCCTCTATATATATATGATATCATCTAGTTAATTCACTATATTTATATAAAACATTTGTTTCTCTCTAAATATATTTCGTGGAAGTTTCAAGGAGACAAACTTGGTGAATCTATCTGTTGCCAATTTGTCATCAAAGCACAGATCAAAAAGTACACCTTCGTACCCGTTTCCTTTGATATCTGAGATCGAATCCAAAATAATACATACACTAAACTATGAACTTATAATCCAATTCCTATATATACATATGAAAATACTGATTCATTCAGCAGCTAGCTAGCATCATTTCAAAGCTCAAGAGATAAATTCAAGATTTCAATCTCAAAACCCTCCTCATCATCATCAACTATGTCAATCTTGAATTTCTATTCTCTAAGAGACTTGCATGATTCCGCAAACGATTTACTCCGTTCACCGAGCCTTAAACGAGCTCTCTCCCACCACCAACAAGACCAAACCTGTGTTCAAAAGGTCTCCGAATCGTCGTTGAAAATGTTGGATTCTTGTGGGAGAACCAAAGACATACTCTTTCTTGTCAAATCACATATCCAAGAGTTACAATCCACGTTTCACCGAATCACTCTTGGTGAAACAGCGTCCGCTGAAAAGAAATTTTCAGCGTACCATGTTCATAGAAAAGATTTGAAGAAACAAATGTTAAAGCGTTTAAAATCACTAAAAGTGACCAAGAACACAACCGTCAGCCAAAGCGACGCTTTGGCTGACGATAACCTAATGGTTGTAGCCAATGTGTTGGGTGAAGTTAGAGAAACAATTGTTTCACTTTTGGAGTCACTCATGTTACTTATGTCAATGCCAAGCCCTAGCCCTAGCCCTAACCCTAACCCTAACCCTAAGATCAGAAAATCAATGAATTGTAACGGGTTTATTGCGGCTAAGGCGAAGCTTATGAGGGTGAATAGTTTGAGCCCGTGGGAGAAGTGCGACGTGCATGGGTTACGACGAGCGATAGAGAGATTGGAGGCTGTGGAGAGTGCTGTGGAAGATCTTGAGGTGGAATTGGAGTGTATCTTCAAAAGGTTGATAAGAACTAGGGTTTTGTTACTCAACATACTCTCCAATTAGAGAGGTGTATATTTATATAGCATGTATTGATTAATATTCTTTGAGTCCAAACATTTGAGACTCTTTTGTAGTAACTTAAATGTATGATTTATAAATGCCACTCTTGATGTTATACTCCATAAATTAGTCTAAGGGCCGTTTACTAAACACTTACTCGGGTAAGTGCTTACAAAGTCACATTACCTACCGGATTGATACGGCAGGGACCAAAAATCTTACCCGGTAAGAGCGAATGAAAGGACCGAGAGTCTTACCCCGGTAAGTGATGGAGACGACTCTTACCACGGTTAGCGCTTACCGGGTGAATTGTTGCATACGAAACCGATTTGGCGGACTAAAATCATACCCGGTAAGTAAGTGATAGTGTTAAATTTGACTGACAAACGCTTACCCGGGTAAGCATTTGGTAAATGGCCCCTAAGAGCATGGATTAGTTTTTACCTAAACCATTCCCTAAAGTTTAGGGTTCTTTTGTCATTCCAAGCCGCATTTACCTACCGGATTAATATGGCAAACAAGATCTCTGGTTGCAGCACCAATCTTCCCACGAAGAAATCTAGTTGAGGAGGAACTCGATCTGAGAATGCCACTTTATTACGGAAAGCCCAAATCATGTTCAAGACTATTCTTGAGTTTTATCAATGATTCATCTTGATTTCTAGACTGTTTGCATTAGATTCAATCATTTGATAGTAAGGGACCGTTTATCAAACACTTACCCGGGTAAACGCTGCTTACCAAGTCACATTACCTACCGGATTAATATGGCAATGACCTAAAATCTTACCCGGTCAGAGCGAATGAAAGGACCGAGAGTCTTACCCCAATAAGTGATGGTGACGACTCTTACCACAGTTAGCGCTTACCGGATGAATTGTTGCATACGAAACCGATTTGGCGGACTAAAATCTTACCTGGTAACTCGTAAGTACGTGATAGTGTTAAATTTGACTGTTAAGCGCTTACCCGGGTAAGCATTTACTAAACGGCCCCTAAGTTCAGCACTTGTTTTATTCATAGTTGTCTTTTACTCTTTTGATCCATTATTTTTTGGGTGTGATTGTTATTTGTTGCACATATTTTGATGAATCTATTTTATCCAATCCTGATTTTTGCATATTCATCCATTTAATTTCCAGCATCCAATTATAGAATTTACTGCACTTTTTAGTCGTTGCATTTATATTTCTGGGATACTTTGCATTCTTCTATTTCCTGAACTGAATTCACTGCATTCAATTTCAGCACATAGTTCTTGCACCCTATAAAACCATGCAACATACTTTTATGCATTAACTAAATAGATTTTTTCAATTAATCGACTTCGAAATTGTCTAATTTCAGCATATGTTTAGGTAATTTTTTATCATTCACGGAATTCTCACGTTCCGTTCTTGTCCACCAATCATAATTAAGAATACACGTCATCAAAAAGAGAATGTGAATTGAAATAAGATAAATCTAAAATATATAAAAATCTGATGTATCTTAACTTCATTGGTTAGACATGAGGCATATAATTTTAGAACAGAAAACTGCTAGTTGCTTTGAGGTATGTTCATTTTATATATTGTTAGCAACTGTTTTACCTCCAAATTATTTTATAACAATACATCAGAATTGGGTTTATAAGATGTCATCAAATTCTTGGTCTTTGGACAAGCCACGTCCCGAGAAATACACGAGTGGTGGCGCGAGTACGGCCGTGAGAATAGGCACACAGAACACCCCTGCAAACTTCTTTCTAAAATTTCATCATTTTGTACAAAAAGGTTGATACCGGCTGCCTATCCATAATGTGGGGGGCATACCTGACTCACTCAGCGGTTGTGGCTATGGGGGTGTCTTGGGTTCGAACCCGAGACCTTCTGCTTTTTGTACAAAGATGCCCCCACCCATTACCAACTAAGCTACACGCCATTGGCTCTAAAATTTCATCTTTGATCCTCTTTTGACACACGAATAACCAAAACAGGTCGATTTGAATTATATTCGATGAATTAGCGATGCAAAATTCCAGCATAAAATGGGATTAATTGAATTTCAACTCCTGAAGGCATATATAATTTACAAGTGCACATAGCCTACTACATCCAAGCTTACCTGAAAAACATCACAAACTTCAAAACTCTGAAACTAAAGATGGTATGGTCCTAAAATATCCGGTTTGGTCAAAGCGGACCAAAAAAAGTCAATCTGGCAGACTGCTGAATGATTCAGAACCGGCAGTTCCAATTCGACTGCAATTATAAACCCGGAAGAACAATATCCGGATATGGACCATAAATGGTGAAGTATTGTTGACAAAGGTGGAAACTTTCTACATTGATAAAGGAAGAAGCATTCTCCGTTTGTTTTTCCGGTTCAATTTTGCTTGTTTGGTTATCTTCAAACATAATAGCAGTAACAATGTGATGATGGCTAAGGTTAAAGTGAGCCTCCAGTGTGTTAAATATAACGAAACGGCTGAGGAAACGATAAAAGCTAGGATCAGAAGTTCCCATAATACAAACATCATCATATCCATCCTGCACACGTCATGTAGGGTGAGGGAATACCAAATTACCAATCTTAAGAAAAATGTAGAAAATAGAAGATAAAGGATGGGATATTTTTGTAATGGATAGAACTAGAAATATTCTTGGGAATAAGTTAAGTTTTGTTCATATTATGTGATATTTCGGTAGATGTACTAGGTTTTCATAATAGGCCTTCGATTGCCATGTTCACAAAGCATGTTTTTGGGGGTGCATTTTATGATGGGTATGTATGCATGTTCTAAAGTTGTAACTGTTTCTTGTTGTTTCAATGATTTTAGGTTCCATCCCCTTTATCCAAAAAAAAGAAAGAAAGATGGCGTACACATCATGGCGGGTGAGGGAATACTAATTACCATTATTAAGAAAAAATTGGAACATAGAAGATAAAGAAGCTCAAAAAAGTAGATAGGCCTCCTGATAACCAAAACTAATAAAAATAGAGACAAAAAGAAGATGGTTTATTTCAAAACATCAATTGTGGTGGATCTTTCAAGTACTTTGGTCTCTTTTTGGATGGCCATTCTTACTGATTTCAATCTGCCACAATGCTTTTGTGCAGTTTTTTATTTCTCACTTTTCCTAATGTTGATTACTGGTAAGCTATTCTGTACTGTAATCCAAGCTTCTATTGCCTCTTTATTAATCATGGATAATGTACAAGAAGATACTTAAAAATCTGTAACTAAAGCTTCTATTGTCTCTTTTCTTGTGTTTTTAGACATCCCAAACTCCATAACTTAACCTAGATAAAAAGCTGTCATATCATGTCAAAATCAAACCTATGTCTAAAACATCTAACCGGATTTGTAGGTTCTTGAGAAGCCAAAATAATTAGTCATGACCAAAGGTGGTCAATTTAGACGACAAAAATGATTAAATAGCCAAATCCTATTTCAGGTATATTCCCAAACTGGATGATACAAACCAAGTTGTATCGAGTAACGTGTCTATCACAAACTACAACCTCAGTTCCATAAAGAAGGGAAATTGACTCAAATAGCCAAAGCAATATTTAAAATTGACCTCCTAGCGATTTCTCTCCAGGTTTTGCACAAATAACCAATGAGTCCGCAATCCACACTCCGCATCCGCAATTGAAGACCCGCTCAAAAAGTTCGAATTTCTTTAAAATATTTTTTTTTGGGTATACTGTAGACCTAGGTCAAGTTTTTTTAAAGAAAAATCGAACTGATTAGAGTTGCTGGGGAGTTGACACGTGTCTTAGGTCCACAATTGCGGACCTGGAGTGCGGATTGCGGACTCATTGGCTATTTGTGAAAAAACCGGAGAGAAATGGCTAGGAGGCCAATTTTGCAATTTGTTTTGCCTATTTGAGTCAATTTCCCCATAAAAATCATATGGCATATGCCAGAAAAGCATAAATACAATAACCATAATAGATCACACCAACAAATTAACAAGAAAATGTCATAAAAACGAAATTTCACCAATAAAAAGGGTACCAAAACCATATCTACATTTATTGGGAAAAAAATATACGAGACAATTTTATCAATCAATTGTCATCACCAATTTTCTATTTATAGCATCTGTAATTTAGTGCCAATTTTGTCACAAATTTTCAATTCATAAATAAATCAATCAATTGACCTAACACAAAAAATCAGATACGCAAATTGCAGGAAGATACCAAATTTCTACCGATAAATCCAAACCCTAACAACACGAAAAACAATCATTTCGAAATTAAAACGCCCAAACCATATGAATTAAACGAACAGAAATGATACCTGGAATAACAAGTAGAAGAAACATTAGCAGTTGAGGAGAAGTAGGAGACGGGGGCCCAATTAAATTTCGAACGAACTTGATGATCCCGTAGCTGATCCACCAGATCCGATCGTTTAATTTTGGTCTGTTTATGCATAGTGCTCGAATTCATTGACATTTTTACGCTTCCTCCTTTTCCTTTTCCCTTTCCTCTCTAAATGAAAATATTGAATCGATGAAAACGGAGAAACTCGAATCGATATTTGTCTCTCTCTGCGTATTATTGCAAGTGTGATGGAGACGACGACGATGATGATGCGGAATCTCTGACGCCGGAGATCATCCGTAGGTCACCGGCGGCGAAGACACCAACCACCTGCGGATGATACCGACGGCCGCAAGAGGGGGAACGAGCGTCCAACGTTCCTTTCGGTCTCTGATCTTTTAATTTTCTGTTAACAGCTTCGTATTGTATTTATACCCCACGAAATTTACATAATGTTCCCTTCAACTTTCCGTTTGTTTACATGTTGGATTTATATGACAGAACAAAAAATAAACTTCTCTCAGGTTTTTATTTGGCCATCAAAAATTAAAAATTATTATTAAAGTATATTTCACCTTTTGGTTATCATTATTTATATTCAATTTTATTTATAATTTTATTTTGTGGAGCCTAAAATATGACATTTTAAAGATTGAATACCAAACTACAACCAACTTTTAGGAAAACTTCAGGGACCAAAAGTGTAATTTACATCTTTATTTAAAAAAATATTGAAATTATTTTATATATTTAATCACAAATGAAGTTTCTTACAATATAGTAAATATTAGATAAAAATCTTCATATTTATTTAAAGAGTTATAAAATGTTGAGACATTATGAAATTAAATTATCAAACTATGAGATTAAATAATATATTAATTAAAAAAAATTGATATTTGATTTAATATATTAAATTATTTTAATAGAGAACTTTTCTTTAAAAATATGTCAATAACAAGTATATTACACTTTTGGTTATGTAGTTTGTCTAAAGGTTGATTTATATTTTATAACGGTTGTTAACTGACGATGTTGATTCAACGAATTCTAAGTATTATGAAATTAAAAAGTTAAAAGTATAAATATTTCGTTTTAAAAATCTATCCAATTTTTTTAGCAAACCACAAAGAGCATATGTACTCTTAATTTGATGACAAAGTTTGAAATTCATCTATTTTTACTTTATAGTTGTATATAACATAATTTAAAATGTTTTAGTGTTTTACTAAGTAGTACAATAAAACATATGTATATATACTCACAGAATATATAGATTTGTATCATAAGTCATGTCTTGAAAAACGTTATGAATTTTAAGACCTAACGAGACTATTATGTTACACATTACACTATTTAAAACCTTGTTAACCGGCGATAATCAAAATCAAGGGCGGACCCATAAATTTTTTCCATTCGGTAGCACCATATAATATAGACAAAAAGTAATTACAAAAAACACGGTTTTTATGTACGTATCTTTATCTTTTTACCGATTTTCAATATTGTCTGATGTCATTTTAGTCTAATGTCACCGTTTCAAGGGATTTTTAAAACTTTTTTCTTTATCTTTTTTGTTTGATTTTTTCGTTTTTTTGTTGATTTCAAGAGTTTTTTTCCGGTTTTTTGATGATTTCAAGAAGTTTTTTGGGTTTTTTTGTTGATTACGAGGTACGATTGCACCTTCTCAAAGTTTTCAAAATAATACGATAACACTATTTACGAACCTACATTTTTTTTACCTTTCGCTGGAGAAATAGCGGTGTTTTCATTATACTAGGTCCGTCCATGACCAAACTTATGTTTTCGAAATAAAATCTAAAACTAAATTAATTTCATAAAATATTTAAAAGTTGGTTCTAAAATTAAATTATTCAATAGATTCATTTTTTTAAAATGGAGATTTTTTTAAATAGGCTACAAACACAATTCTATTTCTTATATAATTGACCATCTACAATTTCCCATCTGTCGACACTCGACACCCTCTTCCTCCCATCCACTCGCCGGAATAAGGATGTTCTCCGGTAGAGAGGCTCAGATATTCAAAATCTGAAATTAATCACTCAAAAGTTCATGATTCGTTGCCTGAGAATCCGAATCGTATAGGTAATTTCTCTTTGTGATTAGGATAAGTTTCGCTTTGAATAATCTTACATGATTTTGCAGTTTGTCTTAGATTTCGCACAATCCGATCTGATATGGCTGTTTCCTTTGTGGACGAGAGTGCTTCGTGTAATTGCTATCGTAATTTGCGCTATTAATTTTGTTCAGATTAACCCTCGAATGTTGTATCCGTTGAAGCTACATTTCAGGTTCTCCCTCCTTTCTGGCTTTTTATTTCCTTTTCTTACACCTCCAATGGTCTTTGGCTAAGAACATCTCCAACAGCTATGCTAAAATGGAAAATTTTGAGATTTTAGCATTTTAGTTGTTGCTATCCTTTATGTTAAAATAGAGGAAAGAGGGGAGAGATTAAAAATCTCTTAAATTTAGACAAATCTCTAATTAACCTCCAAAATTTTCTGCTACCAACTTTCCATATAATGAATATTTTAATAACATGATTAAATAAATTGAATATTTTAATAAGATAATTAATATTAGAGTTGTTAAAATAGAATAGTTGTTGGAGTTGGATGCAAAAAGTTTTAAAGATTTTGATTTTTTTTACTCTGTTTTAGAAAAACTTTAAGGGCCTGTTTGTTAGCAGAGCAGCTTAATGAACTTAATGGGACATATAGCTTATTCAGTCAGCTATACATGACTGTTTGGTAGTGGCTTAATGATATAGAAAGTGACTTATTTATTAAGCTTTTAGGAGGAAGCTTTATGCAGAAAGCCAAATTTTGTCCAAACCAGTCTCTCCCAATTAAAAAACATGATCCTTCCATCTATGAAAACACCCTCTCAAACAAAAATCTTTCCAATTTATACAGACAGATTAATTCACACCACAACTTTATTCATACAGGACTTAATGGAAAACCAACCAAACAGCCCCTAAGTTGGAGATGGAGATACTCTCCAACAGCTATGGACAAATCTTCTGTATTCTTTTATAAGAGCCTTTCTCATAACCTAGAATCGTAGTGTAAGAATTAGCAACAATGTGGAATTCAATTGATGGTAAGAGTGTGGCCTTTTAACATGTATAAAACTCGTGAGATAACTACTCTCTTCATAACTAGTACAATTAGGGCATATTTGTTAGCAGCTTAATGAGTTTTACAGGACTCATTAGTCATAGCTTATTAGGTAAGCTATACATCACTGTTTGGTAGTGGCTTGATGATATAGAAATTGGCTTATTCAGTAAGGTTCTAGGGGGAGTTGTATTTACTATTTAGAAAGCCAAGTTTTTTTTTTCAAACATGTCCCTTCCAAAAAGATGTTGGTTCGGAACTATTATGATTTGGCACGGAGAATCCTATTCCCAAGTGTACATGTTTAGCATGTTTCTACATTATGTACCATTGTACCCACCTAGTTTGTTCTAAATGGCACTTCTCAAGGTGTGTTCTTTTTCGAGACAGGTTAAACATTTAATATCACTCCTCAAAACGGTTGGTACTTTGAAGTTTAATTTTTTACAGTCGGCTTATTGTAGGGGTATAGTGTATTTTAACATAGGGTTTAAGATGAAGCTTCCATTGAATTTTTTGTTTTGGTAATTTTGATTTTTGGGTGGGTCATAAGCTCTATAAAAAGCACTTTAGAGGCAGTTTTATATCACTTCCTAAAACATGTTTGGGATGGATATGTTAATGTAGGTTCAAAACCACATTGAAAACTTGCATTTGCTCTGTTTCTGGCTTGGCAAAGAGACTTGTTCCTTTTGCATGATCTTTCATTGGAAATTTGGAATATCATTGTACTTCTTGGTTTCACTCTGGCTTTACAACTGTCAGTTTCTTTCGTCGTTTTAAAGTCTAAAACCTTAGGAGTTTTGGTGTTAAGATAAAGTGTTGGAGGGATTCTATTTACACTGGTTCTGTGGAGGTGATGGACTGATGGTGAAGGAGTGAAAGGATGGAAATCTTTTCTAGAGCATAGAAAATCTAGAAAAGTGTAGAAAATCAAGATGAGATATGGAGGAATACAATGAGCATAGAAAATCTAGAAAGATATGGAGGAATACAGAAACAAGAAATATGAAATTTGAAAGAAAAAAACAAGAAAAGCAATAATAACTTATTAGCTTTCTTCAAGAAAAATGTCAAATCTATTGTTCTTGAGGAAGAGGAGATAAGAGAGGAAAGAGAAGATGGAAAATAGAGAGAATATGATTATATTAATGGGTTATGGGGGAAATGAGAGGAGAGGAATGGAAAGTGAATAAATTACAAAAGGAGGGATATTTAAGCCAGAAAGTAAGAGATAAGCATATTTTTGGAAGACTGCAACATTGGAGCATGTTTTTGACATTTGATGCTACAATAAGCATAGAAACTGAAAATTTCCATTACAAAAACATTAAAACTAATGATCTAATTGTAGTTGACTTCTAAAGAAACAAGGTAGAATGGTGGTTTCTGTATCTAAACTGATTGGTCAAAGGTGTGTGCTTTTTGATTTAGACATGTGAACAGATTCCATTCACTGAACCTTAACATTGCCCCCCCCCCCCCCCCCCTTTTTTTTCTTTGATAGCTACAAGCAAAGTCCTTAAACAAATCCAGTTTTTAATTATTAGTTGAAATTTGAAAAGAGATGAAGAGGGTTTGTGTAACAGGAGCAGGAGGTTATATTGCTTCATGGGTTGTGAAGCTTTTGCTTTCCAAAGGTTACATGGTCCATGGAACTGTTAGGGACCCATGTATGTTCTTTCTCCCTCACTTTATCTTGGTTTTTTATTCATACTTTTGTTATGATGGGATCCGGTGCATTAGCGCTGTATGATTACACCTGTTTTGTAAAACTTGGGAGACCCCATCCCAAAAACTTGGTTTTCGTTCAGAAACTCACTATTCGAAGTAATTGATCTGAAGGTGATGAGAAAAAGAATGGTCATCTGAAGAAGTTGGAGGGTGGTGAAGAGAGGTTGCAGCTCTTTAAAGCAGACTTGTTAGACTATGAAGATCTTTGTGCTGCCTTTGCTGGCTGCACTGGGGTTCTTCATGTTGCCTCTCCTGTTCCTGGTAGACATGTACCTAATCCTCAGGTAACCCCTAAGGGGCTGTTTGTTTACCTCTTAATAGTTCCATTAAGAGGCAACCTCTGAATCGATAAGAGGTAAATCTTGTTTGGCAAAAAAAAAGTCTGCCTCTTAATGGTTTTAAAACCCTCTTAATGATTTGGTATCTTGGGCCTCCCTTAACCATTCAGCGTCCCGATTTCATTCTAAACAATTACCAAACAACCATATTCATTTTGCACTATATCATAAGAGCCTCTTAATCATTCTGCACCAAACCATTCAGCAACTGTAAAACGGCCACTTAAAATTTAGACTTCTTTTGAAATTAGTTCACTTCTGAAGTTAATGAAACACAAGCAAAACAAACTGACCCAGTAAATCCCACTCGAAAGTAGGGTGGGTCAGATGTACCTAGAACTGACCTCTACCTCAACAGGGGAAAGCAAGCGGTTGTTTCCACGAAGACCCCCGCCCAACCCGAACCGATTTTTTTTGTTTAAACAGATATCCGTTTATAAATAAAACCCGAAAACCGATATCTAAATTTTAAGTAGGATTGTAGGGTTAGGGTTGGGTTTGCATAATGGGTGCGCACCCGAACACACCCTGATTTCACTCTTTCTTTCTCATTTCGTTAATTTTATTTTTTGTTGGGGGTGGGGGCTTGAGTTTTTAGTTTATGTTTCTGGTTAATCATCTTGTGCTTTAGATCTTAAAGTACCCTTAAAATAATTTCATTTTTGGATTAAAAACTGATTGGTGTTTGAACTAATTTTTCTGATTAATTTTGGCAATGAACCAACTAAAACTCCACAGGTAGAAGTGCTAGATCCTGCTATATTAGGAACACAAAACGTTTTAAATGCATGTTTGAACGCTAAAGTGGAGAAGGTCGTGGTCGTCTCTTCTGGATCTTCCGTCTTACTGAATCCAGACTGGCCTTCAAACCAGGAAATGGATGAAAGCTGCTGGACAGACATAGAATATGCGAAATCAATCGAAGTATATATATATATATATATCACCATTATATGCCGTAAACGTGTTTTTTTCTTATCAACACCATATGTTTACGTGAAATTGGCAGAAATAGCCATTTCTCTCTCCACACCTGGTCTTCTAGCCATTCCTCTCCCCAATTTACCAAAAAGTTAGTACCTTCGCAATTACCAACTCATCAATTTGCTAAGGGGTCAAAAAGTAAAAAAAAAAGTTTTTGAACGTGGTCCGCAAGTACAGGCACCAAATCTGTAATTTTTGTCTACATCCGCATTATGTTTAAATTAATTTACAGATTTGGTCCCTCTACCGAGGAACATGTTCATAAACTTATTTTTTTACTTTTTGACTCCTCCGCAAATTGAGGAGTTGCCACTTGTAGAGGTAGTGATTTTTTTGGTAAAATGGAGAGAGGAATGACTAGGAGACCAATTTAGGGGAGAAAAAGAACGGTTATCTCTGCCAATTTCCCTATGTTTTTACCTTGTAAGAAAGCTATTTCTAATGTGGTTTTCAGCAATGGTATGCTGTATCCAAGACAATAGCCGAGATCGAAGCTTTGGAATATGCAAAACGAGATGACCTTAATGTTGTTACAGTTTGTCCAGCTCTAGTCATCGGTCCAATGTTGCAGTCCACAGTCAATTCTACTAGCTTACTTCTTTTGAGCTACATGAAAGGTTAGTGGTAATTTACTCTTTTACTTTTTCCGGTTAGCAATCTGGCGGAAATAACTCTCAAAACTAGATTTTTGCAGTCTCGGAAAAGCTATTTCGATATGAACTAACATGTAGCTTCGAAATGTACACAAATTTTGTAGCAATTAGCTTTAGTTTTGTTTTGTATCGCTTGATGTAAAGTTCAAGTGAATTACAAGGACAAAAAACTATGAAATACATACTCCCTCTGTACCAAAATAAATGTTCATAACGGAAAAGGCGCACTTTTTATAAATGACAATTGTACCCTTGGGGGGCATTTGGTTCGCCATTTGTTTTCTGAAGGAAAGGAATATGTAAAAGGAATTGGAATGGAATGTTATCAAGTTTGAACAGGAAATGGAATTAATGTGTCAAATGAATTGGAATATGTCTTTTTGGTTTATAAAGGAAAGGAATTGGAATGGATTAATGATAATCGACAAAAATACCCTTTCTTTGATATACATTTAAGTATAAATAATAAAAGATTAACATTTAATGAGAAAAAAATATGTAAATTACTAGTGTTTCCATAAATAAATTTGTTTCTAAAGTTTTATGATTTAATGAGGGTATTTTTGTCATTTTAAAAATATTGGTTGGAATGGATTCCATTTCCATGCCTTTTATGAAGGAAAGATGAAATCCACATTTGAGGGAACGTTTGAAATTCAATTCTATTCCATGGGTAAAACCAAATGTTGGAATGGAATTTGGTCCACGAAATTGACCATTTCAATTCCATCAGATTTCGTCGGAATCCGACGAACCAAACGCCCCCTTAACAATAGAGGGAGTAATGAATATCTCCATCTCATAATTAAGTGTAGAATTAGAAAGCAGACACTTGTTTTGGGACAAACTAAAATAGAAATGTGGACACTTATTTTGCGATGGAGGGAGTACATTTTTTTGGATAGAAAGGAATGATATATCCTCGTCGTTTGCCATCTATTCTTTAAGAGGAAGGTAGAAGCGGAGGGGACACAACCGACAACAACGAACATCCACTTGTAGATGTTCGTGATTTATCTGAGGCAATTTTACTAGTGTACGAAAATCCTGAATCCGAGGGTAGATATATATGCTCGGCATGCTCGATTAGGACAAGGGAATTCGTAGCAAAGATGGAGAGCATGTTTCCGGGCTACAATTATCCCAAAATGTAAGTTCAACTAATAGCTTCTATATTCATATTGCTACCCGTGGTTCTTTCCTTGGATTTCATGGGAATAGTGAAATACCCATTCTACCCTTGGGGTATTGGATAGGTCTGCCTACATCTCACCCCTGGACCATGGACGGACCCAATTTAGAGCATATGGTGGCATGTGTCACCGTTTCGTTCCTGCGTCGTAGTGTAAAAAATTATATATAGGGCGTGATGTCACCCTATCAATTTTTTGTGTGCCACAATATATTTTGAAACTACAATTTGCAAGGCTTTTCTTGACCCGAGTTCGAATCTTGTTACTGTCATTTTCTTAGCTTTTAGCTTTTAATTTCAGATTTATTATGTTTCTGAAAAAAAAATTGCAATAAAAGACTTGAACACATGACCTAACATATGAAAAGCAATGAACTAACCAACAGACCAACGATGAATTTGTGAAAAATATTTCTATATTTGTTTCTTATAGTCAAATGGTGCAATTGTTTAAAAAAAATTATAGGTTCGTCTCTGCCGTAGACCCTACTTTGGAATGGGATATATTGGGTTAGTTTGGTTATTCATTTTAAATACCCACTATAGCAAACAAACCCAATATATCCCATTCCAAAGTGGGCAGACCCGTATTTTTTTTGACACCACATACACCTCCAAATAGAGGCCTTGGGCTCCTTTGGGGGTATAAAGCAGCTCTATTTAGTGTGGCTTTTTTCTCTCAATATCGCTACTTATATGCTCTCCGTGTTGACATACATTGAGCTTTTACTGTCTTTGAGGTTCTAAGTCGTATTTAATACTTGTAACGATAAATTTAATACGTGTAACTACAGATTTACAGAGAAAATTGGCCGTGCACTACTCAACTCGAAAAAATTGTTGAATTTGGGATGGTTTTATAGGCCATTGGAAGAGAGTATAGTTGACACCATCAAGAATTTTGAAGAAGCTGGTTTATTGGAGAAAGGGAAGCCATTTCCATCTACACTTAGGTTCTAAGTTATCTTGTTCTCAAATCAAACTCCAGTAGTTTTTTTTTCTTTTTCAAATCAAAATCTTACCCCCCCCCCCTAAAAAATAAGGTGGTTGCGGGATCCTAGGGGCAACGCCCCTAGCGGGGTCCAAGAAGCCGTTGAGCTTCTGAGTTGCCTTCTAACTCGGAGCTTCTGAGCTGGGCCTCTGATCCATTTCAACCTTATCTGTAAGTGGTTGATGTGCCTACTAACTGTCTTTAACCATCGATCTCTCATAGAAATGTGTAAAATGTAGAATCTGGGGGTATATATATATATAACTCGATTTGACAGTCGTTGAAATTAGAGTGATGATTAATATATCCCATTACTCAATTCGTGATACCCAAGACATATAGGGTCGAAGTAGTGTATTTGGAAAGCGAACTATATGCGATCCAATTGATTTATTTTATGATCAAGGAACCCTCGATTTCTAGGAGGTTTTCTTGGTTTGGTTTAGTGTGGCACTTAACATCAATACCCCTAGACCCTACTTTCAAGAGGGATGTACTTGGTATGTTTGGTTTGTGGCCTTTAACATTTGCAAAACTTGTTACACAACTCCTCTCTTTATAGCTAGTATAATTAGGGGTTGTTTGGTTGGTTTCCATTAAGTCATGTATGGGTAAAGTTGTTTGTGTTGATTAATTTTTCTGTATAGATTGGGAATGGTTTTGTTTAGGAGTGTTTTTTTAATAGATGGAATGAACACATTTTTAATTGGGAGGGAGCAAGTTTAGAAAAAAAAACTTGGCTTTCTATATAAAGATCCCTTACAAACTAACTGAATAAATCACTTTCTATATCATTAAGCCACTACCAAATTGTCTTGTAGTATAGCTGACTAAATAAGTTGTGAGTCCCATTAAGCTCAATAAGCTACTAACAAACAAGCCCTTAGTTATCTAACATCTTAAATAAATTCAGCAACAAAACGTTGCTCAACATATTTCCTCGGTAATCATCCTTTTGGACTCGACATTTATCTATAAACATCCTTCCCGGGCGCAACCACGTACAAACGTTTTTGTTGTTATTTGATAAAGCTACGCCTTGCGCCCGGTACACGTGTCATATTGAAAGACTTCCCCCCGCAGAAAATCAAATTTTCTACGTTGCAATGTATGGATACCCATAAATTGATACCACATACACCTCGAAATAGAGGCCTTGGGCTCCTCTGTATTGGTCGCCAATTTGAGTCTCCTTAGGATCACTGCGATTGTTCTGGCTGTTGTTTTCAGTGCCCCATGGGATTAGTTGAGGCACGTACAAGCTGGGCAGCACACACATAGTTACCAAGAAAATAATAATATCTAGTTGTCAATGATTATTGTCGTCTTTCTTTCAACATCATGTGGGTTCGACTTCAGACACCACCACGTACCCTTGGCACATGCTATTTAGCTCTCTTATGATGATTGTGGGACCAGTATAGTTGGGACGCTCTCTATCTAACATGTACTGTTTGGAGGTTGTCGTCAAGTACTCCTAAACTAATTTTCTAGTCGTCCTAAATTCGCCATTCACATTGCTTAAAATTTAACAAAAATCATGTCGAAAATATGATATTATGAAGGTGGAGTCAGGTTCATACAAGAATAATCACAAAACACGGGAATAAGAAAACGGTCAAATCAAATGTGATTTTACACTAAAATCACGTGTAAAATTACATTTGATTCATGCGACTTAGGTCGCGGGCCACGTCGCCCACACACCCTTGCATTGACCATCACGTGCTAAATCACATGTGATTTAACACGTGATTTGGCTGTTTTTTTATTTTTTTATTTTTGTTATTGTTCTCATTTAAAATTTTATTTATGATGGCATAAATAAATGATTTATAAATATTTGTATTCGATCATTTAATTGAAAAAAATACATAAAAGCACAACCCCTCTTCTTTTCAGTTTTTTGGGCCAATAATATGGTTTCAAGATCGACTCATGTAGCCATTTCAAACCCTCAAATTGGCCTCCTAGCTATTTCTCTCCTATTTTTATCAAAATGTTACTATTTCTGCAATTTTCAAGCCCAAATCTGTAACTGCGGACCTAGCTCCGCAATATTCAGTCTAGGTCAGCGATTTCCTTAAAAGGGAAATTTGTAGGGTGTTCGCGGTCCGGTTTAGGCGGTTTAACCCCTCAAACCACAAACCAAACACTAGTGGCGGTTTGGTAAATTTTCAAACCAAGCGGTTTGACATCAAATGCCCAAACCGGTCAAACCGGACCTCGGTTTAGGCGGTTTGGTCCGACCGGTTTAGACGATTTGGGCCTTTTATGGGCTTTAATTACAATTAATAGTTTAACACATATTATACAAACAGATAAGTTTAACACAGATTATACAAACACGTATTCATTTTGTTTATTTACAATTTTACATAGAGTCATAAACCCACATATTTGCCAAACAATTAGTTTAATGGAAAATATTAAATTATTAACAATCAACTAATCAAGTCACATGCTCACAACAATCATTTTACAAAATCGACAGAAAAATGCATGATGTAGAAGAAGCAAAGGCATTTTAAAATAGAAAATATTAACATCACCTCAAATAAAATAGAAAATTAACACGTATTCAAATAATCAGAACTCATATCGTAAAGCAACAGTGAAGTCAGAAGAAGTCGATAATGTGACCTACCAGAAGAAGTTGAGACCGTTGAAGTTTGAAACGTGAACGTGAAGCAGCAGTGAGCAATCAATAATCAGAACAAGTCAATAATCATAAACTCAGAGCAGTGAACGTGAAGCAATTCGAATCGAAGCAGTCGATAATCAGTGAAAATAGAGAAGTCGGCCGATTCAATTGTCAGATACATTTAGGGCTTTCAACTTTCAAACGAGAAAATAGATTTTATGTGTGGGCTGGGATAAAATTAGGCCTACATATTAAAAGTTGGGCTAGAGTTACATAACATACATATATAAATAAAATAAAATATATATACATATATAGTTGGCGGTAGGGTTGGTCCAACCCGCCCAAAAAAAAAATCCAAACTGCAGACTGAACCGGACCGCCCGATTTGACTATATAGTCAAACCAGACCGGACCTCTAGACCGCTCAAACCGTCAACCACAACCACAACCACAAAATGGGTTCCTTCACCGTCAAAACCACAATAAAAAAAACTCACCTCCGCACTTGTGGACTAAGATCTCGCGTTGGTGATAAAAAATCTGAATATTTTTATGTCTTTTATTTGCGTACCAAGATTTTACCAATATAACCTCAGAATAAAATTTAATTGTTTTTAAAACATTAAATACACTTTTTTATATATTTTATTCATTGTATTTTATATTTATAAATTTTCATTTTAATGTCCTCAAAATATAACTTTTATATGATTTCTATGTTTTGATTAATTTATGTAAATTATAAAATATTCATAGTAAAAAAATATAGAAAATGTTAGAAAAAAAATTAACAACTACATAAACCTTTTATTTCGCACTTTGTAATAAATTTATGGGAAAAGTACACTAAAACCCAACGGACTTTCACATTAGGAATGATTAAGTCCTTGACCAATTTTTTGGAACAAATAAACCACTTTGTAATAAATTTATTATAAAAAATAGTTATTTTAATAAATTATGTAATTAAACAAAATATATAAACAACTTATTAGGGGTAAATTGGTCTTGTTATCTGTTCTGTTTTGTCCAGTATTGTCTTACCAAACGCTGAACAATTGTTCTGTCCTGTCTCGTCTGTATACCAAACGCGTCCTTAAGGGGGTAAAGTTTTAATCAAAAAATAAAATAAAAAATAAAATAAAGTAGGCGTGAGATTGAAACTAATTTTCTTTTTTACCCTAAGGCCATCCGTATAGCATCCGGGCTCGGGCTCAAGCCACATGGCACCCGGGTTCGAGCGGGTTCCGATACGTGGGGGGCCCGGGTAGCACCCGGGTTCAGCTCCCGGGTTCCCCAACCCGTTCCTTTTCTTCTTCTTTTTTAATTTTTTTTTAAATTTTTTTGAAAAAGAGACGTTGAACGGCTATTTTTTTTTAAAAAAATTTAATTTTTTTTTTCAAATTAATCACACTATATATATTAATCCAAACATCTTATTTTTTCACACCAAATTCTCTCTAATTCTCTCAAATTCAATACCTTCTTTCATTTCTCTCAAATTTCATCATGAATCCAAACAACACACCTACATCCCGTCGTAACCGATCGGATACACCGCAACCGCAACAAGACCCGGAGCTTGGCTTCCAAGCGTTTTCACAACAAGGTTATCATCCGCAACCGGCCCCGAACGTTGGTTTCCAACAATTTCCGCAACACTCGCATATTCCTTACCAATTTACATATCCTGGTTTGATTCAACAATGTTATACTCCGGCCAACTACCAACTTCCTCAACCCGCAATCAATTTCGACGACGACTTTGTTCCTGAAACCCAACTACCGCAAACACCACAATCGATCTCCACACAACAATCAATCCCGGAACCATCAAACCCGACACCAACGCAAAAAGGAAAAAACTAAAAAAATATGAAAATAGAGCCGCCCGAAAGATGTGGAGTAAACAGGAGGAAATCGCGTTAGTGTCGGCGTGGGTTGACGTTTCGGAGGACCATGTTGTCGGTAACGCACAAATCGGTGGTAATATTTTTATTGTTATTGTTATTATTCTTAATATTGTTATTATTATTATTATTATTATTATTATTATTATTATTATTATTAATATTCTTGTTAATATTCTTATACTTGAATTTACATAAATGTAGACAGTTTTTGGAACCGAATCGCGAAAGTGTTCTATAATTTTATGGGTCGCGAAAATTATAGATCACTTCATCAACTGAACACCAAGTTCAAAGACCTCAACAAAAAAATAACGTGTTTTGGCGGCATCTACAACAACTTGGTCAATAATAGATCAAGCGGAATGAGTGAGGCCAACATTTTACGAGAGGAACTTGGGGTTGCTTTCACTCATGAACAAGCTTGGGATGTCCTCAAAAAATGTCCAAAATGGGGAACCGTTCCAACGATGACGACAAATTCATCACGAGGTTCAAAACGTACCAAACCTTCCGATGATGACGATGAAGACGTCAACGAGGTCGAGCAACTTCAACGACCCATCGAGAGAAATAAGGCAAAAAAACGTCAACGAGTAATACGGCCGGGTCGAATCCGGACGAAAATGTTAGTCAACTGTTGACGACCATAAACTCGTTCAACGAGCATCTTGATGGTACAATGGAGTATAAAATGAAAAAACTCGAACTCGAACTCGAACGAGATAGACGATATAAAGAAGACTTTGAGTTTTTCATATCCCCGCATGATCACCTTTCGGGAGACGTTTTGAGGGCTACTGTAGCGAGAAAAGAAAAAAATAGAAAATATCATAATTTTTAGTGTTTTGTATTTTGTAATTTTTATTTTTTTAGCGTTTTGTATTTTGTAATTTTTATTTTTAATGAATGATATGAATTTTTATTTTTATTATTTTTATTTATTAAAAATATATAAATATTTTTATTTTGTTAAATAATTAAATGTATAAATAAAAGAATTAAAAAAAATGAGGTGACAAGTGGGTTCATTGGGTTCAAAAGGGTAGTGGTACTCCACTTTTGGGTAAGGAGAGGGTAAGGAGGGTATGAAAGAGAAAAACTGATGTGACGCTGAGGTGGCAAGTGGGTTCAAGAGGGTAAGAGGGTAGTGGTACGGATGGTCTAATCACCTTATTCAATAACTTTAATTAAAAACTCTCTTTAATGTGAATTGTTGGATCCATATAGATGGAGGGTCAAGATCAATCATCATGTTCACAATGAAAATTGAGTTTGCAACTGAATTTTCCTATGTGTATATATTTATGGTTGGGTTCACGTGAAACCAACCTTTTTTCGTGAGAGACCTTTGAGACTATATTTTTACACTTGAAACTTCACAACAAAACATTATGAATGTAACAGAAAAATCTGAACCTTCACAGCAAAACACTATGAAGGTTACATTCACAATGTTTTGCTGTGAAGTTTTAAGTGTAAAAATATGGCTCATGGGTCACATGAAAACAACTTGGTCTCACAAGATCCCAAGTGTGTGTGTGTATATTTATATATCAACTGGACATGCAAGTTTTGCATGGCCTACACGTGCATGAAATATATATATATATATATATATATATATATTGTCTCTCAAACGAAGGGTCGTGTGAGAAGTTGAGGTTAACTTGAAAAGTGGATTTAAATCGGTGATCACTTTTAATCAAATGTTGTTCCATGACTTGCGATTTAGAAGAGAAATTAATCTGGTGCATCTCATCCTAATGTACATCCACTTCTCATCCAATGATGACTATTGATAATCGCTTCTCACGTTAACCTCAACTTCTTACGGAACCCAACCCTCATCTCCCATATTGGATTTATTTATATATAAACCCTACTGCCTCAACTTCTCTTTCTTCATGTCTCCTACATACCAGTGACGAATAAACTGAACTGTAACATCCCAATTTTTGTAAAAGATTATGTTTGGGTTATTAAATAAATTGGGTATATTTATTTAATAGGTTTTGATTGGTTATTTGATAAATTATTTTTTAGAGTTTAACCCCGATAAGATTTGTTATGTATTTTATGGAATTGGAAGTTAAAAGGTTAACTTTATTTTTATAAAGAAGTTAGAGGGTTATTTATGCCAATTATGAGAAGAGTGGGGCTTGTTGGGTAAATGGAGATATTTTACCCAAACCGCCATACCTTGCTTCCAGTAGAGGAGGTGTCCTCTTTTTAGCAAAAGTGAGTATTTGTGTGTGTGTGTACCTTCGGCAAAGAGAGAGAGAAAGAGTGAATTCGAGAAAAAGAAAGGAGAAGAAGAAGGTTAAAGATTTCTGGAAATTATTGGTGCAAACTGAAGAAGAAATTAAAGGTACATCTTCTTCTAAATTATATCTTCTTTAGTGTTTATAAGTTTTTATGAAGATAGAAAGTGGGTTTTGGTATTTTAGTAGGATATGAGGAATCTGAGTTATGAGTAAATGTTATTTATGATAGTGTAACATCCTGAAAATTCCATTTAATAAATAATAACTTAGTATTATTTATTTAAAGTTTATGAAGAAAGTTAACTAGAAGGGTTAATTTGTTATTTTTGGAAGTTGAGGTATTAATTGGAAAATGAGTTAATGACTCATCTATTTGGTGTGGAGGTGTCAAATTGTGAGGATAAGTATTGTAAAATACTGATTATTGTGTGGGAGTGTTTCACAAAGAAAGAACAGAGAGATCGAGAGAAAAAGAAAAAGGGCGAAGGAAGGAAAAGAGAGAAAGAAATCAGTGGTGAAATTAGAGATTGTTGATAAGCTGCCATTAAGCTGTTCGTTAAGCTCTTACGTGAATCAGTGTATAAATCGACTTTTAAGGTGAGTTTAATTGATTCTTGCTTAAAACTTAACATGTAAACATATGTGTATGTGTTTATCGAGCTTAAATATTATTTTATGTGCTTAATGCTTAATCTGGTAAGAAACAGCTTAATGAGAGGTAGATGATGATGAACAGTGAATGAATCTCGCAGCCTTGGCTTGCGAGAATCAGATAAAGTTCGCAACCGTTGGTTGCGAAAATAAGAATTTCGCAAGTGTAGCTTGCGAGTTTTATGAAACTCGCAACCATAGCCTGCGAACTTCTGAAATTCGCAGCTTTGGCTTGCGAATTATATGAAACTCGCAATCAGTAGCCTGCGAACTTTGATGCTTTTTGAGATAAAAATGCATGATGATTTTATGTGAAGTTTTCATGTTATTATTTATATGCTCCTGACATGATTTAATGATAAAGATTATGCATGAAATATTAGCATATGAAGAGTTTATATCAGTTATTAAATATAGAGATTTATCTGATATTATTGGCACTATGGATGTAATAGAAAGAGTGATGATACATATTTATTGTGTTGTGATGGCTAGAGTTTACATTTGGTCTAGTGGGCAACTTAGTACGGTCTAATGGGAACCGCATACTAGCTGGGACCTATAAGGTAATTCTAGTGGTGGAGTGATTCAGGGTGGTGAGGTATTGAAATGTGAGAGAATTACATTGAGGTGTAATTCGCATTTCAGGCGATAGGAAGTGTGAGAGAATTACATTAAGGTGTAATTCGCATTTCCGGTGTTTATTAAATGATGAAGTGTGAGAAAATTACATCGAGTTGTAATTTGCATTTCATGGGTTGTTGAGTTTAATTTCTTATAAATCCGGTGGGATTATAAGTAATTGATGTTGTTATTCTATTTACTGACTAGGTGAAATAGTCATAGTAGTTGGAACGTGATTTGGTAAGATGAAAGATGCAGGTTTGAGACACCTGATGTTTTAGTTGTTGAGTTTTAAATTTGAATTGATTAACCTCACTAGGCGAAAGCCTAATGTTTAAGTTGAACTGTCTTATCAGGTTCAGGTTCGGGAAAGAAGTTTGGGGAGTGAATTTCATATCAAACTTTGAGGTGTTGAAGGATCCAGCAATTCTTTTGGAGATTTTGGAACGAAGCTTAGATAATCTAGTTAATCTATTTATGTTGTAAGAATAGATTAATAAGATTATTTAGGACAAGTTTAAATGTTGTATATAAAATGATGCTGTAGATCCTTGTTGTTATAAAAGTTTGGTATCTTTAGGGATCATAGCATTTTATTTTGGGGTTTAAATTTACCCTGTTTTTAGGGTGTTTCAGCATGGTATCAGAGCTTTAGTTTAAGCGAACTAGGTATGAATTTGAGATACCTAGACTTAAGCTGAGATGAGTTAAGTTATGATCCGTGAGTTCTGGGTAGAAGTATTAAGATTGGGTAGTCTTAGAGTCGACAGAAATACGCGAAGTTGGTACTGTAACAATGGTAATGAGAATTCTCATGTATGATATGTTCGCAATTTCAATTAGCTACTGTTATTATGAATATATTATTACACAAGCATACTTGTTTCTAAATTGTTACAGTGACTGATTAGCGGTAAAGTATGTATTGTATGTTTAGTCGTATAAACCATTAACTGATGAGTATTCTTTTATGCTCCATCAGAGAGATGGTGAATACGCCCCCGAGGTCTCCAAATTCTTCGATGAATAGGAATTGGTTAGACGATGCTGGAGAAAGACAAACTGGATTGGGCGGAGTTCCTGATACGCCATCAGATTTTCTTTCCTTGGGAGGAATGCGAAGTCGAGTACATCCAGGAGGTACTAGTAATGTTGATCAAACGTCGTCAGATTCAGGTATGGAGGGGCGAATAATGGATAATGTGACTCGGCTGATGAATGCTTCAATGGAGAGGCAAGCAGAGATGATGAATACTGTAATGGGGAGACAGGCAGAGATGTTTACGAAATTGATTAATGATCGAAATGTGGAGCCAAGGAGAACAGTGGCCGACACTAATGTGATTAATCCGACTGTAAATCCAGGAGTGGAGACAGATAGGAGGGTTGACAGAAACTGTTCTTACAAGACGTTTCTAAGTTGTAAACCACCAGAATTCAAGGGAGATGATAACCCAGTGGTTTGTATGAACTGGTTAAGAGAAATCGAGCAGGCTTTTCGTGCCTGTGAATGTACAGATGAGCGATCTAAGGTGAGATTTGGGTCGCAAATGTTACGTGGAAAAGCGTTACAGTGGTGGAATGTGTTGTCATCAACTGTGACGGAAGCAGCTTTGAATTCCGTAACATGGAGTCAATTTAAAGCAAAGATTTTAGAAGAATATTGTAACGAGCACGAGATGGACCGAATCGAAGAAGAGTTTCGGAATATTAAGAAGGGTAATATGTCGGTGAGAAAATATACCGAGGTCTTTATGGAGAAGCTAAATCTTGTGGGGCACGTGGCTTCAACAGAGAAAGAAAAGATTAAGTATTACTTGAAAGGTCTACCAGCAGATATGATGACTAGAGTTCGCAGTTCGAAATCTGCTACTTTGAGGGAGACGATTGAGGAAGCAAAGGTCATAGAAGAAATGTATGAGAAAGATAAGGAAGAGAAAGCGCAGGTGGGAGAAAAGAGAAAATGGGATGGTCGTTCCGAACCTTCTCCGAAATTAAGATTATTCGGAAAGAACATTCGCAATGATTCTCGAAGAGAACCGAGTTGGTGTGCAAAGTGCAGAAGTAAACATTTTGGCCAATGCCGTATGGTTGGGAATATATGTTATAAGTGTGGGAAGATGGGACATATGGCGTCAAATTGTTCAGTACCTGGATCGATTTGTTTTGAATGTCAGCAACCGGGTCATTTTCGAAAAGATTGTCCGAAGTTGAAAAGAGGAGGAGATCAGGGAAGAAAGCTGGATATTCCCAAACCAACCGGTCGTGCATTCCAAATGACTGCTGATGAAGCGAAGGGGTCAAAGGACGTGGTCTCGGGTACATTTCTTATAAACTCTGTTCCTACACGTGTGTTGTTTGATAGTGGCGCAAATTATTCTTTTGTGTCCAAGTTGTTTCAACATAAATTAGCTATGCCTGTTACTACTCTAGGAGATGCCTTAGTAGTCGAAATAGCTAATGGAGTTCAGACTTTGGTTAAGGAGAGCCTGGCCGATTGTAAGATTATGATAGAGGGAACAGAATTTCCGATTAACTTGTTGTTAATGGAAATTGGGAGTTTTGATATTGTGGTAGGGATGGACTGGTTGAGCAACAACCAGGCAGAAATTATGTGCGCAAAGAAGCTGATTCGAATTCCAATGAGCGAGAAAGATAGTGTATTCGTGTTCGGAGAAAAACAGGAAGGAGAAATTCCGTTGATTTCAGTGATGAAGGCACGGAAATGTTTATCGAAAGGGTGTTGGTCTTATCTAGCCTATGTTATTGATACAAAGTTAGAAAAGAAAACTATTCAAGATATCAACGTGGTGCGTGAGTTTCCGGATGTGTTCCCGGATGACCTTCCAGGTTTGCCAGTTGAAAGACAGGTGGAGTTTCGTATCGATATTATTCCTGGATCGACACCGATTGCACGAGCACCTTATCGTTTAGCACCTGCTGAGATGAAAGAGATGATGACTCAGCTTCAGGAGTTATTAGATAAGAGTTTTGTAAGACCGAGTTCTTCACCGTGGGGAGCTCCAGTTTTATTTG